>OY998148.1:9005904-10452665 GCA_963921925.1 Sphagnum tenellum
AACCACCCATTAACTCCTCCTACCAACCTTCGGCCCTTCATGTGAATGGGGGGCCCCAACCCAACCCAACACTTTCCCAATCCCCTTAAATAATGCACACTACGACCTCCCCCCCCACCCCCCCCCCCCCCCCCCTTCCACTTTAATAGCCTTTTTAATTACTCATGATCAAACTTTGCAACCTACCCCCATCTTCCCGACACATTTGCAACCTCCACCTAGAGCCTTTTGCCCCACCCACGGGAGTCAATTTACCTTCCACTGGTTATCTTGTCACTATCGTTCATGTTACATCCAATTTTTCTAATCCAAACTTATATGACCATCTCGGTTAATACCCTCCTTTACTCCCATTTCACCTACATTAGCCTAAACTTTAGTTTTGACATTGGATGTCCTCTGGTCTTTCCACTTAGGCTTTTATTATCCTCGATTATACAATTGCATCCCTACCACTATGGGATGAGATGTACAAGTGGTTTTAGTTTTCCATTATATAAGTTAATGCATGACCCTTATGATGTGTTGGCTTGGCATTTGCTCCTCTTGTTACCTCAATGGTGTCTTGTTTTTGCCCCCTTGATGGGGGTAATTGGCCATAGGGAAATGTGGATTCAAGTTAAACGCTTTGTAGTAGGTGATTGAGAAAACTTACAAGAAGAATTATTCTTATGAGCCTAAGCTTTAGTGGCAAGTTTGAGCTCAATGCCTTTTCCCCAACATGATCCTTTGGTTCATAAACACTTTCTCCACAATTTTGTTCTTAGACATGTAGGGGAATATTTTCAAGCGGCTCATGTTCTAACACCTTTTTTTGCACCCATGTCCTTCGACACCACCTCAACTCTTAGCATTCTACATCATGAATTAGATGCTTTATTTGTGCTTTTCCTTAAAGATTACAAACCAAACTAAGACTCTAAAGTTTCATTTGATTCCTTCAAGCTAGCATTCAAACACATGTTGCATTTATTTACAAATGGTATTTCTAGGATGGTTTTTGAACATTTTCAAGGTTGTTTTCACCCAAATGTTTTTGCAATTTGATTCTCACAACTATTTCAATTTTTCTTTCATATCACACAAGGTCACATTTTATGTCAAATTACATAGGTCCTTGGGGGTGGCATGCCTTTTAGCCATGACGAAGCCCTTAAGTGGAGTTTATTCCATTATCACAAGGGAAATGTTGTATTGATTTACAAGTCACACTTTATGTTTCCAATCTTGCAACGCCTTTGTAACACATTTCTCCCCACACTAATTTAGAATAACAACCAAAGGTGGATGCAAAAAAAAACCCATGGTATTAAGTGCACTTGGACCTTCACCCTTATTAAATTGTTCTAGCATGACATGGCAAATGTTTTCAATTTGATGTCAAAATGGGTCATATTTTAAGAACTTTGTGGAGTAAGTGGGGACATCATAATTCATCCCTTTTGTTTGTACATTTTATGCATTTGAATATCCCTTGTTTTATAGTCATTATAACCATGATGGCAATGTCATGGTCATTTGATACACCATAAAAACTCATTAAGGTGATCTCATGGGAAGAACATTGTTTGATTTAATTCATTTTAGAACATTACGTTCTATAACTAACATTTTCCCTTTTGTTTATTTCCATCCATTCCAAATGACACTCACATCATAGCCCCCCTTTCATTGTGTTGTTTGCATATGAGCATTTTTAGATTGAACTCAATGTGATAGGTCTTCCTATCCAACTTCATAAATGTGTAGCATATCCCCCCTTTGGCCTATTGTTTGATTTTAGCACCCCACCTTAGTTTAACACCCCATTATAAAAAATTAGAGTCTTGGGGGTTATGTTGGGCACTATGTCATTTACATCATCCTTTATCAAATATGCCATCCTAGAGGATGTTCGGCATGTTGACCTATTCCTTAAAATGGGCGATGTTTAAATAACTTTTGGAATTCTAATTCATTGATTTGTGTAATGTGTTGGATCTATTATGTTGCACACCTCACTCTTCCACCTTCAGAAACTCCCTTAAGTCCAAATTGTAAGTCCAACCTCACAAAAACGTGGTCTTGAACAAGGACATGAAATATGTAAAAAAAGAATTCAAATGAAATATTATTCATAGTATGAGAACTTTAAGAATGTGAACAAGAATAAATACAAATAATAGTTATGGGTCAAAATTATATGTCACGTTCATAGTTTTTGTTTTTCAATTTTGTGAGGTAGGTGGACCAGTAATCATCCACAAGAGGCTTTAGCTAAATTTGGCTAGAGATCAAAGACAAAATTGGACATGTTGAATATTTATTATGAATTAAAATTGATAATGAATGAAATTCATTATGAATAGAAACATGTGTTCATGGAATGAAGTAATTTCTTTAAATGAATCATTTTTTATGAATGAAAATTTGACATTGATGGATGAACTTCATCCATAAATGTCAAAATAAGTTACATGAAATATCTAAATTCTACTATTATGTGTTCTATGCCTATGCAATTGCAAGTGACCAAAAAAATGAATTGTCTTTGCTAGACAAGTAGTTATAATAATCTACATTTATTTTTCATGAAACACCTATTGAGATGTTATTAAGTTTCCATAAATTTCACGTACCAACTTTCAAATTTAGAAAAAACCCATTAAAACTTCGTATTTAAATGGGAAGGTGATATTAAAAACCTTAAACCATTCTCATCATAATGGAAGTGATCAAGTTGCAAATATTTTAATTTCCTACAACATGCACTTGTGAGCCCAAGTTGAATCAAACCCATTAAATTGTTGATCTTAGGTTCAAGAAGTTTGTTATTATTCAATGAAACTCTCTTACTTAGTTTTTTCAATAATTTACACCCATATCATGTTGATATCAATAATATTGGTAGTATTGCTAAAATTTTGAATATCCATTGTAAATGTAACCTTATTGGGAGCTTAATATATACAAATTATAGTGTAAGCCAGTCAATGTATGTGCACTCAAGCCATTTTTGGTGGTTGAATCCCAAAGGCATCCAATGCACTTGGTGTACAAAAAGAAAATGTAGCTAGATTCCTAGTGCATTCCAAGCTCTTTTGAGTTCCTCCTCCTTTTCATAGTATTAGTGCTCATGTGTCCTCCTTTTTTTTCAACTTGCTATTGAGGCCTTAACTAGTTCAACTTATAATTTATTGGGAGGAAAATGAGCTTAAAGATTAAAATAAAAGCTAAAATCATTTAATTAGATTTGTTATATCAAAATTTGAGGAAAATTAAAAAAGGCACGATGAATGTCCTTACATAGAAATAGATAAGCATATAGACAAATAGATAAATATGAGTCAAAAGCATATTTTCCCCCAAAAGATATGTCCAAAATTTAGTCTAATAGACTTGTATATGGCAACTATTATATCTGTTATGTTTTTTTTAACTAGCTATGCTCATTGTAGCTTCAAGGCTCTATCGCATTTCTATTGTAAGGTCCTAAGGGCATCTGGAACTGAAGGCGCAGCAGCATAAGCCTGGTGTAAGGTCCTAAGGACATCAGGAACTGAAGGCGTATCAGCCTAATAAGCCTGGTGTGTAAGGTCCGTAGGGCATCAGGAACTGAAGGTGCATCGGCATAAGCCTGGTGTGTAAGGTCCTTAGGGCGTCAGGGACTGAAGGCGCAGCAGCATAAGCCTGGTGGGTAAGGTCCTAAGGGTATCAGGAACTGAAAGGCAAGCATAAGCCCAGAGGTCCAAGTTACAATTCTGTATGCCAGGTAAGGCCCAGCCCTACAAAGGTAAGGACCAGACCTCCATATTTAAGGACCGGACCTACAGAATGAAGGACAGGTACGAGGTATATTGGTAAGAGTAAGACCCTCAGAGGTTAAGGGTCGGGCGCTACAGAGTTTAGGGGTGGCTCTATAAAGGTCAAGATCCAGACCTACAACTGTAAGATCCGGCCCTACAACGCTCACTGAGTCTCATCAAAGGACATGGTTCCTCGGTAGCAAATGTCTTGGACAAGAACAGGGACGAGTGAGAGAGAGAGAGAGAGAGAGAGAGAGTTGCGCACATCTTCTTCCTCCGCAGACCACTCCTACACTCGCGCTTGGAGTTGCGAGCAACGGAAGAGGGCGGGGTTGGCGATGAAAGGAAACAAGACGGCGGCGATCAAGCGCTCTGAAAGATCCTCGGAGTGCGAACTTTGTGGTCAGCACTTGTGTGCGCTTGCTTTGGTTTTCCGAAGATCAGTCTGGTGGCCACGCGGTAAGTAAGACGCTTCGCTCGATCCTCCTCCTCCTCCTCTTCCTTCTTCTTCTTCTGCTGCTGCATATTCTCCGTTTTTGCTCTCTGTTTTTCTCAAAATGCTTTGCATCCTTTTGTATTTCTTTCCCAGATTGGAGATCTGTTTACTGGAATCACCATATGCAAATTTGAAGGCACAACCTGTCGGGTATCGTGAGCGTCTTGAAGTCTAGCAAGGGACAGTTGAGCGCTTTCGTCTGTTTCGGAAAAAAAGAGCCTGTCATTATCGTTCTATAACGCACATTATTGTTGTGTTTTGCCCGCTCAAAATGCTTGTCGTTTCCTTGAAAGCTTGTCGTTCCTAAGACCATAGCCTCCTAAGGAGGCTCCAATTTTCTGGAAGGATGAATAGCTCGCAGTCACAGCAGCAGGAGATGCTGGCTCTGGTGATACTGCTGTTGCTAGCTGTTCACATAGCGGAGGCGCATAATGCTGTGCTACATTTGAAGCATGGGTTTGCGCACTTGGAAGGCTCGAGTGTGAAGCAAGGAGGCAGAGGGATGAGCCGAGGGCATTTCCAGAGGCTTATTGATCATGATCGAGCGCGGATGCAGCGGAGGCTTGCCGTTGTCGACTTCCCCCTCAGCGGCAACGATGATCCCTTAGTCACAGGGTCTGTCTTCCCTGGAATTCTCTCTCTCTCTCTTTCACACACCCACACGCCCCTCTTCCCTCGCATGCTTCTTGCTCTAATTATCTGGTTGAGCGAATTTCGCATCAGAAAGGGAAGATGGAACCTATGCCAACATTGCATTTTTGGCCATGCTCAAAACAGCGCAGTGATGCTAAGAAGGCTTTGTTTTTTTGGTGTGTATTTGTGTGTGTGTGTGCATGCTTGCATATGTGTGCCCTTATGGAATTTTTTTTCCATATATCTGTTGTCTGCTTTCCCTTCACATGTCCCTCTCTCAGACAGAATGTTAAGATGGACTTTGATGGGGAGGTTGAGATCCAAGACAGGGTTTTGTATTCAGAAGATTAATATATGGTGTCGACATTGCAGAAAGAGAGCTGGTGAAATTTTCACAGATTTGTAAATTTCTGTTGCTCTGTTTTTATCTGAGTTGGTTTTCCAAATCTGTTTGTGTGATTTCACTATTCTGTTTTAGTTCCTCTACAATTTCCTGTGAAATTAGTTGAGAAGTTTCTTTTGTTTGTTGGGGTGCAGGTTGTATTATACACAGGTGGGGCTAGGCACACCCATGCAGAGTTTTTACCTGCAGGTTGACACGGGTAGTGATCTTTTGTGGGTGAATTGTGCACCTTGCAACAACTGCCCTTCCTCTAGTGGGCTCAATGTATCCTTCGACTCCATGCTCCTCCCTCTTTGGTACCAAAACACTTACTAAGAGAAAGTTCCTGTCAGTATTGTGCACCTGCTGGGAATGTGTCCCACCAATGTAGTAGGCAAAGAAAATGCTAAAAATTTTCTTTCAAGAAGCAAGCCTCATGTTTGAACACTGGGTTAACGAAAAAGAGAATGTTTGCAGATTCCACTTTCCATATATAATCCCACAGGATCATCTAGCAGTGAAATACTGCAGTGCAGTAATAGCTTGTGCTTGGAGGCACTACAAAAGCTGGATTGTGATTCAATGAACAGATGCAGCTACCAGTCTGTGTATGGGGATGGAAGTGCTACAAGTGGCTACTTAGTTTCTGATGCTATCACCTACAATCAGCTTGATGGTACCAGTGATTCTGCCACTATTTCTTCTGCTAATATAGTTTTTGGGTAAGTATTATTCATCTCAACTTTCCTCTTTTAGCAATCAAACCCTTCTCAGATAAGCATATCCTGGTCTAGCCATCTCTTGGTATGTTCCCAGCCAATCCAGTGTGGTAAACAGGGCTGTCCTTGGAAACAGGGCTGATGAAGTCACTGTACAGTCATGGCAGCTCATCACTGCTATTCATGATGAAGGTGGCTGTTTGATACTTTGAGTGCCAGCCATAAGGTTCACACACTCATTGTTGTCATGTTAGTTTTGGTTTTTGCTGGACTGACAAAACAGGTATCTTCAATGCACTGTTGAGAAGTTTTCTCTTCAATCTAATAGACAAATAGGGTTGTCCATGGTCCTTCTATGCACTCTCCACATGTCCTCAACTGTCTTGTAGTGTTCTTGTCCCTGTGATTGAAGATCCTATCTTAAATCTTTGAGCAGGTGTGGATACAATCAAACTGGGGATTTGCTTCAGCCAACACGTGCAGTTGATGGCTTGATGGGTTTTGGCCAGGATGCAATATCAGTGCCATCACAGTTAGCTGCCCAAGGTCTCACTCCAAATGTATTTGCCCACTGCCTCGAAGGTGAGAATAAAGGCAGTGGTATTCTTGTCATCGGCGAGGTTATGGAACCTGATGTTCTGTACACTCCCATTGTCCCAGGCCAGTAAGTCACATTCTCCCTTGTGTAACACATACAACTAAACATCAAAGGTTGTTTTAGAGATGGGGATTTACTAGTTTTGGCTGAAAAAAGTAGAAGTTCCAGGAGTTTTGTACATGGTTGACAGAGGGTTGGGGAATGCAGGCAACATTATAATGTGGAGTTACAGAACATTGCAGTCAACAATATCAATGTATCGCAACCGAGTGTGTTTGCAATACCAAACTATGGGGGTGGAGGAGTAATTTTTGACTGTGGGACAACATTGGCCTACATTGTGCAGCCAGCATATGGTGATTTTGTGGATGCGGTAGGTCCCTGCATGCCTGTCTGTCATCTTTGTTAGGCTATGATTCTATACTGTCTTTCTTACAATATTACATGGATAATTGGTACAGGTAGTAAGGAATGCACTTGTTGAAGCTAATACGTTGCAAGGCCAGACCTGCTTTTCCTATTCTGGAAGGTACAGGTCGCTCCCTTTTGTTTCCCATTTTAGAACAGCCCAGTAATCCCTCATAGCTTTTTCATTTTTTCTTCATGCTTGTGTGAAGTAGCTCCTGATCCAAATGATCTGATGTGGAGTGATCATTTAGAAGATGTGTTGTGTTTGTATTCCACAACTTATAGCCAATCCAGACGATTCATGCAATAGAGCTGCAGGCCTGCACTTGGAAGGAGAGGTATTGTTTTTCTGTTCATAAACAGTAAACTGGTGATGTGATATGTCTGATTTATGATGAAGGTGATGGTCTGATACTTAGTGAGCCAAATTTTACTGACCACAAATTGACACACTATTGTGAACTTTTCTCTGAAATCACATAGATATATTGTGATATGTCTCATCCAGTCTCAGTGTATGTTCTTGGATATTGCACATCCAGTTGGGAATTGCAGATTGTGTCAATTTGCCACCTCTAGAGCTCCATACTGTATTCCAAGATACCGTGGCATAACACCAGGCATTTTCTTTTGTGTCTACTCTGGTAGCTCATTTACAATGAATATGGTACTCTAGGCTTATTTCTAAGTTACTTACAGAATCTTGATTTTTTGTTTTGTTCCTCAATGTTGAGACTGGGTTTAAGGGTGTGGCAGTTTGGATGGAGTGTTCCCGGGTGTGACACTCTACTTTGCAGGTGGAGCTATGGAGCTGAGCCCTGACCAGTACATGATTCAACAAGAAGTTGGTGTATGTCTCTTCAGTACCATCTCTCCATCTCAAACTCTGCTATCCCTTTTCAATTCCAACCAGACATTACAAATTTTGAGAATTGAAGTTCTTGGTTTAAATCTTCTGCACCAGAATGAAGAAGTCTTCTCCTGTGGCAGGTTCCAGCAAATGAATTTGCCTAGTTGCCAAACTTTGAGACCAGAATCTCTGGGTGAACTACAGCAAAAACAATCTTTGCTGTTTGTCTTAGTCTTGTTTCTTTCCAGAGCACTTTGCTGCAGATATCTTACACTTTTGAGATACCTGTGTATATGCAGTTCTATTGTATTGGGTGGTTCGAGAGTACAACTTCACCAGGCTATCCAGCATACTCTATTCTTGGAGGTGCATTTGCTAGTTGTTATTTTGATATATGATACCATGTTTCGTTCTTTTCTCTTTCTCCTCTCAGGATATCTGAGTGTTGAATTCTGATGCAATTAATGGTGCATGCCGACCAGGTTCATCCAGTATGTCTAGAACATGATTCCTGATAATATTGGTTGCTCCTAAATTGATTATTGAATAGTTTCTCGTAGATGTTCATTTTCCTTTTGTTTCCTTCGTCTATTCCTTTGCAACAATTTTGTATATGTAATTGTGTGTGTGTGTGTGTTGTGGATGATGCCAGATATAGTGTTAAAAGACAAGCTGGTGGTATATGATAATGAGAGGGGTCAGATTGGTTGGAAATCCTATGATTGTAAGTATCGACCTGACTTTCAATTGTGATTCTTAGATCTGTTACACATGCATATGCACTACCTGTAGCTTCCATTCTTCTCGAGCCCTCGTGGTCCAACTAAATTAGAAATCACTGTTCCACAAGGAAATCGGACCATTGGAGAACAGAAGACTGTGGATTGCAGAAGTAAATTTCTGTAAACATGTGGGACATCCATCTTATATAGGAAATAGGAATGATGTATGAACTTTAGAGAATTTTAGTGAGGAAATGAGCTCTATCTGAAGTGTGGATGAAATTGCAGGTACACAAGGAATCTCAGTTTCAAGTGAAAGGGAGGGAAACAGTTCCCTCCTCACTGTTAATCCCTACCAGACTTCTGCACCTGGTGTCCATTCAGCCAGCTCTAGACCTTTGAGTATTTCATTATTTTTGTCCATCTTGGCCTGTGCATTTAGCAATATGCTACATTTCATTGTCTGCAGGTTGGATTATCCGCCCTATTGACTGTGCCATCTTCTGCATGGCTAGTAATTTCATAATCTCATTTCCTGCTTTGATACATCTTCCATTGAGATCCCACTTGTCGATGTTTGATAGAAGCACAGAGCTGCAACAAGCAGGCAATGAGAAGTCAATGCTCTACACCCTGCTCCAATTGCACATGCCATGTTGCAGTATTTATTTGGTGGCAAATATTGCTGCTACTCACAAAACATGATTTGACATGATGGACCAAATCTTGCAACATCTACAAACTAACAGAAGGTCCCATCATTAGTTGATGTGATTTCTCTTGATTATTAGGGGTGCATCCTTGTTAAGATTTTTTTTGTTTTGTGACGAGCTTAGTTGATTGGCTCATCAGAAAAGAACAAGTTTGGAAACTTTTGAACACTTCCGACACAGAATGAACTGACAGCCACTAACACAGCACAAGAGATGGATGGTGCATGAATAGGAAACACTTTTCCATTATGTTCGTTCATTGCAGTTCAGTTTCTGTTTTCACTACAACTTAGAGCATCTCCACCAACACACTGCACAGCATGTTTTGGGTGAGAACAAGTAAAACTTTTTGCCTGACCTGTTGAGTAAAATGGCTTTGGCTGAGTATTTCTGCTCAATATGCGGAGGTTGGCCAAAGCCATTGGACAGTCTTGCACATGCGCTTGATTGGTTAGATATATTGATTGGTCCAGGTGGTTTGCTATTACCAGGTTATGACCTTTTACAACCCATGTTTTATGTTCATGGGTGGGGCTTGGGAAACAATAAAATCAAAATCTTGGATGTAACAAATGCAGAGTGTGGCTGGAGCTACCATTCTATGTGCCATTACTTAATATCAAATTGTAATTTTAATGTAATATATGTCACAATAAACACCATATTGTTGTACACTTTGAAACCACACACAACTTATCTCACATGTGTCATGCAGTGGAACTTTTTGTGTGAGAAAAACCACATTCCCTTGTAAATGTATGGTTAAAATCATTATACTCATGACAATGTTTGATCTAATTGACTTGATCTGCATAGTGAAACTACACCCCCAATTTCCCAATAGTGCGCAGTGGCTCCTTTCTCATCCCAACTCTATCTATATTCGTAGTGGTCTGACCTCCATTTTGACCAATTCATCCTATCCCTATCCATTTAATTGAGATGCAATTTTTTGCCCAAATGACAAAGTTTTGACTTGTGGATTAACCAATAAACCTTATTATCATTGAGTTGTGCATAAAAGAAAACAGCAGAGAATGGACTTTAAATGTTCAATTTCCATCTCCCTGAGATGTTAGCAGCTCCTATTATTTTCCTTGATATAGTGAAACCAACACATAATGGCACACCATGCAAGATGGATGTTGTGTGGAAAAGAAACATGTTTCATTGTATTCTTGTCCCATTGACAACCTCAAAACTTAGCAATGTACTAACCATCCATATACATCTACCTACTTAATAGCCATCAAATGCTCTACCTACTTAGTAGCCATCAAATGCTCTACCTACTTACTTCTCACACATTGTAACACTTACATCCTTTACCTACTTACATATGTAGTTACCTAGGTATTGTGAGGGAAAGCAAGACGGTTACAAGATAGGTTACATAGGTAGAGCCTTCGTAACTCAATTATGGCTCATCCACAATGGAACCATTGTGGTTTTCAATATGGGGTGGCTTGGTGGGTGTTTGTTAACAAAATGTTGAAATGGAAGGCTTGGCATGGCTCAACAAGCAAATGTGTGGACCTTAAAATTTTGGAACAATCCCTTTTACTTGGGCCTTATCCAAAACAATTGGACAAATTTATTCCAAGAAGCACATAAGTTCAATCCATGCTAATATGTACCAAAGCAATTGTAACCAATGATTAATATTTAAATTTTATAACTGATGATTTAATTTGGTGTTGAAATTTCTGGATTTACTTATATAACATCATTCATAATATATCACTAGTGTGACCTATGCCATTGGCCCAAGTGTTATCATGTTCCCAACTGATTTTTCCTTTCAAAACCTGGTTTTTTTGGCATTTATTTGAATTTTCAGCAGCAGAAATCACTCAAGAATCAATATCTCACAATCTGAATCCAAATCTTACCAAATAAATTCCAGTAAATCCTGCTCATCAAGTTCTTTCCAACTACACCAAGGGCACATTCCAAGTGCTCTGGAATTTTCAGCTACAATTTAATTTATTTTCAGCGAAGAAATCATTCAATATCCAAGAACTTTTGCACCACAAGTCCAAACATCATGGAACCAAGCCCATGCACCCCTCCTTGTCAAGAGCTTTCCGAAGAGACCAAGAATGTGATCTGAAGCATCCTGGTTGGGTGGATCTCATAAGTACAAACAAAACAAACAAATTTTTCTTCCTTCATAGATAGACTAGTGTGGCATGTGGCGTTGGCAAGTGTTACAACATCCTCGACTGGTTTTTGCTTCCAAAACCTGGTTTTTTGAAGTTTATTTGAATTTTCAGCAGCAGAAATCACTTTAAAATCAATATCTCCCACATTCTGAATCTAAATCTTACCAAATAAATTTCATTAAACCCTGCTCATCAAGATCTTTCCAACAAGACCAAAGGCACATTCCAATTCCTGAAATTTTCAGCTATGATTTAATTTAGTTTTCAGTGAAGAAATCATTTCATATTCAAGAACTTTTGCACCACAAATCCGAACGTCATGGAACCAAGCCCATGCACCCCTCCTCCTTGAGAGCTTTCCAAAGAGACCAAGATTGCAATCTGCAGCATCCCAGTTCGGTGGATCTCATTAGTACAAAACAAAACAAACAAACTACCTTGCTTCATAGATAAATGTGAACATATGATTAAAATTGAAATCAATCTAATGAATCTACTAGAATTGTCACCGCATTGATCCCAAGTCATTTCCAGGAAATAGTATAAAATGGATTGCGCATTGATTAGCTTGAGTCACTCTGGAGTGGCCTATGGTTTAAATAGGACATTTTCAAAACCTTTTTGTTTCCCCCTCAATGGCTTTGATGGATAGTTTCAAAAAAAAATCCAGAAAGACTACCTCTTTGAAAAAGCTGACAGGAGGAATGAGCTGAAGAGCAGCAGCTCAGCATGAAGACCAAGAAGCTTGTAAGTTCATGGTGCTAGATTTATAAGCTGTCATAAACCTTCGTGCCTCATCCTGCTTCTGCACTGTAATTCTCTATCGGTCCTCTGAATGACACCAAACGAACTCTATGCACAACAACTAGCATCATTGCACAATAAATGTTCCTTTTCGGTTTATTGAGTCCTAACCGAGTAAAACCCATGCCTTTGAGAGGATGCTTCGTCAGAAGGTATGGTGCCTCTTGCCTTTTCTTTATCCATCAAAATCACCACTGATTCCTGGCTGTATTCATACTCCCACAAAAGAGCTGCAAACCAAGGTCTGTCAACAAGCAAAGGCCATAGAAACACCAGAACACATGCATTGAATCCCAAACATGGTCAGACAGATCACCTGCCCTGGAGCAGACAGGATCTGCTGGCCAGAATCTCATTGACATGTTTTCAATTGAACTGACACTTGTTGGCACATAGACAAACGAAAATACTAACTGATTGTTGTTACTTCTCTGTGAATCCGATATGCAGCATCCCATCCAACCTGCTCTGCACCCTCCCTGCCATAGTTAACCTCAGACACACATGGCACCTTGTATTTTCTTGTTGTCATTTTCCTAGTGTAGTGATGTAGATCATGACTTTACTAGCATAACCCCTCCTGCAAGGGTACCATTGACATCAGAGTGTGAGCCCTTGGAAGAACCATAACATGAAGTTCACCAAGTGGTGTCTGCATGCCATTGACAACCAAACTTAGTGGCAAAGCATGAGCACATTTTTTTTACAACAAGGACCTCACCTGGGCTACATGCAACCCTTGAATGCCAAGCTGAGGATAAAACTCTACACAGTTGCAAACTAATTCCGCCCCTCCCACAATGGTATTGTTGGTAAGTCCAACCAACTGATACATAACCACATAAAACCCAATTGGTCAAATGGCACTAGCAACCATTGCTCAAGTTCCATACATCACCATCTTCTTGAAGGACATAAATTAGTATAGAACCACATCATGAATCTGCAGGCACAAATACCCCTGTGCACATATGGTGATTAAAATCTACACATTGAAGGCACCCATGGTGATGATATCAGTCCATCAATCGGCACTAAAACATTGCTCAATGAAATTGAGTAAATTGTTCCCTGCTTTGCTAATCCTTCAACCTTACAGTAGCAGCAACAAACCATGTTCAAGGATAAACGAAGTAAACCCGCAAAATCCAAGCCAGAAACTGAGGTAAAAGCTGTTAATGCCTCAGTTAACATGGTGGATGTTAATGTTACCACTCAAAGTAAGACAAGTGAAGAACAATCGTTCAAAGACTAAGAGCCAAGGAAGAACAAATTTGTAGATGATTGGGAAGCTAAAGAGAAGTTGATGAATCTATGGTGGAAACCATACAATACATGCAAGTAACTAGTCTGCCACCAAACTTACCTACTCCTTCAACAGGAGAATGGACTGCCAATTGGGTTGGGATGCCAAGCTCAGCAGAACCAACAAAACCCCAGGAAGTACCTTCCACCTCTCCAAGTAAATTCATTTTTGTGGAGGAGATTTTTTAAGGATATAAACAAATGTTGGAAACTAGTTATACCCTGAACCTTGGACAATTAATTAATATAACACTAGATATGAAGAAATACATGTGAAATCATTTTAAAGAATCTTGTATGAACTCATAATGAGTGTAATTTTTTGCCCCTCTTGAATCCCTGTATTGTGCATTCACACCTCAAATCACTTTTGGTGATTTAAAATTCCAGAGCACAATGTGTTTTGTTTGTTTTGCAATTTTTCTATGTTTTGCAATTTTCATTCGCATATGATTTTTTGTATTTTGATCTCCATTTCATGTTTTGGGCTTAGATTCCTATGTAGTTGTAGGTGAATTTTTTTTTGTGGTTTGGAGGGTAGGCATTATGAAAAGATGGTATTATGTGTGTTGATAATGAGGGTTGTAAGCATCAACAAAAGAATGCATAACAAATGTTTTGTCAATAGCTTAATCTATTAACGTATTTTTGTGGTGAGGTTTAGTGACCTATTGAGTTGATTTTGGCTATAAGTTAGCCTATGCATTTTTAAATTATGCTTTAACATATTTACTTCTTCAATGCCCAAGTGAAATGAAGTTGAAAGTTCACATGTTGGAGTACTTCATTTTTAGTAATTGATTGAATCATTTTGTGATTATAGACTTTAGGTTGGGATATCAATTGCTATTATATTTTTTGCATGTTTTTCTATGTTATATTTGTGTCCAAATTTCTTATGAGTTGCATGTGACCATGGTTATATAATCTAGTGGAATTCGTCTAACCAATATAATTTTCTATATTGCAACCTTTTGTGGTCATTTGATCGTGACATCAGCATGAAATGCTGTACATTAAATTTTAACACTAAACACTTATACCAATGCACATGATAATGGATTTGAATAAACAAACACTGACGAAATTTTCCACATTCACATTAAAGATGTTAATATGATATGGAATTATATACCTCTCTCTAATTGCCATTTTCAAGTTTTGGTAGCTTCCAATGGCGTTGAACAACAAGGTACAAACTTGTGGCATTGAGAAACTTTCTCCTAGCAATTTTTCCCACATTCACACAAAGGGGGTTACATGAAGTTTGACATGGCCTTTGATTGAAAGGATGATAGTAGTATAGGATTGAATACTTGTTTCTAGTTGCAATCTTCAAATTATGGTAGCTTTTAATGGCTCTAAGCATCAAGGTAAACTTCAAGTTCTAATGATAGTATTGCTTTAATAGTTCTTTGCCTAGGATGTAAACATTCTCCTCAAATTGATGCAATCCATTCACATTTAGTGCATCATTTTGCATTCCTTTAGATTGAATCAAATGCATCAATTCCTCAACATCCATTTCTTTCTTGCCCAATATCAAGTTATGGAATAGATAACAAACATTAAACACATAAGGTACAATGGTTATGTGTAGATTTTTCTTTTAAAAAAGTTCTTTGAATATTTGTTTCATTATGCCAAATGCATTTTTGACCACTAACTTCCCCCTCTTATGTTTCTGATTATACAAGAATTCTAAACCTAAATGATGTTTTCCATCTTTGTATGGTGTCATGATCCAAGAAAGTAATAGGCAGCCCTTGTCTACTTGGTAATCCATCTTGTGAACCTACATCCATATCAAAAAAAATACTACATGCAATGCACTGCAATAAAACCTAGATTTTTTCAACACATGTTTCATTATCCTTCCTAAGCAATCCCACATATACATCAATAAACCTTTTCTAGTTGTCAACCACCACATGTGCAACTATGTTGTGGCTTCATGTCTTATGGTAAAAGTAATCTTCAACAAAAACACTAAATGGTTTTGCTAGATGACAATGTGAATGTTGTTAAGAACACCCATGATTTGGCATACCACCCCAATTTTTGAAATCCATCATGACTTGCATTTTTTCACTAGCAAACCACATTATGAGTTTTTTGAACACCACATTTATTGTCATCACACGAGTGTTACAATGAATCTTTCGATGACAAAAAGCTCACTACAAGTCAAGATGTTTGCACCTTGTGCAAGCTTATAGATTGTGCAAGAAACTTTAATTTCGACAAGAATTGCCTTCCTATACTTGGTATAATGTTTTGAAATGAAAGGTTTCACCTAATTATAAATGTCTATAAAAGGTTACCTTTGACAGCTTAAGGTGTTGATCCACTTGTTGTTCTTATATTCTATCAACAAGAACTAGTTGAACCATCTAGTTGAGCAAGGCTTCACCCAATGCCCAAGCTTTTTGCCAATTTCTAAGGGCATATAGGACAATGTGTAGTGATCTAGTGTAGTAAATATTAATAAGGCTTGAAAATTCAATTATAAATATGTGTATAATGCATTGAATAAAAAAAATTTGGCAAGTTCAAGTCATTTGACACCAATGTCTCTTGTAAGGCTTTTATCAAAAACATGAAATTGCCCAACAATAGCGATCACTAATGATAATGCATGTTTTGATTGCACAAAAAAACCTACACAAATTCAAAAAAAGGTTGGGAACTACACACCTCACAATCAACATGCATCAAAGAAGTAATCAACACTATCACCAAAAGACTCTGCAAAATGCAAGGTAGTGGCCAACTACTTCTTAGTGTGGATGGATTGCAAAAAGCTAAAGTCTTAGTGTTTGTGTTTCATTATGTTAATGTTGACCAAGGTGCCACATCATGATGATAGGGTGTTAGGGCACTCTTTAACACTATAGCCCTAACACCAAATGTGGTCAACCATTTAGCCAAATTTGGTCACAAATTAAAGAGGAAAATAAAAAAAATTTAAAATCACATTATATTTTTGCAACATCTTAAAAGTATTGTCTTAAAATGTTCATTTAAAAAAAAATCATCATAATGTGACCATATGGTTGTCATAGCACCATGAGGGAAGGAAAACATCTTCAAATAGTTCAATAGATTAAGTGATTTTGTCATGTTAAATGAAGTCCATGTATAGTTTTGTGGCAAGGGTTAGGGAACTTGTTATATTGACTACTTTTTTTTTAATTGTTGGTTTTGGAACCTTATGGAGATAACTATCTTTCCATGTTGAAATTAAGAAACCAATGGTGGGAATTTACTCAAATGTTTATGCCCGTTGAAAAAGTTGTGCATGGTAGCTTATGCATTTGTGGAATGGAATGACGATTTATGGAAGGAAGGGGATGAAAATAGGGATCTATTGTTATGAGTTAGAACATGTATGATGCTGGAGGGAGGCACAATGTAGTTGTCATGGAGGTGTGACAAAGGAGATGCTGCCAATATTGTATTAAGATCGATATGTGTGAGAGGTAGTCGGAAGTTGGTAAATGATCCGTAGTGATCTTGAGGATTTATACACGGACTATGACCATTGAAATTTTCCCAAAAGAAAATATGGCATTTAATTCAAAGACCAAATGTGATCAAATGACTCTTCATTTTAGAAGGGTAGGGTTTGCAATTTAAAGGTTGTCACTTTATATTGCAAAAGGGATAAATGCAGTTGCACAGTTGCCCAGCTTTCCCAGGGTTGAATCACAAGTAATCCCATGATTACTACTGACCAAAGTTATAGCTAAGTTTGTTGTGATAAGGAACATCTTACATGGCCCAATGGTTAATTAAACCCCCAGTAACTTCCATGGTGGGATGGATCCCAACCATTAAGGTTAGTAACTCCATGTTGCATATCAACTAAATTAGTTATTAAATATTTCAGTTTGTAAACAATGGAGAATACATATGAAATGATTAATGTTGAAGGTTTAACCATGAAGACAACCCTAAAATCTATAAGGAAGGCCTACTTCCAAGGGCATCCCTTAATTTGATGGTCATATCTGGAGGGCATTAGCCCAAAGGGTGGTGTAAACCCAAAAATTAAGGGAGGCCAGTGAGCGCAGGCCTTGCATAGCTTAAAGCTTTAAGGCAGAAGGTTGGAATGCAATCAATGGAAGGCTCCTTCAAGAGACAAAAGAGTCTCTCATGCAAAGAGGTGCATTCAAATTCAATGTGAAAAACCTTGGAGTGCTTTACATACTTGTCAGGCACCTTGAGAAGAAGTGGCCTTAAAATGTTTTTCACTAGTTACAAAGGATTTAGTGAAAGGTAAGGGTTCCCCATTGATGGCATGATGGTTGAAGAACCAACAAACTACCCAAGATTAATTCATGTTGCACCAAAGAATCTTGGGAAACTATGAATGCAAGTGGAGTTGGTAAAAACACTAGAATCAAACTTCCAAGAGTCTGAAGTTTCAAAGACTTTGGTGAGACATTTGAGGACAGCTCTTGGCAGCTGCACTAGTGTACAGTGTATTCTTTGCATTTCATATGCTGCTATCTTGACCCTGCATCCTTTGCAGCCTTGATCACTTTTAGAGCCTATTGGTTATGCTAGGTCAGATTTGGTGTCTCCATATCTGTGACAATTTTGCACTATTCAAGCTACTGTGGACCTATATCTCTGAATCCTTCTCCGTTCAGTCTTTTAGATCTTCACTGATGCTCCTTACAGAATTTTTCTAGGAAAAAATTACAGCTCATCACAGCAGAATTCCAGAACACAGTTCTATTAACAAGATCCTTCAAAGAGGAGAGGGGCAATGATTGTTCCCAAGAAATAAGAAGTTTTCTTCAATCTTATTCTATCATCAGATGAAGAAACTCTCTGCTGCTATAAGGATTGGAAAGCAGATTTTAGAAACATATCAATGTATTTGTGGAGATGACTCCACAAAACACTTTTAGGGTTAGTCAAACAAATGTGCTGATTATGAACACTTATGCTCTGTGCCAGACGTCCTAGCTGTGAATGTTTGTAAGAGACACTTCCAACTCCTGGTGGATCCTCCTAATGAGACTGAACCAAATATATATCTTTCTTCACTGTGTCGCAATCAAGTTACATAGAGAAGAATTAGGGTCTAAAGTCAAAGCTCTGGGATTCTAAGTCCCTTTCCGTGGCATGACTGCAATTCAAATACACAATATGCAGCACTTGAATATTCAGATGGCATCACCACCTGACAATAAGACCTGCTGATATGTACCACTTGACTCTACAAACTAGAGGACCAGCAAGATAAAGATGTAATAGAAATTCTGACGAATACAAATATAAAGGGAGGTTAGATTACCAAATTCCAGGTGAGCAAGAGTTTGTGCACTTGGTATTACAGGCTCCATGGTCATCAACTTCCTTCATGCAAAATCATTTGTTGGTCACACTTGATGAATCCAGGGTTACTTTGGTATAATCCACAATTTCACTGGATGAAATGCCCCATGGTTTCCCAGACCATGGATTCAACTGTGACCATCAAAATGTCTTCTTAGCACATAGAAAAGGATTTAGGTGCCTACTAAAACCTGAAAGATTAAATGCAAGGTGAGACTCACCCTCAGGCTTATACAAGAGCACCAAACATCATGAGCCCTCTAGTATTTTGTTTGAACACAACCTGGATGATAAGTATTCAAAGGGTTAGTTTTGGTTTGTTATTCATCAGTACAGCATAAAAAAGGTAGCATCAGGAAGATTGCTGCTGCACTTTAAAATCAGAAACCCACATCTTCACTCTCTTTTCCACTCCAACAGATGCTTTACATGGTGCATCCACAGCCAATCATACAACAGATTCAAACCTCAAAGAAAGACAAGTAACCAAGAAGGCCTGATCGCATTATGGGGCCCCAAAAACAACAATAAAAGTATACAAAGGTTTCACTGTCTCCAAGTATATAGTGCATACAACACCAACTATCAAACACTTCCCCTTACCAAACTCCTACACTAGTCTTAAATATTGACCGTGTACAACAATCAGTGCCCTAGTCGTACTTTCTGTGCAAACCTTGGCCGTCACGAGATATCATCACCATCCACAGATTAAAACATGAGATCAAATATCCAACTAGTGGTTGGCTGTGTGCGAAATGACCCCAAATTGCACTGCACAAACTCCACAAGAATCAAAGAAAAAGATTCTGGCAAACCAAATAGTAGTAAGATATCATGCATCAACTGTCAGAAAATATCGTACTGTTCTCAGGAACAGCGCAAAGAGCAATAACAACTCTCACATACGCCTTCGTTATTGACCAAAAAAACCACCGGCAAGAACAGACTCCAGAGTACTTTGTACCAGATATACGAAGACCTCGACAAACCATGCAGAGGAAGACCTAATATCTGGACATCTCTTGGGGAGGAGGGGGTGCGGTCTCCCGAGGAAAGAGTTTCCCGTCCCTCTTGTCGAGCTCCAACTTGTGCTGTGTCTGGAGACAGGCGCAGACGGCGCAATAGGAGATATCTGCAACGCGATCGGTGACAATGGCAGCATCGTCGAGGAAAGGCACGTTTGTAAACATGGCCACCAGCCAGCAAATGCAGTTGAGATACTGCGCGAAGAACATACTGGCGATGATACAGTTGTCGCATTTGGTGTTCTGGATCTGGAGCGCATCCTGGAGCATAAAGCGCGTAGCAGAGACGGAAAGGGTGAAACACAGAGTGACCTCCAAAACGGCACACAACTGTGGGCAGCTCTCTTCGCCGCAGGAGCCACTGCAAGGCATACCACCACCGCAGCACTGGTATCGCGACCAGTCGTTGTAAAGGACTCGGCCGCGCAACCCGTAAGAGGCGGCGCAAGGACACAACATGCTGTAGCAGCAGTAGACCGGATCGTCAACAGGCGTCCGGATCAACTCCGAGTGCCACAAGTTGGGCAAACCCTTTCGCGCCTCGTAGACGTGCATGTTCTTGGACGACGCCATCGCTGCAAGCTCTCCTGGATCGCAGTCGCGCCAGAAACCCTCGTCCTCCCCTGCTTCCCGTTTGCGTCTACTGCTGCTCTGCACCTTAACAACTTCTTGCGAATTTTGTTCCGACTTTTCTTTACAAAAAGGACGACGACGACTGATAGGCACCCACCAAGTCGTTGAGGTATTAATACCTATTAACCGTTCATCATTACCAATGACTGTTTTTTTCTTTTGGGCGAAATTTCGCACGATGCCGACAGGAAAAATGGAAAGAAAAGGAAAGAGAAAAAAGGTCCAGTGCGAACCCTACAAAGGGCTTTTTGTTTTTGAAAAATGCGCGAAATGCGCTATATTTCAAGGATTTGAGGAAAAAACAAAAGTCCAAAGTCGACATAATCTAGACAATCAGCCTCTGGACATCGCCTGACGTTCACAAGGGGATTCTAAAAAAATCCTACTTTCTTATTATGTCTAGCCAAGTTTTGACTCGTTCCTCTTGTGTGTGGAAGAAAAAACCTGTGGGAAAAATTTTTGGACATAGTTTTAGTCTTGGGGCAAATATTTTTTGCCAATTTTTCACAGTTTGGACAATTGTTTACAAAAAAGTATCCTCAATTAATCCTAAATTAATTTGCGAACGATCCCTTGCGATGCGGCAAGCATCAAACAATGGTAATAAGGTACATGAAGCGCGGTCTTCAACGCTAAAAAAATACACATGTTCACAAGGTTGCCGAACAAGAAATTAATTTTCAAAAAAAATCTTTCGGTCCGCTGATAATTTATGATGATTGTGTTAAATAGGGCTGGGCAAATGCACTTATCTAAGGAAAGAGATAGTAGAGCGAGGTGCGGAGCAGGAGCAGCGATGGCTCTGCCCTAATCAACCTCCGCTTTTTCTTCCTGCATTGTTTAAGTTTGATTTGTTTTCATGGAATGTCGAGAAAGTCAGTGCAAGCAATGTCGGTTAAGGAACTTCCGCTTCAGGATGAGGCGATGGTAGAATATCAAGGGGCAGTGAACACTGGTCAAGGAGAGGGACCTGTTGACCGAACATGTGAAGGGCAGCATAACATTTCTGACGAGATGCATCCGTCTGTCTCCATTCCATCTTGTTGGGCGGAGCCTACTTTTGAAGCAGCTTGCAAACTGAACCAAGCAACAGTGCACTGTGTTACCAGTGGCAAAACCCCAGGTGCCGGTGCAGCAAAGCCGAAGTGTGTGGAAAAGATGCTCATTTGTGAATTCTTTGAGGCAGTGTTACAAATCCTCGCCAAGTACCACAAGGCAACAATGCCAGTCACACAATCATTGGTCAAAAATCCACGCAAAAACCCAAGGTTTGAAGCTGTGGCAGAATGGGCCAAGCAGTCATTTCATGAGTCCCTGGTCCCCATTAGCATGAATGACAATAGATTATTTGAGAAGTATCATTTTCAAGCGTGGAAGGTTAGAAGCACACTCTGCATAACGTGTTTAGGATGCAAAATAAAGACGTCTTTTCTCTACTTGGCACCTTGGATTCTCAAGTGGTGTCGAAGAATCCCTGGCCCTTTTCAAATTCCCTGTTTGGGTCTAATTCTTAGGAGTCAATTGATGCTTGCACAATCCAAATTGTGTCAGTTTGTTGCGAAGTCAATTGGGGAAGGTGTCGTTGGTAGAAAATGTTGATTGCTTTAGAGCCAAGACTTCCACCCCCAAAATCAACGTGTTAGTAGGCAACATTTTCAACTTTCCGAGCAAGTTAAAATTGCTAGGACCATTCACAATCAAAGCAAAATTGTGTATTTGAATTTCTTGCATCTGAAGCGCTGATTTGGGTTTGTTCAGATGCAAGAAATTCAACCACACGGTTGACTTTTGCCATGTTCTGTAGAAGGGGAACGAGAAGCAGTGTATGGTTGCTGCTGAAAATCAAAAGATGTCAGGTGAAAAGGGACCTGCAATAGCTCCAATGACTAGCAAGAGGCATATGTTGAAAGTCAGACTCATTAAATTCATTGGAGCAAATCACAATAGGGCAAGAGATGGTGGTCGACATCGTAAGGAGAATGTTCGTCTTTTGGCCACTCAAGGTCCTTCCCAGCTCCATTTCAACCTTGCTAGATGAAAGAACAACCTAACATTAACAGAATTGCACATGACCCGAAATCCTCAAAACGCAAGGAGAGTGTAGGAATGTATACATAACATCCAATTGGACTGTAAAGATGGCGATGGATCTCAAGGGGGAACAGACAAGAGAGGATACCAATTCAAGAGTTATCATGAAACCTCCACTAGATAAACATACCAACATCTAAGTCTTGATGTTGCTTACATGGGAATAGGCCATAAATCACCAAACTTTCATGAAGCTAACTTTCATGTGAGGGAATTTCACTGAAACAAGACATGCCTATCAAAGTAGTGAAGATGAATAAAGCCAACACGTGAAAAGAAAATTTGTTTCCAAAAGATGATTTCACATCAAAGGTGGGTACTTATAAGGAATAAGAAACATTTCTAGCAAATGTTTCTCCCCATCCAGAGGCTACTGGATTTTCCAAGAAAGATGAGTCTCCACATTTGGTTATCCCCTTATTCATTCATAGGACAAGCTATGCAGAGTAGAGGTGGTGAAATCATTAGCATCCCCTTGAATAAAAGAACCTCCAATAATGTGGCAATTAACTCCCAAGAAATCATCACTCCTAGTTAAGGCCTCTACGTTAGTACCTATTCCTTTAGAAGCTACCAATGTATCTCTTTCCATAAAAGATGACACTTTAGACAAAGAAAAAATTGAATATGTTTGAAAATCTGATAAGTAGAAGAAAATGAAAAAACACAACTTTTCAATCTCAAGTGCAGTCACTCAAGATGTTCAAAGGCTACAAAAGCGAGGTTATTGCACAACAAAATTTCCCTATGCTTTTGGGAAGTGGTCAAGTTCCAAACCCCGTTCAACACAAAAACAAAGAAATGTCATATTTTTCTTATTTCCATTTCTTCAAAATTTGATGAAAAGGGGAAGAAATCTTATCTAACCTTGGGAAACACCTCACTAAAAAGACCTAGAGCAATTTCAACCATCCAATTAACCATTGTGGAAGGCACATTAATTGAGACTAGGGAGGAAGGAATGGAGTTGATGGTCAATGAAACCTCATTAACACTTTGGAAAGTAGTGGTGAATGCTTACAATTACAACAACCTTTTGAAGAATGGGAAGATGCAATCTAGTATTACATGTGGGTAAAAACATATGCAAAAACTAATCATTGTATCTATTTTGTTTTTATTCCCATTAGAATAGTTGACCTAATTTTCCAAAAGCCCAAGGATTACATTTGGGATTTGGCCAACAAGGAAATCCACCAAATGTTGTTGAAAACAATAAAAATTGGGAAGGTGAATTTTGTTGAAGCCATTTATTTTCAAACCTTCAAGGGGTTGCTTGGATATTAATTGATTGATCCATGCCCATTTTTTCCTAAGCCCAAAACCAAGAAAAGAAAGGACCTACATGCATTTCGGAAGTTGGTAGACCTTGAGGGACATTGCCTTGAATCAATAACCAAGCTTATTGATCTTTTATAACGATTAAACAACTAAGTATAAAAAAACACAAGATATAAGGTTTTTTCCACAATAGAAACCCACTTCTAGAAATCATTCTTTTGCAAAAACACCATATGAACTTGGAGGATTATTTACACAACACAAAATTAGATTCAGTTTAGAGGTGGTTCAAGGAATAATGCATTATACATAGCTCAAGGAGGTATGTTTAAAAGAGGAACATGTGTTATAAT
Organism: Sphagnum tenellum; assembly: GCA_963921925.1. Lineage (NCBI taxonomy): Eukaryota > Viridiplantae > Streptophyta > Sphagnopsida > Sphagnales > Sphagnaceae > Sphagnum > Sphagnum tenellum. The sequence goes on from OY998148.1 coordinate 9,030,223, forward strand.
TTTTCATAAGGCAACCTCGCATGTAATGATTTAAAAGTGTTTGTAAAAGCTTGTGCCCTATTCATCATCCTTGAGTTTCATGGCCAAAAGTATGGTATTTTCAACATCTATGCAAACAATAGATTTGCCCAAAGAATGAACATCTTTGGATGCACCTTCTTCAACATCCATTTCTTGTAGCAATTTGGATAATTTCAAGAGATTTCAATACGGTGGAATGACATGAAGATAGGAATGAAGATTTTTTATGCTCAATATTGGGACAAAGATAAATGAATGCATGGAACCAGCTACTCATGTCATTAAAAGTGTTAGATTTTTTTATGAATTCCATAGGGTTGGATTGAAGAACTACACATGGAACATGCAAAATCCCACAATCGCATGGTCAAGATTGGATAGGTTTTATGTGAATCCTTCAATTCAATTGCAAGGGGGTAGACACGAAATTTGGCCCATGATGGTCATGTAATAGATTGTGCACATGTTTTCTTGCAAATTTACATCAATAATTTTTTTAAACCCAACCATGTACCATTTAATCATTTTCATATTCATGATGAAAACAAAAAGCAGTAGTTTGTGGATACATGGAAACAAACAATTCAAGGCTTTTCGAAAATTGATATTGAACAAGGAATGGTTGAGGCTTTGAGGAAGTTGAAGGATCTCAATGATCAACTTTTTAAGGAAAGAAGACTCAAGAATCGCCATGTTTACTTGCAACATTTCCAAGAGATTGAAGTTGTGGAGCTTGTTCGTCAACAAAATTTGAACAATCTTGAGTCTTGGGAGGTTCTTAACATGGCACAACAAAACCTTGAACTTACTTGAATGGAGAAGTTAGAGAGGCAAAAAAAATGCAGTAGGGGTTACATGGATTAAAATGGGGGATAGATGCAACAACAAAAAAAAATTGATTTTCACAATAAGCCCAAATTTCAATCCTAAATTTCTGAACTTTTGGATGGAAAAAAAACTTTGAATGCTTCAGAGGACATACACAATTACATCTTTTGTTATTACAAAGTTATCTATACAAAAGCTGACAAGGTTCAAACAAATCACAACTTAGGGCACAATGTTTTCATAGTGTTCATGTTTCCATCACAACATAATAAAATGCCAAGCTTACAATGGATATCTTAAGCATGGAGGTGTACGAAGTAGTTAGGGCTCTTCCCACTCATAAGGCTGCTGCAAGGCATGATGAAATACCAATAGAGATGTTTCAAGCACTTTGATAGGAGATTGGTCCAGATGTGACAAAAATTTTAGATGATCATTTGAATGAGGAGTCTTGAATTGACATCTCAACATAGGATTGTAATCCTTAAAACCAAAACCAAGACAAAAAAAAACTATTAGCAACTACAAGCCAATCTCACATTAGCTTACAAGGTAACTATTAAAATATTTGTTGTTTGACTCCAACCATTGCTACTTGAATGCATCAGAGCCACACTTATAGGTTTTGTGAAATGAATATACTTTTAAAATGTATTTGTGGCGATAAAAACAATGTAATGGGTTACTAAGTATAATCAAGACTTCATAGTGTTGTTTCTTAAATTCGAGAATGCCTATGATTTAATGAATTAGCAAATTCCTTAAGAAACTATGAGAGTAATGGGCTTTTCAATAGATTTGATTCAATGGAAATCCTACATGAAAATGTAACAAGCATTCTAATGAAAATGTCAAAAATAGAATATTTCCAAATGGAAAGGGGGGTAAAACAAGGTTATCCCCTTGCTCCCTACCTTTACCTCCTTTTAGCAAATGTCTGAAGTGTTATGTTTATGGACTTAACATATCTAGTACATGGTCTATATTTTACAAGACTTTTTTTTTGGTCATGACATTGCCTTTTTTTATAAAAACAATTAAGGAGAACTTGTAATGGGCAATTCATGTCATGATTCGTTTTTTCTTTTTTGCAAAAGATTTAATACTTGGTGGAATTGGCATAAGTCATCTATGGTGTGGGCTTTTCACAAGCCTCACAATTACTTATGGGGTGAAAGACTTAAAATTGAAATGTTTACACAAAGAACAAGTCATGCTAGATATCTAGGCTTCCAAGTAGGTTTTGAGGTGCCATAAAAGGGAAGAAATACTAAACTCATATAATAAGTTTGAGGAAAACTAAATCAATGGGGAAGAACAAAAAAAATTCTACCAACTATGACTCTAGTCGCAAATCAAGTTGTGTGAGGCTCCATTTGGTACTTGACATCTTGTTTTGTTATATCTAAGGGCACCTTCCAAAATGTCAAAACCTTGGTTTGGAACTTTGTGTGGGGAGGGATGCATGACAAAGGAACTAAAGGTATCATGGGATACATCATCAATCTTATCCAATGTTAAAGGCATAGTCAAAGTCTTTGACCTTCAAGTTTGGGCCCAAGCTCTTATTGCGAAGTTAATTGTTTGTGGCTTAGTTTTAGGAGATGAACCTTGGAAGGTTTTGATTTAATATAATATCCACTCCATCCAATGTCAACATTGTGGAAATTGGCACCCAACCTGCACTGGCTATTTACAACCAAAAGGATAGTTGTTAAAGGGTCCCCATTATGATGTTGGCCATTTTTTGAGCTTGAATCGAGGTTCAACAAGACACCTTTATAATTCACCCATATGTAGGTTACAAAATTACAAAACAATCATTCTATCTTAATCTTAATGTTTGTAATCATCATAATCATATGTGGGGTGAGGAAGTTAATAGTTAGTTTCAATGTACAAATTTATCAAGGATTAATAAACATTCTGAAAAGGAAGATGTAAGAAACAAGAGTTATTTTTTAAGATGTTGGAAGAGAAATTTGTGAATTTGACCTTCTTCATTTTCAACTAGAAGGTTATATTCCTTGGATTTTTTAAGGAAGAAAGATCCCCAAACTTCACCTCAACCCAAAAGAATGGCAATGGAAAAAACAAAGAAGCCTTTGAAAGACAAACCGCTTTGGTTACACAATTAAAGGGGGATAAAAGGAGATTATTCAAGAACAAGTTTGCTAATTGAACTTTAATTTTGGATTACAACAATATATGATCACATAGAGAAAAATCATTTTTTCAAAGTTATGGCATCCTTGGCTTTTTTTAAAATTTCAACAATGATTTGGTTGATTTTAACATATGGTCTTCTGGTTGGAAGTTGCACTATTACTATTCATGGTTTTTGAAAAGGTCCACGTTAATTAATGAATCTTTTTTTATTAGTGGACATGTACATTTTTTACTAGAGGATCAGGGCTTGAATGACATGTTTATTTTTTACTAGTAAACTTGCCTACAATGACCTATTTGATTATATGTCAAATTGAACGTCTAATTAAATTAAACAAAAAAATGACCACCTTGGTCAAAATGACCAATGCCTTCTAGTCAATAGGGACATCTAATCAAGTTGAACAAAGAAAAATGACATCCTTAATCCAAATGAACAATGGTGTTCTAATCAAATGGGACATTTTATGTTACCTAATTGGTTAAGATAACTACTAACTAGGCTAGGCAATAGCCTAAGCCTACCTACATACCAACTTACTTACCTACATACCTACCCACTTACCATCTTACAAACCTATCTACCTATCTAATTTTGATTTCCTAGTTACCATGTTACATACCTACCTACCTACCTACCACTTAATTACTTCCCACCTACCATCCTACATCCTTACCTACCTATTTACTTAATTACCTACCTCCTATTTCCAACCTATCATTTAAAAACCCTACCTACCTCTTAATTTTGATCTACCATCATAAAACCCTACCTACCTACATGTTTCCTACTTCCCACCTACCATCGTACAACCTTACTTATCTACCTCCTACTTTCCACTTACCATTTTACATCCTTACATACCTACCAACCCACCTCCTACTTATCACCTACCATCATACATTCCTACCTAGCACCCTAGCTACTTAGGCCTACTTACACACAAAAAATTGGATAATAATCTAGAAAAAAATGGGTATAATTTTGATTAATCAAATGGTCCATTATTTAGTAATCAAAATGACTATTCAAATAATCTGCTAATAAAAAAGACCACCCCAATCATGCATGATAGGTCCGAATCAACTTGTTTAGATTGATAGGATGATCTTTTTTACACCTATCCAAATGGGGTGCTTCTTGATTGGATTCTTTAATAAAATAACTTGTTTTTGTAGTAGTGTTGGACAATTAAGATTAATCATGTAAGTACATATCAATTATGTAATGCAAGGATCTTTGAAACAACAAAACATGTTTTTTTCTTCATGTGAAGCATTTGAAAGGATTTGGGGATTTTTCTTTTTCTTTTCAAAAGAAAGTTGGTTTCATTACAAGACTTGAATCTTAACAATCATTGCTCATTAGGGAATTACCTCTTGCAAGTGACCATGAAAAGTAGGAAGAGATTGGATGGGATGTAGGGAAGAAGTGTAACATTTCATTGGAAACCCCATTTGATATTCTTTGATGCACACTTCTATTGTTTATTTGGGTTCAAAAGTGTCATTTCAAATTTTAAAATGAACATTTACACAAAAGAGTTCCATTTTTTCACTCTTGGTAAATTATAGTGTAGGCAGGCATGGGAATTTGGGCTGAACTTAAAAGATTTGCGCACTTGAAAAACCCAAAAAAGAAATAGGCCACAGAGCAATGGTTCCTAAACATTTGGACAAATGGCAACCTTCTTAGCTCTTACCAGGGCATATAAGGTGGAAACTGATCCTTCATAAAAACTTTCTCACAAGAAAATTTGCCAGCCAACTTCGTAATGTTGACGCAACATTCTAAACATTTATTCTTGAAATACCAATTCACTTAACATGGAATTTCATCACCATGCTCTCCACAACCAAAACCACCATCTCCAATGACATCATTGGGATGACCTGAGGTGTTAACAAAAAATATACTCAATAGGATTTTTTTAATCTATAGGTGGAGGTTACACAAGTTTCTCCTATTCCTCCCCATGTTGTTACAAAAATCAACCCTCCTATGGTAATTTTAGAAATAACGTTACCATAACTATGGAATGGTTACAATCTCCAATAAATCTTTAGGCACGTGGTAAATGATGATACACTGACATCGTTTTATTCTTGAGTTTTGTATTTTCACATATTATTTTCAAACATATAAAGTTTGTACTAAGAACAACTACAAAAATCAAAAGTAAAGTTGAATATAAAATACATTCCAAAATACATATTTGCAAAATCATTGCTTCTATAGTGATCCGAAAACATAATTAAACCATATGGAATTGAAAAAAACAACACAAAACAAGTAGATAACTTGTCGTATTACTTATTTTCCATCAAAAGTCTTTTGTAACTCCTATCATGAGAATTTTTTTCTCTTTTATACTCAATGTTTTCATCATGGTGATAAAATCCTAAGCCATTTTCAAAAATCCTCTAGAAATCCTTTTTCAGGTTCTTGCCATAAACCTCAATTCAAACTCTTCATAAGTCCTAATCAATTCAACATGTTCTATCTTGTTATTCGTCTATCCACCTTGTTAAACACTAACTCTACACTTCTATTTAGTCTATTTAATAAGGACAACACAATTTTACCCTTAACATTACTTGCCATATATTTTTGATTTCATTATCAAAATCCTTTAAATGGTAAAGTATAAAAATGTGCTAACAAAAACGGGCTACATACTCACTTTATTATCTTGGATGGACTAAATGTTCCTCATGATTCACTATTGTAGTTTCTTGTATTGCAACATGCACTCCTTAAGCTATGGATTATTCCCCTTTTACTAAAGATAATGTTTCATTCTAAGGGTAAATCTATTAATGAAACTATTGTTGTGCATCTGCAGTGGTCTTTGTATGACCATTATCTTTTTCATCTTGGGATATGGTCTTGATTGTAGTAGTTGTACCAAACAATGTTGACTGAAATACAATAGGTGTTTCATATACTTAATTAACTTTATAGTTGTAGGTACCTATTGTTGCGACTGTTCTTCATGTATTTCTATAGATCCCATTATAGTTTGTTTTATTGGGTGAACATCTTATTGTTCAACATGAACCTTTTCCATGGTAGCTTCACCCTTCATTTCTTCAGATACTATTGACTACACCTAACGTGTTTCTCCACTTGTACTTGCTTCAAATTGGTATATTTTGAATGTTGTAAAATTATCTTTTAAAGTTATAAAAAGTAATGCATATACAAAACTTGGGTAGGTTTCTTTCATCAAACAACCCATTAACATCTTTCTATAAAATATCTTCTACCAAATTCCACCAATCATCAATGTTTGATGCTTTTAACTCCATGGACTTTTATTTGGTTTTCAAGATAGTATCATGCATGAGAAGATTATCATATTCACACAATATGTGTTTAGAAAGATAAGTTGTCAATGTGTTCATAGCTACATGTACATGTTTGGTAGCATGTTGCAAAGTCCATAGGGATTTGTTGCATGTAGCTTGAGTTTGTTTTTTCGCCAAAACACCTCATTATTCATATGCAAACTTTGAGAGTGGACAACCTTTTTTCTTAAAACGTATTTTTTTCCTACCAAATGTGCATCATTCCTTTTGAAAATTGGAGAGGATTTTAACATCGATGATTAGAAAAAGGAAAAAAAACTTGAATTGATGAAAATTATTTTTATAACCCATTTGAGCACATTTGGTTCAAAAATGTTGAATGCATAATATACATGATATAGAATCAATTTGTAATCAAAATGTATTTATATTTAAAATGCAGTGCTAAATGGGGTATCCAAAATACATAATTTTAATTTATAAACCAACACATGAATGACACATGTCATGTGCAATCCTTGGAAAAGGACTTTTACCTTGGTGCCCTTGGCTCTTTTGACTGTGATTCACCTTTGCAATTATAATTTTTACCCCATATTGTTTATCTTCCATTTCAATGTCCTAAAATAAATAAGGAGGCGCATTGAAAACATTGAAAAATGGAAAAAATAAATAAAATTGAATTTACCATTTGGGATGAGCCAATAAAAAAGGCTCAATTGTAAAGGTTAAACTCAAAATCATGAAACAAGATTTTCCTAGTTAGTTGTTTAGATCTAGAGGCCCTTTTCCCCAAAACTTTAAGTCCCCCCCCCCTTTTGTTTTGCAAGTTGGGGGAGCACATGTAAAGTTCCATCTTTGGCAAGAGGTTTATTGACACCACCTCCAACCCCTCATGCAGTGTTCATATCTTTGGTAATGGTCCCATTGTTCTTTCCCTTCAAGTGCTCTTTGTGTAACTCTTGCCCTTGTTGGTCATCATGTTACTTTTGCTCTTGTTGATCATTTTGTAGCTATTTCCCTTCTTGGTCCTTGTTCTTTTCTTACTTTGGTGCCTTGATGTTCTTTGTGTTGTTCTTTGCTTTGCTAATCCTTGTGTTGGTCTTACTAATTATATTATTGTTTGTGCTTTTTCTTTTGTTACAATTTACAAACTATTAAAGTATTGCAATATTACATTAGTTATTTTTCCATTTTTTATTACAATTACAAAACATGAGAATATTGCATTCACTTTGCCATTATGTAATTCTTCCATTTGCGATTAATGTTTACATGTGCATGAAAGTATTACAATTTATAAGCCACCCTTGTTTCAAGGGGAAACTTATACAATGGATAATATTTTTTCACTATACCTTAGATGGGAGTAGAATAATGTGCCTTTGGGCATTGATTGCATTACTAGCATTCAAGGTTAATTCCATATTATAATTGAAGAAGTTAAATTAAGCTTAAGTAAATGATGACAAAGTTTTTGCAATATCCAAATTTGTCACATGTTTCTTCTAGCATTGCTAAATTCAATTTGTCATTGGTCTATAGGAGATGATTAGGTAACTAGGTGGGTTCATGGAAGTAGTCCCATGTCAATAGGTAGTAGGTAGGTAGCTAAAAACTTACATTCTTTTTTGCAATACTCTCATATTTTCACTAAAACATCCCTTAATTGGTAAGTAGGTTAAGTAGGTTGTTTCAAGTAGGTAGGTACATTGGCCATTCATTGATAGGTAAGGAGAGGGTTAATAGGTAGGTGAGGCAAAGGAAATGTTAATTTTTTTGAAAAAGAATATAGGACATTAAATACACTAACTATGTTAACTAAGGGCTCTAAGGAAATGATGAGGAGATATGAAACACATTTTTTAGGTGAGGCCTTCTAGAGGTTATTTTAAACCATGAAATGTTAAATTTGGACTAAGAGACTCTAGTTTAGTTTAAGGATGATATATACATAAATGTTTAGAAGTAGCCCAAAAACAATTTTTGGGTTTTTACAATGGTATTGGTTTTTTGGGGGTGTTTAGTTTTTACCATGATCCAAGTACAAGTGCTAGTTCATCCAAACTAGTTTACATTCGTGTTTGGTGAGTATTTGATTTCGTTGATGATCTTAGGTTTAAGTTTGTGAAAATAACCATTAGTTATACTTTTTTGAAAAAATTCAAAATTAGAAAACCTCTTGTTCTGTTTTTCTTTAAACCCTAGAAAAACTAATCGATTTCATTAAAGAATTGGTAGGGAACCACTGTGTTAAGGAAGGTTAATTTTACATGTTTTTATTTGCTGAAAACCATGGTTATCTATCATAATCATTTTATTTTTTTAGATAATCATGATTATCAAATTATAAAATCATCTTGAGGAATGGAAGGGGGGTGATGCCATTTTTCAACATTGGTTTTAAGTGATTTATCATGCACCACTAACCAACATATTAAAAATATATTTAATAATACCTTAACCTCTAGTGGTAAAAAATAGAGCAAAATACATTGAAAAGTGAAGCAAATTTGTCTACCTTAACATTTTGTAGGTTAAACTTCGAGCTAAAATTCACCTTCTAAGGTTTTGAGTTGGCATTAATATTAAAAAATCTACCTCTACGAGGTACTGATAAATATGGGCAAAACTATGGATTGTTCACAAGCCCCCTTGATGCATCATTAGGCTTTTCTCACCATTTCTTGTGGGGGGATTAATTTCATTTTCACAAGACTCATTGTGCGAATGGCTTATTCGGGGAATTGGGCTTTTGTTGCACCTATCATCATTGTTAGATTTTTATCAGATGGTTCCCATTCTTATTGGAGGTGAAAGGTGATTTATTCCCTTTCTAGGCCCATTTGAGGGTTGCCGTAAAAACTCCTCCCCCCATATGCGGTGATTTGTGTTCCCCCTTTTGTGTAGTTTGTAAAAAGACGAGTAGATCAATATTTTAGACAAATTGCATGACCATTCTCTTTTTAGGGGTCTATTCATTCGAAGGTGGTTTACTTTTTGAAAAAAACAAAAAATCACAAAAATCCATTTTATAGTGTTAAAATTTTGAAATTTTTTGGTACCATGTGTTCAATGGTAATAAAGTCCATGCATAAAAGAAAGTAAAGTCCATATTAATAGGAGCCCACCTACATATTCCAAATATATACACCTCTGAGAAAAAAAATTGAAATTAAAAGAAAAAATAACTATAAAATATGGCTCAATTTTGACCATTAAAAGGTCCTTAAAGATTGATTATGATTTTTGAGAGAAGAATTTCACATAAAATTTTATTATTGGATGCTACACCATATATTGAATCCCTATATATAATTTGAAATGGAATTCAATATGAACCTTTCTATTTTTTACCATTCTAGTCTATTGACTAGCCCATATTTTTGTACTTCAAGAGTCCATTGTGAAAAGTGAATGTATTTTTATTGAAAAATAATTGCATAGATATTTTCATAATCAAGTTGTTAATGTATAATCAATTTCAAATTCTAAATTTGATAAGTTTTATTGTTCAAAGAAAGGGCATTCTACAAAAATGGGCATTATGACATAAAAACTTTAATGTGCATTCACCCCTAGCATCATTTTGTATATGGCTTTTAATTTGCATTGCATGTGTCTAAAGTCTTACCCAAGTCCGGGGATAGATGCTTGACTTTTTGTTTGCCTAATCATTCCATCTTTTGGTTTGATCTTTGATGTTTTTTCCTTTGCATTGTGCTCTAAGTTGGGCTTTCCCCATTCTTTAGCTTTCAAGTTGACTCACTACATTTGTTGCCAACCTTTGGGTGCAAGAAGGAATCACTTTTTTTTTTGTTGTTTTCATTATTTTTATCCCAAGCTTTTTTTCATGTGGAAAAATAAAAGTATCTTCCTTAGTTGGGAGGAATGTTGTATAGTTAGTTTCAATATGTAATAGATTATAATGATTAGTTTGTTACATAATTACATGTCATGAATTTGAACCAAGTTTCTCTTTGCTTGTATATTTATAGCATTCATATTTTATTGATTTCATTACGTGAGAACATATAACATGCAACAATATTGGTCAATAATGTAGCAAATGAAACATACATGAAAAGTTAAAACAATAATATAGGATTTTAAATTTGATTTAGATTTGGAGCATATGTATATCGACATAAACATTTAAAATTATGATTGAATCTTGCTTCATTTTATGTGCCAAATGATTTGTTCCATTGTTAGTGGCTTTAACTACACTAAGAACATATTTGTTCTTCACAACTTAATAATACACATTGCACAAGCAAATTCCCAACTACATTAAGAAACAACATGAAAATGAGTTTCTTATTACTATTGAGTCAATGATGAGGTACAAACTACAAACATTTTGTAAATTCCTTCTAGGAAATTATAATTACATAAACACATAAATTATGTAAATTACAGATCTAGAAGAACAAAAAGCCATTCAAAACTTTTAGAAGAACAAAAAGCCATTCAAAACTTTTCATATTCTCTTGTATATTGATTTTATTAATTCACTTCAGCCATGATAGATTCCATGTGAATTTTTCATCCATTGCCACTTGCTTGAGCTATGGCTTCAAACTACCTTGATGTAAACCCAAAGCCAAAATTTAAAACATTATGGACAAATGAATGATATTTAGATTTAATTGGGCCATTGTCCATCTACTTGAATGCACACTATCCTTTCATCCGAATAATAAGTCTGGAAATATTGTTTGAGGATTGTTGGCGTGGAAATAAGTTTGTGGATATTTTATTGTAGGTTAGGATGAATTAACACCTACGCTAGCACCTTTACATTTTTGAAAAAGGTTTCTTAAATCTAATAGTTAATGGAGGAAATGTTAAATATGAACTCAAAGACGCTAATTTAGTGTTGGTAACACCCCATGAATATGGTGTTTTTGAATAAAATTTCCGTAGGCAAAACCCAAAGGGCATTTATTTTGGGAACATTTTGTTCAAAGGGCATTATTCGCAAAACCCAAAGGGCATTTATTTTGGGAACATTTTGTTCAAAGGGCATTATTCAACATAAAACGCCATGGCATAAAAGTCTTTTTTATTTTCACGTTTTGAAAAGTGGAATGTTCAGCTTTCATCTCATCACTCATTCTGGAGAGGTCATCAAGAAAACTCCTCATGACTCAGTTTGGTGAAAATGTCATCCTAGAGTTAAATTAATGTTGGTTGAATTTGAATCCTTGATAAGGTCTAGGTTCGGTTTTAAAGATCTAACCACAAAAAATTACAACATGAAGGAACTAGATTTAGATCTGATTTGAGTTTGAGAAAACTCCTAAAATTTGGATCCAAATTTAGCCCTACAAAACCCAAGGATTTTAGATTTGGCCATCGCTTTTGTTAAATCAAAATTTCAAGATAATTAGGGTTTAACGTCTTCTGTTTAACTAGGTCTTTTTCATTTAATATACTTACTTAGACTTTAAATTATTATAAAATGATGTTGGACCTTTTTAATGGGCTCAACATATCAAATATTTAAATCAATGGAGATATGGAATAAAAATACCAACTTCCTCACATTCTTCTATCTCCCTTCCCCTTCATTTGATTTCACCTTTTTTTTCCCCCCATCCATTTTATCAGTTTTTTTCCATATATTTTCCCCCACTCCTTTCCTCCCCCACCACCCCACTTTATCTCATAGCTTTTGCCCTAACCTTCCTTCCCTCCGTACATCCTTTCACATGAAATTATGGAAAGGAAAATATGAGCTTGCAACTTCACTCATAATTTTGAATGCATTTGCAAGAAAGAATTGATCAATAATCATCCACATTCATTTACGTTTACTAAACATTCTCATTCATCAAATAATATTATGCCACATACTAATCTAAAACTACCATCCTTCTATAATTGAATGTTGCAATGTTTAAAATTACTTTCCAAAATAAAGTAAAATAGACCTAACTTTGTGTCGTGGCAGTCCTATTCCAAAACATCCAAAACATCTGCAACAGTGTATGAATGTAAATGGTACATTTACCCTAAACCTTATCATAAAGCCAACAAAGACTAGCAGACACAATTGACTAGAAAACAGAAGAATCAGACTCATGGAGGTTTATCAGATGAAAAATCTCAAGGCACATTCAAACTACTAAATCCATTTTTAAAAAAAGAAAATTGCAATTCGAACAACAGCAAACAAGTAGCTACATGGAGTCCAGATCCATCTACACTAGAACTATCCTATCTAGTACACGCATTACAGCCCCAACATCACAGCAAGGCAATTCTGAATTTCTAAGTGTCCAAATCACAAGGAAGTTTGTCTCCAAGAGAGTATGCGTATCTCAGCTCTCATTTGAGCTATCATAAATAATGAAGTGGAAGAGCGACAATTGCAGATGAGAGGCGGTGTTCAAAAACACCATTAGAAAAAGGCAGACCTGTATTTCCGCTCTCAACCACCGAAACCATAAAGAGTGCGCCCCTGTCTCTTCAGGGCATACACCACATCCATAGCCGTCACAGTCTTACGCCTCGCGTGCTCGGTGTATGTCACAGCATCGCGTATCACGTTCTCCAAGAAGATCTTGAGCACACCACGAGTCTCTTCATAGATCAAACCACTGATCCTCTTCACACCTCCCCTCCTCGCCAACCTCCGGATGGCAGGTTTCGTAATTCCCTGGATATTATCTCTCAGGACCTTCCGGTGCCGCTTCGCCCCTCCCTTCCCCAAACCCTTACCTCCTTTCCCACGGCCTGACATTTCCAAAAGCGGAATAGTATCGGAACAAATGAAACTCCCGAAACTAGGACAATAACAAAACTCAAGAAAACTGGTGACAACAACGCCGAAACCTGATCCAAATGCACTGTGCCCTTCCGTGACAGAGATCTGAAACCGCGAAAAACACACAGCATTCACACACTCTTGATACGCATCGATGTAGTAACCCCACCCCTCTAAATACTCCCACATCTTGTCGTCGTGGGGTCGATCCATGTGATCCACAAGTGATAGTCGTTGGATGAGAAGTTGCAAATGCTATCTGACGGTCCATTTCTTGGAGTGGGGCTGCAAAGCGGAAGGAACTGTCTGACCCGTCCGATCTAGGGCTCGGATGGGCAAAAATCGAAGGCCTGGATTGCATCCCTGGGAAGGAGTTTTACTGTCGTTAGTGCATAGATGAGATGCATCCAATTAGATAGATGACATACATTGGATGAGATTATTTGATGAATCCTCTTCATTCCGAATCGAAGGCCTTCGTCCCCTTCGTCTTCTTCCTCGGTGTCGTTGTCCGTGAAAACCTAATTGCATGGCTGTTTGCTTTGAGCTCAGAACTGGTTACGGGGTGGACATTGGATAGGCGTTGAATTTTGTGACGCAATTTGCAGATGCTTTTGTTTGTTTTTTTTCACCCCCCTTTCCAGCACTTTCGTGGTAGTGTAAATTTATAGGGAGAAATTAGCGAGTGAAGGGCCGGTGGCTTTATTTTCGTCGACTCTTTCTTTGTGGACGTTTGTTCCCAAGACTGTGTGCGTCAGGGCAGAGTACAGCAATGGGGCGCAATCGATGGCGTACAAGTAAAGCGCAGCAGCATCCATCTAAGACATCGTCTTTCTGGTGGGTGTGCGCATAATAAAAAGTCATTTATGGCTCTACAAAATTGTTGAATATAGAGGTGTTTGTTATGGGAATGTGCAATCGAATTCTTCTGTACTTGATGATGATTACTAAATTTCTAGACTGCTTATCTGTGCTTATGCTTTCTTCCAAATGTCAATTGTTCATATCGTAGTGCTCTGTTATGGTTTTAGGGAAGGGGAGCAGGACCAGCAGAGTCTGCCATCCTCTACAACACCTCCGGCAGGTAGACCTTGCACTCCTGTCTCTTGGATAACATTTCTAGCTCGATTCCAACTGCTATATAGTAGATAAGGGGGAACTGTTTCATGATTTCAAGATAAGGAAACCAAGTCCCTGGGATTCAGAATTCCAATCATTAAACCCTAGCTCTAACACTAATCAAAACTGGTCCTAACCCTTTAGCTGCTTGATTATGAAAATTCATCAAGAGGCTGAGCCTCAATGTGTCATCTCATTGTGTGTGTGTCCAGGTGAGTCCAGTGAGAGGGGGGTGCACAAGCAGCTTTCAGTCCATTTGGCTATGTGGGTGAGTTCCTACAGTAGATTGGCTCAGTTTGGCACTTGAATTAGGTGATTTTGCTAACCTCAAGTTTCAAATGCAGGGTCTTGTTGCTGCAGTCTTTGCTTGATAGGGTTTTATTCCTTTCACTGCAGATACTTGGGTAAACCTGAAACCTCTGAAGGTGACTGAATTGTGCAGGATTTTGGACAATGTGATGCAAAGAAATGCACCGGAAGGAAGCTGTCTCGGCTTGGCTATTTGAGGGTAAGTACTTATTTCTCTCTCCCTGTTCAGTATCCATGTCTATCTTTCTTATTGAACTGGGAAATTGTTCAGAGGAAGAGAGATCTGAACATCCTGTGAACTAATGACCTCTGAGGAGTGCATTGTCCTGACAGGAATTGAGAGTGCAGCAGCGATTTGCTGGGTTGGTTCTCAGGTATGTCTCTGCTACTAGTTGCACTGAACTGTCCCTTGTGAAGGTGCACAGTAGGAAATCATCTACCTTGGAAAGCCACACCATGAAAATAAGGCCTCTTGACTAATGAGGCTCAAAATGATGGATGCAAGATAATTACCCTCTGCAGTGTGGTCATAATGATGTGTTAAGCTGTTTACTTCACTCTCTATTAAGGTATTACTGGTACTGTGCCACAAAAGTCTGGTTGCCTAGCAATATAGAAACTACAAGGCATGTGTGCTGTACTTCCTCAAGAAAGATGTGATTGTTCACATGCAATACTGAAGGTTCTAGCATGTGCACAGTCCAGTGGGTCAGAAGTGTGTGTCCAGAGAGGATCAGCAACTGCTACAAGAACGAGGGCTTGCTGTTGTAGATTGCTCGTGGAAAGGGCTTAAGGATGTCCCTTTTGCTAACTTGCGTTGTGGTGCTGCTCGACTTTGTAAGTACCTCTTTAGCCTCTAATTCACTTCCTAGGAATTGTGATGACTCATTCTTTTGCAGGTTCACTGCATGCAAGTCATTTATCATTCTTGATATTCATCACATGAAGGCTGTCTGAAACTTGTAGCCCTGAAACTAGATGTGACAAGATAAGTGACAGGTTGTAGTGGAATTGCAGTGCCTTGGTTGGTCGCAGCTAACCCTGTCAACTATGGTCGACCTTGCAAACTCTCTTGTGTGGAGGCACTTGCAGCAGCCCTCATTATATGGTACAAAATGGTCGTTTTTTGCCTGTTTTTGCCCTCTTTTACACTGGTGGTTGTAAACCTGTTGCCTTCTATCTGCATAAGGTGGTAAGTGCAAGCTGAAAAGTTAGTCTGCCTGCTGTAGACAGAAGAACTTTGGACACAGCAAAAATGCGAGTATTCCAATAAGATGATGAGTTAAGGATCAGCAGACAGGGAGATGGTGGAAGGCTATGTGATTGTCACAGTAGTGATTTTGTGTAACTGAGCTCAGTTGTGAGCTATTGTCTTGATGTGGACTCAGTGGGGAGCATGAGACTGCTGACCAACTCCTGAACCAATTTAAGTGGGGTCATGCTTTCTTGTCCCTCAACAGGTAACTTGTTTCTCCACAAAGATAATGACCTTGTTGAAATCTGTTATGTATTTTCTCCAACTACTAGTCTGTTTCTTATGTGAGATTAGTTTTACACCTTTCTGTGTCATTTGATGTTGTCTTGGGCAGTTCTTTATCCCTCAAGTTGAAAACAGTAACAGAAGCAATTAGCAAAAACAGAGGCAAAATTGATGTTCACTGTCCTTCTGGCACAACTGCCCTAAACTGGTGGTGTCTGTGAGGGCAGGGAGCTTCTGGATGCATATGCAGCTTGCAAGGATGGTGCTGAAATTATAGTTGTGCAGAATGAGTGGCTAACAAATGAGCCTGCAAACTCTGATGCTCCTTTGAGCACACCAGGCAAGATTTATCACTCATGTTCAAGCCAAATTTTGTCTTTGTCATCAGTCACCTGTTCATCCATTCATCATCTTTTGGAGAATGTACTCACAAGGGTATGAAAACAGGGGTGGTGGTTTTGATGTGTTCTCATTTACATTCTCTCACTTTCAGGTGAAGACGCTGGATCAGATGATGGATTGCCACCTTTGGAACGTAATCTCAATCGAGGCAATGAAGATGATTCCAGTAACTCTGTAGAATCTTCCGAGGAAGAGGAAGAGGAAGATGTTGAAGATTGTGAAGGGAAACATTCAGTTGATAGGGTTGGCTACAATGAGGAAGAGCTTGGAGTTGATAATAATCAGAATCACCCATAACATTTGGGGTGTGTTCAGGGCCTTTATGTAGTGCATATACCAATCACGGAGTTAATCATTTTGATTTTTCGTCTTTGAGGCTGGGACAGTAGCACATGCAGCATGGGTGGTTTTGTTCAAAGTTATTCTCCAAGCAAAAAACCCACCCATAATTTTGTTTGCTTTCTTATTGATGAAAATGAACAAGATTGGATGATAGCCAGAGAATTCTTTAGTGAAATGGCAAGATGAGGATACCATCTGTGATGTTTCTCTAAGACAGAAACTAGATGATAATTGACAATTGATTAGATGAAAGAAATTAGATTCTCAGAAATTTAGCATGCAGAAATTGCCCTGCTTTTGCATGCACAGCAAATGGATCAAGAGTAAAGATCATCAGGGTTGCCCTATTTCTTCATATTTTAAAAAATTTAATCTGTTGTCACAATCTGCTACACATGCTGCATGCGCCATGGTAGGTGGTCAAAATGTATTGACAGTGGATATGTAGACATTTTATGGGTAAAAAACTAAGGTGGCCTGAGAAATTTATTGAGTACTGACAAATGTTAAAACAGGTGTTGATTGGGTATACGGTCCATAACATACCAGTTAATATCTTTCTTGCTGTTTGTCTTTGGCATAGCTAGCTTTTCGATTCTATTTATTGAGGGAAAGCAATCAAACTTTTAGCTGTAACTGCTATATTGGATCAATTTGAAGAGGCCAAGGAGAAATTTGCTAAATAGACATTACATTCACATCTTGACAGCCATTCACCTCACAGTGAGCTAAAACTACTCAAGCAAGTGCCAATTCAGAATGACCAACTGACAGAAAGTTACCACCAAGCTCTCAACTGCCCACATGAATAAGGAAGTGATGTTCATGGTAGTTGTAAATTCCTCCATTCTACCAATAAGCTGCTGTACCAATCAATTATACAAAGATTTAGGGATGAGACAAGGTTTAACTTCCAACTTTAC
Organism: Sphagnum tenellum; assembly: GCA_963921925.1. Lineage (NCBI taxonomy): Eukaryota > Viridiplantae > Streptophyta > Sphagnopsida > Sphagnales > Sphagnaceae > Sphagnum > Sphagnum tenellum. The sequence continues at coordinate 9,047,903 of OY998148.1, forward strand.
ATCCTCACTATTGCCATTCTGCAAAATTCAGCATGTTAAGTTGACATACTCCTCCCATTTGTAGCAAACCCCAGGCCAACAACAATTCAATGTCTTCAATCCAGTAGCTCATTCAGTTCTGCTACTAACCATCTCATTGAGTTCATGGGCTTTCCACACACTCAATCTGTATAGCACCAGGAACACTAAAGCCTCACATAAAATGGCTACCAACAGAATGTTATAACATTGATGATCACAAAAACAGCATCTTTCCCCTGGAACCTAGACCCTAGTCAATTTCACCCTCTTCCACATCCACATTCATGTTGGTGGGCTTCCCTTCAGCCTTATCAACCTCCATTTTCATTGGTACTTCATGGCTGTCTTCATGATCACCTTGATGATCATCCTCATCTTCATCATCCTTCATAAAAAGACCCAACTGCTCAAGGGGGTTGCCACCTTGGAGGGAGTATGTTGGAAGCACATCAGAGGGTCCATCATTAGGGCTACCCTCCTCACCTGCACTCCCTGCCAATTGCTCAATGGGTATAGACCTTAGCCTTTCTAGATTCTTCAAGATTTCACTGCTCTCGTCAATCTCCACTGTCTTCTCCATCTGTAAAAGACCATGAAGAAACAAACAAACAAACACCACATCAACTAACCTGCAGACCAGACTATACATAAAAAGTCATCCAAAGGAGAGATGGAACTAATGGACAAGACGATTGAAAATATCCTTGGATTGCAAAACATTGCAAACAAGACTAGACCCATAAGACATCCAGGAAATGAGATGAGATGCTGAAAATGGAGGCAAAGAGTGGGAAGAGACTTGCTGAAGAGCACGGCGGGCAGCCTCTCTCTCCAGCTCCCTCAAACATCTTTCTTTACGGGCCGCCTCTTCCTTAGCAGCAATTGCTTCAGCTTGCAAACGTGCTTTCTCTGTAAAATCACCAAATTGTGTCAACTAGATCATCTTAAGGGAGGGTAACACATCCTTAAGCACACAGACGTGAAGGTAGTTCAATCAATGCTTATGCTCACAATTAACCATCTTGGGCAGTAACTAACCTTCCTTCTGCCGTCTTTCCAACTCCTCACGGTCTTTCCTCAATTTCTCTGGATCCACTTTTTCATTCTGCCCCACCATACAATTCATGGGTTTATGTGATTGATAACTTAGACACATCACAGTGAAGTTGCCACTGCAAAGTAAAGCAGCTACAGAGTGTACACTATTGAGAAAACCACAAGACAGACTCTGAGACCTCTGCAGGCTAAAATTTATTTTACATTTTAACAGTCCTACCTTATCCACTGGTAATGTCTTTTCCTGTGCTTTCAAAATTGTATCCGCAAATCTTCCCCTTAGCAGTGCAGCCCGTAAAAGCTTATTGGGAGACACTTGCCTCTCAAGAGGAGTATCTTTGGCTATCACTTCATCCCCTGAAGAAACAAACCACCTGTCAGAACCCAAAAATATAAGTAGTAATATATTGAAAACAAGTTGCTAACAAGTCAACGTGATCACTTCAGAAATAAGATCACACTTGACCTCCTTGTTACTTGAGGTAACACTAGCAAGTTTTGAAAACAAGTTGCTAATATAAGTTGTAACATAGTAACAAGGAGGTCAAGTGTGATCTTATTTCTGAAGTGATCATGTTTCATTGGGCTCAAACTTGGTCCATTGAAAGCTCTTAGCAACTTGCTAATGAAACAACTGTGACCCCAATGCACAAACAGTAACACCAGCATAACACAAAAAGCAAGGCACAAGGGCAGATAGCAAGGAAGAAAATCTTGAAGGCAAGTTTAATAAAATGTCATATATCACAAATGGGACAATAATAAATCCAAGGACTACATACTTTTGGTGTTGTCGAGCTGAAGGGCAAGGCTGCCATTTGGAACACCAACAGCAGCTGAACCCACGGGTTCCTGCAGCGGTGGCGGTGAACATACCCGCATACAGGTATTTTCAGCCTTTTCTCCACAGAAATGTTCACTAAGTAAACACTGGCATGCCCTCGTGACTTGAACTACAGCCAAAGCTAGAGCAACCAATATCTTGGCTCCTGCAAGAAAAAAAGAAAGCTGCCTACAATGCAAGAAACAACAACTATATGACAGAAAGGTCATGGAGCTGGCATCACCAAGATGCTGCCAGAGTCCATCAACTTTCCTTCCCTCACATAGTTGTCTGCTCCTTTCAACTCTCTTCACACCTTTTCATGTGCTGTCTTGGATCCAGCACCAGCTGACTGTGCATCCTCTGCCTCTGTCTCACTCCCTGATGTGCTGCCTGAATCAGAGTCTGTAAAATTTGGATAAGTATCCATACAAGATGAGAAATGAAATAGATAATGATTCTACAACCACACATGTGCTGGCTTCTTTGAAATCCTAGATATGACTACTGACCCACAACATGTTTTGCATCTCAGATTTACTCACTCTCCATTGATCTTTAAACATTGCTCAAATATGACAGGTTATCAACAATTGATGGAAGATCTGAACCAACAATTCCCAAAAAAATTCAGAATCCACTACTCTACTATTTCTATATCCATCTCTTTGCATCTTGAATCCTATTTACATCACTGTGCACCAGACCTAATAAGACTGAAACACCTTTCCACATCTATACTTTCCATTGCACCGTGTGGTCAACTCAGATAAATAAATAGTTAGGTCTTAACTAATATCTCTCATAAGAATTGAGAAATCTCCATTCTTCACTACTTTCATTCATGCTTTGCAAGCATATTTCATGAAATTGACAACCTTTACTCTTCAGTTCCTTTGCTTAATTTTTCATGGCAAGTTCTCCATGTCACAATCTTAATACTGCCAAAACTGCTAAAAAGAACTGAACCTAAAACATTTGTGACCATGTTCTGGAGCCACAGGGGAGGCAACCATGGACTTACCACTTGATGACGATCCAGTATCACTACTGTCACTGTCAGAGCTACTTGACTTGGTTCCACCAGCTTCACCGCCACCATCCTTGTCAATTGCCGCAGGAGCGAATTTTGCAGGAGCTAAATCATCATCGATGTCCACATCCTCCTCTCCACCTTCCCTGCCTGCAAAACATATCAGCAAGTTCAATATGATAAGTCTAGTTCTCTAAAAACCCAGCAGAGGCAAAGAGATCAATAACCAATACAACGATGGAAAAGGGGATAAATAAAACACAGAAATTAGCATGTGACAAATAAAAGCTGTTCAATGCAACAGGGAAACAATAAGAGTTTTCTTTCAGCATCCTCATTACCTGGTCGTGTCTTCCTAGTCTCACCAGTTGCAATCTGTTTCTGCAGTGAACACCAAAACCACAAGGTGAGGCCAGATGACTGAAAGTGGCTAGTATGACTGATCTGACTATTTTAAGATGTATGTCATTTGCGAAGCTCATTTTCCCCTCTCTTCTTCCTTCCAAAGATTCTGCAGAATCCTCTTAATGAGTGTTTACATCCATCTTGGGTAATCTAAATGCAGAGATCAGAGACTACTCAACAGTCATATAAACATTGCAAGGCACACACAGTGATAGAGAAGCATAGACTCCACATTAGACTTCAGGATAACTGAGATAGTTAAACATCAGTCTCAACCAACAAAAAATAGTTTCAAAAAATTGGAAACTGCAGTCTAAAACACAGTAAACACTACAAAAGTCGAATAACCATACTCCTCCGCACAGGTCCTTCACACGGTAATCCAAATTCATCAACTTCCACATGGAACAGACCATTTAGCTCTGACTTCAGACCCACCAAACACAACAAATGGTTTGATGACATTTGAATTGTCTCCCACAAGCAAAGTAATCTCTGTTATCTTCCTTGTCACACAGGAGATTATAAGAGGCCCACACAAGAATTAGGAACACTACAGCCAAGACAGTTTTTTCTGCACCCAATGGAATCACAATAATGGGACAAAAATAATGCACCTGATTAGCTTCAGAAAATCCCTGTTGTGTTTTCTGGGTTGCCTTCTTTGCCTTTTTTCCTCTGCTCTTCATGCAGTTGGTTATGAACCGATCCAACTCCCAAAGAGTTTCATTATCGAAGGAGTCTATGTCTACTTCAATCTCATCCTCATTTTGGCCGACATCTGGGTTCCTTTTCTTGATAATTTGAACAATCCGCTCAAGCTTATCACCAGGAAGCTTTTCAAGATTAATACTAAGTTCTCGTTTCTCCTCAAATGTCATGGGGCGCTTCTGGACAAACTCTGGCCTTTGCTTCCCTCCATGGGCCAAAGAAGGCCTGACTGCTGGACTAGGCCTACTGCTGCTCTTTGCCAAGGACTGGATCTGGGTCTCAACTCTCTTCAGATGCTCTTGTATATCTTGCAAAGGATTAGCCTGCCCCATGGCAATGGTGTCATCTAAAGCCAAAGTCTCCTCCTCAACCTTAATCTTCAACTTCTCTTCTTCAAGTTTTCTGGCAATATCCTTCCAGCGGTCATTGAATAAGCCAGCAAGCACCTGGGCCATTACATACACGTCATGACCTTGGGGATTGTAGGTCATTGCATTTGCAAAAGTGAGGCGCACATCATCAGCAAAGCTTGTGGGTGAGAAGTAATAGCCATTAGCAATTCTCTCCTTTACAGTTCCAAGATCCATGGGGTTGCTAATAACTTTGTGATAGTCATGTAGGCCGAGCTTCTCAGCATCCACAGGCTCATTGAAAACCCAAGCATGTTTATGACTCATCATCTTCTTCAGCAATGTGCTGCACTGTTTTAGTATGTCCCCCATGCGCCTAGCTCGGGCTGCCTCTACTCTCTGCCTCTTACCTTCTCTTCCATCTATTTTTCCATGGCCTGATTTTTTCGCACCTGGAGTAGTACCTTTAGACTTGAGCTTTCCTGGAGGAGGCATTTTGTCTTTCCCAGACACAAACTCAGAGTTGAGGTATAACTGATTAGCTTTAGGAGTCCTCTTTTCCTTCCCCTGTGATCCTCCTGGAGTTCCTAGAGCTCCTCCCTCAGGTACAACTATGCTAGGTTGCCGGGCAAGACGAGCTTCTCGCTGTGTCATTGTATCTGCTGGAGTGGCCGGAGGCTCCAAAGATACTGCTGCTGAGGTCACTTCTTTCCCAGCAATACTTCCGTTGTTGTTGTCTGTTCCTGAAAGATGAGCATCACTATTACAAGCGGCGTTTGCGCGTGTCTCTGCAGCATATAGTTGGGACTTGGCTGATAGAAGATACTCCTGCCGCACATCGATCTTGGCTGCGATGCTCTTGACCTGGTCGAGGTTCAGCTTCAGCTTTTTGCGTAGCTCTCTTTTCTGGTCTCTGGAAAGAGATCCAAGATCCACTGTAACTATGGGGACCGTCGTCACCCCCTCCTCGTTAACGCTCATGGACTTCCTCTTCAAGCTCCGCACGTCATCTGAGGTTTCCAAGTCTACCTTGCGAAAACTAGGGAAGCTCGAGACCTTCTTCACGGCGTCCTCGCTACTGCTAAGGATATTCTGGTTGTGAACACGCTCAAACGTTGTATATGCCATGAGAGCAGATGCCATGCATAACACTCACAAGAACAATGTCCCCACAGTTGCAGACGCGCTGCTACCACCTTCCCAAACCCGTCACATAGACCATACATGCGCCGAGCCCCCGCAAGCAGCACGGTCGCGGCACCACCACCACCAACGATTACCGGGGCACAAGAGCACTAACAAAACAGCTGAATAGATCCCTATCCTTTACCAAGGAGATTCAAAACGCCATCACCACCACCGCATCTACAACACAGCAATCGAGAGTTTCTTCAACGGAAAGAGCCACATGCACAACAAGAAGATCATTTCTCAGATCCGAAACCCTTGAAAACAGCACCCACAACAAAAACAAACCCAGGCTATACTAGTGACAACCCACTGGCGAGTACAACACGCAAGGAATTGTATGAAAACAGGTCGTCACATCGGCGATAGAAGTAGAGCTGTAAAGCAGCGCCGACCACCAACTTAGGGTTATCGCTTGTCTAAAAGGAAACAGCTTGCGAAATTCAATGCGTGCGCCACAGACAGCGGCAGCAGCAGCAACGATAGCGAATTCAAGCTGGTTGCAATCTAGGGTTTGGGAGTTCTTCAAACCCTCGCGCGGGCGAAAATCATCGGATTCTTGAGCAAAATAACCCCACAAAAAAACATGGGCAGCAAATCGAGAACATCCACCGCACACCGGGAGCTAGAATCCTACAGTCCGTGGCACGGAGTACAGAAACGGAGCACAAAGAAATGGAAGCGAAGATCTCAGGGGCCATCGCCATCTCGTCGTATTTAATAGCCGGCCCCTACCTTGTCGTGCACGCTTCCCGCCGCCCCCTTGTCGCATCTTCGCCGTCCATCTTCACATCTAGAATTACTTCCCAGATATCCGCCGTCGATTCATGCCTTTTTTCCATCTGACGGTGATCCGTCACTCTCACTGTCTGTGCCGTGTCACCATACAAAAGCCATCACCATACAAAAGCCATCAATAGAAATGTAAAAACCAAATACCTGATTAGCCTAAAAAAGTTGATAGATTATTATTTTAAGTAAAATTTAAGGAACTCAATTAACTAAAATATTGTTTAGATTAGTCACTTTTTTAGACAAATTTTGACCCAAAAAAAAAACATTTCAAACAAAAAATTCGTAAGTTTTTTATTTTCTTTTTTCCTACTGTAAATTCAACTAGTTTTGCTTTTTTTTCGGAGGGGGATTTCAACAAAATATTATTGTACAAATTTTTAATCAGCTTTTCTACTATAACTTTTGCAAAAACCAAAATGCACCAACATGAGGTTTTAACTAGGTCTATTGCCAATGTGGCCATTTGTAGGTGTATATAGTGTACACAATCATGTAAGTGTAAAATCATTTGCACTTGAATGCAAATTTCTTAACACTTATATGGAGGTAATTTAGTTCATTCTCACATGACACATATAAGCTTACACAAGTTAGTGTAAATTCATTATCAACATGTATAATTCATGTAAATGATTAGTGTATTTTGATTTGCTCTTAATACTCACATTGACATGTCATAATGTGTCAATACAATGCATTCATTTTACATCATGTGCAATGCATGTTTCATTTTGGAAATCAATACGTTTACTTCATTCTTTAATTGTATTCACCCAAGATTCGTGAAACACTTAACATGGGAAAAAAAAAAAACAATGTCTACATTTTTGCACTCCTTGTTATTTTTTTACTTTACCTAATTTTATACAACCTCTTGTGTAGGTTGTAAGTAAGTTGCCCAATTACACATCCATTTACTTGGTATGTCTATCCTAAACTAAATACATACACAACACTCGACTATACACATGCATGAAAACATGTTGGTTTGCCTTAACATTAGAAAATTCAGAAATACATTGAAAAGTGAATCAAATGTCCTCTCTTATGTTTAGGCGTCTAAACCATTGTGCAAAACAAAAATTCTCAATTTTTTAATTTTCATGTGTGAAGCATTACCTTTGTAAAGCTGTTTTTGGGGCCCTTACATTTAGAAAGCTCCTTGAGAGCTGATTTTTATATTTTAAAAAGTTATATCAACAAGCTTTTAATATTTTCTCATGGTAAGTCTCCCCATTTTTCATATTATAATTGTAAGTTCAAGTTTACAACAATAACACCTTTTTTATGCAAAACTTTCCACTTTACAAAAACTTATTGTGAAAACTATCAACTTATCAAAGGTAATTTACATTCAATAATGCCATTAGGACTAAGCATTTAATGGCATGTATCATTTCAACTTATTGACAACGCATAATATCATTAGTTATGTATCTATCCAACCTAACACACTTGATGACATGTGTATTTTACATCATCATGAATTCATGAGGTAGAAGATCGAACTTGGGGATTCAATAATCCAACTATTGAATTTATAACAATTGTACATGTTATCAATTAAAGTTTACAAATTATCCAAGTTTTTTTTTTTGCGAAGGGAATAATGTTAGATGAATATTGTTCACTAAAGAGATTTAATTCTTTCCTTTTTATTCTTTTTTGTAATGGTTGCATTTCATAAGGGCAAATGTAATACAGCAAATATAAATATAAATATAAATAAATATATATATATTTGAAATCAAAGGGTTTGATCAATTTGTTTTCAATTTTCAATTTTTCTATCATTTCATGATCTTCTTCTTGTTTATATTTAATCATTCATCAAGGTTGTATAATATAATTAATGTGAGTTGCAATTGATGTGATTGAATGTTAATTGTAAGGTTTGCAAAGTTGATGAATGATTACAATAGTTGGAACCTAATGTGAACAATATTATTTATATTTATTTCCAAAGTTTATGGTTTCAATTTTTTCACTAATTTTTGTCATCATGTATATATTTATGTCCACACCATCCCTTAAAATAATTACCTCTTCCAAGGTTAGTTATTTCACACCTCTCCATTACCCACCATTACCCACTAAGGTGTTCCAAAATTATAGTCACAAAATATATATTTTTTGCATTTGAAAATTTTGACAAGATGTCTACACCAAACTTGATGACAATATTGTGAACATTTCAGAAATTTGAAATTTGGTTTAGTTTAGTTTTTAAAAATCAACAAATGATCAAAAAGTGAGTATATTTGGACCAAATTACTATCCTTCACAAATTTTGAAATATGTATTTCAAAAGTGACATTATAGGTGACATATTTGCATGAAATTTTAGGTGAAAAATGAAATGCTATAAAAATAATAAAACTATCAAAATTTGGGATTGTTATTACATTTGTTAAGACATTTTAATCACCATCTTTTTATGTTCATAAACAATGATTTTTTTTTCAAATTTCAAATGTTATGTCATTGGCTAACATCCCAATAAGGATTTAAAATTCAATGACAATAATTTTAAAAACCTATTTGAACAGTTAAAAAACTAACTTAAAAAATACCACCAAACTAAAAGTAGAAGCAAAATGTGACAAAAACATTTCAAATTTTTAAAAACATTTGTGATTTTTTAAAATGGGGATATTGTTATAAAATATTCCTTTTTTATTTTTACTTTTGCAATTCAATGAAATTCTCCACACACAAAAAAACTTTGTAAGCCATTATTTTTTTATTTTTTTTCATGAAATAAAACTTTATAATGAAAAGAGGATAACATCCTTGAATTGGGCATGGGTTTTATTTTGCATTTTCAAATTTCCCCCCTTGTTAGAGGAACATGTCACCCGATGTGACACCTTATAGTTGTAAAAGAAACTACATATTATATATTATGTGCACATTCATTTACCCAATGCTTTTAATCCAACCATTGGATCAAAATAATTTTGAACTACAAAAAGCTGTCATGCACATTTCAAGTTTTTTCATTGAATTTAAAATTGCTGAAAATCTTCCACCAAGAAAAAAACTCAATGAACATTTTCATACTTGTACATCATCATTTTTTTGTTTAAAATGGCTCATTTTTAATGTGCTTTCACCAAAAGGCAAAACCTTTACAACTATTTTTCAAACACCTTTTCAAGATCTCCCCTTGAAGTGAAACTATAAAATGAATTCTAAAGATTAGTTTAACTATTAAATTAAATTCCATAACATGTATATATTATATATATACCTTTATTTACCATACCATTATTTTTACCTCTTATTCACATTTCAGATTGAAGTTTGAAATTAAAATTTGCAGATTTATTTAATTATTAGTATACATGACACAAATCCATTACTTTTTCTCCTTAACCACAAGGTTCTAATAGGGATTTTAAAAATCACATGTAGATTTTTTAAATAGATTCAATGACAAGGTTCACAAAACAAATTTCACATTAAATAATGATAGTTGTGGGTGTAATGTAGAATAATTTCAAGAGTTCTAAAAGATACTTAGCAATTTAGGTAGCATCTAGGTTTTTAAAAATTAAATGAAAAAAAACCATCAAAATTTCAAGTTGTAAAGCATTTTTGAAAAAACAATTTTGAAAATTCACCACAAATTAAAAAATTAGTTGCAAGGTTGTAATTCTTGTTGCAAATGTTTTAAATTTAAAAATTATATATTTATATATGCAATCAAATTTCTAACAAAATTCACAATATATTTATAAATGATTCAATTCAATGTCTTTTAGAAAATCCCAAAATTATTCCCTTCAATAACAAGATTTTGAATAATGGTCCAAAGTTTCTAATTAGATGTCCTAAAACCATTTCAACATTATATTTCTCTCCCCTCATTCCATTCTTCATTTATTGATAAACTTGATGAGATACTCTTTCACCAAAAGGTCAAAACTATTTTTGAATTGAAAATAAAATTTGACTTATGCATGCATTAAATATAATTCATTGCCCACCATAAATAAATGCCAAAACATACATTTCATATTTAAGTTAAGTACATTTTTGAAGTCCAAAGATTGAATCAATATCATTGTTCAAAAATCAAAACTTACATAACATGATTTTTCCCCTATTCAATGTCATATAAATTTGTCTTACATGTAAAAATGTTCCTTCACATTTTTCAAAAGAAATAATAAACCAAAATATAAGTAGTGTCACAATTTTAGATAATAAAATGCAATGTAAAAGGGTTGACTATTTCTTAAGTAGAAAAATAAAGCCAACACATTGATAAAACAAGTATTTACACAAAATAAAATGGAGATACATCATTGGCAATATCATTTTAGCTTGAACTAAGGTATTACACCTTTGATTTATTCTTTAAAGTTATTCAAATTATTTTCAATATTCATCCAACTAATCCAACTCCTTCACCTTGGCTAAACACCCTATTATGGGTGGAGATTGCCATATAATCACATTTAAAAAGCCAACAAAATCAATTTCCCCTCGATCTCTAATTGCCTTAACACATTGAAATACATTTAAATCCATGATGGTTATAGCATTCCCAATAAGTATGTAAATAGGTTTTTATTTTTCTACTTTAAGTCCATTAAAACATATAGGTAAATCAATAGTGATAATGAAAAAATGTTAGTAGTGTTATGGACATGTTTATAAAGAAGGTAACTATAAATGTGTTATTGTAGTACCTAGGCTAGTTTGGTATTAAGATGATTAATATTTAATATTTATTTTCATTCACTTTTAGTAGTAATAATAATAATATTTTACAACTAGGCATTATAGTAAATAATGAAACTAATGTGCTTGAAATTTTGAAATAAATTTTCAGCATGGTATGTATAAACCTTTCATCATTTTTGGCGATTCCAAAAAAAATTAATTTGTACCTAACTAGCTTAGGTACTAGGGTATCCCTTATTAAACATTGATTTAAATATTTTTGCAATCTTTGTTCATTACACTTAACTTTTTGTCACAACCTTAAATTTAAACTTACAACCAAGGTTATAATATTTGATAAATGGAAAATGGGTTGGGAGGAGCATGTGACAAGGTAAGAAACCAAATAACACAACATCAAAACATGTAATTCATGATTAGGGCATTTTGCAACTATTTTTTAATTTAACCATGTAGTCATATGTCTTTAATCATATACTTTTAGTCACCTTTATAACTACATTGTGATTACATGATGATTACATGATTATAATTGTACTACACCTGCATGATTACAATTATTTTGCGACTACATAATGACTACATGATTAATGTACCTAGGTACAAATTACTAATTACAACAAATAATAAACACATAAAATCAATAAGCCAAAAAAAATGTGTGGAAAATTAAAATTTGAATTTCAGAAACATGGGATAAAAGTGAGTGCTTTGAAACTTGGATTTGAAAAAAACTTTGAAACATGGATCCAAAATGTGCAAAAGTTTAAAACATGGTATGGTTTAGATAGAATGTTTCAAGTGTAAGGGCAATTGGGTTGTATCATTAGGTGTTTTGATTGTTATGCACACTTTAAAAATATGACTTTCAAACAATACTACAAGGACTCATGTTCATATTAACCCATGTGTTTGCAACTTATGTCTAAGTCAACCATCTTTACAATTGTTGTTTCAATTATTTTCCATGATGTGTGATAAAAACAACTTGTAATCACATATTCAACACCTTTCATGAAATGTTGCATTATATTAGTGAGGAAAGGCAAAAGGAAGGTGATGATGAGATTCACCTTTCATAAGGCATAAAGGAATGTAGGAATACCTAATTTATTAGTATATATCATACACCCTTGGGACTCTTTATGTTGGTCCCCTAACAAGAGTTACATCTTTTTATCTTGCCATCACACACCATCAAGTCAACCCCACCAACATCCAAGTCCCTAAAAACCTCTATCTACCAAACTTGATGTTCATGTAATGTAACCAAACCAATTTCTAGAACAATATATGTTCAAGCAACTTATTTAACCACTTGTTTGGAAATACCTTGCCATTGAATGCATAGCAAAAAAGAAAAAAAAGCCCTCAAGAACTTACATGTCAAGTCCATATCATGGGGTAAATCAATGTATAGCTTACAATCATGGACATTTGTAATATCTCAATCATCACATCATGGGCATGCATACTCATGCTTCCTTCCAACTTCACACATTTCATTATTGACTATGCAAACATTACCAAACCCAATGATAACACCACATCATAAAATGAACATAAAAAAGAAAAGCTATTAATCAAGATCAATGTGGTTCAAAATGCTAGTACACTTGTAGCCCAAATCTTTTGCATTATTCTCCTTTGCTTCTGCATTTTCTTGTGCCAATAAAATCTATTGTTAATGGCTTGTAATAGGTTGAACATTGTGGTGTAGGTTCTCCTATTGCCATAACATACTCTTGTGAACTTCAGCTTTTGGTCATGGCAATAATGCCAATGTTTTTGTTGATCTTAATCTTAAACATAAATCATACCAAAATATAAGGTAAGAAATGTGTTTTTGGGAACTAATTGGGGTTTCAAAAATGCAAAAACATAAGAAAAAAAATTGTTTTAAAAAACTAATTAAGGTTTAAAAAATGCAAAAGCATATGACAAGAAATATGCTTGATTATTAAGAACATAGATGAAAACTGCAAACACATTTTCTTTGACTTATGGAAATGTCAAGAACACAAACATGTACATTGGGATCTTAAAACTTGAACTTGATTTCGAATAACGATACACGTGTTTGGTGAGGTCTTGAAGGTGAAGATGAAGAACTATGATAATCTCTTCCTAGGTTTTATTCTCTTCTAAGTAGGTCATTGCATATGTGGCCAAATCCTAACATATTATACAAGCCTTCTTATTGCCTAAGGTAGCTTCCACAATAGTAGGAGTGCAAAGCATTATTGGCACATTTTCAACCATATTTTCACACTGCAAAAAACCAGAGGCAAACAAAATAATCCACATCTTCGTTTCCCTTTTAGAATAGGGATAACAAAAAAAATAAATTGTTGACCTTGGTCTACATGCCTAGTTGAAGGTGCTTACAGAGATGGTCATTTAGCAAGTTGATTACATCTTTGTGATGTGGGTTGCAGTAGCAAGTCTTTCCCAACATATCAATACATGCAATTAACATTGGTACAAAAGGAGCATTGTCAAAAGTATATGGAATGGATTGTGGATAGGGTCCTTACATTGTACCAAAAGGTAGGCAAGCTACGAAGCCAACATTTACAATAGTTAAACATGGGAACTTGTTCACCATGTTCTTTAGGATGTTATTGTCTGAGAGCACCAAAATCTTCAAAATGTATGTGGCAACCAATGATAACTAACATCAAATCTTAAAATTTCATTTGAAATTTCAAATGAACACAGGGCAACAATATGGCCTCACAAGCATCTAGTATTTCTGGAAGGCGCTCAAGACCTTATCCTCAAAAATTGTGGTGTGAATGAAAACATTTACAATGATAACAAAAATATATTTTAACATTTGTTGAAATAACTAAAAAATGACATTTGATCCAAATTACATTATATATTAATTTTCATTATTTTTACATAATTATTTTTCCCTAGGAAGTTTGTGATGTAAAGTATTTATGGATGTACCTAAGGGCTACCTAGGTTATTTAAGAGCTATTAAAAGGTTGCCCAAACCACCTAAGGTATTTAAAAAAGTTACATAGGGATTGTTTAAGTTACTGAGGGGCTATTAAATTGTTGCATGGGCTATTTAAGGTATTTTTAAAGGATACATATATGTTACTTAAGTTATTTAGAAATTATGTACTTAGGTTATTTAAACTGCTTAAGGTACCTAAAGGTTTGCATAAGGACTATTTACATTACCTAAAGGCTACCAATGGTACCAAGGGGTTACCTATGGTACCTAGGACTATTAAAGGGTTGTTTAGGTTATGTAAAATACCTACGGGTTACCTTGACTACTTCAGTTACCTAGGGGTTCATATATGGGCTATTTAAGGGTTGTTAATGTACTTAAAAACTACCTATATAGGCTATCTAAAAATGTGCAAAAAAATGTACCTAAAGGTTGCCTTAGTTATTTAATGGTTATCTAGGTTACTTAAATTACCTATGGGCCTACTTAAGGAGTTGCACATGCTACTTAAGTTATTTGGAGCTCCTTAAAACCAATCTAAACTAATTTGGGTACTTAAGGACTTACTTAGCAATTGCCTGAAATACCTAAGGTATTAAGGAATGTACTTAAATGCTTCCTATTTTATGTAAAGTACTTAGGGGATGTTTAAACTATTTAGGCTACTTAGGGGCATACCTAGGGGTTGCTTACATTACCTAGGGTACCTAAAGGCTAATTAATCTTAGGTTGCATGAATTAACATGGCATGTTGTTTTCGTTAGTTTACTGTCAATACATGTACATATGCAATTATGATATATAGTCATAATTCAAGTTGAAAAAAACACATGTTGTTTCATCATGTGTGAACTACATTACTAGTCACAAAAACAATTAAATTTTCATCTATATTGTTGGATGTCACCAATTGTGAATGATATAAATACACTTTTCATCTTCATTTTCATCCAACTACTAGTAGTTATAAATTATAAATACATTTATAATTAAAAAACATTTTGTTATATGCTCATTTTTTGGGAACGGAGATCCATGTTGCACTTTTGGATGAAAATTGCATCCCTTCTATCAAGTTTAACTCCCAAGCAATATGGTGCATTATTTCTTGAATTGTTGTAACACATGCAAGTTTAAACATTTGGAATGCTAAAGGTAGAAAACAAGGGGCCTATGCAATTTTGGTCTATTTGAATACATGTTGGCAATGGTTTGTAGGGTCAAAGTTCAAAGGTTATGGTACATTTATACCTACACAAGCTTGTGCACCCTCCATGTTTGCAAATCTTCTTCCACCTCCACATGCACTAGAGACTGTTAGTGTTTTGGTAGAAAGCAACTTGGAGGTTATTTGTTGCATGAGAAGGTTCTAATATGTTCTGGTTTTCTTTTGTTTTATTTTTCAACTAGGATGCAAGGTAGGTATTTGAAAGAATTTATTCGATTTCAATTACTAGGAGGTTGTACTTGTTTTTTAGGCATTACAATGATGAGATGAGTTCAAAGAAGAGAATTAGTGCTTGATTTTGTATTTCTCGTGCTTATGGGCAAATCTAAATGGCTTGTGAGGTCAACAAGGGTAATGTTATAGACCAAGGCCATTCATAGTGGATGGACTTTTATCTAGGTTGCCATTTACTTTTTTAAAACAAAAGATGAACAAGGTTGACATTATTTGGTCCTAGGATGCAGACGTAGTATGGGGGGAGGAAACTATGGGAATCCAAGGATGATAAGCTTTGGGTCCATGACTTGTTTAATGAACTTACACATTAGATAAGAGTTTCTTTGCAGAGGTAGGGTTTGCATTAAAACTCTTTTGTTACTAATGTAAGATGTAATTTAAACTTTTAAACATTTCATATACAAATTTCAAATTTTAGTTTTTAGTATTGAGACATTTTAGTTTTTAGTTTTCAATATTTAGATATTTCAATTTTCATATTCAGACATTTCAATTTTCAAAATTTCAAATTCTTTCTAGACATTTCACAAAGAAATTCCAAATTTTAGTTTTTAGTTTTCAACGTTCAATATTCACACATCCAAATTCAAACATTTCAATTTTCAAATTCTAGACATAAGGATTTCAACTTTAAATATTCACACATCCCAATTCAAACATTTTAGTTTTCAAAATTTCAAATTCCAAACATTTCACATACAAATTTCAAATTTCAACTTGTAGTCTTCACACATTGGAATTTAAACATTTTAATTTTCAAAATTTTAGATTCCAAACATTCCATATATTGTAGTACCTTGGTAGGTTTGGCACCTGCCTCCCAAACAATCAATTAATTTTGAATATTCAATTTCAAAAAATAAAATACTCCTAAAGATTCTTCATTTTCCTTCCTAAAGAGTTGGTCTTCGGAATAAAATATTGATCATGGTCATATAACATTGGGCAAAGCCATTACATGATGAGTTGTTTGATTGATCATGGTCATATAACATTGGGCAAAGCCATTACATGATGAGTTGTTTGTTGACTTGAGAATAGGGTCCCTTGATAAATTCCCTGGATAACTTTCTTAAGTGTCAAGTTTGGGCCCATGTTGTACCTTCCCAATTTCTAGGAACTCACTGAAAGTGAGAACCCATTTTGAGAACCACCTTAAGAATTGGCATGAAAATTAACTCTCAATGTGATACTTATGCAACATTAGTAACAAGTTCAACACGAAATAATTATGAGAAAAAAAAATCATTAGAGTGGAAAAATGATTTAATATTGAAAAGTTTTCCACTTAAAACATATTAAAAATAAGTTTAAAAAAAAACAAGTTTACTTAACAAATTAGTGGAGGCATTTTGTGTGTCACTCAAATTGAGACACCTCTTTGCTCTTGGTGTCATTTGAAAGCCCCTGATGAGCAGGGGTGCATCAAGTTTCATAACGTTTTTTGACCTATGGTGGAAAATTTATTGAATATTGAATAAAATTTCACTTACAATGAATTTAATTTAAAATAAAAATTTACAAGTGAATTTGGGTGCACTCCTGGTATAATCGAATGCCCTTAGTCAGTAGGATTTAATAAAGGCGATTTGAATTTTTTTTTTGGAGCTAAGGTGTGAAAGATATTGAATTTTGAGTAGTTTTTGTTATTTTTGGAAATTCGATCAAATTGCAAAAAATGGTTTGGGAAGGAGAAATTGGTTACGTAACCCATTTTCACTCAGGTCCACAGCACAGGTTCCAATAAGTCTTAATGTTGTCGTAGTACCTTTTCAAGTTGAGCACTTGGGTGCTGAATAATTATTTATTAAAACAAATCCACTTTAGCTATAAAAACAATAATTTAATGAAAATTTTGACAATAATTATAGGGAGCTTCTTTGGCAGGTTTTCAAAACTCTGGAATCGTGTGATTCCTTTTACAACAATTTCTATTGATTCTTTAATTTCTTCAAATTTTGGCATTTTATTTTCAGAAATAATTTAATTACCGCCGGACCTGAAAAAGGTACCAGGGCAATTTCTTAATGGTAATGCCGGAATTATAGGAAAAAAAAAAACATCGAATATTCGCATTAAAGTGTTTTAACCTGCCAGGGTACCACTACGATACTTGTGTATAATTTCTACACTTTGTCTGGTAAGCATGTCGGCGTTTTTCTTTTTGGCGAAGTTTTGCCAGATTTTGACCTTGAAAATATGATTTCGACCTATACAGAGAATTTTCCATTTAAAAAAAAAGGCCCAAATTCGCCATATTTCGAACTAAAGAAATTCCAAATAGCCAGATTTGTATGATAAGTTCCATCATGTAGCCCAAGAATTTCGTAGGATTCTGTTTTTTTTTTTTTTCTTTGGCATACTTTCATATCTAGTACATAGCCAATCTGGCTAAAGCATCTTATGGATGATCGCCATTTCAGCTACATCACAAAATTGAAAAAATAAAAGCCTAAAAAAAAGGTACAAGTTGCGCCATAACTACCAGGCTATTGGAGCACCATGCACATTGCGCAGGCCGGAGTCTAGGTATCTTGGCTTAACGCGCTTGCTGTGTCGTTGACAGAGCGGAAGAAGAGGAAGCAGCGAACAGGGGAGGAAGACGACATGGCCGCGGTCATGGTTCACGCCTTTGTGCCTTAAGATTCTGCTTCGAGTATCTTGCTCTCAGCAGTGTTCAAGTCTCAGAGGAATGTACTTCAAGAGTGAGAGTTGAGGTTTTTTTTAATTCTATTGGCATCGCCTGTTGTCGGTTGTTGGTTCTGCGTCGTTCTTTTTTTTTGGTTGTAGTCTGCCTTTTCGGAAGGGCAGCGGGGAGCGGGATAAAGGAGAAGGAGGATGGACGTGGCTAACTCGATCTACGTGGGAGGCTTGGCTTATGACAGTAAGGAGGATGTGGTGAAATCAGCTTTTCTGGAGTATGGGGAAGTGGTGTCGGTCAAGATCGTGTATGATAGGGGAAGTGGAGAGTCTCGAGGGTTTGGTTTTGTGACCTTCACTAACCCTCGCGCTGCTTTGAATGCAATCCGGGAAATGAATGGCAACCAGATTGCAGGCCGAACTGTTCGTGTGAATGAGGTGAGGAAGAACCGGCCGTTAGGGTTCAGGGACAGAGAGAGCGGCGACAGAGATATAAGGAGTGACCGAGATGGAAGAGACCGTAGTCGGCGTAGACCTTCGCCGCCGTCACCTCGCTCCGGGAGGGCACGCTCTCCAGTGCAGCAAAGAAGCAGGTCTCCGCGAGCACCAGGAGCGAGCCCGGCTCGTTATCAATCTCCCGTTACCAGGCACAGAACGCGAAGCCCTAGATCATCTCCCTCACCTCAAAGTTCAGATGCAGTGGAACGGACTGAGGAGGCATCGCGAGAAGCGGTTGCAGCACCTCAAGAAGTCAGCAGTAGAGCCACGGCTAAGGACAAAAAAGACGACCTAAAGGGACTCAGAGACGAGCTAGCGCGAGCTAGCGAGAATCGTAAAGTTCTGGAGGATAAAGTTGGCAGTCTGAAAGGGACTGTGGAACGTGCGGAGCAAACCATCGCATTACTGCACTCCAAGGCGCAGAAACTCGAAGATTCGTTGGCAAATGCTCGACAGGTCGCCGCACAGCGTCACAACCACCTCAAGAAGCTACAATCAGGCGTGCACCAATACAAGACCTGCTTTGAGAGGCTTGCAAGCAGCGAGAAGGAAATCAAAGCTCTTGCAACAGCTACTCTGGACACAGAAGGACATGGAATGAGGGTTGATGACGAGGAAGGTGATGCTCTCTTCACTAATGGAGGTGTTCGGGCATCTGGAGAAGTTGGCGCTGCAGCATAGACCGACCAACTGACAGGGCTGATAATCAAAAACGGGTTCAAACCATTTGACACAGCAGTTGAATTGCTTGTCTGTGTTGGAAGCATCTTAGACCAACAATGTGGACCTCATGGAACTCTGCAGATCACACAGAGTTGGAGATGATGTTTAAGACCTGGTAAAGCTTGAATTTGGGTTATGTAAATGCCAAGAAGCTGAATCGCCAAACAATTGCTACATGTGAGATGGACAGTAGTCTCCTGACAGTATTGTTTGACATTTCTAAAGTGTTTATTCAGCAAAATCTTAGAAGCTTGTCTGTCTGTTGATGTTGCGACTATGCTGGGGGGGTTCAGTATTGAAGAAGCTTTTCAGTTCTGTTTGCTTTGCTATGACAGAGTCTTTTTTGCTGGATTTACTGAAGCTCCCATCTTGGAATCTTTTTGTTTGTACCCCTCTTTATGTTTGCAGCCAACCCTAAAGTGTCTCTCTGATGCTGGTGAACCAACAGTAATGCACGGAAACTGCTAGGAGGTGCGCTCTTCAATTTTGATGAATGATATGCTCCCTTGAAAATAGTTTCTAAAATTCTCATATCAAAGTTCTCCTTGTTTGTTCTCTCTGCTTTCCTTTTGTTTTCAAAAATTTTGTGGGTTTTTTGTTTGTGGCCTTCTTCCCTTTCTATGTTTGACTTTCCTCTTGGAGTATTCTGGTCATCTATTTCTTGAACTGGCCAATGGCTGAGTTTTCCTGTTACTGTTGGTCTTGTCACAGAAACTCAGTATGTTGGTCAATGTTTTACATCAACCTACAGCCAGTTCTGAGAACTGATGAAGTCAGTGGGGATGTTATTGTAGATGGTCAATGCTATACATGTTGTTTGTTGAAGGTTCCTGAAATGTGTACGACTGTCACTATTGTTCAGACTGTTCCTTAATTTTGTTTTCTGGGCTTGGTTTCTCCATTCTTTTGGGTGGGTTTTCATCTTTGTTTTGCTTTCTGATAGTTGCTGGTTTTTGGTCAGATCTAAAGTATCCATTGCCATATTACAGGCCATCTTTTAATTCTTTTCAGTTTGACTGCGATCTTTGCATTTAGAAATTCTGAGTACTTAAAATATCTTTTGAAAATGGTGTCTTCAAAAGTGTGGAACATGGTTTGGATGTTCTGTTTTGCTCATATTAAGTGATTTATTGTCATGGTCAAACATGCTCTCTCAGCATAATGTCTTATGTGGGATGATTTCACTGCCTGGGAATTGCCACCTTCCAGATTTGCACATTGCAAATGTACTGTGGAAGATTTCTTTTATGAATTTCAGAGCATTAATGAACAATTGTCTCTCATGAGAGATAAGAGAAGTGGAAAGGCCAAGTCACAGGGGGAAGCTCCTGGAACTGTTGACAGATAAATTTTTGAATGCTCAATGTTGGCAAAATGGTGCCATTGTGTATAAAAAAGACTCTTATTAAGAGCACATTAGAGCCTGTGTACTTATTTCAAAGAATAATGTTCAAGTGGCAGAATAAATTACAGTTGAAAGCCCATGAGAGACTGCAAGGTATGCACTACCCTATGGAAACTCTACATGAAGAATGTATGGTTCACAAAAGCACCAAAATCCTAAATCCCAAAAATGAACAAATTCTGACCTTGAAGATAAAAGGTGGTTCACTGGGAACTTTGCAGTTGCTCCTCAATTAAATTTGAATTTTCTGGACACATGCATTCTGGTACAGGGCAGGTATACAGTGAAGCTTTAGGGTTTTGAAAAAGTTGTGTTGTTGTCACTGGTAAGGATTTGCGAAATGCAAGGCCCTTTGAATCAATGTGCTGGAGCATTTCCTGCAAGTGGCCAGCAAATTTCTCCCATCTGTGCACACAAAGCCATATATGAGAGAAGATTAGTTAGCTGAACAATCTATTTGAATGCACTTATTAAAACTCCACAATGCACATATTTTGTGGTAAATCTAATCAGGCTGCTGGAGGAAGGTCTGTTTGTAACACCGAAAAACAGTTGAAGACAACAGCCTCTTTATAAGATCCTATGAAACTGAATGATCCAAAGTGAAGGTTCAGGTTGCACTTACGTAATTTGGGGATTGTCCAATAACTTAACAAGTCTGCGTTTATCTGGGTTAATTGTCTTAGGGTGGCCCTTGTTCAAAAAGCGGCGATGCCCCATCATAATTTGTGGAAAGTTGCCCCCTTGTGATGTTACAAACACCTCACTGTGCAAACACA
Organism: Sphagnum tenellum; assembly: GCA_963921925.1. Classification (NCBI taxonomy): domain Eukaryota; kingdom Viridiplantae; phylum Streptophyta; class Sphagnopsida; order Sphagnales; family Sphagnaceae; genus Sphagnum; species Sphagnum tenellum. The sequence goes on from OY998148.1 coordinate 9,069,461, forward strand.
CTGTGTAATCAATTGCTGCTAGCCGTGATGAATACCCCTGTCACATAATCATCAGCATCATTGACATTGTTCTGTTAGGACTCATCCCTTTTTTTTCAGTACTCATAAACTTTCATCAACTTGAGAATATGTGTCAAGGATTATTGCATTTTAGAAATGAATCATTCAGATTTCTGAGTGTCTGGCTAAAGCTTTTGAATGTGATGGTTTGTACCTCAAATGGTGCATACTCCTCAGGGGAGAGAAGTGTTTGTTTGGTCTCAAGATAAGGAAACATTCTGTGAAGAGGCTCCATGCTCTCCTCTTCGTTATAGATCTTCCCAGCTGCTAGATAAATCGGGGTTGTGTTCCTGAAGCCCATGCCTCGAAGCATGATGCCCACCTGTGGACCATTTCAGACTAGTTCACTCCCCATGCTACTAAGTTCAAGGAAGTTTTGAAATTAAGTATGTGAAGTAGCATATGACTAGTGCATTGAGAACAGGAGAAAGCACACCTCTACGGGTGTCAAAGGGCACTTCCCATCCCTCCTAATTTCTTCTGGTGTTTGTTGCACACGACCAGTTCTATTGAACTTGCCTCGCCATCCCCGCTCTCGTGCATTATCCAGTCTCACCTTCTCCTCATGGTCTCCCACATACACACATCGTGAAAATGCCACCATATCCTGTCATATTACAACCCCTCGTGAGACTTCAACATACATCAACCATGTGCGCACAAAAGTTGCATTGTGGTTTTCACAAATGGAATAAAATGAAAAAACCCTGAGAGGCAATGATTATATTTTAACAACCTTGGTCAAATTTTTGGTGTGATTACATCATTGATATAATAATAAAATCACATACTTCTAACTTGCCTGTTCATAACGTAGGTGGATGGCAACATAATTGCCATTGCTGTTTGCACTTTTAGCTGCCATGCGCTTCACAAGTAGTTGCCCAGTGGCAGCAATGGGTGAAGCAAATTGCAACGCCTCAAAGTTTGTAAAACATCGTAACTTTTGAATCCTTTTTGGTATTCCATCATATGCTAGCCGGTTTGCAAATGGGGTGAATCTAATGACTCTGCAAGATACATCGTAATGGGAAAAAAACCCTTGTCTTCATTGGACAAATGTTGAACCGGGGCAGTTATGACAATTGTTAACAAAACAATGGAGGGCAAAACAATGAGCTGATGGAAAAACAAAGAAACAAGTTCTTCTACACACCCGTGTTGCTTGAGCACTGGAAGTGCTGTCTCCAAGTAGAATCGAGGCAATGACCATGCCCTTACTTTCACTCTTGGGATCGTGCTAATGTTCTCAAACCTCACCATTACTTCTTTGGGCAGCTCCCTCAATATTCTGACTTGATGTGCCAGCGAGCTGATGAAATGATCTTCATCAAATATATCCCCAAAAACACTGCACAAAACAATTCTACTGTTTTAGCACTATTCTGAAATGACCTTCAAACAGATGTCCATTGAAGAATGGAAAAAACAAGACGACCACCCACCAGCAAATTACAGCAAACAAGTCAGTGGCTAATACTAGAAAATAGCCTTACAGAGTGGTAATTCACGTGCAATGCTTGGCTTTAGTTTGACTTGGGTTTTTCCTCCTATCAGAAACAGACCAGTTTTGAACAATTTCTAAGGACCTGTGACAAATACAAGGCAATCTTTGTAGATCCAAAGAATTACAGGAACTAACCTTGGATCTTTCCACACACTGTTGAAATGAAAGTGAGGAATAATAAGGGTTGAATTCATCAACTTTGCCACAGCTACTGCATTGCAGATCTGCACAAGCAAGCACATTGATGTACATTCACGATGTGAATCAGAAATGGTCAATGAGATGAAAAGCAACCGCAAAATCACAAAATAGCCTCATGAAAAGAATTGTGTTTGTTAATTGAACAGTACCACAATGCTGCCTAGCATGATCATAGACCAGTAGTTCTAGTGGAGATTTTGGCAGTATATAGAACCTTGATAGGAAGAAGATAATTTACCGTGGAGCGTTGCTGGTTGAGTCCACCATTTGCCTCTACTAATATGTACCCATTGGACTCAGGCAAACCTGAGTTCACACATTACAAGTTATGAGCCCACAATATAAAAGCCCATTGAAATTATGTTCTGGTTATACACTAGTGTCCAGGATTTTCCACTCCAGGGTTTGAACTAAACAACCCATGACCTTGCACAGAAAGTGGTGTATGTACATATCCATGTATGTAATAATAGATACATACTCTGTTTGTTCTGGATCTGGTTTGCAATAAGGAATTAATCCACAGTATCAATTGGGTCAAGAGAACAGAAATTATGGTGTGCAACCTTCAATGGAATCATGATGGAGATGGTGAACACAGGGCCGGAAGCCTGCTCCCTCCTTAGGATACTCCCATGCTTGCAATACCTGTCTTCCATGGCCTGTCCAGTAGTCCTCTTTCAACACTCTAGATCCAGCCTACAAAAAAGACACAAAATCATCATCCCCTCTGTAGCTTGCCCCATTGTTCATGATAGAAGAAGGCTTTATTCCTGTCTACAGTGATCCTATTGCTTATGACAGCTCTGAGCTCAATCTGAGACCACTCTGAATACATGAAGCTTAGAGCATCTCCACTGGTGCTCAGTATGTGGCCCTGGAAAAATGTACATCTTCCAGGGTCTAGTAAATACAATCAAATCGTATTTATTGAATGCTCCCTGCTTCTGATTAGCTAGATAGTTTGATTGGTCCAGGAGGGTTGCTATTAGTAGTGTCCCACCTATTTGCAGTTCCCAGCAGTCCAGAGTTTTAATTTTATAGGTGGGGTTGGAAGAAAGTAAATAACTAAAATTTGGATGTGAGAAATATTTTTGCAGGGTCGGAGCACCGCTGGTGCTGGAGATGGTCTTAGATCCGCAGACCAAACACGAAATAAGAAGTAAAGGATTTCAGCAAGCAGATTCAGAATGTGCAGTTAGAAGACTAATAAGTTCAGAGCTTCAAAAAGGATTCAGACATAATTCAGACATGCAGTAGACATTCCTGTTGTTTGTAAAGCTCTAGTCAGTTGGAAATTCTTTGCTGTCGCGCGAGAAGATAGTTAGCTCATGAACGAAGAAAACAGGAGAGAGAGAGAGAGAGAGAGAGAGAGAGAGAGAGAGAGAGAGAGAGCGAGGGAGGGAGGGAGGAGGTACCCCATAAGAAGTCGAGGCATTGGTTTGTTGCATGGCAGGCCAGAGGTTGTTGAAGACTTCGTCGCTTCGGTAGTAGGAGCCAGGGATATGGACGCAAGTTTGAAACCTGGCGGGAAGCTCCATCGCGGAGCCTCCGATGTACAACACCATGGCGGTGATATAAATGAAGGGCGCAAGGAGGAGAATTCTACTAGAGCGTCTTAGGAACAATGTGAACAACATATGAATTGTGAGCTTGTGTAAGAAATTAGTAGTAGTGCGCGGCGCCCATCCGGGACCCACTAGCTGCGAAGAAGAAGAAGACACGAGTGATCCGCCTGCACTAGCTGCTGCTGCTGCTGCAGTGTACACCAGTAGCTGCTTCCCGCTTCGTGTACGTCCCAAGCTTCTAGCCGAAATATTATTGCGGACACGCGCTGGCGGCGATCCTGGAGGACTCGACACGACAACCACATGGCCGTTCTGTGGCAGCCCTGATGGCCATGCGTACGCATGCATATGGTCCTTGTCGTTCTGCATCAGCAGCTGATGCATTCAACCCGTGCAACTCATCTATTTGCACTGAAGAAGTTTGAAGAATCCACTCGAGCTGTCTGTCTGTCTGTCTCCCTCCCGAGCCATTATCTGTCGTCCTTGGGCAAACTTCCTCCTCTTGTTTGATACGACATTTCTCACATCCCCGGAGACTAGAGCTTCAGAAAATTGCTGCAAGGAAGAGCACGAGGTCGCGGTCGCGTGCACGGGAGAGTGATCGCGGCAGCCAAGCAGGGAGCTTTACAACGGAGGTCGCGGTCGCACGCACAAAAGCCAGCGGGGGAAGAAGGAAACCGGAGGAGAACAAGAGCAGAGCAGAAAAACGGCGAAGGGTTTGAGGTGACACGCGAAGGGCCAACGACGGACGATCCCAGGTCTTCAAATCCAGGTGCTCAAAACCAATTGCTAAAAAGTGACGGAAAACCAACCGGCACCCGCTCCGAAAAGAAAAGAAAAAGAATACCAAAAAAAAGGTAAAGAATTGAAAATAGGCAGGGGCAGATTCTTTTCCCCAAAAAGAAATAGCCAAATATAAGGAAATACCTAGGGACAGATTTTTTTTCCCCAAAAAGAAATAGCCAAATGTAAGGAAATAGGTAGGGGCAGATTTAGTTTCCCCCAAAAAGAAATAACCAAATAGAAGGAAATACCTAGGGACAGATTATTTTCCCCAAAAAGAAATAACCAAATGTAAGGAAATACCTAGGGGCAGATTTTGTTTCTCCCAAAAAGAAATAACCAAAGATAAAGAATTGGAAATACCTAGGGGGGCAGATTATTTTTTCACCAACAAAAAATAACCAAAGCTAAAGAATTGCAAATACCTAGGGGCAGATTAATTTCCCCAAATACCTAGAAATTATTAAAGCTAAAGAATTGGAAATACCTAGGGGCAGATTCTTTTCCCCCAAAAAGAAATAACAAAAGGTAAAGAATTGGAAACACCTAGGGGCAGTAATTCTTTTCCTGGAAAAGAAATAGCCAAAGGGAAAACGAGGATAAAGACAATGGGGTTGCCAGCCATCACTAACCGCCGACTCGCCACATGGGAGGTCTATTTGCAGCCTCTGAACGGGCGGGTGATTCCTGCCTGGAATATGGGGTGGTGTTTTCCAACTTGCCCAACCATCCACCCCAGTGCAATGGAAGCGCACTTATTTCTCAGTTATGGATGAACCCCAAGTCAGTTGGGGTCGGGTTTCACTTCAGTAAGTTAACCTATAAATTTTAGGTCATGTAGGTAGGTAGGTAGGTAGGTAGGAAAATGGGTAGCTACTAAGCAAGTAGATGCATATAGATGGTTAATAGTTAGTACCTAGCTAAAGTCTACCTAGTGATTTGTTAATGGATAGGTACTTAAGATAGCAACTAAGCTAACCACTCTGGTTAGGTAAGTGGAACCCAATGGAAAAGTGTTTCATGTCCACCTACCTTCTATCCCTCATAGTGGTTACCGTCTGTTTATTTGCTATGGCCGAGACTTGGATGCAATAGGTGATCCACATTTTATGATGCAACCTTGCAAAACTTAATTCATAAAGACACCATAGATTTGGAAAATGTATTAGGGAATAAGAAAAAGAAAAAAAGAAAATTTACAAGATGTTGTGTTAGCCCAAATTAGATGTCAAACTCTTTCCATTTCAAAAATGATCATCTGTACTATTTTGCCCATATTTCTCCATGTTAAAATCGACTGTTTGCAATAGGTTGGTTGTGGAGATGGGAGGTGTGTCTTGAACTAGTGGAAGTCAGGAAGTAGCTAGGCCTATGAGCATGATTTAAAATAGAAGATGTTTGCATCCTTTGTAATGTGATTGATATTTTTTCAAAAAATAATAATCAAGGCATAAAGAGGAGGGCCCTTTGTCCTTTCAAGCTCCAAATGGCATTGGCACAATTGTGTAAGAACACATTGACTTGTTTATGTAGACATTCAAATGCCTCAATTGATAATGAGAGGAATTGATTAGTGGGGTGTTGATTGTGATAACTCTTTTTTTTGGCTTGAGTTGCATCAAAGGCAACAAATCTTTGAGTTGCACAAGATCAAGGAAATAAATTTGTTCATGTTGGGTTGGCAATGACAATGTTAATTAGGTTGTGAATGCCATCTTTGGTGAGCACAATGTCAACTTGTTGAGAAGAAGAGTTGAATGTGGTTAAAGAAAGTGCATGTAGTTCTTGTTTCACATGGAAGTCAACATCTCATGTGATGGCAGCAAAGGTGTCACAAATTGCATCATGAATTTTTGTATACATATTGCCATGAACACAATGTAAGAGGTGAATAACCATAAGGTCGATGGGATGTGTGCACACACACAAAGGGATATCGGCAATTGAATGATGGGGTAGTCCAAATTGTGTTCGAAGTGTTGTGGAAAAAATTGGGGAAAATAATCAAATGGTTGGGAATATTAGTCAAATATAAGCCAAACGCTTGCCCTTGAGCCAAAACCTGATAAAATTTGGGCACAATGGGTTTCAAATATTTTATTAAAAAACATGTTGGAAAAGGTATGGTGGTGCAAACGCTTCAATTTGATGAATTGTTCAAACAAAAGAAAACATGTGCAAGTTGGGGGCGGTAAAGGATCACATGCCACTTTAAGGTGTTGCTAGAAAGAAAGGTGTTGTTGTTAACTTATGCTAAGGCCTCAAGAAGGAAGGAGGTGTGCATTGTAAAAGATATGATGATCGTTGCACGAAACAATGAATTATAATTCCAAAGGCTATTTAAACATCACCCATTATAAAGAGAAGGTTCACATGTTGAACATCCTTTAACAAGGCATTTTTTATGGAGGATAATGTGAATGATGGGGTGCCCAATGGAACCTTGAAGACTCTAATTCCTTTTGATGAGGTGGTAAATTAGGATGGGGTCTTGAAGTCAAGTGGTAGGTTAGAAGGTGACCATGCTACACATTTTAAAGGTTGGATAGAAAGACCTATCACATGGAATTTGATTTGGAAATGTTCATATGTAGATGATATAATTGAACGGGGACTAATGATGTGCATGTCATTTGTAATGGATGGAAATAGACAAGAAAGGAAATGACTATTTGTAAAATATAAAGCCCCAAAGTGGGTTAAAGTGAATAGTACCCTTCCCAAAGGATCGTTTGGACGAGTTTCCATGGCAAATGGGATCATTGTGACATCAAATTGAAAGCATTTGCCACATCTAGCTAGAGAATAACCCAGTTGGGGTGAAGGTCCAAGGTGCACTCTATGCCATGGATTATCATTTCATAACTGTTTTTAATTGCAACTTTGAATTAGTGCAGGGAGAAATGTGTTTGCAAAGGCATCATATAATTGAAGGCATAAAACATGGCTTGTGAGTTGATAAAATGCTTCCCCCATTATAATGGGATGAATTCCATTTGAAGGTTTGGTCATGGTTAAAAGGTGGGTTGCTCTATGGACACATGCAATTCGAGGTGGAATGTGGCCTTGTGTCATATGAAAACCCTTTTGGTGTCCAGTGATTGTGTATTTAAATTGAAATTAATTTTTTGAACTTCTATTTTTTCAACCATGACCCATTGTTTAATTCCATGATTTTTCGAGTAAAAGAAAGGTTTCTAATTCTTGTTTTTTGATTTTTTGTTTATTTCCTGTAATATTATTATAAACAAAACATTTTCATGAGGTGCTCCTTGCTGTCACTGAGGCTAGATCCTTTGAATGTTTAGGCTTAAAAAAACATTTGCCTTCTACTATGGATACCAAAAAGGCCATACTTTTATCATACCCTTGAATCAAAGAATATTTCATTAGCCAACCAGGGTATACCCAGTAGCATGGGGTAGATTTTTTCCCCCCCCCTAAAGCCCATGATTTCAAAGCCCCTAACAGAAGGTTTATGATTTAAGATTTTGAGCACGAGGTTTTGGTGTTTTGACCCCATATAAGTCGAGCATGGGGTAGACAAGCATGGGAGTAGTGGCCTATGCAAGATATAGTTTTATATTGACTGTATGACATATAATGAATTGCATTTTTTTTGCCTTTCACAATTTGCCCCATTTTGTTGGGAACTTTGCCAAGGAACACATGAAATTTTTGTAATGGGGTTTTTTACATTGGAAAAAAGGTTGGGTGAAGCTAAAACTCATAGAGTGAAAATGATTTCATTTGACATTGATAACTTCTCAATAGTTTATATCTCTTGCTTAAACCATTTCTATTTGGCACAACTTCTAATTCTTCTTGGTTAAACCTCCACCTTTTCATGGCTAAATGTCTTTCTTTTGGCAAAACCTTTACTTTTCAACAAAACCTATATATATGTCATACGGTCAATATAAAATTATATATATATATATATATATATATATATATATATATATAGAGAACTAAACCTTTACTTTTTGGAGAAAATTCTAAATTTTCTTGGCTAAACCCATATTTCTTGACAAAACCTCCATTTCTTCATGGTTAAACCATTACATGTTGGCAAAAATTCTATTTATTCTTGATTAAACTTTTACCTCTTAGCAAAACCTTAACCTTTTCTTAGCTAAATTTTTTCCTTTCAACAAAACCTTTATATTGTTTTGCCTAAACCTCTACCATTTGAAAAAACTTTAAATTCTCCTTGGCTAAACTTCTACCTCTTGGCAAAACCCTTATCTTTTTTGGGCTAAACTCTTAGTAAAACCTCTATTTTTTCTTGGTTAAACTTCTACAAATTAGAAAGTTTTTAAATTCTTCTTGGTTAGACTTATACCTTTTGGCAAAACTTCCATCTTTTGATGGTTAAACCTCTACTTGTTGGCAAAAACTCTATCTTTTCTTGGTTAAATTTCTATCTTTTAAATAAACTTTTATGTTTTTTAGAATTAACTTAAAGATTATTTTCTCAACAAAATCTTTTAACAAAACTTTTGGCTACCCTATTGACCTACCATCTTATTGACATAATTACATTATTTGACCTAACTTGATTTTTATTTGTGTACATACCTACATCCTTAACCACCAACCTACTTACATATTTATTTATTAACCTTCCCACCCCCACTCACCTACCTACCTATCATTTACACAATGTAAATGTCTACCAATGTATGATATACAAATGTGAAGGTATTGCATAAAATGAACTAACAACCATTTTAATCACATTTGATCCCCTAATGTCAATAAATGGTAACCATAAATGTAGGTATTGCACATTCGATCAACTTTTGTGACCCACAGATAGGTATTGCATGTTTTGATTGTTATTGTTAAAAGTTGAAATAGTTGAAAATCCAATCACAAAATACAATACCCACATATGAAAATAATGTCATTTTAAATACAATACATGTCAATAATTATTACATATTTTGTGACCAAAATGCAAGCATTTTTTCTTTTTTAAAATTATTTTAATGTATTTTTTTTGTTTTAAATTGTTTTTTAAAATTTCTTTTACTTTTTTTCCTTTTAAATTGTTATTTTTCTTTCTCTTGTTCTATTTTTTAATTATTTATTACAATTATTTTTTTCTTCTAATTTTCTATTTTTTTATTGTCATCATTTTTTCATTGAACATGCATATTTTATGCCCAACATTTGGGTATTGCACAAACCATCCAAAAAACTAGTCGATATTTTATGCTTCAAATGTGGGTATTGCAAAATCATTTAACAAAATTGATGTTTATTTTGTGACCTTTATGTAAGTATTTCACATTGAACTTTATGTTTTTGAAGTTCTTCTAATGCAATAATGCAACATCGTAATATATTTCAACTCATATTTTTAGGGAAAATTTCAACAAAGTATTAATACAATGCTCACCTTCAAAGTATGTAAACATAATACAAATGTGAGGTTACAATTGCAATAACACAAAACTTGTATGTATTAATGCAAGTATCACATCTATCAAAACTTTTTAAAATGTCAAAAAAATGGAAAACACGAACTCCATGCCATTGTTAACGCCAAAGAAACCTAAGTAAGATATGCATGTTACTTTTTAACCTCAAGAGACACCTTTTTAAACCTATTTTCATTAGCCACACATGTCATGTGTTCATTGATAAGTTCTTGTTGTTGTAACCACTTTAATAGTATGTTGATGAGTGTAAAGTTGATAGTGATACAATTGGAGTTGAATGGCATTGGTTACAAATTGGTATTTCATAGTTATTCAAAGTCTGCATCAAACACATGATACACATTAATATACAAATTTGGAAAATATAAACCAAACTCCAAAAACATAAAAATTTACACGGGTATGAACATATGTAGTCTATTACCTTTTTAAAAAAAGAAAAAATGGAAAAAAATTGAAAATTGAAATAAAGGAAATAGAAAAAAAAAAATCATCTTTTGGAATTTTGAAGAGCAAAAAGAATGGAAAAAAAGAGTGATTTTTTTTCTTAAAGACAAAAATAATAAAAGGAAAAAAAATCTTCTAGCATTTAGAAAACAAAAAAATGGAAAAATAGGGCAAAAAACTCAAAAAATCTTATTATTATTAAAGAAACAATCAAAAAAGGAAAACAAAGCAATGAAAAGAAAACAAAAACTAGAATTCTTCTTCTTGACTTAACAATAACAAGAAAAAAAAATCTTCAAGAAAAAAATAAAAATAAAACAAAATTCTTTTTCTAAAATTTTAAAAGTAAAAAAAACGAGAAAAACAAGGGAAAAAAATGATCTTTGCTTTCTATTTTTTTCTTTTCATCTTTTTTATTTTAATTTTTTAAATTTCTTTCTCTTTTGTTATTTTTTATTCTTTTTATTCTTTTTCTTTCTTTTCCTTTTTGCTTCTACTTTCAAACCAAAACAAAAAAAAGACAAGGAAAGGATAAAGGCATACCTTGCGTGATGCATATAATCAATGATCATGTAGAAATGGTAGTAAACACAACAATGTGATGAAAAAAAGAAAATATTTGAAAAGGGAGAAGGAAAAAAAAAAAAAAGATGAAAAAGTTGTAATAATAAAGGAAAACAAAATTAAAGATGAAAAAAAAACTAAAGCAACAACAAAATAAAAGTAAAAATTGATAAAAAGAAAAATCTATAACTTAAAAGAAGAAACAGAAGAAGAAGCAATAAAAATTTAAAAAAAGGGAAAAAAATGATGAAGAAAAAGCTACAGCAACAATGGAAGAGAAGAAGAAGAAGGAAAAAAAAAAAAAAGGAAAAGGAGGAAAAAAAGGGGGGAATTTTCTGAAATCTTAGCGAAGGGTGGGTTAATGAAAAGAAAAAAAAAACCCCACCTCAATGTTTGGTTTGGTTTAGGTTAAATCATTTGGGTTCATCCCAAAATGACCAAAATAGTCTCATCCACACCTGGTGCATTAATAATGGGTGTTGGTTCATTCAAACCCTTCTAGAGCACCAAAAATGGAGGCGATTAGGAAAAAGGAAAGGCATGAAACCGCAAAAGAAAAAAAACCATTGTTAGAAAGGATTAGGAGAAAAGAAAGGCATGAAAAGGCAAAAGAAAAAAAAACATTGTTAGAAAGGTCAGTTAATCAAGTTGACGATCAACAACCGACAAGCAAGCTAAGCATGGAGTTTAGTGTGTAAAGGAGAAAAAATCAAAAACATCCTAATGTTTTTTCTTTTAGTCTTTTGATGTTTTTTCTTTTTGTTTCGTTTACTCTTTATTGTACTTCATTTCCTAAATACTTGGATGAGCACCTTCCTGTACAAATTTTAGTTTTAAAGAGAGAAAAGGATGGTTTGCCCAACTATAAATAAGAGCATCTTTTACACCATGTGGTTATTGGACCATGAGAAGTATGAGTTTTGTAGCCTTTTAAAATAGGATTACTTTATATGCATGTGGTTTTCAAAGGTTTAAGATCATGAAAACACATTTCAAAACCAAATAATATGTGTTAGCTTGAATTGTCTTGCAAGGAGTTAGGGTTTTCAACTAGGGTTTTTTCTTAGTTCATATGGGTTTGTTGGCAAAGCACCCAAAAAACTCAATCACATCAAAACCCAGATCCACCCCCTTCCTTAGAAAGAAAAATTATAAAGGAGAAGAAGAACCAATGGCAGTGAGGGTTTAGGTCCCTTAAACTTTCTAGATTTTTTTAACACATTGAAACATATCAAAGCAAACACTTTTTGGAGCAAAGGAAGATGATATTGATGACAACAAAAACCAACATCAATAGACAACAAGACAACAAAGGTAAAGAGGCTAAGGGAAGATAGGTTTTGTGTGTTTTTTTTGTTTGGGTTTTGTTTTGTGGTGGGTTTAAAAAAAAAAAAAAACTTTCGTCAAGCTTAAAAAGTTTTATATCTCCAAGAATCTAGTCATTATATTCAAACTAAACACAATAGAAAGTTTTTACTACACAAAGAGAGATTTTGCCACAATCTTGGTTTTTCTTGGTTCTTATCACAGTCCTAGAAAAATAGCAAAGGAAGAAGAAAAAATATAATATATATAATGCGTTGTAAGTGTGAACGTGTCAATACTTACTGGTTAGTCATTCACCAATAATATGTTTTCTAAGATGTTTTTAAAAAAACAAAAGATTAAATATAAGGTTTTTTTTTGTTGTTGAAGTTGGGGGTTACATTAGTTGGTTAATATAAAGAATAGAAGATTAGAAGTTTTTGGGCTCTTAATTCTTGCACAATAATTCTTTTAAAAGTATATAGGTCTTGTCAAACCCAATAGAGTAAGGATGATGATGTTGAGGGTATTGTTAAAATTAAAATTCAATTATATTTTGAAATAAGACTTACTCGTTTGTAACAATTCATTATTTTTTTCCATTTGATTTGTCCAATCTTATGTGGTTAACTTTATAGGTTTAAAATTATCATGTTGAAATAGGAAATCTTTAAAACTTGGGCCTTATCTTCAATTGCGCAAATAGGTTGTAATTTAATATTTGGGTATTAGAGTGTTTAAGATTTGTTGAATCTAGTAGTTTAGTGATTATGACACATAAGCCCATAACGAAGTTAGGGTTTGGCCTTGGCATAATGTTTTAGCCAAGGATTTATTGGAAAGTTTTTTACTTTTTTCTTTCGTTTTGTTTAATATTATGTGATTAGCTTTGTAGATTTAAGATAACCTTATAATAATAGGTAGATTTTAGAAAGTGGGGCATGTTCATAATATACCTCCTACCACATGGGCACCAAACATCCCATGTCCCTCAATTCATTTTGTTTCATCGAACTTTGTAGTTCCCATCACCCATTCATCTCATCATGTGGCACCACTAACCTATCCTCCACTTCATCCCCCATGCAAACCACAAGCCACCCACTAGTTACCCTTTTGATTTTAACAAATCATACACCACTTACTAGTGCCTCCTACCAACCCTCAACCTTTCATGTGAATGAAGGGTCCTTACCTTACACTTTCCCAAACCCTTTCAATAATGCACAACTAGGACATTTTCCCTTTCCCACTTTATTGGTCCTTATAGTTGGCCATGATCATAGCCTCCAACCTACCCCCATTTCTTCAACATGCCCTCAACCTCCACCTAAAGACTTGTGTCCCACTTGTGGGTGCCAATCTACTAGTCGAGGGTTAGTTCCTTATTAGTGTTCTTGTTAAACATCTAATTTATCCAATCTAAACCCTTGTGATCATCTTAGCTTAATACCTCCTTTATTCCCACTCCATTTGCATTAGCTTGGATTTGGGTTTCAACATTAAGAGTCTTTAGGTCCTTTCATTTATGCCTGTGCCATCTTCGTTTGTATAATCGCATCCCAAATGTTTTACGATGTGATGTACAAGTGGCATTTCATTTTCCATTGGAGAAATTAATGTAGGACTTGTATAATGTGGTAGCTTGGCACTTGTTCCTTTTGTTACCCCAATGGTGTTTCGTTTTGTCTCTTTGTGGTGGGTGACATGGCATAAGGAAATGCAAATTTAATTCAAGCATCTTTTAATAAGTGATTGGGAAAACTTGCAAGAGGAGGTTTTTTTACTTTGTTAGCTAGTTCGAACTCCATTTCTTTTCCCTAACATGATCTTCCAACTCATAAACATTTGTTTTGTAATAACCTTTGGCCATGCAAGGGAATATTTTTGGGTAACTCATGCTTTGGCACCATTTTCTCTCACACCCATGTTTTTCAACACCACCCCAACTCTCATCGCATTACTCTCTGAGTTATATGGTTACTTTTTGCTTTTCTTTGAAGATTACAAGCCAGACCAAGACCTTGAGCTTTTTTTTTATTCCTTCAAATTGGTGCCAATGCATGTTGCATTTATCAACAAGTGGTCCTTCTGGGATGGTTTTTGAACACCTTCAAGATTGTTTTCACCCTAAAAATTTAACAAGTGGATTCCCTTAATTGTTCCAATTTTGTTTTCATATTGCATAGGGCCACATTTCACCCCAGATTGCACGTGTCCTTCGAGTGGCTTACCTTTTAGCCATGACCAAGCCTTGGGGTGAAGTTTGTCCCATTGCAATGGGGGAACATTGTATTGACTCACAAGCCATGCTTTGTTTTCAATTCTACGAAACTTTTGCAATACACTTTTCCCCACACCAATTTGGAGTTGCAACGAAAGGTGGCTTTAAAGTAGTAATCACGACATTAGATGCACCCTAGACCTTCACTGCGATTGGGTTATTCTTCAACTAGATGTGGCAAACGCCTTTAATTCAGTGTTAAGAAGGCTCATATTTAAAAAACTTCATGCAGCAGGTGGGGACATCATATAATTCATCCCCTTTGTTCATGCATTTTATGCATTTGAATATCCTTTGTTTTATAATTATTGTAATTGTGAAGGTGATGTCACAATCATCCCATTTGCCATGGGGACTTGTCAAGGTGATCTTTTGGGGGGGGGGGGGGGGGGGGGGGCACTATTTGCTTTAGCCCATTTTAGGGCTTTACATTTTATAACTAGTCATTTCCCCTATCGTTTATTTCCATCCATTGTAAACGACATTCACATCATAGATCCCCTTTCAATTGTATAATCTGCCTATGAACACTTTTACACCGAACTTTGTGTGATAGGTCTTTCCATCCAACTTAAAAAATGCATTGCATGGTCACCACCCTTTAGCATACCACTAAACTTCAACACCCCATCCCAGTTTACCACCCCATTTGAAGGAATTAGAGTCTTGGGGGTTCCGTTGGGCACCTTAACTTTCACATCATCCTTTATCAAAGATGCCTTGCAAGAGGATGTTTGACATGTGGACCTTCTCCCTAGAATGGGTGTTGTTTATATGGCCTTTGGAATTTTAATTTTTTGTTTTGTGCAATGCCCATCGTATTTTTTATAATGCACACCTCCATTTTCCACCTTTAAAGAGTCCTTTATTTCCTTTGACTCCTCCTTCCATAAAATGTTTAGATGCCTCTTGGGTCCAAGGTCTTTTGATAGCCCAGAAGGACTTTTAGTTCGTAAACAAGCCTCCCTCCTAATAACTTTTGGTGGCGGTGGGTTCATATTGACATCCACCATTGCCCCAACAACTTATTTAAGGAATTGAATCCTTGTCGTTTCAGTCATAGCTATTAGGTTTATGGTTGATCAATGTCCTTTCTTTTTTGAAGCTTTAACAGAAGTCAACAACAACACATTTATTTTCCAGCAACACCTCAAGGCGACATGTGATCTTTTACCCCTCCCAGCCCGCGCGTGTTTTCTTCCATTTGAACAATTCATCGGACAATAAATGGTTCAACTTTAAGATTATATTTTAGAGCATTTGCACCATCATACCTTTTCCAACATGCTTTCCAACGGAACATCTGAGGCCCATCGTGCCCAAATTTTATCATGTTTTGGCCTAGGGGTAGGCATTTGGTTTATAGTTTAATTAGTCTTCCCAGCCTTTCAATTGTCTTCCCTTGTTTTTTGCACAACACTTTATACCTGACTTGAACTACCCCATTCCTCAATTGTAGGCATCCTTCAATGTGTGTGCACACATGCACACATCCCATCAACCCTATGGGTATCCACTTTTTATGTTGTGTTCATGGCAACGAATGCACTAGAACTCATGATGTAATTCACAACACCTTTGCTGCCATAGTGTGAGATGTCGGTTTCCATGTGGGACAAGAACAATTAATGTGCTTCCTTCAACCAAATTCAACTCCTTTCATTAACGAGTCAACATTGTGCTTACCAAAGATGGCAATTGCACCTTAGCCAATGTTATCATTGTTGACCCAATGCAAGGGGATTTATTTCCTCGATCTTGTGCAATTCAAGGATTTGTTGCTTCGGATGCAACTCAAGCTAAGGAAAGGAGCTATCACAACCGACACCCCACTAATCAATTCCTCCCTTTAGAGATTGAAGTATTTGGTTACTTACACAAACATGCTGATGTGTTTTTACACAATTGTGCCAATGCCATTTGGAACTTGAAGGGATAGAAAGCCCTCATCTTTTTACCTTGGTCATTTTTCTTCATAAAAAAAGTTTCAATCACATTACAAAGGATGCAAGCATCTTCCATCTTAAGTCAAGCGATAGTTGTAGGTATAGTTACTTCCGGACTTTCACCCCTTCAAAACACACCTCCCATCACCACGGCCAATCTATTGCAAGCTGTTGATTTTTGACATGTAAATATGGCCAACCTTCTATAGGCGGCCAATTATGGACATGCATAGATTTTCATAGCAACTTTGAGCCAACTTGACATCCTATCACTTCTCCCTTTTCATTTATTTTACTTCTTTGTACGTTTCCCTAATCTATGATGTGTTTCTTAATAAAGATTTCCTGGTCTTTAATAATAGGTGATTGTTTTTCAACACAAAATGACTGTTTTTCATTGGTCAACTACAATGATTGGCCTAGGTGGTGAGACTTAAATAGATAGTCTCTCACTTTGCACAGTTGATCTTTTCAGGTTCATGGGTGGGGATGAAGGGGAAACTAAACATGACGCATTGGATGTGCTCAAAATTGACAAAGGGTTGCTGGTGGGCATCTCTAAGTGCATTACCACCCAAGTGAGGAATGTGTGGACCTCTACCAATGTCTACCACATCCAAAATAGTGTGTTAACTTTTCATACACTACTTCATGCAAAGGTCTGTAACTTGAAAAAATGATGATCACTAGGTCATGACTTGAGGTATTTAGGTAAGTCTTACAAGCACTACACCACAATATTTTACCCTTTGTAATTTGTTTTAGAGGGAGTGGTTTCTTTGCCACTCCATATTCATGGCTAACAAGATGAACAAGTTTTCAGGTATAATAATTTATTGAGGGCAAATCTCCTAAAGAAATGGAAACTATACTGGTAGCAATAGTTACCTACAAGCTGATAATTTAGATCACATGAGCAAGAGAGCAACATTCAATAATCAAAGGTGTCAAAGCAGTCAAGTTATTGAAGCTAGATTATGGGAATGATGGTATCATGAAGCCATCTTAAGATACTGATGACAAACTGCCCAAATGTCTGAATGGCCATCACATGGGTCTTTAAAGATCCACACAGTTACCATTATCCTTCGATGGGTATTTAATGCCAGTATCTAACATATGGGTATAACAGCTGAGTACATGAAAGGCTGGAAACAGTACCTCTCTATATACCCACAGTTCCAGCTTGGTATCCCCTTGAAACCACTCTTGGGCAGTTCTTTACTGGTGGAAAAACAGTGAAGATTCCAGACTTAACTGTACTCTTCATATATGTGCACCTTATTATTTATTTATTTATTCTTTTTTACTGTGATTGTTGCACAGAGGATTTTTTTGAATCATTTTTTTATATGTTCCAACACAGATGGGAGGTGAGGTTGGAAGAGGATGAAATACATGCAAGAAAATCATGGGACGCAACAGAGGAGAGTCACTCTTAGAGTGACATGGCAATTCAAGTGGCATATAAAAAGGAGGGTTTCAGATTGGGGGATGGGTGAAACAAGCACTTGGAGAAGAGGAATGTAGGGACTGAGTCCTGAAATTCCATTTGAGCTCTTGTACACTGTATTCAACCAGCACATTGCCAGTGGTCTTCTCAAGTAGGTGCATTTGTGACATCTTGATATCAATACCACAGGTGCTTGCAATTTGCTGTATGCTCTAGCAGCAACATTTGTGTTGGTTCATGTATTTTCCATTCTCATGGTTGCAATAACTGGATCCAGAGTTTCTTCAATTGGAAGATATATCTTCTTCATACAAAAGTTTAAAGTTATGGGTCTGTAAGTTGGCAGTTCGGCTGAATAACTCTCAGGCTCATATTAGCTCTGAGGCTGCTGCTGACAGCCTTATCCACAAGGTACTCTCTCACAAAGCATTTGGAGATGTCAGCTCATCTTGGGTCCATGTGTGCAGTGGGTTGTAATTGCAAAGAAAATCAGGCACCTCCTGCAATGCATTGGAGCTGGCATGCTTGGTGAAATTTTGAAGGAAAAGTTTTGATGGAAAGGTTTGGGGTTGATCAGGTATTCTGGATAAATTTTTTGCAAACATGTATCAGAGTGTTCTATCATGCATTTGTGCTCCATGACTTTGATCTTCTTCGCCAAACCCTAATTGAGTGAACGATTGTCTCTCAGGTTTTTCATTCTCCTCTCATTGAACTCAGGTCATGTTTGACTCAAATCTGATTTCTTACAGAAGCAAGAAGTTAATGGTCTTGTAGGACTTTCAAGTTGGAAATAGGATCTGCCATTAGATGAAGGTGTGCTTCTAGATTAGTTAGCTTGAATCTGGTTGGATAAAAATGCCTTCCTTTGGATTCCTGTGTCATGAATTAAATTGGAGATGGAGTATGTCAAGTGATGAACAATGTCATGGAGAGTCTAGTGCCTTTTGCTTCGAATCTTTGTGCCAAAAGGAAGACCCTCAAGTAAGTGGTGCATAAACTCTCTGTTCAGTGAAGGTGTTATCTATAGTATGATGTTGATATCTGCTCTGAGGATCTATATGTCTTTATGTTCCAGTTGAGGATTGCATGACCATTACATAGCTTCACCAAATTCTAGGCTGGTTTGTGCTCCATAATGGTGGGCCTAAGTTGTAGCCCTTCCTACTAAGCAAGAAGATCAGAGTGGGAAGGGAAAAAGGCACTTGCTGAATAAGTGACTGATCTTTGCACAGAAAGTATTGAGAATGACTACTTGAAACCACGTTCTGTGACAGAAATTGCAAAGAACCAATATGATGGCCTCTTTGATGGTGCATGGGTTTCTAATAATCTCTCACAACCTATCATTGCAGTTTGACAGCCAATATACCCTTAGATTCCCTTTTCAGCATTTGCTCTCCATCTACAGAACTCCACAGTGTAGGAAACTGTTGTAGGTATGAGATGTTTATGACAAAAGACAATTCCAAGTAGATTAATGCCCTTCACAATTTGGCATTGTGGTCCTGTCTGGCTCCTTCTGGCCTCTTGTTGCTGTCTTCTCCCTTGTGGTAATTTTCTTTTCAAGCCAATTTGGTTCATTTGTGAGAACCGTGCTGAATCCCTGCCTCTAAGATGCACATGATGAGGATCAGAGCTGCAGCAGGTACATTTAGATGAATAATTTTGGGAGGACACATTGTATCCTAGACCTTCAATGCAAGAATTGTTCCTCTTGACTGCAGAGATTATGCAAACATATTGAGTGTGCATCAGTTTGACAATAGTCAAGAGCTTAGTGTTTACTCAGACTTACATAGACTATTATCATTATTGTTTACTGAATGGTGAGACTGTTTGAACCCATTATCTACAGGGTTGCTTTCTGTACATTTCTCAAATTAGCTCAATTTGGAGAACAAGAACCCAGGTTATTGGTCAGGGACAAGACAAAAGGACCATACTTCCAGTAACATGGAACTCTTATCAACTTGCAGAATAATTTGGTTGAGATAGTGTCAGATTCATTCAAGCTTCTGGAGATTCTGAGGCATCCAGTTCCACATCTGGTTGGGTCCATCAGGGCACAGATCAACATTTTCCAGGTGACTCTTACCCTTTGAAGCAAAAGAGCTGGAGATCTTCTGGTCCAAAAGTTACAGGAAGGTTTGAAATTAAAAGTAGCCAATGTTCAAGGATTTGATCTTTTTCTGATTTACTTTTGTGTGTGTTTCAGAGTTGATGAGCAAGTGTACAATTGTTCAAAACAGTGCTCTAGATGCAGACTACATCATGGAAAAAGTCTAATTAGAGGGCATCTTAACAAGAAGTCAGATATCATGATGTCAGGGCCTCATCATATCCCATCCTATGGTGTCAAATTGGGTCATGGATAACAGATTTTTATTTTTGGGAATAGTAGGGATTTGTACCTAAAGGAAGAGTGCAATGGCTTAATTTTCTGATCCATACCCCATGGACCTGTTCTCTGATCCACGCCCCAATGGCCAAATCACTAGTACACATGAAAACAGTGTCATCAATGCATCTTAGTTGGTACTATTTGTTAGTGTTTTTGGCCCTTCAGAATTCATATCAGTGCAGATGTTACCCTTGGGATACAACCAATTAGGCAATATCAAGCATAAAGAAGTCCATCCTAGTTGGTCAAGTCCTCAAAATTCTGATGGAAAAAGGGTGGAAAGATTGGTGCAGTATTTGGGTGGGGCAGCTATTGCAAGACATTGCATTTTTGCTTATTCATGTATGACAAAGGTGAGAAATGGAGCGTACCCAGGGCTTGCAGCTGTGCTTGTTCTAGAGCATTGCTTATTGGCTGCCAGATTCAGCCTTTCTTGGTTTGCTCCTGAGGTACTACTATACATTCTAGTCACTTAACAGCCATGGCTTGCAAACATTTTTATTGATCATGTAAGTCTTGCTTTCATTCACAGAGACGGAGACATTTGCTTTATGGGAGCTGTTTACATCCAATGAACTCTTGGGTTGTCAATTTGCAGGACATAATGCATTTAGAATATAGGCTCTGATCACCAGCATGTCTGACAGCTCAACGTGTGACCATGATGGAGGTTATTTTCAAGATCTTGACTTCTCAATGAGTTGGCTGTCTCCTTTCATGATTGATCTGATGGTGACATTGAAAACTAAAGGGCCAGCATGGGTGAAAGCTGAGAGACAGAGGCAATTACAGGAAGACTGTTCCCAACCACAATCGGTTGGTGCAAAAAGTTCTCCACACTGATGGAGAAAATATAAAATTGGTAATTTGCAATAGGCTATCCTGTTGGCTGGTGCTGCTCATTTTCTTAGACAGGTCAAGATTCTTTGACCTTGAAATCTGTAACAAAGATTTGGCCAGTGTGGGGTTCCCTACCAATTCAGGGCTTCACCTCTTCAATGTTCCTCTCATCTTTGCAATGTATCATGCCAGACTCTTTCCTTGCTTTTTGTCTTTCAAAGAACTATCTGAGACTTGTATGTCAGAAAATACAATTTAAAGAGAGGTTCAACCCTATCTAGTTACCAGAGAAACATCTATAACAGGCAAGTCAAATGTCTTTCAATATTGAGGTATGGTAATAATGTAATTGCCATCATGAATTCATATATTATCATACTGCTCACAATTCTGCAACATAATTACAACATCAATGATCACTATAAGATGTTTTGGATGGTCCTCCCTGGGGTGTGTCTCAACCTGCAAAGCAACGAAGAAGCAAAAATTGAAAGTTAACCTAATCTAACCTAATTTGCATTGAAAGTTGGAGTTAATGCTTTTATACACACTGCCTATGATACTGAAACAACAATCTCATATGCTGATCTTGGCCCCAATGAATCAGCCATGTTTAGAGAATCATCAGGTTGATGACAGGAATCATACTTTTGTCCAATGGCTAGCAGCAGTTGATAGACATCATACATGGATGGCCGCTCCCTGGCAGCTGAGCTAACACATAACAATGCCAACTTCAGAATCTGCTTCATCTCTTCATCTGCACCTTTGCCAGTCAATGTGCTGTCTATAGCATCAGTTATGTGGCCATTGGCAGAAAGCATCCTAACCCAGTCTACCAGAAGCCCCTTGAAGCTGCTGCTAACCACTAACATGTCAGCAGGTTTTTGGCCAGTTACAAGCTCAAGCAAAACCACCCCAAAACTGTACACATCGCCACGTGTGGTAGCCATGAGTGTGCGCACATACTCAGGAGCAACATAACCTACATCTCCAAAATTGCCATTTACAAAGGTGCTGATATGTGTCTCCGTTGTGGGGTTCATATGCCGTGCAAGCCCAAAGTCTGTGATCCTTGGCTCAAATTCTTCATCCAGTTGTATGCTGTTTGCACTAATATTGCGGTGAATGATGCATGGATTGCAGGTATGGTGCAACCATGCAAGGCCTCTTGCTGCACCAATGGCAATCTTCAGACGAGTTGGCCACTCTAAAGACGCCTTCTCAAATCTCTCATGTAATTGGCACTTTAGGCTCCCATTAGGCATATGTTTATACACAAGAAGATGCTCACTACCCGCCACACAGTAGCCTAGCAATGGAACCAAGTTTCGGTGTTTGAGCTGTCCAAGTGTCTCCATTTCCATCCTGAATCGTTGTTCACTGTAAACAGAGCCATGCAACCGCTTGATTACCATGACTGAGCCATCAGGGAGCTCAGCTCTGTAGGTTGTGCCACTGTGACTGGAGCCAACATATGCACCCTTGCTAAAGTCATTTGTAGCCTCCATGAGGTCAGCCAACCAAAGCTTTATCAAGGGCTTCTCAAAAATTGCAACCCCAATTGACTTTGGCCCTCTAATGCGCTTGGCCCACTTTCTCTCATCCCACATCATGGCTGCCTCTGCTTTGTTGGTTCTGTGTAAGAGAAACCAGAAAATCAAGGCTCCAATTGCCAACACTGCAGATGCACTTCCGATTGAGCTTCCCACTATGACACCTGGGCTAGTCGTCATCCTCCTGGCTGGTGGTGGGTTGGTGCATGTGTTAGGCAGAGGTGGTCCACATAAGCTTGGATTGTTCAAAAAACTGCTAGCATCAAAACCTGGCTTGTGCTCAAGTTCTTGGTCCACCACAAATGTACTTGGGATCGATCCTTCCAAACAATTGCTTGAGACATTGAACTTCTGCAGACGACCCAAGATCCCAATCTCGCCTGGTATTGTTCCCGACAATTCATTGTTGTTCAGCATAATGTTGTTCAAGAAGGAGCATTGTGCCAGATTGGGAGGAATGTTACCAGTGAGGTTGTTTTTGGAGAGGTCTAAATCAACGAGATTAGGAACAACATCTGAACACAAGCTCTGGGGGATAGGGCCCGTAAAGCTGTTGTCAGATAAGTCCAGTCGTGTGAGAGCTCTACAACTGCTTAATCCATCAGGGAAGGACCCTGTGAGTTGTGAACCTGCTAACTGGATGAAGTAAACAGGGGGTGCATTGTTGCCATAGCATGTCACTCCATGCCAGTCACAAATCGAAGGGCTTGTGGTCTCATTCCAGTCTGCTAGAAGCCCTTGAGGATCACCCACCGACTCCTTAAACTTCTGCAAACAGATCAGATCATCTGCATCTGACAATGACACCATGGCCACTGTTTGCATCCATGCAAACCCTAAGACTAACCTCATGATCTTCACCTCCAAGGAGTAGTACTCAGTAGTTGTAGCCTGCACGATCAAAGCTCTTGGCATGGCGTCTTCCCTCTGAAACCCTTTTTTTTCTCTCTCTCTCTCTCTCTCGCTCTTTTCTTTCTTTTTTCGCTGACTGTCTGCCCTGGTCTCAATGTATCTTCTCCATGCACAAAGTGTTTTACTGAAGTGTGGACCAGGGAACTACAAGCTGCTGCTGTTGTGGATGGTGACAACCCATGACGCAATTTACATGGACAAAGAAGCAGCTACGGACGTGACCTGGAAATCTCAAGCGGCATTACAAAGAGTTTGAGCTAGATTCCATACGCAGAAGAAGAAGAAGAATACACAAAAGAAGTACTACTATCTGCCTAGCTACTAGTAGTAAAACCCAGCCCTGCTGCAAAACAAAAACACACAGAGAGCCGAAAGCAGTTGCCGAATTCATGACCCAATGCAGATCCAATGCTGCTACAAATGAGTAGAACAAGGAGCTGCTGCCAGCAATTAACCTACTGCAGCAATCGGTGCGACGTACAAATGAGTAGTAGTCATAGTCAGAAGCTTGCTGCAGCAAGCACGAAAATAAGAACAAAAGGCCTTTGCGTAAGAAACAGGTTGGGTGCGAACGGCTGCTGCTGCTGCTTCCAGCTTGCTCTTCCAAGACATTAAAAAAAGCCCAGTAATAACGTACAACAACTACAAGAAATGGCTCGATCGTACTGAAAGGTGCTGCTGCTGCCGCTGCAGCGCAACGCGCCGTCCGTGTTGAGAGCGATGCGAGAAGAGAGAGAGAGAGAGAGAGAGAGGGAGGGGTGGAATAGAACTGTTGGAAAGCAGAGACAAGGCAGCAGCTAGCCTAGCTAAAGAAATGGACTGTTCTTGGAGTCCTTTTTTTTAAATAATTTTTTTTTCAGATTTTCTTTAGTTTTTTATTAAAAAAAACCTTAAAGAACTTTTCAAATTTTTTCCCATGCATTTTCAGTCATCTCCCTTGGTAGAATTTCCTTTAAATAAAGCCTAATTTGCTAAGCAAAGGGACCTTCCATTTTGTTAAGGTTCCTAAAATTTGAAAAGTTTTTTGGACTTACAAGGTAAGGAACATGTTTTCAACTCGTCCTTGGTTTTCACCCCCCAACCAAGGGACATCCTCAAATCCAAGAAGAGTCTCAAAGATGTTCCTTACCTTAAGTGCATGAAATGAATTTCATATTGCCCTTTCAACCTCGACCTAACCATGGTTGAAAATCCACATGCCCCATTTGTGCAAATCATGGAAACCATTATGTTGTGGAACTTGCCTGGTAAACCTAAACCCTAAACCCTATTGTTCCCGTTTTGTTGCCCATTCAGAAATTGGGTCTTGCTACTAGGCTCGCCCAAATTCGATCATGCATCTTCCAGGCACAATGGTTTGTACTTGGCACATTCCATAATACGTTAAGCACTTCAAGATATGTTTTCATGTAAAATGGAGGCATGTCTACTTGGTGTAATTTACCTTCACAATAAGGCCGTTGGATGAGGGCATTGCCAGAGTTAGATCCACACTTGGTTATTGCGATGTGTGCAAGCCATTGTTCTGGTAATGCCCCATTGCATATGACCTTACCCTACATTGGCAGAAACAGATTTTTTCTAATTTTTCATCCAAAAAATCTCACAAAAAGAACGTTGTACACCAAAATAACACATTTTTCAAACAAACCTATGGGTTAAATTCAATGATAACATTTGAGAACACTTGAGAAGTATGCGAAGGGAAATTTGGCAAAATACATGGGCTAAATTCAATGAAGAGATGTGAGGACTCATGAGAACTATGCAAACAAAATAAGGAACATTTGGCCAAGCATATGGAACAAATTCAAGGAACACAAAGAAAAGACTTCAAGGGGAACAGACAAAATCCCTAAATTCAAAAAGAAAATTTCAAGTTCTGAATACTCCACCCGACCTAAAGAGATTTATTTATTTATTTATTTATATTTTTGGGCAATGGGCCTCTTTTTTTTGGGCTTAGGCTAATGGCAAGGGCACAAACCCTAAAACCAATGGAAATACCTATTTTGAGATCTCATTTGAGATTTCATTTGGACATTTGATTTAAGATCTCACTTAATGAGTGACATGTTAAAAGGTTATTTCAAGTAGAGATAACTGCCCAACACTAGTGTGAAGCAATTTTTAAGGCGTTTTGAGATTTAGGATAGTTCAAATCAAGGTTATATGTCAAGTTCTAAAGTCCTTGGACTAGAGGTTTTGAATTTTGTTGGAATCGTCATTGGAACCTAACCAAGCAACCAATCTTTTTTAAAAATTGAATTAGAACATAACTCAGGGGTGTTGGCCCATTTAAAATAAGTTCAAATTTTTGAAGTGTATAATTATTTTTTTACAAAAAGTATAACATTGGCCTTAAATATTAAACAAGTTATTGTACTTTATTAATGATACATTGTTTTTAATCTTGAATTATGTACATTAATTGAACAAATTAATATTACACCCAAGAAAATTGTTTAGTTGTGTATAATGGAGATGGATTCAGACTTGGTCTTAACATGGTTTTTATATAAAATATAAAATGTGCATGAGTGGCAATAAGACAACCTTCTAATATGCTTCATTGGTTTCTTATGTAATTTTGACAAAGGATTAGCTAGCTTCTTAATCATTGTTGAATCACTTTTTGTCAAATAAGGATATTTCAAAATAATCCAAAATGACTATTCATTTTTTTAGAAATAAGTTTAGATGACACCCATAATTATTTTCAAGTAAGTCTAACTAGTGCCCACCAAAAAAAACAATGGGGAATGGGGCTCCATTTTTGAAAAGGAAGGAGAAACAAACTCAAAGAATAACATTAATGCATCCAAGTTCAAATTTTCAAACTTACAAACTAAACATAAACAATTTGAAAGGGAGTTGAAACTTAGTTTGATATTAGACTTTGCTCAATGCAACTCAAATTCTCACTTGGCACAACTAAATGTCAATAAAAATCCATGATAAAAGAAACAACATTTTTGAAATGACCACATGGTCATGATTTTGAAAACAAAAACATTAAAGAGCCAATTCCCATTTTACAACATGGAATGAACATGAGTTTTGAAATGGTAGCACCAACCCACATTTTTTCATGATTTTTCCAATGTGTAATGGCATCTTGATAATGGAATTTGTTTTGAGTACAGAACTTGTGTAAAAATGCACATAATTGTGTGCAAATGTTGGTTTAACCAATTTTGCAATTTGTCTTTTATGAATGCAATTGTAAAGAAGGTACATTCAACCTATACAAATCTGAACACCAAAACAATGGTTATTTCAACCAATTTCAAATATCCATTTAACCTTTGAATTGACAACCCATTGTTGTTAATTATAGTCCACAATTTTGTCATTAAATTGACATCAAATGGTTCAACCATGGCCTTGTGTGCTTGTGTTTTCATAGTGAACTTGAACATGGACATTTACAAGTCCAAAATGGCAACATCCAAAAGCTTTGAAATTTCCAACAATGAATGTTTTGCACTATTTGGTTGACACTAATGTTTTTGGATGATACCAAGGTGCAAAATAAAATAAAAAATCAACATCAAGATGCATCCAAATTTTAATATGGCAAAATGGGTTCATAGATTTTGAACCATTGTTTTTGTTAAATTTGGTCTTACCCAACCACAATCACCCCATCCACTACTTCCTGATTTTAATGCATTTAGTGATCTAAAAACTTAGTAGTGTAGTTCAAACTAATCAACAATGAATTAGAATAAAAATCTATAAAGTTCACTTATCATCAAGTTCAAAAAACCTTCAAAAAGAAGGCCACAGCTTGACAATGTACTAGAGCACATGGGCAGCATGACGTACACCTCCTTGGGGAAACCAGAGGAGGCATATTGCCTTAAATAACCAGAGAAGTCTAAATAGCCAAGAAGAGTTAAAATGGTAAGGAATTTGAGTGCCTCCTCACGCTAACCTGTGCACCAAAATTGAAAAGCACGCTCTTTTGCTTTGTGGTTGATGGTAAAGGACCAGTGATGAGGAAAGTGACAAATGTTTGTGTGGACCCACAGGAGAGTGGGTCACATTGTAAAATCTGCACTGTAATGACAGAGATTGTGCCTACCAGCAGAGTGCTTGTTGCAGCTGCAGCAGTTGTGTAGCTGTTCCATTTGAGTCAAGGTTTCCAAGTACTCTCACTGTCAGAATTTTCAGCTGACCTTGATATTTTCCTCTGAAATTCAGACATGAAAAGAAAAACAAGACTTTCCTGCAGATTGTTGTAAACTCAATTACAATGGGGATTGATTGAGCTAGTGTCCTCTTGGCGTCTTGTATCCTTCCTTTCAATTCACCACCCTCCGACATCAATTATGCCAAAATAAACTAAATACCCCCCAATACGAACCCTGACAACAATGCAACTTAGAGGAGCCAACTTAGATCAAATATTAATAAGTTAATTGAATATGTCCTTCCACAAAGCAATAAGATTGCTACCCCTTCCAGTCTATGCAGTATCTTATATGAACTCTGTAGATTCCAGGATTCAAGGTTCAACAAATTATTAAGCTCCATTTATACTGACAATTGACGACACTCCCATGATTCTGAATGTCGTCGGACAACAGCACTGGAAGTCTTTGAATGGATCAAAGTCTGCAATGTATGGCCGCCGACGTACTATGCCTGGAGAGTACTCCGTGTCAATGCCGATGGTCAGTAGGGTCGTTCGCCGTACACGTTTCCAGGCGGGTAGTAGCTGCATGCACATGATGTAAGTCGAACTATCCGCATACTCAACAGAAGCCCAACCCAGATCCGTCGTTGACGCCCACACCATCTGCGTGTATTGAGAACACGATTTTGCCTTTCGGCGGCGAACAAGTGTTGGTTCTGTGATGGTAGTAGCTCCTTTCACTCACCCATAAAGCCACTGCGTCGTGAGGCGTCCAGGTCCCACCCGCGGATCCCCAGAACAGATTCTCCTCATACCGCCCACGAGAGTGCGTCAAGGGTAGGCAATGGGGTTTCTGGGACAGTGAGTAAGTAAGAGCGTAATTCTCCATAGTGGTGTTCCATACGAGTGGCGCGACACCCACGTCGGCCCGATCCACGTTATTTGGGTCGAGATATGTCTGCGACCTGCAGTAGGCAATGCAAGCGTGGTGAGATCAGCGACAACAAAAGTGATGCAGAGCAGGAGAAGCGATCGAGAGGGTGGAAGTTGGCGCCGTGATGTGCGTGTGGAGCGTCCGTGTATCAATGATCTTTCAAGGATCCTATCAAGTTTGAAGACTGCTCTAGATCACCATGCTCTCTTAATTATAGTCCGTCCATGGCCGAAAAAGTATAATCATTAACCGCCGCTGTTGCTTGTATCATGAATTGTTGCTGGCAGTGATCATGTTCGTCTAATTGCTTGAGCTGGGATGTCTCGATGACGTTGCATGTAATTTGGATCATGAATTGTTGCTGATAGTCAAGTTCGTACTTTGGTTGAGCCTCGGATGACTTGACTGCGGTTGATGAGTCCACAATATTTGCTTCAATTTGTCACTTCCCGACTTGTGGCTTGATGACCGAAGTGAATGTGCATGGCACATGTGTATAGGAGACTTGATTTTGCAACTGCCAGGTACTACTTTCGGTGGATCTCAAGGTCAATTCCATGCTTCAATTTGTGGCTTACCCACCTGTTAGCCGATTAGTCCTTGGTGCACTGCACTTGCTTAGGCCAGCTCCAACGGTGCTTAGTATGTGACCCAGCTAAAATATTTCTCACATCCAAGTTTAGTTCTTCACTTTTTTTTCCAACCCCACCCATAAAACTAGAACGGAGATTTGAAAAAAGGTAAGAGACTACTAATAGGAAACCACCTGGACTGATCATTTTGGTTAGCCATCTGAGACAGGGCACAGCAGTGAGATTCTAACTCTTCATAACAGTCAGATTTTTCATTATTAGGCTCTATAGTGCCTTTCCCCCAGCTAACCATTTTGTGGAAAATGCTGGGCCAAAATCATTTTGCTGAGCCAAATGGTATGTTTTGACTTTTGTTCATCCAATTTTATTTTGCTGGGTCACATATTAAGCATCGTTGGAACTGCTCTTACACTACTCGCACGCCTGATCAGGAACTCGTAAACGAGCCACTAGGGGCCCCGGGGGCCCAGTTGGTGGGAGGAGGAGCTTGATGGATGTGACCTAGTAATATTATAAATTTGTGGATGCTGCATGCATGCATGCGTAGTAATATAATTATTTTGTGACTGGCTTCCTTGTTCCTTATTCTACCATATATTTTAACCAAACGGTCTTTTGATACCTCAAATCAGGAGGTTTGGTTTGCTCATGCTTTTGTCAGACTTGCTTGCAGACATATTGCTTAAGATTAGTACCACCAATTTAGTGACAAGATTAGTTAAAATTAGCACCACAGATTACTGGCATAAAATGAATCACGCTCATTGGGTCTAACTAATCATCACATTCACAGCAACTGTTGTTTTCTTTCTTTCTTTTTGTTCATCCTAGAAGAAGCAGGAGTAAAAAAAAGAGGATTAAAAACTCAGAGCTCACAAAATATTATATTTAGTGAAGCCCATTTCTTGCCCAACAGTAGCTAGTAGGTAAGTAGCTTGAATCCAGGATTGCCAAAAGGGTAACAAAAGTAAGCGCACATCAAGTTTCAGGTCTTGACATCTCCTTTGAAATTTCTTATGCAAACCCAACGACATGGATGCACAAGAAGGCAATATTTCTTGCCAACGCCATAAACCTCTTCCTCAACAAGATAAGGTATGGGCCCTCCATGTGATCCTACCATCCTTTGTCATGGGGGTTTCTTCCTATTCACACCAGACAAGTTCATATAATTACAAGATGGAGATTCTAGTTTCATGATAACTTCATAAATGTTATTGTTAGTTTTTTTTAATTTGAGGAAGCCCATCCCAACTCACCATGGCCTTCAAACATAAATCTTAACTACTTAAGACTTCTTTTAATGTTAAATAATTGCAATGAAAAATTCATACAATAAGCCCACTTGCACACTTATAACAACTACATGCACCAAAAGAAGGATGTTAGTTCAATTAGTTTTGCATTTTAATTTCACTCATCTTTTCTCATTTCACTCATATGTTATCATTAAATTCACTTGTCTTCATGGCTCCTTCGTATATCATAGCAACAAAATAATAATGAACAAGCTCCTTTGACATGCGCATCACAACCAAAAAAAAGAATTGTTTTCTTTGCATGTGGTAACAAGAAAAAATAATAATTAGCATGATCCTTCTTTCCCAGGAAAAAAAACACACAAAAGAAAAAATGTAATTGGGCTCTTGTGGACAATGGCAACAATGTGTTGTTACCAAACCAAGAAGGCTTTATGGGCCAAAATGGCAAAAACATTTGTTAGTAACAAGGTAGCAATGGGGTGCTCATTGACAATTTTTTTGTCAAAATGTGATTGACAAGCTTGATAACAAAATAACAATGGAAATGCTATAATAATGGTATAACACGAATACAATAAGAAAGTTGTACTTGATCAAAACCTTGATATTGCACCAATATCAATCTACAATGTACACACCAAGGTTATATCCATATACCCAACCAACATTGGTTAATACCCCAACTTCACATAGGTTTAAAAATTTGAAAAGTTGAGCTAAGAGGGTGAAAACACACTAAAGGAGAATTCCCTTTGTTCAAAAAAGGTGATGTATAACAAGTATTACAATATGCAATAAGCTAAAATCTTGATGGCATTTTTTAACTAACCTAAACACAAGCAAAAAACTTTGGAATTTGCACAACAACATTTTGGAACTCAAAGATCATTCTAATTCAAAATTAATCTTGATCCAACAATTCAATGATAAGGATTGAATAAAATCAATGTAGGGTAAAAACATGTTTAGGTGGCTCAAATGTGGCATTTGGGAGTCCACAATTTAAATGGACTAAGATTTTTTTTTAAAACTAAAATGCTTTAAATAGGACAGTCAACATGTCAATTTGACCACTTTGTCAAGGTCACATGTAAACACGATGCAAGTTTTTTTTCAAATTTTAACCTACATGTTTAAGTTGAGTTTGCACGGAAACTCAATTTAGTGTTGTTTTTGTTAGGGTTCTCTTTCTTTCTTGAGTTGGACATGATGGTCCTAGCCTCTTCTGTACCATTCATGTTGAAAGTGGAAAGCTAACTTGCATTGTATGATTATTGTCTTAGCTAAAATGTCTCAAGCAAGTGGAAGTAAATTGAATGGGCAGTTGCAAGGTCAAGGCTTTAATAGACCAAACAATGGCAAGAGGTTTAAGTTCAAGCAAGAAAGAAGCAAGTTT
This sequence comes from Sphagnum tenellum, assembly GCA_963921925.1. Classification (NCBI taxonomy): domain Eukaryota; kingdom Viridiplantae; phylum Streptophyta; class Sphagnopsida; order Sphagnales; family Sphagnaceae; genus Sphagnum; species Sphagnum tenellum. The sequence continues at coordinate 9,101,070 of OY998148.1, forward strand.
AAAGGTTCTACAAGTGTTGATCCTTTGTATGGGAAAGTTTCCCATATTATTGCACAAGGTGTTGAGTTTATTAGTCTAAGTCACTTTGCTAAGGTCTACAACTTTAGTCATTAGGGATAATGCCGAAAACTTTGAGGTTCTAAAAGTTTAAAAGAGTTGGAAGTTGAAGCCCTTTTTGGTGGGCTTGTTAATAAAAATGGTTATAAGTACATGCAGTGTGGCAATCCTGGGCTGATCGCTTGTATAAAGAACCTAAGGATGGTTTTTCATTAAAAAACATGGCTACCAAGTTCATGTTTAATTCCTGTTGCCATGGCCATAGGTATAATTTACAAAAAGAAGGGGAGTCATGTCATGAACTAGGCTTTATTTACAACTTGGATGAAAAAAAAACAGGTTTTTAGATTGTTAATGAAGATTATTTTTTTATGTTTAAAACAAGAAGGCCTTAGGCTTGACAAGGAGGAAGGAAATTTAGATGCTAAAGGGGAGCTAATGGATGACATTAAGGTTGCAATCGCTCCAATGGAAAGTAAGTCGATAATGAACATCTGTCAATTATTGGAGTATTGCACTTCAATTTGAAGTCAACTGCTAGAAATAGAATGTGAATTAAACAAGTTAATGCAAATGCAACTTGAGGTTAACAAGGACTTCATGTGTCATAAGACATAGTTAGCTAACCAGCAATACAATTTGCAAATGGGAAGGGATTCTTTGTCAAAATTGTTATTAAGCCTTCACGATTTAAAAGTAAACATAGAAAAATAGAAAGCAGAGTGGGACTCTATCTAGGATGGCTATTTCAGTGATTTTGTACTTGCACTTTCAGAAGTTGCATTTATTGGGGATGCACATTTCACATCTTTTGAGACAAAAACCTTTGAGGTGTTCATAGCCTTAAAAATTTAGACTCTAAAAAGTTTCACATCACCAAGAAGATAGAAGTGCAAAAAAATGTATGTGATGCATTTGAAGTAGTGGTTGTTGAAGGTGAAGTTAACTACACAATTGCCTTTAAAAAGTCTTTAACATAAACTAAAAAAGTAAAACGGGCAAGATCAAAATTTGACAATCTACAATAGCAATAGATTGACTTAAAAACACATCATAATGCAATCAAATGTGGAAAAGGAGGTGTTTTTGCCCACCCAAATCTCTTTCCTTTTTTGGAGGTGGCTTAAACTCAGATGACCCAAATTCAACATGGGGGATGGAGTCTATGATTGTTACATCATGTGCATTTTGTGGTAGAAAATTTTCACATGTATGCATGGGACTATCAATTGGTGTCTTTTTTGCATATGTATCATTCTTGGTGCATTGTGGCATATACATTTGAACATCCATTTTTTGAAACACAACAAGATTGACACTAAAGGCAAGTTTAAAGCTTCAAATTTTTATCTCATTTACATTCTTTTTTCTTTTTGTTTATTTTAAATTTGTCATAAACCCTTAGTGTGGTTTATGTTTTATAAAGAAATAGGATGCATTTGGGTGGAAATCGCATGTGTTTTTGCCCATCTTATGGACTAGGGTTAATGGTGTTTTAAACTTGAAATCCAAAATGTTTGTTTACAAAATTGGATTAGGGCATTAAGGTGGTGAAAATTCTACACTAAGGTACATTGAATATTATTTTAATATTGCAATTTGTTATAAAATTGTAAAACAATTGAACAATTTGGTACTTATGTGACCTTCAACTTCTTACATCTTTGTATTGTATAGGTTAACATAATACTTTTGTCGATAAACTTGTGGATTTTGTGTACATCAAGTCAACAAAGGAATTTTGCAATGGAATTATTTGGACTTATAATAGTTAGCCATGACTAATTTGTGTACATGCAATCCGTTGCTTAGGTCTAACTTTGTTTGTAATTACTATGATGGAGTCCAAGTCCATCACTTCCCTAGTCTATTCCAACATATTGTCCATTCTATGGACATTTGTGGACTATGGGTATATCAAGTCCATTCTTGGACATCATCAGATTATGTGTATTTTTGTAGTGCATTATTTCGACTCAAAGTAGTTTGTGATGATGGACTTGTGTACTTTGAGTCCATTGGTCAAATTTAGCCGTATACATTGATTACTTTGATGGAGTTCAAGTCCATCAGTTCACTTATTTCTTCCTACATATCCAGTGCCTTTGTGTATTTCACAATCTACTCATGTGTCTAATATGCTTGAAATATTGTTTAATATTCTTCATGAATGCAAATTGTAGGCTATTAACGAAATATTATGTAACTAATTCATGATTGTGGACTGATTTGTTGAATGCAAGCTGGAGACTACTACTAGTACACTTGTGTAGTATAATGTATTCTACAGTACTCTTTTGTGAAATAAGAAATTTTATATTTAATCCACATGGTATTGTGTTCTAGAATTGTGCATAACTTGAAAGAATTTATTGTCTTTTATGATTTGCAATTTGCTAGATACTAATTACAAAGTGTGTGATGCTTGTGGATTAGCAGCTACAGAACCTTCAAAAAGTCTTTTGGAAATGAGCATAAACTTTTCCATTCCACTTCTACGATAGAACCATCTGAGTCCTAATGTTAGAAATGTTCATTGGTTAGCACCAAAATCAAAAGTTGTTGCCAAACAACTATGTGATGGAGAGGTTTCATCACCAAAATGTGTACATGTTAAAAAGCCAAGTCATGGTTCTCAACCACCTCCATCTCCCTTGTAACCAAATGTGGTTGCAGAAAAAAATGTCCAAGTGGGCTCAAAAGGTGTTAATAGAAAACACTAACATTTGAAAAACATGGTAACTTTTTGGAGCTTGATGAAACCCATTCATGAGAAAATGGTGACCCACAAGGGCCAGTTTTAATGGATGGATCAACTTGTAAAATGTATGTGTTTTGTGTACTTACACACATACCATCATATGCATAGTACTATCTAGTTATGAGTTCATGAAACTTCATTTTGGTAACAAGTATATAGACTAATCAATAGAAAATTAATCTCCAATAGGTTTAAATGTTGATGAAATCTTTGTGATAGCAAATAGTATGCAAAATTTTTTGGATAGACTTCTTTCTAGAACCATGGTTTTTTTGTCAAACAAAAGACCATGGTGATTACAATACGATGTTTTTGGTCAAATGAATATAATTTGGTTTAGGTATGTTCATTGAATGATTTTAATGCTTGAGACTTTTACTAAATGTTGTTCCGATTTGAAAGCAATTGTTAATCATGTGAAATTTTATAGAAGTTGATTTCATGAGTGCTGAATTTAAGGCATATTAATGTAGTCATGTTGAGTTTTGGTATTGGTGTCCATATATTGATGCCCAATTGTGTTATGACATTGTGTGCATGGTATTAATGTACGAACATGGAGTTGTGTGTAGTATAAGGTAGCATGATTGCCATTTTACCTGCACTTGGAGGATAGTCCAGAGCAAAAGTGGTTGAGAAGGAAGCTAAATACCAAAACATCTATAGTGAAGGTTAGTCACTTTATTATGATTAGGTACACAAAGTCAATTAGCTGCTACTTTCTAATAATGTGCCATGATCTTTGCATGATCAACCACGTCGCCTTTTGTTTATGCAACATAATGGTTAGTACATCGCCACAATTATTGAAGAATTCTAATATGACTTTTTAATCTTTAATTCTTCCAAACATGATGAAAGAAAAACTATAGGAAATTTTATGTTGTTGCCCAAATTATAATTCAATAGATTTTTCTTCATTTCACAAAAGAAAAGAAGTGCTTCAAAGGTCAAACATTGGAGCTTGATTTAGTCCTTGTGGAATATCAAAGTACATCTTTGATCATGGTGAATATGTAAAGAGTTTTCACATGTCTGATGACTTTTAGAAAAGCTCATCATTGTACAAGGAATTTAAAGGGTTTGTTGTTAATTCAAAGCTTTTAGAGCTTTGAAATTCTCTTATTTGTAAATCTATGCGGAATTGCCATGCTTAATACTTGTGATTCAACAGAGATGTGTGAAGTGGCAAGCAATTTAGGTTCATAGTGCATGGCTTTGGCAAAAAGTGGTTGTGCTATGGAAATTCTCATTGTTTTTCACTAACTCTACCACAAGTCCACAATACTTTGGGCTTGGTGTTTGGCCTTGATGGCAAGTCCCCAATCCTTCTCTACTTCATCTTGTACCACATCTTGGTGGTATTATCTGTACCTTGGATCATCAATATATAACCACCTTTCACTACAACAACATTGGGTGGTTATACATTCCAAGTCCAAACAATTGTGCTTGTATCCTCTTTGTTTGCTTACTTGCAAAGTTCCTTATTTCTTTGACTCAACAAAACAATTACAAATGTTGTCCAAGGAAACAAATAAAACATGATTCTTGTCTTTCTAGAAGAAAAACATGATGGGGTGTGCATTTGTAACAGAAGCTTGACATACTTATGATATGCATTGCTTGATTAACTATTTTAAAGAAAACGTTTCAGAATGTGTGCAGGTTGTTGGCAAGCTAGAAATACATTGTAAGCAATACAATATCCATGCACGTTTTTTACCAACCACTATCACTTTCATCTTCACATGAAACGTTCTTGTCTTACTATTTCCATTGATATTTGTTCTAATGAGAAATATTTATACACATAAGCAATGGAGAACAATGCCACAATAATGACTATGATATAATAATAAAGGGAAGGGGAAAAAAAATTTGACACATAATTGTGCCAGGTACATCTCCAACCTTGTGGAGCATGATTTTCCTAAACATGGAAACCCTAAGAATGTGTTTACACCTTCCTGAATGAACTCTACAAAATGTAGATATGATCAAATGGATGTTCAATGAACTCTACAAAATGTAGATATGATCAAATGGATGTTCAATGAACTCTACAAAATGTAGATATGATCAAATGGATGTTCAAGGAAGGGTAGAAGACCACACAAAATGTGGTGCAAAGTTGTTTTTATCAAAACTTATAATTCATCTTGTTGAATTGGAAACTTGTTTGTTGATCTTAGGTCATTTAATGGATGCGCCTATTTTTTGCAATTTTTAGACTTCCTAGGTGGAAATGGCCATACATAAATGAAGCGCACTTTGTGTCAAAATCTTCACCTATTCAAGTTCATTGCTTTCAGTTGTTGGATGGATATGGACAAGTTGTTGAACGTGTTTGCTTCACATTAGTTTTGTGACAAGCAAACAACATAACTTCATGAACAACATTTCAAAAAAGGCAATTGTGACAAGAATTGTGACAAAATGGCAACTTTTGAATTGTGACAGAATGACAATTGAACAAACACAAAAGACAAACTAGGAAAGGGGGGTGACACAACAACTTGAAGTACTCTACAATTTGTATGCATTGTTGAGTCTTCATAAAACATATTCTAATGACTTTTTAACGACTGGATATTTGATAAGTACCTAGGTATTCCATGCAAAAGATCAGCATAACGCATTATTTAGTTGTGTAAGTAACTTCAATCCATCCTACATAGTTCATATTTGTCTATGTATGTTGCATCCATCCTATTGATGAAATGTAGTGTTGAGCAACAATGAGAGATATTCTAAATGCAACATCAATAACTATAGCACATCTAAAGGACAACTGAATTGACATTTGATTCACCACAAATCCCATGACACACATGGATGGAAATGAATTGCATGTTCAATGAAACTGATAACATATTGTGTGGATCTTGATTTTATAGGTACCTCCAAATGTTGTTGCATTGGTTGATGTTTTTAATCACATTAATGATTACTTTGGTTCAACCTTGGGTTGCTATGATGGGGATGTGTATACCCATTTGTACAAAAATGCAAGCAAATGGAAAGGACCTTCTAAATGAGTTTATTGTCACATTAGGCTATCATGAGTACGTGAGGCCAATTCTCACACAACAATTGTGGGACTCTACTTCTAAACTTTAAGCAACCATCTATAATCTTATCTTGGTTTAATTTAATTTGGTGGTGACTAAATGCATCATTCTTTTGAGTTGTGAAATTTTTTGGGTAAATTATGTATTTGGAATGAATGGTTATCTTTGGTCTTAAGCCTAGCAGTACTAAAGTGTGAAAATCCTTTATGAAGCTCAATAATAGCTACGACATTGTGAGGCTATGCTATAGAATTCCTAGGGTCATCAAAGGTTTAGAGAACTTTTGATCAATTTGCATTCATTACTTCATGAACCTAAGGTCAAGTGTCATTTCTCTCCGCTGGTCATCATTTTCTTACATGTTCCATCTTTGTCTACATTCTTATCACAACTACCTTTTTCAAATTTTCTTCATTGACAGAAAATTTTACCATGGCCTTGTGACCAAAAATGATTATAGTTGTCAAAAAGCTAAATCCTAAGAGTTTAAAGTCTTGGATCTTTGAATAGTCTTTATTTCTTCCAAATTCCACATCATATGTCAATCTTGCAAAGCTATGGAAAGGTCCTAAAGCAATGAAAACATTGTCAATGTTCATGACTTGGAGGTTGACTACAATACCAATCTTATTATGATTAAGAATGTATGTTGTACCTTCACCTTTGTAGGGATAGGAAGTTATGAAAAAGATTGAATTTCTAAATGTCATGTTACAATTCTTCAACAGCAACAGTAATCAACAACAATAACAATACCAATATTTGTTGAATCATTCGCCATCAACACCCACATGTTAGTTTTCAATAGATGTGAACAATAGTGAATGTGGTACAACAAGTGATTACTCAAGGACAAGGGCCAAGACAACAAGAAAAAAATCCTCCACAACATGTTGCCACTTAGTAACAAAGGCAACTTCATCGTCAACAACAACAAAATAAAAAAAAATTATATTTGCATACAATTCACATCTAGGGATTTGCGACCTTTGAGAGGATTGTGTTATGGAAAAAACCCTTCCTAATCTTATATGTTCACCTTTATACACATAGAATTGTACTAATTTTGTGAATTCCTATGGAAGAAATCTTGATTTGGGATTGTTTGTGTCTTGGAAAGGTTTGTCTCTTGTTTCTTCATGTGGCATAAAAACAGGCCCTTTTAAAAGGATTTGTAATTAGGAATTTAGGTGGCTGGAAAGTGATGTTTACACCCACCATGTATTTGCAATTCACATACGATAGGAGGCACAGAATGATTAATATTACATATGCAAACTTGGGAACCACCACAATACAGATTCCACACTTAATATTCTTAGGAACAATCTAACCATTCAATTTGAAAAACAATGTTGTCAGCTCAAAACTAAGTCAAATACCACAAGTGGGTAATTTTCAACATCGTAGTCCAACACATCATCAAATTCAGGTGTCATTGGTTCTTTAATGATGGGTTCATAGCAACCTTGTGAATGAACTACATTACTACTTTGAACTAGCAATTGAAGGTTTTCCAATGTAGTAACAACAACAGTAGCTTCAGTGGCCACTGAACAAGTTCCCTATGGCAATGCTAACATTGGAAAGGTGTTTGGTTTCTCAGGAGCAGGCAGTGCATGTTTAGCACTATTCACATCATTGTGACCATCAGCATTAAATAAGAAAAAAATTGGTTGAATTTCGATATTTGTTGACCCTAGAAAGGACAACGAGTAGCACACCAAATTTCAATCTATTACTCATGGCCAACTTCAATAGCTCACAACTTCTGAAATGCTCACACCATCCATAAACCCATATGCTAGCTTCTTATCCAGCAAGCAAAAACATGTGAATTTGACATATGAAGTACATGATAAAAATATGTGCACAAAATGCATACTCTACCCAAGTTGCTTAAATCTTGAAACCTATTAACTTAGTGAAGAATTAAACTTCATAAACAACACTTCATTGCTAAGTTGGGCTACATTTAATGTCATAAACAAATCATTATTTCACAATTCATTTGTTAAACCACTTCAAGTAAATTTAACGTTGTCTTTCCATGCAAAAACAACAAAAACATGCCAACTCCCTGACCATTAATTTAATAACATCATATTGATTCAAGGCACATATGGAATGTAATTTTGGAGTGCCAGGAATTGGATCACAAGGATGGGCAGTGTTCCAATCAACATCATCTATACCTATGGACCAAAATATCCTTTTAATTGGCTTGCAATGGCCAGTGTAAAAGGATTCTAACCTTTGAAACAAACTTTTGCGTAGGAAACTTACAACATCTGCTACATTTTATAAAGGCACACCATGGGCATTTAGTTGTTCTTGTTGCAAAAATTGCTTAATAATAGCCCCAACTCCATCATGGGCTCCTTTCCCATGACTTGTTCCAAAAAATGACCAAATCATTGCGCACCCACCTATCAAATTAGGATAATGTCCCACAAAATACCACGGCTTATGTAACTTGAATTGGCTTGCACAACCATCTAACCATACAAAGTGAGTAAAGGGGGCATATCCTTTTTCAACCATGTAAGTCCAATGTTTTTACAAGCAATGTTGCACAACATAGGAATCATGTTTGCAATCATCACTAATACAAAAATGATATTCAATTATCAAAAAAGAATATGCATCATCCAGATCAAAATTGGGGTTAGGTCAATAATCAGTGTGAACCAAAATAAAAATATGATAAGAGTGCCAGTGCATGCATTACACTTGATTACGAATTACAAAAGAATAGTTTTCTGCAAAATCAATCATTGATATAATAAACCCTATTTGCACAAATTTCAAACATAATTTGAATAACTTGTCTTGCCAATTAGTCACAAAATTATGATGCACAAAATATTGAGCTTGGGTTTCAAGTATGCAATTAATTCATTGATATGAGTAGACTTGTGTATAAAGGTGAATTTCTTTTGTGGTTTACCTGCCACTAACATAGTTTGTTGAAAGGAAAATCACTTCCAAGCCACCACATGATCACCAAATCCCTCAATTTCCTTGGGACATAGTGATAGCACATTAACATTGCACTTGTCACATTCACTAAGCAAACATTCACATTTGTGCCATTGCATAAATTCACCTTTTTGGCACACAATGTTTTCCCACATATGGGTGACTCCAAAAAAAATTTAACAATAGCTTTGCAACAAAGACTATAATATGTAGTATTGGAACTACAAATTTGACATTTGCATGTACAATCAAAGTTGTGTGTAGATTTCCGCATGTTGTTAAAAATTGTACAAAGCTCATCAATTTCAACATGGTATATGCAACATGTGTTACAGTCTTTCATTCTTCACACAAAAAATGGCTTTAGTTTTTCAAAAGGACATTGCTTAATTACAACCTGAGGGTGAGCAACACAAAATCTTAAAAAGAATTTGGTTTGCACACAAAGATCAATATAACTTTAGTCCCCTATTGATCTCACAACAAGTCCATTAATCTACTGAAACACTTGTACATAATCAAATTTCACGCATAATGGATTTCAATATGTCTCTATTACAACCACTTTGAATATATAATTAATAGTAGGTATATGTATCAACTTCAGTATAACAAATATCAATAAATGTTTGCCCCATGGTGACATGTAATATATGCATCAAATTGTCACTAAATATAATGGATATCCATCAAACTATTTAACTAAACTCCAAAAAAACATGTTCAATGCACACAAAAGTTCAACAAGTTGGCATCTTCAAAGCACACAAAAGTCCAACAATTATCTTCAGCCCACACAAAAGTCCAAAAAATATCTTCTGAGCACATACAAGTCCAATAATCATCTTTTAAGCACATACAAGTCCAATGTGCATCCTACTTGAGCAATGCACAAAAGTCCAACATGCATCCACAGAGCAGCATCCGACCTGAACAACACACACAAGTCCATCACACATCTTCAAAGTAAATAATATAGTCCAACAAACATCCTCAAAGGACACAATCATCCTCCAAGCACACACAAGTCCAACAAGCATCCATAGAATACACATAAAGTCCAATGTGCATCCTTAGAACATTACACACCAATCCAACATGCAACCTCAAATCACACATACATCCAACAAACATTTGCAAAACACATAGTTCAATCTAACAAGCATCCTCAAAGGACATACAAGTCCAACAATCATCTTTAAAGCGCACAATTCAATCCATAACACATCTTTGCAACATACACTAATCCAAAATCCAATGGACATCATACATGCTTAGAACACATCTTACTTCAAAATAAATCCAATATACATCTTTAGAGCATGTACACCAAGGATCATCAAAAGTTCACACAAATTTAAAGCCCACCAACAAAACTATACCAAGGTACCTCATTGTCTACCTTTAGACACAAAATTCAATTACTAGATATACCATCTAAACTAAATCATCATTATATAACCCAAGGATCATGAACAAACTACATTATTGACCATCAATTTCCAAATAGTCCATGTGATCCAATGTCTACAATCCAATTTGACAAATCAACTTCAAATTTTCAAAAAGAAGAATGTCTTGCCTACGTCTCCATCAAGTAATGTGTTGGCTTCATTTCATACTCATCAGGGCCCACTTTCACTCATGTGACATCCTTTTTATTTGGATTCACCTAGTTTGAGTAATCCACCAATTCACAACACAATTGCGAACCTTTGTGGATACAACAATAACCTTAACCTTGTGTACCTTTACTGTCCAGAATTCCTTCCCCTCCTTGTTAGCTAGTTGGTGTCAAAGTTTGGCAATTCCTATTGCTCTTAGATGTACCCCAAGAACCCTAACATCATTTCACGTGTTTAATCACTAACATTAAATGTTGTTGCAGTCAACAAGGCATTCTTGTTCACCAAGAAACATTAGATTACACCAACTTTTCTGCATCTAGAGACATATTCAAACCTAGCAATACCTCTTGTTGTGCTTCAACAAGATGTGTTAGCAAAACATAACTAAGAAAACAATGGCTCAACCTTGGGTGTGAAAGTACCTTTTCCATGACCTCTTTCATACAATTTGGCCCAGGACAAGGACACAAAATCACCAAAATGTAATCAACAATCTATAATGACATCTTTCGCATCATTCTATCTAACATCACCTACTCATAATCACCTAAAGTGTTTGCCATGAATTACATATGCAATTACTCTTCTTCTTTTTTCGCACAACATTTTGCCTAATGTGCATTTTGCCAAACCTTCATTTTTCTACCATCATCATCAACTTCACACTACAATGTAAAGAACTTCTTGTTGAAATGCAATGACTTTAAGTTACAATGCAAATCCAATTCTAGATTGTAATGTGACTCCAACTTCAAGTTGTAATGCAAAGTGCTTTGCCCTCTCTGCTAGACTTGATCAAATGATCCCTCTCTTTCAATTTTTATCCTTTTGGGAACCCATTGCACTTTCAAGTTTGAAAGTTAGATCGTCCTTCAATTTGCAAAACAAGCATTGCCACACAAAAACATAAAGATGATGATATGAAAAGTGAAAAAAGGTGAGAACAACACTTCGAATATGCAAAACAAGGGATGAGAACTACATGTATGAGCAAAATGTAAAGGACACAAGTGGGAATTATTGTGAATATAACATCAAATGGAGTTTGGACATCAGGATTGCAAACTCAACATCAAGTGGAGCTCAAACAAATAGAAAGCAAACTTGTTGCTACAATCGATGAAAGACAATGCAAAACCAAAAAAATGGTGTGGACAAAAATAATGCACAGTTTGAATGAACAAAGACATAGCAAACCCTAACTTATAACTATGTTGGTTGGGCGCTAAACCTTAAAGCCATTGGCTAGTTCAAAAAAATGATATGTCAATGACATCATCTAGATAGTATGACATCACATACACTTGAATTGATGGGCAAATATTTGTTCTTGGGACAATCTTGGAACATATTAACAAAGCTCAAATAATCCATCTAGTGTTCATTTTCTTAGGTTTCATCCAAAAATAATGATAGGCCAACTTGGACCCATTGTTGTTCATATGTTTTGTCAAACAAATCATGAAAAAACATGGAGTTTTCAATAAGATATGGATTCTCAAAGACTCAAATGAAACAATAATAAACCCCAAACATATAGAATTTCTTCAAATGAAAAAAATTTCAATGCACCTTACACATAAACATTTCAATTTATGTTGGCTATTTTTTTGTTCTTTTTCGGGCATTATTATAACATATTTCATGAGTCCACATGTCAATTATGTACTTGTGACTATGTCATTTTAATAATTTCAAAAGTCCATTATTATTTCCATTTTAAAATAAATTCATTCGTATTTTCAAATATGATTCACATTATTAGTCTATTATAACATGGATAACTAATATTTTGATAATACTAATGTTAAATATCACTTTACATGGTACTTTCATCAAGCAGTCGATAAAAACTATAACTGTGATAATTTAAATTGACATTAGGTCAAAATATTAACATAATTTAAAGCTATTTAAATATTAAATTATTTTAAAGATAATTAATTACCATATATTGATAATCCATGATGGTATAATTTTTTCATGAAATCATGTCCACTTCCATTAATTTTAAAACATGAGATTTACTTTTTGCCTGGGGTGTTTCCATGGTATGATGTAAACAAAAGTAATCATAGTTTAACATTTTTCATTGCAACACATTTTTTATGTGTTTATAAATATTTGGAGAAGGTTTTTTTTTAATGGAAATGTGCAATTACAAGTAGATAACATCCTAAATTGTCATAATGTTGTGAAATTGGTGCACATATCAACAATTCAATTGTCAATTGGACTACATTTTTAAATTTCCAACAATGTGTCACAAACACTACAATGTAGGAAAAGGACTAACAAATACTAATTTTAATGGGAAATTTTCCATAAAACTTTGGACATATAAAAAGACCATCATAATGAATAATCTTTCACATCAAAATTTTCAATTTGTCATAAAGTCAAGAAGTGATACATAGTGATAATAGGTTAGGAGACATATGACTTATGGTTAACATGCACTTGATTTAACCAAAAAATAAAATCTTTGAGTAATTTAAAATTTGAAAGCAAAAGTTTGAACATGTTTCAACTACATAAAAAATGGGGGAAAATTTTATAAGTAAAAATGAATAAATTTTATGAGTAATTTGCATGGTTTTAAAACTCTTGTCCATCTCAATTTACACCCAATTTGACAACATTGGTGTATTGTTAGGTCATTTTTTTTTGTCTTCCCTTTTTTTGTTACCTTTTTTTCTTTCCCTTTTTCATGTTGTAAAAATTTTCTAACAACAAGTCATTCATTCTACCATGCATTTAATTCAAAACAACACAAGTGCTTTAAAAGCATTTGTAACCATTACAACATATACATGAAATGTGGAAAACACACATGATTTAATAGATTCATAATATTTTCAAAGTTTCCTAGATACATTTGATCAATATAATACAAAGGAAACTTCAACAAATGTTTGTAGAAAAATTAATGACTTGAAATTTTCATGTCAATTTTTAATTATTTATAGATAATATGTAATTAGTGTCAAAGGTGCTAAAGTACTATGTTAATAAATAAAATGTAAATGTAAAAATGACATCCATGTACAATAAATTATGCAATAAACCAGATGGATTGTTTTCTTCTAGTATGTCATATTTGTATAAGAAACAAGGATCACCAAATGAGTTTAAAAACACATACAAAACATTTGATCTCATCAAGGCATTTTTGTTTTATGGCAATAATTTCATATTTTATTGATTTTTGTAATGTTACTAAAATTTATAAGGGTTTACATGAATTGCAAGGCTATTTTAAATTCATATAATAAAAATTTGATAATTTTTATACTGTAAATTATTAGGATTAATCATCAAAAAATGACATTTGTAATGAAAACAATGTTGGTCATTTGCCCATATAAATTGAATTTTTAATAAATAAATTTTCAAAATAATTAATGAAAAGATCACAAATTCAATCCATTATGAATACATAGAAAGATCATTTTTATTTAATAGAATAATCATGCAAAGGTTCAATTTTTATATATGTATGATACAAAAATTTGGATTGTTAAACATATCATTATCTCAATAGATTGTTAGTATCCATTGATTTTGTCACAAGACATGCACAACATTATTTTGGTATGTATGCAGTCTTATAACACTAATCAAAATGACATTTTACATGTATAACGTTTTGTAAACAGTCGTAATGTTTATTCAATTTTGTTGAAAATTGATTTTATGAGATAACAAAATGTCAAATATGAATTTCAAAGATAATATTAGGAAAATTTTAAATTCACACCTTTTTTGGTTAAATTCACACCCTTTTTTCGCACGTCCGATTATATGCAGATTAAATTTGAGTGTGTCTGCCCCACCCCCCGATGTTCATTTGACTTTGGAATTTATATTATACAATTTTTTCCAAATATATCATAATTTTATTAATAACTTTTCATCTAGACATCAGGGGTGTGGGGCAGACACACTCAAATTTAATCTGCATATAATCAAACGCGCGAAAAAAGGGTGTGAATATATTTCTTCGATCATTATTTGATCACTTTTCTTTTGTATTAAATTGTATTTTCAAGTTTTTTTATCTTTTGTTTCATCTTGTTTAAATAATTTGACAAATACATAGGTTTTAAATGTATAGTTGTTTATAAATAACCATGTCATTTCGAACATGCTTGTAGATATATAAATGGCTTGTGTTATAGAATAATGATGTGATACATAAATCTCAATCAAATGATCAAAACACATATCAAAATAATAATAATAAAATAAATAAATACATAGAAAAAACATTGAGAAAAATATTACATCTTTTTTTTTTTTTTTGGTTCTATAAGTGTTTTAGTTGTTTCTTTTCACATAATGCACACATAATGAGATGAACATCACTTGTTATGTAACACCTGAAATGAGCGCAAACCAGAAATTTTTTTAAAGAAAATGTGCATGCCCAAACATAAAGAAAACTCATGACAAAAAATGCACTTGTGACCTTTACTCAACATAAAGCATAAAGCAAAGGTTATGAGAAACCTAAACAAATGTAGATCATGAGATATAAAAGAGGAGGAACATAACACCTACTGCTTGGGGATCATACACCTAACTCTGAAGAACTGATGGCTTTCATTGAAGAACCTATAAAGAACAGGTGACCTAATGTGTGGTTATTTGAAATTTTCAAAAAAATTAATTAAGAGCCATAGTTTCAGAACCGGTTCTTTGATTCTTTCGAGAACTGTGATTATGAATAATAATAACCGCCCTGATAACCTTCTGAGGTATGGTGCAGTGTGGGGTGGGTATTTGATTTTTGTCAAACACCCACCAGTTCCAGGTACTTGAAAAAAATCAGAATCAACGAACTGCCCGTTTTCAGGTATTTGAAAATTTTCAGATATCAAAGAATTGCGAGGTCTGTCTGGGTATTTGAAAAAAAAAAATCAGATTCAAAGAGCCCCACTGTCTCTAGCTACTTCAAAATAAAATTCAAAGAACCGCCAGGTTTCATGAAAGACCCGACAAAGACCCAGGGGTTGTGTTAAGAGTGGTGACTCTTTGAAATTTTCAAAAAAAGTGAGAATCACTTGCGGTTACATACAATAATAAGGTATTCGATCTTTTGACAATCATGGTTATATATCAAACTTACTGGGTATATGATTTTATTGTAACCATGATTGACAAATTTGATACCCGTAATGACACCCGGAGGGGGTTTGGTGCCGTGTCTAATACCCTAAGCCCTCACTCGGGTGTGAGGTTTGTTCCTGGTTGCTGATAACCGGCCAACACTGGTTCAAGTAGTAATGGTTGGTGCTGGCCCAACGACTTTATTTATTAATAAGTAAATGAAACTTGAGGGGGGGGGGGGGGGGGGGGGCTGCTTTTGTGTATTCTGTGCAAATCTCAGAATGTCAAGCACTTTGGACAATTACATGAAGTTAATTTCTTTCCTGCACCACTGCACCAGCACAATCGGATGGACTGTAGGGATTGGATGGATGGATGTGTGGGGGGGGGTGAGAAAGGGCAAAGTGCAAAGGGGCCGGCGGGCAGAGGGGGCCGGTTTTGGTGCAAGTTGGTGTCTGCACCACCACCAGTCTGAACGACTGAGGCGAGTTTTAAATATTTATGTCCTATAGACCAATTAAGAGTATATGTGTGCTTGAGTTACATCTCAAATTTCAAATGCTACTATTGAATGCCAAAGTTAATTTTGTTTTGTTTCTATGCCAGAGTAATTTATTGAAAAAAAAGAGCTCATTGCAGTTTTGACCAGTTCTGACTTCTCAAGAAAAACCTCCAGTCCCAATTTCAATTTTTTTTTTTCCAAAATTGTTTTTGGGAAAGAACCTAATGGTTTTTGGCAACTATTAATTATTATTTTTAATAGAGCCTCCCCATCCAGTTCTGGACCCAGTTCTTCATATTTCAAGAGGGCTGGTCTCAGTTCTTTAAAAAATAAAATCTTAAGTGAGTTAGGTTCTACCTAGCTATGCATAACCCAAAGTTGAAAATTTTCTAGTTATTTTTCTTGCTAGCAATTTTTGATTCCACCTCCTAATCTGGCCAAGGTAAATTACTTATGTAAGAAGGTAGTGAAAGTAAGTGGTTACTATGTACCGAAGTTAAGGAGGCTAACACACTTGGTGACCGTTAGGTAAGGTAGTTAGAAACATGTGAATGGTGGGTACGTAGCTGACTACCATGGTTAGTTATGGGACAGGAATACAACCACAAAAAATCCTTCCTTCATGGTACACTGGTGGTTGCTGGTTCACTCTGACCCTTGTAACAACTGAAAAGAAAACTCCAATCGTTCATTCAATCCATTCGAGTTATTTGTAATTTATTTGTTGCTTGTGCCGAAATTTTTATGAAATTAAAAATCTGCAAGAATCCCACCACTATCAGATTTGAACCACAGACCTTAAAAAAGGTTCAATGTACTTAATCATGTGACAATGTTCACACACACAAGACTATCCCACAAACTTAATAAAAGGAAAGAGTTTATAATGTTTTATAATTGTTACATGTCAAAAATTTCAGAATTAAAAAATCCAAGTGCCAAAGTTAAAGATTTTAAAATTTAATTAATTATTCGATAGTTTGTTGCCAAATTCAATCAAGGGAGTACACTATTGGACAAACACTTCAGAATAAATATTTCTTCCAAATAAAAAGATTTATAGTCAAAATTGTCAGACAATAGAAAAAGCTCTGGTTCAAAATCCTTCCTTGCACTTCAAAGTTGAAGGACAGAAGGAAACCCCCTTTCACCCACCAAAAAAGTGGCAAAACCCCTGGCAAAATCATTTGCTTTGGAGGGCAGTTTGGCAGTGAAGCCCTTCTTCTTCTTCTTCTGCTTCATCTTCTGCAAAAGGGGGACAATCTATGCCTACTACTGTCTTTGAAATTGAAGGCCTATTTGAAACCCCTTTCAACTGGAGGAGGTCCAGTTGCTGATGTACTAACTGGGTACTAACTGGGCCCAGGTTTAGGTGTCTCTTTGTTTTTGTTTTTTATTTTCTGCAAAATTATTTTAACTTACTTCATACTGTGTATTGTGTCTGTTCCACCCACACACTCAAGGAATTGAAGTATTTGGACTACCTATTTGGGGAAGAAGAAAGAAAGGCCAGAGCTACTTGTACCTCTTTCTTGACTATATAGCATTCATGATTCAAAACTTCAACAGGACCAGCCTTTTTTTTTTTTTTGCAGCCTTTTTTTCCAGATTAATTAAATAAAGCTCACCCCTAATTTTTGCTACCTAACAATAAGGGCCAAGTAGTTAGTTATCTGTCTATTTATTTATCCATCTTTTGCATGTATTTTACTGTAGGTAATAAATGTCCTGGAAGTAGAGCATTACAGTAAGCAAGGTGTGTGTTGGCCTTGCCATTCACATGAAAAAGTATCTTACGGTGAAAGAAGAATTATGGAAACTCAAATATTTCACCATGCAACAAATATAATCTTCAAAAAATCCTCTAAAAAAGAAACCAAGATCTTTCAAGATATTATAACTCTATAACTATCTCAACTTTCAACACAAGCCAAAATATCATCTTTCAAAAATGCTCATATAAAAATAGACCTATTATATTATCTAGGGGTCAAAATCCCTTAAGCTACTATATTCTATAATGAATCTAAACACAATATCCTTCTTGCCTTTGTAGGCAAGGCCAGGCCAACAAAGTGCACAAGTAATGTGTTAGAACCTTATCTATATACAAACATGGTTACACAAATTAAATGGGCCTATATGGGTATGAAAGACCACCTTACACAAGGTTAGTTCCAATGTTGGGCAAATATCCAAAACCTCTGAATATCATACCAAATATCATATTTGATGTCTATCAAATATCACAAACTATGATATCTAGGGCAATATCTTGACCGCTATATTTCAAGGTTATTAGATTCAAACATGTAATATCCTAATATCACAAAATTGAACAAGTCATTTTGTTTGCTTGGGTTTCTCTACCTTTGGCATTGTTGAACATCATGTGAAAAATGGAAGGCTTTTAGTGGCAATGAAATACATTAATCCAAAATGGACGATCTGAAATGTTTGTGAGTGAGGTTGAATGGGAAGATGAAGTGATGGAAGAAATCCAGAAAATCCATGTTTGCAAACTCAAGAAAGTAGAGTTCCAAAAAGTGATGAAAAAAAGTTAAACAAATTTTGGAATTATTGCATTCCCAAAGGAAAAACCAAAGGCCTCATAATAGGAATGGCTTATGTTGGTCATTTTTTTGTGTGCATGACAATGCAAACGTGATATTTGATGCACCTCAAATCATGCATTATATGTTGTGTTATTCCAAGCTTATGTTTTATTTAACTAAAGGAGAAATTTAAAGAAGAGTTTAATATATTATTAGAAGACAAGTGGACCAACATGTTTGAAAATACATGTTGATACAAATCATTTAGAAATTTTGAGAAATCTTGAAGAGGAAATCAACTCCATACTAAGAGGAAATTTAAATAAGCAACATGTTAAAGAAGGGGGCAAATATATTGAGTTTGTCCATTTCTAATTTTTTTGCCTCGAAAAAGCTTTTCAAAAAGGACAATGTGAAATACTCAAAAAAATTGGAAAATCTTGCACTTTTGGTTGTAAAAAGCCATTTGCTCTTGCAATTTGTGGAAAGTATATGGCTAAACCATTTGATGTTGCATTTGTCCTAAAATTTAATTCCCTTCACAATAGTTTTTTTCACACAATGTTCTACTTGGCCTAGTGAAGAAAACCACGCAGACATATGTTTTGCTTCTCCTTGAAAAGTGTCATTCTACCACTACTAGTTTAAATCTCTAAATGTCCAAGGGTGTTCATGATGTTTTTGCCTTTGTAATAAATTTTTGGGGATCTAATTGGAAGCCAAAGCATGTAACTTTTGGTTTATTTGAATATTTTAAGACTATATGACAAGCATTGGGGAAAAAAATTAACTGATATTTTTGGATGAATATAGTTTGAGAAATAAGACTATAACAAGCTCAAATTTGAACACGACAAGTGTTATTAAATCTATTTTGAAATGTGAAGTTCTAGGCTTGGAGGATTGCTTACAAGGAACATGTTTTGGGCATGATTCCTCCAAACTTGCCACTATACCACTAGTGATGAAAAAGTTTGTAAGGGCTTTACATGTGTTTCCATAAACACTACCCAAATAGATTTATAGAAAATGCATCACTTGGTTAAACAAATATAATAAAGGCTAGCAAGAATGGAACAAAGTTTGCATTGAAATTGGTTTGAGGCCAAGAAAATTGACCATTGTACTGAAAATTATGTTTGTTTTGTTTTTGTTTGTGTAAGTTTTTTGTTTATGGAATTTGCATATTTGACTTATTCTCACAAGTTTGAAGTCAGATCATATTGTTCCAAGAAGCATTGTAATTAAGGGCAACAATTGTTTTATGTTAAAGTTGTTAGATATCAAAAAGGATTACAAGTCATGTGCCTTCACCTTTAACTTGGGATGTCTTTCAATTTTTTGTTGATATTCTTTCTCCAATTGTGACTGCTTTTCTGTTTAACCAATCTTGTGGGCATTGATTATTTTCTAATATCTTGCATGCAATAATTACCATGGCCTTGAAACTAAAAGAAGAATTTGGAATCGCACTTTCTATGACTATTTGATGGAAGATGATATGATATGGCTTTAAAGTTGTCTATGTTTGCTTCCAGTATCACAAAGCAAGTATGTGATTGTGGATGGTTTGATTTTATTCCTAAAAAACTTTGAAAAAAAAAAAGCTTGTATCATGTTATTTTTAATGTTAGACCAAAGATGTAAGAGTCTTAGGTTGGTTTCTTCTTTTATTGGTCAAGAACAAGTTGTTTTATGTTGAAAGATTATGGTAGATGGTTCTTGTTCCCAATGTTATTGAAATGTCACCATGTACTTCACCTTGTGTTAAAATCTAAAATTGTAACAAATTAATCAATTGAATGATGAAGATTCTTGTCTCAACATTTTTAAAATAATTACTAAGATTAGTGAATCAACCAAAAAGATTGTGAATAAGGAATTACAAATGTTCCAAAGGTACTAAGTTTATGCAAAGGACATTAAATGTTTTCTAAAGGAGTGGGGTAAACATGAGTCCTTGTTTCTAATTGTTGTTTTCCTTGTTTGTTAAATCTTTGGGATTATGGGATCTAGAATTGAAATTGAAAGAGAATTTTCCTTAACTAAAAGAATTTGAGGACATGTAAACTACAAAGAGGAAATTTTTAAATAAGTTAGTATTATTTATAAACAAGAATTAGCAAAATGATCTTAAGGTGGGTTATTATTTGCCTTGTACCTTGATAGAGTTGATTAAAGTTATGTAGCTTTAGAGGAATTAAAGAAATATCCACCCAACATTGGTCACTTCACAAAATGTTCACAAAATGAAGTGCCTTGTGCCAAACTTATTACAAGCTCATGATAAAGTAGAATTCTCCTCTAGATGACTATTTAATATAGGGGGAAGGCCTACCCTAATTTGAAGGTTGTAGGCCTTACAATATAAATTGTAGACCCAAAAATTAAGGGAAGGCGACCTTTGCTAACATGAAATACAAAAGGTTTCCATGTGAATTGGGGAATTTTTTGTTCAAATGACAAAAACATCTTTTGATTTTGGAGGTGCTTTCAAACACAAAGAGAAAAAAAACTTTCAAATGCTTTATGTTTCCAATCTAACCCTATGGGGTTAACGTTGAAGTGAAGTAATGCTTACACTAATACCTTCACTTCCTTGACTGAAGACTCTTGAAAACTAAGAAATGTTAAATTTGGATTTTAAGACCTCAATTTAATTTAAAGATGGTGTGTATATATCTATATTTATATATATACACACACACACACATCGTCATCATCATCATCATCATTTTTACTTGAATGAAATCAATTTTATTTATTTTCTAATTTTAACAAGATTATAAAAATTAAAATATGTTATATCATAAATGAATGGTACTTCTAATGATAACATTATCACTGCTATTGCACAACATAATGGTCTTAATTTCTATGGTTTCCTTCTTTAAAAAATGTTTAGTACAACCAAAAACACATTGAAAGTTTTTATTATGGTACCAAATGTAGGTGTTAGTTCACCCAAGATTAGAGTTTGATGCTTACAAAATGTAGGTGTGAACAAATTGGGCAACTTGTGTTGTTATATAAACCCATTTATATGATAGCTAACAATTGCATTAGAAGTGTGAAAATGAATTTATTCATAACTAGAATTTTTTTGTAGAGAATTGGTTGAAATATTAATTAATAAATTTAAAAAGTTGTTGAATAATCAATTAAACATCCCAATGACTCGAAAAGAAAAATGAATTTTACCTAGAATGAATAAAGTCTTGAAATTCATGAATGTGTAGTCTATTGTGATATACACCCATAGTTCATGGCACATGCCCTTGCGATTAGCCCAAGCCAAAATGGCAAAGAACACAAGTAGGGTAAAAAAATTCATTATAATCAATGAGTTGAGGTAGCATGCACCAAAAGGACCCAAAGATTTTTTCTTTCAAGGGAAGGTGAGGGTGTTGGATGTTTTTGTTCACAATGGGTTCCTATGAAATTCCCAATGTGTTCCCATCAAAGTTCCCAAGGGGTTCTTAACATGTTCCTGATAGCTCATCACTTTATCCCATATCCTTTGCCCTAAGTTTTATTCTAGTAATATATATAAATAATTCAAAGAAGGATAATACAACATATTTTTTGTGGAGTTGTCCATTTAGCTTTATTATTATTATTGTGTGATGGGCCAATCAAAGATGCACATCATAAAAGATTAAAAAATTGAACTTTGGTGGTCCCCACAATTAATTAATATGAGTCATTGTTAAAGGTTAGAAAAAAAACTATTAAGATTTTATATGTAAAAACTATGATAGTAGGAAGGAGATGACTATGAGAGATGATGGTAGGAATTGATTACAAAACACAATGGTAGGAGATTATGGTAAGAACTAATTATAGGAAATGGCGACAAGAGTTGATTGTAAGAGTTAACAATAATAGTTGACCACCAAAATCTATTATTTACTTTTAGTACCAAAAATCTAGAAGTAAAATGCAAAATACTAATTAGGATTTTTAACCATAAATATAAATTTACTTTTGTTAATTTTAAAGTAATTCTAGGAAATTGGTTATTTTGAGTGGAATCGCATATAGTTCTGGTTTAGATTTTCGTTGTTAACTTTGATGTACTTTAAGTGCAGTATGGTGTTGCCTTGATGAAGTTTGTTTCTCTATGGTATTCCATGTTGGAGGAATATAATTCTATGCTTCTTGTTAATTAGTTTATCTCCACTACATAACTTTCTTTTGTTTTTCACTTTTTTTTAAGTCATATTTGTTTCACAAGCTTAAATGGTCAAGATTTGTAGTTTTATTCCAAGCTTATTCCATGTTCAATCATTTAAAGAAATCAATAATCTATTTTTAATATTGTTTGCATAATTTCCTACATGTCATATATTGTTTGTTGTTGATTTCTAACCAAGAGCATGAAAAAGAAATTGGAAACTTCTTGGGATCTTATTTCGAACCCTACCAAAATTGAAGTTTTTTGGTACCATGAAACTTCTCGGGATCTTGTTTCGAACCCTACCAAAATTGAAGCTTTTTGATGCCATGAAATTACCCAATCCATGTGCTCAGGAGAATGAAAATTTTCAATTCAAAAAAATGATTAGAAAAATTAGGGAAATTTTAAAATAAGGAAACTTTAAATGGTGAACATAGTGGTCTTTCCTCAAGAACGAATCTCATGGATGAAGAAGAATTTCACCAAGAAATTCTAGTAACTCCAATTTTCAATGTAAGAGGCATTTCTCCATATATTTCACCACTTTGCTCTTTTTGTCATGGGATTGGACATGTCATACAAAACTACCCCTATAAAGCTAGCCAAATTCTAGCCACCAACTTTATGCCTAACTTTGTTCCAAGTTCCTTTTCAAATAATTATACAACCTATATCAACAATTAATATATCACCCACAACACCAAAATTTATTGGAACTATTTTTCCTTCACCAATTATTTTTGTAGTACCCCAAGTCATTATTGAAATATCAATTGATAGACATTCAGTATTGCCTTTTACTATAAATATATTTTGTAACCCAACATCATATTTTCCATCTTATGGTCCAATTTTTGCAACATTAGGAAAAATTCCTACATTATTGTCCATGATGGGCAACCTTTATTTTGGAGGATATCTTAATTCAATATACCTTGGGTCACCTCCATCATTGATTATTTCTACAATTCTAATAACTACTCTTGAACAACAACAATTGGAGGTGGCAATGAATAACAATTGGATGATGATCGATCCTTTTTGGATGAAGGCAAAGAAACAAGAATGGGGCTTCTGAAGGAAACATCCAACCCACTTGGCAACCCGTCTACCAAAACTCAAAGACCACCTCCTAGACCACCTAGGGATACCATACTCCCTAGAAGTAGTGGTGAACCTCTTGGGGGGAAGAGGACTTTTAGGTAGTGACAATGGACCTCGTGACAATGGTAGTGGACTCCTTGGAGAGAGAGGGCCTCCCAATGGAAGAAGTGTACCCACAACAAGATCTTGGATGGGATCTTCATGGAACCAATGGTATCCAAAACCTACTACTATTGCCCCAAAAGCCACCACTACCAAAAGGTCTTTACCATACCCCATCTACACTTTTAGAATGGACCTTCATGCTCACGCTAAATTTTTTAAGAAAGCCATCTAAACTAATGGAAAGAGCAAAAAATTGACATAGTGAAATTTTTTTGTTTAACTTTGAGGGATGCAATTTCAAAATAAGGGAAAAGTTTATGCAATTTCATAACTTTGTAATTTTGACAAGTTGGATGTATTTTTTTTGCAAGAAGTATAAGATTGTTGAAACTAATAAATAGGTCTATATGGAATTATTAATGCTCAAAAAAAATTGTTAAGATTTTTTGTACATGAACTTCGATTATTGGATTTTAATAACTATTAGATTTTTACTACCAAAAATTGATTATCGAATTTTCACAACCAAAATTGATTACTAGACTTATGTTATTGAAATTTGCTACTTATTTTTAATATTGAAAAACTAATGATTATATGCAACTACAAGTTAGGATTTTCTAGATTCTTGATAAGATTGGTTTTTCTATTAGTTTTGTGGAGCTTTTAAGAAATCCATTATTTTCCATAGGATCATTATTTTAATTTGGACATAAATCTTCATTGTTTGTTTAATGTACTTAGAGGTTGAATTTTGAATAAGTTTGATAGAAGTAGTGTATTGTACTTTGATGTGTTATAATTCAAGTTTTTGTATTCTTGAGATTGTCTTTGCCATTACAAATTTTTGTTTGCATTTTGAAGTTGTATTTGCTTCATAAATTTAAGTACTGTCATTTCTTTTTCTAAGATTTGTTACTTTGAGTTTTTGTAAAAATTCGGTAGCTTATTTGTAATACTACTTTTAAAATTTTATGATTATTTATCATTTTAAAGTTGCAAAAGTGTATTTTCATTTCTTGTTGTTATTACTTTTATTTTTCAAACCTACAATAGTACCAAGTGGATGCAAATTAGTACAAATGAGCCAATATCCTCATCAACATGTTAACCTTTTTGCAATTCTTACTACATATCCCTATGTGATGCCACTTTAGTGGCATGTTATTCATGGAAAGTTGTGTTTATTGAATAATATGAACATTGAAAAATCTAAAATGAATCATAAAAATCTTCCAATATCAAGGTTTAACAAAAAGATGTTTAAACAACTTCATTAATGTGAAAACATGGGAGATGTAAATGACTATTGAAATCTTGTTTGAACCTCTTGCAAAACCAAAAAAGTCAATTGATTCCAGAAAGTAGACATTAGTTGCAGCTACTACCACAAAACTGGTAAATTATTTGGATAACTTCCACTTGGAAGCTAAATAATCCCAACAATAAGTTAAAGGAAAAGTTAAACACTTTGTTAAATGAAATGTATGCCCAACAATCCAAAAGAACCAAAAATTAATCAAATAAACAAGGTAATTGGAACCAATGCAATATGGGTGGTCCAACCATTTATCATTGTTTAATTTGTGGATCAATTGATTACGATATTTATGATTTTCCACATAAGCATGTAGCACATGAGATTTTCAAAGACAAAATATCAACTACAAAACCCAAGAAAGAAGATGTTGCTATTAACATGGTCTTGACAAATTTAACCACCAAAAGCAAGGTATCGAAAACCACCCAATTGGTCTTCAAGGATAAAAGTCCACACAAAACTAAAATTGTAGTTAATTTGGACAAGGATGAGAAGCTTCGAAAATCCTTTGAATCTATCATTCAGTAGATGTAAAAGAAGGAGTCTTCCTTGCAAATGAAATAAGAAAACCCTAAAAAACTACCTTGTCAAAAAATTATTACAAGAGATGTTTAAGCTGTTGCAAAAAATGTTGGAATTGTAGGAAATGTTGAAGCTACTTAAAATTGTTGGAGCTTTAAAAAATTGCACTAGTGGAATTTTAATAAACCCAAAAACTTCCACTACAAGAAATCTTCCAAAACCTATTCCAAACTTCAAACAATATGTTATTGTTAAACTACCACTCATTAAAAAGCCTCTAACTTTTACAAAACCTACTCCCAAAGTAGGTTCAATAGCCATGAATCCTCACACAGTAGTAATCCAAGTACATGTGGGCAAATAATTAATGGATGATGTGTTATTGGAAAGAGAATTTAAGGTGAACATAATCACTAAGGACTTAAGGAAGAAATTAGGGTTACTTGTCCCTAAGCCAACTCCTTACATTCTCAAGATGGCATATCAAACCTTAACAAAGTCAATAGGGTTGGTTAAGAACTTTAAAATCCACATTCATGGTTTTGCTTACATTGTTACTTTTATAATAATGAACAATAGTTTACTAGATGTTAGTTATTCAATGTTGTTAGGACATCCATGGTTTCCTAATGTTAAGGTTAACCATGATCAAATAATAATTTGATCACCATCGATAGCAATGGGGTCGAATGCACACTATAGCCATCACCAAACATTTAGACAATAATACCAATTGACCAAAAGTGTTTCTTTGCTATGACTTTGTCAATTGAATCATTAATGAAGAAGAGAATGTTTTCTTAAAAGCAAACCTAAATTTATTCACAATTGGGACCAATACTCTACAAAAATTTGAAATTTTGATTGCCATTTCAACAAATTTGGAATTTGGTAATGATGACTTCACTTTTGACCTTCTTCATACACTTAATAAATTTTCAATAAATTTAATTCCTATTAAAATTAAAGTACATGATTCAAAAATTATTAGGTGGACACTATTGGAAAAAGTCCAAGTTAAAAACCTTAATTGGGGATTGAAATAGAACCACATATGGTGAAAATTAATGTAAACTTGGATCCCCAAAAAACTTAAAGTGCAAAGTCGTTACTAAGGTAATACAAAAACATTTTTGCATGAACATTTAAAGATTTGAAGGGGATATCACCACATATAGCTTAACATCATCAAGTTAGGTATTAAATGAATCCCAATTATGTAACAATGGTGAAACATGATTTACATAAATTACTTGCTACGTGATTCATAACCCTAATAGAGGAAGCCACTTGGCTTTCCCCTATCGTCATAATGTCGAAAGAAAAAAAGGAAGTTGAAAATTTGTGTAGACTTTCAAAAACTCAATGTAACTACCAAAAAGAATTAATATCCTTTTCCCTTCGCTAAGGAGGTTTTGGAGATGCTAGCTAACATGAAGGATATTCCTTTTTGGATTGATTTTTTTATTATCACCAAATCATGATAGCCTTAGAAGACAAGAACAAAATAACTTTCATCATAGATTGGGGAACTTTTATTTAGCTAATCATGCCATTTGGCTTGAAGTCTAATGTTCCACCTATGTACCAATGAATAGTCTATTTGGTTTTTTAAAAGTATCTTGGAATGTTCATGAATTTTTAGACAATTTCAACATGTTCAATGGCTAAAAACACATTTGAGCAAACTTTGGTTGTGTTTTGTCAAGTCTAAACAATTCCTTAACCTTTAAGTTTACTCAAGGGTGATATTAAAGTACATTATATTCAAGGCTGAGGCAATTTAACAAATCCTAAAAAGATTTCAACAATTGTCAATAGGCCACCTTTACAATTTCCCAAGGGCATACAAATTTTCAACGATATGGGGTTACAATCATATTAACATGTACCAGAAGTAGTCATAACCACTCCTTCATTTTTTGAACTTTGGATTGTAAAAATAAATTAAAATAATGATAATAATAATAATTTTATATAAAATGTTACTGTGAATACATTATGTACATATCATAAAAATTTGGAATCAATCTAATGAATGAAAAATATGTATAAAGACTTTTAACCTCTAGTAACCACTATTTAAAAGTTGCATAAAAGCCATATAAAAGCACTTTTGACACTAAAAGCACAATTTGAAACTATTTTTAAATGACATATTTTGGGAGTTTTTCAATATACACATTAACATAATAGTACTAAGAAAACATTGAAGATTTTTAATGTTTTTTTAAAAAACATTTTAAAATATTCTACTTGAATATTTTAAGAATAATGCAATGGTCTAAGGGGGCACGTGTGGCTCTTAATAATGTGGTTGGACCCATGGTTTAATTTTACTAATGTTTTTATCTAGGACTTTGTTTTCATCATGGCCCCAATTACCAAACTATTGAGAAAAGTTGATAGAATGTCAAGTAGCATGGGACACCATAAACAGGAGGCACATGGATGCCATGATTTTGATTGCTCCAAGGTGGGATCTAGAATTCCATGCACAAATAGATGCCTTTAACCTAGAAGTAGGAGTTATGTTAGCCTAACATTGTATCAAAATATGTGATCATCCTATTACTTATGCACTTTATTTTCTCAACAATGTAAAGAAAAACTACACCACTATTGAAAGGGAGGCATTGGTTGTGGTTCATGCTTTGCATAATTTCAAGCATTACCTGTTGGGCAACAAGTTTTCTTTTTATGGGGATCACATGGTTTTATTTTATCAAATTAGGAAACCACAAATTTCTAAAAGGATAACTAAATGGTTACTCTTCTTTTTAAATATGATTTTTGATAGTTTACAAACCTTGACGGCTCACAAAGTTGTAGATGTTCTTCAAGGCTACCAAATGTTATCAAAAGTACAAGAGTCTTAAATAAGATTACATACACCTCCTTGTTTCTACTATAGCCTTTTTAGCTATAAAAATTCAACACAATATCAAAAATATTTTAGTACAATTTTCTCTTGAACAAAGGAAAAATTATAGTACTCAAGGTCTTGCCTTTCACATTGATTCAATGACATTGGTATAAACAGGGGCATGATCATGTGCTAAGGAAATGTTTGCATGCAAACCAAGTCTCCACTATTTTTTGTAATATTATCAATCAAGTGGTGATTGTTAACATACTGGAAATTTAGTAATCACCAAAGTTGCCAAAATAGTTACCCCTTTACCGATAGGACCTTTGATGAAATGGGGGCTAGATTTCATAAGCCCCATCAAGCTTGTTGGATAATATATTCAATTCAAATAAATTCTAGTAGTTACAAATTATGCTATTAAATGGATAGAAGGAAAAACATTTTGGACCAACACAATGACAATCACAAAAAAAAATCATTTATGAAATCATACTTATTAGGTTTGGATGCCCATTTACTTTGGTGAGTGATCAAGGGACACATTTGATCAATGAAGCAATATAAATCCTGACCATTCATTTTTTGGTAAAACACATTAGTTCCACTACCTATTACCAAATTCCAACAGGAAAATGAACAAGCAAAAATCCACCAATAAAATGATTGGGTTGTTGTTGACCAAATTGGTCAATACAAATTGAATATATTAGGATGAACACCTTCATATCATTATGTATGCATACAAGACAACTTTTCAAGTGACAATAGGTCATACCCCCTTCCAATTGGTTTATGGGCTACACCAATTGATGCCTATTGAATATTTGTTACCTAGCACCAACTCATAAACTTCCAAAGGATTTTGTTTTAGTCAAAGATTTGACAAATGAAGTTTTAGAATTGGAAAAGCCAGATGAGTCAAAGTAGTAAATAAGTAATCAAAACTACATGAAAACACCAACGGAATCATGTTCTTTGGGCACAACAACATCACAAGAACATATCCTTTTCCATGGGGGATTTTGTCTTGTGGTTTCCAAAGGCTAAAAAAACACACACAAAGAAGTTCAAAAAATAGTGGTTTGGCCACTACACGATTCAATATTGTTTACTGAAAAACATTGTTTTACTAGTCATAATGGACAAGTTTAATTCCAACCCCATCCTTGTCAACATCAACAAATTGCAACCCTACATATTTTTGGATTTAATTCTTAAAGGACTAGAATTTAAAATACAAGGAAAAAGAGATGGGACTCCAAATGAAAACATTTCAAGGATGCCATTACAAGAACTAGAAGTAATTACCAAGTCCTCATAAACCATAATTTGCAACTACATATGCACCTTTAATAAAATCTAATGGAAACAAAACTAATAATCACAATTTTTGGATGATTACAAAGGAATCCAAGGGATTTCATTCTAGTCAAGAAGAACCAAATGTGATCTATGTTAATTTATTTTTAAATCAAGATCCAAATTTTGAAAACATGTGTATTTTTGTTGAAACAATAACTACTAAACAATCATTGAAATTGAAGAACTACATTCCTGTCTTGGGAATTGAATAAGATACAAGGACTATCATGGAGGTGGATTCAAGAATTGGAAATCCTAGGCCTTTTGCAATGGTAAAATAAGTTATAGTTTTGTTTAGGCTAATCATCACAAGGTTATAATCACAAATAAGAGGGAGGATGATGTTAAAGGTTAAAAAAAACTATTAGAATTTTTTGTATGGAAATATGATGGTAGGAAATCACTATAAAAGTTGACAACAATAGATGAAAGTAGGATATGATGGCATGAGACAACAATAGGAGATGATTACATGATTAATTACATGAATCATTACATTTGTTACTTACTTTTAGTACCAAAAATCTAAGGGGAAGATACAAATTAATATTTAGGACTTTTGAACCATAGATAAAATGTCGCAACCTCACTTTTGGAAAAGTGTGAAGATGACATTCACACTCCCGAAATGGGGACTTTAAGAGTCCTCTCGGACTCCAAAAACTTCAGAGTTCGATTGCAAGGGTCAAATCACCTCGCCTTGAAGCGTTCTTCATGTCATTGAAAAGCTATTGAAGTGTAGATGTCGAAAATGGCCTCGCACGAGCCATTTGGACATTTAAAATGTAAGTATGGTAAAAAGAAAGGTTGTGAATCAAACTGGCAGTTTGACTTCCGACCACTAAAAGTCGGGAATCGACCCAACCCCGGTGTGTGCAGATGGAGTATAACACACCATTGGAAAGATCTCAATGAGAGCTACAAGTTTGCTTTAGACCTCATCCCAATCTGAGGTTTGAGCAAAGAGTTATAAACTCACAAAGTCCTAAGAGTCCAAATTGGGATAGTTTTGGGACTCCTCCTTGGGAGTCCCAGGACAAAAAGCCATTTGGATGTGGGTGTCACGAAGTAACGCACAGAATACTATATGGGGGACGATGGTTGCTTCCCCTGAGTCTGGGTCATGGTGAGTCTTGTGAATCCAGAGTTGCCCATGGCTTGTCCTAGAATTAAGGGTGTTTCAGAATGCGAACTAACCAACTTGTTGGGTTGTTTGATGCAGGTGCAAGTGAGTAACTAAAGCTTGTCCCTCGTCCTAATCCCATCCCAGAATTTCAGCATGCCCCTCTACCCCTTTTAGTGTTGAAAGTTGGGAGCGTGCCTTCAAGTCCTCACAATTCCGTTGTTTTAGAAACCAAGGCCCACCTTGGGCCTAACTTGGGACTTGGGAGCACATCATAAAATTTACTTTTGTCGATTTTACAGTAATTTTAGGAGATCAGCTATTATAAGTTGCACACTATAATATTTTTAGATTTACTCACCATATGGAATAAAATGGAAATGACTTTCTTGAAATTGGTTTTCATGATTTTATTTGAACTTGTTGTGAAAAAGGCAAATGTCTTGTAATTAATTATTTATTTATTTATGTTAAAAAGAAACTTGGTAGGCATTTTCTTCTAAGGAATAGAGCTAATAAGTTTAAGGTTTAAATCATTTTGATCCTAATTTGTTTTACTTGGATGCCACAACATATCCAACTTTGAGTACATTTATTTTTTGCATATATTCAATGTTATGAACAGGACATAATTTTTCAAATTTACATATTGATCATTAAGGTATATTAATTTTAAGATATTAAATTCTGAAAAATAATATACCCAATTTGTACCCAAGTAAAAGATATACCCAAACAACACTAGTTAAAACTCCATGTCAATTAGTGGATAATTAATGACTAGATGACCAATTGAGGTTAATCAATCAAGTCTAATGGATACCTTGAAATTTGCACTAGATGATGAACTGAGGTTACTCAATAAGATTTAATGGATAACTACAAAATTAGAACTAGATTACCAACCCAAGTTAAACAATTATATTTAGGATGACTATTAGCTTTTAGATTACCAAAGTTGATAAAAAAAAAACTTATGCTCTAATCACACCTAGTGTTAATGCTAACACTAACATCACCCCTAACATTTCCTTAACATTAATTTTAACATTAACATTTATTAAAGTGCATTCACACATGTGATAGTTTAGGTTTAAAAAAGTTTTAGAGTACAAAAAACATACCTTGTTATCGTGGATTCACACCAAAATCCATGGTGGCAAGTTTAGCTAGGTTTTTACCATTTGAAAAAAAACCATTCACAAATTGAAGCTATTCACAAATTGAAGATAGATTTGTCCAACATACTTGCAACAAGACATACAAATGTTCAATACAAAGGAAGATTTCCTTATTGACTTTGTTTATCATTTTGGTTGGAGAGGCATGTACCTAAAATTCCATTGTGCTATTGAAGACTTGCTATAGCTTTTTAACTATCTTGAATAATAAATTTTGCAACTATTTTTTTTTTCCTTTAAGCAACTTATAGCAAGGATAAAGGGAAAACAAAAAAGAAGAAAGAGGTAGAGAATGATAAAGAGGGTGGCAAATGAAAGTGGAGGAGAACATGGAGCGTGAATAGGAGGGGAACAAATGTAGATTCTTGGGAACTTCTCATACAAAATCTACGTTTTTTTGAAGATTTGATGTTAAATATACATTAATTTAACATTCAACTAACATCCTCTTAACATTGACTGTCACCTAGGCAACCATGTAAATTTTAGTGTTAAACTAACATTGTAGGTCTAAATTCATTGTTTGTCATGCACCCCTTACCCTTGACTTAACATTCACTTACCATGAAGTGTGAATCAACTTTTAGTGAAGGAAATTGATTAACTTTAGAATGGGTAGGTAGATAAATACTACTATAAATAACTTGATATCACAAATACTTACACATTTATTTATCTACCCAATATTCCATGAGTTTTGCGACTACCGTAGTGCTCACCCTAAACTCCGCACATAAATAATTGCTCATCGAGGGTGCGGGGATAGGAAAATAGTCTCTAGAGGGTGCGGGAAGGGCTTCTGCGGGGAAATAAATAATAGGGTCCAAGCCACTGCGAGGAAGTTGGTAAAGGGCTTGGCGCGGAAATCAGTGAGTTCGCGGAAGGCCTTAACACAGCAAAGTAAGATGGCACTCTTCAAGTTCGGATTCAAGAAGGGCATCAGCGAGATCGAGGCAGAGGAGCAGCGGTAGAGACAAGCGGAGAAGGCTAGAGAGAAGGATCTTGCAGATAAGGAGGTTGCAGCCCAAGCAGCAACAGATGCACCACCTAAGAGGAAGCCTGGGAGGCCACCACTGGTTCACAAAGCAAAGCTGAAAGGCAAGCAAGCGACGGGACGCAAGCTCACGAGGTAGGCATGTCTTGGTGTGTAGCTGATCACTTGCTGGCAAGGATTAACTTCTTGCTTCCTATCTGCTGACAAGATCTAAGTTGGCTTCCAGAGCAGAGTAGCTTCTTGCTTCCTATCTGCTGACAAGATCTAAGTTGGCTTCCAGAGCAGAGTAGCTTCTTGCTTCCTATCTGCTGATAAGATTAAAACAGGCTTCCAGAGAAGAGCCACACTAATAAGGGCTTGTGTCTGCAGGAAACTAGCCTCAAAGACCAACAAGAAGAAGAACTGGTGGAAGCCCTTCCTCATTGAGAGAATCCTAGCAGCCGTCCATGCCAAGAACGGAGCGGCCTACTGTGAAAGTGCTGAAAGAGGGGCCCTTCAGAACACTGTTTGAGGGGCTGGACGAGAGCACTGTGAGGGGGTGGTTCAAGAAGAGGGAAAGCCCAACTGGTCCATTCATCCTCAACAAAGAGGCCTTGGACAAGCTCAAAGTTGGCTTTTCTTCTCGTGGTGGCCGAAATTAGATGACCCTTTTCGTAGAGGTGAGCTGAAAGTCTGGCTTGCATTCGTTGACGTATGCACGCTTCCAGAGACACTTCCAATGGTTATAATATGGTGAAATTAAATATTTTGGCTGTTGCAGGCACCGAACGTCGAGAAGGAGATTTATGAAGCTCTCTGTGCCCAGAGGACAGCTAGGAATGCAATCAACAGCGTCACCGCACAGCACATCATGATTGACATCCTGGAGGCCCGCCGCCCTAACTTGCTGAAGAAGAACGGCGGGCGCTATGGGCCAAGCAAGCCAACTGTCTGCAGGTTCCTCAGGAAGAAGATGGGATGGACATTCAGGTACAGGCACAATTTCTTGTGAGCTTGGGCTGCTTATTGTTTATAGCTTTGCCACTACATGTGCTCTTTATCCAAGCAGAACTTTGGGCACCTATAGCCATTTCTTTGAAAACGCCCGCTGTTGTGCAAGCGACCTAAGTACAATTGAATTCTGCGCAGGTGTGCGACAGGCGCAGCACAGAAGCTGCCTAAGGACTATGAACGTCTGGTGGACGAGATGAACCTGCGCATGGCATGGTGCTGCTACCTGTACAAGATTCCGCCTGAGCTCGTATTCAGCATGGACGAAACGTTTGTGTGGTACACACCCATGGGGATGGCAACCACATACGATATCAGGAACGCGAAATAGGTGTGCAGCTCTAATCTTTTGGGAAGCCTCACCGTGCTTGCCTGCCATGAAGATGAAATGGGTCAAATTGTGCAAATTAATGCGCTAATGAACTCTTGCGATGGAGACAAGCAACCTTTGAATGCAGGTGCAAGTCACCGGCAAGGAGGACAAGTGTGGCCTCATAGTCTACGTCACAACAACGCTCGCAGGGATTGTGCTGGCGCTGCAGCTGATCTACAGCGACCAGAGGGAGAAGAGCCTACCTAGGAAGGAGGCGCGCAGCGAGGCTGAGGCAACTGGCTTCGTCTTCAGCTTGACCAAGAACCACTGGTGCATGCTTGAATCCATGCAGGAGTGGATCGAGAAGGTGAATATCCTAAATAGCTTTGTTATACCTCCGCAGGTTGCAACATTGACTGGGGATGCAGTAATTTTGAACGATACCTGGTACAAACATTTTTTTCAAAATCATCGTCACTCATAGCATTTGGTTCTCTGCAGCTGATCTACCCAGCCTATGTGCGCGTTTGCGAGGAGCGCACTAACCTGTTGCCTCCCCGTGAGCAGCCGCTGCTGCTCCAGCTGGATGTCTACAGCGTCCACCGCGACGCCCCATTTAGGGACTTGCTGAAGCTGAACCACCCGTAGATGCACATCGTATTTGTGCTGGGAGGGACTACCTCGGTTGCTCAGGTAGCCATTCTTGACAGGGATAACATTTTTCCTCTAATTGACTACATTGGTCCTCTGATTTTGCACTCACATTTAATGCTCTGTGAGATTGCTTTGCGTTGTTGTGGTCAAGCCATTGAAATCAAATCCTTGCCTGAGCAGCATTACTTTTTCCTCTCCCCATGATGCAGTTTAAAGAAGAAACTCATTTGTGAGTTGATAAAGCATTCATTCTTGCGCAGGTGGCAGATACTGTCCTCAACAAGCCGTTCAAGAATGCTATACGCCAGCGGTTCTGCAACTGGTCAGCAAGCCTCGTGGCAGAGCAAGTCAAGTCGAGCATCGCGCCCAAGGACTGCAAGTTGGACCTCTCCGTCGGCCGCCTAAAGGACGAGGGCATCCACTGGATCTACGCTGGCTGGGAGCGCATCAAGGGAATGCAGCGCAACGTGCTGGATGGCTACGCCAAGGCGGGCACCTTGTAGATCTTTGAGGAGGGGATGCGGCATCGGGTTGCAGCCGCGTGCGCGCAACTGGGCTTGCAGACAGAACTGCCGCGAGCGTCAGCAGCAGAGCTGGCACACGCAAACGAGGTGCCTGCCGAGGATGAGGAGGAGGCAGATGACGACAACGACAGCGATGCAGAGTTAGAGTTGAGCAACAGGTCGTCAGATGTAGAGTGGGACTCGGACTTTGAGCTGCCTGCTGACAAATTGTCCATGCACTTGAGGAGCATCCGCAAGAGAACAGCTGCAGTGAGCGCAGACCCTGCTGATTAGGCAACAACATCTGGCGCATCAGATGAGGATGGCGAATTAGCAGAAGATTATGACAGTGCAGAGGTAGACGAGGAGTAGGGTAGCTCAGCTTGTGGAGCGCTCGCTTAGCAATAGCTAGGGAGTGCTGCAAAGGGTTCCTCAGGACCTTTGGGAAAGATTTGGGAAAATAGAAGTGTGCAATGGAACCGTGTTCAGCCAGCCCAGCGATATAGAGGGGGACACTGACTATGTGTACTGACTATTTGTGGTATTGCCATTTTCCCCTGCGGGACCCTTAATTAATTGTTTCTTTTTGTTGCGGGATTGCAAAACTCTTAATCTGGCCTGCAAGGACTGCCTGCGGGAGGGAAAAAATAATTCCATTTTCTGGGGCTGCGGGGTTTAGGGTGAGCACTACGGTATGTGTTCTTTAAGTTTGCTATGAACAACAAGTTTTTAGAGGACCTAATAGCAAACCCTATAATTCACTCATTCTCGAAACCCAATAGAAACCAAATGAATGAATAACAACCATGTTAGGGTTTGTTCTCAAAGACCTAATAGCAAACCCTAATATTTGCTCATTCTACAAACCCAATAGAAACCCAAATGAATGAATGATAACCACATTAGGGTTTGTTCTAGAGGACCTATTACCAAACCCTAATATTCATTCATTTTAGAAACCCAATAAAAACCTAAATGAATGAATGATAACCATGGTAGGGTTTGTTCTAGCTGACCTAATAGCAAAATCCTAATATTCACTCATTCTAGGAACACAATAGAAACCCAAATGAGTAAATAATAACCATGTTAGGGTTGGTTTCTAGAGGACCTAATAGCAAACCCTAATATTCACTCATTGCTCACTTAAACCTTAATGGTTGATGGGTGGTGCACTTGCCAGCATGAAAGCTTCTGGAAGGCCACCTTCAAGCTCTTGTTCTAGTCCATTGCCTTAAGTGACTGACATGACAGTATTCTCTTTGAGAAGATATAAGAAAAGTGGCAATCTTTCCCAATTTAGCCAAATCTGGCTATAAACCAGAGTGGAGGTGGGTACTAATGTGGCTCCAAACCCCTTGTCACCAGGTATCAAAGCTTGATAACCATGGTTATCAAAAAAATGCCCAGTATTTTGATTTATAACCATGGTCATCAAAAATCAAATGCCCGGTTTTTTTATTTTATAACCATGGTTATCAAAAATTCAAATGCCCGGTTTTAAAAATTTATAACCATGGTTATCAAAAAATTCACAATACCCATTGATAATATAGAGCCATGGTTCTCAAATGTTTTTAGAAAAAATCAAATACCCGCCCTCAAACTGCTATAAACCGGATATGAAGTAGAACCATTTGATCATCCTTCTATATTTTTCGCCACAAATACTGAAAACCAAATATAGAAATCTGACTACTAATTATTATTATTATTATTATTATTTGGCTTCTGCAGTTTTTTTCTTCTTTTTTTTTCCCACAATTTTTCTATCTTAAAAAATTGCCAGATTTGCTTTCCCCCTTCCTAAAAAATAAATAAATAGAAATTAGTTCAATTGACACCCAAAGAAATCATTTTCCCAGAAAAATTCCCAATTTTTTGTCAAAAAAATGAAAAAATGAAACAATTAACAATCTATGTTGGATGTGATAAACACTAGTAGAGACCCAGGTAGGGCATGTGGGTGGACCGGAGTTAGCCTTTTTTTTGTCTGGCTATGTATAGCCAAAAAGGTAGATTAAAAATTTCAAGTGCTAAAATCATGTGCTTTTAAAGATTCTCAATAGCCATTATTTGACCAAAATTTAAGAAAAATATTCATATTTATATAGATGTTTAAAGTATATAGCCAACAAATAGAAGGATGCTTTTTTTAAAAAAATATTTTCATATTTAGATTGTAGCCAGATTTGGCTATATCTTCCTGTGGATCATTGCCACTTTGGCTACACCACAAAATTGACAGATAAAAACACTGACCTATATGACTGTTTCGTATGGAAGCATTCATCCAAAATGATTTCAAAATTCTGGAACATTTTCACAGAAATAAATTCATAATAATATTATTTTAACTTCCTAGACTTAAAGACCTAGATTGTTGCATTTACCCCCCAAAACCTATAATTTTATTTTATTTATAAAAAAACCCATAAAAAATGATCTCAAATTTCTGGAGTTTTTTTGTCAGAAATAAATATGAAAAATGATTTAACCTCACTAAAAGTATAATTTCATGCTGGTGTGGCAACATCACAAAACTGATGTTTCAAAAATTTACCAAGCCTGGGTATGGTTAGAATGAAGGGATCACCCCAGACTACACATAAACCTTAAGCCTTAAACCCTAAACCCTAAATCTTCCTTTCTGGAAGGGCATCTAATTTATCATCTATTCAACTACACATAAACCTTAAGCCTTAAAACCCTAAACTCAAATCCTTCTTTTTTTGGAAAGCCCATTTAATTTATCATCCATTCAACTACACATAAACCTTAAGCCATAAACCTTAAACCCTAATGCTTCCTTTTTGGAAGGGCATTAAATTTATCATTCATTCAACCACACATAAACCTTAAACTTTCATCCTTCTTTTCTGGAAGGACATTTAATTTATCATCCATTCAACTACACATAAACTTGAAGCCTTGAACCTTAAACTCTAATCCCTCCTTTTAAAAAGGACATTTAATTTATCATTTATTCAACTACACATAAACCTTAAGCCTTAAATCCTTAACCCTAATCCTTCTTTTCTGGAAGGGCATTTAATTTATCATCCATTCAACGCAATTAGGATGAAAAGAAGAAAGAAGGAAAGAAAAAAGAAGCTCCCATCCTGATGATCCCTCCTGTCTTCTTCAAAGATGCTGAGATGAAAACCTTTAAAGACCTTCTTCTTCCCTTTCTTCTTCTTCTTCTTCTTCTTCTTCCTCTTCTCTCTCAAATCTCAATGGGGATTTTGTACACAAAGATCTAAATAAATAATGAGATTGTTGACTCTGCACCTCAAGAACTAAATTCACATCCAAACAGTACTACTGTGCACCACTTACCACATAATAACTGCCTCTTTAACTGTTTCTAGCTTCATTGCTTCTAAATTTGAATGATGTTATAAAAGCTGGTTATCAAAGCCCCCTTCTAAGCTCTTAACTTCTTTCATGTTCAACAATGAAGTTGCATATCTTCCAGACCAACACTTCCACTTAATTACAGATATCCATCCATAAAGTCACCATGTCTTCACCCTGTCTTTGGGCCCTCCTTTCACCCCCCCCTAACCCCCTCTCTTTCAGTGGTATCCGGACAGTAAGGAAATTTTATTAAATCTCAGTATGAAATGCTGAAACTCAGTATGAAATGCTGAATCTCAGGCTACCCAAAGTTCCAGCGTAAAAAAACAAAGTAAAAGTTAAGTTGGTCCTCCATTGGGGACTAGGTAGTAGGTACCTACTTCTTCATAGGTTTTGAGTAACAC
Organism: Sphagnum tenellum; assembly: GCA_963921925.1. Taxonomy (NCBI): domain Eukaryota; kingdom Viridiplantae; phylum Streptophyta; class Sphagnopsida; order Sphagnales; family Sphagnaceae; genus Sphagnum; species Sphagnum tenellum. The sequence goes on from OY998148.1 coordinate 9,140,729, forward strand.
CACATTCATCAGTCCTTTCAGCCTTATTCACTTCAGTCTAATAAAATCTTGTGGCAAAGAAGATTTGAAAAGATTTGATCCAAGACTTTGCCTTCTGTCTGACTGGTTTGACTATTAAATTTTATTTTTAAATAAATTCTCTTTTTAATTATTATTATTATTAAATAAATTCTCTTTTAAACTATTATTATTATTATTATTATTATTATTATTTTCTGTGAAGGACCCATTTTCTAAAGTGGACTTTGGGTGGAAGGATTGATTGGAGCACACCCCTCCCTTTTTTTTTCCCTTTCCTTCCCATGAGTTGACAATGATTATCATACATATAACTAATGTTTGCCACAAAATAATTCACAAAAGGTCTAGCCCTGGGGGGGGGGGAAAGCAAAAAAAAAGAAAAATATTGATATTTGTCAAAATTGTTGAAAATTGAACTAATAAGTAGTTGTGAAAAACATTTATTGTCTCAACCCTTCCCTTCGCTTACTATTACAAAACCCTAAACCCACCCACAACAAAAGGTGTACTTTGCATATACTTATTCCTCAACTATTGAAATTCTGAGATTTTAAATTGGAAACTACCTAACCTAAATAAGTAAATAAATAAATATTCAACAAAGAAGTGCTGAACATCAAGGTACAATATTATTAGATGGCTTTTTGGACATCAATAAGGTAGATGGAAGTCGTAAACACACAATTCTCCACTCTAGTAGAATCCAAAGCAAATTTTTTGACTTCCATTAAACTTGACAAAAGCTTGTCAACAACTTTGATGAGCATTGACAAGTATGAAATGTGGCCTTGACATTTTAGGATCTTCAAATCAATTGACACTACTACCTATTCCTTTATTGTGGATGTAATTTCAGCCCCTTAAACAAGGGGTAGTGGGGGGGGGGGGGGGGACGTTAGAACTATAAGTCAAAAATTGGATTCATTGCTTTGTCTTGGCCTTAAACTGGACATTCAATTTGGTGGAACCTCATTTAAATGCAGAAAATGAGAGTACTGAATGCAATTATATATCAAGGCTAGATCAAGATCTGACCATTGGATTTGGAGCTTGAGGGCCTTTTGTAAGGCCCTTTGTTATTATATAAAAGGATTGGTGGGAATTGTTTCATTTAAATGAGGGAAGGAAGGGATGGATGGATGGATGGATGATGGTCAAATGAAAGCAAATTTCCTAACAATCAAGGCTCATTCATTCACCCAACAATCTACATAATTTGAATCGGCCTCAAGTTAATGTAAGTAGTTAATACCCCCTTCTTGATAACCTTCTGAAATCCGGATTCTGGGAAATTTTGCCAGGCTTTTCAGTACCCACCCAGCAGCCTTTTTTATTATTATTGGCGAAATTTCGTCAAACAGAGAAATTAAAAATTTGAAAATGATGTGATTTTGGAGTTTTCAATATTGCCAGAAGTGAGAGAAAATAACAACAACAATAATAATAACGATAAGCCTCATATTTCTATATTTGGTTTTCAGTGTGTAGCCAAAAACATTGAAAGATCATTAATGTTTTGTACTTCAGATATGGTTTATAGCCAGATCTGGCTATATCTTTCTAGTGACGATCGTCACGGGCTTCTTCATCTTACCACCTCTTTTTGTTTTTTTGGTGTAGAATTCTTTTCCATTGGGAGAATTTTTTTCAAGAATAATCTGCTATCAAATATTCCTTTTTTTTCAAAAGAAAAAATAAATCAAATAACATTCTAAAAAATTGCCATGTTTCTACACATTGTTCAAGCAAGTAGCCAGGATATAAGGGGAATTTAAGAAATCTCTATCTTCCTAGTAGCTGGTCTATTGCTGAATGTAGCTAAATCTTCTTGTGGATGCCCATTGCCCCTTGGATGATAGTGGATATCATACTACCTTGGCCACTTCAACCCATGTCTGTTGAATAATTAATTAATTCATTCATTTTGAAATTATCATTTTGAAAAAAAAAAATTCTCAAAGTTTCAATAATTTTCCTTCAAATTTTTCATTTATTTGAAAAAAAAATCTATTAATTTTTTATAAAAAATTTCTGAAAATATTACAATTGGTGTTGAAGCTGCCAAGGTAGTAGTAAGCAGTAGGGTACCCATGTTGTACCCCATTTTGTTAGTCTTGGAAAAAATTTGGGCCGGGCACCTAGTAACTACCCGTGTTGGTCTGGTATGGACTTCTGCACATACCCTTCTGATAACCGAGTATGCGCTCCAGGACTGATTTTTGAATGGCATTGGAATTGGGTATAAAACTGGTACAAGGCTCCTAAAACCTCAAGGGTCGTTACCGGGGCTCATACAGGACTGGTATCGTCATTTGTGTTGTGACGGAAAACTTTCGATCATTGCACCTCACATCTGGTGACGTCCTTGCTTGCCACCAGTGTTGATACCCATGTCAACACTCGATGCAGCCGTATATACCAGACCAGACGCAAGCTCCTTTTTAGTATCAATAAGTTCCAGGCGGTTCTTTACTTTTATGAAGTTCCTTGTTTCTTCAAAATATAAATTAGAGTTGGGTTCGGGTTCCAGTATTGGGTATGAAAATCAGACTCGGTTTTCGGTTCTTGTTAACCCAGACCAGAACCGGCAATTAAACCCCAGTTCTAGTCACTTTTTTTCTTTTCTTTTTTCAAAATCTTGATTCCGGTTCTACACCTAAATAGAAACAGGAACCCCTTTTCTTTCTAGGTCCGATTCTTTAAGAAAATCGAGTCTGGTTCCGGTTCTTTGTTTTGGATTTGAAAATCAGACACATTTCGGGTCCAAATCTTGCTATCAGAAATGGGAATCTGTGACGAAAGAGGGTACCCACCCAACATTGGTCTACATCTGAAATGAAAAAGAAATCGGGCAGGAGAATATTGGGCAGTTTTTCATGGATTTCTTTAAAATGGTTCCAGTGGCCACCCAAGAAAAGGCCAGGGGGTGAGCCGGCACCTACACTCGGACCTTCGCCTTCTTGAATGAGGCCCCTTAGAAGAGCCTATTATTTGTCCCCAGAAATGTTGAGTTTGGCCTCAGAGAACCTGATTTTGTCTAAGGACCATAACCCGCCCTTAAATTTTGGGGAGTAGCTTATGGGGTTTTTATCTGCCCATACTTTGCCCTTAAGTTTTGGGGGACCTTCTATAATGTATAGAAGCTGCCCCCCCCCCAAAAAAAACTTTGGGCATTTTATAATGGTACCAGTGTGGGTGCTGGTTCACTCAAGGCGTGACCAGGGTGAACCAGAACCCCAGTTGGTACCTTTGTCTTTTTGAGCTAGGTATCTTAGTGGCCATATGAAGCCCAAAAATTTGTTAGATCTGAACTCAGAGACCCCAAATTAGCCCTTCGCAAGGGCTATTTGAAATATTTAGAATTATTGGGATTTTAGTTGGATTTAATCCATTTTTTAAACCCAATTTGGGATTTTTACCATGGTACTAACACCCAAGCCCACCCAAAGAATGAAAGTTGTAGGGGGGAGGTTTCTGTACAATTGTATTCTCTTGGGAGAGGGGGCACTCAAGGGCATGATCCCGAGGGTGTTGCCTAACCTCAGGAGAACACACAAATACAAGAACCTCCCCTTACGTAAAGAACTCTGTTTTTATTTACTTCCTTCTTTCTCGTTTCGTAAAAAAGAAATACTTCCATGGGAACGTGGGAACATATAAAATTGAGGGAGCTCACCCAGCTTGACGGCCTAGGGTTCTTCCCGCTGGAGGAGATCTCTCAAAATACACAAAGAAATAAGAAGGGAGTTCTTTACCGAAGACTCTCGAAAGTAAAAAGCTTGGGATGTATGATGTTTTTTGAAGTGTGGACATTGTTTTCAAACCATCCTCCTCCTCAAAGGACAATGAAGTCATCCCTTGGGAGAGACAAAGATCTAGATCTAGACTTCAGAGTCTAAGATCTCTAAAGTCTCTACTATCTATTGTCTAACTTGGACTCCATGTTGCTACGCCACTACTGGTGACGATTTTTTTTTTTCTTATTATGTTCTCATATGATTATTAATAATTCATCATTATTTATGTCAATGTCGAATTTAATTTTAATTAATGTAAATATATGGACATGAAAAAACACATGTTAATTTGTCATTCTATATCTATGGTGGTGGGTTAAAAGAGGGGGTGAAATCATTATAAAAATAAATGAGTGAGATAATTATAATAATAATTAGGAAGGAAATGAGATAAGTAGGCTTGAAAATGTCTCTAGAATTGTCCAAGGCTGATCCTATGAAACATTAGGCAAAATCAATAAGGAGCCTACAAAAAATTATAGAAAAACACCCATATACCAGTTCCTTGAAATTCTTAACACTAGAATTTACCTTTTGGCAGCATGTGGGCAATTGTACAAATCCCATCAATGTACACAAGTCTTGCAAATGACAATCAAGCTCTACGAAGGACTATTGTAATATAAGGAAGTAAACTTATGGTGGATTCACACTTGATGTTAAGTCATTGTTAACATGAAAATATAGGTGGCACCCAATGTTAATTGGGCAATAGCTTAAATATTAAGTGAGTTTTAACTTAGCATAAAATGTTCATGGTAAGTAGGTTTAAGTCCTAAATGACTACGATCGTGTTAGGGGACTGAACACTAGAGTCCCTAACACCAAGTGTGAATGCACCTTTAGACGGACACCAAAAACCGTACCCAAGGTAGGCACTTGGCTACGTACTATAGGTAGGTAAGTGTAGGGTAAAGCCCTATGACGAGGGGCTTTACTGGAAATAAAGGACCTTGAGGTGAGAGCCAAGGGAGTCCCAAATTTCCGTAAAGCCTTGGTCTGTGGGCTTTATTTACCCGGTGAAAAAAATTCCCTCAATACTTGACAACTACCCGTCAGATACCCTGCAAGTATGACAAAGAAACAATTTAAAAAAGTAGATGTGCTTTACTAATTGCATTTTTTTAATAATTTTTCAAGAGGACTGAACCCACAACTGGATTCTCTTTTCAATTCCATTCGCCGCAAACCAAACCCATCCTAAACCATCCTAAGTTCTAAAGAACTGGAACTGGAGGCTTTTTCATAAAAGTATGAAAAGTCGTCCAACACAACAGGTACAGAAGAACAACATCAACAAACAAGTACTAACTTAAAAGATTTTCTAAAGGAAAAAAGCAAGCAAGTAAGTAGTGGGGGGAGTGAGTGAGGACTATTCCTAATATTGGCTGGCCACTAACTATTTTTGGGCTGGACTAATAATAATAATAGCCCCTTCCGAAGAACACCCGACTACCTAATATTCAGAAGGTGGCAGAAGAAATTGCTCACTCAATAAATAGATGGATTCGGACTTTTGACCTCCAAAGAATGCCTACAATGTACCAGTGTTGGACCATTCACTTATCTATAACAAGATATATGCGACTTCTTACAAACCTGCAAGGCATATATATACACAACAATACTGGTACATGAGTTCTAATTATAATAATAATAATATAATACTAGTATTGAAGAACATACCACCTAGTCAGGTGAAAGTATGAGAGCTGAGGCAAACACATTCAGTTCCATCAGCAACTGAGAGCAAATTTTGAGAGCAAAGTGAGGAATTTGAGATCATCATCAGCTGAAGCAAATTGAGAGAGCAAGTTTTCCAAAATTCCTTCTGTGACTGACCTCCCTCCCTCCCAGCTGCTTGTGTGTTTGTCTTCTTCTTCACATTTTTGCAACCACAATATTTGAAGCTCACCACACTCCCCCAGTCTTTGATTGGTTTTTTCTTTTCTTTTGCTTTTGTTTTTCTCAGCACCCATTTGGTTGTTTTCAAAGAGAGTAAGTACTTGGTTACTAAGGTCTTTCTCTCTCTCTGTCTCTGTGGGTTTCTGGCAGTCTCTTCTTTTTTTCCTTCTTTCTTTCTTTCTCACTCAGCTGGTGTAGAATGGTTGGGCATTTGCACTACTGTGCCCTTTTGAAAACTGCAGTAGCTGGCATTTTTCTCTCTTCATCTTCCTTTGAACTTGGAATCCTCCTCCAGCTCCAGGCTCCACAATTCTTCTGAACAATGATGCAGCGTCGATTGTCCCCATCTGTGGCAAAGCTTTCCCTCCAGAATTTCTCTCAGCAGCAACTGCAGCAGCAGAGACTTCTCCTCACCCCATCCAATGACAAGAGAAGCAAGAGGAGGGCAAGATCGTCATCGGGTGGAACAGCAGCAGAGGATTTTTTTGTGAATGGGTTCCTCCGGGACTTCTCTGCTGCTGCTGCTGTAGCGGGAGGAGGATCAGGAGCAGGAGGAACTTCTTCATCGTCATCATCACAGCCTGAAGAAAACAAAGTTGAGGAGAGAACAGCTGCTGCTACTGATGCTGCTATCATCCCCAGAGAAAGATGTTCTTCTCAGCTGGCCATGGAGCAATGGAGGACCTTCTTGGAGCAGCAGCAACAGAATGCCACAACTTCTTCATGTCAACCAGGTAAACCCAACCATTTGAGCTTGGGTTTTGCCCAGGGCCTGAGAAAAAAAGAAAGAAAGAACGAGAGTTCATTGCTTTCCTGAGAAAGAACCTGCGGTCGCTCTTCTTCTGCTTCTTCTTTTTCTTGCCAAGTCCAAACTTCCACAAGAAACTAGTTATCATGTGAACTCCTGAAAACACTTCAAAAACCACAAACTCTTCTGTTATGTTGTTGCAGATTCTTCTTCTACTGCTGGAGAGCAGCAACAGTGTAACAGAGATTTCATCCGACAGGAGGACACAATGGAGCAGCAGCTGCCAGTAGTTACTACTACCATTACTGCTACTACAATGGCGGAAAATCCATCAACTGTTGAAGAATCTGAGATGGTTATGGAGATGGAGAAATTGGGTACTAGTAGTTTTCTACTAGATGCAGACCAGAAGTTGGAACCAAATACAAATAAAACTGCTGCTGTTGCTGCCTTCTTCAGCTTACATTCAGTAGAAGAGCTGCCACCTCCAACTTGCAAGCTTCAGTCAAGTGCTTCTCTTGCTTGCAAGGAAGAGCCAAGCCCAGCAGCAGCAAGCAAGCTCAAGTTACACTCCAATATTGTATTCGGAGGAGGAGCATCCAAGTCAAACCTACAGAAACTGAACGAAAGCACAGGAGGCAGAGGCAGTGGTGATGGTCATTGCTATGACTCATGTCCAATTCCTCCACTCCGAGGGCAAGCCTTTGATCGCACATCAAACATTCGGGACCTGTTTCTGAAGCATGGTCCACAACAACAACATGATGATGAGAGGGTTTATAGCCCTTCTGAGCTGCCATCTGAAGCAAATGAAGATGTAAGGACTTCCTCAGCAGCTGCTGCTTCTCATGAGCTGTTTTACTTGCCTTCCACCCCATTTTATAATCTGGACCAATCCAAGTCCTCCAGAACACTTGATGATGATGCCCATGAGGAGAAGCTAAGTGCAACAACCACCACCACAGACAAGAGCTCAGATTCCAGTCGGTGGACTTCAGCTACTCTGGAGTCTCCATTGAGTCTGCCAGATCCTGATCAGGAGCTGAGTGTGAGTACTACTACTACTACTACTACTGGGCCTTGTATAAATGAGAAAATCTTCAATCCAGACACACAAAAACAACAACATGTTCCATCAGTTGCTGAGAAAGTCACTGAGGAACAACTAACTGAAGCTGCATTTCTATCAAATCTTGGCTTTAGCAAAGAATCAATGGGGTGTGCAAGCTCAGAGGATGTTCACCAAACCCATGCGAGTCCAACCAACAGGACAAATGTGTTCCGTTCCAAATCAACAGGAAGACATACTGTAAAGCCCACTGCTGCTGTTAGAGAGGATCCAGGGTCAGCTGTGGCTTATAGCGATTCTGAACAAGAGGTAAAGTACCCATATGTCTGACTCAAAAAATCATCTCTGGATTTTTTTATATTAAAGAGCAGTATTAGAGAAGCAGACACTCAGATTCTTTCCCCGTAAATTGGGTAACTGCAAGGATTTATGGCCCACCTGTCTGTGCACAGTTTTCCAACTGGTTGCGGGTTTCAAGAGAGTTTTTTACTCATCTTCTCATGTAATTGCTTTGTACAGGCAAAAGTCATACCAGCCAGTAGTGCTGCAAATCATTTGCCATTAGACACTCAAGGAGGCAAGATTGATAAGCAAGATGCAGGCAATAATCCTGTGGTGGTGGCTCGGAAGTTCAAAAAGATCAAGAGAAGCCAAACCCCCCCAAAGTTACCGGACACCTCTGCTGCTGGTTTTCCAACAAGAATCAGTACCACCATGTGGTCATCGTTGAGGTTGTCGAGTGAGAGACCAGAGGGAGTAGTATCCCTTCGCAGGATGAATGCAGATCAGATCAAGGATTTGTTTGGTCACAGCAGCATTGATTCAAGAGTCACTCCAGCTGTAAAGAGTACTACAGACAGTACACAAGCGAAGAACAATGGCATGCAGTCTAAAACCAGGCTGATGGATCCTTTATCAGGTAATATATCTTCAACTTGCACCTCATACAGATTCAGGCTTCTGCAAGCTGATGTAATAATGCTCACAATTCTCAATTAATTTTGTTGCAATGCGGGTGTCTCAAGGATTCCACATAGAAGGTTTATGAATGGATATCCGTCTTTGTCTATCAATGTGCATGAAACCTTAAGCCTAACATTTCAAGGCATCCATATATTGCAGAATGTCAACAAAAGAAAGCTGATTCCACAAATCCAAGGTTGGGACTGGTGCAAGCAATGATGACCAGCAATCATGTCAGCAAACTAGCTCCCTTGATGGCAAAATCCACATTCGAGGGGATGGCAACAACACTTGACAATGAGAAGTCACAAAGCATCCGAGAGATGCTGCTGGTGTCTCCTCATCAGAGTCTGGAGGAGTACCACCACCACCAGGGCCTTTCTTCAATCTCCATCCTTGGCAACCCATCATTTTCAAGCTCCCAGAAGGACAGACTGTGGGAGGAACAAGCAGAAGCATACTCCAGTGGAGGAAGAGGGACTCCTGGTCGTGAAGATAATAATAGTAATTCTTCAACAGCAACCACCTTCCTTGCACCACCCAGGCCTGGTACTACAGTTTCAGGTGATGTTGTATTTCCATCAGCAGCATCTGGGTCGCTGAGGAAAGCATTATCAGATGCAACTGTAGTCCCCAGTACTTCTGATATATACAATGAAAATGGCAAAACCCACAATGGAAAAAAGAGTGGGAAGAAGAAGGGCAAATCTCGTACCCCATTGCAAAGTCTACTTGCTGAAGAAATACGAGGCAAGGATTCCAAGCGCAACTCAATCAATCAGTCATCATTGTCATCATCAGATGCTAATCCTTGCACAAAGCAACTGATGTTGAGAATTAAGGGAATGGCATCAAAATCCTTTAGCCCAAAGAGCCACCAACAGACCACACCCCCTAGGTCCAGCTTCTGGAGTAGCTGCATTTGCTTCTCTCCTCTCAAGTAGGTGCTAATGCCCAGAACTGTAATTCCCCCCCTTTTTTTCTGACAAAAAGACACTCTCAAACTTACCAATTCAGATTACTCAAACCTGTTCTCAAGAACTTCCTTATTTTTTTCGAGGTCTGTCAATTATGTGTTATCACACACAATTCTCTCAGCTTGAAAAACCCTAATCTCTTTAGAGGTTTTTCTTCCGACATGAACACTCCTTTGCCAGTCACTGCTCCTGTATGAGCTATGCAGCTCATTTGTGCCAACTTCATACACAGGATGGTGATATGCACAAGAATGTGTATGATGCAAGAATGTAACAATTCTTTGCTTACAATCCTTGAAGAAACTTCCCTTCTACTTTCTTGCCTGCATTTGGACAAACCTCAATTCACTCAGGTGTAGAACACCTGAAGATTTGCATGCTACCTTGCAAACTACTACAGCAATCTTCTTGCTCATATAGAGTACTATTTTCTTGCTCAATTTCCTGAGTCTACCATTCTTTGCTTAAGATCCCTGAAGAAACTTCCGTTCTACTTTCTTCTTGCTCACCGTCCCTGTACTATGTGTTCTTGATTTGCAATTTCAAAGCTTCAGCCAAAAACCTACTAATGTGTGTGAGCTTCTCTAATCTACACAAGAACAAGAGCAAATGTTATTGTCCTTGGTTGAAGAAGAAACATATGGTATGGTGATGTAATTGAGAGACAGATAGACAGACAGACAGACACAGACACAGACAGGGACCTGAAGCACAACACTTTTATGTTATGACCTTAAGCAATGATATTTTGCCTGCATTCTCCCTTGACATACAATTGATCTCTGAACTCAATCAAGACTGATTTGCATCACAAAGAACAAGCAGAATTGTGATGGTGAGGAAACAAAAACCTCTCACAAACACAGTAATGAAATAAAATGCAATAATTTCCATGCTCTAGATCATATGGTCTTCTCTCATTCAAGGTCTTCTTCTTTGGTCTACATCACATGGTCTCATACCAGCCTCTGCTGCTGTCATAGATAGGTATGTTGTTAATGTTTGAACACATTGGCAACATGTTCAAACATAAGCAACGACCTGAGACTTCTCCAAACAACTTGGCTAGCTGCTACCATATTTGTAATGTTACAATTTGAGCAGTGATCCACTTGTGTTGTAGAATTTTCATGGAGACTGAAATGAGGAAAAGCACAAATATGAAGAGCAAGAATGCTGCATCATTGTTCAAGACACTACTGAAGACAAAAAGGGCTCCCTACCAAGAGTGAAAATTGCAGCTGTGTACACTATGAAGTTGCTCTGGACTTCCTCTGGTAGAGATGGTACTGCATATCCCTGTACTCCAACCTGCTTGTTCCACTTATATTTCAGTATATGAAGAAGACAGAATGCAGTCCTAGGAAGGTTATACTCCTTCAAGAAAACACTTGATAAGTGACCTGGGTCTGCAGTAGCTGAGTGCTATGGCTATGATCCTAATTTAATTGAACTGAAGACCACACCAAACAGTGTGCATACACAAGGCTGCTGGTGCAGACAAAAAGAGGACAGAAGTAAAGATGCAATCTCTTGTCAATTTCGTACTTGTCTTTCATCTCATATCTTTTCATATGGATATGGAAAGAAGTTCATTCTGTAAGGACAGAAGGCATGTAAAATCTATCTTGTTCAGTTCAGTTCACCACATCTGCACCACATCTGTAAAGTCATGCTAGTCAATCCTTTATACGCCGAGTTTTGCTGTCTAGCATCAGCTTCAACCATGTTCTCAACTCTCTACGGAGCAGATAATTAGCAACCATTTCCTCCAAGACTGAAGTGTTCAATAGACTGAACTCCCTCTGCAATCCGCTTCACACAACCTGAATCACGAGGGCTGACCAACAGTGATCCAGCATCAGTCTTGATCTTTGGCAATCTGAGCCTTTCTCTCTCCAGTGCATCGATGAAATCCTTCCATATTCTAACATTCGATGCAATGCAATGTTCAGTTTCTGAGCCTAACCCATCTTCGGCCATGTCAGGTGCCTCAAAGAAACCAGAGATTGCAAGGCTCAATTCAGTGTTGAGATCAAGCAAAGAGTTTGATCCAGGGAATATACTATCATCCAAACCCAGTCCTCTTGAGCTACCACCTTCAAAGATGGGACTTCTCAACAAGTCCAAGGTTACAACAGTTTGTGTAATTCCCAAATCAACCCCTGCTCCAGTCTCTTCAGGAAAGAGGGGTTTACTTCCATCATTCATATTAAAATCTTCAACAAACAAACCTTGATTAGCCTCCTGTGGCAAAAGTGCCGCAGTTCTTGCAGGCACCAACTCCTTTCCAAACAACTTACACACTGTGTTGACTGAAGATGGGGGACTCATGTCAGGTTCTTTCCAAGCTCTCCGTGAGCTTGTTCCAAATTCCTGGTCAATTTGACTAGCAACGTCAACATCTTTCTGAGTCTGCAACATTGTCACTCCAGGGCTTGTCTCTGCACAGTCAACACTATGGATTAGTAACCTAGAAATAGTAAAGACTGCATCTGTGGAACACAGTCACCTACTGATGCAAATTGAGAGCTCTGAAGATTTCCAATCCTTGCAAGAGGTAATTGAACTCTTCACTCATAACCTTGTATGCAACCGTTGCTAATGGGGTCCTGTGAAGTCAATCTTACTGGCAATCACCACACTTCATCTAATCTCATCTCCTTACCACAATTCACATATTCAGCTTCCCAACCCTGCACTCCTTGGAACGTTGCTCCTTCCAAAGGAGCATCATGTTCACAGTAATCCACGCTGTGTCTATGTGTCAGCAGCTTATCAGTGCCTCTGATATCTGACTGCATACATCCATAGGAACTCCTCTCTTCTTGCTCTCCTTTCCTGGGGCTCACAATATCTGGTTTAGCTACTCCATGTACCTCTTGTTCAGGAGTTTCAAAATTGTCCTCATTTCCAACAATGCAAATTGGAGTCCTGAGATCAGTCCCACTTTCACCAATGGCCATTCGAAAGATTTCTGACAGTCGTCCACTAAGACTTGAAGCTTCTACAAAACTCTCATACTCTGCCTCAAGGACATCATCAGCTCCCAATGCCATTTGTATGCTCTGCTTGAGGTCACCCACCTGCTTCTGCTTTTGTGGTTTTGACCTTCCAGATTCTGCCTTGCAATGCAAACTACTTCTGGACCTTCTAAGATGCCACCCTGCACCAGCTTTGCTCCGGTTGTACAAGCTTTCTACTTTTGATGTGGAGTAAGGGCTATGAACTAACTGCTTTCTCCCAGCAAGTCCTTTTATTTGTTCTGCCTTTGCCAGAAGGAGAGCCTCTCTCCTTTTGACACAACCAAACTTATCAGGTGTGTTGAACTTGGTGCTCACCTTCTGAGACTTGTTGCCTGCAAGACCAGGATCTGTGCCCTTACTGTGAATGTCAGCATATCTACTTGGAATAATGCGGCCTTGTCTTCGTTTCTTTTGCGGGTCTGTCACAGTGGGAGACTGTGAACCCAATGCCTCAATTGCTTTTTTTGGAGGGGTGTGTAACACAATGCCTGGTTCTTTGGTTCCATTTGCACAGTCCTCTTCAATACAGCTTATCCCTACTTCAGGAAATTTAGTGGGAGGGGATGTCAAACAAGGCAGCAAAGAGGGAACATTTCCTGTCTTTAAACTGCTTTGCACAGCACTTTTACTACATCTTGCAGCTTCTACCCAGTATTGGGTCTTGTCAGAACATGATCTTAGGGAGAAGGCCTCATCACTTGAACTGAGAACTGGTGGATCATTGCTTGCTGATGCTGCCACCATGAGGTTGCCATTGTTAAGGTTTCTCTGAGTCAACACTCCCTCCCAGTTCTCTTCAGCTATTTGGTCTAGAATTGCATCTTTTGGGCAGTCATTTTGATGTGGCTCTATGGCCATCTCCTTCTCCTTGTAATCAACTGGAGTTTGCAAAATGGGGCAACTTGCAACAGCAGCTTTTGAAACACATTTGGTCACACGGTTGACATGCAAACGAGCTTGCAAACTTGCCAGCTTTTGGCTTAAGTTTGAAATTTCCCTTGCCACTTCATTCCCCATGTCGCACTGAATCTCTTCTTCCAAATCAGCCTCCACTTCTGCCATGGTCATCATCTCATTAACATATCCAAGAGACAATGGAGATTGTGTCAGTTCATCTTTGAGCTGTGGAGGATCCTCATGCAGGAGGCCTGCCTTTTCAATCTCTGCAATACAAATTTGACTTCTTGACTCTTTGAGATCTAGATTCAGTTCCTGGAGGTCTTGGATGATTGTCTCCGTTTCTGCCAACTCAAGTGATGGTGCTCCTTTGCTTGCCACAAGTTCTAGGGCATCATCAATCTCAAGTTGCCCATCTTTGGGTGACAATGCTTTGACTGACATCCTCCTTGTTGAATTCAACTCCACCTTTTCACCAACAATACTGCCTTCAACTTGAATCTGTTGTTGTGTACTAATGCCTTGAGATGGTGTGCCAGGATTGGGCACATTTGCTAGCTCCAGATTGATTGCAACAGTTCTGAAAAGCATAACAACATAAAATTGAGGCAAATTCGTGACCAACAATGGAACATATTCATGGGTGTGGTTACATTGTCCACTGCAACATATAGAGCCAACAATATTAGTACCTGCAACTCCCACACTTCACTGTTGAGCTGGCAAGTTCCCCCAGGCTGTTGTGAGCATCTTCCATCACACAATTGGCAACCAACGTGTTGACAGAGCACATTGCCGTAGCAAGAAAATGAGGATTCGCTGGCAGGTTCACAAAATCCATCCTGCTGATTTCAGGAACCACCTCTGGCAGGTCTTCTGCAACAGCTGTATCAGCCTCAATACGTGAGCAAGCTGAAGCTTTTCAACCGCAGCTTCCAACTATGCTGGTATGTACTTTCTTTAAGACTGCTGTCTATTAGACAAGCATCTTGTCCCTATGAAAGGAAGTAGAATTGAAAAACCCTCTTATAAATTGGAATGTGTGCTGGACAATTCTGAATGAGAGAATTCTGGAATACCTGCGACGGTGGTGTATTCAGCACTTCTGGCTTCATCCTCTTCTTTCTTTGGATTCTGCCCACATGAAACCTCTCTTCCACAATTGACAACAGACACCTTCTCAAGTTTCACTGTGGAGACAAATGGTGCACAATCTGCACTAGAGCTCCCAATGGATCCAATGGGCACACTATCAGCACCGGAGCTTCCTATGGATCCAATGGATCCACAATCATCACTGGTGCTTCCAATGGATTTAAAGGGTGCACAATCAGCAGTGGACCTTCCAATGGATCCCAAGGGTGCACAATCAGCACTGGATTTTCCAATGGATCCAAAGGGTGCAAGATCAGCAATAGAGCTTCCAATTTTACAAGAATCATCTGAGTAGAATGCAGGATTGCTCCACACCACTATGGCTCCAGCATGTTGAGACACAGATTTCTCAGTTTCCTCTTCAGGCACTGCACACAGTAAAACATGCCACCACTCAGTTGCCACTTTCAACTGATCTGACACAAACTCATCATGGATTTAGGTCAGCTTTGCCTTGGAAAAGAAGGAAAAATTTTTACCAGAAGACTGGGAAGTGGCAATCAGCTTCTCTGGAGTTAATGATCCCGGTTCCAGACCAGACTGTGTAGCTACCAGCTGCTGCTGCTGCTTCACTGCTGCCATGGCAGGCTGAAACTGCAAAGATCTTGCAGGCTGAACCACCTCAACACAGCCACAAAACAACGACAATTTTCCCAGTTGTATCAGCGCACCACTTTCAGCTAACGAAAACGCCAGAAAAGAGGATTGACAGTACTAGCTAGGGCATGCAAGTAGTCGCAAGTCTGAGTCTCCAGGAAGCCTGAGCTTCTTCACACATTAAGAGATTCTTTTTCTTCTTCTTCTTTGCACGAAACACAAACGCTTCTTCTTGCAGCACATACATACATACATACAAGCGAAGCAAGCATCCACAAAAGCAACAAAAAGAATTCTCCAACAACAACAAGACGCAAGAATTGTTCAAGGATGTCAATCAAACAAGAACCTTTGATGCTGATGATGATGACGATGATGATAAAAGGAGTTCACAAAACTGCACAGAAAATATTACCTGGTTTCAACAAAAGAGCATGTGACATACTAACCAGTTCATTGACACTTAGCGGGCACAAAACCACTTCTTCCTCTTCTTCATCTTTCCGCCGCTGCCCTCGAAACTCCTTTCTGCCTCTTCCTCCTCCTCCTCCTCCTCCTCGCACTGAATATCTCTCTAACAGCGATCGAGGCAATGGTATCTTGGAAGGCGAACGACGGTCAGACATCTGCATCGCATCAGTAATAATAACGATAATACGTTGGAAATTTCTGCCCAGCAAGTTCTCAGATTTATCACAAAGAAAAGCACCGAGACAGATAGAAACACATAGACAGACAGACAGACAGAGAAACTTGATAAGTAGTGCTCAAGAGAAAGGAGAGGATCCTGTGAGAAACAGAACTGAGAACAGGTGCTCAAGAGAAGAGGAAGAAGGAAGGAAGGAAGGAAGAGACGATGAGAGAAACTAAATGTGAATTTTATGCTGGAATGGAACAAACAAAAGCTGGAATTTTACAAACAAAAGATCAATAAAACGTTCAGCTAAGCTTTCTTTGTCTTTTTTTTTCGGTTTTTTTCTTGGGGCGTTTTTTTTGTGGCGTTTTTTGAAAGTGGAGCAACAGGGAAATTGAGCGAAACGTAAGCGCCAGAGTGAGAGGAGAAAAGAGGGAGAGGCCGAGGGGGAACGAGCAAAGCGACAAGGGACAAACGGACGCATTGATGATGATGCTCAAGTTTAAACCAGTCTTGGGCGGGTACACCGACCAGTAGAAGAGAAGAGAAAGGGAGGGGGGGGGGGGTCCTGCCTTCCTTCCTACCTACCTACCTACCTATGTCTCCTCACGTGGTATGTAGTACCTACTTACCTACCTGTGTATTTCCTACCTACCTGCCTATGTATTTCCTACCTACTTACCTTCCTACTTCTTAGGAGGTTGCTAGCCCTACAGTTTTTTTCTTTTTTTCTTTTTTCTCAATTTTTTGATGTAGCCAAAGTGGGGATGATCCATCTTCCACAGGAAGATTTAGCCAAATCTTGGTTGAATTTCTGGCTATTGGAAATCTCAAAAAGAACTTTGATTTTAGCACTTTTAGTAATTTAATATAGCTTTTTGGCTACGTATAGCCAATGAAAAAAAGAAAGAAAAGAAAAAAAAAGGGGGGGGGGAGCTGTTGTTAGAACCTCCATGTGTAATCTATCTCTGAAGGAAGGTTGTTTGTTTGTTTTGTTTTTTTTGTACTCATGAGATCCACTGAACCGGGATGCTTGAGCTCACATTCTTGGTGTCTTTGGAAAGCTCTCAAGGAGGACGGGTGCCTGCCTCCACTTGGTTCCACAACCGTTTGGACTTGTGGTGCAAAAGTTCTTGAATATTGAATGATTTCTTCACTGAAAATTAAAATCAAAAGTTCTTGAATATTGAATAAAGAAAAGGACTTGCAGTGCAAAAGTTCTTGAAAATTGAATGATTTCTTCACTGAAAAATTTAAAATCGTAGCTAAAAATTTAGGAGGAATTGGAATGTGCTTTTGGTGCTGTTGGAAAGATCTTGATGAGCAGGATTTAATGGAATTTATTTGGTAAGATTTGGATTCAGAATATGAGAGAGACATTGATTTTTTTAAGTGATTTCTGTCGCTGAAAATACAAATAAATCCCAAAAAAAACCCGGTTTTGCAGAAGTTTTCACAACTGAATAGGTAAGTTAGTGAAAAAAAAATTGAGGTTTTGAGGTACAGAAGGAAAGAGAGAACCAAGAAATTGTTTTGCATTATGAGGCAAAGCTGATGTAAAATTATTCTGAATTTTTCAAACATATCAAGAGATATTTCCCAAAATTTTCAACAAGGAAAATTTGAATTCATATGTGTGGAATTTGACAACAATGTAAGGTAGTCAGGCAAAAAACCTAAAGAAATAAAACTTCCATGAAAGAGTGTGCTTAACATTAGAGAAAGATTTCCTCAAAATGTTGCTTCGTTTTCTGAATCCTAGATGAATGAGAAAGAAGTCCATATGCTCAAAATGAAAACAAAATGCACTCAAATTATCTACAAGATATATAATAATTCTATTTTTTTTAAGGAATTTTTGTTTGTAGCCAAAGTGGCAATCATAGATAGGAAGATGTTGGAAAAGTGACAATCATCCCCTAGGAAGATTTAGCCAAAACTGCCCATAAATCAGAATTAAAGTGAAAAAATAATAATCATCTTTGTATTTTTTGGCTACACAATGAAAACCACATATACAAATATGGTGATTTTTACTTTTTCTTTCCTCACCTATGGTGACTGAAACCCTCCAAAATCAGTTTTTTTCAATTTTTCTTTCTAATTTTTCTTTTTGGAAAAAATTCAACCATAAGAAAAACATTGGATATAATCAATAGGAGAGAAGGCCGGAGTGCAATTAGGTTGAGATTATTGCAAAGGGATGAAGTCCTCTTGCTTAACCCCTAACCCTCGAGGCAAACCATTTTGGTTAGGGGGGCCTAGTATGGTTGAGGTACGCAAAAAAACT
This sequence comes from Sphagnum tenellum, assembly GCA_963921925.1. Classification (NCBI taxonomy): domain Eukaryota; kingdom Viridiplantae; phylum Streptophyta; class Sphagnopsida; order Sphagnales; family Sphagnaceae; genus Sphagnum; species Sphagnum tenellum. The sequence continues at coordinate 9,158,808 of OY998148.1, forward strand.
ATCTCATTTAATATTCATTGGACACCTCACTTGAACATGTTGAAACTTATTAACATATTCATATTGAAAGTTTTTTTTCTTTCATAAAAATATACATTATTAAGGTATTATTTTATTCATAGAATTTCAAATTTGAACAAGTTTAAGGATTCTAAACAAGTCTTTAAAAACTTTCTAGTGATTTTGTTTTGTGAGAAAAAAAAAGTTCAAGTACCAATAAGGAACATTAAAATAAATTATTTTGCTTCAAGATTTGTACCACAAACTCATTAGCTATTAATGTATATAAAATGTTCAAGTTTGATCAGAACCAAATGCCCTATCACAATGTACAAAATTGCAAAAAATAAAATTTTTGAAAATTTTGGGCCATTGATAGGACATGGTCCACATTGGATAAATCTTACAATTTTTACGCTTATAAGTGAAGAAAATAGATACTTTAGATGCCCATATAAAATTTGGAGCAAATTTAATTCATTTGACATTTAAAAAAAAGAAATTTAAAACAACTCATAGGTTTTATGAAGAAAAAGGTGAATTTGAGGTCCTAAGATTGAGTCCTTATGTTTCAAACAAGGTACCTTGATTACCCTTGGACCTTAAGGATTTCAAAATCCCTAACATTTAGGGGTTAATAAATGAAAGCCCATATTGTGAGAACCTTCACTAGTTTTTTTGATATTGTGCAAATTAATGGTACTAATATTTATATTACAAACTAATGTACCAAGTAAGGTGCACATCAATCAAAGCATATTAACCCAAAAAAACCTTGTGTGGGGTAATAATGGTATAAATAGGGGTATTAAAGGAAAGCTATACTAGGCAAGTTGGGTCCTTGATATTAGGATCTATATTGGTCTATAATATCAAGGTCCCATCCATATACCCACATTGATGTTTAAATTGATTTTCAATATAAAAAAGGGCCTACTTGAACATTGGGAGGGTATTTGATTTTGTTAATAAACATCAGCCTAATTTTTAAATATTTTAAAATCATAGAATCATTAGTTTTAATTATTTCAAACCCCTTGTTAAGAGTGTTAGTTTGGTTATTCAACTATGTCACAATTAAGTAAATTCTAAGTTGGATTAGTGTAATTAAATGTGTTTTAGCTTTAAATTAGTTCAAGTGTGAACTAAATTCAGGATATTTCATATTTGGAATATAATTGTAAGTTGTGTGTTCTCTAATCACTTTTGATGATTATAAATTCCAAAACACACAAGTTTATTGTTACGAATTATTTTATGTTTTATGCAAGTTTCATTATGGCACATGGATTGGTACGTATTTAATTTTGTGTTTTGGGTATGATTTTTAATTATTTATAAGTGAATCTTGTTTTGAATCACCAAAAGTTTGATATTATTATGTTGTGTTACATCTAAATTCATTTTATTTAAATATTAGTTTTTGGTTTGGTTATGTTAAGCACGAGATTAATTTTTATATTTGTGGAGCTTTAATAGATGCACTATGTGACACCATGTTTGGACCTATGGACCTTAAAAGGGTCACATTAAATATTAAGATTTATAGTTTCTATGATTAGTTATGGGGTATAGGTTTAGTTGGTAGGCATCTTTTACATTGTTCTCACCATATTTTTTACTGTTTGCTCATGATCTCGAACTATCGGCCTGCATTTGATGAAATATGATGATGATAATTAATTTGAATGATCCAAATGTGTGGTTTTAGACATGTGAACAACAAACAACTTTGTTTCAATATATATTGACAATGAGAATAGAAAACTTGGTAATTGTTCAACATCAAGATAGACTTTGATATGCCATTATTTGTGAAGGTGGTTATCAATCTCAAGTTTGTAGGTTCAAGCTAGGATAGTATGTGTATTTGCAATAGACAACATTGATTACTTTGGATGTGATTCTAGGGCATATCATTTTGCAAGTGTTTTGGAATGTTCTTGTTGGAGGGCTAGGATGGTTAAACATTAAAGGATCATGTGCATAATTGTCATCTTTTGCGTGTTGATTGTCATCTTTGCATGTTGACGATCAAGTTCACTTGTTTTTGGTAATTGTTCCCATTGGATTATGTTATATGTTGTGTGGGTAGTCTACAGGGACCGCCATTATGTTGAGTTGTAATTGATGTTTTAAAGGTTGGCATATGTTATGTGTTATGTCACCATTGAAAGAAATACCAATTGGAAAATATTTTGCTTTCAATGCATTAAGTAGACCGAGATACCTATTCCTATAATTAAATTATATGAATATTTTACATTTTCCTTATGATGATTCACATTTGACTAATGATTTGAAAGGGATTGCAATTATGTAACTAACAATGGGTTTGGTATCGAAACCTCGTTTACTAGTCTATTCACCTTAAAATGTTCACTCTTGGTGGATTTACAAAGTGAAGTTTTTAGGTTATAATTTAGCCTATGGGGACCCAAACAAGGGGACAATTTGGAGGTGATCCATCATTTAAAGTGATTTTATGTTATTTAGTTTGTGTGTGTGGATAACGATAATTATAGACACCCATATAGTAATGCATGATATATTGTCATAAAAAATATAACAATTTTGTGTGGTTTTTCTTTAGACTTTTTCAACTTTGTTACAACCATAGTTATACATCAAAATTGGATATTTGATTTTTTTTTATAACTATGGTCATCAACTTTTTAAATCACCTTTGATGCCCAACAAGGGTTTGGTGCAATTTCTAATACTTATTTATCATTTAGTTCAAACTTTAATCCAATATTGGGTAAACATATTAGCCCAAAGTCAGTTTCATCGATAAATAATCTTTCAAACAACGAAATATTTTTTTTGTGAAAATACCAAACTTAGGTGTTGAAAACCATCATAATTTCAAACTTAATTTCAATCATAACCATTGAAGCTACAATTTGAATAATTTCACTCATTGTATGACAATATCATAGCAGATCATGAAACAATAATAATTTCAAACTTATGAAAACAAATTTAATTATTCATTTCATCCATGTGAAAACTGGTCCTAGGTAATTTATTGATTTTTAGAGTATGGTAATACCCAAGGAGTGAGGCATTCCCAAAACAAGCAACACCCAAGGTTGAGCCGAAGGGTGCTTAATTTGAGAACACATTATTCCGAGGGTTTTTCATAATGTTACACTCTTTATGGAGGAAAAGCTTCACCTCCAAATTTTAGGCTGGTGCTTTTGGCATTATAAGAGAAGGGCCTATTTGACAGAGTATCTACCTCTATCTCTCAGGACATATCAATAGGATCCTTCTATATTCTTGGCTACCTACTGGAACTCGTTGTAGAAATCTGGCGATTTTCTTTGATTTTCTTTTTATTTTTGTTTTTTTCATTTTGAAATTTGGCGAATCTGGACCATTTTTCCCATGAAAAATCCTTTGTATTGGTTGAAATCACATTTTTCAAGTCAAATTTTAGCGAAATTTTGCCAAAAAGAAAAACACTGCCTACTCCTTAAGAGCGAGAGGGATCTTGCACCAAATATCAAGTGGGAGGGATCTTACACCTTACACCTCCTTAGGCATACAGTGTAAGATACCTCCCACTCTAAATAAGTAGGCGTAAGAACCTTTGCTTATTTATTGACTACCTTGAAAATCTACCACATTGTATCCAACATTTGGAAGTTTTGGCACTAATGTTATTATAGATTACTGCAGCCCCTGAATGTCATAAAACCATTTAGCACAAATGAAAATGTGAAAAAAGTTCAAAGTCTATTATCAAGTGCAATAGTGAACCTTCATTCAGAAAGTTTGAGTGTAATGTAAGGGTTACAAAGTTACAAACCATCAATCTGCATCACATTCATGTTTGGGAAATATTGCAGAGCTTTCAAAGTGAACATACCAAATCCAAAAGCATGATAGCTCCAAAACAAATAAAATGGAAGGGCTCACAAAAGAAACCTGTCCTCTCCACCTTTTCTTGAAATTGTGTTTGTTTCAGGGGTGTGACTTTGGGCATCTTCTCACTCTAACCTGCATTTCAAGAGGGGTGGCATTTCAAAGGTCAGTTGCAACTTGATTTGCAAAGATCTCCTTGCCATGGTTGTTCAGCACCTCAGATAACTGGCTGAGACAAGTGAGTAGTTGACTAAGTGCATCCTATAGCATACAACCAGCCAACATTTGGAGCTGTAATCACTAACTATTGGCCCTGACGACTATAAAATTTACCTTGCTGTCCTACCAACCATTCCATGGTGGACATATGCAACAATGGAAACTGCTCCACTGGAAGACAGTCACAATCAGTGACATACAGTGGACAAGAGCTAAGTTGTACCAGAGAAACCTACGGCAAGGCTGAAACAAAATTGTGGATGAAATCTATTGATAGCCATCTCATGTACTTAAGTAACTGAAATGCCAATGCTTTCCACTGCTCTTGCTTCCACAGAACTGATGAAATCTTGTGATGACATAAGGGTGACAAGAATAGAGATGCCCATAGAGATGCTACAAGGCTGCATAAATAGTCCTACAAAGATGGCTATGAATTGAGAAGAGGGATAAGTTGCTTGAAGGCTCGCTCATAAACAGGTTTTTTGAAGTCGACCACCTGCATGTGCCACAGTTTGATTAGCACACTGGTTGCATAACTACCAGGAAATTTGAGAAATGTAGACATCACATCAACCTTGCCTGAAACCTCAGTTCCACTGAAACTGATGAGGCCAGAAAGGTAACATCCTTCTGAATTTCAAATCATGCAGCTTTTGAAATGCTGGATGATGTTCTCAAACTGAGCACTAAAGAGACTTGTAGACTTCCTCCTCAATGCAATGATGGCGAAGAAACCACATACATTACTAATGACTTCTTCCACTGGCACCCATTTCCACTCAGAAAACTCTGCCACTTCTGTGCCATCACCTGCCAGGTTGATCTCACTTTCATCCCCAGTAAACCTGAACAAAAACCTGTTGCATAAATGTACACTGCATAAGCATAATCTATCAAGTAATTTCCTATACAGTTTACAACCTCTAACCTTCATTTGCTTCAGAAACTGTGTCTATACAAATATGGAGAGGGATTTTGGGTACTTCCCAACATGTGACAATTAAATTACCATTTCTGAGCTTGTCCTGTCCATTCTTTTCCCCACAAGGTAGTCATCTTTGCCTTTGCTTCAGGTGGAAAGTCATATGTTAACCACTCTTGGACCTGCAGAGAACATGCTATCAGAAGGTATAAAACACAGATTCAATCCAGCCCCATTGGAGGAATTGTCCAAGAATGGCAAATAATACAGAAATTATTGGCAGCTGGAAGGGTGCATTTGCATATCTCTAACTAAAGTCACAGAATTCAGAATCATTGATGTGACCCCTTTCTTTCTTGCTTTACACATGACCCCTCCAATGCTCTGTATGTACAGTATTTGCAATAACATTGTTGCTGACAGTCCAAATATCTGAAATAAGTTTTCAAAAGTCAAATATTTGCTTAGGCACTCCAGTTCATCACATTGACTACCTCTCTTGGAAAGCTCCTAAATGGTTCACCAGTGAGTGTTAGTCACCTTCAGTGCAGTAACTGTAGTCAATTGTAGGGCACAAATGTGGGCACAAAGCATCTATATACAAGATTGCAGAGAAATTTCCACAGCGTCACTTTGAAGATAACATGACAATGAGTGGAGTCATAACCTTATGAGAGTTGCTCACAAAGTGTCAGGCTACCATCATGATAGCAGCAATGCGCTGTCATGACTAAATGACTGATTTGATAAACTCTCCACGGTGGGTGTGGATAAGTATATAATAATCCACCCAAGGTTTCAACGAAACTACTATACAGATTCTGTGCCCTGAGTTTCTGTCACTATTCTCTAACTCAGTCATGATGTTGGCTAGAACTCAAGAGAAATAGCTAATACAAAAAAGTCAATAGTATCCTCATTCAAGCTGCACAAGCTTGTGAGGATAAGCTTCAGTTCATTTTAGCTTGTTGCTGAACAAACAAACATCTAAGGGTAAGGCATAGAGACAGCTACACAGAGGGTAGTGGTTGCAGCTTCCTGCACCCTGTACATATCCTTTAAGCCACCACTGGGCACAAAGTATAAGATATGCAATACCTCCCCAAGGAACTTGGCCGAGACAACACCTGTCTCCTCCCTCAGTTCCCTAGATGCAGCCGCCTGAGGGTCTTCTCCTTCATTGACCCCTCCCTGCACTATCCCAGCTCCCAACCACTCCTATCCATTACCACAATGCTTTCTCCTCCTATCATATCTCCACCAGCATAAAACAACTCCTGCATCTCTACTGAAGGGCATGACATGGTTATTGCATTCTACAGATGCAAAAAATCACCCCAACTATGTACCTTTCTTTGAGCATCAATGTTGTTGAATCATGGTTCCACTGATCAAGCTAAGCTGTTCACCATCTAGTTGCTAAAGAAAATGCCTTGTTTTGGGAAGAGGATTGCAATCAGAGTAGGGAAGCCAAAAACACAATACCTGTGGCATTTGCCAGGTTCCAGGAATATTGAGTCGTGAAGCCACAAACACCTGCAAGCAAGCCAATTTCTCTTCAGACTCCCTTTATGATCTGAAACAAATATGTTCTCTCAAGTCCTTACAGGAGGTTGGGGTGTATAAAAACACCCTGAAAACGGCCCAGAAGGTTCAAGATGTATAAGGAAAGTGCTAGTGATTTCCTGCTCAGATTCATTTGAGCTCCACTGACAGAGAAAGAAAGAGATGTATTCGTCCTTGAACTAGAACAGCCAATGATGATAAATACTTTGAAATATCACAACTCTAGACAGTACTAGGTTCCCACTGCACAGAAGATAATTTTACACCGGTTGATGAAAGAGTCCCAGGGAAACTCCGGTCAAGCTCTATAACTAAAGTTCTTTGAAATGTGTTCATCTTTGACATCTTTTGATGTTCTTTGACATCATATGGCATCCAGCATCGCTACACATACTGCCTTTGGCTACGAGTGGACGAAACATCGACCTTTGAAAGTCCATGTAGAGGGGGAAAATACCATCGTGCAAGGTTTCCATAACACGTACAACCCTAAGACCCCCCTGAAAGGAAATGCCTTTCACGAAAATGACCGAAACATACATGCCAGTCCGATCTTGATACACCTTTGATTTGAATCACAAACACAAGGACTCGAACTTGACAATATTTTGGTGTGTGTACACAGAGATTTCCAAGTCAGTATACAATACTCGGAAAAACAGGTACGAGATTACAGTAGAAATCTCGGGAAACAACACGGTCTCGAACCAGCTTTTTCCCTCCCGAAAACAGACAGAAAAAAAATTCATCAGAAGAAGAAGAAAAAGTATTACCTCATTTTTGTCATTCACAAGGCAGATGCCTACATTTGCGCGATAATCAGGAGGAGGAGAATTGCAGGCCACAGCCATGGAAGAAGAAGAAGAAGAAGAAGACGACGACGACGACGACGACGACGACGGCAACGACAAGAAAGCGTTGTATGTCCGACGTCTCAAATGTGCTTCAACAAACCTCCTGATTCTTCCTCCTCCTCCTCCTCCTCCTCCTCGACCTAGGAATCGACAGCCCCCCGAACTTGCAGCAAACTGCACTGTCTATGCCACGTGTTTTCCGCGATGTCACTGCATCCCGTGAAGTTGATGAAAAGGCGCTGCTGCGGAGGCAAGACACTGCGGAGAACACAGCGAATGTGGCCGTGGAGGGACAAGGAGACGGGAGAAACGGAGTAGGGAAGCGCACAGGGAGAGAAGGCAACAGCAGCGGCATCGCCCTCACTACAATTCACACCATCGGCAGAGAGAGACAAAGAAGGCCCCCGGGGCGGTGTGAACGAAGCGCAGGCAACGCCACCATCCACAGAAAGGAGGCCAGCCGGTTGTGGATGGATGAAGTTACTTCAAGGGAAAGTGCTTATGTCAAAGAAGTACTATTAGTGGTTATTGCTGAAATTTCATAAATTAGTTGTTTTTATTACACAAGTGAATTTTTTTTTAAATAAAATAATTATGTGGCACCTTCAAGAGTGTTGAAGTTGAAAAGGTATTATTACAATAATATGTTGGTGTGGAATAGTAATATGGATTTTGGCACACCATTGGTGCATGGGATCTAGTGGCACACAAATTGCATTGCACAATCTAACACTTACTATTAATTGGTCTAAGTGATTTTGCGATTTATAGTCTCTTTCATATTGGGTGGTTGTTCTCACTTTTTTTTTGTGTGTGAAAACTATGGGTCTCATTTCTCACAACCCTTTTAAAAGAACCTCTAAGGTTCTCATTATTTTAAAAAAAGAAGAAAATATTTAGATAACCTTTATGGGTTTCATTGGAAAAAAAATTCTCAATGGTTTCAGTTTGCTTGGTTCTCATAAAAATTACAACCCTTGGTTCTTAGTGACTGTTCCCAGAAGCCTGTTTTCGAAATTTTTTAAAATTTTGAATATTTTTTTAATTATTTAACTTGTAATGAAATTTTATTTAAATAATTTTTTTAACTTGTTTTTGTAAAAGAATTGAAAGTTTCTTCCTAAAGCTCGTGTTGAAGGAGATGTTGAAGAGGCTAGCATCGCCTAGTGATTTTTTTTTCAAAATACCAAGGTGTCTTGGTAGGCTACATGCAAACCCATGTGCGATTATTCATGGCAATTTGAAAAGGTTAGGAGTACGTGGTTGTGGCCACCTTTATTTTAATTATGTAGATTCTCGCTCCTTACGAATTTAAGCATTCAAAATTAGGTGACAATCCAAGGTAACTTATGATAAGTGTGTTGGCAAAACATTGTCCTAATGAGGTATTGTATGGCAATCAAGTAGATGGAAATTTAAGAAACATTGCAATCATTTTCATTTTGTAATGACTAATTCGCAATCTTGATTGTTTAGTATTAGCACACAAAAACGCAAAAAGAAAAAAATTGCAAAATCAAAACATTAAATGGATTGAAGGGGAGTTTGAACCCTGACCTTTAAGGATCTTGCCCACTGCAACCCAACCTAGATATGCATAATCTACACACATTAAAACCATACATGCATGCCCACATTAGTAAGAAGTTGCCAATGCAAATAACACCTAGTCATTTGGGTATAATTGCATAGTTTGAATGGAAAGCAGGCTTGGGATGTCTCATACAAGTGGAGTCACTATAAACAACATTGGCACAAGCTAATGCTAAAAAAACCTCCACATGTTTAAAATGCACAATGAAAACTTTGATTTATGTAACCGAAGGAAATTACTAGAACAACACATTTGAAAATTAAAAGTTGAGATTCATTCTTAATTGAAAAATGTATGAAGAGGAAGTCCAAACATTTCAAGCAAGTTTGGAAAGCTTAAAGGTAAAGGCTCAAAATGCACTAGATGAAATCCTTTTCCACACCCATACATTACGATTATATATTATTTAATTTGACTAAATTTCAATTGCATTTAACCATATTAAGTTTGCAAGTGTTTTGTTACAATAATAAATGATCAATATTATTCATAGTTGTTATGTTCACTATGTTGTTCATCTATGAGTATAATTTGAACCTTATTTAATTATATAATAATTTCAAATTATTGACATGCATATTGAAAAAACTTTTAATTTTATCTACACAATGCACTATAATGGGTTAATGATATTTTTGACATTTTTAAATATCAAAATGATACATGAGTTTAATTATTAACTTTTAACATGTTGAAACCATTATTTAGGATGTCGTAACCCGTTTTGGGTTTGTAACCAAAGCAAGGGCTTGAAAATGTGGGGGCCAAAAGTGAAACTTGAGAGCCACATTTCATGATCCTAAGAGTGTAGGAAAGTGAGGGAATGAACCCACACACTCCCAAGTGGGCTTGCACTTTGGGAGTTAGTGTTAATGAATTTTCAAATTTTCAGAGGGCAATTTTACGGGACAAAACTCAATGGATTAAAGAATTCCTTTTATTATTGGAATGATTTGGAGACATAGCTCTCTAAAATGGGGTCGCATGATCCATTTGGTTACTTAAAACATAAGTTATGACGAAAAGAAAGGTCAAAAGTCAAACTGTCAATTTGATTCTCAACCACTAAAAGTTAGGAATCACCTTGATTTACTTGCGTGTATGTGGCGTGTCACATATCATTGAAAAGATCTTGAGAAGGGCTACAACTTTATTTCAGACTTCACCTCCAAAGTCATGGGAGTCCTAATTTTGAGAATTTCAAAATTCCCAAATTAGGAATAGGGGGACAAAATGACATTTGGATGTGGGGCCCGTGGCCAAACACAAAAAATACTATAAGGGGAAAGTGGTGGTTTCCCCCAAGTCCAAGCCATGGTGAATTTTGTGAATCTATGTTCGATCATGGCTCGTCTGTGCACCAAAAATGCCATAATTACGCACTAACTAACTTGTTGTTTGGTTTGTGTAAGTTCGTGTGAATAATTAACCCACTTGTCATTCATCCTAGTCCCCATCCCAGAACTATAACGCACCTTTCTACCCTTAATGTTGTGAACCAAGGAACGTACCCCAATTCATTATCCTTCCATTGTTTTCACCTTTTGAATTGTATTGAGTCTATCAAAGAGTGTGGGCATGCATCATAAGAGTTACACTTTACACTTACCATAATTTATTAAAACACATGTAATAATTTAAAACCTCACATTTATGTTGGAATGAATTAATGATTTTTTTCATGTTTCTTTAATTATCAAAGTTGAATCATTCAGTTTTAATATAGTAAAACAATTCACAAATTACATTTTACATTTATTATAATATATTGAAACACATGCAATTCAATATTTTGCAATTATATTGGGATGGTTTAGTGAATTCTTTCACATTTCTTGAATTATGAACATTTGTACGTGACTTGAATTAACCACTTTGAGTTTATCGAAACCATTATTCAAATGTTGCACATTACACTTATTAATATATATTGAAACACACATAACGATTCAATACCTCGCATTTATAATTGAATGTGTAAGTTTTCTTTTTTGCATCTTTTGAATGATTAACATTTACACATGAGTTGAATCATTCACTTTGAATGTTGTTAAATTTAGTATTCACAAGTTGCATTTCGCGCTCACCACAATTTTTTGAAATGGATGTATAAAGTTTTTGAAATTTTCACATTTACATTAATATTAATGATTAGGTCAAAATGTTCATACATGTAAAGTTTAGATGCATGTAGACTTCTAAATTATAATTTTTCCAATATATTAAATACTTGTACATTTATGTAAATTAAAATGTATGCTTTTCCCTTGGTTTGTTTTAGGCATCATGGACAAGTTTATTATTGTGAATATTCATGATGCCACACCAAAAAAAACCTCAAAAATACTCCTTTTTTTTTTCCCCATTTTCCTTTCTTGGTGTGTGAAAAAACAAATCATGTTAAAAACAATGGATTAAAATTTAAGATTTTTAAGTATTATTATTATGATAAAAATTTGACACTATTTTATATTTTATATTTTTATTTTAAACGTGGTTTATCAAAAAATTAAGCTTGTTTTGTTACAAATTTATGTTTAAATATTTAGAAATGAATTAAAAGATCTCATTGAAAAAATGAATGAATTATAAATGGTGATAATAATAAATACATCAGTAATTTTTTTAATCTATTCATTTTTTCAATTTTATACTCTCCTTCAAGATCATCTAAAAAAAAATTAGCCATGTTTTAATTATAAACCATATATGGAGTTACAAATTTGCCAAAATATTTTTATATTTTGGCTACAAGTCCTGTAACACATTGTAGAATTATATCATTAAAAAAATATAAAATTGTAATAAAACAATAATTTTTTTTTGTTGATGTTGATGACCTTTCTTATGTTTGAAAAATGGTAGAAATTCATCACACAAAAAACTTGGTTACATCATTAATATTTTATTTTAAATTTCAAAAAATTGGATAAGGTTTATAATGATCTCAAAGATAAAATTTCAAATATCTCAATAAATTTTATGTTGGAATCGTTTACATGTTTAATGTTGGAATTAATAGAATTATTTTAAAACTTTTATTCATTAGGAGTAACCTTTTTTTTTTGGAATTTGTGATTTCAATTTTTTGGCAATTTCTTTTTTTGTTTAAATTTAACTTTGAATTTGCACTATTTTTTCCAGCTTTCCCAATAACAATTGTGAAGGTAGGAAATTTTTTAACCAAAAAAATATGTTGGTTGTGGGGATGAGGGGGGGGTGGGTAAATCAACCTATTTGAACTAAAAATTTCACCACAAATTGCTTTTACTTTTAAAAAGAAAAAAAAATCTAAAATATATTTTTACATCATTAAAATAATAATAATATGTTGCATTTTTTTCAAAGTTAGGTAGTAATTATTGGTATTAGTGTATGATATATCTTACTAAACAAATATGGCCTTGATAATTAAATGATTATATTGACTACTAAATTAATTTCTCATCTTGTGGTCAATTTCCATCAATTTAAAGGGGAATCCAAATTATTGAAAAAAGAAGGTGAAATAAATTTTTTAGGTCAAACTTCAAATGTATATTGTCAAATAAATTCAATAAAATATAGTAAGTAATCATAATATTGAGAAATTTTAAACAAGTTTCTAACTACACAACTTGTATAAGTTTAAATGTGGTAATTGTTGTATGGATGATTACCATTTTAGCAACATTGCAAAAATCAAATAAATATTTTTAACCTAATCGTATTGGGGAAAATAAAAACTTGCAATTCTACAAATTTTAAACATAGTTTATGTATTGAAGATAAAAATAAAAAAGACTTAAATGAATGCATTTTGAAATTGACATTGAACTTTAGGTCAATTTAAACAAAAACCATTTTGTAAATTTATTCATGACATGAAAAATTCAAGTATTTTTTTGATCTTTTGGATTTGATTTATACATTGTAATGTATTCTGGAATACATTATTGATTTGAATATTTGTATATTTTGATTACAAGTTCTATAACACATTGTAAAATTAAATTATTTTTAAAGAATTAGAATTTTATTTATTAAAATATTTCTGTTTTATTTTTATTTTTTTGTTGATGTTAATGGCCCTTTCTATGTTTGCAAAATGGGGGAAATTCATTAGAAAAAACCTTAGGTTACATCATTAATATTTATTTTAAATTTTCAAAAAAAATGAATAAGGTTTATGATGAATTCCACAATTGAGCTTAAATGTTTCAAATAAATTTGATGTTCGAATTATTAAAATTACTTTTAATTAATATTAAGAATAAATTTTTTTTTTCATTTTTTTTAATCTTAATGTTTTGGCAAGTTTTTTGTTGTTTATATTTTTCTTTGAATTCGCAATATTGTTTTCCTTTTAAAAAAACATTTGTCAAGTTTTAAAAATTCAAAATTTTAAAAACATGTTGGTTCAAGGTAAGGCGGTTAATCCAACTATTTTAGACCCAAAATTTCACCAAATTAAATTGTGTTTCATTTTACAAAGGAAAATAAATGTAAAAACTATTATTACATCATTATAATAAAAATGTTGTGATTTTTTTTCAAAGTTTTCTAATTAATCATTATTATCAATATATAATTATTCTTGTTAAACAAATGGTTATATTTATTACTTAATTATTGTTTCTTCTTATGGCCAATTTCTACCAATTTAAAGGGGCAACAACATGAAAAAAATAATTCCGAAATAAATTTTTTTGGGCCAAATTAAAAATATATATTGATGATTATTTACAATAAAATGTCATAAATAACCATAATATTGAAAGATTTAAATAAGTTTCCAACTACATAATTTGTCTATAACCAAATGTGGTAATCTTCATATGGACGATTACCATTTTAACAACATTGTAAAAATAAATAAATAAATTTATACCTAATCATATTGGGGAAAATAAAACTTAAAATTCTTCAAAAAACGGACATATTTTATGTGATGATTTTTAAGAAAAGACTACTAAATGCACTTTTGAATTTACAAAGATTTTAGGTCAATTTAAACTAAATTTATTTGTTAATTTATTCATAAAATATTTTTTTAATGATTTTTTAACATTTAAAGTTTAATTTTTGTAAATTATGATAATTTATTTGAATATATTATTGAATAAACTTCAAGATCACCTTTTCATTTGTAGCATTTGAATAAATTTGGAAAAAAAAACATATGTTAAAATTGGAAATTCCTAAACAATTTTATGTCAAACATGATAAAGTTTAAAATTTCATTTTTATTGATAAAGTGTTGAAGTGGTTTGATGGTTAAGATTTTAATGTGTTTCCATGAGGTCTGAGGTTTAATCCTTAATTGATGCATTTTATACAAATGCAATTTACAAACATATACATCATCATAAATATACAAACATGTACATCATTTTTAAATGGTTGTCAAGATATTTTTGTTGACAAAATTGGGAAAAAAAACTATAATTTTTTTCATGGCATGTAAATGTAATATGTGATTTCATGATTTGGAAAATAGTAATAATAATAATAATAAATTTTTAAAAATTTAATATTTATTCACAACATGTAAATTTGTCATGGCATGCCTTGACCAAAATGTAATTCGTGACTCCATGATCTGGGGGAAAAATAATAATTATATATATTATTCCAAGTCATATTAACTTGGGACTTCATATATGTATGTCATAATTTTTTAATTAAAATTTATCTAATGCAACACACGATTATCCAAAATAATTAAAAAACATTTTAGTAAAAATGTCCTAATCAACTCATCATTTTTGACCAAAACCATACAAGTTGCATATTAATCAATTTTGTCCTATTTCACAAAAAACCTAGTGAATTTGGGTAGTGGAAAAAGAAAAGATTTATTTTTGTGTTGGTATGATGCAAATTGTAGTTCGTTGGTGAAATCCCATGCGCTTTTGTAGTAACCCGATGCTACAAATTAAATCATTCATGTTGAACCCTTTTGCTCTTGAAAAATTATTAATGATGTTCAAAACCTCTTTTGTAGGATGGGCAATCCATTGATGTTTTTTTCCCCGTCTTTTACTTTAGTGTATTTCTTAGTATGGTGTTACAAAGTTTAGATCTTTTAAAATTTAGATGTTATTACATGTGCAATAAATAATTTGTTATTCTAAACCAGACACATGATTTATTTGTTATAAGAAGATGTAGGTCCTCCCTCTAGTTGTGGCAATGATTAACAAATTCCATTTCCGTAATGATGAAAGAATTAGCAATAACAACCATTGCAAAATGTGTTTCATGTTGGTTAAACATCGATGGTAAAATGTGGAGGTGTGAAGGCTATGGTGAATATGGCCAAATAATTAGCTACATTTGTGGATGGGCCTATCAGCGGAAGTAGCATGGGGGCAATAACACAAGCATCAACAATCATTGCAAGAATGGGGTTTTTGTTGATCATGGGGATTCACCACCAATGCATAATTGTTTTTGGCATTTAGTCATTTGGGGGACTTCATTTTCATTGTTATTCAACATCTTTGCCTTATATATGTGGCTAGTGGTTGCCGATGGCACTGTGTAAATGTAAATGTGATTCTACCACAATTGAAATCATTGGGTAATAACTTAATGTTAATCTTTTTGTACTTGGAAAGTATAGTAATGCGTGAAAGGGAACAGTTGTCGTGAGTTTCATTTGTGGAGTTGAGGCTAAAACAAATCCATGCCTACAAAAGTAGCATGATGATGGTGGTTTGATTTGCACAATATCAATTTTTTCTTTGGTAAAACACAAAACACGATTCTCCCACACACAAAATCTCCCAAAGAATGTTATTGTTGATGTTGTTTTCTGTTTATCCATTTGTCTTGCCAATGACATCAACAAATTGAAGTAAAATAATAAGGTTGTGTTTTTCCAAACACTGAAAAACATTCTCACCCTTCTTTTTTTCTCTCCTTGCCTTTAAGAAAAAATGGTATCTTTGTATACCTAATTCATAATACAACCAAGATTTTATATGTCTGTCACAATTGTATAAGTAGCAAGGACTTTATAATTATTCTAAAACAAAAAAGATTGTATTTAAGATAAAAATCATTGTTTCGAATCATAACTTAGAAGTGATTCTCTTGTTGCAAGATATTGGAGAATTAGTGGCCAAAATATAGTCAATGGGTGTTAATATTGTCAAGTTTGTAAGAACAACAACAAACATTACTAATGTCCCCCAAGTGTTCCATTTGTTTACACATCTCAAATAAATGTTATCCTTTGTGTTTTCATCCCACAAGTTATAGTCACCAATACAAATAAAATGTGAGCGATCAATGAAACAATGTGAAAAAGGTGACCAACGTGTTGCAAGAAGTATATATTGGTCCTTGTTGATGTGCTTTCTTTGTTGAATCTAGGCATTTAAAAGCTTTTTGTTTTGGCATTGACCAAAAATAGATCATAATTTGAAAAATCATTATTCTTTCTTTGACTAAAAATATCAGAATTTGAGGAATCATTCATTTTCTTTTGATAAATAAAACCTTAATATAAGGTTTAAAAAGTAAAATCTTTATGCACTCCAATGCATGTACATGCATCAAATGATAGGAATAATGTTTGTGTGCAAGGTAAAATTACAAAGACAATATTTGCATGAATGAGCTAATAGATGTAACCATTCCCAACTTGACAATAAAATAAACAACAACCCTAGTATTGTCAAAAGACTTTTGACCCAATGACCAATTCAAATAGAACAACCCCAATAGACCTAAAATTGATTAAGCCAAAATTAGACAACTTGGGATAGAAACCTTCATTCATAAGAATGTATAAGGACTTGAATCCCTATATCATAGGCGGATTTGCTTTGCACATGATTTGTTGTGTTGTGTAGGTACTCCAACCATCTTGTTGTCCATGTAATGATCTTCATTTTTGTATTCCAATCCAAAGCTTCTTTTCTTGGCAATGAAAAAATCGCCAAACAACACCATCCAATTGCTAATTAACATCATAATGTAAAATGATTACTATATTCATATGCAAACATCACGCAATAACCAAACAATTCATCTTGTAAAATTTTCACAATAACATATGCAATTAATATAGTAGTTGGACTCAACCTATAACAATCAATTTACAATGTGCCACAAATGCGATTATATTTGCATAACAACCTAAAAATTAAATCATATCTCCATCCTCCAAATACTTACATTAAATGGTCAATTGTCATTAAAAATGCATAATAATATGAAGTCCAAGTTCATTAGTGGAAGGTGAAATTTATGATTGATGCATGCCTAGGTTTGTTTAATTCTAGTGATGAATCATTATAATTGGTATATGGGGGACTTTTTGGAATCCTTTGTATGGTTTGGAACATTCCAAAAATAATTTCAAAAATAATTATTTCATTTTCAAACCTAATTATTATTTTTCCCTTAATAATTACTTCCTTTTCTTATTAATTTTTTCAATAACTACCTCACTCTTTGTCCCTATGAAAAAAATGTAAAAACGTGTCTTTTCATGTGAAATGTTTACTATTAATTTGATTTAAATTTGACATTGACATAAATAATGATGCATTATTGAAAACCGTATGAAAACATAAGAAAAAAAATTGATTATCATTGGTAGTGCACAGCAATGTGGAGCCCAAATGGTATAGGGGTAAAAGAATATGTCAATTATCAAGTTTACAATGAAATGTAAACTTAAGGCATAATTTGTAATTACCAATAAAAAATGAAGGTGGGAGTTTTGGGATGGGATTTTAACAAATTCATGAATGGGTGTTCAAAATGACATCCACATAAAGGAAAAAAAGAAAAAAAGAAAAAGAGTTGATTGTTACAAGTTGAAACCAAAATGGTGCATGGACAACCCATGGGCAAATCAAATTCAAAAGACACACCATAGTTTGAGCTTGGAGAGGATGCACCACCTCTTATCTTATTTTACAATTGTTGATGAGGGTTACATCAAAATGACAAATATTCATAGGACTAAAAGTTCCCAAAAATTCCAAATTTTACAAAATTATAAATTTTGCAACTTTCTAAATTCATAATTCTTACACACAAATTTCAATTGAAAAATTCGAAAAGACAAAATGATAATCTTTGAAGAGTGTTTTTGGATGTTATATCACATGTTTAATTCAAAGGCCATTTAATCAATGACTCTCAATTTTATTGATTAGAAATCAAAGGTAGTAGCTTGATTATTTGTCATTTTTTAGGTCATAATTCTTAAATCAAAACTACAAATGGAGAATCGCTTTCAATATTTACATGTCAAAACCTTTTCAATGATATTTTGATTACCAATTTGGGCCACATCTACTACTTACACTTTTGACACAAAAATGTGACACTCCCATGAGGATATAATTCTCGAAATGTTTGTCACTTGAGATTGTTTCAAATTCATTTTCTTTTGTGCTTGAATGTTGAGACATTTTTTTAATCTACTCTCATTTTCTTTTTTTTAGCCTTGGTCATGAGCCCAACACTAAATTTCTAATAGTTATGAATATGTTTTGTTAATTAAACACAAAAAGGTACTGAAGAATGAATTCCATTCATTACGGATGATAAATGAACATAATCCATTAATAAAAAATAAACCACATAAATTATTATATGAATTATGATTTCATATTTGATTATTTTTGAGGTTAAAAGGTTATGCAATTTATTTTTGGACGAATTGATGTTATTTGTGACATAATATTCCATTATATTGAAACATTTCGAAAATATCTTTTGTAAGCTTGTTTCGATATAAAGAAAATGAAAAGTTTCATTCGTTCAACTTTTCCAAAAAAATAACTTGGGTTGTCAACTACGTTGTTGACGTTATAATGTCAATAATAAACATTACATCATTATACTTGACAACATGAAATCTTGAAATTGAAAGTTAACAATTTCATGACGGATGAAAATGGATGTTCATAGATGAATTTCATTTATGAACAACAAATCAATTTACATGAATTAACCATGTGAAGTATCCTATTATCTGAATAATTCATATTTATAAGAAAGTTGAAGTTTCCAAAACGAGAAAAATAATACCCCTTGGGGAGCCAAATCAACTAAAACCTCATTTTCATGAGCCAATTTGATTGGCCCATTATTCCGGGAAAATGAAACTATGGAAATTCTATTCCAAAAATTGGTTGCCACTATTTTTTGGCCTGGACTAATAGCCCTTCCTAAGAACACCCTAACTATTATTCACACTAATTCATAAACATAATTAAATTAATAAGTAAATAAATAACTAAATTGGTTTACAATGAAACTTGACCACAAACTTAACAAGGGAAAATGCCCTAAAAGCGCTAACAATTAATAAAAATTTTATATTTTAAAGCAATAGTGGTGTCTGTTTGTGTGGGCAGTGCCTGGAAGATTCTTCCAGTCACTGTCCATTCTAGTGAAAAATAGGGCAAGGCAGGGGCAGGGTAGGGCAGCCGTTGCGGGCGGTCGCGCGAGGTGCCATTTCTATTAAAAAAATCATTGGGGAAAATCGAGGGACTTGCATCTAATCAAACAAAAAATACAATTTTTTTAAAAAATCATTTTCATTATCGAACATATTAAAAAACCTAGAATCTTTTCGAAAAAAAAAATAAAAACAAAATAAATAAATAAATAAATACATGAAAAAATAAAAACGCAAAAACTATAAAAAAGGAATGGAAACAAATGAAACAAGGAAAGGGAAATACAGTGAAATAATTTTAAAAGAAAAAAAAAATCAAAAATGAAGAAACCAAATGAAAAAATAAAAAAAAGTAAAACATATAACTATTGAAGAAAAACCCCACTTGAAAAAACTAAAACATGAACCAAGTTTAAAGAAACCGGGGACTTCACAGTGGCCAAAGGTCACGGGCACCCACTAGTAATTAAAAAAAACAACAACAAGAAGAACAGCTAGTTTCGTTACCCGATGAGGACTAAGAACAGGCTCAATGGATGATGAATTCGGTTAAAGTGGTGGTGAAATTGAATGAAATGGATGAAATTTACTGTCAAAAATTGGATGAAATTTTTCACGAGTAAACAAGAGTACTGGTATGAATTGGATGAAATCTGTCGCGAACACTCGACTCCTAAAGCCTTTCGTAGTCCCTCCGCGTGGCTGCTGGTTCTTCTTCTCACGCTTCGCGCGCTCACGGAAGCGAGGAATTGAGTCGGAATTTTTCGCGTGCAGTAGACGAGGTGGGTGCAAAATCAGCCATGGTAGTGATGGTGCCGGAGTCAATAAGAGTTGAAGAAGAAGAGGCGGCGGAGGAGGAGGAGGAGGAGGAGCAGGAGGAAAGTGAGTGGGAAGTAAGTTACCGAGGGAGGAGGAGGAGGAGGAGTTGTCGATTCGAGGTTTAGGGTTTGATGGTACTCCCACAGAAGTAGTTTGAAGACGCGACCGCGCGATCATGGCTCTCCGAAGCAGCGATGCCGCGTCGGAACCGGATAACGTAACGTTCCTTCACACACACACACACACACACACACTCGCTCTCTCTCTCTCTCTCGTTTTTCTTGCGACTTGTTTCGCTCCAATTTTTGCTTTGACAAGTACACTGGTGCAGGAGTAGGTCCCTTTGTTTAGGCGGGGTGAAGTGATAGAGAAAGTGGCAATCGTCTTTCTCAGGAGCTATGTGGGATGTTTCAGAAGATTCTATGTCATATGCAGTGCATGAGCTCTGGATGAGACTCAATGGTGTCCGAGTGTTTGTCCCGATGGTGATTTGGTACTTCAGCATTATCAATTGGCTTTGAGTGTAATCTATCTCCTGGGATTAAACAGGTTCTTCTGTCTGTGTAGTTTAGCTATAATTTTATAATTAGGTGGCAGCAACTCTAATGGCTGCCAGAACATTCTTGCACAGTAGACTTCCTCTCTAAACCTTTAGGTGAAGTGCATGCTTTCAAGTTTTGTCATTTCCCATACCTTTTTATGATGAAATTGAGACAGAGCTCTTCGTGTCTGTCTGTGGGGTTTTGGTGTTTTGTCCAGTATTTCATATTCTATGAGGGGAGGGTAGATGTGAGTATTTCCTGGATGCTGTTGGAAGTCTTCATGACATTCTGCTTGCATTTCTCTTCTGAAAAGTCTCTTGTAACTTTGTGGATTTTAACCATTAACCAAAGTCCCAGGGGTTTTGGTCTCAACCACATTATGCAGGTATTGACATGATCTGTATGCCTCAGGTGCATTCCAAAATACCTCTAATACTGCTAATTTGGACATTACTGCTGAGTCAGTTCTACACATTCTTGAGGCTTTTGTAGTTCTAAAAGTTTTCTTTATTCTCAGATGGTCAATCTTGTTGTCTTTCTGAACAATAAAGGCTACTCTCTAAAGATTTTCTTAAAGAGGACCAGTGCTTTGCTCTGCAAATAGAAATCCCTTTGAACCTGTGATGGGTGTGAAGGTGGTCCTTGGACAAGTGAGAGGTTGTCACTTCTGTTCATACTGCTAATTTTTTAGTTCATTTGGAATGAGTTCTTCCCTGTTCTTTTGTCCTTATCTGGGAGTTTTCTCTGATTTAAAGGAATTTTTTTGCCTGGCTATGTTTACCTTTAATTGTGAGTATGAAGATTCTTGAAACTCATGAGAGTTAATTCTCTTCTTGAACTCAAACATGTGAGTGCTGATATCTTCTTATAGTGGATTGAGAGAAACATTTTCACAACTGCCTTTGGGTACTGCTTTATTTCTAACCTACTTTAGGTGTTTGCTGACTAATATCTGCAGACTGGTACAATGGAGAAGATGACATCGTTCTCAATGATACGGAAGAAGACACCCTTTCAAAAGCATCGGGAGGAGGAGGAAGCCAAGAAGAAGGTATGGGGTAACACATTGACTGAATGTACTGAATTGTGTACAGCTCCTGTTAAGAATAAAGTAGGGTAGTTATTTTTGCAGTTTGGTGTGTTATGTGCACTGGCAGGTTTACAGTGTAACCCTTTGTTGTTTTGTCCCATTGCATTGTCTTTCTGTGCTGAGGGATATGACAGCTGTTGCTGTGCATTTTGGCCATGAACTATGGTAGTCCTGGTTATCAAGCAGTTAATGAACCATTGGAGCTGTTTCTTCTGATGGACCTGAAGGCTTAATTTTGTGCCCTTTACTGTCAGCGTGCTGATGAGGAAGCTGCGCGGCTGTATGAGGAGTTTGTGGAATCATTCAAGGCAGATGATACTCCTGGTGGCAAAGCGTTTGTCAGAGGAGGAACTATTAATCCTAGTGAACGTTCAAAACCAGATGCTGAAAGTTTGCCCCGAGGTAGGGATGTTGAACATGATAACAAGTAGCACTGGGAAATGATGTTTTCATGATACGACAATTCACCCATTTCTCTGTGGACATCTTGTTCATATGTGCTTTTAGCACCTCAGAATGTGTGATTTCTAAATGTTTAGCATATTGATCTTTTGGGTTCAGTTAAATTTATTTTATTGCTGTTTCTGTTTGTTCCTTATCTATGTTGGCTGATCAGGTGGCAGCTCCAAAGAATCCACTCCTGCAACCACTAAAAAGCCCGGGTCCAGGTCAGAAGCTCTTGTCTAAATCCATTATTTGCTTCAGTACACAGATTTCAATTCATCTGAGACATTGGGGGATGACTAGGAGCATGTATACGAAAGGCCATTTGATACAGTGTCTTGCTCCTCAAAAGGATTGGTATCTTTGAGCTGCAACTCTTTGTGCCAGGCATCAATTAGCTGTATGATTCCTAGGTTGGATGAATAAGTCAAGCAGGTTTTTTACAAAAGTCATGAATCAGTAAGTCACAGTTTAGCACTACCTGATGGTCAAGTATGTTCACTGCAGGCCAATTCCATGTTTGTTGAAAAACAGCTTATTTTGTTACTGAGGAGGTGAATGTTGGTTCTGCAGATATGTTCCCTCCTTTTTGCCTCCTGGATTGGCAGCTATGGTCAACAAGGAGAAGGAGCCTGAAAAGGGGGTAAAGTAAATACCCCATGTCATGGATTTAAGTTGTTTCATCAGTGTTGTTTCATCTGTGTTGTGTTTGAAAGTTCCTTGATGAGTATGATCAAAACTTCTGAAGCACATTCTGCTCCCTGGTTTGCTCTTACTGTAGTTTTGATTGAACCAGATTGTCCTAAGATTTTCTTGTTGGCTATGATGTCAGAGGGATGATGAAAGAAGTAAGGACAGAGAACGGGGGAAGTCCCGGAATATTGATCATTTCATGGAGGAGCTAAAGCGTGAGCAGGAGGCACGTGAAAAACGTACTGCAGATCGTGAACAACGCCGAAGTGACAGAAAGTCACAATCGGCTGGGATGGTAGCCTCTTATACTTGGTGTGATAATGCTTCCAGATGTAGAAAAATTCTCTTGCATGTGGGTTGACTTGAGATTCCAAGTCTGCAGTCCTATTTTAAGATGATGCAATCAACTTGAGTTGAACTTTTCTGCTTGCAGAGTCTAATACCTTGTTGTTGCCTAGTTGCATTCTGGTTTCCAGGATTATGTGGAAACCTTTTCATGGAGTGTTTTGCTTGTTGCCTATTTCATTGTTATTTCCTGACTGAGCTTGTATGGTGATCTTTGAGGGTCTGCAGCTTGATTTGACTCCATATCAAGCAGATGAGGTGCTAGATGATGATAAGCTCCCTGGATCATTTGATGATGTTGATCCACAGACCACCAATCTCTATGTTGGCAATTTGGCCCCCCAGGTATACTCTCAATTGACTGATATGTGTTCCACCTTCAATTTCTTGTATGCTACTCCTCATTCAGTTTGTATGAGGTCATCCAGTCTTTTATATTCTGATATATAAGTGCATCTACAGTTGCAATTGAGGTGATCTGCTGCTGGTGAAATCAAGAGAAATGCAAGTTAATAACAATTCTCTACTGTTCACCTCAAAATTGCATGCTTGGCTTACCTCAATGGCCTCACATTGGAAAATGTGGATGGTTTTTGGACAGTATTGTGATTGAAAATGTGTCCATTTGGAGAGGACTATCATGCATTGTACTTGTTGTCACATGGTATGTTCTCAAGTGGAGTGACTCTTTGATGTTTTCAGGTTGATGAAAATTTTCTGTTGCGCACATTTGGTCGATTTGGTCCTATTGCTAGTGTCAAAATTATGTGGCCCAGGACAGATGAGGAGCGTCGCCGGCAGCGGAACTGTGGCTTTGTTGCCTTTATGGATCGTGATGAAGCCCAGGCAGCGAGAGATGAGATGCAAGGTGTGAGGCATGATTGTATGGAGCTTTGATCATGGAGCATTGACAATAGAATTAGTTCTGGCATAGTAGTAGGTTCACCATTTCTATTTGTGACTTTGATCCTGGGGTTTTGTCTGATGGGACATTTTGATGAGGGCATGTTCATCCTGGTATTCGCAGGGGTCATAGTGTATGACTATGAGCTGCGGATAGGTTGGGGAAAGGCTGTTTCACTTCCTGCTCAAGCATTGCCTGCTCCTCCACCAGGTCAAATGGCTATTCGAGCCAAAGAGGTAGTAATAATCCAGTGTGTGTTTAGCAAAGCTTTGATCCTTCACTTCAACTGATCTTGGTCCAACCTTGTTAAATGTTGATTGATGATGCTATCACATTTCGAGAGCACCTGTATGCTGATTACATTTGTGGCCAGCATGTAGGGGTGTCAGATTCTGTTTTCCACTTCTGAGAAAGGAAGAGTTGTAGAGACAAGATAAATGGTTGTGTGGAGACATTCAATGTGTTGTGGAGATTTGAGACATAAATGTGATGGAGATACTTGAGTTGGCTAAATAAATATTTGATTTGAGGGTGTGAAGGGTGCTTAATTCTCATGATTCTTATACTTGGTTTTAACCTCGTTGCATACGCATTTTCTACAGGGTGCAACAGTTTCCAATGTGGCCTGGTCAGGCCGTGCTGCTCCTTCACCTCAATCTGTTTCTGGTCAAAATTCCGAAGTGGTTAGTCTCCTGATGAAATCCTCTAATTTTCAGTGTGGATTACATGATCTTTTGTAGGTACCAATCCTTTAGGCAGGTATGGACTACAGTATGTCATGTTTCTCTATTGTTCTCAATGTGTCTCTATTTCTAGTGTTGTATCATTTATAATGAAATGCATCAATGCATGTTCAATTTGCCATGCACAGTGTGTTTGCTCATCAATGAGCCAATGTCTCATTTTTATATACACGACCAAAAGTGGCACTCCCGTACCTGAAGGTTTTCTTAACATTCAATTGTCAACCATTCTCATTTGAATATTGTTGTCAGGTGGTGACTCCAAATGTCCCAGACATTCAAGTGATTCCGCCTGAAGATGAACACCTGCGGCACATCATAGACACCACAGCTATGTATGTCCTTGACGATGGTTGTACATTTGAGCAAGCTGTCATGGAGAGAGGTCGTGGAAATCCCCTGTTCAACTTTCTCTTTGATCTCACATCAATGGAACATACATACTACATTTGGCGACTATATTCTTTTGCTCAGGTAAGATCTCACTCTTGTGCCTACTTCACTACCTCTGCATCCTGTAAGGTATGCAAATGATGTGCACATAGGGTACTTTGTGCTGTACAGTTCACAAATCCATTCTTTCTCTTTGCAAGTAGGTTTGAATCTTGATGACTTAACCTCCATGTTGATGCAGAAGAGGTGATACTTCTGGTCCTTATCTGTATGATTCTATTAGTAGAATTTGTGGGAAACCTCCTATCCAGTTGAAAACCATAGCATTTGGGTTTTTATATCTTGTGTTAGGGTTAGAGCCTCATCTTGATAATTCACCTCAAGTGAGCTTTTAGTGTCAGTTTAAACCTGGACAAGCTGATGAGTAGTGTGGGATCATGAAATGTAGGGAGATACGCTTCAAAGATGGCGGACTGAACCTTTCATCATGATTACAGGGAGTGGGCGGTGAGTAAGATATATATGTGTTTGTGCATTTACTCTATCAGTGCTACTGCTGGTTCCCATCTGTCAAATCCTCACTTGGTTGGCACTGTATACACTCTTTGCCAATCACTACGCAGGTGAAAAGCCTTTTTGAATATGGAGTTTATGTACAAACTTCAACCTCCATTTAACCAGAGACATTGCCAAGTGTTCTCTAGTGACAATTTCATGTGCACAGCTTTAGTGCCAATGAGTGTAATTCATAGCAACCATGAGGGTAGTCAGAGTGAAAGTGAACTTCACAATCTCCACAGCTCTTTGTTGTAGCAAGGGCTGGTGATTGTTTCCTGGAACAGCTATAACTTGACTTGAAGTTTCTGTACTACATCCCATCATGCCTTTGGTGTTTCCAACTCAGCTCAGCAGGAGTTTAGTTCTGGTCTTGAAGTCCATTCTTATTATACTGCATCATCATTTCAGCTGTTTGTTCTGGTCTACTGTGGTCTCCTTGTGAGGTTTCCTATTTTGGACTGCAGAGGCTTTCAGACACTTCTCATATGTTCATCCCAGTGAATTGCAGCACACTCTTTTCAGAAGTTTGTGGTAGTGTTGGCAGATTTGATGATTAGTGTAGGAGTTGCATATTACTCTGCAGAGATTCACTTGTTACATTGGAAAGTTGCGGGACTGCAAATTCAGGATAGGTACCAAGTTTAGCTGTGTGAAAGAAGTATCAAGTCTATGTTCACTATTGATTGTGCTGGTACAAATTTCTGTGTTCACTCTTATTGTGGCAGCTTCAGCAGTCTGCTTGTGTTGGCTTGCAGATGGATATCTCCACCCTTGCCACCCCAAGAGTCAAGCAGAAGTCCTGATCAAGAGAAGGCCATGGCTGCCACCACCTTTGCTGCTGGAAAGGGGAGGGTAAGTCCTAACTAAACAGTTCAGATGGTTGGTTGAGTGCATTTTGGATGATTTTTACTTCAAGTCTTTCTGATTATGTGCTGGTATGTTTCCAAGGCAAGCTGTGCTGGTACTTCAGTGGTTTGAAGTTTGGATTAAGTGTATGGAAGCTGTGGGTTTGAGCCAAATACAAATTATGATGTAGAGGCATTTACATTTTTGAAGTCTGGAGTTATGTCAATGTAAGTCACTGTTGGCTCAGAGACTCTGGTTATAATGTCAGAGAATGGATCAAGAGCGCACTTTGACAGAAAGCCAACGGGATGAGTTTGAGGACATGCTGCGTGCATTGACTCTTGAGAGAAGTCAGATTCGGGAGGCCATGGGCTTTGCACTAAACAACTCAGAAGCTGCTGGAGAGGTATATTGCAAGTCAATCTAACTGAAATTTTGGTGCACCATGGTAAAGTGATCATGTGGTCTTATCATCTGTTTGTTTGTGATTCTGACTATTTGGAGCTGGACTTAAAACTTATGATCCTTTTTTGCTTGGCTGTGTTCAATTGATGGTGGCTTTAATTTTGCATGGATTCATGGATTAATTTGTGACTTGGTTCTTATCCATGGATCTTGTGAATGCAGGTAGTGGAGGTGTTGACAGAGTCACTGACCCTCAAAGAGACCCCAATACCCACAAAGGTGGCTCGTCTTATGCTGGTTTCAGATGTCTTACACAACAGTAGTGCCCCTGTAAAGAATGCATCGGCATACCGCACTGGTTTTGAGGCATGGTTACCTGATATTATGGAAAGTTTCAATGACCTGTATCGGAGCATCACAGGGCGCATCACTGCAGAAGCCTTGAAGGTTTGCATTGGTTTAAGTTTATGAAGTTGAAGGCTTTGTCTGAGCTGCTTTGCTCACTTTCAACTTGTGAATTTGTTGTTCATGACAACTCATGAACTCCTTGGTGTCTAATTTAGAATTTTATTGGGTTATGGTATTTTCAGGAGCGTGTGTTAAAAGTTCTGCAAGTGTGGGCAGACTGGTTTTTATTTTCTGATGCATATGTGAATGGTCTCCGAAGCACCTTCCTCCGTCCTGGAAACTCTGGAGTGCCTCCATTTTACACTCTGAATGGGGATGCTGAGCCTACAAAAGAGAATGGAGGTGAATCTAATGGCAGGGAGATTGCTAGCAGTGTGCCAGATAATCTAGATGGAGATATAGGGCAAGATGCAGCGCTTGCCATGGGTGAGGGAGCAGCGGCAAGAGAGCTTGCTAGCCTGCCTCTTGCTGAGCTAGAGAGGCGATGCAGACATAATGGCTTATCAACTCGAGGAGGTATAGAAGTTATGGTGGCAAGGCTCCTTGGCCTGGAAGAAGCTGAAAAGCTAAAGAATCAGGAGCAAGAAGAGGAGCTGAAAGCTTCACAGGGGTACATGTCAGGTAGACCAATACCAGTAGTAGGCAGGGATGGGAGTGATGGTGTGTTTAGGGGGCGTGGAGAAGGGAGATGGAGTTCTGGGGGAGGGTGGACAGAAGTTGGAAGTGGGTGGCAGGAGGTAAGCAGTTTTGAGAGGGGTCATCAAGGTAAGAGTGAGAATGGTGATCCAGGTGGTGAAATTCCATCCAATCAAAGCTCCGCTGCATACACCTCTGGCCATGTTGCACCATGGCCCCGTTACCAAGGTGACAAGACAGTAACCAAGGAATCGGGTGGAGCTAGGGAAGCAGGACCTGGAAAAGTATCTCTCCCTCAGACCCTTGCAATTCCACAACCTGAGCACAAGGCTTTTGGTGGGAAGGTTGGGAAGCATGAGCCAGTCTTGCCAGCATCCAAATGGACTCGTGAGGATGATATAAGTGATGATGACGACCAAGGCAATGTAAAAGATCTTGCCCTGGGGTACTCATCATCAGGCAGTGATGAACTTTTTGGAAGAATAATGAAGCTTGAGAAAGTGGAAAGTGGCATTGACAATGCCTTGGGTTTGGCCAATGATACAAGCATGGATGAAGAAAGAAGGTAGTCATGGAACCATCACCATGTTCGTTCTTAACTATTTGCTGACTGTCTTAATGGTCAGGAAACATCAGGGGTGCAGTTCAGTCCTGATTGTCTTGAAAGGATATGAGTATTGTAGATGAACCAGTTTGATGTGAGTGCTGTTCAAGGCAGAAATGAATGGGTAAAGTTTTCTCTTGGTATGTAGGGGCTTTGCTTAATAAGGCGGTGTCAAAATTGCCCCTGCTCTGCAGCAGTCACCTGAACACAAGCAACCATAGAAGTGTAGTTGCTTCCCTGATACTTTTTGACTGAGTACAAATGAAGAACTCATTGGTAGAAAGCAGAGAGTGTTGTGCAAATCAAGTGATATGATGGAGAGCACTAGGGGGAAAGCTCTAGAGAAGGGGCCATTCCCTTATTTTGTGGCCAATTCATTAACCAACTTTATCAGATGGGGTTTGAAAACCTGAGTCTCAAGATCAAATAGTGTGGAAGGAATCAGTTTTATCTGCTTGTACAGCAAGCTTACCTCACAAGCTTGTTACAGCTGGAATGAAGATACTAATCACCTTTCGATAAGCTATGGCTCTTGAACACTAGCCAACATCATGTCTGAGTCTGTGCATTGTTTCAAGAAGTGGGACAGAAACGCAGGATCAGATGTTTGTATAATGGTTTGTCTGAAATTTTGGGTGGATTATTACATGCTCAGAGTCATGGCAGCTCATCACTGCTATTCGTGATGAAGGCGAAGGTGATGTCTGACACTTTGTGAGTGATGCTCATAAGGTTATGACTGCACAGTCTTATTGAATGTTTTACTCCTTGAAGTGTTGTTTTGGAGTTTTCCCTGTAATCTCTCATATATATATTGCTTGTGCAGCACTCTGCTTCATTATTAGAGAGCTGATGTGGTGTCACTGTTCATATATTTCTGCTGCAGGCAAAAGCTACGCAGGCTAGAGGTGGCAGTGATGGAGTATCGTGTATCTCTTGAAGAGCGAGGAATCAAAAGCTCAGAAGAAATTGATAAGAAAGTAGCAGTATTACGGAAGAAGCTGGAAGCAGATTTTGGGTTTGTGGATGGACAGTGGCTGCCAGGTCAAGACCGAGATACAAAGGCATTGGACGGCTCTAGGTTGTCAGGTGATTGCAAGAACTACCTTCCTACCTGGGGAGTTACATGATGAACTCTTCTTTGTTCATTTTTGTTGGGTTTTGAGCTCAATATTTGATTGGTGCTCACTGGGTGTGGGGTATGGTGTTGTTTATGATTGAAATTTCCATTGTAAAGTGCTATGTGACACTTATCACCACATTTGCAGGAAATTGTCAAGCTGAATGGGCAAAATGTGTCTTATTGCAGAAAGGGGTACATGGGAAAGGAGGGAGAGATGGGATGAAAAGAGGGAGTCTACGACATCAAGGAAGCGCACCCGTAGCCGCAGCCGAAGCAGAAGCCCACCCCGTGCAAAAGAAAGGTTGACTAGGGAGAGAGAAAGAGACAGAGAAAGGGAAGAAAGGGGTCGGAGCAGAGAGGAACATGACAGAGATAGATGGAAGGATAGTGACCATGATAGAATAAGGGATTGGGATAGGGAGAGAGATCAAGATAGAGAAAAGAGAAACCGCCGGAGTTAGCATTTCTACAAGCAAAATCTCACCAATCTGATGTCCAGCTATTCATGTGCACAGTCTATGACTACTTGGTTTTAGAACACCTATCAAGGATTGTTTTTGCTCAGTAGAGGAGGTTGTCATTATCCAAAATTCAAAGTATCTGTTTCACCCCTGTGATCTTGTTCTGCTTCCCTGTCCATACTTTTTTACCTTAGTGTATTGTTTATGATGGAAAGGCTGGAGTTGTGCCTTGACTATCACGAATGGTATGCACTAGTTGAGATCTTAAACAAGATCTTAAAAGCGTCATAATTGACATCCTAACTGAGTGAAGGGACACATTGATTCTTTTAACTGAGGTCTTACATGAGATCTTGAAATAGGAGATGGAACCTTGGCAAAGAATAGATGATGAGATAGTCTATCTATGAAGGAAGTTAGTTAGTTTAGTTTAGTTCAGTTTTGTAGTTATGAGGTCCACTGAACTGGGATGCTTAAGATTGTGTTCTTGGTGTCTTTGGAAAGCTCTTGACGAGGAGGGGGGCTTGGTTCCATGACGTTTGGACTTGCGGTGCAAAAGTTCTTGAATATTGAATGATTTCTTCAACTGAAAATTAAATTAAATCGTAGCCAATTTTTTTGGAGGAATTGGAATGTGTCTTTGATGTTGTTGAAAAGATCTTGATGAGCAGGATTTAATGGAATTTATTTGGTAATATTTGGATTCTGAAGGTGGGAGATATTGATTTTAAAGTGATGTTTGCTGCTGAAAATTCAAATAAATTCCAAAAACCCAGGTTTTGGAAGGGAAAATCAGTTGAGGATGTGGTAACACTTGGGCCAACGGCACAGCCCACTCTAGTAGATATGAAAAGTAGCAAAGAACGAATGAATGAATGGGTTAATATGGATGAAAACTTAGCTCTGGATGGATGGTGAATTAGTAAAGATGGAAACAACGATTGCATGAATAATGGTGAATTAATTAACAGAGATGGAAACTAGCAAAGGATGGATGAAAAAAAATGAAAACTACCAGAGTATGGATGATGACCTGATGAATAAAGATGGAAACTAGAAAGAGAAAGAATGACTCACAGAAATAGAGAAATGGGTCAATGATGAGATTAAAGAACAATGCAAACTACCAAAAGATGGATGGATGGATGGATGGATGGATGGATGGCTGATGAGCTAACTAGTAAAATGGAAACTAGAAAATGAATGAATGATGAACAAATAGATAAGGGATGTTGATCAATAATGAGATGAAAAAAGCAATGCATCAAGCAAACTACCAAAAAGATGGCTGATGAAAGTCTCACTAAATATCAACATGGATGAAAATTTAGCAAAGAAATTGATTTGATGACAACTGAGGACCATTTTTTTGGGAGATTAATTGTTCAAAGTGTAAGCTTGATACTTTATTCCATTAACAATGAGATTTTAGTAAGAGGGTTTACTTCCACTAATTAATTAAAGGGACTGTCAAGGGATCTAGTTTTTGATACCATGGATGAAGTTTTCCATTATATGGACGAACTTTTTTGACTATATGGTTCAAGTCATCGACATATATGGACGAATTTATAGACTATATGGATGAAAATATCGACTATATGCATGAGCTCTTGACAAAATTTGGATGAAGTTTTCGACACCATGGATGAAGTTTTCCTATCGGCTGCTAGCCGAGTATCTTGGCGACGTGACCGTCGGCGGCGCCGTTGCGATCACGAAGTAGCGATGGAACAGGATCCTTGATGCGAGGCGGAGGAGTCGGGGTTGCGGCACAGGCGTCTGTGGCGTCTTCGCCCTTCTGTAATTCTCCCAACTTCTCAGATCCAGGAATGGTGAGCATGCGCGGATGCGGAACCAAAGCGCGGGAGACATCGCCCCACCAGTCGGGATGAGAGGTGTACCATTGCATGGTTTTGAGTAAGCCTTGGTCCCACGAAGTGCGTTCGCGCCAACCGAGGGCCTTGAGCTTGGCGTCGTCCAAATAGTATCGCTGATCGTTGAAGGGACGATTATCAACGAATTTGATGCATTTGGAAGCATCGAGATTGAATAAACCGATGATATCCTTAGCGACGTCCAACACACGACGTTCCTTTTTGGTCCCGATGTTATAAACATGGCCCACGCTTCCCTTGTGAAGCACAACATCGAAAGCTTCAGCTACGTCGTCGCAGTAAAGATAGCTGCGCACATTCGACCCATCTCCATGAATGGGTAGTGGCTGTCCTTGCATTGCTAAGAGCATGAACTTGGGAATGAGCTTCTCCGGAAACTGGTTAGGTCCGTAAACGTTGTTGCCTCGCGTGGTGATAATGGGTAAACCGTAGGAACGACCGTATGCCATGACCAGCATTTCCGCACCCGCTTTGGTAGCAGAGTAAGGATTTGTTGGGAGCAGTTGACAAGCTTCATGGTTTCCCACGATTGCATCAGCCTCGGTTTCACCATAAACCTCGTCAGTACTCACGTGAATAAACCGTTTCACGCTACCCACCAGTTTGCAAGCCTCCAGTAGCACATGGGTACCGTAGATATTATTTTTGGTGAACTCGAAGCTGTTGCCGAAGGAGTTGTCCACATGGGTTTGTGCAGCAAAGTGCATGATGGTATCGATATGTTCAGTGATAAGCAAGTAGTTGACGAGATCTGCACTCCCCACGTCTCCTTTCACGAACTTGAAATTATTATTCTGGGAATTCGACGACTTGTGCTGCAAGCTGCAGAAGGAAGGTCCCAGATTGTTCAGATTTGAACAATAGTCCAGCTTATCTAACACTACCAGCTTGTACTGCGAGTATTTCTGAACCAGTCGATTCGCTACATGCGATGCGATGAATCCCGCTGCACCTGTTATGAGGATATTTTTCGGCGTATAACAATTATGAGATGCAGGTGTCTCCATTTCCAACAGCAGATCCTCCAAGCGCATGTACTACAAGCAGCAGCAGCAACAGATCAAGCTCGACTGCAGAAAAGAAAAACTCACCCAACCTTGCGAGACAAAAATTCAAAACCAAAAAATCAAACAATTCAGATGATGTCGTGATGATCACTGCCAGGAAGCAAAATTTAGATGGAAAAATGGCAAACAATTTAAATGTAAAATCTGGAAGCTCACTCGCTCGAGAGAGTGAAGAGAGGAAGGAGAGGGAGAGAGAGAGAGAGAGAGAAAGTGAGAGGGATGGGAACGAGTGGTGTGCACTGTGGAAGCTAGCCATCGTGTGTTCCTTAAAAAGGCTTACTAGTCATGGGGTCACGTTCGCTTGGTTCTCTTTGGACACCGACTACCCACGTCCTGGAACCCACCCCCCCACCCCGTTTTTTTTTTTTTTCTTTTACTTTGTTAATTTTTTATGTGTCTTTTCCCAGTGTCTCGGCGGGTATTAGAACCCCCCCCCCCCCCCCCCCCAAACCTCCATCCGGGTATCCTACTTACTACGTGCGGTTACCAAAATATCAAATACGCGGTTCTGATATATAACCCTGTCTCTCCATTCTTTTGAAAAAAGTCAAATAAGCGGCCTACAAAATTGCCCAGTGTTTGTCAGTTCTTTCATGAAACCCGGCGGTTCTTTGAGGGTATGAACCCACCATAAACACAAGAAATCTTCTGCCAGTGTTTTTATATGTTTCTAAACTTGCCAATTGTGCACCAAAAGAAGCCTACATGCCTTCCAAATATACTAGCAAATTTCTGGGTGCTCTTTGACTTGTAAGGTAAAGCCCCAAGGTGCCAAGGTTTAAGGTTTAGGGGTTTAGGCATTTCCATCTTCCCCACTTGTGGGTTATACCCATCATGAGGCAAAGGTTGTCATGAACCTAAAACATGCATAGATCCCAAGGCATAGGAGGGGATGATTCTTACACCTACTTCTTAAGAGGAGACAAATCTTATAGGTTTGAGATCCTTCTCTCTTTAAGGAAAAGCATAATATGTAACATCCTTCCTCTTCTCTAGGAGTGATATTCACTCATGTAAGTTACCTTCCAAATACACTATGGTTGTTTTTTTTCATGCTTTACATTCCCATTAAAATCAATCTTTTCATTTTGATGGTCTCCAATAGTGCCATTTAAAAAAAAAACCCCCAATGTGTATTGGATGGCTACAAAATTTCTGATGGGGAGGCAATAATGGCAAGTTGGAAATGCCTATGGTAAGTGTCCATGGTTGAGATGCACTAAGTCAGGCAAATTGTACCTGCTTATGTACTTAAGCAGTTGAATATGGGAATTGATGTTTGAGAGAAGGTGATAATGTGCATTGGCATAATCGTTTTTTAAATGGCAATTTGTTTGGTGATCAAATAAATGGAAAGGCACAAAATGTGGCAAGCATTTGTAGGTTGCATTGGAGATTTTAGCAATCTAGTGAGCTTGGAAATAAGACTTCAAAAATGAAACCTAAATTGAAAAAAACATCATGAACATAACTTCAATCCCACACACAACAAAACACCATAAATAGGAAGACCAAGAAGATTGGTGGACTTGGGTGGTTGAACCCTAATCCTTTTGAATCCTACCCAATGAATTCAATCTTACACAAGCCACACACATTAGAACCATACTTGCATTAGTATGTATCACCAATACAAGTTACATAAACAATTGCAAATCACCAACCCAAGATTTAGCAGTAACATAAAATGGACCAACAATCATGAAATGTCAAAAAATTCCCAAAGAAAACAATTCCAACAAAGCAAAATAAAGTGGGGTGGGATAAAAACTCTATTGTTTATATTTTTGCTTATGAGCCTCGCAAAATATTGGCATACATCAGGTATGAATCTAAGCATCCATTGCCAACAACTATTACTTCATTCCTCATGCCATTGCAAAATGTTAGTGCAATAGAAACACTAAAAAAATTGGACCATAAACTCCTAACTAAAGTTTTAAAAAAACTAACACTCCATTCCATATCTCACATTATTATTTGCCCAATCCTCGATGACATCCTGAAAAGGAAATTATCCAAACTGTTTTCACAACCAAATCCAAATGTGTAATTAGTCAATTCTACAACTTGGATTTTATGAATGACAAGGTGAAAAATTAACATTCATTGTTTACACTATTTAAAATCATAAGTATAGAAAACTCTACCAATGCAAAATACTTAGAAAGTTGATGTTGCAAAAGGTTGTTAAATGCTAATTTAAACCATAACTAAATGACAAGGTTGCATACTAGTGAAGGTTCTAGAGCAACATTGTTGCTTTGCACAATAATCCTAAAAAAAAAGCTAAAAGCTCAAGGTTCCCTTCATCAAGAAGGTCATGCATTTTCACTCAAATACATTATGGGCCAATCAACTTTTGAAAACAAAAGTGAACCTTTAGTAAGGCCAAATGCTCTCAAAACATTTCCTTGGCATGATATTTAACTAGTATTAAAGATATATGATGATAATTGCATTCATCAATTTTTGGCTTGGGAATTGTTGCTCAAATTTGAAGATCAAAATAACAACATGTGAACATTAAACCTTGAACGCTTCAAAAGCTATTGTCCAATGTCACAAAGATACCCCATGTTTGTCTTTGCTACTACCATCATGTTCACATCATCATTGTCTTCATCACTAAAGTTCAGTACTCTATAAGAACCCACCAAATAGGCGACAAATATGGAGATCCACCTAGTCTTTACACTACATAACAACTTTAATCCTTTGGTTTTCAACAACTTGGCAAGAAAGCATTGCTCAAAATGCCTTTTTGGTGAAGATGAAAAATAATTATAGGTAGTATACAAAACCCTTCTAGTTTGGAAACTATGGGCAAAGTAGAAAGAATCTTTATGATTAGGTTAGTTTGATGTGCCATGCAATGTACCTAAATATGAAAGGTGTAGATTTAAACCTCAATTGACCACCACATGTATGCATACCAATGAACATTGCAACCCCATCTAAACCAAAACAAACCAGTTTGTTGGCAACCTATTTAATTATTAACCCCATATTCCATCAAAGACTTCAAAATCAATGTGATGAGGTTATTTATAGAACCTCCACCAACAACCCTTTCATGATTCAACAACAATGGCATTTTTGAAAAGCTAGCAATGACATAAACATGCACACTACACCAAGACTAAATGTCAATTGTTGTAACTTCATCATAATTGACAATGGAGTAACTAGCTTTTTACCCAATAACTTTGGTCAATTTGATGAAAAATTCGTGCATGATTTTAGCCATTTGCTAACTAATGGAATCAAACTAGTGTTTGTGCAATGTGTTTTTCACCTTCAAAAACTCAAACATGTGTTTTATGCTTTCAAATTTGTCAAAGGTCAAACAAGTTTCAAAAATAAAAAATGACAACAAAATGAGTAAACCTACAACAATTCCTTATTGCAACAATTCTATGAACAAAAACCAATTTAGCAACAATGCTTCAACCCTACTAGCCCATAAATGTTCATTCTTTGCACATTGGTTTTTTATCGATATGAAACACTGGCCCACAACACATTCATGGCATGCAACCTTGCATTTTCACTTGCTTGCATGTTTTTGCAAGTTGTCAAATTTAGGCACCAAAAGTTTTTGTCTACATTTGATCTCACTACACACTTTGTTATGAACCATAATCAATTTCCCATCACACCTTACCATTTACCGCAACCCTTGGCAAATTCACAACCCACATTTCTTGGAAACTTGATTCAATTCCCATTCCCTCTTCCTATGTTTTTTCTCTAGATTTGTTGGCTCTAGCCTTAGAGATTCAATATTAAGAGCAAGAGAGGATTTGATAGGATCAAGAGATGACAATGGTGATAAAGGATCAAAGATGGGGAAACTTTGACAGAACAAAATTATGTTTATTAGATTTGGCCTTTAGGCATTAAAGAAAAAATTGTAACTAAAACTTAGAGGCAGTTGTAAAAGGCTCATTGTGAAGACACACAAAAGATGCAAAAGAGAGAAAAAAGAAACAAAAATTGGGATTGCAAAAACCTTCAAGCTTTTTTGAAACAGTAAACTTCCCCCAAGCTCAACCTTTACATGAAGTTTACAAGCATGTCAAAACACAATGAACTTTTGCATAATGTAAAAACTGGGAAGGTCTCTATGTAAAATCCTTGCAACTTTAGGAAGAGAAATGGAATATTAATTTGCGTCTTGCAAGTTCCATTGCATTCGTCTTTACAACAATTTGTAGTCCAATGCCAAGAAAGAAAAAATCTTCATGTTGTTCCTTGTCATTAGTCTCCACGATGCAATTTTTTTTTTGTAATCCCTTTTACACTCAAACCATAACTTGAGCACAAGATCCTTCCTTTCAATGAGAAGTGGTGATTTCCTCTTCTAACCTACATAAAGAAAAATGTACTAATTTACATAAAGAAAAATTATTGAAACTCAATAGCAAAATAAAAAGTGGATGCAATATACAAAGTTACACAGTTGAAGAAAGGTGGTGATGTGAGCTCATAAAGTAGTAAGGAGGAGCAACTACAAATCTTCAAAGGATGGAAAGGGGGAGGTGATGGAGGTGATGTTAAGTGATTGCCTATTGACATCAATGAAACAAAAAGCAAAGGGAGGCTACATTGAATGAGACAACTTTTACCCCTACATGATGCCTTTGATTGCAAGATCAAAAGCGCATCAAACCTTACATCCAACAATTCCAATTTTGGTGAATCAGATGCCTTGAAACCCTTGGATTTAATAAAGGCATGTAAAAAAGGCCCATTGGAAGCTCCCCACTTGGTGAAATTTAGCCCACAAAAAAACCACTAGTCTCCAAGCTTGTAGAATGTATGTAGTTATGATCCTTGGTGAAATTTGGCCCTAATAAAAAAACCATTAGTTTCTAAGCTTCTAGAATGTATGTAGTTGCCATCCTTGTTCTTGCTTCCATAGTCCAAGAGGAAAAGAAAAGGTGGTTTCGGTCACCATCAATAACCCTTGTATTTTGGTCATGCCAACACCCTCCGGCTTTATGTCAAAGGGGGACTTTATCTTGGATCAGTTTCATTGGATTTCTATTCTCGATTGTTGTAAGCAACCAGACTTACAACAATTTTTGGGACATGTTTTAATCATAGATCCCCCTTTATTGTTAAATCCCTCTTGAGATGCTTGCTATTGGTGCTCCAAAAGAAAAAATTAAAAGAAGAAACATTGGAGTTCATAGCACCACAAAAACTTAAGGAACCCCTTTTCTAAGATACAATACAAAAGCTAAAATTTAAGATGACATTTAATCACACAAGCTTTCCATTCCATTTCTTGAAAGAAATAGCATGACTTAAACAGCCAAAATAGCATGACTAAAAACCTGAACCCTAGACCCTTGTTTCCCCATTGTGAATATCTTGCATGCAATGTTATTTGTTCTTTTGAATAATGTTGCACATTTTGTTCACCATACCCATGTTCCCATTGCATTGCAGTAATAACTTCATGAATGAAGTTTGATAGTGGCCTTGAGAAATTCCAAATGGCACGAGTAATTAGAAGAATGATATGTTGTGGAGTCATTTAGACCCATATTTTGAGGGAAATTGAAAGTGGTATTGTGGTTGTGACATGGCATACCTATCAATGTCACATACATTTTGATGTGCCATTAAAAGTTAAGGGAAAAGCATGCAAAACCTCATATGCTAGATTGGGTTGCTTACCTAATCAAATGTTGCCTAATTGCATACTTTGAAGCATGATGTCCAGTCTCCAAATCGCTTCTGGAAATTTAACACAAACTCAGGACAAATGTTCTTCATAAAGTTTTGCTCAAACTTTTCGAGCAGATTATTAGCCGTATCTACACCCAGTGTCTGATGTTGATGATGAAGTTTGTCATTGGAGGTAATGGCAGCTAGTTGCTGCCATTTGTGATGAAGGTGATAGTCTGGTACTTCGCACTTCTTGTGCACATGCTAGATTGTTGCACCTTGCTCTTTTGACCATTGGTGTTGTGAAGGCCAAATGCAGAAATGGTCAATACATAAGCAACTAATCGCCTTTTGCCATGTCCTGCAGCACAGTACGTTCATGCAGATAGCCAAGCTGACAAAACAAATGAAGTATCAAGCATCTGCAATCCCTTCAGCATAGCAGTATAGTCATGGTGGCAATCGAAGGGCAAACTCTTTCCAAGAAAACAAAAAGCACTGACTACAATATAGAAGTGAGCAGAAGGCACAACAAGGCTGACAAGGTGATCACAACTACACGATGTAATACTGAGTGTGACTGGATAGGGGAGTACTTACTCACTATCCAGCTAGAATATGTGTACCTTCAATCACCACCATCTTTTTGAAATTCCATTGTTGGTCTTGTAATCCTATCAAGCATTGTTTCCTATAGTTGATTGCTGTGGCACTATCAGCTTGAATTGCTGACACCTGGTTCTGTCAGTTGTGTCCTTGAACTGTTTTTCTTCTTGAGCTTGGGACGTATCTTTGGACAATGGCAATGCAATGCTTGCAGCAACACCATTTTGCGCAGTACAGCCATGAGTGTTTCCTCAATTCTAGGGCCATCTACTTCTAGTATGGAGAGTGCCTGTGCCACAGCCTGCATGGTACTCACACAGCCGCCAAAGGGCTCCTTTCTCATAATAAAATCTGAGTCACCCATGCCATCTCCCTCTCTATTGGCATCATAAGGGAGACACACTTGTATGGCAAATTCACTGAGGTATGGGAAACTGGCCTTCACCATCTCCTTTGCATGTTCCCATGTTCCATCTAAAACTATCAATGTAATTTGTGTCCTTGGTGCTTGCCAGCTCTTCTCGGATGCCTGCTGCTGGCTGTTGTGAGAGACTCTATCAACCTCAGTCACAACACTTTGATTCCTCACCAAATTTTGACAACTTGTGGATGATGCTTCAATACCTAAGGAGGGCTCACCGGGCCCTGTTAAAGCTGGTGGCATTTGGCTCTGCATCAAGAACAGAAGAATGATTATGCTTTGCAATTGCAATTGCAATTGCTTTTGAGATCCCTGGTTCTGACTGACACTTGAGACAAGTACATATATGTGAAGCTCATGTGCACCTGGAGTCTGCTCAGATCACAATTCACAAGCATGAGAACCAGCACCTGCTCCTCATTTTCTTGGGGTACATCTGCTGCTGGTGCTGGTATTCCTCTCTCAGCTTCCGGAGCCATGATGCCCCATAGCCCTTGCTGCTGCAAGGAAGCAAACCACATTCCAAGATCCACCGCATCGGGTCCAGGAAACAGGAGCAGAGCTACATCCCTTCTCCTCTGCTGTTGACTCTTGGCAGCAATTTTTGCGCTGGTGGCAAGCGATTCCAGGAGCGGAGACGAATTGGAATGCAGACGGCGACCCACAATCACGTGGCATGGCTGGATGCATCGACTCAGGATGGGCACAGTTGCTAGCTTGTGGCGTGTCTCGTGCGGATGCTGCAAAATGAGAAGACGAGTGGCGATGTGAATGGGCGGAGAAGGGATGGCATCGCACAGGCACACGGACAGAGGGCGACCGCAACCTGGACAAAGAACTCGCATACCTAAGCAACAAGCTCTTTCTCTTCACCGTTAAGGTCAGGCCTCGACGTCGGAACTTCACGCCTTTGCCCTTGGAACTTGAAGAAGAGACGAGCAATACCTACATCTCTCTCTCTCTCTCTCTCTCTCTCTCTCTCTCACGCACACACACATCACACCCTAACCAAAGAATCTGCCCTTCCTCCAAGTGAAGAGAAGAGCACAACACCAAAAGAAGAACGACAAAATCGCAAACCGACTACCGACGGCTACCCCAAACCCTAATGCATAATTTTGATCATTGTGAAGCTTTTTCAAGCTATTCAAGAAGAAGGAGAAGGAGGAGAAGAATTAGGGTACTAAGTACTCTCCATCAACATTATGCAGAACTATGGTGCAATTTGTTTGTGTCTTGTGTGTGCACACATGCATGCATGCTGTGTTAACATTACTGTGTTTGTAAATGCAGAGATATTGAAATCACGACTGTTCATGGAATTGGTATATTTATAAAATGTGTAGCTGCTACAATAATGTGGATCTGCTAGAAAAAATCAATGATAGCAACGACAAGACCACAAGCAAATGAACAGCAGGAGCAAGGTCCATTGCTACTTTTGTGGTTAGAGACTTCTGGTCTATCATTCTTCTTGACAGGGTAGAGATACTGGATTACTGGATTAAGTCATATTTGTTAAAGGTTCTGAGCTTTCTGGTTTCAGTGTCACTTAGAGTTACAGTTTACCCAGTAATGTTCATACTATCTTTTGCTTGAAATCCCCAGATCATGAAAAGCACATTACACTAACATTTGATAGTGTAATTCTATTTTTTGCACTTTGAAGAGAAGAAGCAGATTGTACTGACTTGCACAACAAAAATCAATAGACATACACAAAAAGCAAAATAGGATTGTACTGACTTGCACAACAAAAAGTTCAATAGACACATACACAAAAAGCAAATAGGTAGATTGTTTTTACTTCACGCCTAAGGAGGAGAGAAATCTACAATGTTGCAAGAAACATTTAACTACAAAAATTGTAGAGAGATTTATAATGCATCAAAGCAAAATAGGTTTATACTTCACACTTTTGAGAACTAGGTGAGGTTTTACTTGAAGTACACTTCAAGTTTTACTTTGTGCAACGTAAAGAGCATTTGGAGCAGACTGTACAACAATGTGAAGAACATCCCATCCAACTACAAAATTGAAGAGATACTTGAAACAGCAAAGTAAAATAGGTCTTTAGTTTTTACTTCACACTTGAGAAGCCGATTGTACAAAATGTGTATAACATTTGCAGCAGATTTGCAAATGTAAACAACATTTGAGAGCAGCATTTGCAGCATGTTGTACAATGTAAAGAACATCCCAATTTCTAGAAGACTCACCTAAGTGCTATACAATCCCCGTTGTCATTCCATCACCAGATTGTTGGGGTGCGATTGGGGAGGAAAAAAAAGATGATGGGGATTCGTGAAAAAGGATTTGCACATGGTCTACCTATTGGTACTCCTTATATGTCAAAAAACTCTAGTGGATCGGAGTTTTGTTGGGACAAGATTGATGGAATTTTGCCGGTCTAAAAGAAGAGATCTTAGCTGTGGTTTAGTCGACTTCTTCAATCTTGGGGCCTGGACCATCAGATGCACCTCCAGTTGATGCACCATATCCACCACCACCGTAAGCACCTTCGGCAGGGCCAGTACCGCTTGCACCTCCTCCTCCTTGGTACATGCGTGCTATAATGGGGTTGCAAATTCCCTCCAGTTCCTTCTGCTTGTCTTCAAACTCGTCGACTTCAGCCAGTTGGTTCTGGTCCAGCCATTGAATCGCACTTTCAACTGCTTTCTCGATTTTCTGTTTATCGTCGGCACTGAGTTGTCCTGAGATTTTGTCGTCTCTGATGGTGTTCTTCATGTTGTAGGCGTAATTTTCGAGGCCGTTTTTGGCATCCACTTTCCTCTTCACCTCCTCGTCTTCCGCTTTGTACTTCTCTGCGTCTTGCACCATCTTCTCGATGTCGACCTTGCTTAGTCGGCCCTTGTCGTTGGTGATGGTGATTTTGTTCTTCACACCTGCCGTCTTGTCTTCAGCGGAGACGTTAAGGATGCCGTTGGCGTCGATGTCGAAAACCACGTTCACTTGTGGTACACCTCTTGGTGCCGGTGGAATGCCCGAGAGTTCAAACTTCCCAAGAAGGTTGTTGTCCCGGGTTCTAGCTCTCTCGCCCTCGTACACTTGAATGAGCACACCAGGCTGATTGTCTGCGTAAGTAGAAAACACTTGCTCCTTCTTCGTAGGAATGGTGGTATTTCTGGGAATCAACGTTGTCATCACTCCCCCCGCAGTTTCCAGACCAAGACTCAACGGTGTTACGTCCAACAGCAACAGATCCTGAACTTTG
Source organism: Sphagnum tenellum (assembly GCA_963921925.1). Classification (NCBI taxonomy): domain Eukaryota; kingdom Viridiplantae; phylum Streptophyta; class Sphagnopsida; order Sphagnales; family Sphagnaceae; genus Sphagnum; species Sphagnum tenellum. Next base: position 9,202,176 of record OY998148.1, read on the forward strand.
GAATCCCCTTCTCCACTCAGAATGGCAGCTTGCACAGCAGCTCCATACGCAACTGCCTCGTCGGGGTTGATGCTTTTGCACAACTCCTTCCCGTTGAAAAAGTCCTGTAGAAGGCTTTGTACCTTGGGAATACGAGTGGAGCCTCCTACGAGCACCACTTCGTGTACCTGTCCCTTGTCCATCTTCGCATCTCGCAAGCATTTCTCCACAGGCTCCATGCACTTTCTGAACAGATCCATGTTCAACTCCTCAAATCTTGCTCTTGTGATGTTCGAGTAGAAATCCACACCTTCGTATAGCGAGTCGATCTCGATCGTAGTTTGAGCGGTGGATGAGAGAGTTCTCTTTGCGCGCTCGCACGCTGTGCGCAGGCGACGAAGAGCCCTGGCATTTCCAGAGATGTCTTTCTTGTACTTTCTCTTGAATTCTTGCACGAAATGGTTCACTAGTCGATTGTCGAAATCCTCGCCGCCAAGATGAGTGTCGCCTGCTGTGGACTTCACCTCAAAAATGCCTTCGTCGATCGTCAGAAGTGAGACATCGAACGTTCCTCCTCCAAGGTCGAAAATGAGGATGTTTTTCTCTCCAGATGACTGCGCCTTCTTATCCAGGCCGTAAGCAATAGCCGCAGCTGTCGGCTCATTGATGATGCGAAGCACGTTAAGACCAGAAATCACGCCTGCATCTTTCGTGGCTTGCCTCTGAGAGTCATTGAAATAGGCAGGCACGGTAATGACGGCATTCTTCACAGTCTTGCCGAGGAAAGCCTCCGCAATTTCCTTCATCTTCACCAGCACCATCGACGATATCTCTTCCGCGCCGAATTGCTTTTGTTCGCCCTTGAAAGTCACAACAATCACCGGCTTGTCGTTAGGTCCCGGGATGACCTTGAACGGCCACAGTTTAATGTCACTCTGTACAGAGGAATCACTGTAACGTCTGCCGATTAAGCGCTTCGCATCTGCAGTGTGCACACACAAGGATTTTGACGAATATTCATGTCAGATCATCAAGATGAAGCTCGGGAAGCACCAGATCACAATTAAGATCCCTCCTCAACTATCACATGAGAAATCCTTACTGAAACAGACATGGATAAAAAAATAGCTGGCTTCCATTTCACACAAACAAGATGTGATTGGATAACACGCCCTACTAGACAGATCATTGCATCCCTGGAGACTTAGCTCGAAGATCTAGCATAAGACATCTTGATTTTTCCTGATCACTCGAGAATATAGACGACTAAAATGGACATAGATCGACATGGAATTGCGAAGCTTAGCATCTGCTGCACCGACTGATAACGCGGCATTCATGCACACGAAAACAACTTGCAAGACTATTCTTCTACTCGATTTTGCAACGGCGATAAAACAATACTTACCGAAAACTGTGTTCTGCGGATTCATGGCCACTTGATTCTTGGCCGCATCGCCAATAAGACGCTCGGTATCCGTAAACGCGACGTAGGAAGGCGTCGTTCGGTTACCTTGATCATTTGCAATGATCTCGACTCGATCATGTTGCCACACTCCCACACAACTGTACGTGGTACCGAGATCGATCCCGATAGCAGGTCCTTCTCCCGCCATTATATCGTCCTCAAAACAGCGGCACTACTTGAGAACGTCCTATAACCTTCAAGCACTCTAGAAATCAATATACAGAGCCGTTTGAAGCTGTGCCACGTATCAATCAAACGCTGAACACTCAAAAACCACTAAACACTTTTTTTCCCCTCTCCGGGGCGCTTCTCAGAGGACCAAAAGAACAAATATCCACAACTAGAAAAACCAGAAGAATGTCTGAATGATCGCTTTCCTTACGGCAATCAGCAATGCTCCTGTATAAATACTATTCCGAATTCTGCACTTGCGATGAATTGATTACGAAATGAGAAATTCGGAGGCGGAGTGCAATTCTTATACCAGGCACTGCAGGATGCGTCCAGCGACAACCAGATGCTTCTCGCTGACGAAAATCCCTCCACAATTTCTGGACGCTCCTCGAACGCTCCACAGTTTTCTCGATGCTCCTCGACCGCTCTGGAAGACTGTGCAGAGAGCTCTGGAAGGGTCGAGAACAGGGGGGTCCATTTGGGTGGACTGGCAATCATCCAGAAAAAGGATTTAGCCAAATTTGGCTACAGCTCATAGAGCAAAGTATAGAAGCAGTGTTTTAATTTCTTTATTTTTTTCCCCAATTTTCTCGTGTTGCTCCAAAAGTGGTGATCAGCCACAAAAGGATTTAGCCAAATCTGGCTACAAGACAAATAGAGAAATAGAAAATCTAGGAATCCTATTACATGTTGGTGAAACACTAGAACGATTTAGCTAAATATGGCGATTTCGAAAGGAGAAAACTAAAACTCTGCCCAAAAATTCCAAAAATCTTAGAATTTTTTAATAAAAAAATCCTCCAAATTTGAATTTTATCTGGATTTTTTTTTAAAATAGCAAAATGCCTAATTTTCGCCACAGATAAAATCACTGCGTAGGAGCTATGGTGTAAATCTGGCAATTTCATTTCTATTTCCTGAATATATGGCGATTTCTTATCCTTTTCTCCAAAGAATTTTGTTATAAGATTGGCAATCCTTTTTGTTATCATCACCAAGTGGCAGAATTTCGCCCAAATTAAAGGCTGAATCAAGACAGTGGTAGCCTATTTTTTTGACTGGAGAAATTTAGTCAAAAAGATGAAGTGACTTTGGAGGGTTTTTGATGGGCAGAAGCAAGGGAAAATAAATAAATAAATAAATAAAAATCGCCAGATTTCTATATTGGTTTTTCAGTTTCTAGCCATAAGTATAAAAGGTTGATTAAATATTTGTACTTCATAGTACTGGTTTATAGCCAGATTTGGCGAAATATTCTTAGGAATGATGGCCATTTTTTCACATCTTCATATGGATGATCGCCACTTAAAGCTACATTTAAAAAACAATCCTGGAAAATAAAAATAAAAATACTGGAACGTGCTCCAGAAGCTGGGGTTTAGGGAACAACAAAACTTCCTGCTAGCAGACAAGTCGTGGGCGGGGGGAATCCTCCCTTTGTCGCTTCTTTGCCGACCGCATGTAATCTAGTTTCGGTCGGCGCCACTTTGTCATACCACGTGGAGAGCCAACCGCGTATGTGGATACTGCAAGAGCCCTTTATCCTCCAGGTGGCACGTGTTGGTGTCCAGCATGAGTCAGGTCACCCGGAGTTGAGCAGGGGTCCGCGACCCGCGTAATAAGGAAGGCACGGGCAGCTAACTACATATCCGCCACCCGTCTGACCGTTAACGACGGTCCGAGCAGATACCCGGACCTTGACTCTTTTTGTGCATGTTTGTTGTTGAACTTTTAAGAACCGGTTCACTTGACCGCTTTTTATGAATCGAGATTTTTTTTTTAATTCTTTTCTGAACATTTAGAGAATTATTTTTTTGCCTACAGTCCCCAATTGAAAATTAAATTGAAGTTTTTTGAATTGAAAATATATTCTTCCAGTCTCATTTGCAGGTTTTTTACATATTCAAAATTTAGATCCAAAGTTTTAGGTTCACTCCCTATTAGAATTTTTAAATTTATTCTCTCAAGCAAAGGGCCCCTCGTACTGACCATCTGGGGGCGCACCTCCGCCTCGCCCACGACTGCCACCTACTTCGACGTAACCCTCCAAAAGAAGAAGCGAGCAGAACAGCCCTCCTCAACGCCTAGAGAGGCACCCAACCCACGCCTAGCCAGGACGCGGAGTGGCCTGCCTGGTTGGAGGCAGCCACAGGAAGAGTTTTCCAATACAATGGCAAAATCACGAGGGTAAAGAAAAAGGTAAAGGGAGCCAGAATCAGAGACCTCCAGCAAAAAATCAGGCTGGCGGAGGTCCATCTGCAGAGAGATCCCAAAGACAAGCCAGCCAGGGACATATTATCTGTGACACAAGCCACCTGGCCGACTCGCTTCAAGAGAAAGTAGCGAGGAACCACAAGCTTAGCTCGGCCTCCTGGTTCAGGTATCGAGACACTTGCTCAAAACGTTTCTTTGACCTTCATCGCATTGGGAGAAAACGTACGCTTATCAAAGAGCTCAAAACCGAGGGGGGGGAGATCACAGGCCAAGAGGACCTGGCCCACTACGTCCGCTCTTTCTACACCCACTTGTACACCTCGAAGGCCAATGCCCCCGGCACCTTCGAAGCCCGGGAAGTTTGCTGGGCTAGGACCCCGGCCCAAGTCTCCAACGAGACAAACGACGAGTTAACGAAAGACCTCACCTTGAAGGAAGTCAAGGAGGCAATCGCGGCAATGCCGAAGGACAAAGCACCAGGGTGCGATGGCATCCCAACGGAATTATTCTAGGAGATGATGGAAGAAATATCGCCAACCTTACTCCAAGCATTCTTGGCAATGCTTAGGAATGGGGAGACATCAGGATGGATCAACAAAGGGCTCATCACCTTGATCCCCAAATCGGGGGACCATGCCAAGATAGGAAATTGGCGACCAATCACGCTTTTGGGGAGCTTGTATAAGATCCTGGCCAAAACACTGGCCAGGAGACTTCAAGTCTTCCTTCCGAACGTGATCAGACCCAGCCAGATCAGTTTTGTCGAGGGAAGGAGCATCCTCGACAACACCTTTCTAGCGCAAGAAGCTCAAGATTGGGCTGAAGAAAGTAATCGAGACTTAGTCCTCTTGCTCTTACATTTCGAGAAGGCCTTTGATAGAATTGAGTGGAGCTTCCTTTTTGAAACGTTAGCAAAACTCGGTTTCTGCCTGAAATGGATCCGGTGGGTGAGCTCTCTCTACAGCTCGGCCTCGTCGACTATCAAGCTCAATGGAGTAGAGGGGAGCGCCTTTCCTCTCGCCAGATCCATGAGGCAAGGCTGCCCCTTCTCGCCATACTTCTTCATCCTGGCGACGAGATCTGTGAGGCAAGGCTGCCCCTTCTTGCCATACCTCTTCATCCTAGCGACGAGATCCGTGAGGCAAGGCTGCCCCCTCTCGCCATACCTTTTCATCCTGGCGACGGACGTGCTGGGCCATATGTTGGATGACCACCGATTCGGAGTGGAAGGTCTCACCCTCCCGGGACAAAGGAAGATCAGGGACCAAACCTTCGCCGATGACACGGCGCTATACCTCCAAGGCACGCGCAATAATATGGAAAGGACCCAAAAGGTCCTAGACATATTTTGCAAGGCGTCGGGAGCAAAAATCAACTGAAATAAAACAGCCGCAATATGGGCCAGTAAAAGGGAAAAGGATTGGGAGTGGGGCCAGGAAATGGGACTCCAGTGAATCCCGGAAGGCAAAGGGGTGAGGTACTTGGGAATCCAAGTCGGATTCCACCTCCCCCTCGAAGCCAACTTCAGCAAAATGGTCACGGCCCTCAAGGGTAAGTTAATCAATTGGAGCACCTGCCGACTCTCCTTGGCGGGGAGAATCCTGGTGGTGAACCAGGTGCTCCTGACCTCCATGTGGTACATGGCGGCACCCTAGAACCCGAACCCAACCATGTGTAGCCAGATTCGGGGGATTGTTAGGAATTTCATCTGGAGCGGAAAGGCCTCCAACGCCAGGGCAAAAGTCAAATGGGAGACCCTGGTTCTCCCGACCGCCCAAGGAGGGCTGGGAATCATTGACCCGAAAATCCAGTCGGAAGCCTTACTAGCAAAACTCTTTATCAGGGGCCTCGCGCCAAGAGGAGAGCCATGGAAGGAGCTCCTGAGGCACAAGGCCAACCAGGTGAGGCTCCCGGTCCATGGTCTAGGCCCTAGCACACAGGATATCAACTGGATGTTCGCCGCCACCAAACTCAAAAGACCTCCGACTCCCCTGTGGAAGAACATTCTCCATGCCTAGATGAACGTGAGGCCAGGGCTCTACAAAACAGAGCCGACCAACTCAGCTGAAACCCTTAGACAACCAGTCTTTGGGAACCCCCATATAGTGAACCATGAAGGCAAGCCCCTGGGCCTCAGTGGCAGGAGCGAAGGGAACTCACTTGCGAAAGCCGAGTGCTCCAGAGTCCGGGACTTCTGGGACTCAGAGGACAAGGAATGGAAAGGCCTCTCCGCCCTCGGGGTAAGCTTCCACCCGGCCAACAGGCGCAATAGAGACCTCACTATAGCTAGCATCCCCTAGGACCCAGCCACTTCCAACAGTATCCCGCTAGTAGGTGACTGGATCAGCAAGAAAGAAACCGGCCAAACCGCTCCGCTGGAATGGGTCTACTAGGTCTTAGAGACAACCCAGAGCACCGCCAACGCCTTGGAATTCAGGAGAATTTCTCGCGCAGGTCACATCTAAGCCACCGGCCCACACAACATCACCATACCCCTGGAGGGGTACAAGCCTATCAGAGTGCTCGCCCAGGACAGCCATGGAGCAACCTTTAGACCGGCCAAAGACCTCCTCCTTCCAAGTAAGAAACCCCCAATCTATTTGATTTTCGGATCTGAGTTTATTTTTGACCTCCAGTGGGACCCAGGAGATTAGCACTGGCAACAAACACGAAACATGGGGGATGCTCCCTTTTTTGGATTTTCCTCCAAGAAGGGTTACCAGAATGCCCAAAAACATCATTCCCCCGGGATTATCAAATTTATCCAAAATCTGAGCCTTCGAAACTCCACGACCGCCCAGATTGTCGCCAAGATGTGGCACAACGCCCGCCCGCGCAAGGTCGGGGCGCTCATATGGCTGACCCTCAACAGAGGGCTCCCGGTGGGCACATGGCTCCAAATCATGGGATTACAAGCCACCTGCAAAGGTTGCGACCAAGGGCCCCCTAAGTCTACCCAACACTGCCTCATGGATTGCACTCCCGCCCAACAAGCTTGGAATGCCTTCCTCCGCGTTTGGGGTGAATGGGAGGCGCCCAACCGCCTCTCCATCGCCTGACCTCTCATCCTTTTGGGGGAAGACGACCTTCGACCTTCAGTGCTACCACACTGGCGGATTCTCGTACAGACGACAACCGCTCGACATCCTCAGAAGCTTCCTCTTATACTACCTCTGGTCCGAAAGGTGTCGCAAGCATTTCGAAGGCCAATACTCCCTGAAGAGAGTCTTACTCCAGTCCTGGGAGGCCACGGCCGAGGTTGTTGGCATGGCCACCTGGAAGGCCATTAGGTCCTCTAGTCAGAATAAGAGTTAGGATAAGCAAAATGACATTGAGCAAGCCTTTAAGGCTAAATGGCTTCACGGCCAAATCTTTGGGGAGGGCGAGGTTGCCATTTTGTGGCGCCTGCTCCCCCCCTTGTACTTCCTTAACTTCTCGAATGACTGAAGAGGCTGTTGCCTCCCTCCCCGCAAGGGGTTCACCTCCTCAAGCAAAGGGATTATGCACCAACTAGGCTTGATGGATTGTCCACCTTCCTATTGGTTAGATGAGGTGCCTCCCAAGTTAAGGTTTTTTTTTTTTTTGGGAACAAGCTACCAATTTGATTGGCCCATCACTCAATTTGAAATGAAACTATGGAGGGTCCCAAAAATAGAAGGTTCTATGTTGAAGTATAGAGTCCATCCCCTTTGGCCCACCTATATAGATGAAAGGAGGACAACAATTGCCAAAGCATATGGGATAAAAGTGAGGTGCTATGGAGAACATGTTGGGGAACACACCGGGGGATTTGGGGAAGATATTGGGAGTTTGATGGGAACCCATTGGGAACCTAAAGGGGACTTAATAGGAACACATTGGGAACCAAGGAAAAATGAAAAAAATCTTTCCCCCCTCCCCCCAAAACTTAAAAGGAAAAAAAACAAGGTACTTTGAATGTATGATTGGGCCTTCCCATTGGTTACATGAAATTTATTTTCCCAAAAAAGTTCGTCACCATTTTTTGCCTAGCTTTACACCCTTTGCAAAGAACACCTTACCTATTTTGACAACATTGTCGTGTGCTATGTTGGCACCTATAACCATCATTGTCATCACACTCATACACATAATATAAAAATATTTTGAATGGTACATCACATTTAAACCAAAAGACTAACTCACTTGCAAGAACACAAGAATCCAAGCCCAAAACATAGAAAATCAAAACATTTGCATAACAAAAAAAACTGTAAAACAAAAACTATGTTATGGAGTCACACAAGATAGGATTATATCCTATGACAAAAATTCCAAACCTCGTTTACACATCAACTAGTTTAAAATAAACTAATTAGTTTAACTAACCCAGTTTATCCCTAATTAACTAAAACCTAATTGAGCAATTAAACTAACACACCTAACAACATAATGGAATAATTGATGTAAACATTTTTTCCCTTTTTTTTAATTTGAAAATTTTAATTGTGCTTGAATTAATCATAACTATTATGAAATTCATGTGGGTTTGATATTGCAATTTATAAATGCTTCAACTAAATCATAACTACCATGTACCTTCACAATTTTAACACAAATTACATTATTTTCAAAAATGTTGAGTGTAATATATTGAAATTAAACCTTCACCTTAAAGGTTTTTCAACCCTAGGTTGTTGAAAGGCCAAATTTTACATCCACCTTTATTTTCTTTAGTTGGTAGTTTTGGAAATTCGAAAAACTTTTCATTAAACCTTGAAGATGGTATTGATTTTTAATGTTTTCCATTAATCCACAATTAGGTTTTATTCTTAACAATTAAAAATCTTCTACAATGCCTAGTAACCATACACAAGGCTTTTACAAGCATACAAGTCACAATGTCACAACCAATGTTGACAAGGTATCAAATTTTGGTTAGGTATGTATCAATTTAAAACATGCACCCAAATGTGGGGTGCTTTGACCACTAGGTTTTGGTCAATGAAAAAATTCAATAACCCCTACCACATCTCTATTGTCCCATACACAATGTTTATACCTAAGTGGGCTTTGAATTTTGTAAAGATTATGAAATGCATTGGTGGAGTAGGCATTTCACATCACGCACTAGTGCAAAGCATTAAGCTTTAAAGTTTAAAAAAATTATGTATGAGTTTTGACGCACCTTCAAAACTTTTTGAAAGACTCAAATGTGAAACCCAAAGTGAAAACAACAAAAGAAAAAGGAGTTGGAACACACTACTTAGTTTGCAACACTTTGGGGGTAAAAAAGGCGTGTTGGAACTCCGGGATGAAGATTAGGAAAAGTGACAAGCATGTCAATTATTCATATCAATCTACACAAACTGAACAATGAATTGGTTAGTGCATAGTTGAAACATTTTTTGTGCATGGATAAATCACGAGCATACACGGACTCACAAAATTCACCACGACTTCAACTTGGGGGAAGCCACCACCTTCCCCCTTTATAATATTCTTTGTGACATGCCACAGGGGTTACATCCAAATGGTGTTTTTCCTAGGATTGCGAAGTCGAGAGTCCTGCAATTCCCAAAATTGGGACTCCCATCATTTTGGACACCCATAACTTCTTGTGTAGACTTCTAATTGAGGTGAGATTTAAAGCAAAACCATACTCATCATCAAGAGATTTCCAACAATATGTGACACGCCTTTTGCACACACGTAACTCAAGGCGACTCTTGACTTTTAATGGTCAAAAATCAAATTGACATTTTGATTTTCGACTTTTCTTTTAACCACAACTTGTGTTACAAGTACTCAAATAGATCATGCAAACCCATTTTAAACAGTTATGTTTTAAAAGCTTTTCAATGGTATAAGGAAATTTTCAATCAAATGAATTTTGACTTTTCAAATTGTTCTTTGAAATTTTTTTAAATCCATCAAGACTTTAACTCCCAAAGTGGGAGTTCATTTGGGAATGTGTGAGCACATTCTTTCACACTCTCCTGCACTTCCAAGAGTGTGAATGTGAATATTGGGTTGCACTCCTGACCCACACCTTTCCATGGCCTTGCTTTGGTCGTGAACCTAAGGCTAAGGTTGTGACAAATTTTACAAAATCTTGTTAGGTTTTAGTTTGTTGTTAATGTGAAAAATGTTGGTTTGTGATTTTGTACAATCATGATGGAAACAACAATGCAACAAATAGGAGCATTAAATTTTCACTTTAAATGTTTTATTATTAATGTCATTACTACATTGTTCCATTTCAAATAAACTTTAAGTTCTTTTGTTGCACATTGTTTCATTTTAAACCAATGCATAAGGGTTTTATGTGCTTTGGTTTCTATTACATCATCATGTTTGGATTCGGGACCTAAGTGAAACACCAAGGTCTCTGTTTTGGTTTTGGTTGTTGCATTTGTTAACATTTTAATTTTTATTGTGATGTTTGAATGTTTTGTGTTTTGTTGTCTTCATCATTTAGTTTGCATTGTTAATGGTTGTGTTCAACTAGTCTTTCAATTTCCATCATTGATGATTGTGTTCCAAAGTTTTTTCATTTTCCATCGTTAATGGGTGTGGTATTGTTTTGATTTGTTGGTTCGTCAAAAAAGAATTTCCCACTATTACAAACAAGCTTTTTCATTTTTGCAAAAAAAAAAAAAAAATCATTTTTAAAAAATTAGATTAACGGTGTTTTTTGTTTTACATTTTTTAAAGTTTAGTTTTCATTGTCAATCTACAATGAATGTAGATAGTTAAAATGTTTGTATCAATGGAGTGAAAAAATGGGGAGGGATTTCTTTTGTCTATAGTTGATTATGGCATTGGCATTGGTGAAGTGCAAGGGGTTGGGGGTGGTGATGGTGGGCTTGGAGTTAAAGGAAGTTTTAGTGTTAGATGTTGATAGTGTTTAGTGAAGATGACTTGGAAATCCTTGAAGTTGAAGTTGTTGCATGACAAGAACAACTACTTATTACGTTAAAACACAACCAAAGGTTCTAAATCACATGGCAAAAATCAACAATTGTTTCCCTTCCTCTCCTCTTCATCACAAATTTGATTTTGCAACATTTGTAACGCACATTTGTGACCCATAAACGTTGATATAGTCACATCACAAATAATCCTTGGGCCATGTCTTCAAGCAAGATTATGCATTCACTGTATAACATTAGAAGTAGTTTGCACCTTAATGGAAAGAAATAGGCAATTTTCAATCATACAAATATATAAAATATATTAATAAAAGGAACACCTTAAATAACTCAATTTTTTGGACTTATTAATATTTTAATGTCGGTAATGAGAGGCAAATGATTTGATATTCAGCTTATTTCAAAAAATCTACTTTATTGTTATGAATTTCAATCTATTTCATGTAACTCAAATCTTGTGCAATTTTGATGTAATCACATTTCTATTATCTTACGTTCAGAAATACGAACTTTTATACATAAAAATCAATGAAGAAATCTGGTGTGCAATTATGTTTAAAACTAAGCGACATCAATGTAAATGGCTTGGCACAGATCTGGTGTATTATACACATTCATTAACATTGCTATGATGCTTCCTTCATTATTTGTGCATTTTTATTACCCCAATATGATTATCAAGAGGTGGGGTTTTCAGATTAGAAAGTGAGGGAAGAGACCTTAGAAGCACTTCAAGGTGTTTTATACACAGTGTACCATCATGGTACTCCAGTTTTTGCACTTCATGTGTGGAGAGGATTTTGTTGAAAAGTGCACAAAGCTTCCAAGTATTTTGTGTACAGGTTTGGCCTTATTTAAACCCCACAAAAATCCTAAATTAAATACTGGGAATTTGCCCAAAAGTCATCACAAATAGTGGAATTGTTTGTGGCCCTTACTCCCAAATTTGAAAGCTTGAAAGCTTAAGGCCATGGTGCATTGGGTATATAGCTCATGATAGTGGGTGGATTGTGCCACTACACCCACAAAGCCATATTTTCCCTTCGGAAGAAACATGAAACAAAACTGATATTGCTGCTGGTGGGTAACATACTTCCACAGCACACAGTGTGAAATAGGGCTTTCTTTTGCAGACTTTCCAGTATACCTAAAGCCAGGGTGAAAAAGATCACAGCTCGGATTGGAAAATCATTTACACAGAAGCTCTATTCCCACTTGTACATGACACCCATATTTCATTAACAAAAACAAGGAGACCAAAAGACAATTTTGGAAATTTTCAACTTCATCTCCCTTGATACCCAAACTGTCCTTGAACTCTGCTCCATCTTGTCCAAAGGGCCATTGTTGATGTTGCCAGGAGGTTGATGAAGTATGATCAAAGGAACCAAGCCTCCTTGACAACATTTTTCAAGTTGTCCTCCAAGTCAACTCAATTTGAATTCGCCCATTTTTGGAGTCAATCAATGAGTACTTTTCATTGACCCTTTTGTTGTTCACAACATCAGACAAGTTAATGTCCGCATATCCCAGAGACTCGGTCTGCACATACCAAGTAAATTCTAATATAAGACATAAAGCTCTTATTGTTGTAGATAAGATGTCTTGACACTAGCATTCAAGCCCCATTTTGGGTTCAATGTGTCTGTAGTTCCAGTTCCTCTTGCCTCTCCAGAATCCAGAATTTTCTTCACATACAAACTGCACACTAGGAAAAAGGGAGGGGGAATCCAGTAAACTCAGGGCAGAGAAAATATACAATATTATACCTTAGAGTGCACATGCAAGCCTGTGTTCTTGCTCATAACTTCAACATGTACTTGATCGTCCATTGGGGGTTCATCTAGTTGCCACTGAAATGACTGATCCCATTTTGGATCCCTGTTCTTCTTAATAACCTGCAAAACACCAATCAAAAAAGCAACATCCAACATCAAGTTGGATCATAAATGCAGAATGGAGTCTCCCTTCTAACATGGAGTTGCCAATAAGTACTTTTGAACCCAATTGACAATTTGTCACATCTAATATAAATCCACAAACCTGGGTTTTTCTCTCATCTCCTCTGAACAACACTTTTGCATATGGGTTTGTGTGATGCCTCCCCTCAACGTCTTCTGCTGAATGCACAATAACCTCCAACATGCCGCCCCCCTGAGGTTTACCATCTCGAGCAAGACCCGTTTCATTGTTTTCATTACCCATCGTTTCTTCTCCTTGCTCATCCTGTTTACAGACAGTTTAATCAACAGACAGAAACACTTTGAATGATAGTATGAACACAGCACTTGAAACAGTAAGATTTCACTTGTTTTATATTCACAATCTTAATGACAGCACTCAAAAGCAGTTGCATTCCCTCACTAATTTTTAGAACTGCAAACACTGCTGTACTACCTGTCTGAAAGCCTTGTACAGCAATTTTATTGTAAGCACACCGCGAGGTTTTTTGTTGTGTTCATCATTTGGGTCAACGTTTTTCAACAAGTTTAAGTCCAATGTCTTTGGCTCCAGCTCAACCAAGTCGTGCAGTGGCACAACCTGCATTCCCATTTTTTCAGGTTCTCCAACCTGCACAAACCTCACATTGAAATTCCCATCAGCTCAGATAAAAGCATGAGCAAAACAGGGCCAACAAGAAGAAGGGAGATATTCCCTACTTTCTGCAGAGGCTTAAAGAACCCACAGTAGTATAAAGCACATCAGAGGTGCATACAGAATATGATCATCTGTTGCAACACAATCAGCACCTAAGTAGGCCCTGTGAAACTAGGAGGCTTGGGCTTAAATAGTAGAAAATTTGCAACATTTTCTAGCTCACCTTGTCCCAGTCATAAACCTGAATCTCAAGAGATTGTGACTTGGGATCCTGCACCAGAAACTTGAAGGTCTCATTCCATTCAGGGTTTAGAGTGTTCTTTTTGGTGTGCGTTTTCTTGGACATGAGTGTATTCACAAGTTGCAACTTCACAAATGGGTCAGCCTTTCCCATTACATCCATCTTGAGCAAGTTCTTTGCACGGACAACCGTCACTTCCAAAATGCCTACTGGCTTCTTCAGTGCACTGCTCCAGTAGCCAAACCACAAGTGTAAACACTTTTGTTTTTAAAGTGTGCCAAACTAAACTTCCACTTACAACACCTCCAGAAACTGGACCAACATTCCTGGAACATCAAGTTTATTTCAGATGGATTGCAAATTTTAAGTACCCACAGAACATGCAATAATCACAAGACAATGAAGCAGAGAGAAAGTAGGAAGCCAAGTATTACATTACAAATTCAGCATTCCCTTAGCTCACCTAGGACTGTCAATGACAGGGATTTCAAGCGTCTTTGGCCACATGTACAATTGAGAAACTTGGTCTTTGATGAAGTCCTGTAGTTTCATCATACCAAACCATCCACCATGATAACTAACCAATCAGTGTCATTTGCAGCATCTGTACAAAAGCAGATCTCTAATTACATAGGAGCTCTTTGCATTTAGCATCCTTCCACCAACTCCAAAGTAATTGAACCAGCTCACTGATCCCTGTCCATCTGATGTAGAACCCAATTCTGAAAATTTGAACTGACCCATTACCTTCATTCATGTATCTGTTTTTTAACCTAAAACACCAAGGACAGGGAAGAGAGATTTCAAACCTGAACAAAACCATATAGTCCTGGAATTGCCATAAGATCCCCACCCAACACATTCAGTCCAAAATCCACATGCGGCTGCAAGACCAAGACCACAGCAGTGAACTTGACATTCTCTCAGTAGTCAACATAATACCAGCAGTTGATTAAAACAGATGAAAATCTCCAGACATTGTTGTAGATGCAATTCCTGCAGCACCTACAAAAGCCCAGTCTATCACAAAACATGTAACCAATCATTCATACCTTCTCCATCAGCGAGATAACAATTTTAGAAAAGCATGGGAAAACGGGAATCAGAGGTTTCAGGGTGACACGCGCAGTTGCAAATACTTGCACATCCACCAACTGCAGCAATATTATACCCCACCATTACACTTATAAGAAGAACACGCCAATTATGGAGATTATAGATATCTCAGAAACTATTTTAAAAAGAAAACTAAAATGTGAAATGTATACATGATAGCAAGAAAAGATAGATAATCTAAGGTGGTCATTCCACAATTAAGCACATAAACAGTAGTTGCACAAACCTGGACAGTTGCTTTCAGGCCAAACGCCTTAACAGCAATGATGATGTTGGGGTTCCCCGCAAACTTTACTGATGGTTCGAGAATCATTTCGTTCTCATTTGTATCATAAACTTTCATGCCTGTTATCCCAACCCACAATTTTTTTAAATCTCATATCAGTGCCTTAAAACTCCCTCTTTAAAAACCAATCCAAAGTGGCAGCAAAGTCCAACAAGAAGAATACAAAGACAAAAAATCCTCCTGATCACCACCCTATGAGGAAAACCCAATACAAGATCTTACCAGAAAAAGTCGGGGGAAGAGTGCCAAGTGTAAGTGAGTCAAATTCAATTGACTCCAACTTGAACTTGGGTCCATATTCCTTCATGTACGGATGTGCAGTTTCTGAAATGATCTTGCAGATGGCCTGACATGACACAGATCCAGAAACTAAGCATTGAAACACACATGCATATTTATCCTCAAGATTTCCTTCATGTTTATAATAGAAGCCCAACAAGGGAGATAACCTTATAGTAATGTACGACAGATTTCAGATCAAGCTTTCTATCACATTGAACAAAAGATATCGAGGGAAAGCTCGAGAATCGAAAAACCTGACCAAAACTGACAATTCATGTGACCAATAATGTCATCCTCATCATGTAGGTACCCAGTGATCATCATCAAAAATATGATGTATGATAGTGACTAGGTTACTACAAGATCCTCACTTACTTCCCATGTGGAATTTCCCTCTCAAACTCATCCTATTCCTCAGGTTCATCTATGTGATTTGCCGAAACCCAACATCCATGACTATGACCCAATAATATGTAGTGGCTGCTGTCAGACATTAATCAATGAATGTGCTGAAACAGTGTCTCAAGAGTGTCTGAGAACTCCACGAAGTAAAGGTAAAATCCTCAGCCACGCTGCTGTTGATCATCATTGAAAAACATGAAAAAATGGAGATGTGCAATGGAAGAAACATTTAAGGGATACAGAGAAGGAACAGGAAGACATCAAAGAATGCAATGGAGGAAATATTTAAGGGATACAGAAAAGAAACAGGAAGCTGTCAAAGAAAGGGAAGAACCTAAAGAGGAGAAGCTAGGGAGAGATGAAGGGATTCAAGAGAACATTCAACAATGTGGATTCAAGATTGTGAGGAAACAAACCTTATCGAGGTAGGGCCATAGGTCTCTCAGAAACTTGTTCAACCAATCCACCTGTAAAACCCATTATCGGCAATTTTCTTTTTGAGAATCAGAAGCAGCATACTGACACAAGAATAATGCCCCGCCCTGCCACACATTTCTCTCATCTTTCTCGCTCTCATTTCTTTAACCTTTCTCTTTTCCGTCCCTACTGGGATTCTTGACTCCAGCAAATACAACAACAGAATTGAATAAAAAATTACTGTCAAGAGAATTGGGTTCTCCACTCCACCAAATTCAAGAACAGAATTGTAGGCAAATATTGTCAAGAGAAAAAGGTTCTCTACTCCAGTAACTTCAAGAACAGAATGGAAAGAAAAAGCGTTGTCAAGAGAATTTAATTCAAGGGGAGTTAGTTGTTGTACTGAGACTGTGTCATGTACCCACCCGATCATAATCAGGATTCTTAACCCAGAGAGGAATCTCTGGGAGCAGGTCCTGCAACGTCTTAGTATCCAATTCTGCTATCGGCTTTATGATGGGATCCTGCATAATTTGACGAGAGTTGTTGGAAAAATCAGTCAGAACCCATTTTCATTTCTGCACCCATCAGCAGCTAGCTAGAATTCAAGAGAAAAAATTCCAGACAAAATTAGACCAGAACATTATACTGCCTCCACCTGATCTACACTCACCTAAAACCCTTGAATTGGACTACGAGTAGAGGAGCTAGTGCGAGAGAGAAAGAGGGGGTAAAAACAGTAGCAGCAGTAGCAGCACCTTCACATCATTGGGTTGCAAATAGATGAAAATGAAGTAACCAAGCACCAGACCGAGAGTGAATCCCCACCCAAATCCCACCAAACCCAGCACTGTAGTCACGATTCCCATCCTGTCTTGATCACTCCTACCAGAAGACTCTCTATGAGAATTTCACTTTTTCCCCCCCTCCTCCTCACACCCAAGTTCCACTGATCTGCACAGCACACAACCCAACCCAAAAAAAACGACGCGTAGGTTGAGGCCAACCACACTACTGCTGCACATGCGGAACAAACCTTCAACAATTTAGTCCTTTCTTTTACAAGCTGCAAGGGCAAGAAAGACTTCTCTCCTCGTTAGAAAAAAACACTTGCCTGAGTCTTGTTATAAGAGATATCTAGAGAAGGAAAAGCTCCAAACCTTTTGGTTTTTCGGCCACTACTACGCCCACTCATCCCTCCTCCTCTGCCTCCATGCAACAACGCAAAACGTCTTCAGCAGAGTGGGGCAGAAGGAGAGAGACGACTCAATAAAACCCCCGTTCACACTTTACAGACCATACTCCGCTCTTTACACGCTCATAGGCCTGTTACGTGTACACCTTGCCACGTAAGTGATGTCCACGTGAACACGTGTAGACTGCAAGGAAGGGAGCGCTGGCCAACTGTCGATGTTTCCCAAGAAGACCTGGCTCGAGACCTGGATCAAGACCTGGATCGAGATCTGGATCGAGACCTGGTTCAGGACTTGTTTTTCATATAGGTACCTAGCGGTTTGTTCTCCTGGTATGTAAAAGAAATATGAGTATAAAAGATGTTGAAATTTTGATATGCTGGAATTTGGTTCACCTGACATTCTTCACAAGGGATTTGTGATTTTGGAGGGGGGGGGGGGGGCTTTTCCTATGTAAAAGATTTTGTACAAAGCACTAATGAATCTGGTCATGGAATGTTGTTGGTTGGTGCTCTTGGACTTGACATCTGGAATTAGTCCCCAATTCTCTCTCTTTTGTATTTTAGAATACCTTTGGATTTACCATTTTATTTTTCTTTTGTGGAGGCCCATTTTTTGAGGTTTGGAAATTCGCCTCTAGAGTTCTAGTGCTATCATGTCTTCGGCTTTTTCTTTTTAATTTGAGTTTATTTTGAACTTTGATTCACCTCTGATTAAAAAAAAATTAAAAAAAAATAACTTGGGAACACTATCTTAAAGTTACCATTGATTCATCCTATCTTTGGACCCTAATTTGACCCTCTAATCCCTCTTTCATCCCCAGTTTTGAGTGTAGTTGTAAAATGAACTTCACCCTTTAGTGAATCTATAGGTATCAATTCACAAGATTTTGCACAATTTTATCCTGACAATAGAGGTATCATAAAGTCACCCTGTTTCCACCCCCTCTTTGGGCCTGCTTTTCACCCCCTATCCCCTCTTTCAGTGGCATCCACAAAGTAAGGAAATTTTATTAAATCTCAATATGAAATGGTGAAACTCAGCATTTAATGCACAAGGTTCAAAAGTAATCATACCAGTTGCACACATGGGAGCAGTGGAAAAATATATGTAGTGGCAGTGAAGGCACTCATGAAAAAGGAAAGACAAGATGAAAGTCAATTTACTACCAAAATTGATGGAAAAACTAGTTTGGGTCCCAGATATTTCGCTTTGTAAAACTTTCATTCCCAGTTACACATTTGATGCCCTATCATGTCAAAACTGAAGACAGGATGGAAATCAGTTTACTACCAAAATTGACGGAAAAACTAGTTTGGGTCCCAGATATTTCGCTTTGTAAAATTTTCATTCCCAGTTACACATTTGATGCCCTATCATGTCAAAACTGAAGACAGTATGAAAATCAGTTTACTACCAAAATTGATGGAAAAACTAGTTTGGGTCCCAGATATTTCGCTTTGTAAAATTTTCATTCCCAGTTACACATTTGATGCCCTATCATGCCAAAACTGACCATTCTCATCCCCCTAATCCTGGGAGTTTACAGATGACTCTAATGTTTAATGAATAATGTGAGCAGCAGTGAAGGCCCAGGAAAGGCAAACCCCCAAAACTACACTGACATTGAAGTGTGTTATTTCTTGGCACACATTTGCCCTGTAGGGGCGGGGGGGGGATTATGTCACATTGTGGATTCCAGAACTCAAGGCGACCGTGTTATGAACAAAAGCAATAATTTGAGTTTTCCAGACATTCTTGAACTATGCTATGGGAGCTGAAAAAAACCATTCTCACTTCTACTACTCCGTCAATCCAACATGACACATTGGTAGTTCACAATGCACACCAGAAGTATCAAACCAACAAACCGTCACCCCTTGTGGGGTGTGTCATTAGTGAGAAGATGCATGAGATTAGCTGTTGAAATAAGCATGAGAGAGAGGCACAAGGGAGATGAGGGACCAATCTGTGAGTGAGCATGAATGGCAGTGGTGCCCTTGAGGGCAGTTACCCTGCCTTGCTCATGCAACATTACATATACCAATTGTGTAACAAGGCAAAACCACAACCAAATATACAACTGCATGGGGCTTCGCAGTACCTAATAGCTATGGACAGAAGCCCATAAAACCATACGGGACATACTCATTGCCAGTACAGTCCCAGGAGACAGGTTTACACATGGAGTAATCAAAACAAACTCAGATGCTATTGTAACCTTGAAATTGACATTCTGATCGAACGGGATTGTTGCAAGTCATACCCACTAGTACTTTGTGTCAAAGTTGCAGTTGAATCTGCTGTGCACCGACTGTCCCCCACATAAGGGGTTGTTGGTATCATATTGCATAGCTCAGATATTGTAGAGTTGCAGAAAAAGCACCGTTGATTATTGAGCAGGTGCCGTGAGATGCATCGTTGGCATGACTGATGCTTACAGGGTATGAACATCGTGTCCACTTCACAAGCATAGCAAATACTGCATGTCTCTTCCCTGTTGATTGCTGAGCTTCCCCCCAAAACATCTGCAATTAGATTGAACCCAGAATGAGATAAAATTCAAACTGCTTGCCATGCTTTAGCAGCGGTACTGAAAAAGGATCCAACCCATAAGAAGGTGTTTGTGGCCTTGTGGTTACAGAACCCATGCTCACTTTCAATGGACTCTAGAAGATTTTCCGGAGGGAAAAAGGATGGCACAAGGCTGCCTTTCCTTTTGTGGAGGCTCGCTCCAGTATTGGACTTAGCTTGACAATGTGATCCTGTTTTGTGCTTACCCTGGAAAACTTTTTGAAACAACTGTCAAGCAAGCACCCTGCTTAATCTACCAAAAGTGACACCCAGGAAGGATATGGTGACAAGTCTAGGACAGAAAACCCCTTAAGATACTACAGATCCTAGAGGCTCTCCTGAGGAGGTTGGTCTGCACCGAGTAGCATATGAAACTCAGGCTGCAACTGCCATTCAGCAGGCTTCTGGCACACCAACCCTAGTTCATAGACCCATTGACCCAATTAGGGTGGAGCCAGCAGGTAGGAGAGATGGTAACAGCTTGTCAATCATCATAAAAAGACTTCTCCTTTTGGAATGTCAAAAGAAATGCGATCCACAGCAAATGAGGGTCCCAAAGTAAGCACTCTGCCTTTGCTGAGATTGGAGAGGTACAAGGTCTGTGTTTGTACCTTCAGCACATGAAAACCCAAACAGCAACAGAACATCTCAAACATCCCTAAATGCTCTGCAAGACTGATGAAGTCCCTCATTGACATGGTGTTTAGGGTGCAAAAATGAAAGGACTAGAAGAATGGAGAAAAAAAGTGAGCTATGCACCAGAGCACAAATCTGCTGTAAGAAGCTCATGCAGCTCCTCCTCACTTGCTTGCCTCTTTGCCTCTTCCCACTCAGCTTTGAGCTTTGACACAAAAGCCTTGAGTTCTTCTACTCTTCTCACAGATGGATCACCTTTGAAGATGACATCCTGCAAGTCCAAGCAAAATCCCCAGTTCACAAAGTGTAGAGAACAAGACAAGAAAACCATACTCAACCCTTGTGCCACACACAAGAACAAAGATGCCTATCACATGTAAGTCTCCAACAATTGTCATGAAACAAACCATTGAATCTATCCTTACCCAGCTGTAGCTGGTCAAGTACTGGAAATTTGAGATGACTGCTGCAGACCGATCCATGCTCACAATGGCATGTGCCAAGTCATATGTCATCCCGTGATTAGGAACAGACATAGAACTTCTCAAATTCAACACAATGCCCACAAGAGGAGCCAATATCATGGCTCTGTGCACCTTGTCCAGAGACTGGCCTTGCTGCCTCACACTGCTGCAATCCCACAAACTGATCACCAGTGAACAAAGCTGTACAGCTGTTGTTAGGTGTGAAATGATTAACTTTGATTAGAATTAAAAAATTTCAATACCCAAACAAAAATGTAACTCAATAACCATCATTTAAGAGTAGGAAACCCATCTCTCTCATGACTCTATTTAGGATTGATGGGTACATACTATCTGTCCATCCATGATCTACTTTTTCCACAGCCATTTCTCAACAAAGTCAACCCCCAAATTCCTCAATTCTCTTCTCAGCATGTAGCCCAACAGAAAAAAAGCAGAGCATGAGCTCCTAGGGTGTGGACACCAACTAGCATACCTGTCAAAGTAAAGGGCATCAGCGCTGCAGGTTGTGTGATTAAGTACAAAGACAATCAGCTCACAGAGTCGGGTGAGATTCATCTCAGGTCCTTGTAAGAAGGCCATCGGCAGCTCCTGAGTGAAAAACTCCAATATTCTTTCCAGATTGCATGATAGCTCAAACATAATGGTGCATTTTCTTTGCTGCAAATCTTGCACCTGCATAGAGAAAAAAACAGATTGTTATCTACCTTCCATATAGCATCTTGCATGCAAACATGACAGTAATCCTAGAAAGTACAGAAATTAGTATGCGGCAAGGAAAATACCTGATGTCGATCAATTTGCTCCTGCATTTCCTTAATCACAACTGAGAACTCTGTGATGGTCCAGTTGAGTGTGTTAAACAACCGATTCAGGAATGAGGCAAACAGCTTCTCATCAACTGTGCATTTCTCTTTGAGCAACCGCTGCAGACAGAGTACAACTCCTGCTAGTAAGACAAAAGCCTCAAACTATTGTGTCATGTCACATACACTTCACAAGTACAATCTCCACTTCATCTGCAGAAGACCTTCCTGGAATTTCACCCACCTGAAAGTGAGGGGAGAAGGACTCTCCATGGGATGAGCATTTGGATGTTCCAAAGCCTGAGCCCTTACAAAGACGTAACAGAATGTTGGAGATGGGTATCCAAAACCGATTGTCAAATGAAGCTAAAAGAGAACCCATCATACCCACACAGGCAGCTTGGCTGCGCTCAAAAGCAACAACATGATCCTTGTACTGCACCAACACAGAAATGGATTGCAAAAGAATATCTCGAATGTCCAAATTCACTATCCTGACATCATTGAAATGCGTAACAAGAAATGTCACCTGCAAAAGAAAGCAGTGAACTAAGAGAGTGTCAGCATGGAACTCGTGTCACCAAAGACAAAAACGTAATAACAAAAGAAAAACCCCAGAGATAATAAGGCCTTACAAAAGGAGACAGCCCTTGCTGCAAAAGTGAAGATGGTGAAACAAAGGGTGGATCACTTCTGCGTAAAGCATGGAAAGAGTCAACCTGCAGGAACATCACCCCTCAGCATCAGTTCAATCCTCCCAAGTACATTGTTTTTGAAGATGAGGCCTCTCCTGCTGTCAACTGAGCCAGGCCCAGAAATTGCATCAGAGAAGAACAATGCGAGAAGTCTGCTGACCAAGCATGACTAAGTCTCTTCACCCTTCGGACTAGTGCCTCCATTGTCAAAGGCAGGCATCTTCCAATTGCAACACAGTTGCTCATTCTTCCCCTCACGAATCAAGCACCCTACATTATCACCCTTTGAATCAAACAGCTTACCAAGTGCAACTGTCATGGGAAACATCCAAATGATCTAGTACAGGACTGAACCACATCACATGTAAGGTGGGTCCATAAGTCCTAGCCACTTGGCTATAAAGCTTGATGCATGATCAGATCCCTTGGAAGTAAGATATCTAGATAGATCATAGTAAGGAAGCACCCAGTGACATGGAGTATCTGAGCACATACCAAGGTTTCAACATAGAACTCTGGAACATAGCTGAACAAAGGATCCTGTTTGCTGAACATGAGCAACAGTTGTACAAGCCACATGCATGTTGCATACATCCCTCTGAGCTTCCACCTGGCAAACATTGTAACTCGATACCTGCACATACACACACTAATGTGGGTGAAATCAAAATAGTGTTGAACATGTAAACACTTGCAATGCCAGAATGTAGGTACCAGCAATGTACACCTATTATGACAAACTGAACAAAAGAAAAGTCTGAAAGAAGAACATTGAATTGCAATCTCTACAAGCTCACAAGTGGATGAGTCAAACATACCAAGTACATTGACGTACAAAGTCAATCAAATCCTCCCTGTGAAGTGTACGTGCTTCTTTCAGCCGCTTCAGATAATCACCTGAGACCTTTTCACCATGGATCGACCGTTCTGTATCATCAAGCTGTGCAATTGATTGCATCTGGTGTTGCATACAGAATGCAGCCTATGAGCAAACCAACACATTTCATTTAGTACCTATCATCATCTTTCTGTGTAATATCAAGCCATCAGTTGCACCTATCGTGTCAAGCAACCTTTGCATTGGATACGTGAAGTCACCCACCTCACCTAAAGTGTGAACAGGAAGGGTAGGAAAGACCACACAGAACGGCACAAGTCTAAAAAACCTCAAATCAGATGTGCACCATTTGCTACAGGATAACATAGAAGAGCAGATGACCAAACAACTCATAACCCTCATTTGATTTGGCATACCTGCTTGAAGTTTTGAGCTAGACCAAGATGATACAGCAATACCATGATGTCTAGCAACTCCTCCTCTCGGATGGCCTCTGAGAGCTCCATGATAGGCTGGAAACCAGCCCTCTTATAAGTGCTGCGTAACACAGTAGCACGTTGCAAGCTGATGTCCATTCTGCCACTAGAGCAAGGTTTGCCCTCCTCACACCCGTCACAAGAGTGGCCATTGTGATCATTACTGAGAGGACTGGCAGCCCTCTCACCAACTCCAGTCTTCAAGCTAGATGTGACAATCTTGGTTGCTGCTTGAGCAGGACTCTTGCTGTCACAACCCAATCCACCCATGACAACCTCAGAGCAACATGCAGGCTGTAGTTTTCCTCCATGTCGGACAAGTTCATCTCCCTCATCCATGCTGCTCTCCACCCACTCCACCTTTGGACTATCCAGTCCAACAGGAGAGGTCTTAATGAGATGACTGAGTGTTCCACCCAATCGTGAAAAATCAGTGGAGCTACCATCCTTCAAGAAAAGATGCACAGGAAAACTCCGCTTGCCTTCCCTGCATGTCACTATAGCAATTAGATGACAACCAAGTTCTAAATCCTTGACATACCAATACCCAAAACATTTTCTGCAAATAAGCAGTCTCAAGAACTGCTGATGTGGTTCAATACTGCCTGGAGAGTTTTGGGTATTCTAAACTCAGCAACCCTAGATACAAAATCAGCATACCTGTGAAGAAATCCCACACTATGTTCTGAATGCTCCTTGGTCCCT
The DNA here is from genome assembly GCA_963921925.1 of Sphagnum tenellum. Taxonomy (NCBI): domain Eukaryota; kingdom Viridiplantae; phylum Streptophyta; class Sphagnopsida; order Sphagnales; family Sphagnaceae; genus Sphagnum; species Sphagnum tenellum. The sequence goes on from OY998148.1 coordinate 9,226,654, forward strand.
TCCACAGACTCAGCACCCACCTTTGCATTCCCAAGACCTTCTGACAAAAGCCGCAGCAGAACACAGTACGTGGAAACCAGCACAGAGTTATCGGAAAGGCCTGGTGGTGCCATACTCCTGTTTGCCCCTCGATTCTTGCACACCAAGTGCTGAAGAAACCTGCGTAAAACCACACCTGGCACTTGCTGTTGCAATTCACCAGATGATGGTGGAACAAACTGAAGCAGTTGGCGGAAGAGCTCCCACTGCAACTCTTCCACCTGCATTACATAAAAAACCCATGAATGAGGATAAGAGAATTCTAAGAATCTTGAATGTAGAATCCGCTTGAGGTTCACAAGACCCCTGGATTCGAATTCACTACAGTAGAATAAGAAATGTGTAGCAAAACACTCTAGATGCAACACACTGCAACTAGGTGCAGAAACTGACCTTGTCAATTGCTTTTGATAAAGTGGTTGCTGCATGCCTCAATTTACCCTCAGAGCATAGGTCCTCCCGGGAACCTGGCCACCAGACAGTGGGCATCAAGGCCTCAAGATCATTCTTGTTGGGACCCTTCCGAGTTAGCAATCCCTCCAAGCACAAGTCAAAGCCTTTAGACATCCACCACAACACCATAAAATCATACCGCTCCAGCAAGTGACAGGCTAGGGCCAAATAGGGATAGGGACCAGTGTAAGGATGATCAGCCAATGAAAATGGGGATGTGCGGCAGCCGTAGGCAAGTGCCTCCATCAGCATGCTGATAAGTGAGCCATCTGCAACTTGTTTGTCTACTAGTCGTGGAAGCAAAAGGTCCAAAGCTTTGTCAACACTGGGAGCATCATGTGGGACTTCTCGCCTATATGTTTCCAACAAGAAGGGCACTAGAGCTGCCCAAACAACATATTGGTTTGGTTGCCTGACATCATCCGTTGCATCATCTTTTTCCTCCTCAGTCTCAAGCCCCCCAGCAAGTAGCAAAGGCTGAAGCAATTTACAAATCTCTCCACCTAGAGATGAAATGTCATCCTCACTGAGTGGTCTAAGCCTCCGCAACCGATCGACAGGAGCCATAGCAGCAGCCACTTCATGGCTACTGAGCTGCACAAGCCTTTGCAAACACCCAAGCAGAAACTTTGCTCTCACAGTAGCCGATCCTAATCTGTCTTGGGCCTCACCAAACTTCACAACTGGTGGGGCTTGTATGGGAAAGAACCCTTGAACTGGATACTTGAATGGTCGCCCACCAAAATTCAATTCACAGCGCTCACTATGGGAAAGAGAGATGGCAGGAAAATACCCTTGCCTAGGCTCCAATGTTCTCACACCTTCATATGCCACACCGAGAGGGAACCCATTTCTGTAGAAAGAGATTTCACCAATGTCCAAATCAATGCAACATCCAATGACATCACCAGCAACCCAGGGCTGTCCATATGTCTTGGGACCCTCACTCCATTTGCGCACCCTCTTGCCATCATAAGCATATGAGTCCACAGCATCGCCAACACCTTCTTCACATGTGAAAGGACATGAGGCTGTCGCCCAACCAAGCTGCTGAATCCCTGCTGTTCCTAAAGTGGCTTCAAACATCCATCTCCCTTTCCAAACACATGCATTCGCACGAGCACTACTGAAAACAGTCTGACTCTCCAACACGAGATGTGATTGATCAAACCTGATATCCCCAGAGGCACTTTCACTATCCATTGCAACAACAACAACAACATCATTGTCTCCAACAGGACGAGCACCGCCACCAGCATTGATGAGCACACCATCCCTGGAACCGGATGCAATGCTTCCATCATCGCTACTGTCATGCATGATGCCATCTTCCAATTGTGCATTCAAATACGATCGTACTTTTGGGAAATCGATTTTGTAATCTTTTGTGATGAAGAAAGGGATGTCCGGAGAATGTGGAGACATGTCCAGAACATATGCCAGAGTGCGGTCCAGTCCCCATCTTCTGTTACTGCTACAAGAAGCTGAAACAACTACTACTACACCCACCTTCTTTCCATTCTGCTGCTGCTGCTGTTGCTCATCATCTAGTAGGATAGCCAAGCCTATGGACTTAGCTCCTTGGAGTTTGTGAGCCTTCCGAAAACCTCCTCCATCCGGCCACATCATTTTTCCCACCTCTCGAGCTCTCTGTCTCTGTCTCTCTGCCTCTCATATCAAAAACATGGGTTTTCTCATCAACGCCAGCACCAATTCCAGCGATTCGAAAACCTCCGGTAGCACGAGAGAAAAAGCGCAACCCGACGGCCCGCGAGGAACAGCAGCAGCAGCAGCAGCGGAAACAGCGACAAGTGCAAAGGAAAAACAAACACGCACGCACGCGCGGTGTTCATCAGGCAAGGAAGGAAAGGAGCATCCATCGACCCGAGGGTTAATGGGGCGGGAGGGGGTCCACCCGTGCGATCGTCGGGTGGGCAGAGCTGCTGCTACAGTTACACGAGGAGTCCGCATTGGCCCCTTTTTCGAGAGCCCATTATTAGTTCTCTTCCACGTGTCGGAATTCATTTGATGGAAACCGAAAAAAGGCCCCGAAAAAGCCCCGGTCTGAAACTGATGAGATGCTGGGTTTTGACAGGACGAAGACACACAAACTGGATTTGACGACGTGGCCACGTTCTAGTGGCTGGTCATATCCACCGTCCATGTACATTTAGGGTGGCGGATTTCCCGTGTGGCCGTTGCCTTCCCCCAAAAGGGACATTTTAAGCGACGAGCTAACGCTACTGCCGCGTCCTGCTCTTTGGGTCCCTTTTCACATTGGGCGATGTTTTTAAGGTCACTGTCTGCATATTCCCAATCCACCAATCAGATGACGTAGACACGTGGGAGACTATCTCTCCCGTGTGAACAGGGGTTTCGTTATACATCGTGTACTAAGATCTCAAGGAGTGTGCTATTGTTGTTGTGCCTATTAATTAACTTGCAAAGCTTCCTTTTTTTCTTTTCTTTTTTTTAATTTCTCCCAATTTTTAATCAAAAATTAGAGAATTTTTCTCCCCCAAAAAAGTGAGAAAATAATTTATTTCACTTTTTTTTTTAATTTTCAGAAATTTCCCAATTTTTTTCCCAAAAATGACAAAATTTGAAGGAAAACAAAAAAAAAAAAAAAAAAAACTGCTCGTAAGTTTATCCCTTTCCCCCCTAGACCCCCCAAAATAAACAAGGGGTGTGTCACATTGTGGCCTTGCCAATTACATTAAAAAGTACCTTAAGGCAAAAGAAGAATTATTGAGGAAACTCAAATATTTCACCATGCAAACACATATATAATCTTTTTAAAAAAATCCTCTAAAAGAAACCAAAATCCTTCAAGATATTATTATAACTCTATAATAACTAATCTCAAGTTTCAACAACACAAGCCAAAATATATAATGTTTCCAAAATCCTCATATAAAAATAAATAGACCTATATTTTTTATTATTATTATTATTATTAATACCTAGGGGCCAAAATCCCTTAAGCTACTAATATACTCCATAATTAACCTAAACACAATACCATAGTAGTACCTTGGCCATTTTCAACACATGTCCATTGAATAATTAATTAATTAATTAATTTTGAAACATTAGATTTCAAAAGTGTGGGTGACAATTTTCTTAATGTTAAATAGATGTGTGTTTTATAAGAGGTAATAATTTCTAGTTGGTGAAAGGGCCAGGATATTAGGATTCAAGCCCCAATATTTTATTTTTGAGTGGATTTTCCACTTTAGTTTTTTCTAACAAAAATCACTTAGCATTTTTTTTGTAGTGTAACTAGAGGGTATGTTAGAGTGTGCAATTATTCTTCACTCCTACAATTAGGAGTGGGCTCTTGCCTTACATGTCCTTATTTGGGTAATGCCCTTGCCATGGGACCTTACCCTACACATAATTTTCATAATGCCCTTGCCATGGGGCCTTACCCTACACATAATTTTCATAATGCCCTTGCCATGGGGCTTTACCTTACACATAACTTTCATAATGCCCAAGACATTGGACTTTAACCTACACACAAATTCTTCTCGATTGGGACTTTTCCAAAAACATGGAAACACACTCCTTGACTCTACAATAGGGTTCCCCCAACCCATATGGGAGAGGGAGGATGAGTTGGCCCCTAAGAAGGGCCATTTTGTAGGACAAATTGTTCCATCACAATTCAACTACTTTTGCAAAGGCCCCATTGAAGAAATTGCCACTCGTTCACTTTGACCACCATGTCCGCCCAAAAGTTTGGATTCAGCCCATTTTGCTTGGCACCCAATCACAAGCTTCTTCTCCATACATGATTCCATACATGATTCATTCACTTCTTCAATTCATCCCTTTGTTCATGTACATGTTTTGGGCTCTTGTTGAATCAAATTTCAAACGATTGATATCATACAAAACTTCATCTTGTCTTACAAACATTTCTTAAGGCTATCTTTGTATTGGATTGTTTTGTGTGCTTTGCAAGCCCGCCAACCGTCTCCCCTCCACATGATTCATTCACTTCTTCAATTCATCCCTTTGTTCATGTACATGTTTTGGGCTCTAGTTGAATCAAATTTCAAACGATTGGTATCATACAAAACTTCATCTTGTCCTACAAACATTTCTTGAAGCTATCTTTTATTGGATTGTTTTGTGTGCTTTGCAAGCCCGCCAACCCTCTCCCCCCTCGCCCTCCACGTGAATTTGGATCAATGGAATAGGTTTTTTCTTTTCATTGTAAGAAAATAATTGCTAAACATAAACCACTCAACTTCAATAACTTGCAACAAGGGGCCTATGGAGGTTTTATCAACTCACCTCCACACAAAATATATCCAAAGTTGAGCTATCAAATTTTTAATTATAATGGGATTATTGTGACCACCCAACTAAGCTTTTCTACCACCCACCTCCCATTTTCCTACTACAATAATCAAGAAATAGATGGAATTATAAGAAACACACAAAATTGCCAAATTATCTAGGATTATTTCATGGCCATACATGCTTCTTGTGATTTCCAACACATATTAATTTTTTTTCGTAAATCAACCATATTTGTTATTTTGCCTATCCAATCAAATTTCAGAAATTTCTTAGCGTATTCGGAGGGCACCTTATATTCGAGAATCTCCTTCGTAGGATAGAGAATGAATTTTACTAGTGTTGGTTAGTTATTGAGAAAAACAATCACTTATCCACAAGGGGCCAAGAGTAGGTTATTTTCAATCAACTTGGGTAAGAAATTGGATGGAGATCCTCCTTGTTTGATATGTGTGTATAAGGAAGGACCTTGCAAGATCCTTATGGGTAGGGTATAATTTGATGAAAATCAAAAGGGTATGGAGTAATGGACCCACCAATACATGTTTCTTCAATCCTTAAAACATGAATGCTTTTTAAGTTGTCACATTTGAGTGGGATTCACTTCTCCAATGTGAGCTCCACTTTTTTGAACTTTCATTTTGACATGTGTGAGTTGACAATAGTGGTGGGAAGTGCACACCAAAATCAAGATTTTCAACTTTTTTTTGGTGAAGGGAACAAGTTTTCCCTTCAAGAACCTATCTTGACATCATACTTTGTCGTTATCGAGTTGCGCCTTGACATCATCTTACATGATGATGATGATTATCATGTTGGGTATCAAGTTGGGTATTCTAAAAATTAATCTTTATGCATATAACAAATGGGGTATGGAGAAATAGTTGAGGAAATTTGAAATTCAGAACATTGCTTCAATAAGAAATTTTCAATGACAACAATTCATCACATTTAAAATGAATAGTTTAAGGTTTTGTAAGTCATACTAGTGTGGCTTGTGCAGTTGGCCCAAGTGTTACCACGTCCATCAACTCATTTTTCATTCAAAAACATGGTTTTTGGAATTTCTTTGCATTTGTAGTGGCAAAAATCACTTTAAAATCAATTGTCTCCCACATTCATTCTCAATGCAAATCTTACCAAACAAATTCCTTTAAATCCGGATCATCAAGATCTTTCCAACAACACCAAAGGCACATTTCAATAATTCCTCTCAAATTTTCAGTGAAGAAATCATTCACTATTCAAGAACTTTTGCACCGCAAGTCCAAACGTCATGGAACCAAGCCCATGCACCCCTCGTTGTCGAGAGCTTTGCAAAGACACCAAGAACACAATCTAAAACATCCCAGTTTGGTGGATCTCATGACTACAAAACAAAACAAACTACCTTCTTGCTTCACAGATAGATGGTTCATCAGATTTGAATTGAATGGTTTTAGGTTTCAAAAGTTGTAAATGATCACTTCAACAGTTTCAAATTGAAATTTGTTTAGCCCATTTTCAAGTAAAGAGGCATGAAAAGGTGTCTTTTTCAAATATGGTTTACATATGGTGAGTTTGATTTTATTTTTCCCTCTAAGTATGGCGAGTTTGAACCTTTTTCCCCCAAAAAATCCTCTGGAAAGGTCTAATTAGGGTTAGGGTTTTTGTATGTTTCTTGGGTTAGGGTTAGGGTTTGGAGTATCACTGGAATCACATGTGCAGGATGTCATTTCATTAGTGTCTTTATTGATCTTTTGTGGCTATGGTTTCAAGGCCCCAGATGATCTTGTACTACCCACTTGAGAGATACACTAATTCTTGGCTGGTATGGGGTCATCAGGTATGGATGTGAAGTGATAGTGGAAATTTTTGTATTAGGGTATATGCTATCGTATGACCATTTTCATAGTTGCAAAATTCTAGATTCCAAGTGCATGTATTGATCAATTGTATCCATTTGGTATGTTGGGTTGAGTTCAAATGTCTGCACTTGTCTCAAGTTTGGGAGTTTATTGTACAGCAAACATCTCAGACCTCAAAAAAAAAATTGTGCCCTTATTGCAATTCTTGTCTTCATCCTGCTTTCAGATATCAATCAGGATTCTTGTGTAGTTTGCATTGTTAGTCTTCATTGCACACACTCTGCTCAAGAAATTTTTATTTTTTTCAATGTCATGCATTTGAAAGAGGCAAATATGGGACTCGCACATATGGTAGAAGCATATATTGTAACAACCTTGTCAGATTTTCGTAGTGTATTTGGAGATACTCTTACAAAAGTGTATTGTGACAAGACCAGGCTTTATGAAAATGGAGATGGACTTTTCTGTTTTTGTAAAGCCAGGCGATCAAGTGGTGCCTCATTTTTACACTGTGTAAAGCCCATGGATGGGAGCTTTAATGGAAATTGGGGACTTTCTTGACTCCTGCCTCAGAGTCCCTTATTTCTGTAAAGCACCCATCCTGGGGCTTTAACATACATAAAGCAAGGCAGGTGAGGTACCAAGTTGATCTATCAGGAAAGTCCTATTTCATTAGGAACTCGCATATTTATGTATGTTGACCATCAAATTGAATGTCAACTACAAGCTGTTGTTGCATTGTGTGTTGCTTGGTAGTTGTTGCTACATCATGTAGCTCACCTGCCTTGCTTGGATGTGCATCACACTAGGCTTGAAGAAAGAGGAAATTTAACTTCAACTAGAGAATGGTTGCACTCTCCTGTATCGGCAGCACCTGTAGCAAGGAGGAAGTCAAGGAAAGTGATACTTGGCACCACATTGAACATCACTGCTCCAATTTCAAGCATTCATTCAAGCTGTGTGAGAATGCACTTCTGGATCAAATCAAAACTGAAGTCAACAATTGAGTGCTCATTGTCACAGTACCAAAATTTTGAGATGGATCCAAAATGGACAGAGACTTGCAGCATTGAAACAGCTGGAGGACAAGAAACCATCACTGCAAAAGATGAGAAGCAAGTTTGTTTGCATACCTTGAAGGTTTGATTTTTGGTTTCTACAAGACAACTGGTATGATCCATGTACTCATTTCTCTATCCTCTTGCCCGATTGTTTAGCCAATGCTGGGTGGATGTTTTGATTTTGTTAACACCCACTGGGTTCTGGTTTTTTAATATGTCAGAATCAGAGAACCAGCGGTTTTGGGGGAGTTTCTTTTTCGATCAAAAATCAGAATCAAAGGAACCACGTGCGCTGGTTATTTGAAAAGCCTCAAAGAACCCGCAGTTTTCATGAAAGAACTAGTATAGAACCAGTGGTTTGTATGGGTGGTTATTCCATTTCTCAAATTCCTTGAAATCTGTGATTATATATGTCTACCAGTACTGGTTCTTTGAGGTTTTTGGTGACCACCCTTATGAACCCTCAGAACTGATTTGATGATCACTGGGGGTCTGTTCATGTTCACATAAGAACCTTACTGTTTGTTATAATAACCTTATAAGAATGTGAATACGTGAACATGTGAGTTTCTTTCATTCTCACAATACAAAAAAAGAATCCAAGGCATTTTCAAATCAAGCAAGTTACTAACTCAAAGGTATAGTAGCTTGTATACCACATCACCAAATTTGTGCACCACCAATATGAACTTGTTGAACTAAACAAATAAAACTTATTGGTATACTGCACAAAACAAGGTTTGAACCACGATTGTATAGTTTGTTGCATCTCAAATTAATTGTGGAAGATGGTTGATTTGCATCACAATTTTCAAATTCTTGAGCTTGGAGAAATCTCACATGAATTTCACACAAGGTTATAGATTTCAAATTGCAAGGACTCAACTGAAGGGTATGTTCATTTTGTTGCTTGAGAATTGTCATGTCACCTACAAATAACATTATTTTCCTTCATCATCCCCCAAGAACTATGCAAAGCTCATAAACCTTGTCATTTGTTAAGTTCAACTTTCTATTGTGATTTCAACCCTTGTGAATAAAGGAACCAATTGTGTTTGTTTCATTCATTCATCTCACCTAGGTTTAAACAATTAGTAGACATTCATTTGATTAACATGGGCAATGCTTGTCTCAAGTGAAGTTAATAACAAAGTATGCATTTTGATGTTTTGACCCCACATAAATGGAGCATAATTTTGACATTAGTGTTCCCAAATAAGCATAAAATGGTAGGGCATTTTGCAATCACACCTAAGTCTATATGGTCCACTCTTTGCCACAAAAATGTTTTATAAGAACCATTACTTTGATTGGAAGTTGTCATGGAAGTAATTTGAATCTACTTGCCCACTTCTTCATTTCTTCTCTTATGATGCTTTAGTGGTGTGTCAACAAGTATCCCACTCATTTATTTAGTTGATGCACACAAATAACACTAGATCTTTTTTTTTACTTCATCATACTTGACCAAGCAAGCAAATGCAAAGTTTCTATGGTAATTCTCAAAAAGGCCCATGGGTGTTATTGCATTTTCAACAAAGGATGTAACTTCAATCTTTATGGTTAATCCCCAAGCCAATTATTTACCTTGAGGTTGGAACAAGATTGTGCCCAAAACAATTTTAATCAAATTTCAAAATTAATAACATGAACATTAAACATTAACTTGAAAACCCTATACTAATGACCCTTGAAGTATATGAAAACACAAACATATCCTTGTTGGAAGTTGAATGCAAATAACATAGGGACATATGTTTGTAGTTCACCTTGCAATGCAAGATTTCATTGATTTCTTGAGACAATTCCCTAAGTCCCTTAATTATCTCCAAAGGCACATCATGTTTCAACTCCTCCAACAACACACTCATGCAATATATATTGTCCATATATGAGAATGGCCACACAACAATGTTTTTTACAATCCTTTTAACAATTTTCAATGGTGTTCACATCACCTATGAAAATAAAGTTTTCACATCATGTTTTTTCATATTTCACAAATAATAACATCATTATACATGACATATCATGTCAGTTTGGATGGGTCACATTTGTTTTGATGCAAACATGCCTTGTCACCATCTATGTATTGGAAGTCATAGGAATATGAATAATATGCATTATATACATGAAATAATTTGAAACCATAGGAACTAGCATTTTAAAATGTGATGGAATATCATGATGCATAAAATGTGTACAAAATATGTTGTACAAATCCATTTTTAAAAAATGAAAATAAACATTTAAACATTTAAAATAAATTTTAACATGAAATCATTAATTAATAATTAACCCAAAACGTAAATTTAAACATGTGACCGCAACCACATACACACAACCAAAAGTGAAAAACCCCTTGAAAGAAAAAAAAAATAAAGGAAAAAAAACTCAATGTGCAACTATGAGCCACATACACGATCGAAAGGAACTAAAATTTAAATTAAATAAAATAAAAAGAATAACCGAAAAAAAATCAGAAAAACCATTCAACAAACAAATAAATCTAAGTTACATACATGTGACCAAAAAAACAAGCCCCAAAAAAACTCCATAACCCACAAACACATGACTAGAAAAGAAACCCCAAAAAACTCATAGCCCACATACATGTGATGATCAAAAGAAAAACCCTTGAATTGTTTTTCAAAAACATTATGGAACCATGACCCACATACACATGATTGTAACCCACCATACATGTCATTGGAACTTGAAAAATAAATAAACTTAACATGCAACTATAACCCACATGCATGTGACCAAAAGTTCAAACTAAAAATATATATGAAAAAAAATTGTTGTCAATATTGAAAAAAAAACACACACCCAAGTGCATATAGCCATAATTCATGTGTCCAAAATAATTTTACATGCAACCATCAATATAACAAATCATTTAGTTATGCACACGACCCAAACTTTTATCATGTAAATAAACACAAAAAAACATTTTCTTGTAATAAACAATTATCATTAGTGTAACCTTCTTATGTAAACATTTTGTGATTTTTTTTGTTCATATATATATAATCAAAATTTTCTCTTTATTTTTAATCAAATAATTCCACTATGAGGTGACCTATTTCAAGAAATTTTCATTGAGGTTGTTTAAATGAATGTTCTTAAGGGATCCATTATGTCTAACCCGACTAGGTCACATAGCACTCCCAAACTACACAATCATAACTAGATTTAAAGCCTTCATGGTAAACATATATCTTTCATTTAGGACGATTATAGTAATTGGGTGGTTTTGGCATAAATTAAATTATTTTCAACTTTCTTGAAATTTTCAAAAAAATTCAACCCTTTTCTCCAAACTTCTCAAGAACACATTCAAGCTACCAACCAATTTTGAACTAGGGACCTACTTGACCAAATTAGTTACTTTACATCCATTTGACCATTGATGCAATAAAATATCTTTAAAATCTTACCAAATTTTATTATCTATATTACACATATGCCAAAATTTTCAAAATTAAAAAGGTAGTTATTGAACCAAAAATTATGGATTTTTTTTGGTAAATAATTGCCGAAGCCACACATATACTACTATATTATTCTATGATTAATGTTATCACACACAAAGTGATTTAAAAGGTTACCTATCATGTCATTAATTGACACAATTTCAAATATACATAACCCACATTTAATTGATGCATTAGTATAAATCTAATGTAATGTTTGCATAATGCAAAAAATCATAATTGACCATGACTACTACCACATTATATATTGAAACAATTATATGAACCCGTTCGTATACATGAATGATGTAATATAAATGTGTTACAATCAAGTATGATTATAAAATACAGTGCAACACCTTCAATGTTCCTCAAATTTGTGAACGATATGCATCTTTTTCAAATTAAAGGAGTTGTTAACATTAATTACAATTGTAATTCTTCAATTGAAAACATCACAAACATTGGTAAATTATGACATTACCACTTCATATGGATTGATGTATTAAGTTAGATCAACAAATCAAAAATCACAATGTACATGTATGTTTAATGAAAATCTTGTCAATCAAAATCATTAAATTGCAACTATCATTAAAATAATATGTGAATCCCATAGTCTTATTTAGTGGGAATTTGCTCCATTTCTTCCTCCCCTTCCATGCATTGTTCTAAAACACAATATTGTTTTATTGCCCCCACATATGTCATCCTTCAAATTCCATCCACCCATTTCATGCATGTTGTCTTACCATTGACCATAATATGCCACACCTTATACCATGTTTTAATCCCTCGCACATAATCAAATGCAAGTCAATGTATCTCATTTTGTGTTTTAATCACATGACTTAAATCTTAAATTCATGATCATTAGTTTCACTTTACATAACCAATTATTAGTTAAACGTAACCCACTTTGATGATCTATACAATAGTAATGCTCCATTTTTCAAAGTGTCAAAAAAAAAAAATCTTGTGTGTTCGACATAATAAAGTTTTCAAATGAAATTTTTTGTTTGTTTATTTTTATTGTGCAAACATCATAACAACAAGATTTTTTTTCTTTTCAATTTGTTTCAACTTTTAAGATAATTAATACATTCCAACTTTCAAGCCATATTTATGATTAGTCAACTTGAACCTACCATTTTCAATGCAATATAAAACTAGTGGTGATACCAAAACAATGGATTAAAGTGTACATATTCATGATCCTAAGAAGGATCATCTTGTGTTGGTGACTTGGTTGAATCTCACTTGCAAACTCTTAATTGGAAACAAGTAAATTGGCTATTTAGTTCCAAGTATATTCAAGGACAACAAACCAAATTGGTATGGGTTAATTGAATAATGGTTTAGCAAACTAAAAGAACATAACCAACTTCCAAAGGACAACAATAGACAAGATAAACAATTGTATGACAACAGACTCCTACTTTAAGTAGAATATGTTAGACAATTATATAGGTTTTTTTTTTTTTGTAATTGTTGAAAAGTCATAGAAATAGGGAAAATGATGCATAGTTCAATGGTTGACGATTAGATGAATCATTTTAGGAATTATATTCGAGGGCATAAGCAAGATAAACTAGACAATTGGATTACCTTGGTAGCCCAAGAAAAGGTAAGACGAAAACAAAAAATTTAACAAATCCCATGATAAAATTGTTCTACATTTAATGTTTTTAATTTAATGATAAAAATATTTTATACTTCTTAATTAAGGTGCATTAATTATGGCATAAGCACATTAAGCCCCCAAAAAATTGTAATCACAAGTATAGTCTTTCTACAATTTTTATTTTTTTGTAATGTATGGACAACACATCTTGGATTATTTTTGCTTGATGTAAGTATATTTGATTAACTTGAAACTTAATATAATAAATTTTTTTTAAATCCAAAAAAAATGAAAAACTTCAATGTATGGAATATATTTGTGACAAAATAATACATGTCACAAAGTTTGAAAAATTTCCATATATACTTCAAAACTAAGGTTGTGAATGGAATTATTGGGTGAATTTTTTTATGGTGTATGATATTGATACACATGAATGAAATCTAAGACCATTTAGAGATTTAAAGTTTTTGGATGGAATTTCATTAAAAAAAAGTGTGTTTTTTTCATTCTTGAACAATAAATGCATATATATTTATATTTATATTTATTTATTTATTTAGTTAGTTAAACCACTACCATATCAAAGAGGAGGAGATTTTATAGATGGGCATTGCCTTAGTTTTTCAATTTACTTTTGTTTGGTAATGTTTCATGAACCACAAACATGAAGCCCTATGGCCATTGAAAAACTATAAATTATATACTTATGTACATTAATTTTATCCAATCATCTTCATATAACCATTGGATCAAGATTAATTTTCATTCAAAGTAATTTTGAGTTCCAAAATGTTGTCATGCAAAATTTTTAATGTGTTTGTGTTTAAAATAGCCAAAGAATACCATCAAGATTTTAGTTTACTACATATTATAATATTCATTATACATCACCATTTTTGGTGAAAAGTGGCTCACCCTTAGTGTGCTTTCACCCATTATCAAATTGTGCATTGTTTCAATAGTTTTTATTTATTTATGCAAATAGATGTGAAATTTATTTTTTGCGATGTGAATTTTTGTTTCAAAGTTTGTATAACAATTTTCTAACAAAATGAAATTGAAATTATTTATTTGATGATGCCTTTGAACACAGTATGATATTTATATCTTGACTTAATATGTATTTATTAAGTTTTTTAAGGTAAATGCAAGTTTAAACATTGTGGACCTTATGAACTCAAAAAAATATTCAATAGTCTTGGAATTATAATGTATTAGAGTAATGAATTTCTTGAAGATGTCTTTTTCAATAAATAAAATAGGTGATTTGGTGGAAGCAAACTTCATCAAAGTTTTACAACATAAAAACTTTGCAATTTATTTTCAAATATTTTGATTACATAATGAATTCAAGCATTCAAATAAATCAAAACCTCTCGTTAGAGGTTGACAAAAAAGTTCATTTTCATTTTATAAGATGTGCATATCAAGTTATTGGTGACCAAAGTATAGCAAAACTTATATATCAAGTTTCACAATTAATCATGCATGTACATATTGTATTCTAAATTTTAATAAAACTAAATTTGTGTACTAAAACTATCCATAATATTAGACATTCTAACTAACAAACAAATATTACGAGTGAAGTTTAATACATGGGACTAAAGTTTAAAGGTTAGACTTCTAAAGTTCAAAACAACATTGAAAGGGCACACCACTACATGGATATGTTGGCAAAAGAATTGGCTAAAAATGTTGTGACCCATTGTGCATATTTGGAAACACACAAAAATTTGTGAAGAACAATAAAGTAAAATTTTCGAAATAATCATTTCAAATTATCATGTCATCTTGCCAGCAATTTTTTTTTTTTAAAAACAAAATTCATAACTCATTATTCTTAAATGTAGATTTAATGTGCACACCTCCAACAAGAAGTAGCACAAACTTAACAAGGTTTGAATATTCATTTTTTCCCCTTGATCTAAAGAGTTGAAAAGATTATCAAAATGCAATGGACCTTATTGATTTATATGAATTAGAAATGTTAGATTAAGCTACCCCATGAAATAGTAATTTTTAGGCCACAACTAACTAATGGATATATACCTTTGAGCTTCCTTCCCCTTTGACATTGTAACAAACAACTAAATTTGAACCTATTGTCAATTCACCTTTGGTATCCCTTGTGCCTTCCCATCATTTAAAGTTACCTTCTCTTCAATACCGATAAGGAATGGAATTCAAATGCCTCATTAAGAAAATACCCCACTCAATTGGATTCTTTTTTTAATAGTTTATAAGCATTTTAAATTCCCCTTTGCTTAAATGATAATAGATGTGGCTTTCAGAACTTGCGTCAAAATCTTTTTATTATCATATAATCAATCAAATTTTATTTTATTCACTTAAATTGAATGATCTAGAGATTCAACAGATTATCATTAAGTCTTTAAAATGGGTTAGACTTCATACAAATTATTACCACAAACTTTCTCACTTTCATTTCACCAACTAACTAAACACCTCAAGTTTTATAACCTTCAGTACAAGAACATGCATATTTTAACTTTCACATATTTTGAAGTCCTATTTACATTACATGCCCAAACACCTTTTAATGTCCATACAATTCTACATTAATTACAAAATCAAGAATTTTAAAAAATTGAACAACCCTAATTTTCTAAAACCTACAAGCATTATTATTATTAATTTAAAAATAAAATTTATTGTTTGAGGTTTATTTCAAAATAAATTTCCTCCTTTTTATTTTCTTCCTCCTCCATGAATTTTATGAATAATAAAAAAACAAGACCTTTCATTACCTTTTTGAAAATCAAGTTTATTCATTTTTCTCATTGTTTACACCACCCTCCAAATATCACATTCATCACACTTCAAAGAACTCCTTTCACAACCTCACCTCCTAGCAATTAATGCATGAAAAATTCAATAATTTCTATGTTCACAAAGTTGTTTCTAACCATCAATTAATGATGACCCAACCCCTATCCATTCATGTCAACTAGTAATAATTAAGAACTTTAAATTTTATCTATGTGTACTACAATAACTTACATATAGTCATATGTAATATTGAATAAAGAAGACACCATGGTGGCTTTTTGCCTATAATTATTATTATTAAAAAAGTTAACAAAAGATATATAAACCTAAACATCAATGGAACTAGGTCATTTTTGTAGGAAACTACTCACAAATTGCCATTATATTCTTGAAGTTTTGGACAAAGAGTACAATAAGGTTGTAAAATTCAAACGAAGGGAATAGACTAAATTGATAGTTCAAGAATGTAGACAAGTGAAAGTAAATAATATATTGTCGAGAGCGAGAAGGAAGATCTAGGGGACATTTTGACACGAAGTCTTGCAAGCCCCAATTAACCTATAATTTCATTTGATTGTAATTCACATTTGTTTCTATGTATTTATTTAGTCATTTGGTGAATCTAGAAAATGTGTGTCTATAATTATGCTAATTATGATTTGAAATAGATTACATTATATTAGTTGAAAATACATTATCAAAAACTTCTAATTGTTAAATATGAAACACAATAAGCAAAAGGAGTGGCCTTATCAATAATATGAAAATGATTTTTGTTTTAGTGCACATGACTAATTATAAGAAAAATAACAATTGGTAGGTATAGATAGCCCATTTAAGCAAGATATTCCATTCAATTAAAGAATTATCTCTTGATTCCCTTCAGTCGATTGTACTTAATAACATGCAAAGCATTCGAATTCATTCTAACACCACATTCTAAGTCCTTAGTTTGTCATATCTTGTTCCTATAATGAATTGCTATCAAGTTTTTTATTAGTGCCCCCAATATCTTCACTTTGTGAATGACTTAATTATTATCTAAAATCATGCTCTAATAAATAGTTGCATGCAATCTAAAAACATTAAAATATGAGATAATACCTTGTATAATGTCTAAATTACCAAAAAAATTGCAAGCCTACCAACACGAATGTTCTTTATTCATTCCCTTTGACTCATACCAATAATGTTTGATTTTAATTAATTCACCTCAAGCTTTCCACTAACTATGACACTTTTACTCAAAATGGATGGAATCACTCAATCTAACATATACTATAATGTTAATATCAATATCTAAATGTTGGTACACCATGTTAAACAAATATGAACCCCAAAAATATGCTTACATGCACTGTGTCACGGGGGAATTGGTATTTTGAACTTGTACCTAGTTGGAGTCAATGGAAATTATGTAAAATGAAAATGAAAATTATGTAAATGCTTGGAAGTTTTTAAGAATTTTTAATTTGATTGAAATTTGTGCAATGGGTCTTCCTTTAGGTGTTTATAAAGATTGTTTAAAAGACTTTCTTCTATCATTTGACTTATGTTTCATTATTTGAAGCAAGTTGACCTTATTGAAGCACCCCAAATTTTATTGCATGTATGATAAAATGATGGCCATAGAATAAAAGTGACGTTTTGTAAAGAAAAGACAAATGATAGGGAGCAATTAATCAACAAATTAAGTGAAAATCATGATTTGGACAAAATTGTGAACATATTTCTAAATTTGTTTTGCTTCAAGGTGATTGACTAACTTTGTTTTAGAGTGTGGGATTGAAAATTTGAATGCTCAAAAGAATGGACAAAATAAGAGTGTTAAATCCTACACATTTTTTTAAACCAAAGGTAAAAGGAAACCATTCCAACAAAGAATTCCATGGAACCTACAACTAGGTGAAAAAGATAGTTTGTGATTGTTACCTCTTTCAATTACAAAGAATTCATGGTGTAACTTGGAGTTAAATTCGTCTCATGATTGGTTCTCAAAATAAGTATATTCAAATATTATAAGTTGTTGATTTCACATATTGTTGGCCTTTGCATTGTAGGGTTTTGTAGGAGGATATCCCCATTTAGATAAATGTGGGATATATTTTAAGGCCCATTTCCACTAAATTGAAGGCATGTGACCATGAGAATTCTAAAAGCCCAAATTAAATTCATCCAAAGGTTGTTTCATGGAAATTCATTTGTTAGTTTCAAGTGAGCCTCAATTGTCAAATATAAAGTAAAAATAACAATGGTTTCTATTGAGGCACCTTAACATAAAATTTGGAAGGAAGTTGCATCCAAAATTCCTTCTTCTTTCTAACATCAAAATAAGTTCATTAATTATTGTTTACAACTAATCAAGACCTTTTGAGTGCATTGGTTTAACATCATTCGCACAAAGTTGAAGTAGGCTTAATGTAGACTTCATTATATGATGATCCATTTTCAATCATGTAATATTATATGTGACCTTTTCTTCCATTCCCATTTCCTTGCTTTCATAAGTGTGAAACCTCAAATAAAATGAATAAGTGTTAGTGTGACCTTTTCCTTCAACCAATGATTCTACATTTCAATGGCTAAAGGGTAGTCTTAGGCTCTATAGTTGTAAAAGGACCTTTACTAAAAGCCAATAGTTTGCAAATCATAGGTATACACGCATATGATAAGATATCATCATGTTTAATACATTTCATGATCAATTTTTGAAAAATTGGGATGGGCTTGCAATGTTATTTCATTAGCAAAATATTGTCAAAATTTGACTTGCATTTTAAGAATGTTCTTTAAACAAATTCACTAGTATACTTCATAATTAGCTAGTCTTTTTTTTTACTACACACACAATATAATTAACACTTTTGACAAAAGTCTAGCATGTGATTTTGGCTACTTGCTAAGGTGTAATGTAACTATTAAAGCAACTTGTTAAAAAATATTTTAAAACCACTATGCATAAGTAGATCGAAATTTCTCTTTTGGTTGGGTTTTGTGGGACTTGAACCCCATATTTTTTGTTGTAACTATGAAATTTTTTAACAAATAACCATTGATTAAGTAATTTGAAACTTTCAATTTCAAATATTCTACATATGAAAAACAATGAAATTTATATAAGTTCCAACAAAAGCAAGTTTTAATTTCCTCCTTGTGTTAAATATTATGTCAATAAGTCCAAATCTATACTTTCAAACACTAGTTATGTAAATTAAATTAAAAACTCACTATTCATTAAATAACAACATGTTTTGAAACCTAATAACCTCACATTCACATGATTTGTTTGAGAAGTGTCAAAGGGGTATGATGCCAAAGGAGTCCTGTAAAATATGGTTCCATCTTCTTGCCAATCTCCAAATGTTGTGACCCCTCCATAAAAGTGTTCAAATTAGCGACATCAAGGAAATCAATAATCAACATTACTTGTGTTGATTCATGTCCACCTGTTCATATGGGTTGAATTAGTTCAAATTGACCAAAAGTTTATTATCTTATTCCAAGGTGTCATCGATATAAATAGCTATCACACTCAAACTTTCATTTATCACAACACATACAATTTTATTTCCATTAAAATATTAATACATGTTCCTTACTTTAAAATTATTTTGATTAATATTCAAAATAGCCAACACTATTTATGTGGGATACCATCATGCACACTTTCAAGTAAACATCCAATACTACCATTATAGCCAAAGAATGATGCATAATGACAAATAAAATTCATGATACATTATAATTTGATTTTTGAATGGAATTTTGAATAACAAGTGGTAATTGTCATTCTTCTAACTTGAAAATAAACATGATTTGGAAAATTGATGTGGAAAGTAGAATGAAAATTAAAAACTTTGCATGATACCATTTATTTTGAAAGTTTGCATGAGAAAATGATTAATCATACTTGTGTGGCTAAAGACACAATAAGAAATAATGGACACGTGTTGCTTGATATCCTCTTCGAATTTCTTGAGCTCTTCAACCACATAAGGTATATCTTCCTTCTTCCCCACCTTGAACAACACTGTGTGTTGCATTGCTCCATTTGTAACCATTGTTGTATCACTTCAATTTTCAAGCTTTCACTTTACACAATTTCTTGTTTTGTGTTTCAAATATCAAGCATTCAAATAACAAGATGACACTTTAGTTTGGTGAAACAACTTACTAACATGCGAGTCAAGTATTGTCCACCCTTAAAAACTATTTGGATGATTTAATAACTCTGCAAATGGCTAACATCTTTCACCCATTGAACTCAAGATAGTTGAATTCCCAAAACCAACATTGCTAAAAGCTGACCTTGTCCACATCAGAAAGGATGAGAGTGAATGTTTTAAATATAAAAATGAACCTTGATGATGCAATAATTGTGACTTTCTATTTTTTGGCACATCAACATTCATAAGGGACAAAAAACTTGACAAAAACATATATAAAAGTTAGATATTCAAGACAAAATTGGTGGCCACGTTTATTTATATATGAAAGGAGCAAATGTTTTTTGTTTGTTTGTCACATTGAGGTATCCCAAACTATAGTGCCTTTTGTTGTGCTTTTGGTACTATTGCAAAACCTGTGATGGGTAGGAATGTAACGAATTCGTTTCATAATGTTTTGACCTACAATGATGAAATTATTGATTATTGAATGATTTTTTCACAAAAAATCATTTAAATTCAAATTAAAAACTTAAAGGGGAATTGGGCTGCATGCTTTAGGTATTCTTGGAAAGTTCTTAGTGAATGGGATTTAATGAAGGTGATTTGGAAATTCTTACACCTTAAAATGGTTTTGGAAGGAACAACTAGTTGGGTAACTTGTTCAAGCTTGGGTCAATGTCACAAGTTACACTAGTTTATTTATGAAAAAAAGTTTGTTTGTTAAGTCCATCACAAATATTACATATTGAAGGGATATTTTCCAATAAAAATAGGTATAGAAAAAGACAAATAATAAATTCTAGATTTTTTCCTTTTTTTTGGTATTTGATTACTTGTGTTTGTAGGATAAAAAATGTTCATTCCATTATATAATGAGTCATCAAGTTTTTTATAAAAGGGGTGGGCTATATGTTGATCATATGTTGGATGTTTTCTATGTTTTGAACAATAGGGTTTTTTTTTTGGAAAATATAATAGGTACATGGAAAAAAATGAAACTCATGTTCATTTAAAATATTGCATATGGAAAATGAAAAAAAGTTATGTAAAGGATATGCAAGTGATGTGATATTTTCAAAATCCATTCTTGTGGTGATATATGATCACACATGTGCCACACTATATCTAAAGCATCACCTTTTAAGTCATCATTTTAGAATTAGGTCATAGACTTTCCAATCTTAAGCATCAAATGAAAAGAAATTGCTTATGTAAGGACAAGAGCAAGAGAATATAAAAGGAGGATATCAAGGCATGTGCAAATTACATGCCCAATATATAGCACCTTGGAATCTTGAGGTACATTCAATATACACAATGTCTTTTGGAATCTAGTTCTATAATGATTCAAAAATCGTACTT
The DNA here is from genome assembly GCA_963921925.1 of Sphagnum tenellum. Lineage (NCBI taxonomy): Eukaryota > Viridiplantae > Streptophyta > Sphagnopsida > Sphagnales > Sphagnaceae > Sphagnum > Sphagnum tenellum. The sequence goes on from OY998148.1 coordinate 9,247,795, forward strand.
GTTATGGATGCCTTCTATGAAAAACAATTGCCCATGCTAACATTTTATTTGAGCATCATTTCAAATAGTGTGTAGTGGTGATGCTTATGGATACATTAGACCACATGTGCTTCCTAGTTCCCAACATGATGGGGAAATTGGTGGTTACAATACTTCACTAATGGTGCATGTACATTGAGGATTGTAGCTCAATGGAAGTTAATAAAAGTTGACTTATATATTTTAAGGCGATATGCATGCTAAACAAATAGAGAAAATGGAACAAAAGAATCATATGTACTAAATTTAGAATTAACCAATCAAGTATTTCAACTTTTTAGGATGTTGTTTTATAGGTTAAGCTTGCGATTCACAAAGTTGTCATGGGTTCATTTGAACCACATGAGTGTGAAAAACTGAAAATTTTGACAAACAATCATGTTTGTATGGAAGGAAACAACAATATATATGGATATTTTTCAAAAAATTGTAAACACCTTCCACAAGTACCATAAGCATGGTCACCATGGTAAAATTCTTCATGTGTATTTTTCAAATGAATTTAGCTTGCAAACAAACAAGTCTTTCTACCTTCTATTTAGGTGCATAGTTTGCATCAAACTTGTATGTCAAAGGGGAACACAATCTAAACTATATCAAGAAACTAAGTGAGATCATCAAATATAGGTTCTTATTATTGAGTGTAGTCACATTAATGGGAGCGAAAACAAGTGTAATTAGTGCTTGCATTTTCATCTTTTAATGTCAAAAATAATGATGATGTTGCAAATCAATCAAAAGCATTCATGACAATGTTTTAAAAATATATTATGGAAACATGTGGTATGATTTGGAATGCATATAATGAGGATAGATTATTTTAAAACATTCATTAAGTATTTTATATAATTTTATTTTAAGGGATTTTTTTAACATGACATTTTAAAAAAGGTTTTTTAGACATATATTTATATCATAATATATTGCAACATCTTTTTGGGTCAAATTTGATTTTTTCAACTTTCAAATGGAACATTTAAAAGATATTTTGAAGATATTATAGGATGACAAATTAAATCACCCAAGGAGGTGGCCTTAACTCCTATTAACATGTTTGGACCTAATTAAATTTAGGAGGTAGAAGTTATGAAATTATTGGTGTAAATGAAAGGGGCAAGCTAAATTTACAAGGAAATTAATTCTCTTGAGTATTATTATTTTTATTAAAATGAAAGGGTTAATCTTACTATTAGTTATACAATGAAGGTCATAGTATGGTTTAGGCTCCAATAATCATATATCCTTAGATTGCAAATTGAATTTTTTTGGGGGGTTTAATTGTGCATCACAATATTGAAATGTAAATCTTTATATTAACATTAGTTCAACATTTGAGAACATAGTGACAATAATGGCCGTAACTTTTGCGCAAATGTTCGTTTGGTCATTTTTGTTGACGCAAGTGCATTAATGCACCTTAAGGTTTGTCAAGTGGTATTAATGGTTATAAATCCCAATTCATTAGTCAAAAATTTGAAACTTGATGCACACTCCTTAGCTCCATTGGATTAAAACTAGGCTGTACATCCATTTGGATAAGTTTGAAATGAATCTAATGAATATTAAATGTACTCAAAAACATTTTTGACACATTACAATGAATGTATTTGTTGTATATTCTTGATTTAAAATAATTTGAAATTACTTTTAAATGACATATTCATGAAAATAGTTCAAATACACCTTTTACATATAGTATAATGTGGCATTCTTGGGGGTTACAACAATTAAAACAATTTTATGGATTCACTTTGAATCTTATTTTACCAAGTTAACTTGATTAGCTAATCCACACCTGTTAAAAGTCTCACCCCAAGTGGGCACATGTGGCTCATGTTAAATATGTGTTTGCACCCTTAAACCCCAATGGAAACAAAACCTCACATCAAGATCTAAAAAATAAAGCTAACAACAAGATGAATCTTCATAAAATTCTCTTCCTTATTATATATCAAACATTAGGATGTTGTCTACATCACCAAAATGATACAAGAGCCAACAAAGGAAGATCACAATGAACCTCTTTATAAACACGATTTCAATTGATTGAAACCTTAATACACATTGCATTTTGAAAATAATGTTAACAAAAACATAACAAACATGATATAAGTAGTACTTGACAAAGTGGCAAGGTTTGTAATGAGAACACTTGCAATAAACAAAGTGGTTGCACCTAATTCATCAATCTCCAATCATTTAACAATCACATTCACCAATTTTCCCAATAGTTTTTCGAATTACCTTTCATCATCCTTGAATAAAATCATCAATACTATATAACAAGACATGAGAAATCCTTTAAATTTCTATTTTGGTGGAACAATAGGAAATGCACTATTTGACGAAGTCACAACCAAGAGAGAGAGAGAGAGAGATTGTGGGCAAACTCACTTTCTATTTGTTGTGGGAAAATTCACATTTATTTTTAGTTTTGAAAAAAGATCAATTTATTTCAAGTTGGACATGGTTCTTTTCTTTGGCTATTAAAAATTATAAATAAGGTTAAAGAGAAACACCTTATAAGTTCAATTAATAAGTTGGAACATTTGAAATTGAACATTTAAAAAAAAATATTTTGGTTAAATTGACTATGGTGAGAAAATTGTGAAATCATTGAAATGAAAAGGATTCAAGTTTAAATATGGTAGTTTGTTAAATCAAGGATGAAACTTTGAATGACAAAGATTTCAATTTATGACCTTAACACGTATTCTTTTCCAATAAGTCATGTTATATGAATAAACGATTCTAGTTGAAAGGTTTTCAGGATCAATTTCATTGAATATCCAAAACCACTTTGGTGTTATTATTTATTTGTATATATACATATAGGAAATTGTTTCCTAACATATGTCTCAAAATTTTAATGTCCAAAAGTTGGCCCCATTATATTGATCAAGGACATACAAAGATGGCAACAACAAAAACTTGAGTAACATTTGAAGACCCCATTTCACTAGGGGATTACTTAGGGTTTATCAAAAGCCTACATAGTGAGCTAAATAAAGCCTACTTAGAATGCTACCTAAGATGAGTCGGTAGGTAGGTACCCAATCAGATTGTAGTGTGGTTGGAAAAATGACTATGGTAATCACTACTCAAGATTTCATCCTTAGTTTTGAGGACTGGTCCTCACTTTGATGGACTTAAAAAATAGCTCAAAAAAGGAGGTTGAATGATATAGGTAGTTGAGATCAAAGTGAGGCTCAAACCGTGGGATTACTTTACAAATGATTCATATTCCTTTCTACTTTAAAATCATAACTCTTGCACAAGAACTTGCTGCACATCCCCGAAATAATACGTGAAGACTTTTATTTCTTAGATTCATTCAAGATATAGAGGGATTTCAGGGACACTATGATGTGCATTGGAGTGGGACTCTCGGCGATATCTTCCAGTTGTGAATGAATTTAACAGATACATGGCATTAGCAATCTATCACAACCTCTAAGCCAGAATTCTCTCCCAGTAACCAAACATGGGTGCATCTGAAACAACATTGAATTTGACAAGAATCTCCGTTACCATAATGTAAAAGTCCTGCATATGATGCAGTTCACCTGTTCCAGACCTGCACCTTATTCATACCAGAAATGGAAGGTGAATTGTCCCTATCCCAGACAACCCAATATATCCCACAGATTTTAATTTCAAACCAAAAGCTTTGTACACAATCCAAAGAATCCAAATTTTATTAAAAATAAATTTACTACTGTGCAACCAACTTTAAACCTGGTTATTTGAACAGCAATCTAGGATTTTGCTCACAGTGCTAAACCCATACTTAGAGAAAAGTCATTTAGTTGGATGGTTATCTTGACAATGTTCATATCACATGTAACCCTGACTTTCTCTTGCTCCTGCAATTTCTTCACAAAAACTGTGTTGCCCATAACCACACTGGACATAAGAAACACAAGCAATGGATCGCCACAGAGGTCCATCATTGATTCTGAACAGTATGCAAAGAGGGAAATAAACTTGCCCTGCTCTTTGGTCAAGGATCTTGATGTATGTGCAGCACTGCAACTGCAGCAGATGACCACCGCAACTGTTAGAATAGACTAGAAATGAATAAAAACTGACTGCCACCATCCAACCCCATCCACCCCACAAACAATGCTGCTCAAAATTGCTATAAATTCCCAGATTTGGTTCACAAAACTTGTCCCCAGACTGTCAATAGCAATGGATAATCCCTATAGCATCTATTGCAGCAAATCAGTACAATGTGCATGCAAAAAGCAAGGATTGGACCTTGCTTGCAGATTGTGGCCCATTCGACTTGAGAACTAGGATGCATTTGAAGGTGTGGATCTATTGACAGAAGGTGTTGCTAGCCAAAAAGGCTCCAATCACATATCTTGAATGTGGAGAGAACAAGTTTGAGGACATCAGGTGCAGCCATGCAGCCTGCCAGAGCTGCAGGCACTGTTGTTCCAGCACCCACTGCTGCAGCACTTTGACTCCACTCACTGGCCCCACCACATGAACCAAACAATCAGCTTGACAATTACCAGGGCCCTATGACTGCAAACCCATGTTTGATTTTATAAGAATCCTAATTTTTGGAGAAGGAAAATTCAATTGATTTCTCCATGTATTAAGACAACTGGGAAAACTAAAATACTACCCTAATTTTCCATCTTGTTAAATGTTTTAGAAGTTCTTTCAGTATTCCCTCCAGAAAAACGTTACAAAGTCTTTCTGTTTTCCTGGAACTCTACTATGTATCATGTGGCTAATGTACATTCTCTTGCACTCTTGAAACTTCACTGGATAGCATGTGAGCTGATGCTTCTCATTAGGGACCAGTAGTGACCAAAAACCTGTTTATAAGCAAAGTATTTGGTAAAACAAGACCTAGTTGCCAGACAAGAATTTTTTATTGGACACAAATGCAAAATTAGATTTTTGGGTGCAGAACAAACAAGAAAGTTTGCAAGAGAGTTTGGCTCACTTGATGATCAAAGGCTCATAGACTGTAATGACAACATCTGTCTTTACACCATGTAACCGAATATTTGCCAAATGAACCTGGAACAATGGAAATGCAAGGGACAACAAAATTAGCTTCTATTGATATCAGGAAAACAGGCATAACTAGTGTAAACAAAACAAAGAACTCCAGTTTCCATGTTTATCTATTGATGGAAACACAATACAGAAGGGAAATGAATCTAGAGTCTTGGTGACATGCTTATCTCTTTGTCAAAGAGAACCAAATTTCTATCAAAAGTGCATCAGTCAATAGAAATTATACCCGCACAAGATTGCGAGCATCATCACCCTGTCTGGACTTAGCAATTGCCTGAGGATGCGCCAGTCCAACAATCAGCCTTCCATCTTGACTTTGACACTAATGCTAAGACAAAATGAATTTTTGGTGGTCTACTGATTGGCAAGAAGCTAAGCATAACCCTCAGAGGATCATTGAAATAAGCAATATGATGCTTATAATTCTCTTCTAAATTGGCCTAGAACGTAGACACAACAAACCACACAAATAAGTATTTTGCTGCTGTTTCGAAAGAAGTCTTGAGTGTTACACAGAGATAATCAGGGACAAGGGAGGAAACATGACTCTTGGAGAAGAAGGTGCAAAAAAGGGTAGAGATGGGAAAAACTCACAATGGTCCCAACTGTGACATTGACAGGAATAGATGCTTCCAAATTTGGGACATCAACAGCAGTGGTTATTGTATTCTCTGATTCCACAACCTGCTTCACCTTTTACTTTCAAATTGGTCTTCATAAAAAACAAAAATATAGACAAAACCGAAGCTACATTGCACACTTGAAAATCTTCTAAAACTTTTGAAAAACCTGGTGCCAGATTGTACAAACCCTAGATATCAAAACAGTACCTTGTCCACATCTGAGAGAGAGAGAGAGAGAGAGAGAGAGAGAGAGAGAGAGAGAGAGAGATAAGGATGTGGATTTACGAAAACCATTACCAGGCTTTGCTCTGAATCTTGCTCAATGGCAAGGTCTTGCAAGAACCACCTTGAGCTCCTTTCATCCACAACTGTGTCCTTCAGCTCCAAAAGCTCCACAATTATGCTCTCATCCCGATTTGGATCTACAAATGCTTCCTGCAGAAAAAGAACCAAGGATGTTTTGCACCCAAGGGCAGGGAGCTAGCACTTTCAATAAGCACCATTGGAAACTCAGCTGAGGTATCACCACCTTCACAGTGTTTCCAGGTTTTCCCCAGAGAAGAATAATCCATATCAGAATCACAATTCACACACCTGATTGTTTGGAACTTCCCTGACATTGCTCACGTCCTGCAACACAAGGAAAAGAAGTCTCAGATTTTTTGGCATCTCTTCCTAAAGTTTCCACACTTATTGCTACAATCATTTAGAAAATTTGCCTGCCTCTCAAGATCTTGATCTTGGTTTACCAGATCCTGACATCCCTTACACAACTTTTTCCAGACAGAAGTTCGTGACAATCACAAAGAGGGAAGAAAATAGAACATTGCACATTGGACTCTCACTAAATGAAAACAAAAAGTCCATAGAAAGCTGAGCCAAGCATAAACAAAATTCGAGAAGAACATAACACCAAAAAGATGGAGAAAACAACATAGACAAAAAGAAGAAGAATAGCAGTCGAGGATGATGGGAAGATGAAAACCTACATGGAAGTTTGCAGGGATGCGACACATGATAGCTCCACCAAACAACGGTCTCGCAACAAACCTGTCGTCAAACACTGAGTTCCCTTGCACAGCCATAAGATCTCTTCTCTTTCTCTTCTTCGCTCTGCACTCCTGCCTTCTCGACTTCCGATCGCAACAAAGACATCCCGCGATCCGAGCGAGGAAGACGACGACGGAACGAAGCTCTTTCCGCTCAAGGGTTTAGGGTTTCTTTCATGTACCATGGAACATCATCATCATCATCATCATCCAGTGCATTCCCATTTTCTGCCCAGGTCAAGCTGCCCACTTGAATTTTTTGTTTTAAAAAAAATAAATTTCTGCCCGGTTTCGTTAAGGAAAATTTCTAGGGGCTCATCCCGGGCAGAATGGCCATGACATATATATAGCCATATAGCCATATATAGCCATATGTATATATACACATGGATAGAATAATGGCGATCACAAATGTTTTCAGAATTTTTTTTCCCCCCCAAATGTTTTCAATTTTTTTCCCCAAGAATAAAAAGTTGAAGTCCTCATATTTTAGACCATAGCTCTAAGAGTATGTGCCAATATTTTGAATTTTTTCTCCTTTTCTCTCTGACTTGTAGCCAAATTTGGCAAAAGTCCTCTTCTGGAGAGATGGCCAGTGGACCTAGCTACTCTCACAAAATTGGGGAAAAATAAATAAATAAATAAATAAACCCAGCTTGCAATTATATGTTCTTTTTTATTTTTGAAATCCTCAAATATTCAAATTGGGACTGCCCGAGTTCGAAACCATTTCTAGGAAAATAAAATAAAAATTGGACACAAAATCTTTGTGACACTGTAAAACTTTGTGGTTGGGTTACGGGCAACGGGCAGTATCCAGGAAAAAAACTTTCATGCGGTTGTTCAGGTTTGAGAATTTAGGGTTGAGAGCGCTCAGTCTTCTTCTTTCGATCCCCCGCGAGCGCTGAAGTTGCGCTCGTTGCCGTGCCTCTCTCGTTGTTGTTGCACTAGTTCTTATTTGTATCGTTTGTTTCAAGCCTTCCATCCAGGCAGTACAAGTAAATCGGAACCCTGTTTTTTTTTTTTTTTTTCCAAAGGAAAGATATCATGGCTGCAATGCTGGATGCTTTGAAGAGTTATGTGCGGACGCCGAGTACGCAGAACCAGGCAGAGGATACCGTGCTTCTCCATGTCACGCACTCCAATCTCAAGCAACATTTCATTGAGATTCGATTCGATCTCCATGTAAGTAATTTTTGTAAGTACACGTCTGTCTCCTCGAAGGTCTCAGTATCCAGAACCAGGAATCAATTTCTCTCTTTGCCTTTTTTTTCCCCCTTCTCTGAGGAGTGAGTGTCTGCAATGTCTCAAGTTTCGGTGATCATTGACTTGGTCGTCATCTAGAGCAAATATGTGATGGCAGTAGGTCATCAGAGCTTAGCAGCTCAAGTCTTGAGATCTCTCTGTTAAAATGGGAGTGGGGGTGTTTGGTGGGTGGCCATGAAATGCAGACAACCATAGAGAGGGTGAAGGAGAAGTTGCGGGATCGCTGTGGTACACCTGTGGAGTCCATGTCCTTGCAGCTTTATGATGACACCAATACAAAAATCTGTGACCTAATTGATGATTTCCGACCAATTGGTTATTACTCCCCTCTTGATGGGTAAGTTTTCAATGCGCACATCAGTATGAAATTTGGGTAAACTGCAAGAATCACAATCTGCAAGAAGAATGCTTTAGAGTTTTCAAAAAGCAATTCAAAGCCCTTTGGATATAGCAAAATCTTTTCCCAAAGAACTGTCATTTTGCTATTTGTTTTCTTTTAGATGATCACTTTGCAAGGAGCTATTCCCTGCTGAAAGCAATGTTGAGGATGTTTGTGGGTTTTAGATATCGCATCCATGTGATCGATGCAGACCCAACATCTATGTCTGCAGGAGGGTGGCTTGAGGACACTTCTCTTGTTGAGAAGTACACTATTTCCGAAGATGCATATAACAAGCGGGAAGGTGGGCTTTGTTTTGTCAATTCACAAGCTAGTGCAGACTTTTGTGTTGAGCAAACCCACTAATGTCTCAAGGTCCCATTGTAGAAACTTTAGAAAGTTCATAGAACAGAGACCTGCCAGGCACATTCCATGATCTGCAATGATGTTGGGAACTATGTCTCTCTGTAGATACATTCAGAAAGTACAGGGAGAAACGTGTAGCCGAAGATCCAACCTGGACTTTGCAAAAGGTAACCCCTTTTGTTGTTGCAACTTTCTCTTTCCCCTTTCTTCTTTCTGTCTGACCATCTATTTTGCTGTCTACCTGATCTTCAAATATATCTTCATTTTCTTCCTTTGTTTCTTAATTGAGCTGACAGAAAAATATTCTCAATGTTGAATTTTACAAATCTCCTTTACGTGCAAGGGTCTCTCATTATTGTGAGCTTGGCAAGGTGGTTGTGGAACACAGGAAATGGCAATTCGCAGAGGCGAGGCTTATGTCCCTCCCCAGCAGGTAAGCTTTTCTTTGTTAACCCCCCTTATTAGTGAATAATGCACTGAACCCTGACTCCATTGACTACAAGGGTAGCACTACTATCAGTCCCCAAGGTTTCTGTTACAGTATTGTAAAAGTTTTGAAATCTGTGTTGTTAAATTGACCTCAAGGAAATAGGTTTTTGCAGATATTCACATATAGTCCTTTGCAGGTAACAGAGGACCACATGGCTGATATTGCATCAGGCATTGAGGTGAGGCTTACTTCAAAACTGCACAACCTAATACAGTACAGGAAAGTAAACACTTCTTCCTTATGCTGTAGGTAGTGGCTCATTAGAGTGGTGGGCTTTGTATGGTTGTGGTCCGATGTCCCCTTACACTTTCCAGTCAGATGTGCCTCAATTCAGAGTGCAGATGTGATCTGGTGTATCTGTGAAGAAATAGACCTATGCCACTTACTAGTAGGTTCATGATTGCTGTAGTAGTATCATGTGACATGGCTTGATGCACCTGTTTCTGAACAGGTCATGAGATTGCATGCTTTGAAAAAAAATTGTGGTGGCAGGTGGGTGCTCGTTGTGAGGTAGACCCTGGTGGCAAGCGGGGTAAGGTCAAGTTTGTGGGCACAGCAGATACCCTAGCAGCAGGCTTTTGGGTGGGCGTCCAATATGATGAACCAGTTGGCAAGCATGATGGCTTGTATGTTGTTCTCTGTCTTGCCCCTTGCCCCTTGTGAAATCATTTTGGGGATATATTGCTTCCAGGCCATGTCAAGACAATTTGTACACATGATCTTTGAAGTTGGTGCAAATTGGTTAGCCACAGGTTTTGAAAATGGTGTTAGAGAGATGACTTCTGCACATCTGACTGTGTCTTGCTTGAGAGCCTTGAAAGCCATGGTTCTGAGCTTTGCCCATTGACTGAAAATCTGAGCATTTATTAGCTATCTGGGATTGGCAGGGTGAAGGGCAAGCGCTACTTCACTTGTCCTCCAGGGCATGGTGCCATGCTCCGCCCGGACAAAATCAAGGTAAATTTTCTTTTCCTATCATGGTCAAAATAAAAAGGAACTCAATGCTTCTGTTCTTTGAGCTGCCAATGGATGTGACACTCCTTTTTGAACTCTTATATATTCATTCTTATTCCAAGAGAGTTGTGTGCTTCTTAAAAATATAGATTAGGTAGAGACTCCTTCCTTTCTTGTTGCTTTCTCTCTTTACTTTTGTGAGCAGTTAATTGTTTGCTGCTATTCAGGTTGGTGACTACCCTGAGCGTGATCCCTTTGAAGATGAAGAGGAAGAGATTTGATTTATTATAATATGATTTGGAGTGACATGTGTGACGTGGTATTAAAAATTTATGTTGATGAAGATAACAATGGTTTTTTACTTATCATGATCAGCTGCCTACGCCACAGTGGCAGCAAATTGATAGAATAGGTGGGTAGTAACATGATTCATATTCCTCATTGTGGACTCCAATATTTCAGACTCTTGTGAAATTTGGAGTAGTCAATAGTGAGTTTTATTTTTATAGGTTCTTAGGGTTTTGTAGTTCCAAAGAGTTCATAGCTCATATTGTGAGGTTACGAGAAGAAAGATCAGTTGCTGAATTGTCAAAATGATTGTTTCAAAGGCTTCTTAATTCTAAGTTGGGAGCGTTTTTTTTTTTCAACATCATAGTCACAAGCAAATTCTCAATACCTTTTGCTTCAAATTTAATTGAATTCAATGGAATTTGAATTTCATTCAATTTAATTCAATTCAACTTGCATGCAATGTCATTCAATATTTTCATTTTTTCATTACATGCACTGCATGTTCAATTATATGTGATGCTCATCTCACTACCCATGTCAATGCAACATGATTGCATTTCAAATATGTTCATGTTAAATGTGGTTCAAATGAAGATCAAAAGAACTTTAAATATGCAAATGACATTTTGTTTTTGTTGTGTCTTGTATTAATTACAGCAAATGGTTTAAAATGTGAGATTATTATAATATTATAATCATAAATCGAAATAATTTATATGTCCAAACATAAACCTTCTCAAAGTTCTAAGAAAGGTCTTGAATTCACTTTAGAAAACATTTATGTCAATTCGAGCAAAGACAATTTTATGAGAGAATAATAAATTTGATTCATGAAATTTCATATAGTTGAGTTTTAAATACAACTTTTGTATAAAAAAATAGAAATCTATGAATTGATTTCAATTTTTTTGAATTTATCTTTGAAAAAGCTTAAAGACCGTGCTTTTATTTGCTTCAATTGAACTTCAAAGTTGGAATTTTCAAACCATTTGCAAGAAAAATCATAAAGTAAAATTTCAAACCCAATCTAGCCATTTAAGCATTGTATGTTGATGGATAATGTTATATGCTTGGCATACCTCCTCAAATTTTACATCCCATTCCTTCAATTGGCAACAAATAAAAAGTTAGGTACTCCATATTGAAAAATCACCTTAGATTCTAGAAATTTAATGTCAATAAGTGTAATTTGATTTGACAATGCCTTTGCTTTGCACCGATTAAAATATTGGTTAATGACCAAGAAGACATATTTATTGCCTAATGCAATTTTTGGGAGAGGCCCAACCATATCCAAGGTAATCCCGAAAAATAAATAAATAATAGGAATGTTTTCTAGTTCCTTTTGTTTAGATCTTTAACTACTAATATGTTTATCATATGACATACATTACATGGCTTCACCACTATCTACATTGAATTGGTGATATCATGCCAAACGAACCTTGTGCAAATTTCAACTAACATATTTTGTTCCCCCAAGTGTTCGATTTCTTCATGAAGATCCCAAACAATCTTCTTCCTCTCTTCCAATTTGGTTACCATTAGGTATTTATAATAAAGTTGATATTCATGCCAATAGCAATTTTTAAATGGTTTCCTAACTTTGTTGAGTTTATATGCAATACAATCAACATACACAATTTTAATCTACAACAAAACCAAACACTTTAATTGTATCCGCAAGAATGTCCATCATTATTTCTCTATCATCCTCCTCATCTTTGTCAAAAAACTCCTAACCATCAAATTCATTAGAATATGTTCTTTTTTATCATCCTTTGTGTTGTCATCATTAGATCCATTTGTTCCCCCATACTTATCATCTCAAGGTAACTTCACCTTACCTATTGCAAATGAATCATTCTTTCATAACTATTGTGTGTACAATTCCTTTGCTTTCTTTCTTCATCATGCCTAACACTTAAGCCTCCTTCTTTGTTTATCCCTGGAATATTTACAACATCCACAACTCTTTCCCTTTCAATGGTTGTTAACATCAAAATGAATTTATGTGAATTCTAAAAACGCAAGCCTTTCCATTTTGTCGCCTTCCTTGGCATTATGTATGTTGCAACTTTCACATCTTGGATTTCAGTACCATGATATCTTAGCGGATTTGATTCATGAATGTCAAATAATTAATTTAATTTTCTTGGTTCAATGCTTGGGTTTTTAATTCTGAAATTTTTGATAATAAACAATAAAATTATTGTAAGGTACAATTATTTCAAAATATTTGAATTACATGCATGAATTACATCAAGACATGCATTAGACTAGCAAGCATGTTGTTAGGGTTGATGAAAAAGGAACACAAATTTACTTTGGAATCCTAGCATGCTAAGAAATGTTTGTCAAATTGAAAAGATGTTTAGTGGATGTTTAGTGGGGGCCCCAATAGTGTCTAGACCTAATTTTGCAAAACCTTTTATACTAGATGTTGATTAGTATATAAAAGGAGTTGGAACAATCTTATTTAAAAAAGAAGGTTGAATATAATCATTTTTAATCTTTTATATATATATATATATATAACATGCAAACAACATTTCATCCTATGGAAGATGATTGTTATGCCCTTGTGTGGAGAAATTTACATTTTCATCAATACTTACATAAAATCTTGTTTCTATTTGAGGATCCATGGACCATGAACCATTGAAATGATTGGCCGCTATCATTTATGCCCATGGAAGACAAGGCCGTTGGATTGATATGTTGCAAAAAAAATTATTTAAAATTGTTCACCACCTTTGTTCTCAACATGCGAATGTTTGATGAGTTGAATAGAAACCTAATGGACAAGGTGGATGATGATGAAGATTTTAGTATCGTAGTACCTTGGCAGTTTTGGCATAAATTAATTTTTTTTAAATTTATAAATTAAAAAAAAGAGTTGTTGAAGGTGTAAAAGTTTGATCTCTAATTGTCTTGAAAGGAGGATAATAAATAGAGGTCTACATGATTTTTTTCCAAATCTAGGGATTTTCCCCTATCATTACAACATGCCCAAGAAAAGAAATTTGTTGAATTTCAACTAAACATTTAGTACGATCTAACTTCAAGTTCACTTGCCTAAGTTTTTTCAAATCCTTACACAAGTGTCCAATCATTGCTATGTATATTAAAATCATCCACAAAGACCTTTAAATGAAATCCTCCTTCCAACTTCCAAACATTTGATCCATTGTGTTGGAGAATGAGATGGTGGCATTTTTCATGCCGATACTATTCCAATCAAACAACCTAGTTTTGATGATAACCTTTGTCTTTTAAAATACTTTTAAGGCCATTTTAGTTTACTAGAACCCACTGTAGATCTATTGCACTTAAAAAATTTGATTTGCCAAGTTGGTTGATCACATTGTCCACTAAAGGCATTCAATATGAATCAACTTGTGTTTGGACCATGTTGATTAGCCAATATTCATCCCAAAACCTTCAACTTTTTAATTTTTTCTTCAACAATGTCATCTTACATGTGTACTCTAAATTACTTTTATTCATATTCCCCAAAACAATTGGGGTAGAATAACTCATCACCAACATTTACCTATCATTGAACACTTTTTAATATTTTTCAAATTCCTTAACTAAATTGAGCGATTTTGTGTCATTAAACACACAAAGTTCAAACTAGAAGCCTACAATTGTTCTTTGAATGTTAGAAATAAAGAAGCAACATATAAAATAGAAGAAGAGGATGAATGATAATTTCTTTCAATTTTTTTGGAAAAAATAATTGTAGACCCCTCTCTAGTTTTAGCCCAATATGTTCCTCAAATTTTGTCCATTTTGAGTAATTAAAAACCTAATAGCTGCACAAACTAGGGTTTATCAAAACTTCTTTGTATTCCATAAACAAAGATGCAATGATCAAAGATTTTAAGCTTGAAATTTTAATATGTTTTAATTCACCCATCACCAAACATTGAACACCCTTACACCAAACACCCCATATTTTTCCCATTCTTTTATCAAATTGAGCAAAATTTACAACATTGGAAACAATCGGTGGAAGGTTACAAATGTTCTTTGATCAATTTGGACAACGGGTTAAAACATGAGTATTCAAATGTTCTTTAAATATACATATCAAGCAAGTATGTATAACAACCTACATGTTTTGGGGCATCTCAAGTTCGAACATGAATAGACAACAATTAGGGCTTTGTAGATCTACTAAACTTAACATATTCATACCCAGAAACAAAACCAAAATTCACACAATAGAGTTATCTGTAAAGTTTCGCAATAAGGGGCCGAGAACAACTAGTTTCAGCATAATAGGGCATCAAACCTGTAACTGGGAATGAAAATTTCACAAAGCAAAATAGCTGGGACCCAAATTACTTTTTCCACCAATTTTGGTGGTAAATTGAGTTTCAACCTGTCTTTTCCTTTTTTCTGAGCAACAAATATAATTATGGAAGCAAGCAACAAACCAAAATATGTCCTCGATTTTCATAAAGTGATACCAATTGGTTCCAGTTTACATACCCAAGTATATACCTAACCAACACTAGTTAAAACATCCTTCTATATTTGTGACCACCTACTTGAACCCATGCATATAAATTTGGCAATATTTACTTTAATTTTGGTGGAATTCTGGCTACTGAAAATCTCAAAAAGCACTTGATTTTAGAAACTTTAATTTTTATTTTTTTATCATTTTGGCTATATATGTCCAGAAAAAAAAGGCTGACTCCCTTCTTCCACACTTTTCCTCTTGTTGTTGTTGTTGTTTCCATGCCTGCCAGCCATCATGGCTCTTATGCACCATCAACCCATTTGCCAAAATTCCTTTCTTGAGCCCACCATCTCTCTCTTCATATGTGTGTGTGAGTGTGTGTGTGTGCATGTGCATCAATGTTGTTTTTTCCAAATTTGCGTTGTTGCTCAAGTGAGAATAGTCCATAAGTATATTTAGCCAAAATCGATGATATTCAAAATATGAAACTATAGAATCTGAAGAACCATTTCATATCATATTGTAGGCAATAGTGGCGAATTTTTTCCAAAAAAAAAATCAGGGAATTTGTGACAGAATTGTTTTTTGAAAACATTTTCCATAAAATGGCGAAATTTTATAATAATAATAATAATAAAATTGGGACTCTGTGCATAACATAACATAACATAACATAACATAACATAACATATTTTTTCTTGGCCTTGCTACCAAGGCAAGGATATTGGCTTGTGTTGTTGAAACTTGAGATTAGTTGTAGAGTTATAACATAATGAAGGATTTTGGTTTATTTTAGAGTAATGTGGGAAGATTATATTTTTGCATGGTGAAATATTTGAGTTTTCCATAATTCTTCTTCTTCTTTTGCCTTTAATAAGATACTTTTTCATGTAAATGGCAAGGAAGGCCACAGTGTGACACACCCCTTTTGTTTTTGTTGTGGGGGGGGGGGTTTTTAAGAATTGTGGCCATAGTCAGGTTGTCCTTTTTTGTGCTTGCTTCATAATTATTATTTCTGTTACAAACTTGTTGAAGATACTTATCAATTCCAACTTCCAAATCTCTTGAGCTTTTTTCATCTTGTGTTTGAGCTTTTCATCTTTTGTGTGTGTGCGTGTGTGTGTGTGTGTGGTTTAGTATCTTCTTCTTGTGTTGTTGTTGTTGTTGTGTGAAGCACAATTTCTCTCCTATAGAACCAACCAAAGTGTTCATGTTTTGCTAAATACTCCCAAATTTGTTTGCTTTTTGTGCTGTGTCTTTTGAGCACAAGATTACTACAAGTAGCAGTCTTATTAGTGTTCTTTTTTCCCAATTTCTTTTGGCCCAGTGGTGTAACTACTTGTTGGACCTTTCAAATGCTTAGTTCTTGGTGAAGATCACATTCCTGTTCTTTTGTTGTTGTTGTTGTTTTTTGTTTGGGAACAATTTCTTGGGTCTTTCTTTCTTTCTTTTGTGTGGAGGAAGAAGAGATCCAATTTCAAGAGCAAGAATTGTCCCGGGGAAGGACGCAAGCAACCATCCAACAATGGTGGTGGTGATGGTGGGAGGAGGACGAGGAGGAGGGAACCAAGCAGGAAAAGGAGGAGGAGCCAAGGGATTGTTGCTTGGGAAGACAACTGCAGACTTGGTTGACAAGAATCACGAGAAGAAAAAGTCCATTTCTAGATCCTCTCGTGCTGGACTTCAGGTTTGTGTGGTCTTGTTGGGTATGTGTGTGTGTGTGTGTGTGTATCTTTCTCCCCAACCCCAAGAAATGACCAGAAAAACAAAACCCAAATCCCCAAAAAAAAAAAAATGAAATCCCGTCTTCTTGTAGTGCTTTTCTTTTCTTTTCTGATCTGATCTGCATGCAACTACTGCATGACCCATCTCAGAAAGACAGAGACAGGACATCTGATTCTGTTGTTTCTCCAAAATTTGTGCTGCAGTTTCCAGTGGGACGTATGCACAGACTACTGAAGTCACGAGTGGCAGCAAATGGAAGAAGAAGAGTGGGAGCAACAGCTGCAGTCTATTCAGCTGCCATTCTTGAGTACCTAACAGCAGAGGTCTTAGAACTTGCAGGAAATGCCAGCAAAGATCTGAAGGTGAAACGCATCACACCCCGCCATCTGCAGCTTGCAATTCGAGGAGATGAAGAGCTGGACACATTGATTAAGGGCACCATTGCAGGCGGTGGAGTCATCCCACATATCCATAAAGCCCTCATCAACAAATCATCAAAGAAGGACTGAGAAGAAAGAGACTGGACTGACTGACAACCCATCATGTAGGCTGCTGCTGCTGCTGCTGCTGCTGCTCAGTAGTCCCTTGGAGGCTTGCAGCAGGCCATGATACAAGAAGAAAAGAAATGTGCTAGAGAAAAAAAAAGCAAAACTTCATTCAAATGCCAGAACCGCTTCCACAATACACAGGTAATGGGAACTGTCTTGGTGGGAAGAAGAACAAGATTGCACACAACTCCACAACAGCTTCTGCAGCATTTCTTGCCTTTCTCTTGTGAAACTGATAACCATGGTTCTGAATTGAGACCAGTGAGTCCCTTGGACGCTTGGATGACATGATACAAGAAACAATGTGCTAGAGGAAACATGCATACCTTGAAATGCAAGAAACCTCTTTCACAACACACAGCAGCTATGAACTTGGTGGGAAGAAGAAGGAGATTGCACACAAGCCCACAACAACTTCTGTACTTTGTGCCTCCCTCCTTGTGAAAACTACACAGTACAGAACTTTTGTTGCAGCTTGTGTTGAGATAGAAGAAAGCCTTTCAGGATTTCTTTCTATGTGCAGATAGATTGTGAGCTGCACAGATTGAATATACTGCAGTTCTTCTCTTGCTTAAATTTTTCTCTTAAACTACTGTGTAAGTGTGTGCTGTTCCTGGTTGTTCAGGATTGTTTTCTGTCAGGTGTAAATTTTTCTCATTTTCATCACAATTTGAGTTACATTCTTCCCATTCTTTTTGCTTCAAATTGATCTGTTACATGATCCAATCCTCACTATCTTTAAATAAAAAACCCAATGCTTTGTTTCCATTGATTGATTTCCATCAGCTGCAATGTTTCTCATTTCAATCACAATTTGAGATGGATTCTTAGCATTTTTCACTTCAAATCCATCTGTTACGTGATTCAATCCTCACTATCTTTATATTGAAAAAGCAATGCCTTGTTTCCATTGATCAATTTCTGTTGCTTGCACTTGTTCTCATTTCAATCACAATTTGAGATAAATTCCTCACATTTTTTGCTTCAAATTCATCTCTTACATGATTCAATCCTCACTATCTTTATATTAAAAAAGCAATGCTTTGTTTCTGTTGATTGGTTTGTACTTGTTCTCATTTCAATCACAATGTGAGATAAATTCTTCCCGTAGATCTGTTTTTCTTCAAGTAGATCTGTTACACAATCCAATCCTCACTATCTTTATATCAGAAACCCAAAGAAAACTTGAAATTTCAGATGTACATTGAAAACCAATAATGCTTTGTTTTAAAAACTTGAAACTGCAGAAATATATTGAAAACCAACTTGCATGCTTTGTTTTAAACTTTGACACTTCAAACATCCTTTGGCAATGCAATTTAGATGCTCCAAATGCAGCTGAAAGACCAGCCACCCAAATAGGTTTTCCCATTCTCAAAAACAAAAACCAAAACTCCAAGTCCATCATCTGGCACACACTCTTTAATGAGAGGGGAAAAACACGATTAGGTGATGGAACTGCTCTCGGTTCATACTCTGCTTAAAGCAATTGGAAATCTAGGATTAGAAAGTATTAAAAGCTTTTTGAGAAGGGTAGAGCTAGAACCCACTTGTGCTTATCTATCAAGTCAACTATCTCCAACCATAGAAGAGACTAAAAATCACATCCTTCCTGCATAGAGAAATCTTGCACAATGTGACATTTTGTGAGGGGAAAAACTGAATATCAGCAGGAGCTGTGAAGCATTTTGCCTCTGTAGTCCTAAGAAGACTCATGATTTCCATGCTACCTAATTTCTGCATATAAACAGAGAAAGCTTCGCCTTCGCATCCACTAATGTTTTGGGACCAGTCTTCACCACTGTTATCGGCGTTGCCTACCAAGGCAAGGATATTGTTGTGTTCAGATTCATCATAGAGTATAGTAGCTTAAGGGATTTTTATAGGCCCCTAGGTAGTAATAGGTCTATTTTTATATGAGGATTTTTGAAAGATGATATTTGGGCTTGTGTTGTTGAAACTTGAGATTAGTTATAGAGTTATAATAATATCTTGAAGGATTGTAGTTCCTTTTAGAGGATTTTTGGGAAGATTATATTTGTTGCATGGTGAAACATTTGAGTTTTCCATAATTCTTCTTTTGCCTTGAGATACTTTTTAATGTAAATGGCAAGGCCACAGTGTAATAACACACCCGTTGTTCATATGGTGTTTAGTCTGCAACAACTCCATCGCATCACTATGCTCAATTTGTACAATCCCTTGTGCTATTGCAGCTATCCATGATTCCAACTGAGTCATCAAGCCAGAGTGGTGTCCTTGAGTCTCCTTATGCACCACTATGGAAGGGGCAAAGCAGCTGCCCGTTTCTGCTGGGTAGCCCATCCTTGGTGGTGAGCTTGGTAGCATGAGATGGATGGGCAATGCACCCAGCATAACAATGGGCAGCTGTGAGCCCGTTCTATTATGTTAACATCTTTGGTTAATGATTCTGGCACACCATGATGACATGACTATGGGAACAACATGGATGTGAACTAAAATAAAATTTAAGGTAAATTTTAGAATAAATCAGATTTTCTTTAATAAAATGTGTATTAAGTGTGGTTACCTTAGCAAGTGTTGGCAAGTGTGGACAAGACAATAGTTGTGCAATTGGCATTTGCAAATGCACATGACATTAAAAAAAAAACTATATTAAATTAAAGCTTTTTGAAAGTGCCAAAATAGTAGTGCATCTAAAGTCCAAGGAATGGCAAAAAAAAAAAAAAAAAGTCTTGCTCAAGGCAAATTCATTTCCCCAAATAATGGCAAATAAAATGAAAACAAAAAAAATATTCATTAATTGGGTCACCATAACTCATCGTGAAATGTATTGCAAAATGTGGAAATGCAAATAAAGCATGTGATGATTCCCTCTTTTTACACACCAAACCCAAGGATATATATAAATCTCATATGTCAGGTAGGGTAAAAACAATGTAAGTTTTAAACATTTATGATGGTGATAAATTAAAAGGATAGTAGATTATTTTTTCCATTTTGTAAGGTTTATACCAAATTTGAAAGCAAATTTAAGTAAATAATTAAAGCCACATAGCAATAGTATCATCACAAACTTCTCATTGATTGATTGAAAATATTCCATCTTATTTATATGTATATTACTTGTGTTTTAAAACACACAAACACTTGTCTGTAAAATGTACAAACTTATCCAAAACATGATTTTTGCATGATTTTCATTATCAAATTGTGGGATGGAAAGTTTATGATGTATTGTACCAGTGTTGATTCAATATATAGGCATGCACCTGATATGAACATGGGTATCAAAGACCTTACCAACCTTCAAAATACCCAATACCACAAACCAGGCTGGTATGTCCAATATTAATGCAATTCTAGTTTTTGACTTGAATGGTGGGTGCATCCAAAGTCTCAAGAATTTTATCATGATTGGGCTCAAGACACAGCAATTGTGAAAATTCTCCCCGCGCATACTCCCTGCATGTAATGTTAGTCTAACAATCTCTCTGCCAGTAAGTGCCTACTGAAGACCATGGAGAAAATACCTGAGACCAGAAAAGGCCAGATTGTGAAGGACATAATTATGGCTAAAAACTAAAACAAACATTTCCCGACAGCTACACACAGCTAGATCTTTTCCATGATACATAAGGATTCTTTAATTCTCATTAGAATTGTCCTAGATTCGCACTACACAGGGCACTACGAGATGGAGTGGCGTCGTCTCCTTCCAAACACTCGTGTTCGGGAATTTGGTGTTTGTAGTGGTCTATCTTCACTGGCATCCTCTTTTGAATCTCTGCGGGCAAAGGGGTTCAGTCGACTAAACTTTCTAGAAACAGATGATATGATGGTTGGTTTGGTAGGTTTCTCTAACATGACCTGCTTCATGCTTGCATGGTCTTTCTCAAGATCAGTGAGCCGCATGCGCATGCGAGCTACCTCCAGCTTGAGCTCTCGATTTTCTCTTCGTATCGATGCGTAGCTATCCTTGGGTGAATGTGCTGCACTCAGGTTACCACTAATCCTTTGAGAGTAAAGGATTCCTCTATCTCCATAGCCGGCAGAAGCCCCTGCTGCAGCCATGGCATTTTGCATCCGGAGCTGCTCAAAGTAAAGAACTTGGACCACCACTTGGACTGGAAGTCTTTCATTCTGCGCAGCATGTGTGCAGGCTTCTTGTGACAACTTTTGGCAGTCCATTAATTTGCACAGCTTCCGGCGCTCTAGCTCTGCTAATGCTGGATGTGCCTGAACAGGAGGCCACCAAACTAGTAAGACACAGAGCAAAAGAGAAGAGTCATGCAGAAACAAGAGGCAAAAGGGGATCTTTATACCTACAAGATGCCCAAAAAACCATTTGTGGGTGCAACTTGGAAGTCCTTGCATCCCAACAATATGTCAATGGGGACTCATGATGGACCCTGTTTATCAATGCCCTTTCAGCCATGTCCATTCTAATGCCAAATTAACAAAGGAACATTTTACTGTTGTAATTCCCAAATTTTGGAGCAATGCCATTGCGTAGTGTGTAATGAACAGGCAGCATTCTCCCTTAGTTTAGCATCTCAGTGAGCGAGAAGTCTACCTGAACCTTCACAATTGCAAGCCCTGAACCTCTGGCCAGAGTGAACAAAAACAGCCACCAGCACACTATCCATTAGAAGCCTGTTATAACTCAGTTGCGGATGAACCCCAACTGAGTTGATGTTGAGTTTCACCTTCGTAACCTATCCTGTAAAGGCTAAGCCCTGTAGGACTAAATAAGTACATGCATGTAGATGGTTAGTACATAGGTAAGGACTAGGTGGGTGGTTAGTAGGTAGGCAGTAAAAACAGAAACTGAGCTAACCACCATGGTTACCTAGGGAAGTGGAACCCAATGGAAAAGTTTTTCCTGTCCACCCACCATCATCCTTCATGGTGCACTGTGGCTGTTGGTTCACTCTGGCCTGAACCTCTCAGTAAATCTTAATGGTACCGCTGGAGCAACAAGCTTAGAAGTGAAATGCAGCAGTCAGAACATCACCTTAAGGTAGATATCAATGGCCCTGTATAATCCATCATCAACCACCCTGGCATACTCTGGCAGAATCTCAGCAAGGGAAACAAACTTTGCCAGCTTCAGATTTGCATCCGGTGCAATTTCAGCAAGGTAACTGTCCACAAGCTTTGCAACATTCATGATCGCACTTTGGGAAAGGGAGCTTGCTCCATCAGAATCATACATTGGGTGTGGCACCTGCCATTGTCAACAAAAAGCTCAAATACAATTCTGATATATTTAGAAAAGTGAAATGAGACACCTGATCTACAGCTTGCAGTACCTTTGTTAAACAGATTCAGGATTCACAAGCATCATGGAGTACTCTTTAACCACAGCAGGGCCAGAACTACAACCAAAACTTAGAACAGTTAGTTGAATTGAACATGTAGATTCCAAGGCTGGTTTCCTGGACACACATCTTAAAGATTTTGTATTGAGCCTCATGGTCAGGATACCTGGAGATCATCACTCTCATCTTGTTGAAGAAAGTTGACTACAATATGCTGCACAATATCAACATCAAAAAGTGTGTCGCCAGTATAGGAGAAAGAGGGGATTAGCAAGTCATCCAATGTTGCCTGCTCCAATTGCATACCAATTCGTGCCTCAAGATCAAGACGACAGGCTACTGTGGTATCCAGTATGATAGCTGTCCGAAGCAATGAGAACAAGAAACTGCAAGGCACGACATTCTTTTCGGAAGGAAGAAGGCTAACAATTGTTTCCAATAGGATGCGCTGCTCATGCTCACTTCTTGCGGCAGAATCATGAACCTGCAGAAACAGCACTAATCTAAAATATCATGAGCATAACACCAGATAGTGCACATGGTCTTGGACAATGTCAACTCTTGCTTCTATATGCAAACTTGTCACACTCCATCGACCATGGTCCACTAATTGAAGATTGTATCCCAGTCACATTTAGCAGAGTTTGGCTAAGATCTTAGTGACTGGAGATTGTCATCCCGGTGACCCAGTATCTGTTTTGAACCAACCATCAGGATTTCCTTGGTTTGACCAAATAACCGGCAAACACTTCAAACTTGGTCATATGCTGTTTTAGAACTGTATTTTTTTGGCCAAAGAAGAAAAGCATCTGCTCACACAACATTAACAAAATTGAACTCTCTTTGTCAAATTATAAACTTGCAAATATCATTTTTCTTAAAACCAATGTGATGCTGGTGTATGTTACCACAACTGTAGCTGGCAATGTTATCAGCAATTGTATAGCACAAAGCAACAATTTCCAGCCAAAGAAAAAATCCAATTCAACTAAATTTGCAGTAGGAAACAATCATGATTAAGGGCCCATTGTGACCAAAATTCACCTTCTACAAGAACCTATGAGGGAAGTTTTCAATGGGCTTTGGCAATACCTTAATTCTTGGTAGTTTTAAATCACTGTGCCCATTTTGCTTCCGGTTGAGGCCCTTCAGTGACCGGTGGGCATAATGCATTAGAGCAGCCCCAATGGTCTCAGCATGCAAGCCTTTACATCTTAAGGCTGCTATCACTCGTTGATAGAAGTCAATGCGGAGAACTGCAAGATCTTCAACCCACCAGTCTGCCAAGGGAACCTTGTATGGGGTGTTACTGCTGAAGGAGTGTTTGAAGTTGTCAGACCGGCCAGAGCCACCAAAATCTGGGTGGTTTATGCTACTAGCAATCTGTTGCCTGCATGATTTAATTTGTCAATGGTCTGGTGGAGACACAGCACGGGATGCAAGTCGATTGACAACAGTTCAGCAACTATGAACGATTCAATTTGTTGCAATAACCCAAAGAGAAACATGGTGCTACAACCTGAACTGTCCGATCACTAGAAAGGAAGGAGAGAGGATATATTTGATGTTCTTAGTAGAATATGAAATCAGGTTCTTGCACAAGCTTGCAAATGGAGAATCAGCAGCTGCAGAATGAAGAAGTTAACAGGAAGTATTCTGTCTGATTATGCCCTCACATCCTGCTGGTTGCAGATTGACATTCAAAATTACCTGCATGCTTTGGTTGCTGATGCCTCTATGCATCTGCTCACTATCAGAAGATCTTCTGCCAGAGGGAGAAGATTCTCGCAATTGTGGAGCACAGCAATAGAGTCTGCTAGGTTTTGCAATATAACTTCAGAGAGAAAAACTTCTGTTCTTGATACCAAGTTGTTCTCTCCAACGGACTCTGTCATTTCTAAGTACTCTGCAGCACACCTCAATACTGCTACATTGGAGGGAGTAATTTCAAAGTTGATGCCGTAACAAAACTTGGCAGCCAAGTCGAATGCTTCAGCCCCACCCGGAACATCTGAGAGTTCCAGTCGGTTTGCCTCCGAGTCTTCAATGTTTGCTATCAGCTTCCTGATTCGGCCACATCGTGCTACTAATGGAAACTATATCACATCCAGAAGAAAGGAAAATTCATGGAGGTTAGTTCTCCATCTGCAGCCTGTGCAGCCAAATTTGACATCCACTTTATTTGCATGTACAGAAACTAATGGATGTTGAAATGGAGAAAGTAGGCAAAGGGGGTGGTACCTTATGCAGAGAAAAGTTAAGGCCACCAGCTTCAACCACAAGATCACTTGGGACATCAGCAGTCAGTACCCTGCACAATGCAGAGTATTTAAGGCCCATGATCACCCACATATACCAATACCGGATAACATAGCACACACATTCCAAAGGCACTTGCAAATGAATTGCTGACTGAAACTTTGTTCTACCTCAGAAACTAAAAGATCTTCAAGAAGCGGGATTGTTCTATATGAGACATTCTCATAAACCCCTGCCACCAACAAATGTTTCCATCATCATCTCCCTCAATTTCCTCCCCCTTCAGAAGATCTGCAGTTACTGTACTTTTTACAGTTGTGCAGAGTTTGGCATTCAGGACCATCTCTAATGCTTAGACATGCATCACATTTTTGCTCCAAATTTTTGTGTCATCAACACAGGCTACTTGAGCTATACCAAAAAAAAAAAAAAAAATCTGTTGTCAGAGAGGCCCTGTATGTTCAGATGCAATTCTACCACAGCAAAACATTAAAAGACTTGGATTTGACAGATAATTGCAGTTTCTTCATGGAGTTGCTAGAGCACCAGAGCTTCCTGCACTCCTAGACCATCTAGACAGGCATAATAACGGATGACGACATGAATGCGAGTGGCATCCAGGAATCTCAACCTCCTTAAACCACTCCTCGTGCTCTGTACTGGAAATTACGTCCAGAAATTCGGATAAGCGCATGATATTACTTGGACTCTGCATTGTTTCATACTTACTCGATGATGAGCTACGACGCATGTTGCCTTTATGTATAAACGAAGGAGACTTTCTGTAAGAAATGCGTTCTGTTTGCAGGTACGGCAACATAACGGAATACGGAATATATGTTGTCCCAGTAACCAAATTCTTCACGACCGCCAGAAAACTTGTAGGGAAGAAGTTACGCGAGAATCCCGATGCCATCGCCATTGTCGTCGTCGTGTGTGTGTGTGAGAGAGAGAGAGAGAGATGAAAACCGTGCCATTCCGGCTACAGTAGACATCTTACAGAACAACACAAAAGAGATACCGAAATCGGCCGACATTCAACAGAGATTTGTTGAGCATGAGCAGATCAATTACTAACCAGTCGTTTGTCCGCTTCCTTGAGAAGCTGGAACGCGAGCTTCTTCTGCCGGAGACCATGTCCAGCGACTGATATCGCTTGGCAGGTAGTTGAGAAGGAAGTTTGCCAGACTTTGGCGTCACCGCCATGTCTGAACTCCGCTCTAACCAATCCAACGTGACAGCAGCAACAGTATCCCAGCACCTTCACTTCTACACTGTCCCTCTCCTCCTGCTCGTCGTCGTCGTCGTCGTTCTCCTCCTCCTCCTCCTCCTCCTCCTCCTCGCGGCGACCGTGCTGCTACTGCGGATGCCGCGCGTGCTTCAAAGCGTGAGAGGAGCACATGAAGAGAAGAAAGCACAGGAACGCACAAGACGATCGACGCCCCGCGATTCAAGCAGGTAGGTAACAAGAACACTACACCGTAATAGGTAGGTAGGTACCTACTCCTAGTTCCTATCTACCTACCTTGTGGGTGGAAATGTTTGTTTGCCTTTTTTTGTTTTACTGGAGAAATTTCGCCAAAAAGCGGAATTTAGAAAATAAAAAATTCGAAAAAGAACTGATTTTGGAGCTTTTCAGTCGCCTGAAAGTGAGAAAACAAAAGGATAAAAATCGTCAGATTCATACATTTGGGTTTCATTGTGTAGCCAAAAATATAGATGGATGATCAAAAAAATTAGATTTTTAAATTTTATTTTTTTATAGCAGTCAGATTTGGCTAAATCTTCCTAGGGATGATTGCCACTTTGGCTACAAACAAAAATTCCCTTGAATAAAAACACTGTTAACACTACGTTACAAGTTACAAGGGAGAATTGAAACCTCCTTCTCCTTCCTTCTCTGCCTAAATTTTGGCCTGTTTTTTTTCACATGGCTGTGTATAGCCAGAAAGATATATTTAAAAGTAAAAGAGGCGAAAATCAAGTGCTTTGATATTTTCAATAGCCAGAATCTCACGAAAATTTAAGAAATTATTTCAGATTTCTATACATGATTAAATTACTTTCATATTTGGCTTGTAGCCAGATTTGGCTAAATCTTCTTGTGTATCATTGTCACTTTTGGCTACCTCAAGAAATTGACTCCCAAATTATTTTTGCTTCATCTTGCTTTTTTCTGTTCACGGCTAAAAAAGAGTTGAGAATCAGGTCAGCCCTTTTTAAAAACTCGCCAAAAAGGAGAAACCAAAACCAAAAATACTGAAACTGGTCAGATTTCTATACGTGGTTTTCAATTTGTAAAAATCATGGAAAAAAAAAAAGAAAAATTTAAATTTGGCTAAATCTTCCTAGGGACAATAGCCATGTTTTTAAAATAACTTCCAGGGTTCTATGGATGATCGCCACTTAGGCTACATTTTTAAAATGTCCTTAATAATTAATTAATTAATTAATTAATTAAAATTTTGAAAAGAAAAAAAACTGCTGAAGATGGCCTAAAACTACCTACCTTTTAACTTAATTTCCATGGTACCTAGGCTGGTTAGGGCAGTAATTAAGTACTTTTTGGATTTGTCGAAAATTTAGAAAACTATTTGCCTGTGTGTCATGTCGAAAATCGGAAGCAAAATCTCAAGGACAATTTGGCTTCATTATTTAGTAAAGTGCCGAATTGTAAAATATGGTTATTATTAGTAGTAGTATTATTACATGACAAAACGTACGTGACCCCCCAAAAAAAAGTTTAAAAATAATAATTATTAGGCACCCTTGATATTGAACCAGGCTACTAAGTAGTACGTCTTGTCCCCCCCCCCCCTCCCTCTCCCTCTTTCTTTCTGTCTCTCTAATTATGCAATTTTCTAGTGATTTGGGGTTTGATTAGATTGCTAGCCACGTTCTTTGTCTGCAATCCTTCTTTCTTTGGGGGACAAAATCTAGCAACTAACTTATAGAGGCTACCAGCCAATTTCTCAAAAACCCATTTCCTTCCTTTTTCCGATTCCATAAGGTTTTTTTCCCCCCAATTTTTTTTCCCAAAAGACATATAAGTTTTTACACACATTTTCTGAAATACAATTATTACTGCTTGGGGGGGGGGGGGGTGGGGGGGGTGGGGTGTTGGTCCCCAAGTCATGACATCACAACCACGGTTTTTTTATTAAAAAATAATAATTTTAAGTCATTTTAATTTTTTGAATAATTTATAGCAAATCTATTCCCAAAAAATAGAAAAAATTTAGTCGAATGTGTTCAATAGAATTCTTTTAAAAATTCCTATATTTTTTGTGGGAAAAAAAAAAACCACCAAATTTGTGGGGGGGGGAGGGGCCAAGAAAAATGCTGGGCACAAAATTTGGGGTGCCAGTCGTCTACAATTAGTAAGAGAAATCTGTGATTAGTAAGTTAAAGTCATTTATAATTAGTAAGTTAGTTTAGAGAGGAGTGGTTGTGGCCATCCTGCTAAAACTAGGGGGGCATTATTATTATTATTACCAGCCTTTTTCTTTTTTTTGGCTGGCTATATATAGCCAAAAATGCTATATTTAAAAATGGAAAAAGGGCTGAAATAATGGTGCTTTTTGATATTTTTCAATAGCCAGAATTCGACCAAAATTTTAAGTAACTAGCAAGAAATTTAGAAGTATTTTTTAGCCGGAAATGAGGTAAGAGTTATGAAAAGGGTTTAAGAAGACTTTAGGTGTAGGGTAAAAGCATGAGAGAAGGTGGGTGGGTGGGTGTGTGCCGTGGGCTTTATCAGAATTAAGGGGTCCCATGGGACGGATTGAATCCGATAAAGCCTGCCCCCAAGGGCTTTACAAGATGTAAAAATAATTACCCTTTTTTTTTTTTTTGAAAATTCTTGTGATACCTATGGGGTATCACCAAAAAAAAAAAAAAAAAAAAAAAGTCCCCGGATACGGACTAGTAGAGTTTAGTCGCATGAAGAAAATGCAAGGCCCGACCTGCATTAACCATGTGGGTTGGCCTTGCGGTTTCTTCATACTACTAAATTCTACGTAGTAGTAGTGTAGTAAAGTTAACCCTCATGCAATTGTATTTTTTGAGTCAATTTTTTAATATAGCCAAAGTGGCAAATCATCATCCAATGTAGGATGATTTAGCCAAATTTTGGCTACGAGCTAAATTATCAAAAATAAATAAAAAATTTAAAAGCATCCTTCTATGTTTTTGGTGACCTACTTGAAAAACCCATGTGTAGAAAAATCTGGCAAAAACATTTCTTGAATTTTGGTTGAACTTTGAGTGTTAAAAAATCTCAAAAAACACTTTGATTTTAGCATTTTTAATTTTTTAATTTCGCTTTTTGGCTATATGCATGTAATAGCCAACCGAGAAAAAAGGCTGCTTGAAGTCATGGCTTCGATGGCTGACTCATTTAGCCAGTTTAAACCATGGTTATGTGGGTATCATAATATGATAGTCATCAGTCATCAGGGCGGTTCTTTGATCTTATAACCACGGTTCTCCCAAAAATTAGGTTATTCTTAGATTTATTTTATTTTTCAAAAAAATCGTAGATTTTATAATTTTTTTAAATTCTTAAAACACACATACTGGTGATTCTTTTGATTTAAATTTTTAAAAAAAAACCAGAACCATGGTTGGTTTACACTGGAAACTGTGTGGCAGGAAGCCCACATGGAGCCCTTGTGGCCTACCTTTTGTTTTGTAGAACTCATTTCCCAAAAGAACAAGTACATATACATACTCCAAGCTTATCACCATCCTATTTTGATCAATGAACAAAGCAAAACCCACTTCCCCAAAGAGTGAATGTTTTTATTTTTATTTATTTTTAATTCAAATATTTTCTAAATTTTTAATTTTAATAAATTATTAAAATTATTATATATATAATTTCTACCTACAAAAAAATTTTGCCAAAAAGAAGAAAAATTTCACATGCCCAAAGATAAGGTGACTTTCAAAAGGATGAATGACTCCAATATGTGGGAAGCATCATCAAAGGCACCCCTCTCCCCCCCCACCCAACAACCCAATGACAGGCCCAAAGACAAAGTGACTTTAAGGAGGATAAGTCTCAAAATATGTCATAAGCCTCAAAAGGGCACAGACAGAGATGCAGGAGGAGCATGGCACAAGTACAGAGCCTTTTAGATTGATTTTCTTTGCAATGTTTGGAAGGAAATGGTCTAGAACTTTGGGTCAAATTGAGGTTCAATCCTCCACCAGTCTTGTATCTCAGACTGTCTATATTATATTATTATATTATTACTAATTTATTTATTTATTTATTTATTTAAAATATTTTTCATTATGGGTTCTGTTTTTTTAATTAAATTTTTAAAAAATTGGTTTTTTTTTAATTTTAAATTTTTTTCATTCTGTGTTGTGTGTTATGTATCATCATCACCTTTGTCACTGATTCCAGTTTGCTTATATTTTGCCAGATTTGGAGGCTTTGTCTATATAACTTTGGCATTTTATTATGTCTGAGTGCATGTCTTCTTTATTCTAAACTTCAGAAACATAATGCCCTCTAGCCTACTACTTAATAATATTTTCATGCTTTGGGAAACCAGCCAACAGTCAGAAAAGGGCTACTAAGAGGGTAGGTTTAGGGTTTAGGGTTTTGGGCAGGTGCAAATTAATTCACACCCCCCTCCCCCCCCCCCATCTTTCTTTCTTTCCTTGGGATTTTTTTCCCATTTTTTTCTCTTTTAAAAAAAAAAAAGCACAACAACATTACACCCAACCAACAAGGCATTGGCAGTCAAGTAAAGCTCTGTGACAAAAAGGGCTGCCAGGGAGCTCTCACCTGCACACCACTGGGTTTGAACCCAAAACCCCTTTTTTAAATTCCCAGTATCCCAGACAGGCCTATACCACTGACAAGGGCTATATCACTAAGCACAAGGAGGTTTCTTTTCGTTTTTTGTTCTTTGATACCCGGCTGATATCTGATGTATCATGAACAATTTGGACAATTTTTTTGGCCAATGTTTTATGTCAATTAACCAAAAATATTCATAAAGATAATCATGGGGGTTTTCATTGAATGATAATTTTTATGAATAATTCAAATATTGCTTTGGTCTTCCCACCTCCATTCCCACACTAAGGTTTTGCTTGTTTGTCTCCTCCTTGTGTGCTATGAAAACATGGCGGGCGATCTCAAGCAAAATGTCTGGTCTAAAGGGTCTACACCAAGCAAAACCCTGGAGCACTATCATTCACCATTGCATAACAAGAGTTGAGAGCAATGTAGGGAAAGTTTTGTATCTCTTGTCCTTAATAACTAGAAACTTTGTTGCTTACCTTAGTACCTTGGCCGATTCAACACTAATTATATTGTTTTCGGAAATGTCGAAATTTTCAGAAATTATTTCTTCCAAATCATAAAAATATTGTGAAGGAAAAATAGTTGATATTTAAGAATATTCCATTTGTTGAAAATGAATGTTTTCGAAATTAATTAATTATTCGATGGACATGTGTTGAAATGGCCAAGGTGCTATGGTATTATTTCAGCATCACACGTTACAACTTAACTTGTTTCTCCCTTCAAACTTATGGTATTGCCTTCTTATGATGGGGCTACTATTACAATACTCAATGTACACTACTCTTCCCCAAGATGGGGCGTTCCCAAAGTTATCACCCCCTAGGCGGCAACCAAATGAGGGACCTACATTGGGAACGCTCCAATTGGAGAGCATTATCCCACGTAATAATACACTAAGGTACCATCCAGAGTCCAAATACATTCAGAAATTTTCTCCCAGTGTGTTACGAGAGTTATGAGCATAATTTAGAAGGTGATCAATTTAGAAATTGGCGTCCTTTGGATAAATTATTATTCAAAAAAAAAGAGTCTCTATTATTATTTGAAAACTTGACGTTTTTCCCCGCCCTCAAACTAACAACATGTCTACCCCTAGTTAAAAAGAAACTTCAAAAATTGAAAAAAATAAATTAAAAGATTTCATGAAGAGTATATATGTGAGGCATTTATTTACAAAATGGGAGGCAAAAAATTAGAGTGTGTGTGGAATTGGTATGTAACTCAAATGGGTTTGGAAATCCAAAACTTTTCCCACCTGCCAAAAAGAACAAGGAAACAACACAACAACAAGTTTGCAAGTAAGATTTGTCAGAGACCAACATGCCTTCTTAGAGCATCTCCACCGGTGCTCAGTATGTGATTCCAGACAGTACAATTTATGGTGAAAAAGTCAAAATGTGCCGGTTTAGCTCAGGAAACTGGTTTTTTTTCATCAAATTCATGCAGCGTGCCGTGGCTAGTAAAGGGCACAACACAGTTGTGCACCTCCAAAAAAGAGTGTGATAAATTGGACCTGACTGCGGCTCAGTATTTCTGATTGGTCGATCATGACGACTGGTCCACGTGGGTTGCTATTAGTAGTTCCAGTTATAGTTTTATTGGTGGGGTTGCCCAAAAAACACAGATGAACTTAGACATTTAACTTTATTATCCAGAGTGACATACTGAGCACCAGTGGAGATGCTCTTACAACAACAACCCCTTGTCCTGCAAAGCAAAGGCAATTACATTATTGTGAAATCATGATCACTAGCACTAATCATCTTGTCTTTAAAGAGCACAGCACATGGATATGGCATTGCCTTGATCAGTGGGAACAGCAGCTGTCAGTTACTACTACTCTGAGGCACATGAGCCAGTCTCCAGAGCCAAGAGAAGCATAAGCCCCTTTGGAGTGGGTCCTAACAAAAAGAAGCCCAAGTCAGTTTGTTGCACTGACCTTGTTTTTCTTCTCTTTTGGGCCTTGTCTTTGTTTTCAATTAACTAGCTTCATCAGAGACTTCAGAGAGGCAAAGAGACCAAGAGAGCTTAGAATCCAAGATTCTTCAGAGAGAATGCAGAGGCAAGAGACCAGAGAGCTTAGAATCCAGAGCCCAGAGGACTTTATTTTATTTTATTTTTTTTTCCTTTGTTGTGGGTCATGACTTCAGTTTTTTTTTTTCTTTTGTTTTCTTAACTCTAAAAAAAAAAACTCTCATTATACATAATGCTTTTAAATAAAAAATATTAATTTTCTTTCATTGAAATTTGAGGTTTTCATTGCGAATGCTTGTAGTTTTTAGGGTTTTGTTAATGTCCAAAGAATTGGATTGTGATCATGGATCGGATGTTTGTTGGGAGGATTATTTCGATCTAAACGCTACTTTCAATCATGTTGTACAAATTTTTTTTAATCTAAATCATGAGCTAGAGAATTGTTATATCAAATTCATTATTATCAATGTTTTGTGTTGAGCCAACTTTGTGTGCTTTGTCAAGCAAAAAGGAGAAACATTTTTCTTGAATGTTTTGGATAGAATTGAAAGAAAGAACTCATTGGGAAGATGTAGAAACTACTATATGGCACACAACACATAGATGAGAGACAAAAAAAAATTTGATGCATTATAGAATTTTTTGGAAGCTTTTAACAACTTGACTGAAGAATTGACACTATTTTTTTGAAATGTGGGTGTATTAATCCAATGAGGTCACTATTGGGAATCAAAAAGATTATTGCAATTGTGCATATAGGTTTGCTCATGAGTTGAATCCTAAACATTTGTCAAACAGGTTTGATGTGGGCACATCTACTTTGCACAAATATAATGAATGTAGTTTGCAATGTCCTATGCCACGAGAACAAGTTTTTTGGCAAGATCAGTCCTTCATTTGAAGATCATTTATTACACATTATACAACAATTTCAAGAGCTCATAGGTTTGCTCAACATATGTGACATTGTTGATGGTACTCACATCTCATTAGTTGAAATGCCAAATAACATGTACATTCTTGTAATGTCAAATTATTACAATTGAAAAAAATCCCATAGCATTGTCCTACAAGTTGTATGTGATGTATTAAAGATGTTCTAGACATGTTTGTGTTGGGCAACTTGGAGGAGTGCAAAATGGGGATAAAATTCAAAACTTCCAATTTGTATAAGGAATTGAGAATTTAACAAATTTTGTAAGAATCAAAGATTATTGTTCAAAGTGTGAAGATGACACCTTATTTGATGAATGATTCTATATGTCCCATACATATTTACTTACCAAAAAATTGAAAGTCCCATAATCTACATGATATAAATAAAAGGGGATATAATAGTAACATGATTTCTAAAAAGGTTATCTTAAAAATGTTCTTGGGTCTTCAAAGAATAAATGATGAATATTGAAAATTTTCAATGTCATAATTTGTTGTGTGCTCCACAACTATTGTGAAATGTGAAAAATCCCAAAACTAGGTCATTTGAATGATGTAATAAGGAGAAACAACCTTGCAAGATTTAAAGTTGACAAAGATAAAAAGCAAGCAAAACAAGCAAGAGAATTAATGAAGATAGTTTTGTTTGAACAATGGTTGATAGATCACCTAAGAAGGATATTTCACATTGTACTTTGAACATGGATTGAAATAGACAAATGTTGCAAAATTGCAATGAAATCACACACCATTAATCTTAGAAAACGAGATTAAAATTCATGTAAAGAAATACACTATGATGTTATAAAACACAACCACCTATAAAAAGAACTAAACATTGAAAGATCTATGGGCTTTAGTACTTTAACAAAATAGCAACCATTTGTAATTGTCCTTCCAAGAACGATTTCCTCCTTTCTTATCATCTTCAAATATTTAAAATATGATGTCCATTGTGATTTGCATCTTCAAAGTCTCTATTTATTTTTGTAGTTAATATCTCTTGATGGCTTCTACAATTGACGGAAACTCCCCAAATAGGCTTTTTTTTTAACTTGTAGTTTTCTTGTTTGATTTGCCTAAAATATTAAGCAAATTACCAACCCTTGTTTTGGGTAAAACTACATCAAATGTTTCATCATATTTTTGATTAGGTGTGACATGTTCATTCCTATCAATATATACTAGGATTTGACAATTAAAGCTTCTATGTTGTATATCCAATAATGTTAGGATGATCATTCAAATTCACCACGTGAAAATGAAGTGAGGACCCTCATTTATGCCACCACTTGCACCCTCTAAGATGTCATGAAACATTTCATACCATGGCCAAAAGAAAGAGGAACACTTGTTACATTGCACACGTCATGTTCTTCATTTTTAGTTTTTCAATTTTGTTTTTTCCTCTTGACATTATTTTCAAGTGCATGACACATGAGTGGGGAATGGCACTCCCACTACTTCTCTTCTCATAAATCAATTAGCATTTCCCATTTCCTTAGAGGGTTTATAACCTTTTATCAACTTGAGGTTTCTCATTGACTCTAAGGACCCCCAAAGTAGCATTCACACTCACACCATAAATTCAACCTTTGAAAAGAAAGAAAACTCAAACTCGACCTTTAAGAAGAAGGAAAACTTGGTGTTTCCAAAAGATATAGAGAGCCATTACCAGAGCGGAGTGAAAAATCTAATGGGATAGACAAAAACTTGGTGATGTAAGTAATGCGGTGGGGCCAATAACTCCATTTATTTTTTATGATTGTTGTTGCAAATGTAAGTCATGTAATGGAAATGCTTTAACTACTCAAACAAATATCTTATGAAAATGATTCGTTAACTACTATTAGTTGTAATAAACAACTATTAAGAATCAAAATTAATCATGTAGTCATAATTATGACACTAGTTGCATAAATGACGTAATGACATGTTGCATATGATTACATGATTAGGTCTGAAACACAATCATAAAAGTGTTTAATCATAAAACCATGTTTTTGCATAACGCTTTTTATGTTAGTTCATGAGAAGAAACATTGGTCCATTTGAGTTAATGCATAAGGATCTTTACAATACAACGAGGAAGATACATTAATGCATTGAAGTTGATTAGTCAATAAAAGAAAATATTGAAATAAAGGAGAATATTGTTGGAGTCCTTGGAGGGTGATGATTCAAGAAAGAAGGTATCTTGAAGTCTTGAGAGATTGCATGTGATGAAATCCATGCACATATAGAGTTCAAAATCAAAGAAAGTGGTTGAATGCCTAAATATATGTGATGTATGCCTAAGGTTTTAACATTATTTAATTTGATTGCAAGGTTGGTGTTGTGTGAATGGAAATGGTCCAATTGATTCTAGTGCAAGGTATTTGGGGTTGTTGATGAGGTTGGAGTGTGGACAAGGGATGAGAGAGGAGGGGACATACTTGAAGCTTTTATCGAATAAGTTGAAATGAAACAACTTTGGAATAAAGAAGTATTTATTTCATTGGTGTTTTGTGAAGAGATGTTAGAATTCAATTTACTTGGGAACGAGAGTGACTTTGTTGGCCTTACTTACGAAGGCAAGGATATTGTGTTTAGATTCATTATAGAGTATACTAGGTTAAGAGATTTTGGCCCCTATGTAATAATGGGCTATTTTTATATGAGGATTTTTGAAACATGATATTTTGGCTTGTGTTGTTGAAACTTGAGATTAGTTATAGAGTTATAATAATATGTTGAAGGATTTTGGTCTCTTTGAGAGGATTTTTTGAAGATTATGTTTTTGCATGGAGAAATATTTGAGTTTTCATAATTCTTGTTTTGCATTAAGTTTTTTTTTTAATGTAAATGGCAAGGCCAAAGTGTGACACACCCCTCGTTGATATGGAATGTTGATGAGCAAGTTGTGATATGTGCAAGCACTACTTAGGGTTTTATATGAAAGCCCTCCTTTTAGGATTAGATTAGTGTGATAGTCAGGTTTCTGAATTCCAGTTAAAGAAAAGGATGACTCGCTTCAATGATGAATGAATTAAATGCATAATTCTGTTAGATAGATGTGTGTGTGTTTTTTTTTTTTTTTTTGGAGGTGGATGTTTATCTTTATTGATGTGAAGGTTACAATTTTGGTCATCACTTTTTTAATAAAAAATGATATATTCCCAAATATTCCATCAAATTCTTTAATTTTTCCTTCATAGAAAAAATAAAATTCTTGAATTTTTTGGGGGTGAGAATTTTCAACAGCATTTCTGAAAATAATATAATTTTTAGTGTCCAACTGGCGCAGGTATTATGGGTAGATGGACGGAAATGAAATAGATGAGGTTTTCATCATCTGTCTCGCTGGCACTCTTTGTCGTCTTCCTCGTGTCGGCGCCGTGCGAATCCAACTCCGAGCTCTCTTGCTTTGCACCACGCTTGCTTGCTTGCTGCCCCTACCCCCCGGCCTTTTTATTTTCTTCCCCTCAAATTAGATGGATGCTTTTTGTCGTCTGTTTTTCTCCTTGTCGTGGTGATTTTTATGCATACTCCCAACCGATTTTTTTTGGTTGAAAATCCGGCGTTCTTTTAATGTCTGGAGAAAAAGAACCTGGGATTTAGGCGGAGATTGGAAGGAGAGGGAGGCAACAAAAACGCCTGGATCGCGCGGGTGGGCGGCCGAGCGAGCGATCAAGTGCTGCAGAGTAAGAACATCGTGCCTCAATTTCTCAATCACTTGATCTTAGTGTCTTTGTTCTTTTTGAGGGGGGGGGGAGCGGGGCTGTGAAATTTGGGTTTTGAGGGTTGTATTATGGGGCTGGTTTTCTCGTGTTCTACGCAAATGGCGTGTTGTGATAGTGCTTTCTTTTTTTTGATAAGCCACTCCTTGGATTGATATTTGACTGCAGATATTAGGTTTCCGTGTGCAGTGCGGGCAGGCACGCGCGTTGAGAGTCTGCAGAAGAGATTGCAGCAGCGACGGGGGTTTTGTGTTTGGGGGAAAAATAGCGTAAGATGGCAGCAGCAGGAGGAGGAACAAGAGGTCGAGCAAATTATGATGAACTCATCAAGTTGCTCTTGATTGGGGATAGTGGTGAGTTATGACATTCTTTCATGCACATCCTTTGCTTGTGTTCAGTACATGGGATGGATCTGTAGGTCTGTGCTGATTGTCTTCTACCCTTGTGAAGCATGTTACTGTCAACTGAATCTTCAGGGTCCTTTTCAGGCTGGTTTATGCATTCTTCAGAGGCTAAAAGCATGGAGACTTATTTTGGCAGGTGTGGGAAAGAGTTGCCTGCTCCTTCGGTTTTCTGATGACACCTTCACGACCAGTTTCATCACTACCATAGGGTATGTGGATCTTATTTTCGTGGGCAGGTTCTGCATGTGGAATTGATGGCAGGCAGGGCTCAATGCAGTGCATTTGTGGTGATTAACAAGGTTTCTTCATCTGAACTGTGATCACTGCATTTCAGGATTGACTTCAAAATCAGGATCATTGAGCTTGACAATAGGCTCATAAAGCTCCAGATATGGGATACGGCTGGACAAGAGCGTTTTCGCACAATCACAACAGGTTGGGACTGCTTACTGTCTATTTTGTATTCTGGACCTCCAAAATTACTGTAGAATGATTGATTGCCATATTGCAGTCTTCATGCCATTTCTCTTGCCTTTGTGGATGACTATGAATTCTGATGGAGCTAAGTCTGTGCATTGTCCAGCATTTTTGTTTAAGGCAGTGATATTTCTTTGTGAAATCTCAATAGCTGCATCCCTGGATTCTTTGCAGCATACTATCGGGGTGCAATGGGTATTCTGTTGGTTTACGACGTTACAGATGAATCCTCTTTCAACAGTACACATTCTCTTGCCATCCAAACTGTGCCAAACGTTATGTGTCCTTTGTGCAGTCAACTCCTGGTGTTGTGCCCTAAATCAAGAGCATGAATTGTCGCTAAGATTCATTTGGGTAGCAGAATTGTCTACAGTTGTTTTGTTATATAGGGAGAATTGCAATATTAGCAATATTTTGCTGCATTTTAGTACCCTGAAGTGCTCATTGTAGATGTATCAAGGTTTTGCAACAGTTTTTCAATACTGCTGGAATACTTCAGGCGGGTGCTGGGGCAGTTTGGTTTGCAGTCTTTCTTTGTCCAATTGTCCAATTATCATATTGTATCACAATGAGGCTGAGTGTTGAGCTGGATGGTTGCCTCCAGATATCAGAAACTGGATCAGAAACATTGAGCTACATGCTTCAGACAACGTCAATAAAATCCTGGTTGGCAATAAGGCTGACATGGATGAGAGCAAAAGGGTATGTGATGAGTGATAGCCTATCTGCTTTGACTATCAGCAAACTGGCAATCATGATTGCGATTCTCTCATTGCTTTTGCACATAAAGTTTGTAGGATGTTTCTTATACTTTGAGAATAGACCAGATACAGCATCACAGTTCACTCCTTCAACCCTGTGTGATGCTAATCTGCAAACTGCATTTTGCCAGGCAGTGCCAACTGCAAAGGGGCAAGCACTTGCAGATGAGTTTGGGATCAAGTTTTTTGAAACTGTGAGTTGTCCATGTTCTCTTGGCCATCTGTATCTTGTGCATTCAACCCCACTTCTAGTCATGGCCACTAGTGCATGATAGATTGCTAATGGAAGAATATCATGTGCATTTCACATGGGGTGCTTACCTGTGGTGAAATCAACAAGGGGAACAATGTGGTTTTTAGTGAATTGTTCCAGCTCCCAGAGTAGCATAAAAATATGATCATAAACTTAATTGGTGTTTTGTTAATCTCAGGGCCATGGATTTGATCTTGGTGTCCTAAGTTAGAAAGTACATTGATGACTTCTGGGCAAATGCTCTTGATGTCCCTATGTAAAAGCACAATGCAGTTTCTGCATGCTTGGTGTACTCCTCACAATCTTGTTTTTTGAGTATGAGTATGACTGGGCAGTCTTTAATATGAAGGCATGGTGTGGCATGCAGAGTGCCAAAACAAACCTCAATGTTGAGAATGTCTTCTTCACAATTGCAAGGGATATCAAGAACCGTGTGGCAGAGTCTGATTCTAATCATCCTGCGGTATGTCAAGATTTAATCCAATTGTGCTGGACAAACATGCAGCATAGATTACAGCACTTGAGTGTCAGGCTGTGAATGGTCTGGAAGTTGGTTTTTGAATGTCTTCCATGCTGTAAGAGAACCACACAAGGAGTAAATTATCACATGAGTTGTGTGGATAATGGAGTTGACTTCTGCTTGCTAAGAATATCTCCACCTAAAGTCCCTGAAAGACAAAAGCCTGAGTACTGAAGTGATGCAAAATTGTTCAGTAGGACAATGCTGATTGTTGACTATGGTTTGATTACATGGTGGATGACAGCAGCCACCCAGTATTAATCTCAATCCAGCAAGGGGTGCAACTTCAAGCACGCCAAAGTCAACATGCTGTGCTTAGAGTTGAACCAAGAGGAGAACCTGCAGGTGTGTGGTCTTTAGAGCTGTGATTGACAGCAGGCAAAGTTAGTGAAGTGAGCAGGGCATCGATGTAACCTTCTCATGGTAGATTGACAGCTGACATAGATAGAGCTAGCCTTTGTCAGACCAATGTAAGGTTTTTACTAGCTGGTTGATGGGATGGGAGGTGGATTACCATAAGAGAGAGACTACATTAGTATCTTATTTTTTTGGTATTGATTTTTCAAAAACCTTTTGGTTTTTCTCCCCTACCTCCAGTCCTCTTGGTGAAGAACAAGATCAGAGAACATTTCCCTTGCTATTTTGATCTTGTTTAGATGAAAAAGTGTGGCTAGAAGACAGAATTTGAGGATGCACAAAAGGTAGTGTGCATTACCAATTTGCTCAGAACTCCTTATGTAGCCACTGCTTCTTGTAGTGTCAAATTGCAAATGTTGTTTTCTGCTTCATCTCAGAGCTTTCTGGTTGTAGAAACTTACTGAGAACTATTTGCCCAAGCTCTTTATAAGATGAAAGATTTCTCCATCTCTATGAAGATCTTGCTCTATTCTGTTTGTCCTGCATTACAGCATCCAAACAGGAATGAGGCAACCCTGTGACAAGCAACCTCAAGTCTGTGACGTCCCCAACATCGGTTTGTTCTTGTGACAATGTTTGTGCATTCTGCCAGTCCACTGTGCTGATTCTCAATTTCCTGTTCTGTTGTTTTGCCATTGAACAGAAAAGTTTGTCCTATGACACTCTGTTGACCATACTGATGTACTCTTCCAATTTGGTGTCATGTTGTGTGTGGATGAAGGATCTAGCTTGGGGAGCACTTCAGACAGGAAGCTATTGGAATGGAAATTGGAAAACTTTGGTCAATGGATCAGAAGATGGGATTGCTGTAAGTGGTAACGTAACAACTTCTTTGTCAAAATCATGCAAAGCACTTCATTCAAGGATGAGGTTTGATACTTACCACATCCATGAGTTCAAGAAGCAACAAACTTGGGATCTGCATTTAGTTAAAATCTGGCAGGATATTTGGTGCAGGGGGTAATGGAATGAAGGGTACCTAGTACTGCATGAGGATGACTCTTGAAGAGATGTCAATCCCAATAGTATAGGAGAAGGGCCTATTTTTATGACAATCTTTTGAGATTTGAGGTACTCATATTGAGCTTGGTAGGTCCTAGTGAAAAATATAAAAAATCTCAGAAGGTTTGAAAGATACACCCTTTTCTTGTATTCCTCATACAAGACCCTCAAATTCATACATAAATCACAAGGTGTAAGAGTGGGAGGGTTCTTTTGCCTTCTTGAGAGGGATGGACCTTACTCCTGGAAGTAGGTGTGAGATCCCTATCACTCTTAAGGAGGAAGTGTAAATATTCCTCTTCTATCTCATGAGGAATATCCATGGACATAAAGAGCCCTCCAAATGCATTTAGAGCAACCTAGATAATGCATTGTATTTAAGGCAATATCACTATGTACCTAATCAGATTTTAGTGTGAAATGGTTGTTTCTCTCATGTTCATAAGTACTAACAATTGAACAATATACCCTACCAGAGCAAAGTTTTAAAAATCACATACACATTTATCATCATGGTTGGTAAACCAGAAGGAGCTCAACCCATTTTCATGACATTGTGGCATTGACTTTGTAATTTTTTTGACATGCAGATCATTTTATTTGTTGTTGGATGTTTAGTGCTTTGCACTATATAACTTGTCCTAGACATACATTAAGAATATCATTGAGCAATGCTTAGTATGTGACTGTAATTGGATGTGTAATTCAATAAAATTACATGATTACTTAGATAATTGTTTAAAGGGGTAAGTTGGATGGTAAGATTCTATAATTTAGTTATGGTGTATTGACTTTCACATATTAATTTATATGCAAGTCATGTTCATCATGTGATTATATGTCCTTGTGATTAATTATGGAATCATATGAGAATGATATGATGAATAAATTTTAAGAAATTTTTTTGTTAGTTTTTTTGATTGATATATAAGTGTGTATGTGATTTCAAAGAACATTTTCACCTATACAAAATTATTATGTGAATGTAAAGTTTGTTAGAATTAAAATTTTGATGTTTGAAAGATTTTTCATTCAAAATGGTTTGACGTTATTTATGTTTAATTCATGGTAAGAGAATAGCGAAACTTGCATAGACAAGGTGCACAGTTTTTGCATCTATGCAAGTTTTAATAATCTCCTACCATGAACTAAACACAAACAACACCAAAACCATTTTAAATCAAAAGCCTTTTAAAAATCAAAACTTCAATTCTAACAAACTTTGCATTCATACAATAATTTTGTATAAGTGAAGATGTTTTTCAAGGTTACAAACACCCACTTATATATCAATTAAAAAAACTAATAAAAAAACTTCTTCAAATTTATGTACTTCATTGTTCCTCATGTGATTCCACAATTAATCACAAAGAAACATAATCACATGATGCACATAATTTTCACATAAATTAATATGTGAAAATGAATGCACCATGATTAAATTATGGAACCCTGCCATTCAACTTACCCCTTTAAACAATTACCTAAGTGATTGTGTAACTGTATTAAGTTACACATCTAGTTACATAACTCCCAAACTCATTATGGATTCCATCTTCAAAATCACATATCCAAAACTTTTTTCAATTTGTCATGATTAATGCGGTCTGGATATGGTAAGCCATCAACATTTTCAAGCTCATAAGATCCATTATCAGCAAACACCTTCTTGATAACAAAAGGTCCAAACCACTTGGGTAACAATTTCTTATAAGCCCTACGATGATGTCGAATGTCAAACATCATGACAAGGTCATCTTCTTTGAACTTTTTTTTCTTCACCTTCTTATAAAAACCTTCTTTTGTTGAGCATGTGTGACTTCAATGGTTTGGTGAGCTTTCAACTACAATTCGTCCAATTTTATATATAAATTCACCTAGTGCGTGCGTGCGTGCGTCTATCTCACACGACATTTTGCATCGGTAATCTGAGAGGCCGATTCTGCAACGCTTCTTTGTGTCCTTCCGTCCGTCCGTCCATTTGTCTGCTCGTCCGTTTGTCCGTCTATTCGTTTGTTCGTCTGACCGGACGTAATTCTGCACCGGTAATCTGCAAGGATGATTCTCCAACCCCTATCTGTGTCCGTTCGTCCGTCCGT
Organism: Sphagnum tenellum; assembly: GCA_963921925.1. NCBI lineage: Eukaryota > Viridiplantae > Streptophyta > Sphagnopsida > Sphagnales > Sphagnaceae > Sphagnum > Sphagnum tenellum. The sequence goes on from OY998148.1 coordinate 9,291,002, forward strand.
GTGTTCGTCCGTCCGTCCATTCGTCCGTCCGTCCATCTGTCCGAACGTATTTTTTTTGGATTTATTTTTTCGAATTTTTCTCCCCGTCTCTTAAATTAACAAAAATGAAGAAACAAAAGAAAAAATAAAAAAAAGAGATTGGCAGAATCGGTTTGTATGTATGTATTTTTAAGGATAAGGAAATACGGTTACGAACAACGTATGCGCAGCAGACCGAAGCTCTCCTCTCGCAATGAAGCGGTAGTCGTCATTGCTCAGTGTTCAGGTTCTTCTCACGCTAAAGGAAATACGGTTACGGACAACATATGCGCAGCAGATCGTAGCTCTCCTCTTGTAACGAAGCGGTCATCGTCATCGCTCGGTGTTTAGGTTCTTCTCACGCTGAATTCATGCTCGGAGGAGGACGGTCAATTTTTCCTCTCTCTTCCTTCAAGTTCCTGTGTTTATGAAGTAGCTTTAAAAGCGTTTCGGCGACGATTTGGGTAGTTTTTTTACCTGCCTATATTGGAGTTTTGTTTTCTTTTGAAACCCAGAGTGGAGGATTTTTTTGTCAAATCTGTATGCAATACTGTAGGTTTGAGAAAAGTTCGATCATTTGATTCCATTTATTCTCCACTTGACAACAGAGCAAGCTTCGTTTGCACACTTGCGCACATACTCTTTATGAAAGCTAGGGTTAGGGTTAGTGTTTAATGGAGGGTTCTTTTGTTCAGGAAAATGGAATCGGCATGAGCATTTTGATAGGCATTCTTTGTGACCAAAAATATCGTTGATGGAAATCACAGAAGTAAGACTTGAATTCCCTTGGAATTTGATCGAATTGATGTTGTGTGCCTGAAGTAAATTTCGTGGCAGTTGAACAATAGGTAGGAATTCCCAGCCTGCATGCTTTTGTTGTGCACACTACTGTAGTTGTCTTCATACCATCAGTCTTCTACTAGAGAGGACTTCTGGATGTTGAAAGATTGAATGTTAATGGAGTTGATGTATGGCTATCAATTCTAAATGAATGTGGAAGAGAATGTAAGTGATTGTTGGATTCTTGGAGTAGCAGACTTTTTGGAAACCCTAAATTAATTATTCATAATTCAAAAATCCAAAAATTGATAATCTAATTTATTCATAATTGAAAAAACCAAAAATTGATAATCTAATTTATTCATAATTGAAAAAACCAAAAATTGATAATCTGATTTATTCATAATTCAAAAATCTGAAAACAAAGAATCTATTTTATTGATAATTAAAATTTGAAAACTCAAACTTTTATACAAAACTTGAATAAAAAAAATGGAGCGAAGGGTTTCACCTTCAATGCCATGGCCAATAAATATATTTTAATGTTTCATTTTGTTACGTCTTAACCTTAAGAAACAATCAAATGAAAGACCAAAACTCAATCTGAACCTATAAATATCTCTAACTACCAAAGATTTTCTTAAAATTAGAAATTTGTCATGTAATATGAATTTGTAACATCTGAAATCTGTGCGTGCGTGCGTGCGTCTATCTAACACGATAATTATGCATTTTAATTCACCAGCAGAACCGGCCTAACATTTGGTAAGTAGGTAGGTTGTAGTGCTGGTGGTGTAGAGCTACGTTTATCCGTTTGTCTGTTTGTCTGTTTGTCTGTCTTGCAAGGCAAGGCAGGGCAGGGCAGGGGCGGTTACCCAGACCGTTATTTTCTAGCAGCGCAGGGAGGGGCAGGGCACGGGCAGGGCAGACACTCGCCCACTGGACAATAGAATTATTTTCATTATAGAACATATTTTAATCTTTTTGAAAAAAAAAATAAAAATAAAATAAATAAATACATAAATACATAAAAATAAAAAAATAAAAAAGATAGACAAAATAAGAATAAAAAAAATAAAAACATGAATCAAACATAAACCAAATGGAAACAAATGAAACAAGGAAAGGGAAATACAGTAAAATAATTTTAAAAGAAAAAAATTCCAAAAATGAATAAACCAAATAAAGAGTAAAAAATAAGAAAAAATAAAACTTATAAAACTTCACATTGGTCGAAGGTCACGGGCACCACGGGGGACTTCACAGTGGCCTTCGGCCACGGGCACCCACTAGTTCATTTAGTTGCAACAATCAATGGTGTTGGGACTCATCCAAAAGAAGTCTCAACATTGTGGCAATGCGTAAAGTCATTATTTCCAATTCAATGGGTAAAAGCACTTCCATCCCATAGGTTAAATGAAAAGGTGCGTACCCTGTGATAGTTTTGTATGTGGTGTTGTAAACTCACACAACATGGTGGATCTCAAGATCTTAATCACAAATGTTCACATGAACTTCGACTTCTTTTGTCAACATGGAACACAATGTCCTTTTGGTCCTTTCTATTAGGCCATTAGTGTTAAGCTTATACATAGTGGTAAATCTATGTTTCACTGCAAGGCGTGCTAATAACTTTTCCACAACCTCATTCAAAAACTGAGGACCATTATCAGAAACAATTTCAAGTGGTGTTACAAATCGAGTAAAAATTCGTTCATACAAAAATTGTGCTACTTCATGTTTCACTAAGGACTTCAAGGTACGTATTTCTGCAAACTTTGTGAGGTAGTTTGTGGCAACCACAGTGAATCGATATTCTCTCATAATCATTAGCAGTGGGCCCATTAAATTAATTCCCCATTTTTCAAAAGGTCCTAATGGTGATATGGGATGTAAAGGGCCACTCGTAGTAAACCTTTGTGCATAGGCTTAACGTACATCACAACTTTTACAATAATCATGGGCATCCTTGAAAAGGGTGGGCCAATAGTAACATGCTTGTAAAATCTTTTTTATAATGATTCGTCTCGTAAAGTGGCCTCCACAAAATCCATCATGAAACTCATACAAAAGACGTGAGGTGTCATGTTTTCCAATTGTTTGTCGTAAAACACCATCCCTCCCTTGGAAGTAGAGCTGATTGTCTATCATTGAGTAATTTTGACTCTTGTGCGTAATTTTTGTTCATACTGCCTTTGTGGCTCAAACTGGAAATTTCATGCCATTTAAGTGTTGAATGATTTTCCGATATTCTTTAGGTGTTTTTTTTGCATTAATGGTCATGATTACTACATTCAGAAAGTCGTCATCCTCTAAAACATCACCCATTCCTTTGCATGCTTTTGTTAGGCCATCAACATTGCCATGTCACCTTCCTGGACGATGGACAATGTCAATGTCAAATTCCTTCATCAAGAGTAGTCATCAAGCAAATCGACCATTTAAATTAGGTTTGTTGACCAAGTAGGTTAGGGCCTTGTGATCTGTCACAATTTTGGCCTTGTACTTCAACAAGTATTAACGAAACTTCTTAAGAGAGAAAATAATTGTAAGACCTTCCAGTTCGGTCATAGTATAATTTTTCTCTGCTGAAGTTAATTGTTTACTAGCAAAATGAATTAGATGGTCGTGCCCATTTTTGTCCAATTGTGATAGTGTGCTCCCCACCATTTCTTTGGATGCATCACAATATACTAAAAATGGTTTGTTTCAATCTAGAGTTCGAAGGATTGGTGCAACTTGAAGAGCTGACTTCAGCTGTTCAAATGCCCATCTTGACACCTCGTCCTCCATTGGTGCCGGTGCATCTTCATGCAATAATCGTGTTAAAGAACGTACTTTTGCTACAAACATGTGTATGAACTTGTGATAATATCCCACCATCCCTTAAAAACCTCAAAGGGTTTTTTTTGTGGTAGGAAAGGGAAGCTTTGAAATCCTATCAAACTTCTTTCCCTTTTGAAAAACCAATTGTGGTTTTCTCAGGGCTCAAAGTCACTCCCGAATTATCCAAGCGTTGAAAGACTAATTCAAGTTTGGCAAGGTGAGAAACTTTATCACTATTAACTCCAAAGTTATCAATGAAAACCTGTAGAAAAAGGCCCAAGAACGGATCAAAGACCTTGTTCATAAAACGTTGAAATGTCCCTGAAGCATTGCATAATCGAAAGGGCATTATTGTGTAACAATATGTCCCCCAAGGTGTGGTGAATGTGGTCTTCAATTGATATTTTAAAGCAATTTTCACTTGGTGGTAGCCCCTGTACCCATCTTCAAATGTGTACATCTCGTGCCTTACTACCTCTTCCAAAAACATTTCACAAAATGGCAAAAGATATCAGTCTTTCTTAGTTACTTTGTTTAAAGTTTTGTAGTTGACACATACCCTTAGCTTGCCATTCTTCTTTAATGCTAATACCATAGGAGAAACCCACTCAAATGTCTCCACATGTTTAATGAAACTTACCCCCAACAACTTGTCAAGCTCCTTCTTCACCATTGTTGTGTGTTTTGGGTTCCACCTCCCTTGCTTGGCCTTGATCGGTTTGGCATTTAGTAACAATTCAATTTTGTGTTGCTCCATGGTGACCTCCCTAAGGTCTTTGTAACTAAAAGCAAAAAGATGGATATACTTATGTAGTAAATCCTCATATTGCTTTCTTTCTTTCGGGTGAAGGTCTGGTCCTAGTTGAATCTTGTTCAGCCGCTCCAGAGCTTCTCCTTCTATTAACACACATGGAGTCGATTGGTTATCATCCCCTCAAACCCTTTGATTTGACAAAGCTCCAACCTTGGGGATTATCTTCAAAACATATAACCCTACTTCTTCTTCACTAAAGTCATCCGTGTAAATCCCTTTAGAGCTAGAGCTTTGGTTTGTTTTCTGATTCATCCTCATATTCATTTGTCCCTCCAAAGCTTTTCACAAAACTAGCAAATGGAACTTTCTGTCGGTTAGGATGAACTTCAATGGTCATGTATCCTTCGCCCCAATAGTTCCTTGCATGCAACTTTGTTAACCAAGGCCTACTTAATATTATTACATAAGCCCCATCTTCTTTTAATACCACATGGAAATCCACAATGGTAAAAACCCTGATTACAGTGATCACAACACTATTAATGATTCCTTTTGGTCTAACAAATTGTTTGTTAGCCATCTTTAAGGTTACTGAGGTTGGCCTATCAATTTTCAAGCCTAAATACCTCATTGTAAGAATTGTCATCACATTGATTCTTGCCCCTCCATCCACCAACACTCCGCACAACACTGATCCATTTGCACATCAATGATCGGATCACATTCACGCTCAACGGCTATGGCATTCAAAGGTGTGAGGACCTTTGGGACTTTAGGTGTTGACAACCCTTTCCTCAACTCCCTTTGAATTGACGGCACCATTACCACCAACTGTCCAATGGTGATGTCTGCTTTCTGTAATCCCACATCTTTCACCACTGAATAAGGACCAAAATCTCTAGAAATTGGAAAGTTTTGGAAGTCAAACCTTCGCCTTCAATTCTTTTTCTTTTCTTTTGGGGCTTTCGCCATCTCCTTGAACCTATTGACGCTTGCGTTGGAATGAGTAGTGTGTTTCGTCGATCGTTTAGTTTGGACCATGACATCCATCGCATCTTCAAGGATTTTGAAGCTCTTCTCCAAACCCATCAAAGCATTTTTTTGCCCTTCATTTATCAACTCAATTAAATGCACTTGAGCTTTGCCCTTCTCCTCTATAGAAAACCTTCGAGTAGAAGAACCCGCATTCTTTCTGGTAGCCAAAATTGTCAAGTTTGGACATTCTCTTGAATAATGTCCCATCTGTCAACATTTGTAACATTGAATTGTTGACAAGTCCCTTTCCACGTTTATGCTCCTACTAGTCCTTGGCTATAGCAGATGGAGGTTCAATTGGTTCATTTGATTGATCATTTGTTCCATAGTCGACTCCATGTGGGAGTTCATTTCCGGATGTTTCCGCAGCTCCGGTTTAATCGAAAATTGAATTGTTTTCACCATGGTTTGCACAATTGGTCGTGGAATTTCCTTCATGCTCACCTCCTTCTTTTCGGCCACTTCCGTTGCTTCGTCGAACGTCGTCGCTTGTTCGTATTTCACTTGTTGTCGTAATTCTGACAACAAACCAATGGTGAAATGTTTTAGTACCAATGCATTGACTCCCACAAAAATTGGATCAGTTCCTTCATGACCTTGTGCCCAAAGACACCCGTGGAGTTTATTTTGCATTGACATTATCCTCTCTTTATACTCTCTTACTGACTCTAAAGCCCCCTGCTTTAGTTGACTCAATTCAAGTATTAAGTTTTGATAGACATTCTTCATATAAAACTCATTCACTGGGGCCTTAGTTATGTCAATCCATGATCCTGTCAATTTTTTTCTCTGTCGTTCAAACCAATGTGATGCCGTACCTTCTAAAAATTCAGGAAGAAAATTAAGCCATTTCGTAGTTGTTCTAAGCCTCGTACCAATACAAGCTCGTTTATATTCCCTTAAAAACACTTCAAGGTCTTCACCCTTACTTCCCCTAAAAAGTGGAATAACCATATTGATTCTTATTTTGTCTCTAAAAACCACATCGCATTAATTAATTCCTTTAACCCTACTATCACTTAGCTTTTACAACCTTTCTTCATGAATAAGGAAATTCCCAATGGCTCGATTTGCACTCATAATAAAATTTTCTTTATCTTTTCAGTGTAAATCTTTGAAAGGACCAAACATTTCCAATCCTGCAATCATCTTATTTAAATGCCTGGATTGAAAGACTACATTTAGAAGATCATGACATCACGAATATCAATGACGCCTCCACTCCACATGACATGCAAATTATTAATTCTGGCATAATTTAGAGTCGCATCCTTCTTCCTAAGTTAAACGAATAAATGTTGTTATTGTGTGATTGTCCTTTGGCGTTGCCTTGCAGGTTTTAGGTCAGGTTGAGGTCCAGATTCCTTTTGTTGTCTACATAGTTGTGATATTACCACACCTGGTTCACCTATAATCCCACGTTCTTCCAAAGGTCTTTCAATAGGTGATCTTGGCTTAGCAACTTTTAATGTCAATGATGGGGTCTGTTGCCTATCTTTGGGAAACTGTGTACCAGGGGAGTCAGAAGCTTCTCCTAACGTTGACATTAATGTTTTCACTAAAACATTAATTCTAAAAATAAAACATATATATCTTTTATTTCTTTCAACAACCTACAACACTTTTTATATAAAAAGTCTAAAGGTTTCAACAAGGTCTAACGAACATGAGCTTACTGAAGAACACTCACTATCCTTTATAAACTTTTATTTACATTTTCTCATATGGCTTAACACGTGCCATTTTCTTTTCCTTTCTTGCTTGCAACTTTCCTTTGCGAATCTTCTTAGATTCCCACAAATCCAACTCTAGTTCATGCCTAGGATTACAAGTAATATCCAAAAGCAAGCTTGGGGTTAAACAAGAATGACTCGTGTTTATGGTCTTCATGATGCTATTTTACGCGCCCAATCGTGCACCAAATTCAGTTTGGTTTGCTTCTCATGATCTCCATTGCCACAAGTTGAATCTCCTCCACCCATGTTGTCACATCTGTCCATGATTCAGGGATAAACAAGTCACCTTGCATCTCTCATTTTAAAACAGAAAAAAATTGTTCTTTTCTTTCCTTTTCCTTTCTTCCTCCTACCAAACTTTCAACAATAGAATCAAGTTTCACAACACAAAGAACATAAATTCAGGTCCCGGTAATGGAACTAAAAAGATGTACAGCACGAACGGGTTTGGAACCGAACTATGTATGATTACTACATAGCTATGAAAACTATGTTTTTGGTTGTAAAATGACCATGCAAAAAAAAATTCTCATGTTTAATTTTAGCTATTTATTTTTGTGTAACCCACCCATAAAACTGAATTGTGATTGCAAATGTGCAGGAGATTACTAATAACAAATTGGGGGGACCAATCATGATGATTGTCCACTCAGAATAAAGATTAGTAGTCAAATCATATTTATTACATTCTTTCTTGGCAAGTGCACATCTTTGCTTGCCTTTTACTAGCCTCATCAAACTGCACGAATTTATGCTACTGCAAAACCATCTTTTGTAGCTTAACTGGCATGTTTTGACTTTTTTTCATCCAACTTTACTGTTTAAGGTCCCATACTAGGAATGGTCTAACCAAAATCTTGGAGGTTTTTAGTAAGGAACAGGGAATTGGAGCTTGTACTGTCCTAGTGGAACATCTTTGAAGGTTTGTGTGCTATTAGGGTAGACCAACCCATCACTGATCGCCTTCCTATGATCAAACACTTGGTTATATCTTCCTCATATGTGTTTCATTTTGAATGATGTAAAATGTTATGGGAGTGCTACCTCAAGTTCTAGAAATCATCTTTGAAGTGCAAAGGAAAATGATTAATGAAAAAATAATGAGAAGTAAAATAAGCTTTTTAATTTATAAATTATGTGTGTGTGTTTTTTTTTCCTTCTCTTTGGACCCTTCTTACTTTCAAACCTCATAACTTTCTTATTCATTTTTAAACAATTTAAAGTGCTATAGGAGCATCACCTGAAGTTTTACAATTCATCGTGGACCTTTAGTAGCAACAGAGCAATATACAAGGAATTTTTTAAGTGTTCAGAAACCTGCTTTTGTAGTGTGCGGTGGTTTGTTTTTTAAAGTTCTTTGACCCCTTTACTTGGGGGGTAATAGTTTTTTCAGTTCTAATTCATTTTCAACAATTGTTAGTGTGTCAAATGCTCCAAGAGGAGAGGTTCAAGTTTTTTTTGGACAATAGAAACAATGGAGCCGTCCCCTTAGATTTGGTTTGCCCTGAGCGCTTAAATGTTTTGTCACTGGTTGGTCTACCCTAGGGTACCTTCTTTGAGAGCCATTTTTCTATTTGACAATGTTCTCTCAAAACAAATCACTCTCATAATCAACAGAACTAAGTCCATTAAGAATTTTTTTTAAAAATGACATTTGGAATAATTCAATAAAAAAAGGTTTGGCCTTAAAGATTAAACCCAAAATAAAATAAGATTAATCCAATGACCTACCTACCTATTTTAGGCCTACCTACTTATTGACCTGAGTGTCACATGTCAACATCTTATCGACCTTAAGTTGAATAATATGAATTAACTAATATAATTATTAAATATCAAAAGAAATTTACAATTGCCATGTGTCTGTTGATGATCTATCAACACATCATTGCCTCATCAGCACATTATTTCCTATGTAGTTGCAAATACATAGTGGAATAATAGTTACAATGATTTAATTGCAACTATAGTTTACCTACTCATTTCATACATCTTTTGCAATTGAACAATTCAATTCTCAATGTCCAAATTGGGACGTGTAGGCTTCTCACATATTGCAAATTCTTTAGGTTCCAAATATAGGTGACTATTAGGTAACTAAATAGGTGACTACTAGGTAAGCAAATGTCGGTAGATGGTTAGTACATACCTAAGGATGAGTTGTAGGTAGCAATGTGTGATAACACAAATACATCGTGTAATTTAGGGTTTAAGGTTTTATTGAATTAAGGATGTATGATTACTTATTAAGTAGAGGAAATATTTTGTAAGTAGGTAACACGATAGGTGATTATTAGGTAAGTAGATGCATGTAGATGTGAGTTGTTAGTTGGTAGGTAGTAATATATAATAACATAATACATGTGATTCAGGGTTTAAGGTTAAAGTTTTATCAAATTGATTGTGCATGATAACCTATCTCAAAAAGGATAAAATTATAATTTAAAAAAAAAAAGGGTGACTAGTAGGTAAGTAGATGCATGGAGATGGTTTGTATAGTTCATACATAGCTAAGGGTCATTGGGTTGTAAGTAGGTAGGTAGTAACATGCGATAGCCCATTAGATTTGGTTTAGGGTTAGGGTTTTATTGAATTGAGAATGTAGGATAATGTAACCTGCAATAGTATATAGGTAGGATAATAGGTGATTACCTAGTAGGGTAGTAGATGCATGCAGATGGTTAAGTAGAAGGCTAATGGGTTGTTGGTAGGTAGATAGGTAGGTGGGATTTTGTGATAACTCATGGTTACATGTGGTTTAGGGTTAGGGTTTTATTGAATCTGTTGGAGGACGACGTAGCTCAGATTGCAAGAAGGTACACGAGCAGTTCGCTTCGTCAGACGTAGTACGTCATGCCCACTTTGAGCAATCTAGAATGAGGAATCCTGAGATACAATTCACTAGTTCTACAATTGCGACGTAAGTAGCTGTAGACGTCGATGAGCAATTTCTTGAGAAAGGAGGTGTCCTGTTTGCAATGAACTTCACTGTAGCCCAGCAAATACACTATACCTGCTGCAGCTCTTGCCTCATACAAATAAGCTAGCTCCTGTTCCGCATTCAAGGAATCTTCATCATCGCCAAGGGTTCTGCTGCTGATCCCTCTTGCTCCATCACCCATCTCATCAACTTCTCTCACGTTGCTGCTGCAAGTTCCAGACCTGGTACACTCGTAGAGTTTGACAACTCTAGGGTTTCCTTCAGACTCTTCTGCAATGTGCAGAGGATCTCCAGTCTCCACTACCCCAGTAGAAGAAGGCATAGGAAACTCTTCTCCGATAATGTCAGTACTCTCACCAATTGTCTCCTGAGCTGGAGATGAAAAACTCTGTTGCCCCTTGGCACCGGGTGAAGATGGAGTAGTAGTAGTTGTTGTTGTTGGATCTTGCTGCTGCTGCTGCTGCTGACGCCTTCCAAGTCTTGGTGAATGTGAACCAATGGGTGCAGGACTAGACCACACTCCAGCTTCTGTTCTGATGAACCTTGCCAAGCTTTCCACCAGGAGATCTCCAAAATTCTCATCACAACCGTGACCCACATTATCAATGTAGCCATATCGAACTGCACAGCGATACATGCGATATTGGCGAGGGCCAACCCTTTGGATCAGAATGCGATCTTCAGGAGCCACTGAACTGACTGGCAAGTTTCTTACACATACAAACACCAGGATGGAATGGATTGCTGGCAAGTTTGTAATGAAATGAGCAAAAATGGCAGGCACCCCTTGCGGTAGTTGGGTGTAGACTAGACCAATCCCTGGAACTCTTGCCATACCGAGACTGGAGCCGAGGCCCAAGATCCAATCCATTGGAATTGTGTGCTGCACTTCGAATAAGTATTTGAGTTCTGTGCCATAGTGCCATGCATACATGACTAACAGAAAGGAGGATGCAATTGCAAGTGGAACCCAGCCTCCTTGATCCACCTTGGAAAGGACTGATGAGAAGTAAACCCCTTCTACTGTCCCCCATATGACAAAGAAGCCCAAGCATATGAGGATATGCTTCTGCCATATCATGACCATGATCAGTGTCAGCAGGCAAGTTGAGATGAAGAAAACTCCCACAACTGCAATGCCTGCATCCAACAATCAAGCAGAGAAAGTTCCCTCTGTGAGTGTCTCTCCCTGTCTGTCTCTTTCTCTGTCTCTCTCTGTGTGCCCCTTGCACAAATCATGCAGTTTTTGATCTACAGTGCTAATTATCCTATTAATTCGATCCTGAACTAGATTTGACAGTCCATAATTTGCACTTCTCATTTTATGATCTAGAAATAGGTTTTTCCAGAGCTCAAGAAGACTGCTTGCCATAAGCATTTCCAATGTCATTTGTGCTGCGGAACCCAGCTACAATGCATATACTCAAAACCATGAGAAGCCAGTTTATCTCTGGAATATAAATCTGGCCATGGTATTTCCTGGAAGTGTGGATCACGGTGACACGAGGGAAACAACCAAGGGCCATGGCACTTCTGATCATAGAGAAGGTGGCTGAGATCATGGCTTGGCTTGCTACCACTGCTGCTGCTGTAGCCACTACAAACATTGGCCAATAGACAGCTCCTGCATCATAATATCATGATGCATCGGAACAAAATCATCAGTGCAGCAGATAGACAAGGAGACTTGAGATCTATGAGCTTCTTCTTCTTGTGCTCTCCATGGTACAGAAAGTTTCATAGTTGGGAATTAAATCTGTAAAGATTTGTCAGAAAGGTCTCATACTTGGAATTGATCGGTAAAATGTGTATTGAGCATCTAGATCTGTGTGATTCTTCATGAGGAAAGCTGCTTGGCCCATGTATGCTGCCAACAAAGAAGGGAATACCAAAGCTGTAAAGGCAATCTGCAACACAAAGCAAGGAATCAAGCACAAGCCAATCCAGTGAAACAACTCTCCAGCAAAAGATTTACAAGCTACTTACTGCTGGAATTTATTTATTTTTGATTGAACCTGCCATGAGTCTTGTGAAAATTGATTTGCAAATTTCGCCCATGGCATCATGCAATATACCATTGTTGAAGCCCCTTCAGCCTCAATCTGATTTATGTAATGGTGCTGTTTAAAAGAGCAGCTCTCACTTGTATCTTGTACTTAAAAACGTTAGAGCTATTCCAATCACTCCCTTATCTCTACTACCACTGTCTTTGTGCCAATACCTGTCAACCCAGATAGAAATTTAACACTCATGAATGCAATGTTTTCTTGAAAATATAAGCAAACATTATTGATCATTTTGTACTAGATTTGCAGTATGCTACAGAAAATTGGGTTGTTAAGATTTGTAGTGTTGTAGTGAGATTTCCTTGATGTCTGTCTGTTTGTTTCTGTGCACAGAAAAAAAGGAAAAGTCAGGGCATTGTACCTGGATTGATTTCATTGTGAAGTGACCCAAATCAGCAAACATGGCTTCAGTGCCTGCAAGCCAAATCAGACAATTTTTTTATCAAGCACTCCCAATGAGAGTGACCATGGTTTTGCCTCCTGATGTTGAGCAAAAGGCACTAGTAATTTGCCTGTAATGTTTTGACTCGAACCTGAACTCTCAGCAGAACTATTTTATTTTTATTTTCTGCTAAAATGATTTGGTTCAAGAAATAATGTACCTGTGATGCACAAGACAATGCCTCCAAGAGAAATCCATGCATCTTTTTTGTTCCTCTGGAAATAGGCAACTATGTAAAGAGGATTCAAAGCCCGAAAGATTGTGGCATTGTACTTAAATATATTGTATATTCCAATTGCTGCGATTGAGAGAAACCATATTGACACCACAGGAGCAAACATAAAGCCAACCTGCAGCAACAGAGTCATATGTAAAACAACACCACATAAATGCTGGAAAGACCCCTACTTGACGAATGAGGTCAATAGAAGATTGAAGTCATCATGTTCAGTATCTCTCATGTGCGAGGGATGAAGGGTGGCTCCCGAAAGTTGACTCTTATTATTTGTAGCTTTACCTTGCCTGTGCCAAACTTTTGCACACTGAAGATGGCCATCAATACCACGACAGTCAACAAGATTGCAACATCTGTTTGGCCACCCCCAACACATGATCCATCTTTATTAGCTTCAGTTTTGCACCTGATTGACATAGCCTAGTTACAGCACATCCAGGGGAGCAACAACTATACAACCAACCAACCAGTTTGTTTGTTTGTTTGTTTGTTTCTTTGCAGTCAATTTGCAGAAAGTTGAACTGTGTGGACTTGGGGTAGTGAGGCTCTAGTTTAGATTGCTTACACTGTGGAATTCGAGCTGCTTCCACAATGATTCCTTCAATTGCTGATAACACTGCACCCAACACCGATTCAAAGTACTGGTGGGTACTTCTGCACTGAAACACTGGATACTTTGATGAGCACAGGAGCAACTGCAACCCTGATCCCCTATTGTGATCGACTACATTACACAAGAATTGTAGAGCTGAAATTTTGAAGTCCTGTTTTCACCTATAAAGATGTGATCTTTGAGTAACTGATGATCAGGGCATGGTTTTTGGTCCACCATCTTTTGTAGACCAGACACTAAAGACTGCTACTTTTAGGCAGATGAGAACAAAGACCTAAGTCTTAGAGCATTAGGATTTTTTATTTTCTTTTCCCCTACTTTTAATCTGTGTCGATTCTGAGCTAACAGAACAACATACCAGAGATTGCAGGAGTAAGACAACCATCACCAATAACAAGGCATGTGCCGATGAGAACAGTGAGAAGAAGCACATTTTGCCAAAACGAGCTGTTTTCTATCTGCTCCTTGATGTAAGCAGCACGAATACCACGTCTGGTGTCTGATCCAATTGTGAGTGTTGTTGGTGCTGAGTCATGGGCTGCAGGCCACTCATGTTGTTGCCTATGAGAAGGACTCACTCTTGCATGCCGGCATATGAGTGAGTACAAGGCAAATGTACCACCTGCCACCAAAATACCCGCTAATAACATGAAGCTTATATCGTCATGGGTTTATGCCAAATGCAGCTTTTTTTCCCCCCCCCACTAAACATCACTCCTCACCATAAGCAGAAGTGATGTCAGTGAGATTAGATTCCAGTTTTAAAGAACAAATCTGTCACAATCTTTTTCACTCTTTTGATAATCTTGTCCTCTGCCAGACATCTGGGTGCAACAACCCAAACCAGCAAAAGGAAAGCTTGCTCGAATTTAGGGTTGAGGGGGGGAAAAAAAGAAAAGAAAAAAGAAACACCATTGGAAAAGGCTGATCACCTTCTCCGTTGTCATTAGCTTGGAGAACAATAAAGATGTATTTGACGAGTGGGATTAGAATCATAGTATATATGATGAGGGATAGAGCTCCCAGTACATCGTCCGTGTTGCTTATGCTTCCATGGTAGAAAGTGCTACTAAACACATAAAGAGGGGAGGTACCAAGATCACCATAAACCACACCAATGCTTTGGAAAGCCAATTGCAATATCAACTTGTTTGACATTCCCTGTCAACAAAAATGCTCATCAGGTGTGCAACAACAAAATTAGTGAACAAAAGAGCACAAGCTCACAGAAAATTATACGCTGATCACTGTGATTGAGGGTGGCAACTTGAACTTCAAGAATTGCAAAATTGAGAGCATTATACTGACACAGAAACTTTGATTTTTTCTTCAGGTGCTTTGTAGTCAAAATACAGGAGATCACAAAGTAGGAATCGCTACAAATCTGAACTTCAAAAATCAAAACCTCTCAAACCAGAAGGAATCCATCATCAGTTTTTGGCAGAGAAAAATATAATCCCACCAGTAGCCACCTCCTCCATGATAATTAGCAATTTGTCATGTTGTCTTCAACACCCATGATCTGGAAGATACTAGAAGTTGCCAATCCAGTGCAAATCCATGCCAGATTTGTCAAGAGACAAACAATCTGACAATCTAAGAAAAAAATCTGTGTCATGTGGTGTGATTTCATGACAGAGTAGATCATGAAGCAAGCACAAAGTACTTGATTTTACTGACAGAGTTGAGATCAGGAGTGTTGGGTGACTTGCATTATAATAGAAAAATTGATTACCTTGTGTTCATGTTGAGCTATGTCTGGGATACACATGGCTTCAACATCCAGAGAGTCAGCTTGTTTCATCTTGTGAGACACTAGTGAAGAAGGAGAAGAAGGTAGTCCTTCAATATCTGATCCCATAATAGAATTCTGTGAGTTTAAACCCTGGACTTGTTTCTCCTCCTCAAAACTCTCGTGCACCCTGCCAGCAGCTTCATTCTCCACTTCAATTTCCATCTTGTTTGCTGCGGCTTCTGTTTGCAGAACCTGTGCTGCTGGTCTACCCATTTTTCCTTCCAAATTGGAACCAGAATTCATGACTGCCAATTCAATTTTTTTTTTTCTCTTTAGCTTGATCATCAATAGAACTCAAAGTTCAAGCACAATCAAGCAAATCGAGCAGCAAAGCTGGAGCTGTCTTAAATGTATGCTGAAAGAAGCAGATTCATGCGATGTCCACTAGTCAACATCTCATGTATGAATCTTCTATACAATAGTTTTTTGATGTTTGTCTGTCTGTCTGTGCCATTCATGCCTACCTCTTCCAAGCCTAACTACCTCACTCCCTTTGCCAACCCACCTACATGGATATGCAAAAGCAATATATACTAAAAAAACTCATGCAGATGTATATTGGACACACAAAGCTTGACAGTTGATCAGAGACAAGATGTGCAGAATGGCTGCTTCTTCTTCCTCTGATGGGTGTGGTGAGACTTCCTGAAATTTGAACCAGGAAAACAAGAGATCGTCATTTGCAATCTGGATGGTTGACAGCCACCCAATGATATGATCTTTATGTTTGAACAGTTTTGAGGAATGAATGGTATGCAGATTTGGGTGGAGCTTGGATGTGCAGATGCAATTTGGAATCAAGAAGAACAAGAAGAGGAAGATTTACAGTCTTAATAGGAAACTCTTGCAGAGCGAGATTCCATGGGGGTGGGGGGGGATGTCCATTGACAAGCTTTTGTAGAAATGAAATTACTACTTACAAGCTCTTTGGTATCTCAGTGTGCTGCTCTATGGTATCTTTTACTTCTGGAAAATAAAACCAAACACAGAAAGCCCAACTTCCAAAGTCCTGCACAGGTTGAATCAATCCACAAAGAGACAGACAGACAGACAGAGATTTCCACAAAAAATTTAAGGTTTTATTGTTGTCACAATTAAGTAAGTATTGAGCTCCTGGGAGTGTCCTCACAGAGAATCAATGAATGAATCTGGTTTGCTTTTGATAAATTTCCCAAGGAACCCAAGTTCAACATCACAACACAGGCAGCAGTCACAAGATGAACATTTGAAGCCTAGTAAGTAACACACAGAGCCATCACACAACATGATCCATCATCACATGTGAAGAAACAGAAAAGCAGACTGCAGATTTCAACCACCAACACCAGCACCATCATCACAAATCCATGGGAAAATGTTATTGAAATATAAATAAATAATAAAAACTACCATTTCAAGCACTGCCACCACCATCTCAAATCCATGGAAAAATAAAGAAAAAGCTGACAACAAATTTAACACCAAAATGGGATGCAAAATCTCTCAAGTCTCTTGGAAGTTGGAATAAATTTAACTTATTATAGCTTGACAGCCAAAAACACAACCCACCCAAAAAAAAACACTACCCAGCCATTTCGAACTCCACTTCCCAATTTTTTTAAAAATATTTTTTAAGAAATCAATCAATCAATCAAGATCGTTCTAGGGCGTTATGGAATTGGTATCGATTATTTACCGGGCATAGTGGAGTTCAGAAGGTTTTTGGCCTTCTTTCTTTAGTGAAATGGCATACAGATGGTAGACCAATAGAGTGTGTGTGTGTGTGTGTGTGTGTGTGTGTTTTGTTTTCTTCTTTTTTTTCCCTTTCAGAGACACAATCAGATCAATGCTTTTAATGTTTTAAGTAACTATGAAATTCAATTTGAAGAAGTATGAGTTGTTTTGAATCGAAGAACCAAAGTCCTTCAATTGTGAAGTAGCACGCAAAGGAAGAAAAATTTCATGGAGTTGAAGAAGTATGAGTTGTTTTGAATCGAAGAACCAAAATCCTTCAATTGTGAAGTAGCGCGCAAAGGAAGAAAAATTTCATGGAGTTGAAGAAGTATGAGTTGTTTTGAATCGAAGAACCAAAATCCTTCAATTGTGAAGTAGCGCACAAAGGAAGAAAAATTTCATGGAGTTGAAGAAGTATGAGTTGTCTTGAATCGAAGAACCAAAATCCTTCAATTGTGAAGTAGCGCACAAAGGAAGGAAAAATTCATTGAGTTGAAGAAGTATGGGTTGTTTTGAATCCAAGAACCGAAATCCCTCAATTGTGAAGTAGCACAAAGGAAGCAAAAATTCATGGAGTTGAAGAAGTATGAGTTGTTTTGAATCGAAGAACCAAAATCCTTCAATTGTGAAGTAGCGCACAAAGGAAGAAAAATTTCATGGAGTTGAAGAAGTATGAGTTGTTTTGAATCCAAGAACCAAAATCCTTCAATTGTGAAGTAGCGCACAAAGGAAGAAAAATTTCATTGAGTTGAAGAAGTATGAGTTGTTTTGAATCCAAGAACCAAAATCCCTCAATTGTGAAGTAGCACAAAGGCAGCAAAATTTCATGGAGTTGAAGAAGTATGAGTTGTTTTGACTTCAAAAACCAAAATGTTTCAATTGTCAAGTAGCACAAAGGATGAAAATTTTCATCAAGTTGAAAAAGTTGTTTTGAATAGAAGAACCAAAACCCCTCAAGTGTGAAGTAGCACAAAGCAAGATCAATTTTATCAAGTTGAAGAGGTATGAGTTGTTTTGAATTGAAAAACCAAAATCTCTCAATTGTTAAGTGGCACAAAGGAAAGACAACTCAATGTTGCTCAACCCAATTCAATCCGACAAAAGAACATATCTTTGACAAATGTGTGTTTTATTTCACAGTTATACTTTCAAAATAATCTTTTAGTCTATTTAAGGATTTGCATTTTCAATTACAAAAAACATGAAATTCATTCAATTAATTTGTTGTGATTTTTAATTGTTGGTTTTGTCCATGACAACAAGGTTTGCAATTCATTTTGTTCCATTTATCATCAATCCACCAACATCTAGAAGGGTATTTCCTATTTCCATTTGTTAACTATCCCACCAAAATCTTGCAATTTGTTAGGATAACAATCAATTTTCAATTTTTGATCATTCCACCAATGTTTAGCATTTCATAAGGACATCTCCTTTCTTTCATCTTTCAACCATTCCATCAACTTCTAGCAATTTGTGAAAATAATATTTTTTAAAAAAATTTCAATCATGGCACCAACATCTAGCAATGATTGAGAACAAGAAGTTCTTTTCCCATTTTTCAATCGTTCCACCAAGTTCTCCCAATTTGTGAGCACAACAATTTTTTTTTTCATTTTGAATTATTTCACCAACATGTAGCAATTTGTGACCACAACAACATCATGGGTTGAGTTAATTATCTTGAGGAATCATAGTACATGTTTTGTTCCCATTGAACAAAATTTGGACTAGGTGTGGGACTAAGGAAATATTCATGTTAGATAAAATCATATGACGTTTTTTAAGCAACCTTGTGATGAAATGCTTTTCAAATCTTTTGAATTATATGAAAATCATAAACAATTGCAATTGAAAGAAAATTTTGGACTTGACCCTTCAAATTCAATAATTGAAATCTTCATATATCACTAGATGAATTAAAGGGATCAAATGTGAGATTTTACTAGATTATTCACTTTCTATTACATTGGATTTACCTATTGTTGTTACTTCTTACCTTAACTTGAATGTGCAATGGGCAAGAAGACTTTCTTCTTGAAATGAAAGAAAGTTCAAGGTTTCCAAGTTGGGATCAAAACAAAACAAAGACGGTCGAAGCTTGGAGTGAGTGTAAAAGAATGAAAACACATGAAAATGTGCAGTACTCAAATGAAGGCATTTTCAAATTGAACAATCATTTTGGGTTCAAGAATCCTAAAATGGACATAAGATCATTTAGGGGATCAAATATCCTTCAAATCAAGTGATTTTTTTAATTTTTTGAGAAGATCTCAATGTGAGCTACAATGTGGTAATTAAGGTCGCATTACCAAAATATACATAAAGCCTAGAACTTACGGTCATACAAAAAGTTAGGACAAAATTGTCTCAAATGTTTTTCCAAATGTCCAAAATGTCACACACATTTAGGAGCTTTTCGTTGAGCTCTTACATGACCATGGTTGGAGCTCTCAAATAACCCTTGATCATGACCAAAATTATTTGACTTCTTATGGACTGGAGAGCTGTTAACAGGTATACAGGAAACCACAATACAATGGGTTATGGTTTTATAAGCTCACAATGTTTTTGAGCTGATTCTGCATCTCTCTTGTTGCCCCAGGAAACCAAATTTGCTGTGAGCCCACATCACCAAGTTTGGCTTGTATCCGATATAAGAGCCAGTTCCACTTGTGAGACATCATCATCAATTAGCTAAGTAGTTGTCCTGCCTACCTCTCTCATCTTTCCCTTTGCAGGACTTGCTGCTGCTTGTAAGATAACGAAAGTCGGTCATCCAGCACACAAAAGACACTCGTACGCAATTCGAAAACTCAGTTCAACTAGCAAAACCTCGGAGCATGAGTGGATTGGCTGGTATGTCTGATGGGTGATCCTGAAAGTCCGTGTTAGTTTTCTCCAAAATTCCTAGGGGGAACACATCTCTGGACAACGTCTGTTCTTCTGCCTGCAGTTTTGAGCTCACAGCCTGTTGCAGGTGCCGTTCTGTCATCATTGTCACAACATTCTGACTTGTCTCATCACTCAGCATTTCATATTCTGCATGGAAGCATATGAGACAAGATTGTATCAGCAGGGCAGTCAAATCTTTCAGGAGTCTGACACTGATGAAAAGAAATTCACAGAACCCTCCTTCAAACTCAATGTGTGGTCAAATGACCACACACAAGAGAGTTATCCACATAGAGGAGTTGTAATATCTAAAGGACACATTGTAGATTCAATCCTTGTTTATTTTGAGCTACACTGGGGTGGTTACTGCTTGGCACTGTTCATGTCCTGACAGTCAAGCAAATTTCTTGTTTTGCTCCTTTTGATCAACAGGAAAAATCAACAAAACAAATAACCCGCAAAGGATTCAATGAATATATGGAACACAGGCAAAACCTAAAATGACTCTATTAAGGAGTCTATCAAAATGTTGAGATGAAGCCTATGACAAGCAAATATGCAGTTATTGCAATGTGGTTTGCTTTCAACTCTGAGAAGGACCACTGACAAAGAGCAAACATAGAAGGCTTCGCAACCTTGGGTTTTCACACTTTTTTCTGGAACTGAAAGAACCCATTTGATTAGTCTCCGCAGATCCAGTGCCCAAGAACAAAATAAGATGGTTTTGCATATTATCAAGCAAACTCACCAAGGAACTGCGCAGAAGAGCAAATGTAGAGAATGAGAATGCATGCCAGTAGAACTACTGGAACCAAATGCACAGCTGTCTCTGCATTGCACATCCACCAGACCACCTTGTCCCCCTTCTCATCTACAAAACAGCTATCCTTCTGGATAATGGTCGCCCTTGGCACTGTCTTATTTTTGCTTGGAGGCCTTGGAGGCTTCAAGGCAGAAGGCACTACACCAGAAGACCTCTGCATGATACCTGCTCCAATTCCGAAAAACCAATTCACCAAAATTGTAGTCACTGCAAATTTTTAGGGTATTCT
Organism: Sphagnum tenellum; assembly: GCA_963921925.1. Lineage (NCBI taxonomy): Eukaryota > Viridiplantae > Streptophyta > Sphagnopsida > Sphagnales > Sphagnaceae > Sphagnum > Sphagnum tenellum. The sequence continues at coordinate 9,311,903 of OY998148.1, forward strand.
GCCCAATTCAGGTTTCAACTTGTTCAGTCTGAATAATCTCTTGTGTGCCAGCACCACTCAATACTTCCACAAATCTTCACAAATCCAGAACTGTGGTATGTGCATAAACCATCCAATTAGACATGACTGCAAAGAATGCAGATCATGCATTTTGGTTTCTAGATTTCCTTGACAATAACAGCTCTGATCAGAATGTGCAGACCACATCACGGGATATTGTCAGGAACATTCACAACCTTACTATACTCCTAACACAGTGCTATGTCTTTTGTACAATAGTGTGTGCAATAGTAGGAATCTGCCAAACGGATCTCATCACATAGATCTCTCTGGACAAGCCATTAGACAAATCAATCTGTCAATCACATATGTTGTCTTTGTCAAGCCGTCCTGGCTTCTAATGCCAGACTGAAACCAGTCTTAGAACCACGTGATGAATACCTACCTCCAGTCAGTGCAAATTTCTGGTAGTCAGTCACAGTTGTTCCACCAGCAGCGAGCGCTGGAGACTATCTGCCTCTCACATCAGGACTAGTGTGGAGTTATCACTGGAAGAAGGAAGAAGAAGCAGCAGGAACGCAAACACGCTTCCTCGCTAACATAAATCGCTTGCTTGCTTCTTTGTTTGTTGAAGCCTACGATGCAATTGCAGATCCTGGAAGGCCTTCTTCCAGTTCTGTTTCCTTTCCCACACACACGATGTAAAAGTCAGAAACCTCCGATCTTTTCCGCCAACCACACACACAAACACAGAGTTGCTCGCTCGCTGTGTGCGTACGTGTGTATCTCTGTCTCACTCTCTCTCTCTCTGGCTGCCTCTCTCTGTGTTTCTCTCTGTCTGTCTGTCTGTCTATCTGTCTGTCTCCGTCTCTCTATGTGTAACAGGGAAAAGAAAAAAGAGAGAGAGGAAGCAACTAGAACAGCAATCTGGAGCCACAATCGAGCAAGATCAAAAAAGAAGTTGGAAACCTATAAGACCACAGCCGGAGCTAAAATTTGCATTCCGAATCGAAATCAATTCGTATATGTGTGTATGTATGTGTGTGTCTCTCTCTCTGTGTCTCCCTCTGTCTCTCTGGAGGTCACGAAACAGCAGAAAAAACTCGAATGAAAGACAAAACACAAAACACGATCACAAACAAAACAGAGAGAAAAGAAAAAAACATGATCAATATTGTCGAAATCAATTTTAAAGTGTCTCTGTCTCTCACTCTCTTAAAGATCACGAAACACAGCAAGCTCCTTCGCTCGCTCGCTCGCTCCTTCGCTCGCTCCCTTGCTCGCTCTGCCAGACAAAACAAAAGCACGATGAAAAGAAAGCAACACACACAAAAGATTGAAGTGCGATCAAATTCCAAACAAACGGAAATTAATTAAATAATTGTTCGAAAAATTGTAACTCCCAAGTCACGTACCGAGACTTTTTTTTTTTTTTTAAATCGAAAAAAAATGGTCTTCAATTTTATTTATTTTTGTAAGATATTTTAACGAGTGTGGAAATTTGGCAAGGTCCTATATTGGTTCGTATGTATGTAGGAATTTTTGGATGAAATCACAAAGTCAAAATATAATTTTAAAACCCTTTTTCGTGATGCCAATCAAACATGTGTCCAATACCTAATATAACCAACCACCAATCATATTATTAGGTTCAGAATTGGGCAACTTTTTTAATAAAAAAATTTGGTCAATAACTATGATTGGCCCATGTGACAAGATTTAAATAATCTTTCGTTTTATATAATTCTTTTTTTTTACATGTTTTACTAGTGTAGTAGTAGCCTATGCCATTGACCCAAGTGTGAACTGGTTACCCAACTAATTTTTCCTTCCAAAACCACCTTTTTTTGGGAATTTAATTGAATTTCCTATGGTAAAACACACTCATAATTCAACATCTCTCACCCTTTAGGTCTGAAAATTTCCAAATCGACTTCATTAAATCCTATTCATCAAGGACTTTCCAATAATACCAAGTTGTGCACTAAAATTCCTTTATTATTTTTATTTTTGATTTAAATGAATTTTTAGTGAAATAATTGCTCAACATTCAATAACTTCTCCACTCACTACATGTCAAAATATAACGTTTGAAACTGAGTGAAAACATTATATGAAATGAACTTGATGCACCCCTATGTACTCATTGAGGGGTTTCCAAAGATGTCCAAGAGCAATGTTTTTTTTTTGGGAAAAATATCACATCTAGCTCATGTTTGAACACTTATGGTATTGAGTGATCTATTGGTTGCAATGACTTCGAGATCCAACTAGCTAAGATAATTTGTTATGGGTAAGCTTTTTGCAATTTTTAAAAGGGGGAATGGAATTTAGTTATGTGCTTTTTCATTTTTCCAAGGTGGCTAATTCAAGCTATCGAGGTTTTAATTTCATAGGTTTTTGGCTATTGTAAAATCGTAATAAAAGAATTTTAGGTTATTAACATCTAAACAATAGAAACTCTAGTTCCAAAAGGTCATTTAAAAATGAACATATATATCGGGATTTGACCTTGAACAAGCAACACATATGATGCAATCAAAAAAATTTAACTACATAATTTTCAGGAATCATAACCCTAAAACCACAAACGTACAAGAACAATCATTTGTGAGGGGATTGAGCTCTTAAACCTACCCATTTTAGTATGAATGTATTGCAAGACAAAGGTTTAACTGAAGACAACATATATAAATCACATTACAATTAAAAATTCCATCTTGCAAAGGACACCCCAAGGCTTACAAACTATAAAAAAGGAAAACATAAGTTATAAATGGTATCATTAGGATTCATTTACACAAAAACCAGCAAACACTAACTGCCAGAACCCAAGCAAAAGATATTCAAACTTTTGCATTAAAAATTTACATAATTAAGACAATCAAACTCCCACACCATACCAAGGATGCTCTTCCTCCCATTAATATACATTTGCATATGAAAAATTGTGAGAATGAAAACCTTTTGGAAAAACATTTTGATCATTAGATTCAAGTTGTTAGTGAGTTGATTGCACAACTTGGATTTGCAAAATGCCAAAAAATTGAAAAAACACTTGTCTTTCACATTCCCAAGGACTTGCACCATGACAATCTTTACCAATTTGCACTATTTAAAAATCCCCCATTTGCAATTGTGTGTTTCAACTACAAACATAGTTGAGAGCAAGAATTACAATTTCAAAATAGTTTTTGCAACTACACACCAAAAAAGTTGACAAGCATAACTCAAAAGTGAAATTATAGTTGAATGCGACATTCACATGTCAATGTCATAGCTGTTAGTTGACCACGTTAGTCAGAAAGGACATTTACGATTGTAATCAACAATTTTTTTCAATTGTAGCACCATGGTCGGTGAAATTCATTCGTTGATAGAACATGACATCATTAGCCATTGATCAAATGGTAATTTCAACTATGTTACAACTAGGTTGGGTAGAAAATTCAATTAGTAGTTTGGTGACACATGGCTTAAGCTAAAGGTAAGTAACTAAACCTAGGTAGGTAGGTAGCATAGCTTAGGTAAATAGGAAAGTAGGAAAGAAGGCCTAAGTAGATAAGTAATTATGCTTATGTAGGTATAGGTAGGTAGGAAGGTTGAAGCTAAATAGGTAGGTTGAAAATAAATCGTTTTTCACCATGTGGCCTTTAAGGTTAAACCTTTGTAATTGGCCCCTTTTTAAGGGTCATTTTTCTTAAAAAATGTCTTGTGCACTTGACTTACTTATATAATTCACAAGTTTGGAGGGTATGACAAACAATATGGGATAAAAATTGTAGTAACACCCTACTTGTAATTAAGATGCAACTAATAATCAATAGATGGTATTATTATTATCAATATGAATAGTTAATAACATTAACTAATGATAATATTTTTATTATTATAAATTAAAGGTGAATGCATGCTATGGTGTACACAACAAAATATCACATTTTGATAGTTTTTAGTACCTATCATAATTTCATGCATCATGGTGAAAATTTGAAAACTAATATTCACTAAAATTTTGTAACAAATGATGGTTTATGTCACAATCTAACATTATGTTGTGAAGTCAATGCACATATGAATGATATAATAATCTAGCAAAATATTATTTTGATTTGTAAAACCTTGTCACATTTTTACAATTCCAACAAAAAGATTAAGAAATATTAGATTTAATGATTTTTTCCACGAAATTTCACACATACATTAAAAAAACCACAAAGAATCTTTCCCATCAAAGTTTTTTTTATTTTTAAGGTCATGGAATTTAAATCATATGATTTGAAAATGTTCATCAATACATTACGGTACAATAATGTTGATGATTATGATTTTTTTTGGTTGAAAATGTTCTTCCATTGAAGAATTACTTGGGCAAAGTGTTTTTCTAATCAATTGACAAAAACAATATGAGATTTTGAATTTTTAAAAAATAAATTGCTATCAAATTAGGATTTTTTGAAATCCTTAGTAAATTGTTAGTGTACATTTACACAAATGTGTAATTGTCTCTCAATTTCATATTCATGATTCTTGTGATTTAAAAAAAACTTGAAGCCCAAATCATTTATATGTGATCTTTAAAATTAATTCAAAGTGAATGAAATCTTATTTGTTGCTACTTTTGATACTATGTGTAGTTCCACATTTCCTTTAAATTGTGTGCCTCATAATGTGCATTCACCCCTAATAACTATGTAATAATAATAATAAGATTATGACTGTGATTACTATTTCCTATTAGACATTATTACTTACAATAGTTAATATATTGTAATTAGTAGGTATTAATATCAAATAGGCATTAATTATACTAATTATGATAATAACTATATTATTATTATGTAATTAGTGAGTTAAGTTAACTTCATTCTTACAATTATAATTTGTAATTAATAATATTACAATATTATCCTAGCTTTAGGTTAATAATTAATTAGCCTACCATAGTTTTACCTAGCTAAAGTAATTAACTAGGCTAGGCCACAAGGTATATAAGCTAGTTAAACCTAGAGCTAGCACATCTAGCATTTAGGCCTATACCACTTAAGCCATGTGGCACTAAAGCCTAAACCTATATCATGCCACATAACACATAATAGATTGTTAAACATAGCCCATGTGTGGTACTTAAATTATGCCAAGACCTAGGCCATATTGTAGTTAGGCTAGGGGTAGACCTATAGCACATCACACCTAGGCCATGTGGCACCTAGGTTAGGCCTAGACCTAGGTTGCATGGTAGACCATGTACCTAACCTAGGCTATAATATTATTATATATCTTTAAAATCAATTTTCTATATTAACATATATTATGTATATTTAGTAATAACATAAATAACATCTATTACAATATAAACTAACTTCATTATATTAGTTATACTTATTTAAATATGTATGAGCTTGAATATGTAGTAGTTTAAACCAATCTTCTTATCACAAATGTCCATTTTATACACCATCAATTGCATTATTGGCAAAGTTGACATTAAGTTGTAATAAGTTGGAAATACAATCACAACAAAGTTGGGCCAAAGTTGCATTGTATTTCATCCATCTAAGATGGTATTCTATCATCCATTTGCATGTTATTAAGATTACCCAAAAAATTCAACTTGCGATGTTGAAACTTGCAATGTTGCCATGCCACCCAAAGGGGCCATGACTCTTGATGATGCCATCTTTTAATCAATGTTTCAACTTTTTCTCAACTAAAGAATTTGTTGATGCCAAAAGTTGCCCTTTAGTTGAAATTCACTTTCAATTGTCCACCAACTTAGTACATGGATCCATTTACTTGATAATCACAATTAATTTATTTAAATGTTAGAAAACATTAGTAGAAAAAACATTATCTACAACTAGATTTTAGTGGCATTTGTTACTGATAACTAGCTTGACAACAATCAACAAATTGCCAATGACATTAATTGCAAATAATAGATGAATATTTTTTTCATAGAATACAAGTATGATGATTTTACACATGTATCCATGGTTGAGTTTGTGCAACTACACTTGTGTTTACGATGCCAACCAATAGTTTGTTCACATGTGGTAGCTTAAGAATGTGACACGTGACATCATTTGGATTTTTCAAAATATTTTGCCAAACAAATATTTCCTTTTTTCTTCAACCATCTGATTAAAGCAATTAGATTGTGCCATGTGGTGGCTTAAGATTGCCCTATAATCATATAGGGTTAGCTTAAGGTTGGACCACTTATGGTAGGCCACATGGCACATAGGTGATATACTTCAACAAAAGGAAAATTGATATGTGCCACCATTTTTGCGCCACATAGGCATGAACAAGCAGTTGACTTTGGTTGTTGATAATGTTCATCTGATCACAAGTTTAAAAATATATCGAATTATTACCACGATAGTTATGGTGGCATTTAACACAATTTTTTGTGCACATGTTCAACCATAACCCAACCCATTGGATCTATCCAATGCATTTTGGCGTTGTCCTGCACATTCAAAAAATCAAATAGCTATTTGTGAGCTTCATACTCCAACATTGGCTTGCCATGCTTCAAGGTGTGGAACAAGGTGGCAAATTGAACAAGTTTGCTACATTTTTCCCCCACCACCCCATTAGCAACTAGCTACAACACTAATTCCCTACCCTTGGAGGCATAAGTAGTCTCATTTATGACATGCCTATAGTCCTTATTAGTTTACTAGTCCCTTTCTTCACCCTTTTCAAAACTCCTTCAACTTTTGTACAACTTGCATGCTTATGAAATGAATCCCATTTAGGTGCTAGTAATTTTTTTTATATTCCATTTCCATGCAAATTTTGCACTTGACAATATGCACACATCCATAAAATCCAATTTGCAATTCAACCCAATGTAACTTTGCCACCCATGAAACTTGGAGTTAATAAGTATATTCATATGAAAGTCATTTCTTCTTACATTTTAGTGGGGACACATGATCACCATGTTTAGGAAAAAGAGTCACAAACTTTGGAGATTTGCTCACAACAAAATCTAAAAGTGAACCCCATGGGGAAAACTTTGAGTATTTACTTTCAAAATTGTTAAAGATAAATGATTGGCACAACATTGTCAACAAGCAACGCACACAAAGGCCTTGGCATGTTACACAAGGTGGATGTGGTTGCCCTACTTGCATTGAATTTGCATCACACATATCACAAGCAAGCTATAATAACTAGGGTTATAGGAGAAATTAAAAAACTCAAACTTGAAGTTTGGTAGTTGCTAAAGAATAGGCATCTTCTTGATCTTGAATCTTGATTCACAAAACTTGCAAAAGCTTCAAACCCCAATGTAAACCTTGATAACATCCCTCAAGGATTATAATTCACAATATGTACGAATTCATAAGCTTACAATGTTGTCAACAAACTTCAAAAGACTAAACTACAAATCATTGATTTAGAAAGAAAAATCTAAAACTTACTAACTTAAACAATACCATATTCAAAGAGCCAAGAATTATAAGTACCTAATTGACCTATAGACTAATTTTAAGCATTCACTTCTTAAGTTGTAAGTTGTGTCTAGTAACCAACTTTGAGTTGCAAGTTCAAATATTGCAACACTCATTAATGATTGTCAATTGAATCCAAACTTCAACGAGCTCTAAGTCCAAGGTGAGTATAGTAGCACCAAGTTGCAATGTGCACAATCTTCTTGAATTTCAAACCATTCCTTAATCAACTTCCATTCAATGTACATTACTTGTTTAACATTTAACATTTCCATTGCACAATCATTAGACAAATTTTTTTTGAGTTAAATGTTTCAACTCAAGTTTCACAAACTTGTTAACAAATTCAATGTTCATAAATTCACATTACATTGTGCATATTCAAGCCTCAAGGTTCAAATGGGGTTTGAATTATGGTGATTTTGTTTTTTATATGAGTAGGAAAAGGAGTGGCAAAAGGAACCTAAGCAAGTTGGGTTGTAGCCAACAACTCAAATTGAAAGAGGAAAAACAATGAATATCTATGGGTGTAAAAGGGATAAGATGGTTGAATGGTTGAATACGAAAATAGTGTTTGGCAAATCAAGGGTTCGAGGCATTGCTCAAAAAACAATAAAATGCATTGGGAGATATCACAACCAACGGCATCCATTGCCATGATAAAATTAAATTTTTCCTTTATTTACAAGTGTACAAATGATTAGCCCTAAAATTAGGGAAAATTTTAATGAAATTTGGTGTTTTTTGTCCCCCGCCCCCAAAAAACCATTGACCAATAGTGTAACAAGATGTGTTGTGGTCTTGGAGATCTCAATGTGAAAAAGTAATAAGTTGAATATATGGGTGGGGGAAAAAAAATGTTATATTAATTTAATGTACAATCTATTTTCTTGTTTTGTGGTGGAAATTGTGTAAATTAACTATTGCTTTTATTTGTGTTATGATAAACAAGTGGTTGTGTACTCATGAATTTAGCTATGACACTTTAAGTTATTAATTTCTAAACATGTGAGTGGACTAGCTACCCTGGTACTATTTTTACCTAGGACTACCTAGATTCATCCTAGTTAAAATTTAACATGTATTTGATGTTGGAGACATTGAATAGTCCTATTTTATCACCTATTTAATGTCTTCTTCGTATTTTAATTGTTTGAGTTTTGTTTTTGAACTTGCGTAGTGTGAAACAAAAAGCCTAGCAACTCCAATGTTCAAAGTTTTGCCATATATTCATGTTACATGCAACGGAACATGTAAAAGGCTAGGAATGTGTGAAAGGATGGGAACAATAAGGTTTCTTTGAAAATTGTCACCAAAACAAAATCTTTCTTTAATTTCTTTAATTGTGTAGATGTGCATTTGATGTGCATGTTTCTCCTTCATTCAAGTCCAAATGAAACAATTTTTTCTCACCAATCTCGTATGGACACTTTTTATATACCCAATTAATTTTTACCATCATTCTAATTGAAATTGAAATTCTTCACTAAAATGGATTTGAAGGCATGAAATCAAAGGTGTGTCATTGATCAATAATGTGATCACATGAGACATTGTTTATCATGAACATCAACCCAAATACCAAGCAAAAGTTCTTAATTTGTTTGCACATGTATTTGTTTGGTTTTGATCCAATTTTTGTTTTGCTTGACAAACTTTGTCCTTCTTCGGAAAAAAATCGGGGAACTATTTTTTTCAAATGTACATTGTCAATGAAAAATTTTGGTTTATTTTGGGGAAAATTTGCAAAATTTTCAATATCAAAAAAGTTTAGAGAACCTTTTTTTTTGGTACACATTCCATGGAGTTAAAGTAATTGTATAACATATGTTTTAAATGAAAAAGTGCACAAATAATGTGCAACAATCCTATTTATAACTAAATATAAATAAACTTTGGCATGTTATATATCTTACCTACATTAAAAATATTTGTAAAAAGAAGAGGACTCAAGGTGAAGAACAAAAAATTTCCCATTAAGCGGGTGACTTCAAAATGAAATTCACATCTAACTACAAAAAGGAATACATTGGTAATAAACATGGATTGAAATTCCTTTTTTTTCCCTAGGTTGTGATAAAAATGGGTTTCAACTAGAGTTAAGATTTGGCTTTCATTTTTGGTTGTCATTGTTGTGAATGTTTGGCAATAAATGTTCCTTCACAAATTTTTGTTTTTTGTTGCTCTTCACCTTCCAAAAATAGAGAAAAATTGCTCCTCTTTGCCTTGTGTCCACTTTCTTTTGCTCTTTGTTCTTCTATGTATTAAATTGAATTTGTTTTCAAATCCTCTTGTGGGTGGTGGGTCCGATTTCAATTCCTTCACTCATTTTGTTTCACACATAATTTTTTTATTTGCATGTGGCAAAGCCCAGATGTAACAACCCAACTCCCATAGATCATTTACATGTAGAATATACAGAAAATTATTCAGATCCTTCCTCCTCCTCCTCCTCCTCCTCCTTCTCCTTGTTCATTGTGTTATGGTGGTCTCATCAACAGCCCAAATTCATGTACAGTTTTGCACCACTTTCAATGATGGGTGGGTGATGGAGCAATAAGTTTTGAGTCAGCATCTCATGGCCTGACAAAATCCTTTGATTGAGCCATGGGCACATGTGATTCAGGAAGCAATGAAAACCCCTTTTCTATGATGAGTTACACTGGATTGTTTTTTTGTCCACAAGTCAAGTTGCGAGATTTCAGCAAAGAAAAAATCTACTGTTCTTGACGGTAGAGTTAACCATGAAGTTACCCTCTCTTTCACCCTCTCTTTGGGCCTGCTTTCACCTCCTGTCCCCTATTTCACTCCCAGTTACGTATGTGATGCCTTATTATATTGAAATTGGCTGTTCTCGCCCCCTAATCGTGTGACTTTACAGATAAGTCTATTATAAGCAAAAAAAATTCAACCTCACAAAATTGGAAAAACAAAATCCTGAGTTGAGAATGCACAGTGAGCAAGCATCAGGTAGAAAAGCAGGTGTATGTGAGGAGGTCATGTGAATGTCTTTGGAGTGGTTTTAGGGTCAAACCTGGTTCTATGATTTTGGAGAACTGCTGATGAAAGGGTTCTCAAAACCCTTTTTTAATTCAAGAACTTAAAAATAGTTACATATATGATAATGCGAAAAAGGTTATTGAAGAATGTGTGTAGAAGAAGCCTTGTCTCCAAGGTGCTTTTGCAACACAATAGTTATCACTTCCCCCTATCTTCAAGGTTCTCCTCCGGGCCGTTACAAATATTTACCACATCCAACATAGAGTGATAATCTTTCCCCATCCTTACAAATATGTAAACATGAAAAAAAAATTATAATTATTGTGTGTATATATATATATATATATATAACATTGTATTTGCAAACAGATTTTCAATAAAATTTCCACCATTTTTTTCAATTAAATTGAAATTTAATGTCATTCAATACTTTCATTCGAATGGAATTTAATTTTCAAAAAATCAAAAAGAAAAATTTCATCAATTTATCATCACTAGTAGTACACAGCAACAAACATCAAATAAGTAAACATGAAAAATTGGACAATATAAAACAAGAGACTTTTTAAATTGCCACCACCTAAGCCAATCGTTATGGCTGGCCAATCAAGTGCAGTCTATTTCTTTTTTCTGGCCCAAAAGGGTTTTGGAGATCATTGTATCATGTGCATATTTATAAGTGTTGCACGGGTATTTGAATTCGAGAGGAATTGCCACTTCAAGTTCTTTGATTTGTTGAGAACTGCTGTTATGAATTCTAAGAACCGCCCTGATAACCACCCAAAAGTGATACTTACATGTCCGAACTCAAGTTCATACAATTTAAAGGCTAGTTATACTTCATTGAAAATTTTGTGTACAAAGCCATTATACCATTTTTGGTGGAGATGCTCTTACATAAGCATCTCCAGTGGTGCTCAATATATGACCCTCAAAACATATTTTTCACATGCAAGTTTAGTTATTTACTATTTAGCAACCCCACCCATAAAACTGAAACTGGGGCGTACAGCAAATAGGTGGGGGACTACTAACAGCAAACCATGTGGAACCAATCATCATGATCGACCAATCAGAAACACTGAGCAGCACTCAGATCAATTTATTACACTCTTTTCATGGTTCACAGAGTTGCTGTGGCAGACTTCTCTGCCAGCCACCACAAAAACTGTGCAATTATGTGGAGCCAAAACTATTTTTTTGAGCCAAATCCGCTTTTTTTTTTTTTGACTTTCTTCAACCAATCGTATTGTGCAGGATCATCACATAGTGAGCACCACTGGAGACGTATTTATGTCTTTTGCCATGGAGCATATGAAGGATTCTCATTTGTGATGATTTTATGTGTTTTTTTTGCACCAAACTTTGGATTCTCCCATCAGAGAGCTTGCCAGAATTCCTTTATGATTATGTTCCCAAGATTTGGTTTGGTTTCATCTGGCAACTTCAACACCAATTATAATATTTTTAGTAATGTTGAAAATTTCTATTTATTTATTTATTTATTCAAAGAAAACTGTTTTGTGAAGGAGAAACAAAGAATCTTTTCGATTTTTTAAAAAATAATACATATTTTTTTGATACAAAATCTTCAAAATAAAATAAAATTGACACTGAAATGTTGAACTTGCCTAGGTACTAGAATATTTTGACAAGAGGGCAAAGAGTGCTTTAAGAAGTACAAGCTTTAATTAACAACAAAGGAACCAAATTGGCTTTTTATATGAAGGCTCCAAGTCAAGAGAAAGGTTTATTATAAGGCTTTTTCAAATAGGCAAAACCATCATTTGATACTTTTTGCACATTACCTTCACAAAGCCACCAACATCATAATCATAACAATTAAAAACTCATTGATTTTGCAACCAAAAAACTCTAAAATTTGCACATAAAAAAGGTTACCCTAGATCCCAAATAGAGAAGAAATCTCATTTTGATTATTGACTTTACAACCTTTTTTTAAAAAAATTCTTTGAGAAATTAGAATTTAGATCTATACAACACCCGCCCCCCCACCCACCCCACCAACATCAACCAACTCACAATGTATTTAGTTTTTCCAATTTTGTAATGTAACTAAAGTGGCAATCATCCACAAGAAAATTTAGTCAGATTTTGGTACAATATATTAAGGGGTTAAAATATTTAAGCATAATTCTAGATTATTTGGCCACCTACTCAAGTTTAATGGCAATTGCCATTTTTAAAACTTTCAATTTTTGGTAATTAAATATTCATGAAAAAAATTCTTTCATTTTCTTTTTAAAATTTCACCAGGGAAAAAAAAAAAAAAAACTTATGCCTCACAGACATGGGTTTTTTTTTTTTTTTTTTTCAATTTTGTGATTTAACCATCAGCAACAATCATCCACAAGAGGATATAGCCAAATTTGGCTATACAACACAGAGAGGAAAGTTGAAATATTTAAGAATCCTACTATATTTTGGCAACTTATTGGAACCTATTGTCCTCGACCCGAAAGACACAATTTGGTGAATTCTTTGTCAGGTGGCAAAGCTTCTCAAAAGAGCCCCACACCCACCGTTGTCATTCGTTTGTTCGTCCGTCCGTCCTTCAGTAAATTATGAGAAATAATCAGACAATGATGCTCGGCACACACCGAAACGTTTGTTTTCGGTGGTCATACTGTCAAAACTGCAAATATGCACGAGAGACCGAATTATCACCGCAATAAATTCTTTGTTTGTTTTTCTCTCGGTAGGCGGCGGCGGCGCCGTTCATGAGTGTCAACGTGTGTTAATAATAATAATAATAATAATAGCTTACCATGGAATACCATTTGCTCTTTGGTAATTCACCAAATTCCATTTTAACTCTTCGTATGGGTCCACATTGCCAAATCACAAAGTCGATATGGTTATTTGGGTATTTTACCGAGTGGACGGAAGATGCTAAATACCCCCCCCAATCTTGAGCTTTGTTTTGGGTGTGAGAAGTGAGTGAGATTTTTTTTTAAATTATTATTATTATTATTATTATTATTTAAAAATTTATAATTGAAATTTTATTTAAAATTTTAAAGATGCATGACAACACCATGTGCGGATATTTTGGATAAAAGTGTCTCTTAAATCCTCTAAAAGAAACCAAAATCCTTCAATATGTCATAAAATTGACTTTAGTATAAAACAATGCAAAAAGAGTTATGCAAATTTTTATTGTTAAACTTGTTATTTGTCTATACAATAATCCCCCTTTTATAATCACATCCTAGTGACAACTTGTTTTGTGACACTAACGAATTGTGATTCAAAACTTGTTATAGTCATGTTCCATACAAACACTTACAAGATTGAGACTATAAGCAAAAAAAAGCTTGTAAATTAATCTTTTTATGTTAGAATAAAGGTGCCAATTTTTATAATTTCTTATTTAGGAGCTTGGAGATAGTACTATAATCTACACTAAGTTTGAGCTTTTTGTGTATTTTGTCAACTAGATTTTTTTATTAAGATTTTTTTTTGCTTTCTTGGCAAACTTGCATATCTTTTACTTGTTTGCAATAGAACATTGTTGTTTGTTTCTTTTTTCTTCAATTGTACTCATTGTTGTTAGTTTGCACAACTTGAATATGAAACAACACTAACATTGCCAAAATGAACTACAATGTTTTATCGTTAATATCTGCTCTAGATTTTTTTTTTGTTATAATCACATTTATTAAGAAAGCTTTGCAAATATTTTGTGTTACTAAAATGCGGGACAATGACTCAAAAAATTGTGTGACAAAAAACAAGAATGTGATTAAAAAGATGTGATTATAAAAAGGGTTTATTGTAATATAGTTGTCGTTTCATTAGGTGAGGATCTCACAATTTATGTTTCTTGACTTTTGGCTTTGATTTATGGGAGCACATCCCAATAACCATACTTGCAAATCCTTCCTTAGATGTCTATCAACAAATACATACATACCTAAACACAATTTCAAGCTCAAATGAGTGTAGACATCATTATAATTTGTTTATCTATGATCATGGAATCAATTGGCAATGTTCAGAGAGCTTTAGGAATGACTTTTTGTTTTTATTGTGTGTTTATGATTTGGGCATAATTTGATAATCTATTTGAAAATAGTCTACTTCCTTGTAGGTAGGCAATCATCTTCCTCAAATTGTTGTACCAAGAGTCATGAGCTCTTATGTTTTTTAGAGATTTGTTAGGTAAAAAAAGAAGTTACTTTACTAAATTCTATGTTCTTCAAGATGCTACTGATTTATAATTGTGAATTTGCTTTTCACTAAAATAAATATCTATTGGTCAATGTCGCTTCACAAAACATGCACAACAAACAACAAGTTCTACAACAAGTGGCTTGTCATTACATAATGGCTTTGCCCTTAAAATGACATTCATAAGGATGATAAACATTCAACATACTTACTTGGAAACATATGATATTGAAAACATATGGTGGTTAACATGGTGAAGTCTAAGTGGATCCTTCGATTATGTTAGAAATGTTCATATACACTAGAAGAAATGGGCCAACATTTGATTAGTCTATTGCGTTTACATGCAACTAAATATGTTTTTCAACTATGTTTTGTTATTTATGTAGCTATTCATTATCCTAGAAAATTTGTCATGCACTCCTATGTTGGCACCTACAACTTTCGTTGTCACCACATTGATTCAAGTCCAACTTTTTCACATACAAAAATGTCAAAACTAACAATGTGCACAAAATACAAATAAACTTGTGTACAACAATAGAGTGTGTAAGAATTTCAAATCACCAAGAGTGATTTGAAACCACGCAAGCCAACATTATATCCAATTCACAAAATATGTCGAACCATGTTCACACTTGAATTTTAAATTAACCATATTTGTGCCAAACTAACTTGGACTTAATCGAATAGCTAAACTAACACACCATTACAACTATGGCCCACTTCATCCTTTCACATAAATAAAATTCACATTTTTTTCATTTAAAAAGAGGCCTCTATGCCCAATTAGGTGCAAAAATAGTTGCATGAGTGGTAAGGGTATGACTAGGGCTTAGATCATTGATGTATACTAATGGATATTAGGGTTATGGTAAGGCTATAACAATAGGATGTATTAAAGTGGCAATTGTGTAATATATTATTGAATATATATTATGGGGTTTATTAATCATGGGATTAGGGTGGTATTAAAGTTATGATATTGGTTTTACTAATATACCTTGGGAAAATTTATTGTTTCCAATCCTTGAGTGTTTCTGGGGCTGGATATTTAGGTCCAACCTTCATCCCATTGTAGCTCAATGCAAGGGTTTGTGTTGATGTAGGAACATCGACACATTGAGTCTATATCAAGGTAAAACTCAATTGCAACATCCTACACATCATATGCAATAACATCAAACAATTATTCTAGCAAATTGGTATTGTGGTTGTAACACAATGGAAAATGTAAAAATTGGTTGGGTTTATATTATTTGCCAACAAGTGCAGAGTCCTATTTTAGTGATTAAATAGTCACAAATTGAACAATTTCAAGCATGACTTTTAATACAATAATACCTTCAACAACTATATAGTAAGAGATGGACTAAGTTCATGAAACTAGTACCTAGATTATATAGACTTTGTTCAAGGGACTTCCACCATGGTGACATTTGTTGAATGCGCTTCCTTTGTGCCAAATATTTGAGGTGTATATACTTGAACTTGTGTTTCCCGCTCAATATGTCACAATTATGTAAAATAAAACAACTTACACATGCACAACAAAATAAACATATCTTTGTTAATGGATTAACGAAAGAAGGAGTTCAAGACATGTCTTCACATAACCAACCATGTGCAGTTTACAATTGGAGAAGAATAGTGCCTAAATGAACAAATCATTCTAACAGGTATGTAACAAGGAATATTCATGACCTTGCATTGTCCCATTTGATGACACGTGCGCATTGGAACTTGAATGCCTACTTGACCCAAGCAAAACCCCTTCTTGTTCAAACCTTTGCAGCCTCCAACTAGCCATGGATGGCTTTTCACATGGTCCATCTATGAAGATTCATTAGACATGTATATATCTTCTTTTGCACCTCTAGTGAAGTCAACAAATGCATCTTGTACAACACCCCTTTCCAAGGCTTCATAAGGTGTAGCATAAGCTTTTTTCTTGGATTCAAGCCCATAACCCATTCACAACCAATGGAGTCCATTTTCTTTGCCATACATATGCCTCTTTAGACACTCACATGTTTTGGAATCAAATGGTGTTTGAGAGGAAGACATGCACACACATGAACATATTAGCCATTGTGCCAATGGGTTTTTGAAGTGATGTATCAAAGATAGAAAAAAGTTCCATACCACATTCTAATATATAAAGATGTTGTTTTGCGAACATTAAAAAATGGCAAAAAGTTTTTCACTGGGTGGATTCTCATTGATCAAATCACACACTTTCATATCATCCTTTGCATCCTCTAGTTCTCCTTGGTTGCTCAACACCAACTTGTGACATTATAGATAACTAACTTGCTTAGTTCATCAAGTAGATTAATGTTTTTTATTTATTGAAAATCTCATTGAACACCAAAGAGACTACGATACTTAGTATTAGATGATTTGAACATCCTAGATGTTTAAACAAGGTCCATTGTGGAGACTCTCACATCTAATTACATCAATATGAACATAATTATTTTGTTTAAATCATTACCTAAAGAGATGAATGCAATGCTTTTTGTGGCACATCATAGCAATGTTGGGGTTTGAAAGATGCTCACATTGTTCATTTACATCAATATTTTCAATCTTTTTATCAAGAACTACTCCACATCTAAAACCAATGGCATCCAATCTATGTAGAAGTGCATCATTCCTTTTAGACCTTGAACATGGAAGAGGAGCATTTTTGGGGTATGTAATTATGGTGTTTCATTGTTATTCTCTAACAATTCTATTCTTGTTACATATAGAGATGAAATATTTTGTAGACCACCTCCTTCTAAGGTATTCATTATCTCCTTTGAAGTTGCCTTATGAAGGTCACAATATCTTGTTGCTATATCTTGGCTTGTTGTGTACATATAATGATGAGTACATAGGAGCATCTAGTGAATATTGCAACACTAGAAGTATATGCATTAAAGCTTGAGATGTAGATGAAACCCAATGAAATACAATTTACTGATGGGGTTCAAGCAATGTCACATAAACGGCAATTTATGAGCTTCACATGTCCAAAATGTTGTTCACATAATAATGGTTCTTTCAATGGTTTTATCTTCATGAGAGGAATGTTTAAAGCCATATTTGATTCCTAATGTTGGATCTTTCACGTAGTCACGAGAATATGGAAGAATGTTATGGGGATGCGAAGGTTGCATGTAATCACACATCATTCGACTAGCTTAAGAGAGGATAAAATCAACTATGGTATTGAAGATGTGGGGCCACTCGTCAATAATTGTACTTTGTTGTGGTGATTTTCCTTCCCCCATTATATGTATGTCCATAGGTCTTTTGAATAATGTCATGTTAGTGTTTTTTCTCTTTGATGGATGATTGCATTACATTTCATAATTTCAAAGCAAATCTCCTTGTACGACTAAGAAAAATATAGGGGTTCAATTTGCTAATAACAAGGTTTGTGTATACAATGCCGAACACTTGCATGAGGAGCCTTGATTTGCAAATTTTGGTCATAAAATATTATGGCAATTTAGGGAAATGAAGCTTTGGCATATATTTGCCAAAACTATTTTATTGTTATGTTCATGATACTAAGGAAGGAAGGTTTAGGGTTTAACCTATTGACACATGAAAGATTTAAACTTTTTCACATCCCCAAATTTCAAACCCCCCATAAGGATTAATTATATTTGGTGAACATTTTTCTTCAAAGTGACATTTGTTAGAATTCAATTCCTCCATTTGATAACATATTACACCATTCAAAGTGGATGATGTAGATTAAATTGTTTACTTTTTAGTTCATTTTTTCAAATTTTAAAAACATGCCACATGCCAAACCCCAATTTGCCTTTTTTTTTTGGGCACAAATCTTAGCCATCATGGACAATGTAGATTAATCTTCTATTATTAAAATGATTTTTTAACTGCAACTTATTTGCCGTGTGGAAAAAATGAATTTGTCACTTTATCGCGTCTTAGACCGCCAAAGTGGATGATGACGATTATTTTAGTGTTTTTAAAATTTGTTTTGGTCAAAACAACTATAAATGCCACATGGCGCAACTAGAGGCACCAATTGACAAAATCTTGAACAATTTCAATTGGATGACACATATTAAAATTCATTTAATTTCAAATGGATTTTTCCTAAATCATAATATTTTGCCACATGGCAAGATTCCATTTGCCCACCCAAATAGATTTTGAACCGTCAAAAACAAATGATGGGGATTACATCCTTTAAATTTTAAACTATATTTATGCAAAATCCATATTCATATCACATGTGGCCATGTTCAATTGGATAAAATAAAAAATATGAAGATGATGATGAGGATTAGAAGTAGTATTTTAAAATTCAAAAACATGGAATTTACTAAACATTGCTATTGTGGTATTTGTCAATTCCTTGTCACGAGTTGGCCCAAATTTTGGTTAATTCAGTCCAAATTAATTTACTTTTACATTTCCTCTCTAACGGTTTTGGCAAAAACATCTTTAGTTCACCAAACACTTCCACATTTTCAATTCCCAAAATAAACCTCACTTGTTATATTTTGACTGGGTAATCATAGAAAGATATTATTGTAACAAGTTTTTTCAAGAAATTATACATGGTATGACCTCGTAGAGTGCTTCATGCCAAATAAGTGACATATTATGTGTTTTTCTTTGACTTCTGATTTAATACAAACTTATCAAATCAAAACGACCTTCTTGTCGAATTTTTGTTTTGCAACCATCAACTCTAACCTCAAATCCTTACATATAATTAAACTTTCACATACAAATCTTCAAAGAACCTTATGGCCAAGCATGGTTATTTATTGGCCTTCAAGTCAAAACCAAAGGCAAAAACGACAATGTTTGATAAAGCTATAGAACTTGGCAACAAAACTGCCTTAGAGTTACAGGGTGAACCCCTTTCGGGGGAGGGAGGCAACAGCCCCTTCAATCATTAGAAAAATTAGAGAAATACAAAGGCCACCTGATGATGGCGCTAACACTCCCAAAGATGTTCATATGAAACCATTCAGATCTAAAGGCGAGCTCAATCCTAGCTTGCATAGCAGGGTCATTGACCGGCCGAGGGGCCTTGATGGCCTTCCCGGTGGCCATGCCGACTTCAACGGTGGCCACCTAAGCTTGCGAGAGGACTTTGTCGATGGAGTTGCAATCGTCGAAGTGCTTACGACATCTCTCAGACCAAAGGTAGTATAGGATGAAGGTGCGTAAAATGTCAAGTGACTGCTTGAGGTAAGTGTATCCTCCTGGGTGGTAAGCGTGCAAGCCCGGGGGGTCTTCCTCATGCTCAATGGAGGCCTCGCCCAGCAAAGCGAAGGGCTAGTTGAAGGTGACGTCTTCGGGGGCTTTCCATTCCTCCCACACTCTTTTGAAAGCGCCCCAGGCGCGTTGCGCTGGGGGGCAATCCAGTAGACAGTGTTGGAGGGACTCGGGAGCCCCTGAGTTGCAAGTTGTGCAAGTGGGAGAGATTCCCATCACCTGTAGCCAGGTGCTAGTTGGGAGGCCCTGATTCAGGGTTAGCCAAATCTGAGTGCCAACTTTCCTGGGCCGGGAGTTGTGCCAGATCCTGGCAACCACTTGGGAAATTGAAGACCACTTGGGAAATTGAAGAATTCCTAAGGTTAAGGTTGTCGATGAATGTGATGGTTCCCGGGGAGCGTGAAGAGCTCTTCACGTTCTTGTATCCCCTTTTGGCCGTGTATCCAAAGAAAGGGGCGTCGCCCAAGGGGTGTACCTCGCCTTAGACTTACAGTCCTCACTACAAAAGGGTGACCTCAAGAAGCTCATAACACAAAAAAGTAACTATCACATGGTCACCAATCTAGTTGCACATAGGGTTTAAAGACAAAAGCAGCATACACTTTGTCAACTGATTTGCACATAGGGTTTAAAGTCACCAGCAGCATACACTTTGTCAACTGATGAGAACATATTCATAGACTTCATCCATAAACTATTTTGACACCACAATGAAATCATGATTTGCGATTATTTGTTTTATGTGGCTAGACTAGACTATTTGTTTGTTTTATGTGACTAGTTGTATGTTATTTGTTTTATGTGGCTAGACTAGACTATTTGTTTGTTTTATGTGACTAGTTGTATGTTACATTTGCGACTTCTTTATAATTCACATTGTAATAAAAAATTGACATTTTTCTTCCAGTGATATATAGTGGAACTGCACATAACTTTGGAATGTAAGGATGTCAAACTTTGGCCCCTTTCTGAGTGCCTCACAATGTGTCTATCAGTGTTGGACAATTCTTGATATTTATGAAGAACCTTCAATTCCAGTTCCAAAAAAATGGACCTTAGAATCTTACCTGATTTTTTTTTTCCTCTCTTGGTAGTAGGACTCAGATGAGAATCTTAGAAACATGAAGTGAAATTTCACTACACTAAAGCTCTTTGTATGAACATTATTACATCAATTGTGTACATTTACTGAAAATTTGAAGAATTCATAGGAAAGAAAGATTTGTCCTTGATTTCACTCCTTCAAGGTATTGGTAAATCTCTTCAAGGAAATTAGTCCTCTTATCATGTGGACCATGGCATAGTTGGTAACCAAACAGAGAATCTGTGTTTTCTTCTTAATGTGTTCAATGATTTTGGTTGTCCCCCAGCAGCTGATATTTGT
The DNA here is from genome assembly GCA_963921925.1 of Sphagnum tenellum. Classification (NCBI taxonomy): domain Eukaryota; kingdom Viridiplantae; phylum Streptophyta; class Sphagnopsida; order Sphagnales; family Sphagnaceae; genus Sphagnum; species Sphagnum tenellum. Next base: position 9,333,209 of record OY998148.1, read on the forward strand.
TGCTTCTTTGTCTTCTTTGAACTGGCATGATCTGATGGGGATGTAGAATTCGGGTTGTGATATGGGAGTGACGTCACAGGTTGTGTAGTTATCCTCAATGGGCTTATTGGAGTTTGAATGGATGCTTTTGCATTGTGTCTACTAGTTGTGGGTGGATTTGCATTTGAAGGGCTTATTGGAGTTCGAATGGATGGCTTTGCAGCATGTCTACTAATTACTGGTGGATCAGCATCTGAAACTGTATGTTGCCTTCTTGGAGTCCTGTTTGTCCTACTAACTCTAGCAGTACCTTTGAGAGGAGAACGTGGAGGAGCAGTGATTGGCATCTCCCACAAAAATGTCATTTCCAGCACCTTGTCTAAACCTTGAACCACATCACTCATCTTCGGCCTTGCTTTCGTGTACTGCACCAAGCATTGGGCTGCAATGGATGCAAACTTGAACGCTGCTTTCTCAGGATATTTCCCATCTAACTGGGGATCCATGATATGGTGAATACTCCTTAGTTCACGGATGAAAGGCTTCACCCAATCTATTAGCTTTCGTTCGGACCTGGGACGGTTTATATCCTGCGCCTTTCTTCCTGTCAGAATCTCAAACATGACAACCCCAAAAGACCAAACATCACTTTTTGATGTCAGATGGCCAGTTTGTATGTATTCTGGAGCAGCATACCCAATTGTCCCCTTCACCTGCATCACATCACCACTCTCCAACTTGCATTATCATCGTCATCATTATCAACATTTTCAGTTTTTATTGGAAAGCTGGACTTATAGTCATGTGTAGGAAAGTCAAGAGGCAGTAGTACTGAGTGTGAATTAAAAGGGGAAGTCCTTAATGCCAGCCGGTACTGTAAAGTCCGCTGGAAGCTTGAGCTGATCATGAGTACCAGAAAAGAAAAAAACATGGTGGAAACTTAGGGGGGAAAAAAACCCACTCACCGCAGTGGTGACATGAGTAGCATCCATGTCGGGGCCTTGTCTAGCCAAGCCAAAGTCTGTTAGTTTTGGATGGAACTCATCATCAAGCAAGACATTTGATGTCTTGAAATCGCGAAAAATGACCTGAAAAACACAATTTAGCAAGGAAGCAAGCACACAATTATTTTAGTCTGCATGTAGGAGGAGAAATTTTGGTTGCAATCTGGACAGTCAACAGCAAGCCTAGATCTCTGCAATAAATTGCAGACTTATCTCTTGAAACCCTGAGTCTCTAAAATTTTGCAGCAGAATTACTATATAAATTAGCTAGAGATTTAGTAGAACTAATTTTTGTACTTACCTGAATGTCCATCTCTTCATGCAAGTAAGCAAGTCCTCGAGCTGCACCAAGAGCAATCTTCACTCGGTTTTGCCAAGAGAGAATTGGAGGTGCCTCGCGAAAGAGATGACTATCAAGACCTCTGTTGGGCATGTACTCATACACCAGAAGTCTGTGACTCATGGTTGGTCCATCTTCAGCACAGTAACCTATGAGCTTCACCAGGAAAGGATTGTCCACTAGCCCTAGAAAGTGCACCTCTGCAAGCCACTCCTTGTGTCCCTGCAGCGGCAGAATCAAACAATCAATCCATCATTCCCACAACTCTCAAGTCTATCCTCCTGGACTCAGAAGAAATCTAGTAATACCCAAGTGGAAAAACAAGCTACAAAAAACAGTACAAAAAAAACAAGACATGCAAAAGATCAGATTTTTTTGTTTTTGTTGTTTTTGAGCACCTGTTGACTGTCTTTGTTGAGCATCTTGATGGCGACTTCAAGCTTTTGACGACCTGAGCCATCAGCAGCACCACCATCACCAGAAGAAGAAGACTTGGGTGGTAACTTCTGCGTCATGATCACTCCCTTGTAGACAAACCCAAAGCCCCCTTCGCCCAGGACATTTCGTGGGTGGAAATTAGAGGTCGCAGATTTTAGCTCCGCATACTTGAATTCGCGAAGCTCATTACATGATGCAGATCTGGTGGACTCCAGCGAAGAAGCCGTATTTTGTTCTCTAGAAGCCGAAGACCTAGTGTCGTCGACGTTGTTGTTGCTGTTGTTACTACTAGTAGTACTGGTAATTCCAGCATGTGACTCCGCACCCGGAAGAACTCTTGACGATCCCCGCGGGGATGATGCAGAGGCGGTGGTGGATTCAGAAATGTCTCCGCTTCGCCGCGCGCTTACGGCCACCGCCGGCGATGGTTGTCGTCGTCGTCGTCGTCGGTGCGGATGATGATCATGGTGTCGAGACTTGGTTTCTTGCCCATTGCACAAGATCTCTGCATCATGCGGCTTTTTGATCCCCAACCAATCTTGTTTCCGGCCGAAACAAGACATCGATGATCCGCTCTAGCTACACGGCAGCTACCGATCGATCCACTCTCTTCCTGCAGCTGCAAATCTTCCTCTTTGCAACAGCTTCACGATATTCAGCGATCAACCAGAAGAACCTCCGGCTCCGCGCCTGAATCACAACAGCTTCTTCTTGTACCAAGCTAGCGGCTAAACGTTTTTTCTTCGATTTTACACCCAACCCAAGTCTCGGCAAACCAGCAACTCCTGGTCTAGTTTCATCTTCAAATCGCCAGATTCATATATTTGGTTTTCATTTTCTGTAATCCAGCCAGAAATAGACGAGGATGACTAAAGATTTGAACTTATATTTCTGCTTACTATAGCAATCAGATTTGCCCAAATCTTCCTATGGATGATGATTAACACTTTGGCTACTTGTACACAAAAAATTCCTCAACCAAAGAAGAAGACCCTGCACTCAAGAAGAAGTCTTAACTGATAAATTGGTTTTTTAGAAACTAGAGGCATAATATATGTTTGAATCATACGTTGAAAAGCGAAGTGATCAATGGCCCAAAAAAGGAAGCAACCAACAATACAATCCGCGTGGTCAGGATCCTCTTTCTCCTTCTTCTTCTTCTACTTCTTCTTCATCATCATCTTCCTTTTTCTTCTGTCGTTGTTTCCTTCCTTCTCCGCTCGCCTTCATTTCTTCCTTCCTTCCTTCCTTCGCTTGTCTCTTTCTTTCGAGAGAGTTGTCGTTGACGTCGTCACTCCTGCCACCGATTCTCGCGTCGCGCTCTGCTGGCCGTGCGATGGAGATCCGGCGGTAAATCTCGGTCTCCTGCCCGGAGCGACTGCCCTCCCGCTGTTCACCCTTTTCCTGCAAGTCAATGCGTTTTGTTTTTCACGCGTAGAACAGAAAACATTTTGGTATACTTTAATTGGGAAAATAAATAAATAAATAAAATTCTGCCCATGGACTGCGGAGTCACCTTCAATTATTACAAAGGAAAAAATTAGGTCAGTTTTTCTTACCAGCACCCAGTGCCGGCTCCCTAGTGTAAATGAATGAGGCTGCCAGATTTGGCATGTCATAGAGTAGGTACGTAGGTAGGTACGTAGGTAGGTCATAAAATAGAGTATAGGAGAGTAGGAAAAGATGGAATCTGCCCTTCATAGAGTTTATGGAAAAATAGCCAGGCCTCGAAAGAGGCCAAATCAGCAGCCTTGGTCCTTTACATGTAGGGTAATAACGTTGAACACATGAATAGTCTAGTAGCTTGCCATTGGTGGAAACTCCTCTATAAACAAGGATGGATGGAAATCCATCCACAAAAAGTATGAGGCAAGTCAAAGCAAATGTAAACACACAAAAGGAAAACCAAGACCATCAAAAGAATAGTAATGAAATCAAAGAGGTAATGTTAAAAGGGCATCCTTTGCCACAAATCAGCTAGTGATGGAGGTGCAGTAGTTAGTATGTGAGGAAGAAATGAAGAATTGTTACCAAGTGTGGTAACTCGTTGAAGAATTGTGATGGCTTGCGCATGTTATAAAGCTATCAACACTTGTTGCCTATAATGAGATATAAGCATTGAAGGTACCAAATAAGTATGTTGATGGCGAGCTATATTGGTATGTACACAAGTTAAAAAGGAATCAAAACGAGGATGGAGACAATTGTAGGTCTCTATGGCAAGGGGAATGAAATCATCTCTTGGCATTCGCTTTTGTGCAAGATCGTGCCTTGTCATGAGTGACAACTATTGTTGCATGCGTTGTTGTCGTCAAAGCACGTTGCAACAAATTTGTACGAGTTGGATCAACAATGACAACACCCGCCAAGGTTCGAAAACCATCTCTAGTGATGAAAATATCCATTTGTTTTCATGTTTGGTAAGGGAAAGGTGAAAAACTTTTCTCTATACACGAACTCCATTCTTTGATGTAACAGTTACAACAATATCTCAAAATGTATCTTGGGTTGCAGTGTGTTCACTTCCACACTAACAACATAACAAATGGATACCCAAATCATCGATGGTATGACCGCACTAGAATCATGAAAGATGCCCAACTGTAAGATGTGTTGTACCAAGATGAATACAAAATGTTATAAAAGAATGGGCGGAAGATAAACGAAATGAAAGGGTGCTAGGATAAGCTAATTACCAAGCCCTTATTACTAGACTTGCATAGGAGTAAAGACATGTTTGCATAGCATTCGAAGGAACATATGTTAAAAGCAAAGTAAATTCATGTTCGTGTAGTTGGTCTATCAAAGAAGACTACATATGAAAATATGATTACATTACTAAACACTTGAAAAGGAAAACATGTGATTAGACAACTTTAAGTAACATCGCATATGTATTTCATAGTGCAACCTGGAAAGGATAAGTAGTGGTCTCTACAGATGCCACTACATCAAGAAGAGTAGGGTGATCATCCTGCTAGAATGAAAGATTAGTACATGAATGATTAAAGCCCAATATCCTAAAAGGTGAAGGTAACATGTCAGACCACTAAGGGAAGGCCTAGCCCCCCTGAAAAAACAATAAGAATGATTTTACGACAAGCAAAATGGCCCATAGTGGTGCCAAAAGATCTTGACGTTTTTTTAACATAGCTATGGTACGAACATCAAATTTGGTATAATGCTGCAAAATACCTAATGATGGAAATACATTACACTGTAAATAGCTCGGTCATTAGGTATAGCAAAATAAATACATCGCAAAAACTACTTGAAGATCTACAAACATAGGAAGGCTAACAATTAGGTTAAAGTCCTCTTGGTGCACCTTTGATATGAAGGATTCCACAAAAGGCAAAGAGCCCACTAAAACACTTAAAATACGAAAACTACACTCAAGTGCAAAAAAACATGGAGGAAGTGATATAAATTGGTTTAACCCAAGTGGGGACTAATTTACACACTTTGTCAACTGCATTAAAATTCCTAATGCTTCAAACTCCTCTTGTAACCACAAAAAATAGGTAACACATCCAAAACAATGCCAACTATGTGTGTATCATCTATCAACAAAGGAAAAACGCAAATAAATGGGTTGCTGCAGTAGGACATAAAGTGTGAAAATGAACTAGTGCAAACAACGTTCCTCCCAAAGGATCCCCTTGTCAAGTAATAGACTTAAATAAAATGATAGTGAAATCCCTATGCTTATAAGCTTCCATGAAATATAATGAAAATGGGATGTGTAAAACTGACAAACAAATGAGAAAAGTTAATCCAAGGTACCAATACAAGACCATAATTCTTAACAAATGGATGTTCAAAATACGCATTTCCACGTACATCCAAATGTACTTATTGCAAATACCACCCATTCCAAATGTAGATCCAACATGACTTTAACCCCATGAACCATTATATTGCACCCACCTTGTGTTACCACCCCAAATTGGTGTGGAGTAAAATGTTTTGCAAATGTATCCTCGAATTGAATAGCTAGTGTGCGAATGACTAATCGATAAATCACTTTTCAATTGTGATGGGTTGAACGCTTCCAGCTTGTTTCTCTAAAACCAATAGTCATGATGCAATGAACAAGCATGATATTAATGGAAGAACATGACCACAAGTGATGTGTAAGCATATCTCAAATAAGAAATAAAAAACACTAATAGAATCATTAAGGACAAATCAATTTCATGAAAACTCATACACCATACCCGAAGGATTGTCGGATGAAAAACATGGAAAATGAGTCAAAATATAAATAAATGCCTCTTTATCTAAAACAAGATTCGTTTATGGATGAAAATGTTCTACAAAAACGGGGAAATCAACTTTAGCCAATGGATGAAAATGGCAATAGGCCACAATGGTCTCAACTGATGGGGCCACAAAGTGTTAGGGGGCAATGCACCCATTGTTCGAACATATGCCCCTACATGAGCAAATGCATGTGTGTGATGCAATCATGTTGATGGAGATGGAATAGGATCTAGTGCCATTTCTTAAGATCTTTGGGCAGCCAACACTTGTGCTTTAATTATGTGCTCTTCTTGTAATGTCTCCTAGTCCCTTACAATGTATTAATGCAAATGGGTGTGAGTCTTTTTGTGGCCTTTCTCACCACCTGATGACAAAAATGACAAACACCATGAATGGAAGAGTAAAAATACATGTCAAGCAGTTGTGTTAAATGGATCAATGATCAATTAAACTAAAAGGATGTGCAAAACATGTTGAACCTCGACACAAAGAACATATGGGATATGATGATATGAGCGGGGGTGTGGTAAACCAAAATGGAAAGCATCTATGATATCTAATGATGTAATCCATGTCCAAGTTGAAGAAGGAGGAAAAGATGGTAATGCTAACAGCATCGACATCCCAAAAGTTGATGATTGTTTATCTATGGTACATAATATCTACTGACATGCTAAACTTGTTCTTGCTATGTATAAGCAACCATAATCAGGACAAGGAATACATGAACTTTGCTTATGGGATGGATGGGTACCTGGTGTAAATACAAATTATTAAGGAATAATGTGTGTTTGATTAAGTAAACAAGGTGTGAAATGTGAGGATGAACTAAGTGCAACTGAAAAAACTAGATGAAGCAAAATAGATTTTGTGGGAATCATCAGGTGAGGGGGTGGAGATGTCTCATGATAGTCCACACAAGTCATCACAATATCGATATTCGGCCACAATACCCATCAACACTTTGATGACAATGAAATTACATGACCTTCCATGTTTATACACATTGATGAATGTAGCCCAAAACCTCTAAGCTTGCCATTAGCTTGGAAGTAGACAATTTGTCCCCACCTCCAAGCTAATGAGGAGGCTAACCATTAGGTTGCCTCAAGCACGACCATGATCACATTTCTTTGCTTGCTTTGAAAAACTAAAAAAAAGTGCAATAATTTGTGATAATTTTTTAGGGTTTTAGTGGGTGGAGTTTCCAAAGACCATTTCTAGAGATGGAAAACTTCAAAGTATAGGGAAATTCTAAAGACAAGGAGACATAAACTACCATCTCAAATTGCGAACTTTTATATCTTTTTATCTCAGAACATTGGTGTGTATTTTTTTATGAGTCATAGGTGTAAATTGTTTACAATTTTTAAAAATTTGTTTAAGCACAATACTTACATAGTTTCAAACTTTTTAAGTAACCTTTCAAATTTTTTGCAAATGCATCTTTTGACAATGGATCCTAATTTTGGGGGTAAGATTTTCCTCATTCAAATGTTTGTCTCTATTATTCTGATGAGTTCTATTATGATTTATAAGTACGCCTTGTGGTGTATTTTAGCCATTAGAAACAAACTTTTTTTTTTGGGTTGTGGTGGAAAGAACCTAAACAATCCACACATTACATTCAAGTGGAAGCAAAACATATGGCATACTACTTAAGAAATGAGAGATAGAAAGTACCTACAATGTTATAAAATGAGTTATTTAACTTTTCAAGCCTTGGTGTTAGAGCTAACTCCTTTTTTGCAATCATGTATAACCACAACTAGAGATTTAAAAAATAGCTGCAATTGTTTCATAGATTTGCTTATGAACATAGTGCCTTTCATATGGCTAATTGTTTTAACTTGAGTGCATCAATAATTCAAAATTATGTGGAAATAATATGTGATGTCCTAATTGATAGAAACAAACTATGTACTAAATACATTAGTATTCCATCAAAATTAAATGAGATTGATGATCTGAAAATTCTTGACAAGTTTGCCAAACATATGTGGATCAATAAATGGAATTCACATACCATTAGCAAATCATTCAAGCAAGAAGGTGACACTTGCATAAAGTGATTTTTACAACAGAAAAAAATTCCATAATGAGTATTGTTTTATAAAAGGTGTCTAGTGTAAACAAGTGGTTTTGGATGTGTGTGTTGGACAACTAGGAGTGATTCTTGATGGTGGCTAGTTTAAGGTTTCCAACTTGCATAGATGACTAAAAGACCAAGAAATTTTGCAAGAACTTGTTTTACAATTACAGGTGTGAAATGTACATTTTGGCTCATTAAAAAACCAATGGTGGATTTGGAGGCATTTCAATTCCAAAGTTGATAGAACACAAAGGGTAACAATAACATGTTGTATATTCCACAATTTTTGTGAAACGTGCAATGACCCTAAACCAAGGTTTGCAAATTTGGAAAATACAAAAGAAGTTGGATTCACTAGCCATGTGTTGCCTATTCTTAAAGATGGAACAACAGTCAAAGCAAAAGGAGAAAGATTAAGATTGACATTATATGAACAATGGGTGCTTGATCACCTTGTAGTATGAATTCAATAAATAGAAGTTTCATTTCAATGATTTTTTTGTAAAATAACATCAATCTAGCTTTTATTCTTTTTTGAAAATTCCATTGCAAAACAAAAAAACTCTATGTACAAGAACATCAATGTGACATTCAAGCTAACACTCACATTGTAAATAACACCAAATTTTTATTAAGATGCTTGTGGCACCCAAAATGCAAATTACACCAAGACAAAATCCAAGACCATGGCTTACTGGAAACAAAAATGCATTTGGTGAATTGAAATTAACTACTTGATACTATCAAATACCATGACCAATTTTTTGGTCTTTATTGAAACATAGAAATGCCAATGAACTAAAAGCATAACAAGAGATTTTAATTGTTGCTAGGGTCATTTTTTTTGGTCTTCAAAACATCAACAAACATTGTTGTGATTTATAATTGATTTTGTAACATGTGTGAAGTCATCCTCTTGATCATCTCCATTGAGTTTCTCAATTTTTTTCCTAATAGTTGAAAAATCATTGATAGATTTAACAATAATAGTAGATCCAACATCCATTTTCATCTTCTTCTTTTGATTTCCAATTTCTTATTTGGTTAACCTTGGGCATTGGGCAACATGCATGCCCTAGTCTTGGGTGTATCAAAATTGGGAGTTGGAAGTGTAACTCCATCTCGAAATGTAAAAGTTTACATCACAAGAGACATAGGAATATTTTGACTTTAAGAACACATTTATTTTCATTAAAGAGACTCACAAATTCAATCTCCTTTTGAATTGTGTGCACTCTCTAATCAACATCTTCAAGCATTCCATTTATCTTAACAATACTAACAAACAAGTAGTCTAATTTTTCATACCAAAGCCAATCTGAAGGTCGAGCACATGTAATGTTGGTCTTCTTCTTTTGAAAGTTATATTTGTTTTTCCTTTTGCTAAATGTGTTTTCACGCTAGCCCCAAGTGTGTTACACATCAGTTGGAAAGTGGGCATTTACGACTATAAAAGTGCTTCCCAATTATGTTTCTTCATCACCTTCCTACCAAATTCCCAATACCTCTCCTCAAATTTGGTAGGAAAAATTGCAAATGTTGCATTGTTCCAAAATCTCCCTATGGAGTATCTATCTTTAGTATGCAACTCATCCCTCTTATGCACACTAAATGGTCCATTGCTTGTGCCAAAAAACATTTGTAGAAAGTTGGGTGTTCATGGGTAGAAACATGTTTTACGACTCCTTCCATGGGTAGATAGAACTCACTACATTTCAACCCTAAACTTTGCATAACACTCTTGAAGACAAAGTATTGTGGAAAAGTAAGGGAATAAAAGAGGTGAGAACATTTGTACATTTTTTCATCTTGTTGTAAAGCATGGTGATGATAAGTGTTTCTCATCTTTGATCATAAATGTCATAGGGTAAGTGTAAGCTAAACAACAATGAAATTAACATGCTAACCAAGAATTCGTTTCAGAATGAAAAGCTTGAAAACTTGTCAGCAATATCTTTGATGTAACCTATTAGCTAGTTAATGAAGGCCCATAAGCCTAGGATTGTGCTCATGTGCCTAGTGCAAATGATGTCCTTCGAATAGGGCATTCTTGAAATGATTGTTCCTAGTTACCTTCCAAGTGGGGTGTTTTGTGAAATAAATAAGTGCCCCTTGGTTTTGTCGGGCAATTATTTTGAGAATGCCATGTTTTGAAGGTACTTTGCATATAACAACAAACAACATTTTTTTTCATGTTTTCACATGATACCCAACTGGGTATCACATGATTGTTTTTGAAAAAAGGGGCGAGTTGTTTTAGAAAATGAAATGCCTATTGGTGTGGGCTTTCTAGTTTTGGATTCATGGAGGATAACTTGGTTTCCCTTAATAATATCATGCCTTCCATATATGTTGAAAAATTTCTACTTGGTGTTCTTCACAAGTCATTAGAGTTATCAAGTAAAGTCCCCAAATTGGAGCTATAATGGATCAATTTCATCAAAACTGGGGATTAGATGAGAATTCAAGATGAAAAAATACATAGCAATCATTCCTATGAAGCTTTTGAACTAATATGCAATTTCATGACACAACCACCAATTTGATGAACTTTACAGCTACATTCAAATTGGGGATCAAACAAATATTACCAAAAAAGACATGGTGACTTTGTGGAAAACTATGCAAATCTATCCAACACAAAGTCACTTTTTCTTTGGGGTAAAAAAGAAAGCCAAAGCCATTGGCCAATGCCCAATTTCTATTTATTGTAGGTTGATTTAACCTTGTATTGGAAGGAGGTTCCATATGCACCTTGGCACAATGTTTTGGGTTTGAAATACTGTTATGAGAGCATTCCATTTGCAAAATTAAATCCAAAGCTTCATGTTTTTGAGATTATGACTCAAATTCACACCTTCACGTTCCTGTTGGGACTAACGAATATAAGAACTAAATCTTGGAACTAGTCTTTTGCTAAATCCAGGATCAAAATTGAAACACTGAAAAATTATGTTAAACACAAGTTCAAGTTCTTTAAGCAAACAAGTTAAGTTTTTTAAAAACTTGACAAGTAATTTGAATTGTTTATTCTGATTTCAATTTTAATTTATTTATTAGCTCTATATTTTTATAAATCCATGATTTAATTTGCTATAAAACCTTTGTATGTATACAATGTTTTGCATTTGGGATGTGTGATATGTACATGAAACTTGAATATATGAGTTTTTGATTCGTGCTCGAAAGTTTTTAACAAAATGTGCTAGAAGTAGAACTAAATATTTTTAAAATTGGAAGAATTAAACTCAGACCTACACCATTTCTGTGTGGAACTAGAACCAAAATAATTTTTCAAAAATTTAGAACCACTTCTTATATTGGGTTTCTCCAAAAAAAAAAAAAAAGAATTCTGAAAATCAGAGCTGATTTTAGTCCAGACCAGAGCAATGGTTAACTGCTAAGTAACCCTAGTTTTAGTCATTTTTCTATCAAAAACATGTACCTATATTAGTTCCAATCCCACATACAAATAGAACCAAGAAGCATGATCCAAATCTGGTTCTAAAAAAGCAAAATTCAGTTATGGATTTGAAAGTCAAGCCTAGTTTCAATATGGTTTTTACTAACTGGAACTGGGACTAAAATTGGCTAGTGTTATACTAGTAATGTCTCTTTTTACATGTCAATCAAGCACTGATATTGAATTTACTTTTATATTAGCTTGGTATTGGTATTGGATCAATTTTAACAATATAATATCAACTTGTTCCTAGTGTTGGACTAATAAGTTGGCTCATGGCTGATTTTTACTTGATATGATCTAAGGTATAAACTTGGTATTGAAACTAGTACAAAACTAAAATGAAGCTGAAACTATCTCCTAGCGAATGTTGGGTGATTTTTAGTTTTTTCATTAACCCTAGGACTACAGGTTTTGAAGGATCCTTTTAAGAACTATCCGTGTTGGATCAAGAGTTCAATGGTCAACTCCAATAAGCATTTGGAGTTAGGTCCAAGTTTGGGGGTTGAATAGAAGGCTTGTATTTCAATCACATACAATTTATGCATTATAAATTATGTTAGGTTTTGATTCAAATTTCTAGAATTATCATGCCACTAATTCCCCTCCCAAAAAAAAATATATACAAATGAATAAGGTGAGGTAAAGTTAAACATTATATAATATGTACATTTTGCAAACAAATGATAATAAGCAATGCACAACATGGAAAAAAACATTTGCCATATTCTCAGAATATTTTTTTGTGACTCTACATTTTTTATAGTGATGGCTGAAAAAATATGGGAAGAGCACATTTAACGACTTTGTCCTTAAATTCTTCACTTATTAATTGAATCATTACAATAATCAAGAGTCTTCAGAATGGTTAAGGCAAAACACCCATTACCAAACACCCATTTGGTTCAACCATGCCCCTATAATCAATGTGGGTTAGCCCCTTCTAGCAATCAGAATCACTACTATCATTAAACGTTCATTGATATAAAGCAACCCCACTTTTATTGGAATAGGTTGTGTTTAGATATGGGGGTGGGGGACCTTGGGAAAAAATGTATGTCTATAAAAAACTAGCCCCACCAATAATAAAATTGGTGTGTTTGGAAATGGGGGTGGGCTCTAACCACCTTGGGAAAATATCTATCTTTTTAATAAAATATGGCCCCAGCAATATTTGAGTATCATAGTACCTTTCTAGGTTCCACACAACTTATACTATTTTCACTTTTGTCAAAATTTTCAGAAAAAAACAAAACAAATGTCAAAATCTCAATCAAAGAGGCCAAATTCAAACCCCCAAACCGATTCATAGAGTATTGATGCCTTCCATCAATCTAACCAAAAACACAACAATAAATTGTTGAAAACACTAACAACATTATTGGATTTATTCGTTATATGTTGAAAATTTCAAAATCAGAAACTGAAACATCAAATTAGAATTTTCAAATTATATTAATTATTTGGCACAATTATGTCGAACTTAAAAACGTACTATGGTAGTTGTGTTTGGAAATGGGGTGAATTATACCCATGTTTTAAAAAAATTGGTTATTGGAATGATTTGGACAAACTTGCGGATTTAGGCTCCATTATGAAACAAATTTTATTTAGTGGTAGGATGATTTTTGAAACTTATCTAAATTAAAAGTTAAATTTGAAAGACAAGTATGGACTTGGGATACGTAACTTACAAGGCAAGTTGAAATTGACCTTTGTTTCTTACTCCCCCCCCCCAAACAAAAACATTACAATTTCAATTCTAGAATCATTCATTCCATTCACATTTTGCAAGTTTTGGTCTATTTTCAATTATACCTAAGCTTTTTAAAGTATGTTGAAGAAAACCTCCAAAGTTTCATGTAGCTTTTATTATCTAGTGTGAAGTGATAAAATCAAAAGAAGAAGATAGCAACAAGGTGAAGAGAAAAGATGAAGTTAGACCTAATGCAAAATTACACAAAACAAAAGCAGAAGAGATCATAGAAGACTAATCGATTGTAATATTGAAATGAACAAAATTAAAAGAGACCAAACATATGAAATAAGAAAACCAAGTTGATCATTTCATTGCTACCATAGGTGTAATTTACAATGAAAAATACAACAAATTTGTATATCATCATTGGGTAATTAAACACACGTCTATTCCACAAGCAGTCACAAATGGTAGAAGAGTGGCGTTTTGCAAGTTTTGTCCAGTGAATTGTAATTTGATATTCATGCCAACAACCAGCACAACAACCACAAACGAGAATTTAGTGTGAAAGGACTTTGAATTTTTTTGAAAACTCATCTCTAAATGTTTTTGTGCAAAGGCACATGCTACTCAAAAGAATCGTAAGTTGATTGAATTTTTTCAATATTGGTTCGATTTCAAGAAAAACAAGGCATACCTTTGGTTGGGCCTAGATGTAAACCCCTAGTCTAGTGGAGGTTAGAACCAAGAGGATCAAATCAACCATGAATGTTAGCGTGCCTTGCATGAGCAGGAATTGTTTGTTGGATCAACCAACTAACAAGGAGAATGTAATGTACCACCTCCACAAATTAGAAGTCATAAGTCAACAACGACAAACTCAAGTAATGAATTGGCAATAAACCTAGTTGATCTTGCTCTTGAATTTTCAGTTCAAGTTTCTAATTTTGAGAATCCTATTCCATAAGCACTTCACCTTGCCCATTTGTTATTGTTGCCAAGCATGTGTGCAAAGAGAATCAAAAAGTCATTACAATTGGTTGATTATGGCAAGTTTCATGTCACAACATTTAGTGAATACTCAAAGATTATGTAGCAAAAAAGATGGAGAAGGAAATTGTGAAAACAAGCAAGGACACAAAGCAAGTTTTGTCAAACTAGGGGACCTACCTAGCTAGAAAGAAGCCAGAGCAAGGACAAAATCTTCAATGCTTACAAAGGGACATGTTGTCAAAGGTTGCAACATTATATTCCGAAATAGCACTAGCACAGAACAAAAGAAGATGGGGTTTTGGGTGGAGGGTGAGGGGAGAAACAATTTGGTACACGAACATAAGGATGACGAGAAGGGATACCAAAGAACCCAACAGAAGATAAATCCAAACTAGAGGGACTACTTGATAGGTACACAAATACAAGGATGATGAAAAAAAAACTAGAAAAGAATATCTAAAAACCAACCGAAAGAAATTTTCAAATTTGGAGAAGGGGCCTTGATCAAATTCACAAACACTAGGATGACTAGGAGAGGACCAAAAGAGGACCAATAATTGATTTTCAAAAACTTAACAAAAAAAACTTTGAATTGGAGGAGGAATGGTTTGATAGCAATACAAACACAAGGCTGACCAGAAGGGAGTACACGAGAACCAAGATAAGAAGACCTCTAACCTTATGTATTTATTTTGCCCCAACTTTCAAATCTTGTTGAAACCCATCTTGGGCATTGGGCATTGATTTTGCTTTTCAAATTTTGTCCACTTTACAAATGACCCTCAATTGAGGATGAACTGAACAAGGGATAAAGAAAGAAATTCAGGCTCAAAGACAAGGTGAACCTTGGGTGAACTAGCACCTAACAATGTGATAACATTAGGAAAACCCTGATTTTTTTAAGGTTGCTTTTAACAGCGGGAAATATTTCATCCCGAGTTTAAATAGTTTCAGGGTCCCTGAGTCCAAATTTACCATTTCCTGAGTTAAATATGGTCACTAAATGGATTCTCTCAAGAAACCAACCTTAGACTATATGGCTTCCACATATCCCTATATCCATATCCCCATAATGCTCCTTGCACCTTCCTGTCCTGTCCCATTGAGTTGCACCTAGGTATATCCGCACTCCCCCACATGAAGAAAATTTTGGCTCATTTCTTTATATTGGGTAAAGCCCTTCAAGGAGGGCTGAACAGAAATAAGGTACCTTCCAAATACACAAGGAAATTTGCTTCACATTGTAGCTTTGGGCTTAAGAGACCTCAGCATAGGGGATGATGCATAAGAATAAGCAAAAGGAAGATGGGAAGCTTTGATGAAGGATGTTGTGAAGGAAAACCTCACCTAGGCACATAGTCAAGTGCATGGAGCACCAAAGTTGTGCACCTGAATTCCACAAGATGTTCTGAGGGAAAGTATTCTCCCACAAGATTTGAGAATTCTTGAAACAGAGATGCTGGACAATCTACTCAAATGGCAGACATAGAGCAGTGTTGCAGTTGAAATACATAAACCATGGAGGGCCAATAGGAGTGCTCAATATCTCATATATCAAAAACCCAATACCCCAGTTTTGAGCTACAATATAGACATCACTGTTATCATTGATTCTCCAATACCCAAGACGCAATCATCTAACTAATTCCACTATCTGAACTTGTGACTCTCGGATCTGCTCTCTTCATATGTCCTAGGAGAAGTTTGTTATTGGTTTCTCTCAGTACTCATCCTGGAAGTGTGTGCTAGGCATTAACTGCTAATGAGTCCGGTTGTTCGAATAAAAGATGACAGATACACATGGTCCATGTATTGGAAGGGCACCATGTGCTTTACAATGATGTACCAAGACTATGTAGAGAAAAGTTCTGCAATGGTTCTATATGCAGCATTCCATGACCAAATAATACCACAGTGAACCCACCAGATTGCATGCAAGAAAGATACTGGTAATAAATACTCCAATTCAGCACTATGTGCATATGGCAAAGCTGCCATACCTTTACACACAAGAGTGTTGTGTTTTATTAGCCAGCCAGCACTCCAGCAAGTACATCCTTCTTACCCTGGGCATAAATGGTATACACCAACCGCACAGCATCCACCCATGCATCCACTGCATCCCATGTTTCCGCTATCTGTGCCCATCCATGCATAACAACCTCAGCATCTACACATGCTTCATCAATAATGATCACACCCAAAGTTAGAAATACTTCATGCCCCTCTCTTCTTCCACCACTTGCACATACGTGATGGATCCAGAACAATAACTCGTGAGGAACAACCAAGAGAATTTTGCAACAAAGATTTCTGAAACACTGAGAAACAGATGAGGACCCCCCAAAATAATTACAAAATTTGTCCAATATTCTCAAGCAGGAAATCTTGGTAGCTCTGGAAGATAATGCAAAACAGGATCTGATTGGCAGAAGAAACAACCAGTACAGGAATGAATAGGTAGAGAGAAAGGGAGAGTGAGAAACAGACCAGGTTCTGTGGACCAGAAACAGTGTCAATGCAAAAGCCACCTCCAGGAGGAAGGCTCAGATCTGCAGAAGGTGCCATGTGCACGATGTCCTCCACCGCTATTCTAAGCAAGGAGGGCCTTGCTGGCAAACTGGAGGTGCTACTTTCTGCAAATACACCACGCCTTGAATAGCTATGTGCCAAAGACTTCCGGTCCACTTTCTCCATCTGTGAAACCACAGAGTGTATTATCTTCAGAAATCGCAGTTACAACACTCCAAATGTACATCTTTATAAGTAACACAGAACTTCTTCACATTTATGATTTGATACAATCTCAATACAATTCAGAAATGACCAGTTAATATGGTTCTACAGATTTCACATCTGAGAACATAACAGTGACATATCAGCAAGCATGAAAAAGAGGAAACCCAACCCTAAGGAACAAGGGAAAAACAATCAGAACAAAACCTGATAGTGAGCACGTTGACAACAGTTAAAGTATATGCATGTTCAGAGAACTCCGATTTGATATTCTAAAGTTACACTACAGTTGGTGTTTGCCTTTTACCCCTGTTCAGATCAGATCTTCTGTCTTCTGAAATTGGGATGATGTTGAATCAAACCACACAACAAACATTCAAATAGTGTATTTGATGCTACTGTCAACCCATACCTCATAAAGTGCTTCATGGTCAAGCACAAACCATAATAGCATCCAATCACAATGAGGAGCAAGCGGTTTTCCAGGAGGGGCAATCTTCAACCAGCCTGCTTTTATGTATGGCAAAGGCAACTGTACACATAGATGCAAAAGCAAAAATGAGTACTGTCAATGTCCATAATAATCTGATAGTCAAAAATCCAAAGTGCCAGTCAGAAAAGAATGTTGAGTGGAAAGTAAAAACCATACCATGGAGCGCACAAGACGTAAGGCACCCCGGTACACCTGCATCCCACACAAGCAAACAATCTCCTCTCAGAATACTCCAGGGTTCTTTGTGCTATGCATAATCATTTACCTTGTAGACATGTTTTCTGTCCAACATGTTGGTGAACAGGAAAAAGAGCAGACCCAACCATAGAAACAGATGAAGAACAACACACACACACACACACACAAAACTGAGGAGCAGCTTGAAAAACAGCTACAGTCACATGCATTTTAAGTAACCTTCAACAGCAACTTATGGTAACAAACAGCTACCAAAACATCCCCACTGGTTTTCTCAGTTCCTGATAACAGGTGGAGGAGGTCAATATAACATATTGACAAACATATGTATTTTCTGTCACACAACCAGCAGAAATGGGAATCGAAAAGCAGACATAACTGCATCAGCTTGTGCATCAATTTTAGAAACCCAATTCATTGGTCCGTCTTGTCTACCCAAACCAAAACATGGCAGCAGCCGATCTAAATTACACTCACAAGTGATCATCCAAAAAACAGTGCTTGTGAGAGCAAGGAGACAGGAAGGGAATTCATACAGGGTAGTCAGGCTTGAGGGCATGTGCAGCTGCTATGTAGACAGCAGACAAGCTATACAGATCTGCAGGTGTCAACTCCTTTGGATTCATTTTTCGCCCACTTCTTGAAGAGTCCTCTGCCAATCCATACTGCCACATGACAAATATCAGAAATCTACAAACCACACATTCAGATAAGCCCATCCCTTCCAGTATTATCCTCAGTTCAGTGCCATATCAACTGATCCTGTCAATGAAATACACTCAGGGCAGGTACAGCAAGCATTAATGTGTTGAGTAAGATAGACTCCATTCACTCACCAAAACAGTGCCCAAGTTGTAGACAGCCCGATGAAAATCAAATTGTAGTTGTATTGCTGCCCTGAACTGTGCTTTCCTTACAGCAAAACCCCATCCACCCAAACAGAAAACTGAGCTTTCTTCTGAAGGACCTAATCCCTGATAACTTACTCTATCATTCTCTCTCAACTCTCAGCCATCATGCCAGAAGCCATCAACTGCTAGGATTCTAAACGGGCCTTTTGATTGGCACCACTTCATCATGATCAAAGTCACAAGGCAGAAAATAGAAGTTCTTGAGCAAAATCCATAAAAAAGACAACCACCAAAGCAAACTGCAAGGGCGCAGCAAGAGCATAGTGAGACCAACTACCAGAGGGCATGAGAAACACTTCTTGGATGTCAAAAGATGGATCACGGCTCTTATGGACCTACCTTTCTTACTGCTTTCTTGACAATTGCACGTTTCTCTTTGAGTGGAACAATTGCACCAAGCTCCTAAAATACAAGGAGAGCAGGTCAGCCAATTTATAACATCACAAAGATGTTGCTTATTTTTACTACTGTGTTTTACACAGGATTCCAGCGACTTCTCTAAACTGTCAAAGTTGTCAATAGTCAAGCTGTCATATATGAGTTCATACCTCATACTGCACCTCCCTACAAAGAATTTGAGAGAAAGTGAAAAGATCTACCTGAAGAGCAAGGCCCCAATTGTTCAAAGCCTGGCCAACCAGAAAACAAGCACAATAAGAAACATATCCCAAAAATGTCCTGTAAGCACACCATCGGTGACTACTTGGATGCAGGACATCTGCTACAGACACTGGAAAAGTTATCTCCAAAAAACTTATACCAAAGGCAGTTTACCTCTCAGTTTAGACCTTGAGAAGGACACATACTACGACTGAAGATGACCCAATAAAAAATTGCCAGATTTTGAAGCAGAATTGATTTCTGTCCCTGGAAACTGTGCACAGGGTCACAGTGCCTATATATTGGTTTCTAAAAACTTGAACTGCAATTCAGGGCAAATGATTTGTTCTCAGTGCTTTACAATCCTATAAAAGAACAGGAGAATGCAATCCAGGACCCAAAAACTAAAAAATTGCTATTGTTGAGGTGTTCCTTGCTGCTACTCCCTTAACATATAGAAAACATGAGCTCTGCAGAACAGCACTCTTTACATGAAAAAAATAAAGAGTTTTACATACAGGAAAAATACTCCACAGGAACCCGCATAGGTAAGCTTGTTGTCTTTTCTCTTCCCAGGGAGACAACACATGTAATATACATTACACACAATTAACACTCCAATAGAAACTCCTAGAGCAGAAGTTGTAATAAAAACCTGAGGATTGTTCCAATTGAGTTGTACAGAACGATCATATCTGTCACATGCCTGCACCCACAAAATCTTTAGGTCAAGGACCAGACCAAAAAGGCAACAACATGGGCATGCAGCTTCACATTGCGAATGCTCACCAGCCCTGTCTTAGGGTCTAAGAACCTAGTCTGGTGGAAATGCAAGGATAAAGCTGCGCCAACAACTTCAGAAGTCGAGGGGCAATTATTGATGGAGGTTTTGCCAACATAATCCTAGTCCATCACCTAATAGGGCTGGCAGACTACCTTAAAAGGCTTATCTACTCTAATGCTCTGATGGACTGAATATGCTGGGGGACTATAGAGTGCACCTGCTTCCAAAGCTCTTCAGCCTCTTTTGTTCGGCCCCTGACCTTGGCTCGATCAGATATTGCTATTGCCCAGTTATAATAAGCCTGCACAAAAGGCACAAGTTTTTTTTTTTAAATGGCTACACCACTGTTACTGGAAGTCTCTGAATCCATTCTTGACTACACAACCAACAGTTTTGTTCTGAGATACCTAGCTAGTAGAACCTGACATAACATGGGGACTTATCTACAGAATTTCTTCATAACCGTGAGTCCAAGGACAAACAATGATGAAAAGAGGAAGCTTACAAGTAGATCAGGTTCTATTGTTTACCTCATGTAAAGTTGGGCAGAGTTGGGTTGCAGCTTCATACTTCTTGCAAGCTTCATCAAGTAGAGCATCCTTGCTCATGGAATCCATCTCTGATCCTGCATTGTCTGCACTTTCCTGCAAGAACCAACAATAAAAATCCAATATAGTTCAGAATCTCATCTCAAATTTGAAGGCTGCAAACAGGTAACAGACCCTCATGTCTAAGTGAAAACCTAAAATCATATTCAGAAGGAAAATCAATTGCAGAAATGCAAAACAACTGAGAGTTGAGAAACACTTTACCTGAAGAACCAAGGCCCAGTTATAGAGGGCATCATGATCCTCTGGATTTTTTGACACATTTGCTGCATATCTGCAGAGAGCCAACATACTCAAACCAAATGGCATGGGTTGCAATACATGAACCTGCTGCATGTTGACATCTGGGGTACCTCCCTACCAAAGCTCTCCTTCCAATCTAGAAACACAATACCTCTACAACTGTGAAATCAACCTGTCTAACAGCATCGTGTGGAGAGTTGATACCTCTTAGCTGCAAATGCAAGTATGCGCTGTCGAGAGCGTCCTTCCTCATCACCAACAGTAAGGTTGTAAAGAACTTCCCCAACTATATTTGAGCCACTGGTAGATGAGCGCTGATTGGCAGGCTCTTGTCTGTCACATGACATTCCCAAAGTATAGCTTCAGCAGTCACACTAATCTGTGCTTCAATATTGAACTCTGTGAAATGATATAACTTCACACAACCACAGACTTGGAGGTTAGAATTGCACAGTGCTTACAAACATTGGCACCTACACACTCCTCCCGGATGCTTGTCTATTCTGCATGGTTACAAGACAAACTCCTATTGCACATTCATCCAATCTCTCCAAGCTGCACTCAAAGCCCTAGCTGCACTTTCATTAGTATTCACAGGCTTGTCATCCTTTGATGTGCAGCTTTGTTCTTGTTCCTGTTTAATCTTTGATGGTGCAATGCTCTGGAACACCTAGTGGACCTGCAGCTACTTACCCATCAGGAAGGGGAATGAGAGGTCTTGAAATGCTATGGAATGAAGCATCAATATCTCCATTGAGTTGCTTCTTCTTCTCTGAAGGACTCCCTGCCACCTTAGGCAGCTTGTGTGCATTTTGATCTACACTAGCTTGGCCACTCATCTCTCCACCCACCCCTTTTACACCTGCCATTGACTCTTGTTCTTGGTGCTCGTTTGCAAACACGACTTCCAATGTTTCAAGTTTCCCAGTTCTGTCAACCTTGTTGTTTGCTTCAGACCCTTGTGGTTCAATCTCGGTCACACCTTCAGTTTCTGTCAAGGTCTCAATCTCTCCCACGAAATTTACACTACTCCCTACATTTTGCTGCTCCAGTACTCTGTCAATCTCCTCTTCTCCCTTCCTGTTCTCTTCAAATCCTTGTACATCAGCTACATCTGCGGATAATTTCTCCTCCTTCAAAGCATCTGTCTCTTGCTGTCCCTCTCCCCCATTCTCAAGAATCGCATCCTCTTTCTCTTGCACAGTATCAGATTCTCCCCCCTCTTTCAAAACACCTGTCTTCTCCCCATCTGAAACTCCATTCCCAAGGATTACATCTTTCTGAGAAAAAAGTTCGGAATCTTCCACATCTTTCAAAGCATCTGTCTCTAACCCATCTCCCCAATTTCTTCTCTGGATGATAACATCTTCTTTCTGATCAGAGAGCTGGGTTTTGCTTTCCAAAGCATCATTCCCAGCCTCTTCAACTAAGTTGTCATCAGTTCCATCTTTTTCTTCTTCTTTGCCTCTACTTATCACAGAGTTACTCTCACCATCTATTGAACCTCCATTTGCTGCTATCTCGTGCTTCCCATTCCCTGGTAACTCCCCATGTGTTACATCCTCTAAAAAGGGTGCAAATGGCTGTTCTGAATCCAAAGACTTCAAAGGCTCCAATTTCTTGCCAGGAGTTTGTTTCTGTGCATCACCATCATCATCTAATGCCGAGACTAGCACTTGCTCGGGAATTGAAGGTTTAGCAAACAATAACAGATCTTGTGCCATGGGAAAAGGCGTGATCTTTTCCACATACTCTAAAGAATTCTCCATCAGAAAACCCCAATACTTTTGTCAGAGCTCCTATGTATGGGGTTTACCGATCAGGGTTCCCCCTTATAAGTACTACTACTGCAAGCAGCACTGATTGCAACAACACATCATAATAATGTGGAGCTTGGTGAGAGCTGAAGCTGGATCACGAATCCTCAAATGGATCATGATGCTTTCAATTCTTCTTGCTCACAAGATCACCCGGCATATATATATATCTATACTCCTGGCAGTTGCCCTAAACCCTCCACAACCTGGTCCTGAAGCGGATCTACTCTGTTACCTTTTCGTTTCACAAGAGAACGTCAGTGAAAAAAAATAAAATTGGACTCCCCAGGATCCCTCTCCCTCTCTCCCCCTCTCTCAATTTGTGGCAATACCATGCAACAGAACCCTAATAAGACAGGGTTGAGTCCAGGATCTCTCAGGATCTCTCTGTCTCTCTGTCTCTCTCAATTAGTGGCAATACCTTCCAACACAATCCTAAGAGGGAAGGAAGGGTTGAGTCTAGGAACTCTCTCTCTCTCTCTCTCTCTCTCTCTCTCTCTCTCTCTCTCTCTCTCTCTCTCTCAGATCTGAAGCCACCCACCCTCCAGTCCACGCTCCTCCTCGTTGCTCTTCCTCCCTGTTCTTTGTCTGTCTGTATTGTTCTCTCCCTCAATCCGCTGCTGCTTGCTTTGCTTGCTGATGATTGCTTTGCTGTGCTTTTGCTTTGATGGATGATTACCTATGCATTTGTTCACAAGCGTTTCCTTTCCACTCCCTAATCACATCGCCCTAATCTCAGTTTAGATGATGATCATGCATCCCCTAATCCCCTTTTAGACGATGATTACTGATTAGGTACCTAGTTACTAATCATGTCGAATATTTATTTATTTATCTATTTACTTATTTATAAAAATCAGCTTTGGCAGTTTCAAATTGATTTTTTTCCCAGAATTTCATCAGTTGAGGAGTATGTATGGCAAAGTAGCATCTTGTGTTGTTGTGCATTTGTACTAAGGCCCACCACTTTCACACAAGGAGTCAAGGCCAATGTTGAACTCAAATCAAGCATTCCTATTGGGGTAAAAGTTGAAAACAGCCCCAAGCAAGGGCTTTACACTAGGAGTCAAAGCTGAAATAGAAAAATATATTTTTAATCTACCCCAAGTTACTAACCTTATGGCCTTCTATTGGCCTCAAGGCTGAAAAAAAAAAAGGATACCATCTAATTTGGGAAGCCAATTTGCAACCATTGGGGCCAATGTTCCAGCATTTATTAATATAGATACGGCAATGGTCTAGGATTCACTAGTAACTTTGGGCCAAACAAAAAGCCAAAACATGCTCAAAATTGGCCCCAAGTTTTTTCGGCCTTGCCTCCTAGTGTAAATGGGGCCTAAGTAACTCAATGGTTTTCAATTTCCAACAATTCCACAAGTATCAAATAATTTTTGTCTCTTCTCTTTTTTACTACACCTTTTGCAAATTATCTTGTGTTGAAAATCAGTCAGTCACACTTACCATACTCTCGCCTACTAGAGTCAGTTTTGTCATTAAATAATCCTTTAAAGAAATTAGTGACACAATTTTTTTGTGAACTTATGGAGTTGAGGTGCGAAAAATCTTCATAATTATTGCAGGCTACAATTTGAATAATTTCACTTCTCATCTAACAATATGATAGTAGATCATAAAAATAATAATAAATAATAATTTTAAATTTTAAAACGAACTTTTTTTTTAAATAAAAAATATAATTATTTGTCTTGTCTTGTCAAATTGGAAGCTAAGCCAAGGCTAAGGTAGATTAACTGGGCTGCTGCATCATTCATCCGATTGATTAATGAAAGGAAGCAAATTTCATCCTTCCTTTCTAAGGACTCTGGCTTCCTGTCTTCCAGCTCATCAGTGAAAATTTTCTCTTTTTTATGAAAAAATTTAATGTTAGGGTAAAAACATGCCTATGGTAGAACACTTAGTCTCTCAGTGGTCGCCGAAATACAAGCGAGTGCTCATTTCATTTTGGTGGCTACAAACAAATGGTGCCCCTGCGCTGGGCAAACCCATTGCACTTTAAATCGCCAAAAACAAAGTAAATATGAATGAGATATGACAATTTGAAGGGAGAGGTGTCAAAAGTCCAAAATTAAAAAGTTTTAAACACATGGTAACTTATGGGTGATACATTTTTCATCCATGTACAAACAGTATCTGATGTATCCTTAGTTACTTACTCTTTTCAGTTCACAGATGAAAAGGTTTCAATCAGTTTTTCCTTTTTTAAACGTTCACTTTTCAACCCATGGCCAAAATCCTCCCAAAAAAGGGGCAAAAAATCCAATGGCCATGGGCATAGCCAAGTTCAATTTAGGGTTCAGGGTTGCATGCACTTCCGAGCAGCACAAAGCTATGGGTGACAATGATTTTTTTTTATTTTTTTCAATTTTGTCATGTAATTAAAGGTGCCTACCATTCCAAATATAATTTAGTCAAATTTGGTGATTAAAAAACCTGAAAATAAAATTTTTGAAGCTTTCTTCTATATTTTTTGGCAACTTACTAGACATTAGTGTAACAATTGGTGACATTTAATATTATTCTTTATTTTTTCAAAATTTGGCAACTTAAAAACTCAAAAAACACCTAGCATGTGGTAATTTTTTCAAAAAAAATCACTAGTGGGCAATCCTCATGAAACTTGATCCTTATATTTTTTGAAAAACAATTCTCCCCACAACATCCTCTCCAACCTATGCAATTGTCTTCTCCAACAAAATCACAAGCTCTTCCTCCTTCAAATTTTGAAAGCTCTTGGGTGATGTTCCTCTTATTCCAAGCCAATGATGTCTTTGCTCCTCTTGTTCATGCTTTCTTGAAAAACAATCAAATCCATTATGCATCTCTTGTTTGTGCTTCTTAGCAAAATAGTTGTTTCAAGCTATGATGCTTCTTTTGCTTATGCTTCAATCTAGTTGCTCCAAAGCCGTGATGCTCCTCTTATTCATTCTTCTTAATGGTTCAGTTGCTCCAAACTATGATGTTCTTCCTACTAGTTGCTCCAAGTTGTGATGCTCCTCTTACTAGTTGTTCTAAATTGTGATGTTCCTCTAACTAATTGTTCCCAACCTTGATGCTCCAATTCCTACTTTTTCCTAGCAATCTAGTTGTTCCAAGCTCATGATACTCATGCTTTTCTTTCCATGATGTTCCTCTTTCTTATGTTTTTTCTATGATGTTCATGTTCATGTTTTCCTACCTATCAAAGTCATAGCAGTTGTGATCCTCCCCCCATTTCATGTTCATTTAATTATGAGCTTAGTGGGTGCAAATGTGTTAAAATATGTCGATTTGCTCAATGCCTTGCCAATGTTACATGTCTAGTAACCCATTATGCTTTTGTTGTGAATCTAAAGTTCACACCTTGGTATCCCAATAGGTGTGCACACCACCCATTTGGAATTTTTGTGGAAACTACCTCCTACAATTTTTATTATTACTATAATCCAAGTTGCATCAAATTGAGCCTTTACATGCCAATTGGCTACTAGTTGTGTAACAACCACCACCTCTATTGTTTTTCTTGTTCTATTTTCTTCCCTCTCCCTTCACGTTGTTTTCTTATGTTCTTCTAATGTTGTTTTGTCAATTGGTTTTTTTTGTGCAAGATTATCAAATACTTAATAAAAATCACCACATGCGACCTAGAATAATCCACTAATATTTTTTTGCCTTGTGTAGGTTTTAAAAGTAGACAAGGTAGGGCTAACAAGTTATGCAATTACATTGCTTCTTGAGTGAAATTCACCAAGGTTGGATCATCTTCATATTGAGTTGTTTCAACTATGGTGACTGCTTCTTCAACTATACTTCAAGGCCTTTGCACATAATATCAATGTTCTTTTCGTTGTATAATAATAGGATCATTTGCAATTTCCGTTACAAAGCCCTGATTTGTTATGTTAGGTAGTTCTATAACATCTTTTTGTTCTTATTCATCTTGGCCAATTTAGTCACTTAATATGTAATCCTCTTTAACCTTACCTTCTTCACTTTCACCTTCTTCATTTCTTGATGTTATTACTAATGTTGTTGTGTAAATGGTTGAAGGTGTTATTAATTGTCCATTGTTCTAAGGCTAAGTGGCCATATTCCAGTAACCTTAAAACCAAACCTAATGTTTTATGATATCAAGGATTGGTCAAAGGTTTTATGTTGACAAATGTAATTTTGTCTAATTCTTGGTATTTGCTTCTAGCCATAGTCACATCCTTTTCTTTATTTAATGTAGTTTTAAATGGTATAAAACATGAAACAACAAGGGGTTGAAGTGCCTGTGAAGTGTGTGAAAGTAAGGTTATCATGTCAAAACCGAAGGCCATTACTTGTTTTAGGGCTTTTAGTGTAACATGTAATCCATGACCATCTAGAACTAATAAATGATAATTGGTTTGGGATATCCCACTTATAATAGAATCTTTGAAAAATGAGAAGAATTCTTTGAAAAGGAAACTTGTCATTCACACCTTTATCTACATTGTCATACATGTTCTTGGTTTCCATTATTGGATGTAATTGTCACATAAATTTTTTTCCTTTGAATTTGTAGAACCTTAATAGAACTATAACAACGTTGACAACAAAATTATTATTCACCACTATCAAGATTTGGGTATGATGCTATAAATTGTCTATGAAACCTTATTGGCCAAAACTTTAGCTCCTATTTGCCCACCTACCTAAATCCACGTTTCATCTTAGTTCCAATGTGGTTTGGTTTGTCTTGTGTTATTGGTAAAAGGTTGTTAGGTTTGAATAAAAGGATTTGCAAAAATCAATAGTGAGTCCTTGTGCTCTTGAAACTTCTAATCCCTCCACTTGTTTGATGTTTATATGAGGATGCCTTTTTTGGAACCATTTCCACCAAGAGTTTCTTAGAACACTGTCCATGAATGGTGTTGTCCTATTTGTGTGATTTTTGCAACCTTCAATTTCAATTGTTGTATGGTGATGGGCAACTCACATTCTTGCATAAATAGTGTTCATTCAACTATGGCTTTGTTTTCTTCTTCCGTTAACACACTTGTTGGTCCCATCTTGTAGTTCCTTGTTTTACCGTTCAAATGATTGGATAGGGAAGTAAGTGGTATCCCCCATTATCTACTTGTTTTTTGTAGGGAATGGACCTTCATTTCAACAACCTCGATTACTTATTCAAGAGCTTGATCAATCCATGTTGATCTCTTTGTTTATAATGGGTGTTTTTTCTTAATTTGGCATTGTGTGTGTTGTGTGTTTAACGCAAGTGTTGTTTGTCGTATATCCCAAATAAGTGTAGGTTATGTAACAAATGTAACAGGTATAATTTATGGTGGTTGGTTTTCCTTATCAGCTAGTTGTTCCAAGGAAATAAATTAACACCTTTGAAAGACAACATACATCATTTTGAGTTAACCCTACTTGGCCCAGGCCTTTTGCAAAAGAAAATGGATGTTAAATTTTCAATTTTTAAAACAATTCATGCCAAACATAATAAACTTAAACTTTTCAACTTTAAAAGTAAAATGGTTAAGCGGTTTGGTGGTTAGAACCTTAGAGTGTTTCCATGAGGTCTTGGGTTCAATCCTTGATGGATGCATGTTTTAATGCATCGTGTACAAATGTAATTTACAAACATATACATCATGGTAAATACACAAACATGTACATCATGCTTAAATGGTGACAAAACATTTTTGTTGACAAATTTTTTTTAAAAAATTTACATTTTTTTCACAACATGTTGTGACAAAAATGTAATATGTGACTCCATGATCTAAAATAATAATAATAATAATAATAATAATAATAATAAATTATATATATATATATATGATGACATGGCACACTACTCCACATCATATTAACTTGGGACCTCGTATATCCATGCCATAAATTTTTAATTGAAAATTATCTAGTGCAACATGTTACTATTCAAAATGACAAAAAAACATTTCATTAAAAATGTTTTAATCAACTAATCTTTTTTGACCAAGACCGTACAAGTTACATATTAATCAATTTTGTCCTATTTCACTACAAACCTAGTGAATTTGGGTAGTGGAAAAGATAAAACTTTTTTTAATGTATGTTGATATTTCATAAATCTATGCATATTACATAGTGGGAAATTCAAAGTGAAAGGTTATGTGCCTTCCCACACATGCATTTATTGTTGTAATGAACCTTGGGTTGTAATTTGTGTGGTTAATAGTCGAACATGGACCAAAGTTATCACCTAGTTTTGACCATTGTGTAGGTCCTACTTGATTCCTATTTTGCCCACATATAGTGATTAAAGTTTAGTTGGGGATAGGTTGAATGGGGTTGGTGTTATTGTGGATGTGTTGGATTTCATCATTGATCATCCCATGTTATGTTCGTGGTGGTGAAATCGAGTTGATGGCTGATAAACCACATTTTCTATGTTCATAATATGCCCAAGTTATGTTGATTTTGTGAAATGTTTTCACGGGTGTAGGTGCCCTAACCATCGAGGTGCAACACCCTTAGGTCCATTTTATGGGGATTTTGGTTTAAGGGGTAGATTAAGTTGCAATAGGTTCAACATCCATTTAGGTTTAAAACAATCCATTACATGTACAACAACCCTTGGTTATAGTGGTTTCAAAATTGGAGACCCAAATTCAAATTAGGGTTCACCATGGAACTGACATAGGATTTAGGGAAAGAAAACATGGTTATTATCATTAATGGTTTTACCATGTGTTGGGTGTGGTTTAAATCACCCACACCACCTTCATCACCACATGAAGGGAAATCCTTATATTTAAATATAAGTTCATCACCAAATGTGGTCACCACACCATTGTTGTGGGACATGGATGATATTTATGGAACCACTAAGGGCCCCATTTAGGGGTGGTTGGCACAATCAAGCTAAATGATTTCATCCAATAATTTGAAAACTAATGTGATATGTAGCAAATGCATAACCCATAACTTTTTACACCTTTCATGGCATGCAAATGATTATTCCAACATTTGGAACGGCCACCCATGGATGATTACCATGAATTTAAATGTGTTCATGAAATTTAAATTAAGGAATGACAGTTATATAAGTTGCCCAATTATGTTTCCATCACTAGGTGGACTATGGACATAAATAATGTAATAACTCTTAACATTAGTTCAACAAATGGAATAAAAAATGCTAGTGGTAGTGGAACCACCAAAAGTGGTGGTATAGGGGCATCCACTAGTACACATGGCCTTTTGTTTGCATTCAACTTTGTTGTGAAATTTTTCCAAAACTTGTGTCAAAATTACTAAAGGGTTTGAATTAAAAAGTTATGGAGTTTGTAAAAGTTTCAATGTAAACCCCATGAGAACTTACGAAATGCATAAATGCATAGGTTGATCAACACGAGGTGTTATAGAAACCTAAATAGTCCAATTTTGGTATGGGATCTTAAACAATAAACTTAGGAAATGGGTGCAAAATGTCATGTTATATTAACCTACACAACCTACATTGGTGAATGTATTATAGTTGTCAAATTAAATTGAGAAGAACATGGTTGAAGAACATGTGCTTACATTTTGGTTCAACAAGGAAAAACCAAGGAGTTTTACAACATTATTGGTTCAACAACTAAAAGCCAACCCAATAGGCCACACCTCAAAAGGGCAAGGGGACCAAATAGGAATTAAGTGATTCCACATCATCTTTGTTAAGAAGGGAGGAAAAACAATTGTTGGAGGTGTGGTGGCCCACATTGGAAAAAAGATTGTCCTAATATTCCTCTTATGCCACCACTTCTAACCGTAATCCTAGCCAACCATGTTAATATTGTAATGCATTTGGGCATGATGCAAATCATTGTTTCACACTCCATCCATAATTGTGGCAAAGTCAATCCCAAACTTCTAAGGTTGGCAAAGGTTAAGGTTTTAGGAAAAAAAACAAAAGGGCAACCAATAAGGGGTGAATTACCAAACCAATTCAAGGCTAACCCAACACCATGCAAGCTAGGTTTGCATGACTAAAGGCCTTAGTCACAAGCATGGCGGCCTATGTGAAATCTAATACATCTAGGTCAGGGAAGGCCAAGGATGGAGAAAATGGCCAATCATATGATTCAAATGTTGACCCATGATTTTTTTGGGGATCCATTTTTTAAAGTTCATTGGTAGTAAACAAAATTATGAACATGGTTAAAAGATTATGGGTCATCGGTAGTAGATGATGGAAACTAAGTTATGGTTTCAAATCCTAACAATATGATCTTAATAGTTGCACTAATGACAAGGGCTAATGCTTAAATGTTAGAACCATTATGAAATATTTGATCCTTAAGGTGGTGGACTCAACATTAGGTGTGGTTCCCATAATCATTTATGTTGACAAAAACCATTCCTAATGCCGTGGGGGTGTCAACCTTTGGTGTGATGTTAAAGAAGACACCTATCATTATTCTTAAGTCCAAAACACCCACAAATTTATTAAGGGAAATTAAAGTGATATGTCAGTTATCATTATTTTCTACCAAAACATTTGTCATGTTAAATATTCAACCAATAATCATGTTTTGTCACTATGAAAAAATCATGTCCATTACAATTTGTCAATTTTGTTGTAATTTAATTATTAAAAAACATTTAAAAATTGTAATTTAGTTACATCAAACCCTTTTTAGTTGCATCGGACAAGATGCAACAAACATAATTTTTTCATAATGGGCAACCACATTATGTGAAAATGAAGGAGCATTAGATGTGGTGGTTAGGTTAGAAGACATTTTTGTACTTTCTAGTTTTCCCCCAATATGTTTTTTAGGCCAACCGCACAAAGGTGTGCAAAGTTCAACATGAATTTTGTAATGTGACTATGGCCAAATTTCATAACCTTCCAATGTAACCAACCATTGATTGGGCTAATGTTATTCTTAGTGTGGTGGTGGTGCATAATGAAGAAAAGAAATTTTCAATTGATTGGGCCGTCAACATGTTAGTATCAACCCCACATAGTGTTATGGATTCAAATGTTCTAATGTTGGGCAAAATTGCGATTGATGGTCTTAAATTAACTGATGTTAATTTCGACCCATACCCATATCAAATATTGGCGTCAATGGGATGGTTAGGAAAGATTCAAAGGTTAACTAAACATGAGATTGTGATTTAAATTAATCCCAACAAACCAACATACAATATTATAATTCAAGCCCAATAAGTGGTCATAAATGTTACATATTATGACATATTGGTAGGAGGTGTGGTTTTGTATCCCTTGGGCATTACCATTGATTTTTGGGAAAAATTACATATTATTACCAAGGTTGGCAAATGGGAGTTAGCCAAAAAACATCACTACCATTGAGATTCAATGGGGGGCAAGCAAGAATATCAAACAAATCAATTATGTTAGCTTCAATTTTAGGCTTTCCACATGGGTTTGAATTATTGGAGGGTAACATCCATGACCAAGCACTACAACAAGAAGGTGTTTCTATATGCCAAGTAATTTCACAAGATTTTCATTGAATTCACTTATCAAGTAGTAAACATAAACAAGTTGAAAAATAATGAATTCATTGGTCTAATGAACAAAGACTAATGAACTACACCCACATTTTGTAATAATGAAAATGTACCTCCAAGTGGCAATGTCAATGCCACAAGGGATGGCATTCATTTTGGTTTCCACATTGGATCCTAGACCACCACGGGGTACATTGACCAATTTCCAAACATGTGCTAATCATTACATTCATCAAGTTTGGCACATTTTGCCGTCACCAAACCCACATTCATTCATGGATATTGGCGATGGGCTTCTAGGTTTGAACTCATTAGATACAAAAGTTATTTAGTGAAATAATCTTACTTGAGTTATTTGGAAGCCCATTAGTTTTAGATTAGTCACAATTCTATAGTTTAACATCTTAGTTTGAAAGTACCATTACGTGGAAAAGGATCCACAACCCAAATAAGTTTCTATGCAAGATGTCATGATGTTATAACAAAGTTATCCCAACTTGTTGCCAACAATAGCCATGCAAGGTTATCAACATTCCCTATTAATCAAACAACATCACCTTATTAGGAGTGGCAAATTTGATTAAGATGGTGCCAATTTACTTTGTTATTTCTAAATGGGTATGCCAAGGTTTTTCAATGGTGGGTATGGGCCAAAGACTTTCAAATCCCATATGAAGTTTGTTTTGGGAATTGATTCATGTTGTGTGATATTTGTAATAGACACACATGCACCTATGTGCATATTTATTGGAAAATGTCCTACCATTGGGGATTTTTCGCCACTTGTTTTGGTTAAATGGTAACAAATTAGGGATTGGATCAACGAGCTACTATAGGTGGATGATGTTATAGTTGATTTAAAAACCTATTGAATTCTAATGGATGTGGATTAACCTAACACTAATAGAGGTGATCCAACAAACATATCAATTCATTTTTGGGTCACCCACATGCTTGGTGGATGACATATTGGATCTAAGACACCATTCATGTAGGTTTGTCGCGATGACTAGCCACCTTTGGCTATAGTCAATAGGGTTGGTTTTCCATTAGTAGTTTTACCAACATTTTTGAATTTTCCATGTTCTCATGTTGTTAAGGATGGAAGCCCAAGGATGGTTTGGGACTCCCATTCATCCAATATGAAGGAACCCAATGTAGATAAAAAGGAACAAGCCATGGGGTTTCGCACTAAGACCATAGCCATGCAAAATATTTTAAAAAGAACTCATAGGCGAATTTTGTGGCAACTTATGGATCTACATTACATCAAATCATGGATTTTTACTTTGACCTTGGCAAAATATAAACATTTTGACCAACAACACCCACCCATTCCACCCACTCTTTCACATGTTGCACCTCCTACTAGGTCAACTATGTCCATGCAAGGGGGTATGAATATTTTACAACATGACAAGTTTAATATCCTTGGTAATTGTGGGTTCAAGGACACCAAGGGGGATTTATGGGTGTGGAACAAGGATTTGGTGTTATGGGACATGGTGGCATTTCCCCACATTTTGCGTAACAATCACATGCCATGCCTTCAACCTTAGGTGCTAAGGATGTTCCATCATCCCAACCCAAAGTATAGACAACCATAGAGACATGGGAACCAAGGATTGGCTTGATGGTTACATGAAGAGACAAGCATGATGCTTGTTACAAGATTTCATTGGATGTTATACTTTCAAGTTGAAGGAATTGGGTCAATTAACATGATAAAAGGTTCGAATCATATTGGAGGAAGATAATCCAATCTTTAAGCGATTTTATAAGTATAGTGAGGTGGAAAGACCTTGGTTCAAGCTTAAACTAAAATAGTTGTTAGATGCAAAATTGGTGGAACTATCTAAAGGTGAATATGCCTCAACAACAATGATGCCAACCAAGAAGAACATTTTTGATAATTGGACCAAATGCCACATGTGTGAAAATTATTGTTTAACAAATAAATGGACCCGTTTGGACAAATATGCCATGCCCCTATTTGAGGAAATCTTTGATGCCCTTGGTCAGGCCAAGGTTTTCAATACCTTGGACTTGAGGTTTGGTTAATTGGACCTCATGATTTACCTACCACATAAAACACTCCAAGTTTTTGGCCTTTGCCTACAAAGGCATGGATATTGTGTTTAGATCCATTATAGAGTATCCTATATATTAAAGTAACAGTGTCTATTTGTCTGTGTGGGCGGTGCCTGAAAGATTCTTCAAATCACTGCTCGTTCCCCAGAAATAACTCATTTGAACACACTGAACAGGGCATTCTTAACTATCTCAGTTTTTGGCCACCTGGAGTTTGCTTGCACGAGGGGTTCACCAAAACCTAGACATGGAATTTTTAAGGACATGATTTTCAGGATGTGACTTTTCAATTTTGGGACGTATACAGTGTGGGTTTCCAAGACCTAAACTTGGAAATTTTTTGGACATGATTTTCAGGACGTGGGATCCTCAATTTTTGGAGACCTGGAGTTTGCACTCCGGGTTTCCAAGACCCAAAAAGACCTGGGAAATTTTAGGATATGGTTTTCAAAACTTGGGATCTCAACTTTGGGGCCTGGATTTCACAAAGGGGGCTTCACATGATCTAGGACCTGAAATTCTTTTGGCACATGATTTTCAGGACATGGATGGGGAACCAGGCGACTTCACAGTGTCCAAAGGTCACGGGCACCCACTAGTAGTAGATTAAGGGATTTTGGATATGAGACCCTTCCAGAAGTTTCGGTAATGGTTCTCTAGGACGACGGAACGTCTCCCTTTCGAGCGTCTTTTCCGAGGCGTCTTTAGTTTTTCGGCTGCCCGTCGTAGATTCCCCCTTGCCTTTGTCTTTTAGTGTATTCGCTCCACACGCGGCGGAACGTAGACAGCGCCATGGCCTCGACCGACAGCTCCGCGGTAGTGCCCGATGGAGGAAAAAGAAGAGTGCGGTTTCACAAGCCAGAGTCTTCGAGGGCAGATTTTGCTTACAGCAGCAATTGAGAGGTTGGTAGTCATCGCCTCGGTGTGTTAGCCGCAAGTCTTTGGACCTGGAGTGTGGTTAGGTTTTCTCTGAGGAAAGCTGAGAGGTCGGGGAAGAAGTTGGTAGAATTCGGACGCGGGGGTGGAACAAGGGTTTGTGGAGATGGCGACGA
This sequence comes from Sphagnum tenellum, assembly GCA_963921925.1. Lineage (NCBI taxonomy): Eukaryota > Viridiplantae > Streptophyta > Sphagnopsida > Sphagnales > Sphagnaceae > Sphagnum > Sphagnum tenellum. The sequence continues at coordinate 9,368,499 of OY998148.1, forward strand.
GGGAGAGGCTTCAATTGAGGCAAGAGAGCGTGGAGAGTTTGTTAGTGCAGGCAGTGCGGCTATGTTGCGTCTGCTGGGTTCCTCTTCTTGTATTGTCCCTTGTTTCCACGCTTTATGGTACTGCAAAAGATAGCTACACCCTGATCCCTGGTCTTGGATTCCCTTCTTCTTCCGATATGAACAACGCTTCTCTGCCGCAGCATCAAAAATTCTATCCAACGGAGCTCTCGTACTCCAATATTAATTCTTCTTCTCAAGGAGGCCGGGTTTCGAAGCTTCATGACGGCGGCCTGTATGAAGGCTCGGAAGACAAGGGACTTCTGGCTCGATATATCGCATCGTTTCTCATCTCTCTTGACGAAGCTGTCATGGAGAGTCTTGTCGACTCGCGAAACAGAATGGCAATGTATGAATCAGGAGGCGTGGAGTCTCCGTCAGTCGGTCCTCCTCTGCCATCCCAAAGCTCCGAGGTAAGGTTTTCAGTTGTCGAATTCCAGTCAAATTCTGCACAGTGCATACACACCTTTGCTACCAATTTAGGGTTTATGCTCCAGTTCCACAATCTACCAGTTGTGCAATGTGGAGAACTTTAACTGAACTATACATCAGTTGGGGGATAAAACACTATGGTGTGTGGTGGGAGATTTGCTTACTGTGCTATGTTGATTCCTTACCTTGCTGTTTGCTTTTCAGACAATTTCCACTGGCTTTGAGGTGTCTTCAACCATGGAAACCAAAGATGGAGTAGCACTAGCACAGACACAAGAGGCAAGGAGTGATGCCATTGAGGCCATGGAACCAATTCCTCAGTTATCTTTGAGGCTCAGAATACTGGGCAAGAATGAAAGTTATGACACGGAGACATTGCAGGATGAAGGAGTAAAAATAGGAATGCCCTCTGCCATGCTTATTGGGGGGAGAGCTGTAGACAGGGGAGTAATGCCTCATATGGGGTTAACAGTGCTCTTTATGTTGGGAGTCCTTGCTGGTGCAATTATGACTTTTTTTGCAGTTTTGGTTTTTCAACATGCAGCCCTCTTGGGGACTGTAGCCTACACTGTTGTGAGCACTTATGTTGGGAAAAGAGTGAGTGCAGTGCAGGCAATGAAGGCTGGATTCCGAACAGGCTTGCTTCGCTTGATATGGCTTGCAGTCCTCCATGACTTGATTCGGGACTTACTGGGTCTACTCATAATCAAAACTGCCTTTGGTGGAGTGATGAAGGGTGAAGCAGTGGATCACTTAGTCTTGCGGCTGTCAACGATGCCGTTTCCTATCCTGGCACCTTTCAGGGATGCTGACAGCAGTGGCTGGGGAATGGCATTCAGGATAGCTGTCTTTGTGATCTTGGATTATGTGTTTGATATGCTGGCATCCTGTGTCTACATAATGGCCTGTTGGGTGACAATTATGGAGAGGGAGCACTGGGGATTTGCGGCATTGGCACGGGCATGCAATTTGGTCACAAGTGTGCAAAATCAGGTTAGAGATTATGTTATCATTGCTCATGCTCAATCCCTCCCTGCCTGGACCATTTTTCTACACTTTTTTGTTTCCAGTGATAACTGTTGAAGAGACCCTTGGCCAGGTTGTCATGTTGAGAACAAAGAAGGAATCATTTCATTTTGTAAGTCTTACCAATGTTTCTGAGGACTTCAACAGTGCATGCAATTCAGCTTTTGCTCCACAGATAGCACAGGCAACTGATGACTCGTAAATTGCATTGGATACAGAGGTTAGAATTTTGTTATGGCCTTTCCAGATTTGTTATTCTCTATTTGATGTTTCAGGATTGCTGTTGATGGTAAGCAGGTGTTGTCACTCAAGCTTCTGGAGAGTTTGTTGTGTGGGAGGAGTGCACGATGGGTGCTACAACAGTTCCTGGGCCCCTTCCTTTCACTTCTACTTGTCTCAGCTGGGCAGTTGTACTTTTGTGTGTGCTGGCTGGTCTTATACTTCTCTGCTCGCTGCAAGCAGGAGACAAATCCCCAGTTTACACACAGAGTGTTGGAAGACTTTCTTGACCGGGTTAGGTAGGGACTTATCCAGTCTACAGTGTAGCCTTCATCTGTAGTTTGTTTGGTTGATGTATGATATCTCTTCAATGAGGTGAGATCACTTGTAGAGTTTTTGCAGTCGCTTATGATTGTGTATATAGGGTGCAGCTGCTGAGGGTAGAATCCTGACCTGGGTAAGAACAGATTGGTAGGGCATCAGAGAGGCCAAGTCGATTGGGACAAATCTTGTTTGCAAAGGTTGATGAGGCCAAATTCTAGAGCACAACTAGTTGATGCTGAAAATAGTTAGCACAGACTTTTGGCACCTTGGCTTCATCCTACATGTACTATTTTGGAATGCATGTAGGTTTGGGTATCACCTGAAGATTGACCCATTAAATGTAGTTGATTCTTGCTGTGGATGCTCTTCTCTGCTTTTTGTGCTTCATTATTAGCTGCTATATTCTCTGCACCTCAGGTTTGGGATGAGCTGAAGCCTGGGAAGTGCCAAAATCCTGCTGTATGTCCATTTATTTGAGGCTCCTTGTGGAAACAGTGGGTTATTTTGTCATATGATATTGGTGAGCTAAAGGTGGTGCACCAGTGAGTTGAGAATGCTACTGACATCCTGTACTTGTTGGTGGAAGGGTTCAAGGTTGTGGCAATTGCTTGTATATTATTCAAAAGGCTCCTCAATTCAGTCTCATAGTCTTGTTTTCTGTATGGTGGGGTTTCCACTTTTTCATTCTTGCTGATTGTTACTGGTTTGGAGTCAGATCTGAACTTGCCCCTCAATTGATTTCTGGAAATCTTGAAAGTCTTGAGAAATTCTTAGTAGTTCTGAGGATGATGTTATTTTGATGTATTGACAAATCTCTTTACCCGTGACAATTTTCTTGCATCAGTGGGTAGGGTTTAATGTAGGATGTATAATAGGATATATGTAAATTCACTTAGTCCGTCCGTACGTCCGTGACGGAGCTCGGGTCCGTCACGGACGGACGACCGGGCCCGGCCAAGCAAAAACGGGGCGCTCTGTTTGTCCAGCTCTTCGGTTTTTAGGGTTTGGAGCTCTAGGGTTTGGAGATCGAATTCGGAGAGTCCGTTCTGTGACGGACCGGGCCCGGCCCGGCAAAAACGGGCCGCTCTGTTTGTCCAGCTCTTCGGTTTCTAGGGTTTGGGTAGATAGGAATCTTTTTCTCTTTGGTTTCTGGGCTTTCCAAAGCTGTGGCGATCGCACATTTGCATTCGCATAGTATTGCACTGTTATGAGATCTCTGTTTGGCAATGTAAAACGAATTTCAACGTTTGTTTTGCCTCAAGCTGCTCCTGTTTGCTGCAGGCCAAGCTCGCGCGAGCGTGTTTGCGCAGCGACACATGTGCCATGGCGCAACTCTGAAGACGAAGGAGGAGGAGGAGGAGGAGGAGGAGAAGGAGAAGACGACGAAGAAGACGAGAAGGCGGAGTAAGCGGAGAAAGTTTTTGATTCTTTTGCAATGCACGAGGAGAAATGGGGATTTGCTAGAATGTAGTCTTTTTTTTTCTGGATTATTTTCTGAGAGATTTTGGATCGAAGAGCACGAGAAGAGAACGCGAAGTTTTTTGATACGATGCTTCTGCTGCTGTTGCCACGTCTTTGCGGTACCTGGGGGAGCACTGCATAGGAGGGAGGAAGTTGGGAGCAATTGTGTGTGTGTGATTTTTTTCTCCCTCTCTCTCAGCACAGACCTAAAACTTCTAGCCCCAAGGCCTTGAATGGAGCGGGGGAGAGGGGGAGGGGAGAAGTTGACACTAATTAGGGTAATCAATTCTGCATTATAGGTAATCAATACCTATAGTGGCCGAAGGTCACGGGCACCCACTAGTAGGATATAATTTAAAGGGGAGTTGTATTACAGGATTCAGCTAGTCTGCTATTTAGCAAAGTTTTTTGACCCCATGAATTGGTAGTCTGATATCTCTTGAACCTACCTTGGATGAAGGTGCTCCATGGTACCTTCTCTTTGAATGAACTTTTAATGTGTGGTCTATTTGGCTAATTTCTATCTCCTTTCAAACGAGTTTAATTTCACAAAGTGTCTCTTGAAGAATAACACAGGTCCTGTTGTGCGTCATAGATCATCCCTTGTTCATAGGTTTGTGGATGATCTTTTTGTTCTTGATTTTTCCGGACTTTGAGAATTTTATGTACCTTGAGCAAGACCCTTTAGTGGTGCCATATACCCAAAAACATCTTTTTACTTGAATTGTACTTCTACAGGCTTCTCTTGTAACTTCTTGGATCTAGATGTGAAACAAAATCCTCAAGCTATGTCCTGTGATATCTTTGACAAATGTTCTCAACCAGCATATGCATATGTATTGAAATGATTTGGATGCCTCATGTTCATTCCAATATCTCAATTACTGCTAAGTTGAGAGTTGTCAATAGTCAATTTTAGAGGTATTTGAGGATTTCTAGTGGTAAGTAGTTCTTTGTCTGCCAGATGGTCAGTCTTATCTTCCTTCTGAAGAATAAAGGCTACCCTCTAAAGATTCTCTTAAAGAGGACTAGAGGGTTGCTCAATAAGGATAATTTCAATATTCGAATTTCAGCATTTGGAGCTGAATATTTCTGTAGTAGTGGGGAGCTTCTTGTAAGCCCACTTAGTCTTTGATCTTTCTTGCTGTCCTTCTCTATGTGTTTTGTCTATCCTGTTGTGACTTTCTGTTTTTGGTGATCTCATGGTGTTTTTGTTTGCTGCTAGCCAGTAGCATGGCTTAGTCTTCCCGCTGCTTGCTGACTTGCAGCAGAAACTTGGTATATAGGTTAGTGTTTTAACTGGCCTTTATCCACTGTAGGGAGTTCATGAAGTTAGTGGGGAAGTTGTGATAGAGGAAGTCCTTATCATACATGCTACTGTTGATGGTCCCTGAAGAGATGTGAGAAGAGTATGATCCCTGAATAGGTGTGAGATTGGCAGCACTATTGTTGATATTGCTTTCATGTTTTATTTTGTTTTTTTCTTGGTTCCTTTGTTCTCTGTTTTGTCTTTTCTTCCTTGGGATTCTTTGTGGCTTGTTGAAGAAGGGTTAACTTCGCTTTGCTTTTTAATTGTGAGAATGGAGACTTCTTGTTTCTTATGGGAGATATTTCGATCCAGGTTCATCATGATTCCATTTATCTCTAGTAGAACTGGAAAGGTATTTATATTTCACCTGGTGCCCAATCCTTCATTGGGCACCAGGTCCATACTGTGCATCTGTGTAGGATTTGGGATACAGTTTTGGCTTGAAATTGGAAACCATCTCAGGATTATATCTAGAGATGTAACTGGACTCACTAAGGTTTTTGGTTTAATACAAGTCATAAATTGCAGGAGTGTTGAAGTCAGGAGGCCAATTCACCCATTTCTGCAGCATAATTTGGAGGTCAAATCTCACCCTATCCTGCAGTAAGCCAAATTCTGCAGCATTCCCATGGAGTTCTCCCATCCGTTCCCCTCCCTTTGATGTTAGATAAGGGGCTGGTTACTGCCCATTCTGGCAAAGATCATACCCATGAGCTCAATAACTGGTGAGTATTGGGAATTCTGGCTCCCTGAAAGATCTTGGATGAGCCAATCCTTGCACCTTTCACACCCTGAGCTCAATGGCTGGCGGGTATTGGGAATTCTGGCAACCAGAAAGACCTTGGACGAGCCAATTCTTGCACCAATCACACCCATGAGCTCAATGGCTGGTGGATATTGGGAATTCTGGCAACCAGAAAGACCTTGGACGAGCCAATTCTTAAACCAATCACACCCATGAGCTCAATGGCTGTGGATATTGGGAATTCTGGCAACCAGAAAGACCTTGGATGAGCCAATTCTTGCACCAATCACACCCATGAGCTCAATGGCTGGTGGGTATTGGGAGTTCTGGCTCCCAGAAAGACCTTGGACGAGCCCATGAGGAGGCGGCTAATGATCGCGAGACTTGCCAGAACTGGCAGCACGGAGCCTGCCACCTAGTTTGTTTTATAATCAAATTACCTAACAAATTTATAGGGTTCCACATTCTTTTGTTTTCTTAGAGTGCTTGGGTCTTTCTGCATTTAAGATAAAACCCAAAGTTGGACATAAATAAAGACCTGGTTTGATTTTGTTATTTTTTTCCCTTATACCCGATGGATACCACAAGAAAAAAAAAAAAACCCCAAGCAAACATTCTGTTTTTGAAACGCCCCCAAAATATGCTGTGTAACATGCCCTCTTCTAATTACACAAAAAAAAAGAGAGACAAAATCAAAGCAGGTATTTAGCACTGTTGGGTGGGTATGTCATTTTTTTAGAACCGCCAGTTCCGGGTATTTGATTCAGGTTTCTAATACCCGTTAAAAACTAGTCTTTTGGTGGGAATTGGGGGAGGAGGGTAAATCACTTGCCCTTCTACTTTTTTTATGGAAATGTCATGAGTTTCAAAGGCAAGCAAATAATTAACTTCAAGTAGCCTATTGTACAATTTGGGGATTGGAATGCTTATTAGGGTATTGGATGATTGTAAGCTAAGATAGGATGTACAAGAAGTGTGAAAATATTAGATAATATAGCTAAGATAGGATGTACAAGAAGTGTGAAAATAATAAACCCCAACACCCAAACTTTAAAAAAAAACCCACCAAAATTTAGTAGATATTTCCTGTATTCTAAGCTTGTGGGGGGGCCAATCAAAAACTCAGCTGTTGTTGGTATAGATAGTTTAACACCATTTCGTAGATTGGTTTTCTCCTGCCACATAGATGCAACCACCACCGAGTCGTAATTTCTGCTTGCCAAGCTCAAAGAAGAAAGAAAGAAAGAAACAAACACAAGCACATGCTTTCTTTCTTTCTGTCTTTCTCCCAAATGCAATTTTTAAAATCTTATTTGGAAGTTGTTGAAGTTGTCATCATCATAAATTTTGGTGGTTGTCATCATCATCATCATCAAGTTTCTCGAACAAAATAATAGCACAAGAAAAAGAGGAGACGTTCCATCATCATCATCATCATCATCATGTTTTAGGTTTTTGAAGCACCATTCCTAATTTGCAAATTCTTGTAGTTTTGTAAGGAGCTGTTGTTGTTGTTGTTGCTGTGCCACCATTGCTCCATCCCTGACTTCCCTGCCGTTGTGTTTCTTCTTTGTCGCACGCTGTCTGTTTTCGTTGCAAGCAAGATTGCTTTTTTGCTCTCTTGTCTTTTGCATCTGCTCCGAGCTGTTGGGGCTGATTTTTTCATTGCTCGCCTCTTTTTTGCCGCTCCGCAAATTCCAATCGGGCTGGCTGCGATTTTAGGGTTTCGTGAGTGAAGAAGAAAAAGTAAGGGCGCCCGGGGAGGGGGGATGTATATTGATGATTCCTTGAGCTTTGTGGCGATGGTGGCTAGGTAGCTATTTAGGGTTTCGTGAGTGAAGAAGAAGTTAAGGGACCAGTGTATTGATGATGATGATGATGATGACAATTCCTTCAGTTTTGTGGCGATTTCTAAGTAGACAGTAATTAGTCAGTCATCTGGAAGCAATTTCCGACGCATGTGGCGGGTGAATCCAAGGGGGGATTGGTATATCCTCCAGCTAGTTTTTGTGTTTTTGGAAGGTAAGGGGGGAAGTGAGGGGGATGGTTTTTGGAGCGTAGGAGGAGGATGTGCAACATGAAGCAGGGTTTTGTGGAGTGTATGTGCTATGGCTCAACATGGTTGGGTTAAACTCGAGCGGGGAGGAGGAACACGGAGTGGGGTTGCGGAGGGGAGGGGGCTGGCTTCTTCACGGAGGTGGCAACCAGGTGACGCTGAGGGCAGTATGAAGACTGGTGATTTGCCTTTGCATCACTATCTTATTCAAAACTTGAAACCGCTGTAAGTCTTCTTTTGGCCACTTGCCGCATCTTTCCCTGTCACAAACCCTATCGGTTGCACCCTAATGTTACAGCTTACTGCACACTAACCTAATGGTGTACATTTTCTGTCACATGGCTGTGAAACTTTTGTAACTGATTTGTTCCATTCTTCCAGTCCTATACAAGAGAGGGTGTTTTTTCCATGGAAACTTGTATGTGTCCCAGAGGCATCTTCCATCATGGGTGTCTTCCATCATGTTCCGTCAGGTTCAATTGCATTGGCCTGCTATCCATCTTCAATTACTCTAGAGTGATGATAGGATTGCTGGATACTTTGCATTTTGCTGACAACATCTAAAACCCTTCTTCTCTAGTGCATCCCTCTGACAAAACTATCTTGTTGTTGTTTTTCTTTGTTTAGTCTTTTTCCACTTGTAATGTGGTAAAGTCTTATGCCAGAGGATGTTAAATAAGAAGCATCTCTCTCTCATGTCAAATTCGTGTCAAGCTCTATACTTCACAAATATGCATTGCAGCTATATATGCTGCAAGCTAGGACATGTCAACTTTTCTCTGCTGCTGCAACACAGTTTGCTCTCTTGAGTTTCCTTTGCATTTGTATCTCTCTTCTCTTCCTCCCCATGAGAGTTGTGATGTACAGATTGTCCTTCAGTACAGAATTGTATGTCATCTCATGTAATTTCAGATATGTAGTATGCACTTGAAAGTTAATTTTAGTGTGTGAGGAAGCATAGAAGTATGTGGACATGTCAAAGTGATTTATGCTGCATGGCTGGTTGGGGTACAGGACAGAGGCAGATCCAACTTTGCTGGCAGACTATGTTGCTGCCCTTTTGAAGAATGATAAGTCCAAGAAGGAACTTCAGAAGTTGTGTATTGGCCAGCTATATGACTTCCTTGGAGAGGGTAAGTGTTTACAACTGGAGAACAGCTACTATGTTGTGTGATTTTTTGCTGACCTTGCTTCATCTCCTAACATGTTGTGTAGTATTGTTGCAGTCTGTGTCCCTTTCCCTTCCAGCTGCAGTCTCCTATTTGTATGTTGTCTATCAATCTTGGACTATTCTAATGGAAATTTTTGTCTCATTGCTCTTAATAGTCTGTTCACCCATGATGCAGAGAATGAGTATGACTTGCGAGTATATCCAACTGTTTGCAGGAACAAAGCCATTTGTCTTTAATCTGTTTCATGCACTGGAGGATGGAACTATCTCTTCTGTTGCAGACAAGCTGGAAGGCAGCAAGCACCTGGAGTCAACAGATGCTACAGGTGGTGCATTGGAGATGCGCACGTCACCTTCACATCTAGAACAACTTCCAGGCAGTGGGTTGTACACTTGGAATGAGGAGGGTGAGGAAGAGGAGAGCAGTGATGAAGATCGCAACCACAAGCATCGACGACGTGTCTCGCAATCTCGCTCCTTAGACCGTAGTGATGAGCCTGATTCTTCACACTTCAATGGGCAGCCTCCAAATGATTTGAAGCACCGAGCTACTGATCGTACCAGAGGGATTGGCCACTTTGTTAGAGAGCGGCCAACAAAATATGACAGACGATCAGGTCGAGAGCATGCAGGAAGGCATTTTAGTAATGGGGATGAACTGCAGCAAAACATGATACAAGGAGGGCCACCAATCCGAGGGGAGGCAGCTGGCCTGCGGTATGATGGCATGCACATGTTCCGAGGCCGAGAAGGAGCTGGACCTTGGGGTATGCCTCTTCGGCCACCTCCATTTCTAGAGGGACCCCCTCCACTCTTACCCCCAAGCTCAGGCTTCTATCCTGGGGTCAGGGCTATGGCTGGTCGAGGTGCAGAGTGGTCAACAGGATTTGGACCAATGAGTGGCATGAGCTCTGGTCCCTTGGAACATGCTCATCGTGGTCAAGGCTTAGGTGCAGTTGGCTTGGGGATCAACATGCGCATTGGGCGGCCAAGATGCCTGGATTTTGAAGAGCGTGGGTTTTGTCTAAGGGGGGATTTGTGTCCTATGGAACATGGTGCCAACAGGATTGTTGTTGAAGATGTGCAGGTACTTGCCAAATCTGTTCGTTCTGACTTAGGGGATAGTAGTATTCTATCCTGATGTTTGCTACTATTTTTGGTTTTGTCAGGGATCTATTTTCTTAATCCAAGCTCTTCTGGTTCTTTCACTTTCAAAGCCAAACTGAAAGAGTGCAGCCGGTTAGTTTTTCTTATTTTTCTTAAGCGTGATAGGACCTTTGTTTTCTTACATGTTGGTGTGCTGTCCACTATTCCATGATGGAGAAGGAGGTGCCCGCTGTTCTGCAGGGGACTATCTAGTGAGGACCCCTGGGCAATTGCTATTTTGAATCTTGGTTGAGCAAATAAGTACTCTCAGACATCATATTCTCAAAAGACATTTCCTCCTCTTTGCTTTCATTCAGCTACTGCCTTGCAATCTATATAGGGTGGGTGTCTTAGCCCTGTGCAGAGTGATTCATTACTTCATTACATGGGTAGCAGGCAGTTGACTGCCCCACGATTAGTCAACAGAACCCATGGTGGAGAGATTAAGATAACCAGGATGCTGAGAGATGGTGGTTACTCAGGCTGACAATGTGGTCCTGACTTTGCAGAGCCTTTCCAAGTTCAATTTGCCTGTCACACTGCCTAATGGACGTGGCGTGAGCATGGGCTCTGGGGCCCTGACAGTCTCATCAGCACCGATGCTTCCTTCCACTCAAGCAACGGGGAGTAGAGGAGCTCCTGCCAGTCGGGAGCCAGGTGTCCCTCCAATAGGAGAGGTGCCAGTCCCAGCCAACGAACCTGACTTGTATGACCCAGATCAGCCTTTATGGAGTAAAGAACGAATTGAAGCATCAGGGATGATAACAAAGCTACCATCATTTCGCAAGAGACCCCAAGAGCAGGGCCAGGAGGGAGATGCAGGCAGCAAGGACAAGACTGACAGAGCTAGTGAGGCTGTGAGTAGAGGAGCAACTGATGGTGGTATACATGGAATTGATGTAGGTTCTACTGTGTGGGATAGGATTGGACCTGTTGATCGAGGTGCAGAGGGCAGACTACAAGAGAAGGATACAATAGAGGACCAGCAAGTTCAAAGTAGAGGACATGGACTTTGGCCAGGGAAATGGGATCGCAAAGAGGAGACTCTGCATGTGCATACGGTTACAGGACATGGGCAAGGGAGTAGTGCACAAGGGGAAGTAGGACTGGCTGTTCAGCGGGCTAAGGATGGGTCAAGCATAGGGTCACAATCAACTGTAGCTCGTGGTTCAGGATCAGAGCGAGCCCAGCAGACATTATATGTAAGCTGCATACCTCCCACCTCAAATAAGGCTGAAGTCTTGTTATTGCACTTTGAGAAGTTTGGACAGGTTGTGGATGTACGAATTCCACCACACAGTGATAGAGCTTTTGTCCAATTTGCTTCTCGAGAAGCTGCAGAATCAGCCCTGGCATCACCAGATGCTGTCATGGGGAATCGTTTCATCCGGCTTTCTTGGGCCAACCGTGACAGCATCTCAAATGGGAATGTTGGACCAGTCCCCATCACTGCACACTTGATACCTCTACGCTCTGAGCCTGCAGCTGCTCATTCTGTACACACTTCAAAAGGAAGGGGCAAGCATGGACTTGTTATGTTGAATGGGACAGGTGCAAGCTATGTGCCAGAAACTCTAGCAATAGAAGGGGTCGGCCAGATGGCCACATCACGAGGTTCAATATCCTCTGTGGCTGCCACAGGAGGAATTGTACAGAAAAAGCAGGAGGAGCTGGAGATGATGCGAGAGAAGATCCGTCAGAAGCAGGAGGCTCTTGCCAAGAAGCGTGATGATTTTCGGCGTAAGCTTGACAGACTTGCTAATCAGGTAAATTGTCCTCCATGTTGCTGTGTTGTGTCCAGCAGTCATTACAATGACAGGGCTCAATCATGAAAAGTTGCAGGTCACAGTGATTTTGATCTGTAGTGCTGGATCTCCTCATTGGCACATTTTTTGTGGACCCAGGGTTCTGGAGGGCAAGGAGATGCCTCAGGAGGTCTGCAGCCTCACAAACGACAGAAGCTGGATGATAATGGAGACTCTAATGATCTGAAGGAAAGTGCAGTGGCAGATGGTGGTCCGACTGCTGCTGCATTGACAAGAACTATCTCAGGAGATGTCCCACAGGCCTCACCCAAGCTTGCAAAACCACCACATGTAAAAAACACTTCTGGTGCAATGGCTGCTCACACCTCTCAGGCTGCTTGGGGTCCTGCCCGTTTCAAATTGGACAATCGACCCTCTGTCCTTAGGGTCCTTGCACCACTTCCAGCTACCTTAACAGATGTAAGTTTTACCTTCTCTGAATCTCCTGGACTACGCCTGATCATTCTCTGAACTTATTTGAGAAATGGTATGTAACCATCCAACCTGCAACCTTTTTTCCAAGGATTGAAATTAGTTTCAAGATTGACACAATTCCATGCTTTTGGCAGGTAGAAGTTGTAAGGGGACATTTTGCAATGTTTGGAGAAGTTGCCAGTGTGGAAGTGGAGGATGCAGAAGGTCACAAGATTGACACCATACAACCTTTGACTGCCAATAGTAACTTACGTGTGAGTTTCACAAATCGGCAAAGTGCAGAGAGAGCACTAGGGCAAGGCAGGTGGTTACAAGGCCAAACTCTGCATCTAACTTGGGCTCCTGTGTCTTCAAGTAGTCGGACTACTGAGGGGCATGGAGCTGCCAATAGTTCTCTCTTGACAGGGAATCAACAGGTCTGTAATAGGGAAGGAAATGGACATGGTGAAAGTGTGAGGATGGGAGCATACACCTCCGAGGAAGATAATGCAAGTGCCAATGATGAAACAAAGCAGGTTTTGTTGAGAGTGCCACAGCAGCAGTGACCAGAACAAGGTACAAATACATAAGATGTGAGCAGTGATCTTACAGCTGTGAGTCACTTCATTGAAATGGTGCCGACTCCCTTGCATAGTGAAATGTGCACCTAAGGATTGGTGAGGTAACTACACAAAGTTAAGCATAGGTGAGATTCTGTCTTTTGTATGGCTTTCTGTTACAATCCTGGAGAATGAGTAGCAGCAAGAAGTCACCCACTGTGCAGCTCATTATGTAGTCTAGACAGCTATAATTTGGCATACAAACGAAGAAGTCAATTGGCTTTTTGGGTTTAACTGTCAAGCAGTGAGGGTTTAGTCATGTGCAGGCCATATTAGTGTGCAACTTTTTTATCAAGTTCTGTGATTTGTGCTGTACTTCTGATGGGTAGGTTTCAACAATCTGAGGTTCTTCTACTTTTTGGCCAAGATTGGTCACTCTCCAAGTAAACAATGTAACAGCATTGGCATGTGGCAACTGCTGACAGTGTTTCATTTTTGGATAGGTCAACAGAAAGCTTTGCACAAGCTACAGGCATTCTTTCATACTGAAAAATGCATCCCAATCCTGACCCCCTGTTACATTCAACTTTCATTTTGGTCTGTTGAGTTGATATTCTGACAGATCAATTGGGTATTTCATGTGTAATTTTAAGATGGAGATGCTCATCCCAAAGTAGCAACTGAATAGATTCTAGATGGAATTCTTACAACGCCCTTTGTAAGTGTTGTGATCAACTCAAAAGAAATCCTGATGTTGGCTCTGCCTGTAAGGGAAAGGCCTTACTTGGGCAAAACATTTTGTCCTGCATTTAGAGGAATGTACACTGGGTGTCACTGTGAACTATGAGTTCTTTTTTTGGGAATTTCATGGAACATATGCTAGCTAAAGTTTGTCCAGTTTGAACCTGTGAGGGGCAAAGCAACTAGAGTTTTCCTTAAAGCCCTTTTGGCTTAGCTTTCACCTCTCATTTGGTGTCTCAATCCCTTTTGGTTGGTGGTCATGTTAAGCATGTAAGTTTAGTTACTTGGTTAGGCCCCAGTTAGTTGAGTAAACTAGGTCAGTTCAGTTATTTGGATTATATCTCAAATTAGTTTAGGTGTGGATAAAGTTGGGGTATTTTTATTGATAAGATATAATCTTAAGTTAGGTGATCTCAAATCACTTTTGATGATATATGATCTAAAAAACACATAGGTTTTGTTATCGCAATTTGTTTTTGCACAGTTTCTTTTGTCTTTTGCTTCATGTTTTTTAGACTTGAATTCTTCTTTGTTATAGGTGAGTTGTATACTTTGAATCATCAAAAGTTTGGTGTAGTATTGTGTTCTATTATTGCTAGATTCAGTTTTGTTTAACAACTTGGTTAATTTTTTGTTGTTTTCGAATTGCAGCAAGTAGGAGTTTACAAATGTGGGAGTATTCTTGGTTTGCTTCTTGAGTTGAAGATGTTGGTTCCATGATTTTGTGATTCCTGAGTGTGGTCTTCATGAAAAAATTCATTGAGAGTTAAACCTAACCATTGCTTAGACCTTAGAGTTTGTTGTCTGGAAAAAAGGAAAAGAAACAAAAAGAAACCATCCAGGAAAAGGCCTTTATTCATGTCACAAGTGACCCTGTCTCTCTTATTCTCTCTTTTTGTTGAAATTGGCTCTACATATTCAACAAGGCAATGAAATTGACAAAATGAAAGGTGGGGAGGACTCACCTCACTATTATGACCTTTGTGCTTGTGGTTGCTTTGTTCATTCAAGATTAATAATAACAAATGAAGTTGCAATAGGAGCAAAGGAAGGGGTTCACCAAGAAGAAGCAATAGTGGAAAGAGTTGAATTTCATTGTCATCATGTGTTGAAAAATTTTACACCTTTTCAAGACCTCAAGAGGTTCAACTCCATTATGCAAGTTTGGGTGTTTTGGACTAGGTTTGAAATAAGGAGGTCTATGGGTTAAATCCATTTTTTAATAAAAACTTTTCATTTTTAAAAGCTTTTATTCCAAATCTAGAGGTTAGGTTCATCATACTTGCAATGAACAATGGTTTGGTGACCCAACAATTTTTTTTTATTAAAAGCATTTCAAACAAGTTGATGCTTATGGTCAAACATGTCATCACATCATTTTACATTGCGACATGAGGTGAATAGTTTTGAATTAATCATGATTTTATAATCTTACATCGTAATTTGGAGATATCGTTATGTGTAAAAGGATGCACACACTAAATAAACCTCCATGCAACATGTCATCGCACCTTAAGACAAGCCAAGGTTTATTTTAAATTTACATTATCTGGTTATCATTAATTGCCATTGAGATTAGGTGACAAATTCAAAACAACACTTTGAGGAATTGATCATCATGTGAAGGATTATTTGTACTAGTGAATTTTTTTGCCATTTGGTTTGAAAAATACTTTTGTAGAATTCAAGAACGTCATGGATCAAATGTTGGTAAGATTTTCAATTTGTTAAATGCAACATCAATGACATTATTTTAAAAATTTGACTTAGGAAAATCACTAGCATGAATGACATTGCCAACATCATTGTCAACATTATTGTCAACATCATCTTGAACATTGTACTTTTAATTAATTGTTAATTCCCTTTTAATTCATTCCTAATTTATTCTTAGTCCAATCATGGGTCACATGGGTAGACATGGACCACATGTGGGTAGTCATGGGCTACACTTGAGGATGAAGCTTCCATAAAGGTTTCTTTGAATTATGTCCTCAAGGGGTATAATAAAGGTAGGACCCTCAATTACCTTTAGTCTTTTCAACACCAATTTTGAGTGTGTTTTCTTATCATAACATTGTTTTGTTCTTGCAACAAAATTTAGTTGTTTGCACATGTTTTGTTTTTTAATTTTGTGATGTGGATTTAGAACTAGGTTTACCTTTGTTTTCATCTTGGTTTTAGAAAATCCTATAGACTTGGTTGTTTTCGTGCCCATTACCATCACATGTATCATTTGCATGACGTGTAAGGAACATAACTTAAAACATCATCCAAATACATATCGGTTTTGTTATATTCAATTGGAATACCTAGGTCACATGATTTATCTAGATGGATTATGGGTTTAGAAGACCAAGGTTGAAACAATCACATAGGTTCCCCAACCAATGAATGTTGCATCTAATGGATGGTGTGCCGGTGGGTGTTGGTTCATTGTGGCCCCTATAAAGAGAACAAAAAAATAAAGGAAGAGGATGGGGCATGGCATTTTATTTTTTCCATGAAATCTTGGCCAACTTGTAAAAACAAAAGCTTCTAGCCAAGCTTTTCTTATACCCACTCCTCTTATAAGAAAAAAAAAAGAAAAAGAGAAAAAAAAAAAAGGGTAAAAGAGACACTTGGTTTTGTTGTTGTTGAAGTATAAAAGAAGAAAAAGACAAAGAAAAATTCAAAACTTTTCATGTGCACATGCCACAATTTGGCATAAACTAGTTTCATATTAAGTTGTGATGAAAAAATATGTTTTGCACCCTATTTGGGGACAATGTAAATTTTTGATGCCATGTATGGCGTTATGTCATGTGAATGGCCCAAACTTGGCCTTCCTATGTCATGTTTTCAAGGCTTTATTATGTGATGAGTTGTTTGTTTCACAGCTTTTGACATGGGCATGTTATGGAGAACACATTAAATAACACCATATTGGCTAACATAACTTATAAGCTTGGGCACATAGAGGAAACACATTGGATGAGATTTGATTAAAAATGTTTGCTTTAATGACCTTTCAAAGGTTGTTAATTGCCTTTTGGAATCATCTAATTACTCAAAACATTGTAAATAACAATTTTAAGTTAAAATGATTATAGTTACATAGGTCTCAATTAATGTTGGACAAATGTAATGATCTTTTGTATATGTGGATCAATATTTTAAAAAAAAGTTCCTCAAGTAGGTGCATTGGTTAGGATCCTTAGCATAAATTAGTAGTAAAATGCAGCTCTGTCCTTGTGGACTAGTAGATTTTTTTGGGAATCCTGCCTAGTTTTGATGACCTATAGGAACACATTGTTTAAATCTAGTGATTTCTAATCTATTTTGGTTAAGATATGGTGATTGTTTAAAAAAAAATTCAAAAATCCTTTTTTTAGATTTGCTAACCCATTTTTTTTGTTGTTAGATTGCAAAAATTCGCCAAAAAAAAACAAAGGTATACATATTAAAAATTTGTGTTTATTTTGTGAGGTCCTTTTGTTGCCCTTTTGGTATTGTTGAAAAGCCCTTCACAAGGTAATGTGCGTGTTTGTCATTTCACAATTTTTGGATTGATGGAACAAAAGTTATTATATTGGATTTAGAATGATTTTCGTCCTTGAAAATTAATTACAAGCATTTAAATGATATTTCTCACAATTATGTTTTTTTGGAAAATAATGTTTCTTAGAAATTTGAAAAACGTTGTTTTGGAAACTTGTATCCCCTTGGATGAATTTCATTGTTTTTGCAATTTCATCCATGTTGTTGAATACCATGTATGATCGATTTCATGTAGGCAATATGTTTCATTAATACCATCCACATGATCATTTTTGTCCATGTTATGTAATGTGTAAATGTGTTGGCAATATTATCCATGTCAAATGTGTAAATTTTATACAACTTGACTATGACATTATGTGTTTTTGCACTAGGATGATTTGTTCAATCTTAATGTTGATTTAGGTATTTACTAGCTTAGGTTAGCTTCACATTCACAAAACCAATAAATATTTTCAAGAAGTGAATTCATTTAATTGTTTTTGGAAATATTTATTTTTTGAAGATCTATAGAAATCTACTTATGACATTGTCATGTGAACGGTGAAATTATTTAGATCAGATGGATGTTGTTTGAAAATGAATGGATGACATTCATATGAACATATCTACATCAATGCCATCTATCTAACATGGATGAATGCCATTTGAGAATGAATGAATATAATTTGACAACCATGGATGTATTCATTCATTCATATTTGTACATGGGGAATATACGAATATACATGTTTTGTACATACGTTCTTCCGAGTAATGGATGTTAAAAAGTCAACCTTTTGACTGGGTTGAAGCATCTTTTTTGTTTGTAAAGGCAGAGCATCTTTGACCCTTCGTGATCCGACCCTTCGCCTCCTCCTCCTCGCGAATTGAAACGTCTACTAGTTGATTATTGGCTATGGTGTGTATTGGTGTGTGTGAGCGCGCGCGCGATCGATCGATGTGCATCTACGAGTTGCTTCTTGGGTCGTAATGTCTGTGACACCAAGCTTGTGATGCAGATGTTGGAGTTGAAGAATACTAATAGGAGCAGCTTGGATGATGGCTTTTTCACAGCAATCGGGTACGCACAAGATTTTTCCTCTTTTGGAAAATTTCAGCAATCAGGTCTTTACTTTGGGTGCATGAATTATTTTCTGTCGCATCTTGATGGAGATGGGTCATACATTATTGAATCAGCTCGAGTGAGAGAAGAATAGGATTTAGAATTAAAAAAAGGTGCGCAAGTTTTTGTTATTATTTCCAGTGCACGTGGTTGGACCCTGTGAATTTTACTTAAGAAAGCTCAGGTTTAGGGTTTAGAGTTTAGGGTTTAGCAGCTTGAGCTTTCATCAGGGTTTCTGAGTGTGTATTGAATCTCCAAAACATTGGGTTGTTGCAACATTCAGAAAGAGACAGTTTGTGCTGAAAAACGAAATAAAAACCTTGTCTCTTTGTGCAGTTTGTGGTGCAACTTGTGTAGCTGCCAACAGTTTTCAAAAGAGTATCAGGTGTTGTACACCACCTGAGATCTACAGGTTCTCTTCTCTGCCTACTACAAGACATATGCAACCATGATCTCGTCAGCAGATGGTCGTGGTCCCCACAGCACACATTCAGTACTGTGCTTGTAATTGACTGAAAGGCGCCTCTTCAGTGAGGAGCTCAAAGGCGCCTCCGGGAGGACCTCGCTGCAAATCGGGTGCCACGTATTCGCTGGCTGCATCATGGTGGCCTCGAAGCAAGTAGAGAACAGCCTAGGGTTGCGGTTGGGGCTCACAGCAGCCTCAGCCATGGCATCAGAGGCTGTTACATTTCCAATTGACATCACCAAAACACGCCTGCAGCTACAAGGTGAGCTTGGTGTCACCCATGGGGTGGTCAAGCGTGGTGCACTCAGTACAGCAGTGGCTATTGGCAGGGAAGAGGGAATGTCAGGTCTCTATCGAGGTCTGTCACCAGCACTTCTACGCCATGTATTCTACACCAGCATTCGAATTGTCACATATGAACAGCTTCGCAAATTGTTAAGTGAAGGAGACGATCCTCAAAATATTTCTATAACTAATAAGGCACTTATCGGTGGCACCTCTGGAATCATTGGACAGGTCTATTTTTCTACCATAGTAGGCTGACATTGCACTTGGTTCAAGTTGTAGTTGTGTTTCTTCTGACTTGTGAATCTTCTATCAATGGAGCTGCAGTCTTAGCTAGATGGTTGCACCTCAAAACCTGGAAGCTCTGATTCTTTTGTAGCACTCTGTAACACATGGTGATAAAAGAACAGGTGATAGCAAGTCCAGCGGATTTGGTGAAGGTGCGAATGCAAGCAGATGGAAGGTTGGTGAAGCTTGGTCACATGCCACGTTACACTGGGATGGTGGATGCTTTTCGGAAGATAGTGCAAGCAGAGGGCATCACTGGGCTTTGGAGAGGAGTGGGGCCAAATGCACAACGTGCATTTCTAGTGAACATGGGAGAGTTGGCATGTTACGATCAAGCAAAGCAATGGGTTATTGGGAATGGCATTTCTGGCGACAACATCGGCACACACACACTTGCATCAGTGATTTCTGGGTTGTCTGCCACCATCCTGAGCTGCCCTGCTGATGTAGTCAAGACTCGCATGATGAACCAAGCATTGGATTCAGGGGGTGCATCTTCTTATCGCAACTCACTTGACTGTTTGTCAAAAACTGTGAAAGCAGAAGGCATCCTTGCTCTTTGGAAGGGATTCTTCCCTACATGGGCAAGGTTGGGTCCATGGCAATTTGTATTCTGGGTTTCATATGAACAACTCCGCCTTCTCAGTGGCCTATCCTCATTCTAGTAGTTCTCCATTTACTCTATAAACAAAGTAGAGGCAGTTTTGTGAACTGTGATTATATTCTTCCATCTATTCCTTTAGGCTTAGATGCATGCCTATATAGGGCAAAACTAAAATGAAAATGAAGGCTACCCTCACAAGCTTGTTGCCGCTTGGTCAGGTATACTAACAAAATATTTTGATTAGCTTATGTCTCTCAAGTGCTGACTGACGTCATGTTTGAGCCTTCCCATCACTTCTGGAAATGCAACAGAAACCCAGGATGCAGATATTCTTTTTCTTTCAGGAATGAGATGAACATTGGGTTGCAGATAATCATTATTTTGGAGGCATGTATAAATGGTGCAGAGATCCTCTGCCTTCAGAGAGATCTCCTTACATTCTTCTTTTATCTTCACTAGTATGGAGTGTTGCTGTAGAGGATTGTTGTCTCAAGGATTCCATGTGCATGAGATGCTCAGTTTAGTGTTCTGGTTTGGATGTTTGCCAAAGCTAGACAATTGATTTTCATACCCAACAAATGCAAGGACTTGCCAGATGTGTGCCTCAGAAGATGAAGCAACTTGGGTAAGTTTCCAATGCAGCACAGAGAGAGAGAGAGAGAGAGAGAGAGAGAGAGGTGGGGGGAGGGGAAGGAGGAGGATGTTTCTCCCTGGATCTACAGCTGTGGTTGAATTCTTATCCTCTACTCTCTGTTGCAAGCTCATCTCTGAAACTTATTGTAAGAGATTGTATGACTGAGCTCATCTTCAACCTTACCAAGCTCCTCCCTTTTGAGTCTCGAATGCAGAAAGAAAATTGTAATAGGACGGTCCAGAAAAGCATTCAAGGTTAGAATTCAGGATTCTGGGTTGAAGGATCTGGGTCTGGTTCTGTTGCAAAATCTGTTTTCACATTGTGGGTTGGGCAGGTGGGGATGAGAGAGAGAGAGAGAGAGATTTGCAGCAGGGATGAGGTTTGTGGCCAGGAAGTGGAGCAGGAATTAGGCCAGAAAAGGGTCTAAGGTTTTGTTGTTTGTTTTTGGAGAAGGGGAGAGAAGAGGGGAGAAGAGGAAGAAGCGGGAGGAGATTCAGATGTTTGTAACAGCAGTAAGGCTGTTGGCAAATAAGGCAAGAGTATGAGAATCTGGGCCTGTCAAGGTTTCTGACCCTGGGGAGCAAGCACAGTCCACCTTGGAAACTCTTGTCAATATCGCCAAAGAGCATGAACCCTCACTGTGAAAGGCTGCTGGCAGCATGCTTCTCAGGTATGGGTTTTCAGATCTCTGTTTGTGTTCAGATTGCAAGTCTCTGGTTCACTTTTGGTCATTGAGCTCTCTTGGGTCATTCCTCTCTTTCTTCTCTCTTTTGCAATGGGTATACAGCTGCAGAGCACTGCCTGGCTATTAAGAGAAGAGGAAACTAATTAGAGAATACAGGTTTGAGAAGCAAGAGGCAAGTGAAACTGATGCTGCAGCAGATGAGGGAGAAGAAACAAGTGAAACTTGTGGGCAACTCCACAGGAAAGGGTCCTTTTGATGAGTTTTTTTTCCTATGTGGAAACAGCCAAAGTAGTGAGAAACAAACCCAGCACCACTTCACAAGATGACACAGCAGCAGTTGAAACTGTTCATTCCACTTGAGGAACATGAAGACAAGATGATGTGCACACCCAATGGTTTGTCTCCTGTCCCTTGCCTGTTCTTACCAGTTTTTAAGCTCATACATTTGCATGAGGTTCCTGACAAGATGTGCACAGCCAGTGGTTTGTCTCCTCCCTTGCCTATTCTTACCAGTTCTGAGTTCAGACATTACCTGAGGCTCCTGACAAGATGTCTATGGCTGATTTCCTCCTTTGCTTGTGTCTCTTCTTACCAGTTTTTGTGCTTGTACACTTCACGATGCTCCATACTGCTGATTCTCTATGAACCAGAGGATATGTGGAGAAGGATGAATAGTTTTTGGAGTTTTAGAGCTTTTATGCTTCAAACCCATTCTGTCAAAGAGCTTCCTGAAATTACTTGCAGCTCTTCAATGTTATTGGTGATAAAAGTGATCATCTGACACTTTGTGAGCAACTCTCATTAGGTTATGACTGCACTCACTGTCATGTTACTGTTGAACTATGAAACTCAGCCTATGCAATCCCCTATGATTTAACTGTCCAAATACTCTAGGATTTTGAGGTTGCCTTCTACTAACATGGTTTTGGTGAGAACCCAATGTGTGGGTGTTCTAGCACTCATCTAATGGAATTGAAAAGCATGCAGGGATGAGCTTGAACTGACCAGCACTTTGGTTATGGAACATTATCAATGAAACTCTTCACTGGCATGACTTGTGCAGTCCTAGGACTTCCTGCTGCAAGTAGATAAGTTGAGTGATGGAGACCAACTCAAAGAAACACTCCAGACTCAAGTAAAGATCTGATAGCCATGTGATGCACAAAACCGTGCTTTAGTCACATAGTCTAGCCAAAGAAGGAATTCAAAATCGAATTTCAGATCAAAAATCTGTCATTGCAAGTTACCAACCCCGGAACTCACGCCCAAGATAATGTTGCTGAACATAACGGTCTTGCAGAATCTCATCAGGTTTTCCTGATGCCAGGACCTGACCATTATGTACCATATATGCACGCTCACAAATCCGCAATGTCTCATTCACATTATGGTCTGTAATGAGTATGCCCATGCCCATGACCTCACATAACCGTCTCAGTTGTTTCTGAATCCCAGTCACACCAATAGGATCAACCCCTGCAAATGGCTCATCAATAAGTACAATTTTAGGAGGGCCGCCATAAGCACAATTTGATGCCAAAGCTCGAGCGAGTTCTGTCCGCCTTCGCTCTCCTCCTGACAAGGCTCTTCCAAGAGTGTTCCCAACATCTTGCAAGCAGAATTCTTCCAATAGCTCTTCTATGCGCAGATTATGTGCATCTTGCTCCAAACCCGTCTCTTGCAATATTAACCGGATGTTATCTCTGACTGAAAGCCCACGAAATACACTTGGCTCCTGATTACACACACTTACATTTCTATGTGAAAATGAGCAGAAAAACATCAGAAATTGGTAAGTTGATCTCAGAACCACCACCACAATGATCTCACCAACAACTAAGAAACAGCATACTAGGTACACACAAAATGACAAACACAAACACAAACACAAATGCAGTTGGTTCAAGCAAATCTTAAGGAACTAAGCACAATTACTTCCTGGCTCAAATTCTCTGGGTGTAAAACTCAACAGATTTTAGTTTTGCAAAATTAGGGATTGTGGTAAATCCGGATTTCATGAGAAGAAGTGAATATTATGATGGACATTATCCCATGCTCTCAAACCCTGGTGTCAGATAGGCAAATTCGATACTAAGAATTCATTACAGGACTGAGAGAATGCACTACAACCCAAGATTTGATACTATAAATTACATGACTGAGACAATGGATGACAACCCAAGATTTGATACTACAAATTACATGACTGAGACAATGGATGACAACCCAAGATTTGATACTACAAATTACATGACTGAGACAATGGACTACAACACAAGATTTGATACGGCAACCTACAGGACTGAGAGAAATGGACTACAACCCAATTTCAACACAAATGTGAAGGAGAAGAACAAACGAATTTAGGTCTTGTGCACCCAAAAAAATTAGCTCAACTGTAGAAGCAAGAAATTCATAAGCTGTGAAAATCATACAGCCTTGGGTGTGTAGAAGATGGAGAGAAAGGAGACAAAGACTCAGAGATGAAGTTCCATTTCTCCATTTAGCGAGGACGAGCATAAGGAAAAACTACAAGTTCATTCATTGTTCAGTAAGAAATTGAGAGGAGAAGTGAGCTTCTACAACAAGCATACCTGGGTCATATATCCAATCCCCAATCTCGCTCTTCTTTGCAATGAAAATCTTGTAATGTCAATTGCTCCTAAGAGAACACATCCTGAACTGGGTTGCTCTCTTCCTACTATTATGTTAAAAGTAGTGCTTTTCCCTGCTCCATTTGGACCAAATAATCCAACAACTTCATGCTGTCCAATATTCATAGAAATTTCATTCACCACTTTTCGATCCTTGTAGAATTTGCTCACATTCTGCATTTGTAGTTCAAGCCTGGGAGGAGCAGGAGGATGAGGAGTAAGAGGAGGGCGAGCTTCCTGATTTGATTCAGATAAGGAGCACGAGACCATAAGCTTTCGGACATGGACAACTCTTTGAAGCTTCAATGTCTCAAAACACTGCAAGCGTTCAGCTGCAAATTTCAACATGTTTTCTGAAAATCTGTCTGGCAGAAGGAAGAAAGCTGTGATCCAACACCACACACACACACAGATTCTTCACTACAACTTTTTTTTGAGGTTTCTCACAAATTGTAAAGAGGAACCCCTGGGCATTTTGTGTCTTTGAATCTCCCAAAACACATACAAGTGTTCAGCTTGCGAATTCCAACCATGGATTTTACGAACCTTGCAGAGGAACTGTTGACTGATGTCTCTTCCAAACCCTAAACCCTAAACCCTAGAAAAACAATATTGGACCTTGCAAGTTCACATCATATTGGAACCAGCCTCTTTTTTTGCTGGCAATATATAGCCAAAAAAGCTATATTAAGAATTAAAAGTGCTAAAATCAAGTGCCTTTCGAGATTTTCAATAGCCATAATTCGATCAAAATTTAAGAAAAATCACCAGATATCTATAGATGGTTGAAGCGAGTAGCCAAAAGTATAGAATGATGTTAATTTTTTTTTCCATATTTAGCTTGTAGCCAAATCTGGTTAAATCTTTCTTGTGGGTCATCATCACTTTGGCTACATCAGAATTGACCAAAAAAAATACTGATTGGAACTAACAATAGTAGGGAAAATTTTATTGTAAGTGAGAAACTATGGAAGGATGTAACTTAGGGGCACTTATATATGGGGGTCCAAGAAAGGAAGGTCCAACAAAATGGAGAAACCCTATTGGTCGAGAATCATAAATTGGACCCACGCTCTTTAGATGAGAATTTGAATTCAATTCAAGTCAATTTGAGTTGACATTTAGATTGCATCATTTTAGAGGGAAATTCAATTGGTTTGGACCAAAAACAAAAACTCCAAGGAGAGCTCATGGTTTGAAGAACCAAGATGTAAATTAAGGTTCAAGGTTATCTATCTCTTTCATTGTTTTTGTTGAGATTGTGCGAGAATGAAAATTATTTTGTGTAGTAATGACATTGTTGAGAACATGCTTATCATTCCATTTTTTGACACATCTAGTCTTGACACTCTTGGATTTGAAGATTCACAAATGATTGTTGCTTGAAGGATCACATTTTAAACCTTTGCAAGTGCACAAAATGAAATTGTTTTAAAAATGAGAACAAAAAGTTTTGGTCATGGAAGGTTGAAGTGTCCACTTTCACTTGAAGAAGATTTTTTATTTGGATTTATAGGAAACCTTTAAATTAACTCCCCTTCACCAAAAAAAAAACCAACAAGACAAAAAACGATTGTAATTACAAAGAAAAAAAAAATGAGAAAAATGAAAAAGTTGAAAAAAATTGAGTGACTAATGAAATAAGAAGAAACGGAGCTTAAGTTTGTAAAAAAGCGCCAAATAACAAGGTGAATTCCAATTTATTTGAAACCTTAATTGTGCTTGTTTTGATTAAAAAGAAATTTAATACTTTTTTTCAAATCTAAAACTTTTATTTTTCAGATTTGAAACTAGAATGGAGTGATAGAATTTTAAAAAACAAAGTAGAAAAAACAACAATGACTTTATGCATTGCCATAGTGAAAACTAGGATCACAAATTTTTTGTGCCAATGCTCATTCATTATGTGTGTAATAAGAAGAAGAAAAAAAAAGAAAAGACATGAAAAATAAATAAATGTCAATCTAATACTCTCACATGTGAACTCCACATTTTAACCAATTGGATTCTCAAATTGGACCCTATACCTTTTGACACACTCTTTATTCTCTTAAAATGATTAATTAATGAATGTGAAGAAAGGTCCAATTCAAGGATTCAATTTGTTTGAATTTGTCTCAAATGGATCCTTGCCATTTTGGACCATCATCTAAAGGGCCCCTTTAATAATCTTGTTGTAATATTCTTATAATACTCTAATTATATCAAATCGTGGTCCAATGATAATAGATAGGCTTGATACATAACTTTTGAATATATAGGTCCAAACTAGTACCACACTTTTTCATCACCATATGGTTTCAAAAACTAAGGTTTCAGTTTTTTTTTTAATGGCTTTTAGTTATTCAATGGGTAAGAATAGTGAGGGAAGTCTAGAGAGCTATTTTTGTTTTGTAGCCAAAAAGCTTGTTGGAAGATGGGCAGTTTGTCATGCACTCATTAATCAAGCACCAACTATTATCCTAACATCACTATACATTATTATCACTTAACTCACAGGATTTAGTTTCCAAGGTTGTTTACAATATAAACTCAAGCACTAGCATTGAAACATAAATTACATATGTTTATTGAGTCAAATAAATCCCACTCCCTTGAAGATTATCACAAGGAACTATTATAAAAGCTCACCAATTAACACTCTTTATGAATAACTTTCATTCATTCAATTGGACCCAAATTAGAAACTCTTTTATGAGAACTTTCATTCACTTCAATTGCATGAAACAAACAAAAGAAGTGTTAAGTTCAATTCAAGCCAAAGTATGGGATCACCAATTCATCTTCAAGATAAAAATTCAGATTTCTTAGTTGTTGAAGTTTAATTTTGTGAATTGGATCCATATTAAACCTGAATTTGCAGCTGAAATAGGTCAAGTTTTAATCTGATGTTACCATCTTGATCACCATGCCACGCAATTCTACACACCCTGCTTACTTCCCAATTTTGCCTGGATACAAACCCTAAATCTTGGGATGGCAGTGTAAGTTCATTGCCTTCTAACAAAAAAGTAAAACTGAATAGATTTTTGTGCACAATCTCGAGAGACAAGTTTCCACTTGGAGCTCTGACATCCTATAAGCTTTTGCCAGCTGATATAAATGTGCAAAGCCAACTTGAACACATATGTATGAGATAACAGGGAAAATTCAAAAATAACACTTTCAAGGTAACAATTCCACCAGTTCCAGCAAAATGAAAAACTAAAATGCAAAGACTGAGTGCAGTCATAACTCATAACCTTTTGAGTATCACTCAAAAAGTCAGACAATCACCTTCAGTATGCATGGCACTAACCAGTTAACAGTACTTCCCACTTATTTCAGGTTCTACCAGTGGCCAGGTTCTACCAGTGGCCGTAGATAACCGGAAAATAAAACCCAGGACTTTTGCATCTGAAATTCTGTTGCATTCCAGAACCAATGGGAAAACTCATTTGTGATGTTGGCAAGGACTCAAGAGACATAGCCAAATAAAAAAGTCATTAGTGTCCCCATTCAAGCTGCAACAAGCTTGTTAGGGTAAGCTTCAGTTCCTTTTAGATTGGCCTTTGAACCAAGCAACCATCTAAAGCAAAGGCATAGAGTGGTCTACATAAAGGGCGGTAGTGGTTTGGGCCGTAGCACCTTGACCATATCAATTAACTCCACTAACTGCTTGGATGCAGTACATCCACTGAAGCCACTGGAAAACACATCACTTAGATTGCAGAGAAAACTCCACAATAACACCTTGTAGATGACCAATGAGAAATAAACTAGAAGATCACATGATACCATGCAATACACATAATCCAATAAACTCAATATGAAATCATGGTGGATACAGAATCTCTGAAGCTGCAAAAGTACCCACACAACTGGCTGTTCATAATGGTAACAAAGCAAGACTGCACCTTCAACAACTTTGTAGGTAGGGTTATCACATCAAAGAAGCAGACATTGAAAGTGCAACACGACCCTCTTGATGTGAGAACAATCCAGTAGCCATACAACTGGAGGCAAAGTGAAGTCCCACAATGTTTCAGCAGGCATTCCACTACGACGCTGGTTCATTGCTAAAGATACACCTTGCCTACATGACACCACAGTTCATGACATATATACTTTGCTTGGTGATTGCTATTAGTAATACAAACTCATTAATTTCAGCCAAAGGCTCTAACAAACTGTAGGAAGGACATTCAACTGTAGTAGCAAATCTATATGCCTATCTCCCATTGAAATACAAGTTCATATTAATGTCCAGAATCTCTGTGCAGCTGCATTATCGATATGAAATAAAAAACAGCTAATTGGAACTTCACCCGGTTCTCAAATCTTCTGCACCACTAACAACCTGGATTTTTGGAAGTAGATTGAATAACGCTCTATCTGAATCCCTCAAAGATGGTTCACATGGAGATATCTCCAAATCACTGGCTTATCTCTCTCCTGCACAACAATCACCCCAAGAGCCATGGCATTGAGAGCAACCCCACTCACTTGTGGAAAGTACAAAACTTCAGGAGTTAGTGACCCTGCACTAAAACCGATGGACAACACTTAAGGAAAAAATAAACATCCTGAAAGGACAACATCCGCGACTGCTGTATTAACCCTAGAACTGATTATGTTGTGTTTCCAGTATGCCTTCAACTCCCATTTTTGCTGCATTCATGGAGCGGAAACACCTAGCAGTTGTGGAAAAAGCTAAGGTATTCTGACCATAGGTTCTACTGTACCTCCTTCCACAAAGCAAGCTAGTTCTCAGCTTCTCCCAGAAAGCTGCATTGCCTCAGATCATTACAAAACCCCCAACAACACAGCATTGAGTACAATGATGCCCACATCTCTCGGAAGACAGAGAATCATTTCTTTCGCCCATGTTCTAAAGGTAGTTCATCAAAAGCTTCTTCAGCAAAAATAAAAGAATGCAACCACACAAGAGGAAGGGACGTTTACAATTCAACCGCGAGCACAGAGAGTGATGGCAGAACAGCCGCGGGTGTAAGGTCTGGCGGGACCAGTAGCAGCAGCGCAGTTCTTTGTGTAGTAAGACCTTCCGGAGCCTGCCGGACAGGGAATGCGATCGGCGGACAAAGAGCCATAACTGATGAAGAAAGGCGAGTTAGCCAGCATTCTCCGGGTGACTAAGGACGACTCTATCTCGTCATACTGCTCCTTGCTTCTGCTGCTGAGCAGCTCCGTAACCATGGAGGTGGAAGAAGAAGACCAGTCCATCGCACTTTCCGTGTGTGCACACAGCAAAAGCAAGCTGAGTACTACAACCAACATACACAGCAGAATCGGTTGCTGCTGCTGCTGCATTATTCCGGAGAGACTCATTTCCCCCACCAAAAAACCAAAACAAAAACAAAACAAAACCAAACAAACAAAGGAACTGCAGCAAGCAACAAGCAAAGCACCGGTGAAATAGTAATACAGATAGTCGACAAAAGCAATCACAAACAGCTTGAGCTTTGCTAGGTTTGGAGCAGCTCAAGACACAATGCTCAAAACACGCAGACACAAGACCGACACAGTGCGTGAGTTGCTCTACGAACAGTTCTTTGTGTTTCTTTCAAAATTTTCTGATGTAGCCAAAGTGGCGATGATGATCCACATCAAGGTTTAGCTAAATTTGGCTACAAGATAAATTATGAAAGTAGAATTTTTCAAACAGTTTTTCTCTATTTTTGGCTACAATTCTTGAAAACATGTGTAGAAATCTGGCGAATTGTTTTAAAATGTTGAATTCTGGCTACCTAAAATCTGAAAAGGCACTTGATTTTAGCACTTTTAAATTTTTTTTGAAAATTTCTTTTTGGTTACTTACATGAAAAATGTATAGAAATCTGGCGATTTTAATTCTTTTTCAAATTTTCTGGCTATCTAAAATCTCAAAAGGCACTGGATTTTAGCACTATTATTTTTTAATATTTCATTTTGGCTACAAATAGCCAGCCAAAAAAAGGCTGTCTCTGACACACACGCACACACTGTCTCTCTCTCTCTCTCTCTCTCTCTCTGTGAGGGCTTGAGTGAGCCAGCACCCACCAGTACATCATCCAAAAAATCCCGTTCTGGGATTTCATGGATGGGATGAAACTGTTCCCCAGGGGTCAGTTTACTTGGTCAATAGATTTTTTTTTCTTCTGCTCCTTTTTTTTTCCCTAGCTCAATTTTTTTTTCTGGCAACAGTTTTATTATCACGTTTTTTTTGGTCCACCCCTGACCCCAAGTTTTTTTTGGGAAGCTCCTACCTACCCTCCAAACCTAAACCCTAATACCCAACCCACCTACCCCCTTCTTTCTACCAACCCACCTACCTCCCTCATCCTGCTGGCCCCCTCCCCACCTACCTCCTTTTGCGCTCACTTCCATTGCTAGAGAGTCAAAAGTGTTGCTCATCATCAGGAGCTTCAATGTGGTGGTAGTTGGAGTGTGAAAGCAAGAGGAGATGGGAGTGTCATGAGTGCTCCTCATCATCAAGAGCTTCAATGTGGTGGCAATAGGAGCTTGAAAGTAAGCTCCCTTCTCCTCCTCTTTTCTTGTTTTTTTTTTCTTTGTTGTGAAGAAGATGATGATGGCACCATTGTCGTGCCAATGTCATCCTCTTCTCTTGCTTTGCAAGTGTGAAAAATGATGACAAACAACATCATGTAGAAAGTACCCAAAAGGAAAACAATACCCACATCATTTTGGGATAATATTATGAATCATGAAACAAAAGATTTTTTTAAAAGATATTTATTCCATGTTCACTATATCATGCCAAAAATATTGATTCAAGTAAATGAAGGTATTGCAAAGTTCTTCACGTTGATGTTAAAAGGTCCACTGAATGAAGTTATGGAGTTTAAATGCAATACCTGCATCATCTTGGGATATTTGCATTCACCTTGAAACTTGGAGGGATATTGCATAGCCCTATGAAAACCTAAAAGGAATACAATACCTACACCATATTGTCACAATATCCTAAACCATGATACAAATGAGGGTATTGTCAAGTTGGTCACATTGATGATAAAAGGTAATGAAACTATCACTAAAATGAAGGTACTGCAATTGCATTTCAAAACTTTGTTGAATAAACCTTATACCATCAATGTGGCCAATTGGATAATACCCTCATGTACATTTACCCAACGATTTTGCATTGGTCCATTTATGAGTTTGAAAATGTCTTTCCACTATATTTAATGTTCATGTTAAAAATTTAACATAATTTTTTTATTAAGATATTATATATTCAAGAATGCAACAATTCTTTTAAATCCACACAATTTAATTAAGTAGAAATTTAAAAAACTTTATTCGTATGTTTCATTACCAATGGACTTATCAATAAAGTAATGAGCATATTGTATTTACATTTCAACATTTTGCTCAATACCATCCATGTGACCAATTTTGCATGGATTAAATATATATGAGAAAAAACTCAATATTTTTCATGGTTAATGACATTATGAAAACACAATGAAAGTAGTGCAATTAGATTTATAAACTTTCTTCAAGTTAACCTTATACCATCAATGTGGCTAGTTCTACAACACCTTCATTCCAATTTACATTGGTCCATTAATGAATTATTGTCATTTATGATGTTGAAAAACGACTTTAAACTATAATTTTTAGTTGAAATATTACCAAGTTAAAATAATTAGGCAAATATTATATCTCTAGAAATGCAAAATAAAAATAAAATTCACATATTAATTAGTTAATTATAACATGATTTCAACTAAAATATTTTCAAAACTAAAAATTGATAGATTATGCACCATTTATATTTTTTGAATCATAAACAACCATTCATTTATTCAAATAAACTTCACACATGTTTTAGGTTTAATAAAAGATGAAGAAATTCTAATATATACAAAAGGGAATACAAATTGAAGTGTGACAATTAATGATCATTACCACCATTATTTGATATTCTATTCTTTATATTTCAATTTATATAGAATAAATATGAAATTACATGCATTAATCAAATATACATCATTAATAAAATATTTTTTGGATAGGTTTTGGTAAGGTTATGCAATACCCCAAACAATGTAAAAAGATATGTGATTGACCCCAAAACATTTATGGGATACATGACAAGGGTATTGCAATTTAATTCCATCCTTTTGGTCATGAGCAATACCATTTGGATAACTTAGGCGAAAAATGATTTAGCCCATGGCATTTTACAAAATACCCCAATTAGGGTATTGTTTTCCCTATACTTTTTGGTAGGGTTATGCAATACCCCAAATAGTGTAGAAAAATATGTGATTAACCCCAAAACATTTTTGGGATACAAGACAAGAATATTGTAATTTAATTCCATCCATTTGGCCATGAACAATACCCTTCAAATAGCTTTACATGATTTAGCCCATGGCATTTTACAAAATACCCCAATTAGGGTATTGATTACCTTCTAGGGTTTTGGTAGGTTATGCAATACCCTATTAATTGTCATTATATATGTGATTAACCCAAAGGCATTTTCGGGATACCATGAAGGGGTAATGTAGCTTTACTCCATCCTTCTAGTTATGAACAAAAAATGTATTGCAAATTAAGTCAATCCTTTTGGCCGTGAATAATACCCCTCCGATAGTTTAGGCAAAAAATGATCTAGCCCATGGTGTTTTGTTGAATACCCAAATTAGGGTATTGATTTCCATCTAGGTTTTGGTAGGGTTATGCAATACCCCACATAGTGTAAAAAGATATGTGATTGACCCCAAAACATTTATGGGGTACTAAACAAGGGCATTATAATTTAATTCCATCCTTCTAGCCATGAACAATACCCTTTAGTTTTGTTAGGGGGGAAATGATTTAGCCCATGGTGTTTTAGGGAATACCCCAATTAGGGTATTGATCTCCCTTTAGGTTTTTGGTAGAGTTATGCAATACCTTTCTAATAACCTAGGCCAAAATGAATGAGCACATGGTGTTTTACAAAGTACCCTAATATAAGTATTACAATACCTTTCATAGTGTCCAATGATAGTTGATTACCCCAAAAACATTTCTTGGATACTTGAAAAGGGGTATTGCATGTTTTTGGATTACACAATGTGGGTATTGCAGTTGAATTAAATGTATATAAGCAAGAAACTTTCATTGTTTTGTGCATTACTTGGAGTTTTGGATTTCATTATTAATCGCATTTAGTTATGATTAACAATTATTCATTGATGCATATTGATTACCAAATCATTTAGATATTACTTTAACGCATGTGTTGGAATTTTTTTCAATGAAAATTGTGCACAATTCAATTTTATTTGGTGAAAGGTGTAAAGGGTTAAATATAAATGAAAATTGAGTCACACATATATTAAATCTGAATATGGGTAGAAGTGACAAACCTTTATTTATTCCCTAATCCTCTTTTTACAAGTATTTAAATGTTCCATCATTGTTTTGTGCTCATCTTTCATGTCATTGATGGAGTTCTCAAAGCCATCATCCACTTGGCAAAATACCATTCACAGATGCATGGATTTGCTGACTCGAACCAAATGAAGGTGGTGAATGTTTGATCCAACTCCTCAAATAAGTGATGTTACATGGTTGCACAATTTGACACTTGCACTCGAGGTACACTCCACAATGATGTCAACCATTGTTTCAAGTAAGCGGGCCAAGGTTCAATCCATGGGTGCAGATGAACCTTTTGACACATTGAAATTGTCAAAATAACTATCCTCATCCATGGCCATAAGCCCCCCAATGTCAACAATGCCAACTTCATGGACCAAATCTTGGTTGTAATCTTCCTTGTCGAATGCACCATCATCCAATTCTAAGTATGTCAGGTCAACAAACATGCATTTCAAACCACCACGGTGAGTTCCATAATATGTGCTACAATACTCAATGATATTCTTCATCGTAAGCTCAATACATGTCAATAAAACAACAATTTGATGTTTGCAAAAGTTGCCTCGCAATGCCCATTTGTAAGTGCAACTTGCATATTTTGTGAAAGGGGCATAAATCTTGTAAATAACACCATGATGGTGTTGGCTTCACACCTATTAACATCATCACCATCATCCCCTTCAAATGTAGGTGAAATCACATCAGTGTGTGGAATCCGATTAACTTTGTCAACACTTGTAATCACAAGTTGTGCCATGACCTTGTTCTTTATGAACCCTTGCTTCTTCATTTCAGCATGGTGCATATAATGTCATGCCATAGTTGTGGTTAGCCTCCACACGAACCAGTCGATGTGGCACCCCCTTAAACCATTGGTCTCAAGAGAGAACCAATGTTTCAAAGCCGATCAAGTATAGCATATTTGACTTTTGAATCCTTGATTTTTTCCATGGAGTGCAAGCGCCATACTTTTAACACATGCCATGCATAAAGAAAAATTGGGACGAAATTTTGACTCCACACAATCCTACCATCGTACACCCAACATCGGTGTGTTTACCATGGCCCTTACCATAAACAATAAATATGTTATGGAATCCCAATGCTAACATAGTACTAAAACATAATGTAATGCAACAAAAAAAGAAATCAATGTGCAACTTATTGCAATGCTTGGAGTTCTTGTGGGGCATCATCCATAATGAAACATGATGGTCTCCAATTTGGCATATGCAATAGAAGCTTTGCTCGTAAGGCACTCAACCACTCCACCAAGTCTTCACATGTTTGTTGACTCATGATAACCCAAGCAACTAACACCCATGTGCAATGAAAATCAAATGCCATCAATAAGTGGTATTTCACATTGTTGGTGCTAAACATATCATCCATAGAAATAAGACCCATTGTGATTGAATTAGAACATGCCCTAAAGATGTGTAGGTGTTTAGATCCCTATGGTGAAAGGGACATGAATCCCATTTACGTCACCTACATCCTAGAAATAAAAAACATCATTAGGATGAGTGCAAACCCATGATTGAATGGAAAATGCCGAGTTTGTGTGCAAGCACCAAGTACCTTTTTTGTGCTTTCGGTCCAAGTAGGCAATATCTTGGAGTTGTAGGAAATCATCCTAGGTCATTCGCTCACCCTCATTCACCCATGGCCACCAAATTTCTTTGTGTTTGTCATAAATTTGCTTCATAATGTCCCCTAACCCTAATTGTGTCCATATAAACTCCTTCATCTTATGAAATACATGTGAAGCATATGCTGACATTCGTGATGTGGACCCAAGGTCACACACATTGTGAGTAGAGATTTCCATTGCCCCGAATATGAGTCTAATGGTAAAAAGTGATTTCCACCACATTTGGTTGTGTGTAAAGCCTCTTGATGGGTGTAAGGCCTCCATGCTTAAACCCATCTTTCCACATCAAGTCCACATTTTAGAAATGTAACTTTGTTGGGTTATGGATCTTAATGGATTTGGACAATGGAGTTCGCCCCATGTTTTGAATTGCTGAAAGAATAACCTTATAATAGGAGTCCCCAATTTGTGAAAATCCATGGAATATTCTCACAAGTTTACAAATTGTAATAACCCTAATCAACAAAACTATTAAACCTTAATTAACAAAACCCCTGAACCTTACAAGTGAACCTTACCACAACCCATAAACAAGCAATAGTTTACAAATGGAAAAAAAATTCACCAACTATCTTATGGATATTTAGACTTACACAAAAAAAACAAATTCATATTCTATTGGAGACAATCAATTCAATATATGTAAGGCTTTCAATCTAGATGTGCAATACCCACATGCAATTCATACTTCCATGACCATCCATATGCAAGGCAGAGCAAAATTACCTAAGTAAAAACAAAAACAAAAAAATCACTAATTAAACCCTAATTTGAAAAAACAAATAAAAAAAACGAATGAATAGAAGCCACGGTGTGTTTCTTACCTCTTACTTTGGTCTTTGTTTGTGAGCCTTTCTCCATTCTCTTTGAGAAAGAAAGAGAGGGGAAAAAAAATGTATTATGGCATATATGTACAAATGCCAAATCCCCCCCCCCCCAAATCCATATTAAGTCTAATTTTAATTAGAATTGAAAGGTGCAAAAAGTCATAAATACTTGTCTCCATAACCCAAAATTCTAAAACGGTAGTGTTAATATAAATAATTGTTAAATTTAATCCACATTGCTTAAATAAATAATTAAAACAAGCAAATGAAATTATTTTATCTACGCCTTATTGTTTGATTTAGGCCCCCCATGTGTACAACATGCATTAAATGTGTTGGCTTTGTAATACCCCCCATCGTTGAAAACACTTCTGGCATAACATTTGTAGTACCCTGATTGGGGGGTTTCACATACACCAAATTTTCAAAAGATTTTGTAATAACACAAAAATTACACGTTTACAACCAATTCCTATTTGCAATACGCTTACACAAGGGGATGACAATTATTTTAATCTTACCTTTATTAATTTTGTTCAACGAATAAGACCAAATTTCATGCAATACCATCATTTTATTCTATCCTAATCATTTTCAACTGTTGGGGGGTCTATTGGAGTGCTAACTGGGTAGTAGGTGTAACCATGTAGGTTGGGTTTGGTAGGTATTTACCTAAAATAGATTTTAAAATAGTTGGTAGGTAGAAAAATAGATGGGGGGTAGGAAGGTGGGTGGGGATGAAAGTATCACATTTTAAATTTATAGGTGAGTAGGTAGATGGGGAAGAGTCTACTTTTTATCTAAATGTATAGGTGCGTAGGTTGGTGGGGGACAATGGGGGGTAGTAGGTGGGTGACTGGGAAGAGTTTCAAAAAAAAAAAAAAAAAAGCGGGTGGGGGAGTAGGGTGGGCTCCATAACATTTCTTTTGGAATTTGGAAGGGTTTGCATAGCCCTAGCAAAACATTGAAGGTAAGCACTACTTGCATCATTTTGTGATAATATCATAAACCATGAAACAAAAAAACGTTTTAAAAACTATTTATTCCATGCTCACTATATGATGCTAGACATATTAATTCAAGAAAATGACGGTATTGCAAAAAAATTCACATTGACATTAGAAGGCTTACTTAAACATAGTTATGGAGTTTAAATGTAATACCTACATCATCTTTGGATATTTGCATTCACCTTGAAACATGGAGGTGTATTGCATAACCATAGCAAAACCTAGAGTCCCAAGCAAGACCCTTATTGGTTCGTCATTCAAGCAAGATGTTTTTTGCATAAGGTTCTTTTTTGCAGTTCCATTCTTATTTGCAATCGAGATGCAAAGATGAATCTTTTGAGGAAGAAAGCCAAACAACAACAATGTTCAAAAAACACCCTAACACTTTTCATACTAGTGATGGCACGTTGACCGTTTGAAATTCATTTAACTAGAGGTTCTTTTGCATGTCCAAATTTGTAAAAACATTTGTAAAAATGGAAAGTAAATTGAATGAATTTGGAATGGGTTGCCTTGAATGCATGTGTTGAGTGAGACCTTAAGGTTGTCAAGTTTCATGCACTGGCTTTCAAGAGAAGCCAACAATGATATAGACATCAATGGTGCATTTTTCTTTTGTCCTTTGACCTTCTTGGTTTGAAGTGAGTGGTGTCCAAGTCTAAAGAAAACTTTATGAGTCATAAGAAAGAAAGAACCTCTCTTTAGATGGTTGACTTGTGTAACATTCCCACTTTTGATCAATATATGTTTAGACTACCCAACTTTTTTTTTTGTCTATAAAGAATGTTTCAACATATGTGAAGTAGATGTGTCGAGTTTAGAGAGGGTTAGCTTTAGATTAGATGGTTACATCTTTTGATTTGATTTTACATTGATTTTAATTTTTTTTGTTGTTATAACGATTCTACAAAAGTCTATAAAGCCATTATCTTTTGTAGCATTTGGTGTTGGGCCCTAGTTGTGATTGGGCATGAATTTGGCCAAGTTAGAAATTTCTCTTTTTGTCCATTTTATGGTGACCAAATACAAGTAGCATTTCATCTTTTCAATTATAATTGCATAGATTACAAAATATTTGCATCATGTGCCAAGTTTGAAGAATTTCATGCAAATTTCACTTTTGGAGATTTTTCATCTAGAGATAATATTTTGGGTGCTTCTATGTGCTTCAATGGTGATAATCAATCCCTAATATTCATGGCAACAAGCTTAAAGACATAAATAAGAAGGTGTAATTTGACTTCATTCTTTTTCATCGAGGGAACCAGAACAAGAATTATTCTTCAAAACTAATATTAGTTTGCCACCAATTTGTTGCAGGTGGGAAAGTGTAAACAAGGACTTCTCATTGGCTCCATACGTCTTTTTGAAGTTAAAAAATGGCTACCAAATCCATGTGACACCCATTACTCGATAAGAGAAAACCTTCTTCATTATTACCACCTTTTCAACATACATCCTAATGATGTAATTCTTATTGTATTTTCAACAAATCATTGCTGACATTGGCAACATAAGACATTTCAATTTAGCTTCATAACTTGTTAAATTGGGTTTGAATAACTTGTATTGTAATTCACAAATTTGGTTGCAACTACGAGTTTTGAAATACTTTCTTAGTTGATGTGTTGATGTAACCATGGGGTCTAGTTCTTGGGTAATTTTTCATCATTTTCATCTTTGTAAAATATAATCAACACCATGGAATCATCTTTTTGATAAGAATGTTGTTCATTCTTACTTGTTAACTTGACCACCTTACCATCATCATCAACATCATACTCGTTCTTCTCCTTGTAGTCGTCATCAATTATATTATCTTCCTTCTCAATGTCATTATCATAATCATCTTTATCAACCTTGTCACTAGCATTCAACATTGCTTCCGTCGACCCAAGAACTTTCATAATGATACTAGATGGTGAGGTGATTGTGAAAAGGAGCTTGTTATCAACCTTGAGCTCATTATCAACTATAAATGTAATCCATCCAATTGTAAATTGGAATTCTAAAAATGGGCACACAACCCATACTTTATCGGCCATTCTTTACCACTTGGACATGTCATACTTACACCTTTCTGGAGAAAATTTCCATGTTGTTGCATGAAGCAACATGGAATCTCTTACAAATCAAGTAATATGCTTGTCAACATTAAGGTGAAGAACAATCATGTTTTTGACTATTTTGAAGCTCTTCATGTAAGTTCAAACATGTTTGACATTTGTAAACCCAATTGTCTAATATGTTATTTCATTCATGGTTTTGGTTGTTAGTCATCAACATGTCCAAAAATTGCTCACCGGATATGATGAGTTCCTTGTAGAAGAATATATATTGTAGGAAGTCAAGTATTTGACGAAAGTTGGAAACATAGAGCATGAACTGAAATAATTTCTCATCATCTCTTTGGACCTAGAGGTCCTATTGTTGACATCATCAATATTGCAACTTTGTGTTATTGCTTGCTAAGCATGAGGTTGATCAAAGGCCATAGACAGTTGTATTTTTTTCTTTGGAATTCCATTTGGTTATTTGTGTTTTTGGCCCCAAACCTTGTTTTCCTTCTTGACTCCTTCGGTTCCATAAAAAACATACATGTGAAATTTTGAATGTGCCTTACGGGAGGATGATATGGTCACCTTTCTCCAATCGAGTAGCATGAATGACATTTTGCCAACCTTGTTCAAAAAAAACTTTGGAACATGTTGCTCTTTCTATAACCTTTAAATGAATTAGCAACGATTGACCACTTGGTAGCCTGAAGTGAATGTTTTCTCCAAACCTCCAAACCCATATTCTTGCAAAAAGATTGCAGGGATCTTTTATAAGGATCCAATAACATCATCTCCCTCACGGTGGAGTGATTGGAAACAAGGATCTTCTGCATCTTTCTAACAACACCTTCCATCCTTGTGGTGGATTGATTTGTTTAAAAATGGACCCAAGGGACAAGATTGAATACTCAAGATTTGCAAAGAAAGTAATGTATAACAACTTTGAGAAAGAAAAGAACTCACAACTCTAGAGCATTGCTTTAATGCACCATCCATCCATGTTGGGGCTAGGAGTCCACACAAGGGTCAAAGGGTCAAAGGCTCTTTTCTTTGCCCCACCTTCCTCTTCCATCAAATGTTCAGTTAAAAATTCTACCAAATTAAAAATAATTATGCAACATCATATCTTTAGAAATGCATATATATATATATATATATATATATATATATAATTATTAAACTAAATATATCATCATGTAGCACATTATAAACTAGAATTTACATAAAATTAATTTACAAGGACTAAACTTACATAATATTAATAACTCATATTTCAAACTTCAATGAAAATATTTCAATTTACATAGAAAAAATATTCAATTACATGCATTAATAAAATATACAACATGGATAACTTATCTTTTGGAATTTTTAAAAATCATTAAAAAATCATTTTACAATAAAATTGCACTATACATAACCATGGCATATATAATTAGAATTAATATATGTATTTTTAATCAATTCTCATCCTATTTTATATATATATATATATATATATAAATGAATCAACAATATAATTCCATAATATCATTAATTATATATAATGTATTATTCAATATGTTATAATTAATAATTTCAGACCAATATTTAAGCCAATATTATACATCATAAAAAATAAATTTTATATAAGGACTTGTGTTATATCTTTATAAAATACAAAATATTGTTAACGTACTATATAATTATTTTAGACTATAAATTATTTATTATATGTCAAAAAAAATTTAAGTAATTTTTCAATCACACATAAGATTAATATATGGGAGAGTCCATTGAAAAAAGTAGAATGTCATGTGTTTTAATTAATTTTTGAAAACATGCATTAAAATGTTATTAAAATGTTACTAAATTAGAGACCTTATGGTTTTTTTTTTGGAAATGAGTTTACAACTTTAAAAGGGAAAAAAAAAGAATACGTATATCATTGAAAAAATGTTTAAAATTATTTTTAAATTTTTAAAATTTTGATAAACTCTGAATTTTAACATTAAACCTTAAACCCTTGTACCATCAATGTGATTACTTTTCCACTACTTTCATTTTTATATATCTTAAATCATATTGTAAGGTGAATAAATAAATTTGAAAACATGAATTTCATGATGTATTGGAGGGGAATCAAATATTTAGAAAATATTTTTATGTTTCATGGTAAATGTAAATATCCCATGATGATGCAAGTATTGCATTTAAATTCCATAACTTGGTTCTAGTGACCTTCTACCATCAATGCGAATAACTTTGCAATACATTCATTTACTTGAATCAATATGTAAGGCATGTTATATTGAACATGGAATAAATATTTTTAAAGATATCCTTTTGTTCCATGGTTTAAAATATTATTGTAATATGATGCAAGTACTACTTTCCTTTTAAGTTTTGGTATGGCAAAACCCTTCCAAGTTTGAAAAGATATGTTATGGAGCCCATTATATTTCTTGGATATTGCAAGTGTATTGTGTAGTTTTGAGCATGAATAATACCCCTCCAGTAATGTAGACCCATGGTGTTTAAATACTGAATACTTAAATGACAATATTGGTTTCCTTGGAGGTTTTGGTAGGGCTATGGAATACCCGTATGTGTGTCAAAAGATATTTTATGGAACCCAATGTATTTTTGGGATACCTTGGGAGGGTAATGCATGTTCATTGAGTCTTTATGGGCATGAATAATATCCCTTTAATAACCTAAACCAAAATAATTAATCCCATGGTGTTTATAATGTAACTCACTAAGGGTATTGCATCCTTTATAAGTTTTGGTAGGGCTATGCAATACTCCTCCAAGTTTCAAAATATATGTTATGGAGCCCACCACTTTTCAGCCCCCCACTCAGTTTTCACCCACCAATGAATGGATGGTGCACTGATAGGATTCTCTTTTCTATCCCTGAGTGGTGCATTGGTGGGTGCTGGTTCACTCTGGCCGTCCGTCTGTGAGTACCTCCTATCTTGTGGACAACGCGTTGGTAGCTGGAAATAACGTAAAGCCCTTTGATCGCGCACCAACAGAATTTTGTTTTTTTAGCTCACCTCATCTGTTCCCCTGCTTAAGCGCGTCTTTATGACTCACAAATGACCCTGAGAAATAATAATTTAAAGTATGTATGGACTTTGACCTGGAGCAATGTTTTTATTTCTGGCGTAATTTCGCCATTTTTGGATAAAGAAATTGGGAAAAGCTTGGAATTTTCTCCTTTTTTTCTAGTGTAAATTCAACTAATTTTGCTAAATTTTTGTTAAATTTCGAAAAGAATTCGACAGAAAACAAGAGAAAAAAGAGCACCTTATTTATTTCCAGTGTTTTCTCTCTTTTTTTTTAATACAATTTTGTAGTGTAGCAACAGTGGGCCCAGACAGATTTCGACTTTATTGGCGACAGTTTTGTACAGGACCATTACAAGCATAGCCAGTACACAGACCTTTGGCGACAGGCTCCCCCCGCCCCCC
The DNA here is from genome assembly GCA_963921925.1 of Sphagnum tenellum. NCBI lineage: Eukaryota > Viridiplantae > Streptophyta > Sphagnopsida > Sphagnales > Sphagnaceae > Sphagnum > Sphagnum tenellum. Next base: position 9,410,616 of record OY998148.1, read on the forward strand.
CCCTCTCTCCACAACCCCAAAAATAAAAATAGGAAAAATTTGGCGACTTGTTTTCGAGGAAAAAGAAAATTTGCCCAAAATAATTGTGTCAGTATTTGCCTTTGGCGATTTTTAAATTTTTTTAAAAAAAAATTAAAATATTTTAGGAAAAAAAAAAAAACCTTTTCATGAATATTCCCCTTCCAAGTGTATAGGGAGGGCACATTTTATCTACGAATATCTCTCTTAGAAAAGAGATGGATCTTACACCTACTCCTTAAGAGTGGGAGGGACCTATTTTCTAGGTATGAACCTCTTCATAGGACCCCTACTTCTTACAGAATGGGCTACCATGGTAAGAACCAGCTTTCAACTCGGTTAATTCATCCACAACTGAGTCAATTTCAGTAGAATGTTTTTGTAACATTCTAGTTCAACCCATGCTCCTGCCTAGTGCTGGGAACCTGCAGGAACTCATTGATTGAAATTTGGTCACTTCTATCTCTTTTTTTTCCCTCAAAAATTGGAGATTTTGGCATTTTTTTATTAAAAAAAATCCCTTTCTAGAACACACTGGATATTTTGTTGGTTGCCATTGTGAAAAAAAATTCATCAAAAACAAAAAAACATTGCTTACATTATCATAAATGATCACATGGCTCCATTATTGATTTTCTTTCCCCATTATTCAAATGCTAGAGCAAGTTTTAGAGGTGGGAAGATGAAGAACTCAACTTTGACACAATGTAAGATAAGAACATGATAAACAATTGAAATTGACAATGCGATTAAAACAATGTCTGATTTTTCCACACTTATAACCCCTAAATATTGTGTCCAAATTGACTCAAGATGAAGCAATGATGTATTGAATTTCACCTTCGTATCTAACACAAAAGCTTAAAATTAAATGTTTACAATCCTTATCGGATGCAATCTATGACCACGATTAACAAAAATGTTCATGAGTTGTTATCTTTTGATGAACACGCAATGTGGCCAACAAAGATTCAAGGAAAACAATGACCTATATAGGTCACATGAGGCCACCAGATTCACAACAACAATTGAGGTAGAGAAGCCTAAAGGACTTGAAGAAATGATGATGACATGAACAAGCATTGCTAGGACTAACTCTCCTAATGTTTTCTAAGAATAATTTTTTAAAAGCAAAATGGCAACCATCCATAAGGTGTAAGAAACATAGGGATTGTTCCTATGAACATTTAACCAAATCTAGCTATAAATCAAATATGAAATATAAAATTCTAATCATCCTTTTATATTTTTGGCTACACACAAAAAATCAAATATAGAAACTTGACACATTATTAAAAAAACATCATTTTGTTAGTGGCAAAATTGGTACAAAAAATCAAATTGTGACATTTGTTGATTTGATCAATCAACCTTTCTAAACAAATCAATTTTGATATGATCAAGTTGACTATTCATGATTTTTTTAATGGTCTTTTTTACTAGTGGTTTTTGTATTGGTCATATTAACTAGTCAAATTGGTCAACTATCATTTTGACTATTAATAATCCAATTGAACAAAAAGTTGACTTGATATGTAGGTAGGTCCTAGGTAAGTAAGCATGTAACAATGTGTTTTTCCCCAAAATTCAAGGTAGCATAGGTGGCAAAACAAATTGAAAAGCATTAGCACACATCCTGACCTTTGTTTAGTGTCTCTATGAGCTATAAAATTTAAAGTATGAAATTTTGTTATTATTATTTTTTGACATATCATGTACAATTACTTACAACCAATTTTGGTGGGTGCATATAGATCTATTTTGGGTTCTACTTTGGGTTACTACATGTCGTTTAACTAGCTACTTTGGAGTTTTTTATGTCAAATTAATGATTATTACAAAATTTCAAATGTCATTCAATTGGCTATTTTGGGGGTTTTCAGTCAATTGAATGATTACAAGTATGGTTTTTAGTTGTGTTAAAACTTAAAACTTAACTTAACATTACATATGTCATTTGAAAAATGCACATTGCAAAAGTATAAGTTTCCATTGTCACAATGCCAAAAAATCAATATTCAAGAATTAACTTAGGGCCTAACCTGAAAGGCTCTAACTAGTAACAAATTACAATACAATTTTTATTAATCCTAAATTTTAATTCTTAGGTCCTTCGTCAAAAATCACCTTGGCCCGTAATCCTAAACACACATAGGGGAATCAAACCCATGTCCTTGTCAACATCACCCTTTGCAACGAGTGTGTGTACACCCACAACCCCACCCACAACCATTAACCAAAAAAAAAACTAATATTGCCACAAAAATTACATTGGCAAAAAGTACATTCAATGACTAGTGACCACCTTCCCACCCAAGTCTAGTCCACAATGTTGTAGCCTATTTCTCTTGTTTCCATTGGACTTACTATGTCCACTATACAAACTTTTGATTACAAATGCATTATGCCATTACTTGTGAAACAAAATCCAAAACTTGTAGCTAACTTGTAGCCTTGTAGCATAGTAGCAATCAACTTAGTACCATCAAAGTTGATATAAATAGCACCTACCACCTATTGATTACATACAACCTACAACACACAACCATCAAATGACATAATCAATTCAAAAAATTTCAAAATCATTTAAAGGTAAAGGTTAATTAATTCTTAAAATCTACTTTTATGATCATTCTTTTTTTTTAAATGATTATTTAATTTTTTATTTATATGTAAAAGGTTATATTGAGATTCAATTTTAAAAGGGGAAATTTTTAAGTGTATGTGAGAAAGATTTAAGAATAATGATAAAACGAATGTGAAATTTTATCAATTTAAAATTAATAATCAATTTCATAACTATTTTTTTAATTCTATTTTTAATTATTTTTAAAACATGAAAATCTATATTTAGCTTCACTTTAAAAGGAAGTTTTAAAGAGAATGTGAGTAAAAGATAAAAATAATGATAAATGAGATGGTTCGGTTTTGAAAAGGTATTTAAAAAATAGTTGAAAAAATGAAAAAATTGGTAAAATTAATGTGCATTTTCATATCCACTTCACTTAGGTTGGTAGGAGAAAGGAATGAGGTAGTTAGGCTTGCAAGATTCATTTCTAAGTGGAAAAGGTAATGTCATAATGTTATTAATAATTTAAAATTATATACTCTCTAGATAAATCCTGAGAATAAATCTTGGTTGAGGCATACAAATCTATGTGTAGACCTATCAACTTCCTTTTCCTTTAGATTGTAGGATAAGAATGGAATGGGTGCGGACAATCATTATACGCCAGCCTCCTTATCTTCTAGTTCAATAGAATTACCATGGAGTGGGTGGACAATCTCTCTAGACCAACTCCTTGTTGATGTCAATTTCCTTTCAACAACAAATATGGAGTGAGTGGCCAATTCATTAGATTGTTACATTTATGAGTCCAAAATAATGGATCAGTTTCTGAACATTTACCATGTTACCGAATTAATTGTAAATTTTGTTGATTACCTTGAATATGGGTGTGCTTAATTAAATTTGGCATGATTTCTGCATGATTTCTGAACACTTTAATACCTTCAAGCACACCATCTATCGTCACATGGACAAGTTCAACTCTATCATGTTGCTAGATAATATATGAGTGACATCCAAGGTCAAATAAATTATGGCACAATCAAAATTGTCCTTCTGTGTTATCACAAATTATAAATTATGAACAACCCCTGAGGTCAAACAAATGGCACACTAATGATCATATGACAATTCATGTGCCATGTCATGTGATTTATGGATAAAAAATTATATGGGTTTGCAAATTTGATAATTTAAAAAAGATTTAAATATATGTCATATAGTTTGCAAATGGAGGCGATGTGATTTTAATGTCATGAATTTATATTGATCTTAAAAGAAACATTAAGTGGAAGTTTGCATGTTAATATGTAAACTCATGGGGTCACTACAGGTCAAAAATAATTTTTCAGGCTGCCCTCTTCCTATACCCTCTTCCATAACATACAACTAGGGAGTGTAGAGTGTGCTGCTGGCCCAAGTGTGAACAAGATCCGGACAATAAAGTTCAATTGTGAAAAAAATTCAAATTAGAATTAGAATTATTCAAAATTCAATCTCTCCCTCAACTTGGATCCAAAATTGATGAAATTCACCTCCAAAATATCCCACTTATCACAGGCTTTCCAACAGTTCCAAGAACTTGCCCCAATTTCTTTTCTTCTCCTGAAAATTTTGTTCAATATTCAATTACTCTTGCATGGTATGTCTAAAGGTATAAACATTACAAAACCACCTTGATGCACCCCTAGTCATCAAGAGTTTCCCAATGGCACCAAAAGCGCACTTGGGGGGTGGTGGGGGACTATGGGTGGGGAGATCTCAACGTGACAAACAAAACACCTTCCTTAATATATAGAATGATGCTAGCATAATTGGTGTGAACTCACATGCAATACTCACCCTCACATACAAAACTAAAAATCCTGTCTATCTACTACAATTGAGAACACCAACTAGAAACTTGAGTTCAAAAGCAATACAAATGTGAGAATCCATATTTAATTTAGCTGAAGCTTGTTATAAATTAACTCAAATAATTAAGCTAGAAAAATTCAACATAACCCAAATTTGCAAAATGGGTTTTAGGTGAACTACTTTTTTAAAAAACTCCAAAAGAATGAGAGATGTGAATACAACAGATAACAATATATTTCAACATATGCAAAATGTCTCAAAATTGGAGATATAAGTCTGAAGAACCTCCCACATGACAATCTCTAGATCAATGTTTTATGCAAATGTACTTCATGCATACCTATGATGAAAAACCAACTTGTAATAACTAACTACTTTGAAATGAAACTTGCAGTTAATTACAGTGCTAATTAACAATACCTCAACAATAATATTGTCATAGGTTTAAGAAAATTCTACCCATGATGTAATTGCGCACCAATTTTCACTTCCAATAGATTGATCACATGCATAACTGAATTAACAAGATTCATATTGTGCAGCAGCACAGCAGTAGAAGCAGCATTCTTCTTCTTCTTCGTCTTCTTCATCTGGATCACAGTTTGATGGGTCGAGTGGTTATTTCAACTTCAAAGACACTCCTGTCAAGGGCATTCTGGCAGAACCTGCAGAAATCACCAACTTCCAACTTTACATCCTTCACAAACTGAGACCACCCATCACAAATGCTTGATGTCCCTGCTGTAGGTCTCCAGGTTACTGGCCAGTCTAACAGCTCATGATGCTGTGCAACAGCACCAACTTCTGGCTGTGAAGAAGAAGAAGAAGAAGAAGCTGAATAGTTATGTGCATTAACTGCCACTTTTATTCTTAAAATCAAAGGAACAGCTTCTTTTGGCAGGTGCTTGCTAATGACCTCCGGAAGCACCTGAAAATAAAAACACAGATTGATTCCAATAAAACATTGAAGGACAAAAACAAAAAAAAACAAAAAGAAATCAATAAAGTTGTAGAATAGATTTGATGTACTTGTTCAATCAATTTGCAGTTTCAATAAAATAGTGACATTCTACAAACTGGCTATAATAACTGATAATCAATCAAAGCTGAGCTCTTGGAGTTTGATGGAGCACTGCAGAGTTGAATCATCTCTTTGAACATGCAAATAATTACGTGATAGAATTTGCATCAAACAAGAAAACTCGGATGATGATGATGATGATGAGGAAGGGAAGTATAAAATTCTACTCACAAGCTGCACCTGCTGCTGCTGATGATTTTTTCCCGCATCACTACAATCCACGGAAAACTTGCAATCCACCGCAAACTTGGTTAGGGTAACCCAAAAATCCGGAACTTTGCCTACCACTGCAGCAGTAGCTACTGCTGGAGCATTCGTCCATAGGCAGGGGATCTGCACTAGTGCAGCGCGATTTGCAACTTCCTGCTGCTGACGCAGTTCAGGAGGAGGAGCTCCTGCAGGCAGCAGCGGTAGATCATCATCAAGTACACAAAAAATCAATCATATAAATAAGCCACATAATTATCAAAGCTCAATTCTTAACAAATTGCAGCAATTGTTATGTAGTTACTAAGATACAAAGCTGAAAACAATATTCATGATTTCTTCTGTTACTAAGATACAAAGCTGAAAACAATATTCATGATTTCTTCTATGAATTTTTACAGAGCTTTGGACTGCATGCATGAAATGTGATGTATGATTCCCCATCTGCCAAATTGTGCAATTGAAAATCCTGGGAATTCACATATTCGAGACGCGTACAAAACTCATGACCACATACATCCCGGGCTGAATCATTACTAAATGAAAGATAGGGGAATACAAAGTCTACGATCAGCACCTTTTCGAATCTGATGACTCATGAAAAGCTGCAAGAGCTCTAAGAGAAGGAAGTGAACGTAGTACTTACATAAGGACACATCGCCCGGCGAATATTGTAATGGTCGGCCTGGAGGAAAGGGGTTCGATATTACTGACCGCTGCACCTGAGCTGCTTTAGTACCCAAGATCCCAGGGAGAGGAGGAGGACCCATCGACCTCATCATCATCAATGGAGGAGGACGAGGACGGGGAGCCATCGTGCCCATGATCGCACTATAAGCAGGATGACCCATGATCGTGGCGTTGCTGATGGTGGTGGTCGCTGGACTACAGTTCTGATGAGGTGGACCCTTGTAAGATTCAGTAGTAGCGTAGGGCACGGGCGGCAACACTATGGGTACCTCTGATGACGATGCAGATCGGGTCATGATGAATTGTTGCCTGTATGATCGCACAGCCGCTGCTCTTGCATCCTCCTTCAAAGCCTCCAGCTGTACCGTGCTGTGATTAGGCTCGGCCAGTCGGGGATGTTGTTGCACAGCAGCTCTAGAGGATACCGGCTGCATGGCGGTGCTTGTCGATCCAATGATCGGAGGAGGCGCAGCTGCTGGTGGTCTGGAAAACGCTGATGCAACCTGCCGCAGCACGCCCCCACGAGACTGCACGCAGTATCGAAATTCATTGGGACTTGGCAGCGAGACTTCGACGGGGATGTGGCAGCTTATAGGGCATGCAGCTGCTGCTGCTCGCTGGCGTTGCAGTTCCTTAGCTTTAGAATACAGGAATGTCCTCCCTTGCACGTCAACATTATGGAGGTGGCCGTTCCCAAGGCGCAACTCTAAGTTTGGTTCTTCGGGATCAGTTTGCAGCTGCTGCAAGTGCTTCCTATAGACAGCCTTCCCCGATCTTTCCGACTGAATGTCATGAGCTTGATCAGCCTCCCTGAGAGATGTGGCAACAGTTTGCTGATTAAACAGCTTCTCTGCAGACGAAGATATCTTGTATCTTTTCGGTGCATGGTTAGCCGGAATTATGGCAACGTCCTCCTGGAGATCATGTCGAATCTCCTCCACACGCGACGATGCCTGAACCACCAGCTCCGTGAACGTCGGAACAGTTTGCTGAAAGATTAACTTCGACTGATCTGCAGCAGACACCTCAAATGATCTGTTCATCGACGGCTGGCATGTCATATAAGACGTGATCGACGGACTTTGCTGAACCGGTTGGAGCTTCACTGTAGCAGCAGGCGCCTTGAGTCTAGAATTCGTCGCAAGTACTTCAGACGCCATAGTACTGCAGATCCCGCAAGGTGCTGCCGGTAGTTGCCTAATGAAATCGGCGGCTTTCGTGTAGAAAGCCGAGGAATCAGGCATAGCAGCCTGCTCGTCCATAAACCTCCGAATGCGCTGAAAGTCCCACTCATCCTGCATTGTTGTTGTTGTTCTACGGTAACTGTACTCCTTCACAAAAAACTGCAGGGGAAACACAGGCCCAGATGATCATCATCAGTATTGCACATCCCACGGGAAGAAACAGCATCAGCTTCATGACTAGAACTGCAAGAACTGCAACAAGGCAATTATAGAAGACGGCAGATCGGAAAGGACAACACTATAAACGAGCAGCAGCGCTAACAACCAATTACAAGCCATGAACAGAAGGCGGCAGATTGGACGACGGCAACAGCTGCTGCGCATGAGGACAGGAGCAGCGAAGAGCCATGCGTGGTGCATGGAAGCACGGGTCATATCGGCAATTGCAAAAGCAGAGCTCTCGCATTAAAACCTTAAGAAGCTAATGAATTCTTTCTTTCTTTCTTTCTCCATTTCCAAAATTCCCTGCAAAGCAAAAGCTTCGATCTACGCTACTTACCAGCTTTCTTTCTTCCCGTTCACGAAATGCGCGTCCTCCCTCCAGTGGTCTGAACACGTCTATTGGGTTTCAGCTCAGCGACTCCCAATTTCCTTTCCTTTCCCTTCCCTTTCCTTCCAGCTGCTGCAGGTCGGATGGCGATGAGACTGGTCGGATGGCAAAACACCCGAGAGAGAGAGAGAGAGAGAGAGAGAGAGAGAGAGAGAGAGAGAGAGAGAGAGAGCGCAGCAGCCGCCTCCTTCAGATAGATACCGCGCTGTGGGTGCGCATGACGAGGCGGATTCCCTTCATCAAGGTACGTATCCTCGCGGAGGGTTGATGATTCACTATGGATGAATGGAAACTGTCTCTATTACTAAGTTGGCTCCTGGAGCACATCTGTAAGCTGCAGAAGTACGTGATCATCATGACAATTGGATGAAAGCCAAAAGTCAGAATTGTAATGAAATGGAGTGCTAGTCCAGGGGATTGATTCCTTCACGAAAGTCCCCACTAGATTATTCATCCTGTTTCTATCACATGATGTCAAGAGTCCTTGATAGATTTACTCACTAGTGCTCCCTATCATGCATGAGTGGAAACTAGTGTTTCTATCACTTTGGCACCTGCAGGAGTAGGCATATAATACACGAATGCACGCAGTATGTTTGTTTGAGAGCATCACAATTTGAAAGCGAAAGTAGGACAAGGAAGCAAGACAAGAGCAGAGCAATATGTTTGAAAGCTAGAGCAAGAGGGCACTCCATGATAGAAGAATTAGTCCTGGATAGATTATTCATTCACTATGGATGAATAATAACTCTTTGTCCTACATTATGAAAGTCTTGTATAGACTATTCACAACGAATGGATGAATGAAAGTCATTTTCATCAATGGCTCCTGCAAAAGTACCTATATTTAAGTAGTAGGTGCACATGACAATGGAGAGCAAAACAAACAAGGGATTCCCTGATGAGAGTCCCGGATAGATTAATCACTATTGATGAATGAAAATTATTTCTCTCAATTTGACATTTCTACACAAAGCACCAACCTTGAATTTTAAAAAATAAAAATAAAAATCCTACAATAGTATTAACAAGGAAAGCAAGGTTTGTGCACAAATGAATGAAAAAACATTCTTCAGTTTTTGGCACTCATGTAGACAGACAGAAAGCAAAGATGAAAAAAGCCACCCATTACTATTAAGCTTGAAACATAAACTACATTCCTAAGTCAAGACAAAGAAAACTTCATATGAGTGAAAAATTGTTTATCCCAATTTGTCAAATTTTTTGACAAAATTAAACCACCATTTGAACATGTGACCTTTCAAGCAAGGAGAAGCAAAAAGCAACCCATCACACAAAAAATAGAAATAAAATAAAATATCAAATTAATTTAATAATATAGCCAATGGATTAAATATCAGTTTGACAACCAGTGGTGGTTTTTAATGTGTGGTTTTTTTATCAAAATTTTTTTGTGTGTGGTTTAAAACCCTAAGCTAACTTAGCAGTTGCTAAGAGATTCTTAGAGACATTTAAAGTAGTTATTTCTTACAACTTGCTTTTAGAATAGTCTATTCTTTTTACAAATCATCTGAGTTTGGTATGGTGGAATTTCAATCACTGGATTTCTTCAAATTTTAATTACCTCTTAAATGGGACTATTTTCCCAGTGCTCGCTTGTGGAGCCTTTTGAATTTTTGAAATAATTTTCAGCATGCAATGTTTGTGGTTTGTAGTATATATTTAGAGGAGCATTGTCTAGCTTGAGTATTATTCTGAAAATTGAAATGTTAAAGCTTAGACCCCACATAATTAGATATATAATTGGTTGGATGAATTTTTCCTGAAGGTTCCATTGTTGTTTTCTTCCATGGTTTCATGCTTGGGTTTTTGGCACGGCCTTGAAGACTTGATCCAGGGTATTTGATATAGTTTTCCAAAGGGTCCTGATCAAATTGTACAAGCCTCTGACAAAGATATTTATAGTTTATATGGCTGCAAAAATGAGACCCTCATGAAAATATTTATAGAAAGTTTTGTATTAGGTGACACTTGCTTCAAAAGGCTTCCCCTAATTTGGAAGGTTGTATCAATAGCCCAAGGGCATAAGCCCAAATATTATGGGAGCAGCCGTCACAAGGTCATGTCTTAAAAGTTGGAAGGTGGAGGGTCCCTTCACTTGAGAAAAGCATCTAGCTGGGAGATATGCTTTCAATTCAAAGAGAAAAACCTTGGAATGCTAAGTTACCCATCCAAATGGGTGCTTTCTTGCTTTTGAGATGCGGACAACGCCAACCTATTTGAAGTCAAGCTAACATAATGCAAGTGGCAAGAACAAGTGACCTATTTGGAGCCCTTCAATGCAAAGAACCATAATTTTGTTTTCTCACCAATTTTTTTTCAAAAAGATTAATATTACATTTTATTATAAGTGACCAATGGCACATTGTCAACCGTCCAAAATTGTAAGAAATCAATAGTGAATTACATACCATTGCTAGATTGCTGGGAAATAGTCATCACAATAGCTTTCATTTCCAATTGGCAGTTCATCCTGGTTGACCATAACAATAGGATATTACTTCAAATCCTATGTAAAAAAAATTGTGGTCATATAATTCTAATGCATTTCAGTAGTAGATGGCATGTTAATAAAAAGAATGACATCATTATTTCATTGCAAGTTTTTATCCATATGGCATCCATGATAGATGACAAAGTGAGATGTATGTCCAAAATAACATTTGAAAATGTGACTAAAATAATGTCATTTCATATATGATTACAAAATGACTATGCAAATGACATGGACAAAATGAATACAAAATATATTCATAAAAAATTTTACAATGATTATTAATAATTTAATATGAGTATAAAAAAACATAAAGAACTAAATTTGATTAATATTACACATATAGATAATATAAGAACATTTTTTACTTTTTAAAAAATATTATGAATATTATAAATTGAAATAAACAATTATATACTACATGTATGACAATAAGTAAATTTATTTACATATGTAAATAAATATATATATTATCACACAATATATTAGATTATATGTATAAATTTAATAAAGTTTATAATCTTACAAAACTAGTTAAATTTTTATTACTAACTATTTTTAAATTAAAATTAAAATTTTTAAATTAAATCTATACATCCTACATAATATGGTTAATATAAAACATTATATATATATAAAGATATGTTTGATTTAAGATCCATTTATAAACATTTTTTATGAATAAATTATACAGACTCATATGTCTAAATTAAAAGTATTAATAAACTTATGATATATTTGAAGAAAAGTTTTATAATATAAAATCCAAATGAAATGAAGGTTTAAGATTTGAATATTTTATTTTATTCATTATTGTATCAGCCACAAAGGTTTTTCCATTCACAAATCATGTATTTGAATTTTTTTTCCCCTAAATAATGGTCATTGAAATGTTATTCAATAAAAAAATTCATATATATACTTGAATTTTTTAAAAACAATTATATAATTGTCTAGATTATTGAACTAACTTTGTGAATATATTTATTTATTTTCTCATTTGGACAAATTATCAATAAAATATGAGTTATCAAATTGAGGTTTTATGTAATGTTTAAATGGAATATGGTCTAAATAAAATAAACATTAACTTATTTACACAAGAAGTGAAGTGGCTTGGTGATAAAGGAATTGAACTCCATATTTGGGATCTAAGGAACAAACTTCACATGTGACACTCATTATGGTCAACATTGGAGTATTGATGAAATAATTTGTACCTACTTAAACTACCTAGGTTATGTGATTATCTAGGTGAATTTTATGTACATAAACTTCACTATTTAAATTTTGTTTTAAACCTAGCTTAGGTGGTGATACATGTTTACAGTTGATAAGATGGAAAACAATGAAATTAAAAATATATATTTATTTATTATATTAAATATTATAAATGTTAAAAATAATGTTAAACAAGTTTTTGGGTCGAATTTGTAATATTAATAAATAATTAAACAATGTTTAAATTTTCACAAATTATTTCACATATGTTTCTTATGATTGATGGATGAAATGTGCCACATCATGTTCTAAATGACTATTATTTTAAACATCTCATCCATAATGACTTTAAGGCTATTAGTCATTTTTGTCTTTTATGATTGGAATAATAATCATGAACTCAATCATATATTGGAAATTTTTTTCTCAAACCTTTTGGAAACTTTACTTTTGATTAAAATTTTCTCCTTATCTTTATAAAACATTGTGGAAAAAAAATGTAATGAAAAAATTGATAAATATTTTTATTTTTAAAAATATTGAAATAACAATCATAGATAGAGGAAGAATTGCAAGAGTTTGAAGGATATTGATAGAAATGAAATTGTGGACATGTAAAAATAAATTTAATATTTTTTTTTCATTTTGATATTTACCTTTTTTTAGTTTTAATGGCATTTTTTTCACAAAATATGTGAAATCCAAATAACTGTTAATATCTGAGACTAATATCCGATTGATAAATAATAACAAAAATCCAATAGATTGATATCTAGTTCAATAAAAAAAACCTAAAATATGATATCCGACCCAAATAATTAAATTTTTTTTCTAATATCTAGTTTTGATAAATAATTTTGATTGAATATTTTTATTTGGTGCATATCACAAAAAGGTTTACAATTTCTTTGTTTTTCTATCATATTCTTTGTGTTGAATATCAAAATATTTGTTTGCAACAACTTTTGTTAATTGTTGTTGCCACTAATATGTTAGGACATGTTGTTTCAATGTTGTGTTATTGAATTACATCATATTCACTTTTTTCTTTCCCAAAATTCAATCCACATAAGTTTTTTATTGGCTTTTCATTTCACATTGCATCAAAACATGAATGTAACACAAGATCAAGTCATTTTCATTATGGGTTGTATGTTGTTGTTTTAATTGGTGCATCATATTTTCAATTCCACTATTTAAGATTTGATTCTAAATATGAAATATGTTTTCTTGAAGCCATCAATTTTCATTGTATCCTTTGTCTTACATGAATTTGTTGCTACAATGAATGTTTTTTTAAGGAAATTGATTTCATGGCTAATGGGACCAAAGATGCACATTGTCATGGAAGATTTCAAAAAATGGTGCAGCCTACCTAGGTGAACCCATACATTGATTTTAAAACCTAGTTATAATCATTTTCCCAAGAGATTACTATTATCATTAATCTAAAGATATTCCATTGCTAAAATTGTGATGGATTGTAAATTTTTTTTAAATGATGTTTTCGTTGGATTTCCATGAAATGTCATTGACTCACAAATGATATGTAGGATTGTATTCACTCAAAATCTAGTGAAATCACTTGGCATATAGAGACACCTTTTGTTGTAGTGAGTGTATTATTGTTAGAACATGCAATGTAAGTTGGTTGAAAAGATGAAGTTTCATTCAAACCAAGGACATGAATCAAGGTCCAAAAAATCTTGGGCTTTGTATGATGGACTTCTACCACTAAAAAAAAACTATTGAAGTGAAAGTTTGCAAATGCTTTTAATGGAAGCATTGTGAATGCAATTCATGATCAAATTCCAAAGCTTACATTAAGCTTTTGTGACCTTGATAGTTGACAACAACAAAAGGAAATGAAATGATAATTGAATAGGAACACAAAAGTGCAATGAATGACAATAGTCAAACATAGGAGCTCGATGGCAAATTGCAATGGCAACCAAAAAATTAGGGTAATGAGATATGGCATAAAAGATGTTGAAAATTGAAACGTGTGATTGATGTAAATCTTTAAAAATTGATGCCAACAAAATATTCATGCATGATCAATGCAACAAAAGAAACACAATGTCAGTACTAAAGTGAACAATAATTGATACCTTACCCTAAGTACTAAAGTGAACAATAATTGATACCTTACCCTAAGGTCAATTTCATTGTTAAATAATCTTCAAAATAGTGAAATGAATTTTTTTGAAAATATGAAATTGACATATTGAAAATCATCACAATTATCAGAGGCTACACTCTGAATAATTTCACTATTCATATTGCAATATTATAATAGATGATGAAAAAAAATATTTTAAATTTTTAAAACGAATTTGTTTTTTGAAAAAAAAAGAAAAAGTAATCATTTGTTTTGTCAATGTGGTGAAATTTGTTGGCTTCACAATGTAACATTTGCAAACCCAATATGGATACCTAGTTGGATGATGATTCTAGGTATCAAGTGCAATTTGGCATCTTGGTTTTTCAATGACTTTCATAACATCATTGGTTTATGTCACATTTGCAAACCCAATATGGATATTTGGATGATGATGCTAGGCATCTTGGTAGCACAACCATTTTCATGACAAATGTAAGATGAATTACTACCTTTAGGAGGATTTATGTAGAGTGCCCAAAAATCATTTCTTGTTCTCTTTCATTTTGTAACTCCATTTGCTCAGTTCACTCGCTGCTTGGGATTTTGCTCCGACACATCCCTGATTAGCCAGTTCAGAGAGAAGGAATGTTTATGGAGTTCATGACCTCCATGTTTATGGGTTGTGAGGATCTCAGAGATATCCATTGCAACACTAGTCCATTGTTCAGAGGTGTTGTGATTGACTTTTAGAGGCATCTACAACTAGCGAGAAAGGTTTTTCCTTGCCTGAGACACATAGAGATGTGCAATTTGCTCACCTTCAACATAAATTACAGACCGGGAAATGTTTTTTGATGGGTAGCTTTGGCCAAAGGTTTAGTCAATCACATGACCTGTCATGGCTTTAATGCTTATTTTTTCTTTTCATTGCAAAGACAAATACATTTTGACAACAGAAAAGTTATGCTGAAAGGAGACACAAACTGCCCTATAACAATGTGTGGTTGGTCCTGCATTCTCTGAACCAGTAAGGACTCAGAAAACTCTCTCGATTCTCACTGTAGCTTGAGCATGTTGGGGACTAATTGATTGATGATTGATTGATGGCAGACTAAAGGGGCACGTAAAGAAGCAATGAGTGGCTCAGGTCATGTGCATGAGGAAGTTGTAATTGTTGTGTGCATACATGACCCTCATAAGGCTCATTAGCCTTCCGCCGGATGTAAATGGGTAGTGTTGGGAAGGGGATGAATGAGGCCAATGGAGCAACATCTAGTAGTAGTCAAGCAGTCATGTGTCTGGAGAGGATTGGTGGTCATATGACTAAGCTTCTGGAGCTGCATGCACAGAAATCTGCTCTTCAGATTGTGTTTGTTCCTGGGAATCCCAGTGTGGTGATCTACTACCAAGAGTATCTGGATGTGCTCTATGACATCCTGAAGGGTGGATCATCTGTCACTACAATCAGCCACACTGTGTGTGTATCCAGGGATTGTGAAGATGGGTGGCTATTCTCTTTGCACGAATAGATAGATCATAAGCTTAAATTTGTGTAACAACAATTGAATCAGAGACCGGATGTTCCACTTATCCTTGTGGGTCATTCGTTGGCACTTACATCATCATGGAGAATTTGAAAATGTTTCCATCCAAGGTGCAGCAGATAATTAGATTGTAACACTGAACAGGAATTCCAAGTGGCAGGGTTTCCTCAGGCATGTCAGTGAGACAGCAGGTCTGTGCACAACATCTAATAGTTTCACAGGTCTTGTGGGATGACTACCTGATGGTGTGTCCAGGGGCTTGGTGAAGGTTTTGTTGGGATGTGTATGGGATTTCAATGCCATGGATATCACCTGCCAACAATTGCTACAGTTGAGAGTTGTGCACAATTTCATGTACATGGGAAGAACAGAGTTTGCAACATTGGCTCTAGAACCTGACTATGGTTCTTGAAAGAATTCCAGAGCCGGATCTCTTTTCTCTTTGGAACTGATGATCATTGGGGCCCATTGTCTCTTCTTGCTGATATTTCCAAGGAGATTCCACAGCTGAAGATGGTTGTGGAAAGAAAGGGACATTTGCATACCTTCAGTTGTAACAAGGCTAGCTTGAAGTGTGTTGCCTTGAATTGTGTCTCACATTGCTTGAGCACATCTATGAGGCTCCCAACAGAAGAGGATCAAACTGTTCTTCCTCCTTGATGTTTCTTCCCTTGCCTGAGTATGTTCAAAGTATCTTCATTGCAAGATGCTTGAAGCTTGGCATCATGCAGGTAGCCATCCTTGGAGTCAAATTTATTCACAAGATGCTTGAAGCTTGGCAGATAGTGATACTTAGAATTGAATCATTCCAGTAATAGCAATCCGCTGCTACTTGATTGATGAGTGCTTGGTAGTTTGTAGTTTGGTACAGAAAGTGTGTTGAGAAATTCTCAGTACTTAAGAAGAGATTTGATGCAGATGTGTGTTGAACATTTCCAGCACTGAAAGCTAATTTCAAAGGTTAATCTTGTTGGTTAATTAGTGCTGGTCATGAGATTCAGGTCTGATTGTTCTGTTGTGTATTCTTGTTAGGTTCAGGGTTGTGATTCTGTTGGCTTCCTTCATGCAGTTGACTAGGATAGTCGGGGCCATCAAGAGCAAAGACTGTCTCTGCTTTGCTCCATGAACTCAATGATGCAGTTGATGCAAAATTCACGGAGGAATTGCCTGAAGCTCTGTTGGAGTCTAATCCTGCCCTTTTCTCCCAGCTCACTCTTGTGATTGCCACTCAGGTAAACTTGTAAATGTTATTGTTGCTGAGAATGCTTTTCTTCTGTATCTCAGAAATTTTAGGGCTATGAGGGGCTGGAGAAGGAATCCTAACCAGATGCAGATCGTCTGCATCTTCCAGTTGACCTAGATGTTTTTTTGACATGATTGATGGAGTTGGTCAATAGAGCATGACTACTTACCTAACAGCCTTCATTATGGGGTTCTGGTGCATTCATAGATGCAAGAGAATTCTCTCTTAAAGCTGGATGAGATATGCCAATAACAGAATGTGATGTTGATCATTGCATGCTCCTATGGTTTGGCAGGGTTGCTGTGCATCGGTGTAGAGGTACTTATATAGTCACTAAACAGTTTAGAGACTTAGCTGTGAGTAATAGGTCCCCTGCTCTAAGCAGAGGATGTGGTTAGATTGTCAAGCCATGCACAAGACCGCGCTTCACTTCCTACTGCCTTTCTAACTAGTCCTTTGCAAGTTATTTGTATGGTGTAGTTGGATCTTGAAGACTTGTTGTGGAAAATGGTATCCTGGTTGCAGAGGTCTGGCTTGTGTTGAAAGAAAAAAGCCAGGGGTACTGCGAGGTAGAGGCATGGCCAGCTTCCACTTTACAGTGTTCTTAGTTAATGCTACTATATAAGGTGAAGTTTGAGGTTATAATGTACTGACTTTACCTAAGGGGACCATTGATGGAATTGGGATTGACTCTACAGGAGCATGATGTGATTGAATCAAAGCCAGACAATAAGGAGGATCTCTGACTCCACAACCCTTGGCCTGAACTTCAGAGCTTTGTTACACCACTAATTTTTTGTATAAGGTTCAAGGGTGGAGGACTCACAATATGTTCTTGTAACTTGAACACACAACTTTTCTGCAAGATTGTGTCTACATTAGCCACATCACACTTCAAGAATGGTCTGCTCAGCTCTCTGAGCTATGGAAGTATGCTATCAGTCTCATTAGAGTTTGGGTCTCCCACAATATCTCCCTAAATTGTCATCATGATTGTAACTTATGCTCAAGCATAAATTAGTCGTCCTGTTGCTTCCAGAATTGCTGCAGAAACTCAGTATGCAGGTTAGTGTTTTCACTGGCCTTTACCCACTGTAGGGAGCTGATGAAGTCAGTGGGAAAGTTTCAATAGAGAAGTCACTATCATACATGCTACTGTTGATGGTCCCTGAACAGAACAGGTGTGAGACTGGCACTCTTGTTCATATTGCTTTCTCGTTGTTTTTGTTTCTTGATCCTTTGTTCTCTGTTTTTGTCTTTCCTTCTTTGGAATTCTCTGTGTCTGGTTGAGGAAGTGTTAACTTGACTTTGCCTTTTCTTAATCGTGAGAATGGAGATTTCTTGATTCTTATGAGAGATTTATGCTCAAGCAGATTATTAATTACAGTTGCTTGTCAGTCTTATGGATGCTGTGACTGTTGATAGGATACTTCATACAATCCTTTGATGTTTTGTATGCTAAGCTTTTGTTTTGTGTACACTGCTCCTGCAATCCATGTGGCTTTCTTATCCTCTACTACAGCATATATTGTGCTTGGATTCCTTTCTCTTCTGTAGGTATGTTGATGAACTTAACATTGATACCATGAACAATGTTATACAGAAACATGTTCCATTGCAGTTCCTCTCATTAAGACTGCTCAGGACTGGAAGACAGCTCACACTGGCAAGCTTCCAGCAAATGTCAAAGAATTGAAAGTGAATTGTCCTAAGTTTGTGGTTAAAGCATTATGGAGAGAAACAGCAGCACAGGGAGAATTGTGTCAGACCTATGGGTAGGTCAAGTGAAACTAAGTGTTTTTAACCTCGTATGTTGGAATACATGAAGATTGTTGTGGTAATCTAGTGGAGCAAGAGAACCAGGCAGCAATAATTGCAAGATAGCAGGTGGAAGAGGATGAGAATAACTACCCTGAAGCTTTGAAATCTGCATTTGTTGTGTGTCTCCCCTGAAATTAGTAAGCTCTCTTCTTGAACTTTTTCTTTTCAATATGCAGTGATATGGGTCAGGTATATGAGTTGTAACTGTAGTCAGAGTTTGTGAACATGTGAAGGTCAAAGATTCTCTGAAGCAACCTTATAGAATTTTCTGTCCAATAAATACCAGTGGTTCAAATAGTGCAGTCTGCAGCAAGATTGGTAGGGAAAAATGGATAAGGTGTTCTCAAATGACATTACCTCCACTATTGAGAAACATCCTATGCCATGTCTTGAGTTGATAGAGGTGTGCATCAACTCCAGACAAGACAAACAACGTGAAGCTTGAAAATTTCTTGCATATTGTCAAGTTGAGAACTGCATGCAATTCTGGAGGATTAGTCAACTAAGTTTTAAATGCTTCATAACCAGATTTCTGGGTCATGGTGGCTGCTGTCAAGGTTTGCAAGCATTTGTGTCAAGGCTGCAAATCATGAGATAACATGTTTCAGCTGAAAAGGTAGCTTGAATACACTATGTAAGTAGTCAAACATGAGGAACCCGATGGATGATCATGATTATTCCATTTGAGCAAAAAACATGTGAGTAACAAGAGATGTATTTTTGCTTTCACTTAGTCTGCAGGGTGCATTTGTAGCTGTATTGTCTCTACTTATTGTCAATCTTGTGGCACTGTGCAGCAATAGATAGCAAAGGAAGCCCAAGGGCAGCCTCCTGTTGATGTAGCTATTCCAGACATGCATTCTTTTACAGAGTAAGCAAACTGCTCATCTAGGAGGGACATAGAGTCCTGTTTTGAGATCCTTCCAATCAATGCCAGATATGATGGGTAGTTACATACATTTGCTTTGACCCATGATGTTATTCAATGGTGATGAATCTGCTATTGCAGCTACTACATAAAGTTGCAAAAAAATCTACCAAGCCAGAGCAGAGGCTGGTGTGACAGCTATGGTGGGACATGTGAGCTGCATATTAAAGCAGATTGGACAAGACTTATCCTCTATTCCCTGAACTACCATCAAACATTTCTGCAAGAACACATGCCATTTAAGGGTATGTTGTGCTGGGCTTACCTGCTACTTTTGACCTAGAGGCTACAAGATTTCTCTTGCATTAGTTTTGGGATTCTGTCTCTCAACTCATAATACAAGAACAAGATTTGCAACCAATGTTTAGATATAAATGTTGATTGAATGTTACTTGCATTCTAAAGCTAATTCTGTGATTTGAAAGGTTCATGTTTTCAAGTTCATGTTGAGTGAAATCTTGTTCTTACTTGATGATGTAGGACCTTTTGTTTCTGGGTCAAATTGAGTTTTGCAATTTTGGCCATAGATTAGTGCTGCAGAGAATAGGTCTGTGATGAAGTCTTAAGTTTGACCAATTTCTGTAGCATGCCACTGTTGCTAGGTTAAGTTTCTTGTAGTCACAATCAATTAGTGTGCAAGAAAAATGTTCATTGTTTCCTTTTTTACATCAGTTATATAGCATTGAACCCAGTGTGGCTATGTTTCATTGATAAAAGGTGCTGATGGGATCATTTATTTATCCAGTTGTTGAGGTGCCAGACATTAAGAGATGAATTCAATCCAAAGGCAGGGTGTAAATTGTAAATGCTACTCACCAATGAAGAAAGCAGGTTCTTATGCAATCAATAACCACAGTTGTGCTGCCATGCTCATTTTTTGGTTCATACCACCATTCTGGTAACTTAAGTTACAAAAGATAATCAGGAATTTATGACTGCAAAGTAAGCATTGTGGAAGGTGTTTGTATGCAGTCATCCAGCCTTGTATGTGTTGCTTCAGGCTGTGGGACATTTTGTGCAACTTATAATAGATATCTTGGAGCCTTTGATGGGTATGATTCCTGCTCATAAGTAAGAGAAAGGGCATAGTCCACCCCGGAGGGCAGTGGTCCTCTAGGATATTAGTGTCCTAGAGGTCTTTCATATCACAACACTTTAGCTGAATGAAGTTGGTTGCTGTTTCCTGCTATAATTTTATCTGATTCAAGATGGAAACCAGAAATGCAGATGAGAAAGTTGCAAAGTTTTTGGTCAGTGTGTCATTTTTTTTTAATGGTTGAAGCAGACATTGCCTTATGTAGGAAAAAGAATGGTAAGCCAACCTACACAACTCTCTAGCTAGGAGGATCCATTGCCTGACTTGATGTTTTGCTCTAAGTACAGGAAACTAGAGGAGGATGTTTCAAGGTTGAAAGCCATAGGTGTAGTAAGCATATTGAATGACATGGCGGGAGGAGGGGCAATGCTTCCTGAAGACCTGATCAGTGAGCTGTATCATTTTGGAGCTGGTGAAATTCACACTGTAGCCTCCATTATTGGTGGAATTGCTTCACAAGAGGCTATCAAGGTAAATTCTAAATACAATTATGAGTCTCTTGAGTGCTAGCCAACATCATAACCAAATCTTCCCATTGGTCCCCGAAATGTGATAGAAACACAGGATGAGGATGAGGATGAGGTTGCCTGAAATTTTTGGCAAATTATTGTACATGATCTGCACCTACAATTGGGAGCTGATGAAATCATTGGGTAGTCATGACAGCTTGTCACTGTCATTCATAATGAAGATGGTGGTCTGACGCTTTGTGAGCAACTCTCACAAGGTTATGACTTTCACCCATTGTTGTGTAACCTCCAAAGTGTTGCTGTGGCGGGTCGAAGTGTACGTGGCAGCTTCTGACTCAGCAGTTCACACCCGTATAAGGGGCTTCTGTGTATCATGAGTGCAACATCTCTAGTTTTGAATCTGTAGGTAAGGAGTCAACTGCACTAATTTTGTTGGGAATTAATTCCCTCCCTTCACTGAGGAATGATCTACACAAGTGCAAGGGATGTACTGCCATTCCACATCAGATATGTTGTGCACACCTTTCTTGCCTAGATATATACCTGTATTCTGACTTTTGGTCGGAGTGTTGCTTTTGCTTGCAAGAATCTCAAGCCAATTGTCTTGACCCATGATGTTATTCAATGCTGCATTGCAGCTACTACATAAAGTTGCAAAAATCTACCAAGCCAGAGCAGAGGCTGATGTGACAGCTATGGTGGGACATATGAGCTGGCATAGTAAAGCAGATCAGATGAGATTCATCCTCTACTCCCCAAATGACTATCAAGCATTTCTGCAAGAATACACGCCATTTAAGGACATGCTACGTTGGGCTTACCTGCTGCTTTTTGACCAGTCTGCAAAAATCTCTCTTGCATTAGTGTTCAGATTTTGTCCCTCAACTGATAATATGAGAAAAAGATTTGCAACTAATGTTTAGATATAGATGTTGATTGAATGTTCCTTCAATTTTAAAGCTAATTTTGTGATTTGAAAGGTTCATGTTGTCAAGTTCGTTTGAGTGAAATCTTGTCCTTACTTGATGAATGTAGGACCTTTTGTTTCTGGATCAAATTGAGTATTATGCACATTCTTTTTTTTGTATCAGCTCGCTGCCCAATTGCATCACCTGAATCAGATCCAGGGTGGCCAGGTCTCCAAAAAATAGGCAGCACTCAAAGATCATGGCAATGGTAAGCTATCCTATGTTGTTTTTCTCTATGTACAGTCATTAAGTCTCCCAGTACATGCATGTTTTGTTTGATAAAAAGTTGTCACCTGATGAGCTAGAGTACGGTGAGATTGATATGTGCTGAAATTTTTGGTCTATGCATTATTGTTTCTGTCTTATGCAATGCTGACCCTTCACTGAAAATGTCTGTCCTGTTAAATTGACCATCTTAGGAGGCTGTTGCATCTGCTCTTTTAAGTTGTTACATCAAGCAATATCACTACCCAGGATGGACAGGGAGTTTAGTTCCTGTTTTTATTTTATCAGACTTTTCAGGACCTTGTTTTGAGATCTAATTTCAATTCATGTCTGTCGTAGAGAAAAAAACAGTGGATTACAAGGTTTATATAATGGTGCTGTATCTGCTGATTTGGGGGGACGCTGCAAACATTTGTTTTCTTCCTGAGTGCCTTTGTTATTTGTTTATCATGTGAGTCAATTCTGTGGAGGAGCTTGTGCTGTGCTAGCCCTTTATAAGTGATTTATCACATGATTTGACATTGCTGAGAAACTCTTTGTTACCTCTGAGGTGCAGGGGATGAATCTGGGATAAAATCTGAGAAACGTTACTACTTTACTTGAGCTTAATTTACTTTGTTGTCATGTGCAGATGACTTATGAAATATATGATTTTCTGGAGAAGCCTCAGGTGGAGAGGTCTGAAAAGACCTATATAAAGGGATCACAATACTTGTTTTTGGAAAAGATTATCTGGCCCATTCATGAGATTCTGGCTGCAGTGAGTTGCAACACCCTTTCTCTGTTCTGGCTTCTTACAAACTGGATTGGCAATGCAGGGCAATTGTGTACATTTGTAGTCAAATGCTTTGCAATATCTTCCAGTCTCTGAAGTGAACACATAAATGTTTGATGGTCAAACTGGGTGCTTGGGAGCTTAGACTACCTTGTTCAAGTGCCCTGCCTTTACTGATGATCTTGATCACTGGAATCTTTAGTAGAGTTTCTGGTGGGTTGCTGGTTTTGTTAAATATTTATTCTTCACATTGGTGTTTCCTGCTTCCCAGGATGAAAACATTCATGACATCTTCTGTTTGCAGTGGATATGGTGTTGACTTGCTGCTGCTGTGCTGATTAGTTTATGAAATTTTTCTTTCTGTATAATAATTTTTGACTTTTGCTGTCTTTTTCCTCTTCCTTAGCTCCATTTCTGTGTTTCCTTTCTTTTCTTTCCTGTCCTTTCTTTCAATTTTCTTTTACGGTTATATTCAGATTATGCTAGCCAACATCATGGTGGATTCTTCCGATTACTTCTGGACTTGTGACAGAAACTTAGTATGCATGCTGGTGTGAAACTAGCCTATACCTGCAGTTGGGCCCTATGAAGCTATGTTAGTTAGTCAGTACCATACATACTTTTGTTCATGTCCACCGCGCATGTGAAAGCCTGTTGCTCTTAATTATACTGAAGATTTTTTTTTGTGCATGATGAACTAGCCATTACTTTTTACTGCATGCTACCAACTATGTAGGCCTCTTTGTGCCCTACACTTAGATTGCTTGTACAGGGGAAAGCTAAAATGAAATGAGCCTTGCCTTCAGAAGCTTGTTGCATCTTAAATGAGCTATACCGACCCTGAGTATGAGGTTTGATTTTATGCAGACTGGCTTGCATGTGGCTACAGAGTGTTCTGGTTGCTCAGAATATCTACATGTGCTCTTCTTGGTATCAGGTTGTCCTGATAGGCCTATTGATGGAATGCAGTTAAAGCTCTACTTGAAAATGCAATGCAGGTTCTTTTTTTCCCTTTCATAAAGCCAGCATATTTCCCAGAATCCTCACTTTCTTGGGGACGTGATGGATGCAAGAATCTGATGTGCCTGGGCATGGAAGGGGCTGGTCACTCAGCATGGTGGGACTTTCATGATTTCAATGAGTTTTTCTAGTGCTTACTTGCATATTCCAAACCATATGGATTGTTGTAAGGTTCATCATCTTCAGATAAAGAGATTGAATTTTTTTTTTTCCATATAGTATTTTTCTGCAGGTGTGCTCTGGATTGCACATGTTACAACAACTGAAGTTGAAAGAATTCTGAGCTCTTTGCATGGAAGCCACTAACTGGCCTGTGTCCCAATTTATATATTTTTGTCTCTTGTTTTTGCACATGCAATTTTAGCTGTCATAGTACTTTCATAGATTAAGTTCTTGGTGGTCTTGAACATGTGTGATTCTATTCTTCTTCCTGCTCAATTGATGAACCTCATTGCTTCAACCTTTGGACTGCAGTCTTCCAAGTGTTACCTGCAATATATTATCATGCAATGCATTGTAATAAGGTACATATTTCAACCTCTGGTGCAGGCTGATTAGGCACACCGATAGTTCTGGTTGTCCCACATGCAGGGCACCCTCTTGTTTTGAGCTTTCATGGCTATGAAGGCTAGAGGTAGGCTTCTTTTTTAAACCTAAGAAAGACATTGACACTAAAGATGACAATGTAGGGAAATATTTCTTGTGGGTCAGAAGCTTGAATAGAAAATACCTCTGATAATGTTCTTTAAAGTGTCTATTGATTGGATCTGTTGAGGTTCCTATAGAATATCCGTTATTCCTTCTCTCGAAGATACGTGAAGTAGCCTAAGAATCTCTTGTTTTGTAGTGTGCAAGTGCTAGAATGGTCCTTTAGGGGCCAAGGATGATAAAAGGAGTCACTATCTCATCCCTGGTGACTACTTATTCTTGAAATATTTTTGAAATATTTCGTTAAAAAAAAAATTGAATTTTAAAAAAAATTATATCATTATGTAAAGGTTTGTATTAAACTTTTTTCCAAAATATCATTTTCAAAGTTTTTTTAAGTTATTTATAACTTTTTTTGATAATTTTTTTTGTGTGTTTTTTAATTCATTAGATTAATTTCAAACTTATTTAGATGTTGTCATGATATATTATGAATGTTGTTATATGAATAAATTTAACAATTTTAATATCAAATTAAATGATCATTTTAAAACATGAGAAATCAAGCATTTGTTACACTTGCTATGGTCTTTCATTATTGATAAGCCAACAAAAAAAAACAAGATTCATTGTATTGAACATGGAATTTTTTACATCTTTACCGTATTTTTCATTGTTTCTAATTTTTTCTTGTATGGATGCCTAAAGGGAGTTGGAGGTAAAACAATTATAGTTGGTTGTAATCTGATTTTTTTAGTTCGTGAAATGGTGTCTAATGCCCTACCGTATGGTTCATCTTGGTTGTGGAGTTGAATTGGGACTTCAAATGTCTTGAACACAAGAACCCTAATTGTTGATCAATGACCACTTCACTTAACATTTAATTTAATTTTGAGTTGTGGATATGAATATGTGAAATATGAGTAGTAGCATTTGTAAGTATTTCTACTTACATTTTGGAATATGTGGGCATATGTCAATGAAAAGTAATGCCAAAACCAACCACATAGTGCTGAATAATAGTTTCATTGATGATTGTATTAGATGCAAGACTAGAATAACATCAATTGTATTAGTTACACGTGAATCCTCAATTGTAATTGTTAAGCCTTTGATAATATCAAACATAGTTGAAAATGGCATCACACTAGCTCTACCTAGTTACATGTCAATATCAACAATAGTACCATTAGTTGTAAGGACAAGGATATATGGATGCTAATAGTTGTAAAGTAGTTGTATTGGCCACAAAAAAAGTTGCGAAAATGAACAAGACAATTTATGTTGCAATTGCATGGCAATCACAAATGCACCACTTGAGTTGCATTTGCGTTACATATTTAATGATCTTACCAAATGCATGCTACCTCCTTCAATGGTAGCCTAGTTTTCAAATATGGATAGCCCAATTCTACACACTTGGTAATTCACAACTACTCCCATACAATTGAATTGGACTCAATAATCAAACATTTGGTTCTAAATTAGTATCCACTGTTGGCAACATACTTGTACAATAACATTATTTGAAAAACACATTAGTTGTTTTGTAATTGACATTTAGTGTCAAAGTCCCTATTCATTAATTACTTGTGAATTGTTATGAAGTTGCAATAGGCAACTCAAGACAACTCCCTCACAATTATGCTGAAACCAATAATCAAGCATCTAATTGCAACACAATATGTGATGTCACAAATGTACTTGTTAAATTGTATTTAAAGGAAAACACATTAGTTGTTCCACAATTCCAATTACATCTTCATTAAACCTATTTATATGCATTACTCATAAGTTGCCATGTAATTGTTCTAATGTTCATTCAACTACTATAATATAATTTCATGCAACCCAACAATCAAACACCTAGTTGCAAAATGGTATCCACCTATAAAATTATAATTATTGAATATTATTATAATGAAAGCATGAAAGTTGTTCATTAAGTTATATAACAAATTTCCATAATTCTAGTTGCAAGAAAGCATCTCAATGTGGAATTGGGGCCGTACAATGTTCGTGTTTTCTATTGTCATTGCCGACAAATCGCAATTTTTGTCATTTTGATCTCAATTTGGTGGTTTTAATCTTCTTGATTTTGATTTCATAGTCTTAGTTTGATGATTTTCATATTCACGTTTTCAATTCTTGATGTCAACAATTCATAGTTTTGATTCACATGACCTCAATTTGATGTTTTTGCTTGATAGTCCTAATCCTCATATTTTTTATTCTTGGTATCAAAAGTTCACGATTTTGATCCTCTTGATCCCAATTTGATGATCTTAGTCAATGGTCTCAATGTTTTTGATTTCGATTTCATGGTCTTGGTTTATGGTCTTGATCAATGGTTTTGATCCTCTTGATCTTGAATTGATATTTTTGGTCAATGGTTTTGATGTTCATGTTTTTCACTTTTGATGTTGAAAATTCACAGTTTTTATCCTTTTTTTCTTGATTCAATGGTCTTGGTTGATTGTTTCAATCTTATTAACATTGATTTCATGGTTTTTGTTCGTGGTCTTGATCCTCTTGATCTTAATTTGATGTTCTTGGTTGATGGTTTTGATGTGTTCTTTATTTCCATGCCAACAATTCACAATTTTGATCCTTTTTGTTTTTTATTCGATGGACTCAATTGATGGTTTTGTTGCTCATGTTTTTTACGCTCAAGAACAATAATTCATTGATTTGTACCTCTTCTTCTTGATTTGATGGCCTTGGTTGATGGTTGTGACCTCATGATCTCAATTTAGTGATCTTGGTGGTCTTAATCTTCATGAACTCAATTTGATGTTTTGATTGATGGTTTTGATGTTCATGTTTTCAATTCTTGATGTCAATAAATAGTTCACAATTTTGATCTTCATGATTTCGATTTGATGTTCTTAGTTAGTGGTCTTGATGTTCATATTTTATATTCTTAATGTTGACAATTCATAGTTTTGATCCTCTTGATCCCAATTTGATAGTCTTGGTTGATGGTCTTGATTTTTTTAAGATCTCAATATTATGATTTTTTGATCTTCATGATTTTGATTTAATGTTCTTGGTTGATGGTCTTGATGTTCATGTTTTCTAGTTTCAACATGATATCAATTTGGCAATCTTGGTTGATGATTTTGATCTTCATCATGTCAATTTGATGTTTTTAGTTGATGATCTACATGTTTATGCTTTATTTTCAATGTCAACAATTCACAATATTTTTAATCCTCATGATCTCAATTTTATTTCTTGTTTGAGAATTTTGATGTTCATGTTCTTTCTCTCAACACCAAAAGTCCACAATTTGCACCTTTTTTTCAATTTGATGGTTTTGGTTGATGATTTTGATCCTCTTGATTTTGCTTTGAAAGTCTTGGTTGATGGTTTTGAAACTCTTAGTTTCTATTCTCAATGCATGTGGTTGGTAGCCTTGATATTTTACATGTGGATTTTTTCATTGTAATTATCATTAAAGGTTCATTCTCTTGATCCTTTATACATGGATCTCAAAAGAACATGAAGGAGGGCCATGTTGCATTACAATACATGCCTAACAATGACCCCTCAACATGTGAAAGGACAATCCAAGCATTTCAATCCCAACACAAGTTCAACATTAGTGAAATGCTTGAAAAATCAATATTATTCAACTTAGGTGAAAGCCAAGGATGAACATACAATTAATATTGTGTTGAATGCTTGCGATGCTTATTGTTTAGCCTATGTTAAGAATTAACATTCTCAAAATGGAGTATGGTTACAAGGAAGGCCGAAAAGTTTTTAATGTTTTGTTAACAAATTGGCAAGGTGAGGAGGATGTGAAGGAGTATGAAAGCTCTTGGACACATTGTGGAAAAAAAAGAATGTCATTTATTAAGAGTTTTTGTAGGGAAACCCCAACCTTTCATAGTTCTCCTTTTAAATGTTTTATGTTTGGGGTGACAATCATAAGCTTAAACCTAGTTGTCATACATTGAGCACATCTATCCCACTAAGGATTCATGGCATATTGTTGTGTACACAATAATGTTGGACATACCCTTTAACCTCATGAAGCTTTTCACCACAATGACAAAATTAAAAAAATAAGATGTTTACACAAACTTTCTCTTCTCTCATTCTTGTAGTCATCAATTTGCTTACTTGCACTAAGTCAAAACTTTTATTATTAGGTTTGTGGAATTTGATCATTTCAAACCTAGTTTGGTACATGATTTTTGGGGACATGAATTGTGGAGTCTTAAAGGGGAACTCCCTATAAATCCAAAAATTGTGGTTAGATGCCACATGGGCTTCTAGCAAGGCTGATCTCCTAACTAATTTTCTTACATGTGGTGTCTATTTCATTTTTAAAAGTCAATGAAATCATTTCTTTTCATCAAATTTCCCCCCATGTGGTTTGACCTCAAGATGCAATGTGAAAAGTTCAAGAAGGTTTTTAAATACAAAGTAAGGCCTTATGAGTTAAATGTTTTTAAAATAAGGACCCATTAAAGGCACAAACCAAGTTCATGCTTGAATTCTGAAAATGTTCCATTTTGGGGGTCATACAACACTAAGAAATTTTCTAATCTTATATATAAATTCACTTAGTGCGTGCGTGTGTGTGTGCGTGCGTCTGTTCGACGCGACGTTTTCGCGTTTTAATTGACCGGCAGAACCGGCCCGGACAGTCAGACGGACGCATGCTCTAAGTGAATTCTATGGCAGAACCGACCTCTGCCATAGAATTAAAATTAATTAATAGACTTGACTGACATCAAATTATGTCTGTTGGTAATTAATTAGTTACACATCTTTAAATGACTGTTTTTTCTTTCTTTATTATTTTACTGACTTAGTTTGACCTCTTGGGAATCCGGTCTACCGTATTTACTTTTACTGGGTGTTTTTGGAATTACTTCGAATCCAACCACCTTCTTAATTACCTCTCGCAGGAGAAATTACCTGCAGAACCGGCAGGGCAGGGGGGCGGGCAGGGCAAGGCGGCCAGACAGGGCAAGGCAGGGGGCAGGGCAGGGGCCAAAGAGTAAAAAATAACAAAAAATAAAACTTATAAAACTTCACAGTGGCCGAAGGTCACGGGGGACTTCACAGTGGCCTTCAGCCACGGGCAACCCACTAGTGTAAATGAAAGGCACCTTGCGTCCACAAATATCCTTCTTAAGAGAAGGGATCTTACACATAAGTTCTCATTCTTAAGGAATAAATGTAAGAAGATATAACATTCTCCCTTTTATGCTTTGTGATATATATATATATATATATATATATATATTGAAGTTTAAGATTATGGTCACTCCAAGATTTACAATGGGCAACACTCCAGGTGAAGAACATTTTTTCAAAATGTGAAGTCAAACTCAACTCCTACCTTGTCATAGGCTCCTTATTTTGGTAATGCCTGAACCCTTGGACTTTACCCTACACTTATTTAGCATAGAAACAAAGGCTACCAATTTTTATGACAATAATTGACACACAAAAAAGGTTTAGCCTTCCTCCAACTACATAAAAAAGTCTTTAATTTATTGTAATCTTTACACCTAATGTGGTTTATGTTGCTAGCCCCAATGTGAACATGATTTTGTAATTTCTTCAAGCATGAACATGACCTTGACAATTGTTGAAAAATCTTTAAATTATTTTTCAATGAAAGAAATTCAAAATTCAACACCTCCCACCACACCTTTGGTCTAAAATGACAAAGTCGCATTCGAGAAATCCCACCCATCAAGGGCTTTCCAACAATACCAAAAACTTGCCCAAATTTTCCTACCAAAATTAATTTGAAATTTGTTGAAATTTTTCTAACAAAATTGTTCAATATTCAATTGGTAACTCTTGCACTGAAGGTTGAAACATTACAAAACCCCCTTGGTGAAACTCTACTAATTGAAGAATATGTATTGATGTCAATAGCACAATGGATGCACCATGAATTGGGCAATCTCAACATGACAAACAAAAGAAACAAACTACCTTCCTTAAAAAAAGTGACTAGTGTAGCATGTGCCATTGGCAAAAGTGTGAACACATTTTTTATTCTTCACATTTTTCAGAACTTAAAATTTTCAAATTTGGCAATGTGAACACATTGAGGCCTCAAACTGATTTTTCCTTCCAAACCCAATTTTTGCAATTTGTTTGAATTTTCAGCAACAAAATTCACTTTTAAAAAATCAATATCTTTCACACCTTAGCTCTGAAAATTGTGAAATAAAATCGATAAAATCTGACTGATGATGAGCTTTTCAACAAGACCAAGAACTCCCCCAAATTCCAATACAGTTACCAGTTGTAATTTTATTTAGTTTTTCATTGACAAAAATGGTTCAATAATCAATAGCTTTCACAGGGTAGCTCCAAACAGTCTCAAACCAAGTGGATGCACCCATACTCATTGAGAGAGCTTTCCATAGATATCAAGGGGATGACATGAGAGAGCTTTGGTAGATATCAAGAGGCGAGCATGAAGCCCCATAATATTGGGAGATCTCAGCATGACAAAACAAAACAAACTCCCATCACCGTAGCTAACTTATTGTACAAGTGATCAATTTTTGACATGGAGAAATTTTGACATCGAGTTTGAGCTAACTTGACATCATGTAAATTCTCCCTTTTCATTTCTCTTATTCCTTTGTACATTTTCCAGATTTATGGTGTGTTTTATGAATAAAGTTTTGCAGGGTTGCATCGAACAAACTACCTTGCTTCATAGATAGATACCTACTAGAGGTGGCCACAAGCCTTAAAATAGAAAAATATGACCAATGCACTTGTTTCTGTTTGTTTAAAAATGCTAAAAGGAATCATCCAGCTGATCTCAAAATTCCAACTGGAAGGGCTGGTATATACACATCCATTCATGGGTGGATGAAAGTGGTGGTTCCCTTAGAGAAAGAAGAAAAGAAAGGAAGAATGAAAGAAAGAAAGACATCACCATACCTTTTTCCTTCATCCACCCAGCTGTCACAAAACTGCACGCAAAAAAATGGGAGATTCGACGAAAAAGCCCACAAGACATGAGACCACGACAACGGTGGCCCTTTGTTCGGAATTGAGAGAAAGAGACAAACATGACTTTTGGGTACTTAACAGGCTCCCTAAAGGAGAGGGATTCAAATAGGCCACTTTTGTGCCTACGGCCTTAGTGGTTAAAAACTTTAGAAATCCCACGGATTCCCCTCCTGCCATTGGTTGCAAGCTTTCAACAAAAGCACAAAAAAGCAGGGGAATATTCAATTACCTACCTTCTTACGCTTTCAATACCATAGCTCCCAAGTTCCAAAACAAGGGGTGTGTGTATATCTTAAGGCAAAAGAAGAATTATGGAAATTAGAATATTTCACCATGCAAAAATATAATCTTCAAAAAAATTCCTCTCATAGAAACCAAAATCCTTCAAGATATCATAACTCTATAACTAATTTCAAGTTTCAACACAAGCCAAAATATCAACTTTCAAAAATCCTTGTATAAAAATAGACCTATTATTTACCTAGGGGCCTATAAAAATCCCTTAAGCTACTATACCCTATAATGAATCTAAGCACAATATCCTTCTTGCCTTGGTAGGCGAGGCCAACAAAGGATATTCAGTTCAATTATATTATATTTAAGATTTAAGTTTAAAAACCCCACAGCCGTTGATGTGACCTTAGATGTGACCTTAGTAGTGCGCTCACCGAATAAGGAAATCCATGTAAGGCCAGGCCTGATCACCCGGGCAGTTTCGAAAGGATTGGCTTTCAGGAAACAAGTCGAATAGGGAGGTAGAAGCCCTTTCGGGCAGGAAGAATCTCGACGGGCAGTTACGGGTAGACTTCCCCTCCGCTACCACTCCGGGGGTTTTCTTTTTCTTTTTTTCAAAATTTGTGATGTAGTCAAATTGGTGATCATCCACAAGAAGATTTAGCCAAATATGGCTATAGAACAGGTATGAAAGTAAAAAAATTAAAAGAATCCACGACAGTTTTGGCTATGCGCAGGAAACCAATAGAGAAATATGGCGATTTCTCATTAATTTCAAATTTTGGCTACCATGAAAAAGAGTACGCACTTATATTTAGCCATTTTGGTCAAAAAAATAGCCAACTGGCTAAATTTAGCCAGAAAACAACGCTGCTGGAGACTGGCCGGTGGGCAGTGGCTTTTCTTGTCGTCGGCGGCCGTTGGTCATAAGTTACGAGTGGGCCCGCTGTAGCCCGCCCTGGGGTAGTTAGTTAAAGCGACTGGGTGGTGGTTTGGCTGCAGTCAAGCGGCAACAGCCCGGGTAGGTAATGAAGAAACGAAGAAAGGCCGTTGGAAGCCCGGGTTGATGGGAGACCGGGAGGGAACCCGGGCGCGGGATTCGAGTCCCACGAGTTTGCCTCTTGAGGAAGGAGACGAAGAAGAGGGCGACGGCGCTCTGCACGCAGAGGAGATTCAGCGTCGCATCTTCTTCTTCCTCTTGTGGCAATCGCAATCGTCGTCGTGCTGTTAAATGGTTAATTTGTATGAGCTTTTTTCTGTTGTGAATTTCTTGGAATTGTTTTTGGTTCTTCCCGCAAATTGTTGCCGTCAAGTCTTGAATTTCGGTTAGGGTAAAAGAAAGAGAAGCAAGCGCGAGTGGTGAGCTTTTTGCAGCAAGCAAGCAGTGAGTGTCTCGGCCTTTCTTCCTTCTTTTTTCTGTGGCTTTTTAATTGTGGCTGAGGCTTCTTGTTTGTTTTCGTCTCACAGGTCAGTGTGGGTGTTTGTGTTCACCATTGTTGTTGCTGTCTCGTCGCTCGCTACTGTTTGTGAGGATAATTCTCGGTTCTCTGTCTCTGTGTATTTGTGGCGTTTTTCTCTTGTGGCTCGAGGCGCGAGTTTTGTTCCCTTAAGCTTTTGTTATGTGTGGGTAGCATTATTTTATTACTATTGCCTGCAGTGGAGCTAGTCTCTGTTTTCGCGCCACCTTTGGAGTTTTTTTCTAACGCTGGACTCAAGAAGCCGAAGCTGCTGCGCCGCGGATTGCGGGCTCTTTGACGTCCGAGGCTTTGATTGCGTTTATTTCCAATTGCTTCTGTCATGGAGGATTAGCGTAATTGCAAAAGTGGGCTGAAAAAGAAAGAAAGGAAGAAGAGGGGAGTGCGGAAGAACACAGTGTGCGCAGTGAATATGGCAGCGGTGCAGGTGTCGCAGCTCCGCGGAGTCCTAACCGTGAACGGTGCTTCTTCTCAGCACAATTCAAAGACCGCAGATTTGGCAAGGAGCGTTTCCACGAGAACTGTACCTGCTTTGTCTTTCTCAAAGAGCCGTGGCTGGGGATGCTCTGTCAACGCCAGTCCTCTACTACTCTCAAGGCAAGACAGTCGGCAGAATTGCTGTGCGCGGCCTGTACAGACAGCGGAATTGCGAAGTGATGTGCCGGATGCGGAGGAAAGCTTTCATGTGCAACAACATGATGTGGAAGCCGGAGACTGTGCCATGCAGTGGAAGAGTTACACAGGGGACAGCGCTAGGGTAGAGAATCCGATGCTTGAGAGGCTGAACATGAGGGAAATGAATGAGGGGGACATGTGGAGAGAAGAATGTGGAGTTGTTGGCATTTTTGGAGACCCAGAGGCAAGTCGGCTTTGTTATCTGGCCCTGCATGCCCTACAGCACAGGGGACAAGAAGGAGCTGGAATTGTGACATCTGACAATGGAACCCTCCATACTGTTACTGGTAAGTTAAAAGTTTGCACTTGCACCCCTGCACACACTGTATTCATCAGTTTTTATGGCATTCTGCAATCCCTCACTCTTATCCCTGACTCAACTCTGGAATTCCATTTCATGAAGAAGTGCTCTCCTCAATCCATGGCTCTAATTTTCTTCGTCACAGTTTGGGTTAATCTTAAACCCTTTGCTAACTATTAGTGGAGGGCCATAACCAGCAAAAGTGCATGTTTGTCAGTGGGCCTTTGATTCTAAGCTTTGTGTTTTTGGTGTGAGCAGGAATGGGCCTTGTGTCTGAAGTGTTTGACCAATCTAAGCTGGCAAAACTGCCTGGAAGTGCAACCATTGGCCATGTCCGATATGCCACTGCGGGGGCCTCAGTGCTTAAGAATGTGCAGCCCTTTGTTGCAGGCTATCGATTTGGATCAGTGGCAGTAGCCCACAATGGAAACCTTGTGAATTACTCCAAGCTCCGTGCAGAGCTGGAGGACACTGGCTCAATATTCAACACTTCTTCAGACACAGAGGTGGTTTGGAAATCTGCAGCATTTTGCATTCAAGAATTCTCTTTCTGACCATTAAATTTTGGAATTTAGTTTCTTAATCCTTCTGCTACTCCACTGATTTTTTGTTGTTGTGTTGTGTATAGGTAGTGCTGCATCTCATTGCAATCTCCAAGAAACGTCCCTTTCTTGCACGTATTGTTGATGCATGTGAGCAGCTTGAAGGGGCTTATTCCCTGGTGTTCTTAACAGAGGATAAACTTGTAGCTGTCCGAGACCCCTTTGGGTTCCGCCCCTTGGTGATGGGAAGGAGGAGTAATGGAGCTTATGTATTTGCATCAGAGACCTGTGCTTTGGACCTTATTGAGGCCACCTACGAGCGTGAGGTACAATTAACAAGTGCTTTCCATGGAAGACTCGATAATTTAAACTTGTAATAGATCTTTTGCTGGGGAATATGAGTGGCCTTCTGATTTGTCTGTTATTTCTGTAGGTTCAACCTGGAGAGATGGTGGTAATTGACAAGCATGATGGTGAAACCTCGCTTTGTCTTTTGCCACACAAGCAACGCAAAGCCTGCATCTTTGAACACATTTACTTTGCTCTTCCAAATTCAATCATTTTTGGCCGCTCAGTGTACCAGTCCCGCTATGAGTATGGGCAGATATTGGCAGAGGAGGCGCCTGTTGAGTGTGATGTTGTGATTGCTGTCCCGGACTCAGGGGTGGTTGCCGCACTTGGATATGCTGCCAAGGCCAATGTCCGCTTTCAGCAAGGTCTAATCCGATCACACTATGTTGGTCGAACATTCATTGAGCCCTCACAAAAAATTCGAGATTTTGGGGTGAAGCTGAAGCTTGCTCCAGTCAGCCATGTGTTGAAGGGGAAGAGAGTGGTTGTGGTTGATGATTCAATTGTGCGTGGTACAACGTCTACCAAGATAGTCAGGCTTATAAAGGAGGCCGGAGCTACTGAAGTGCATATGCGCATCGCAAGTCCTCCAATAACAGGGTCTTGCTACTATGGCGTGGATACACCAAGCACAGAAGAGCTCATCTCCTCAAGGTGATTGTGAGACTATTTTGAGCACATAATAGTTAATGTTAGTCAAGATACAGGAAATCTGTTTGAACCACTTTCCTGCTTGTGAAGATGTAGGAAAGTTGGAATGGCTTCTGGGGGTGCATATTTGTTTCTCACTTCTTTGGAGAACAAAGACTAGAGCATTCCATGCTGAGGGAGACAGTATTCAGCACTGAAAGTGTGGTAAAACCTAGTTGTTTCCAAATTTTGCAGATGTATTACATTTTTTAGTTTAGAGACATTTATGTGAGTATTTGAAAAGTGTCAGTGTCTTGATCCTTTTTGTTGTGTGTGTGGTGCAGGATGGGTGTTGAAGAAATAAGGAAGGTGATTGATGCAGATTCATTGGCATTCCTTCCTCTTGAGAGACTGAGAGGAATTGTACCAGATGAGGCTCATACATTTTGTGATGCTTGCTTTTCAGGGGATTATCCTGTGCCTCCAAGGGATCTTGTAAAAGACAAAGAAGAGTTGCAAAAACCTGTATTGGCTTTGGTTGAGGGTTATGAGGGTAAGTTTGAATCAGCAGCTATATTCAAGAAATCTTGGACCCCACCAGATTTGGAGCCTGCTGGTGTAACACATTAGTAGTTGAATG
Organism: Sphagnum tenellum; assembly: GCA_963921925.1. Taxonomy (NCBI): domain Eukaryota; kingdom Viridiplantae; phylum Streptophyta; class Sphagnopsida; order Sphagnales; family Sphagnaceae; genus Sphagnum; species Sphagnum tenellum. The sequence goes on from OY998148.1 coordinate 9,447,269, forward strand.
GCATCTTCTGAGGAAAGATAGTCCATCTTCACCATTTCATTGTGTCTGCAAACTGTTTCCACTCTTCCCTGAGCAGTACCTAAATGAAACATGAGTTTACCAGGACAATGAGACATGAGAACAAATTGCCTTGCTCTGATAAGATTGTAAGGATTAGCCACTTTATTTTTCCTATTTTGGCTGTGTTGTGGTGTCATTCAACAAATGTGAGATGAGTTACTACTGTGTGTAGGACAAATATTGTTATCAGCACAGAGCAGTGTTGCCAAAGCACCAAATTTTTGGTTCTCCCTTTCACATTTAGTAATGTAACATACTAAATTTCTTGCTTCTTACTTCTGTTGCTCAGTTGCAGAAGCATAAGATACTGAATCTGCAGAAGAGCATTCTCTTGTAGCACATGTCAGTAAGTGACCTTCCTATGATATGTGTTCAGCCACAAACCTATACAGAGGTTCCAGAGGTTCTCGAGGTTATTACCTTCTGTAGAGGTATGAAATTTGATTGTCTTGATGCCTTTGTGTTTTGCTTGATATGGGGATTGAGTTCTGGTGTCACAGTAGTGAGCAAACAAGCAACCAACACATTGCCATCCTTCATTGGAGGTAGGCACCAACTGCGGCTTGTTTACGACCACAGCTCTCACTCCCCGCCGAAGCCCCAACATCGATCAACGAAACCCTGAAGAAACCTCATGTTCATACTGCATGTGTTGTGTGGATTTCCAAGATTTGTAGACCGCTATGTCTTTCATGATGTAATCCACCACTGCCGCCGAATAAGAAGAAGAAGAAGAAATTGGAGGGCATATCACCTTTGGAAGGATTGCTCTGCGGTGTCCGCTTGGTCGAGTTGAAGCTTGTTGAGGAAGTTTGGCAACAAATCTACTGGCAGGTGGAGGATCACCATGAGAAGGAGCGCAGTTGCTGCTGTGGCAGCAGTGGGTGATTCGCTACCGCCCGCCCTTCTCTTCCCTTTCAAATCGAAGAGATTCAAAGAAGGCTTTCGTGGTGGATATGGCGTGTCTCGCAACTTCACATCATCGTTCTTGGTCCCTTCTAGTAATCTAGGGTTTCGGAGACAGGAGCAGCAACAACAGGAGTCAAGAAAGGGGCCTACATTTCTTGCATCCTCTTTCAGAAAATCATTGCTGATGTACCATTATTGTCGGGCGAATCCAGAGCCAGAGCAAACGACGGCAACGAGTGTGGATCAAGACGCATCTACGGGAGGGTTACCTGCTACAGTTCCTGGTGAAGAATTCGGAGCAGGGAACTCAAAGGTAAATGGACAAGTTTCTGAATCGAGAGTTGGACTCTCTATCTGGCCTTCCAAGTTCTGTGATTTTCAAGCTAGCTCAACTCGACGTGCTGTTGCTTTGCACTACTGTAGCTCTCATTGCTTTCGAACTTAGTATCAGTCGGTGATGATGATGGTGGATCTGTTGTCAAGAAACTGGTTGATTTGTGATATAGGCAGCGGAGCCCTTTTCGAGGCTCCCATCGCCAGTTCCATGGGCCAATGGCTTAGTGATATCCACAATGGTAATCTATTGGGGTGGATTTCACATGCCCCTTGGTCTGGGAGGCCTGGCCATTGTAGCCAATCTTTTCCCTCAACATGTATCAGACCCACAATTCCAGGTTTAATCCGTTTGCTCTTCAGTGACCTAATTTGTTGTGTGATCTGCTTGCTGTAAGAGCTTCACTTGAAGACTGTAACAGTATGAAATACAGGCTTTATTTGCAAGCAAAGGTGAGCATTAGTAAAGAAGCTGTTTACTTAAGAACTTCTTTGTAGAGCAATTGTGTCGGGATTCCTCAATGTGTGGTGGCTGTGGTCCAGGCAATGTCACAAGTGTTCTTACAACTGATGGAATTGGCTGGCACAGCATGGCTCATCAAATCCACACTACAGCCATTTAAGCCTCAGTTTGAGCTCTTCAATGTGAGCTTCTAAAAAGCATTCCAGGATAGGGGTTGGATTCCTGCTTCAGCTCTTGGGCTCCTGGTGATGCTGTTGATTGTGATAGCTTCAGCAAGCATCACCCAGTATCTCTCACCTTCACAGGTATGGTGGATTAATTGCCTGCAAATGTAGGATACTAAGTTGGTAGATTGATCAATGTTGAAGCTTAAGGCATGGGTATCTCCTTGTTGCAGGTTGAGGAGGCTCCTTCAGCTCTCTCAGGTCTTGTCACCAGTACCCCTGTTGCATGCTCGGCTACTTATCTTGCATTCTGTGTCATAACACCTGTCATAGAAGAGTATGTGTACAGAGGCTTTCTGCTGGCTTCACTTGCCTCTCACATCAGATGGCCTTTTGCAATCATTGTCAGTTCTCTTGTGTTTGCCATTAGCCATTTGGGGGCCTCCGGGTTGCCATCATTATTCATGATTGGTTGTGTTCTAGGTCTAGCATACACATGGACAGGAAATTTGGCTACCTCATTGGTAATTCATGGTCTCTATAATGCGATTGTGCTGACAAGATCTGTGGTGTTTTGAGTGGCCACAAAAAGATTTTTGGTCCAATAATTTGATTTCCATCACATATCCATATTGCTTGTCATATCTGGGCACCTGAGTGATACCAAATCACCATTGCCACATTTGTGTCAACAGCCCAATATTCAGGCCGCATTGACTTATAGCTGGAAATCTGTACCCATTTTCAGCTAACATACTACACTTGTTCATTGGAGTGTGGCTTCTAGAGAAGTCAAGTAATGCTAACTCACAATTGATGAGGAAAGCCATGGTGCAGACATTTCCAGTTTAAGATAACCAAGGTGATCAAGCTCCAATGGACAAAATGATGCCCACCGCATAAGGACCAGAAACAAGATGCAGAACACTGGGACTAAGTGGTCACATACCTTGTGTACAATTCATGAATATACTGTTTGTTAGTCGTGTGATTCTGCCATCAACCTCTGGACTTTGAACCTGACAACTATGATATTTGGGAACATAGATATGAAGGTTTTGTACTGGATGGGGTGATAACAAATGGAAAAGGGTAGGAAATCCATCACTTTGTGCTCACAACATTTACCTTTTGCACCATCAGTACTTGCAAGCTGCTAAAATACCTTAGGAGACCTACAACTTGTGTCTACTTCAAATTCAACTACAGATTTCCTGATACCCCTATTGAACTATCTATCTATCTATCATGTTCCTAAATGACTTACTAGTGATGTAGAGGATTTGATGATTGAGACATTGGCAAAATCCTATCAGCCAGCTCCAAGTTCAGCTTCACTGGTAATGGGGGCATTTGGCTCATAATACCGGGCATGTTTGTCATCCTGCATCAAGCAGATAAAGAAAGGTCCTGTCAACAACTGGAGAAAACAGAAGCAAAGTGACTAACGAGATACCAAATGTGAGAGGAAAATGTGCAAGACTAAAGACAGTGATTTACCCATTCAAGATTGCAAAAATGTTGTCCTTGAACTGCACCAGCAATTCTGTGTTTTCTTGAAGCTGTCACCCACACAAGGACCCCACAGAATGAATGACAATTATACCCCATACCTCTGCCTTAGGTAGTCTTTTCTCTGCACTACATTCCAGAGCCAGGTAGGCACCAAGTTTAGCAGGTGGGTAGAAACTTTTTTTTCATTTGTTCTAGTAACTGTGATGTGTAGCTGAGTTGCAGTTGCTTATAAGCAATGTTTACCTTACAGGCAGCAAGATTGGCTCGAATTTGACCAATAATTTGTGAATTATGTTCAAATAGATGCCCTGTTGGTCCTCCGATAGCTGCATGAATCCCAGCTGTCTCACAGTTAGTTGCAACACAGAAAACTGTCCTCTCACCACTTTCACAATTTGAGCAGAACATGCACATTGGAAGAAAGATTCTAGAAAAATGCGTTTCCAGCAAAAAATACCTTAACTTTTGCCTTCCAGTTACAGATCCTTGCAAGGAATGACTGAAAAAAGAAACACTACTAAAGAATTGGAACCCACCATCATTAGAGATTCCATCATCATTGTCTACAGGGGTTGAAGGTGGAGTATACATGGGTGGTGGCACCCTTGCTGCTACTTCCAACAATGGCCTTGTGAGTTGTGCTTCTGCCTTTTCCTGCCACAGAAATACATAGCTATGCAAGGTCAATTTATCATTCAGAGAAAAACAAAGAGTGGAAAGCATGAGTAGTGATGCAAACTTCACACTCCAGTTCTAGCTCCCACATCAACCTGAGATTCTTAGCGTCCTTGTTGTCTGCAATGGCAACAACCTTCCACACAACAAACTTGTATTTCATGATTCCACAACCCAACAAACACAGCCGTTAACTATGATAATGGATCCAAACTACAAGAACAGGAGACCTTCTTGTCCTTGGTTTTCTTTGATGAATTCTGCTGCTCAACTTTTCGCCTTTCCCCATCCTCCTTCTTCTGTGCATATAACATACATCATCATCCCCAGTTGATGGTTTACAAAGTTTACCCATGAAAAAATCCTGCTAAGCAAGCAGGTGTTTACAAAATTGCATTTGAGATCATGCCCCCAAAACAAGCAAACATGATAAGAGAAGAATTTGTCATGACCACAACGAAAAACACTCACTGTTATCCAAATACAGCGTAGTGCAACATCCCGCACAGTCTTCTCTGGCAGAAGTGCAGCAAGCTTGATATACTTCACAAGATTGTTTGCTTGCCCTGCATATCTGAACAATACAATCCTGGAGCACATCTCAGAGGAAGCTCCCAACTATGGAGAATTGATCAACTCATGAGTTCTGTGCACAGCTCTGATCTGTACTACACACAAACACATGAAGACAAATTCACAACAGGACCTTTTCAAGTGATGAAGAAGGTCAGGACCTCCTTGAATCCCAGTATTCAGTATTCAGAGAGAGGCAATGAAGGTTTACTTTACTAGGCCTTCTTCAAGACTGGATTGCTCGGCAGAGCTCCAATCAAGAGACAAGTCAATATCATGAAGGAGATGGCAAGTGCTGTTGTTGTTCTCAGTTCCATGGGTTGTTGCTCCATTCTTCTTCACTCCCGATGCCACATCCATAGAACTGGGGATGATGATGGTGCCATTTTTGGCTGCATTTGCTGCATCTTGTGGATTAACACTGTTATGAGGAGATCTGAGTGTTGGATTGGTTGGTTTTGCCTGCAATTTCTGAAAGGATCCTGCTGCCATAGCTGACGATTGAGCCTTATCCAAAACCCACTTCACAAATATTATGTAAAGAAACTCTCACTCTAGCAAGTCTGAGTTATAGAGCTTTTAAACCTCCTACTTAAAGGTGCGGAGCATGGCTGCAGGAAAACTATCTTCTACTGATTCTTCCAAGATAGTAACAAACAAGCTCTTTTCATAGTTCTAACCCAACTTCAGTCTTGTCCTTTGCTAGACTTTCTCCGACTGCAAAATCCCCTTTGCACCAGAATTCTATGTTACGGCATGAAAGATCCATGAATATGAAGAAGAACCGTTCAAACAACCAGCTCTCCACAAACTCCTCCTCCGCTTAGGAGTTTTCTCATCACTGCAAATATCTCTCTCAGCCCATTGACATTGATATTCTGCTTGCTCACAAGAAACCCGTCTACCAAAAAGCCGCAAAAACCATACTATACTCCCGCACAGACACCCTCCTGGATTTGCACCACAACCCACCAGCATCACCTCAAGGACGACATCTCTCAAGCACAACCAAGTCTAATGATCCAACAGATTGGGTGATTAAGTCAATGCAACCAACAGCATCATCAGTACCACCATCATCATAAGCAGCAAAGGAGACCAGGAATCTAAGATCGGACCTGGATTTTGGATCTGCTTCGGTGAGGGGTTTAGGACCTAATTTGTTCTTTTGAGAAAACCCCGTTTGCGCATTTACAGTGATGGGTGCTGTCTCTTGGTTGGACATTGGTCCTCTCTTTTTGGGTTTAGGGTTCCTTTGGGCTTTTATTAAGTTAGGCAAGGTTTCATGATTTTGGAGGAAAACACTCTTGGAGGTATGAAGTATGAAGTAACTTGGGGATAGATTTTTGCAATGCCTAGCAGGTAGCTAGCTCATCACCCTACTATCTCTTGAAGCAGTCCACACTCATGTCCAAATATTCCAAAGAGTTTGAGTTGCTTTTGGACATCTCTATTTACTCTTAGTTTTCTTACACTAATTTTTGCCTTTAAAAGACAAGACCATTTTTTTAAGTTCAATCCAACTTGAGGCTCTTTTTTTGACATCTTGTCAATTATTTATGAATTTATCAAACCCATTTGTAGGGGCTTCTTAAATTGTGAGTAGGCTCATAACTGAATAGCTACTCAAGCAGTCCCGCCCCACCCACCGCCTCACCCCTCTTCAATAACACTTAGAAGTTACTGGGTGTCTTTGCTGGCTGTACCTGTAAGGGAGAGACTCTGGAATGATGCATTTTCATTTTAGAGGAGAGGGCCTGTGGGGGGGGAGGGGGGGAGAGGGAGTTTCATTTTGGATTTTGTTATTCTCACCATGTTCCCCAATCTATTCCCAATAGCAACACACTAACTTTATCACATATGTTTTGCCCCTATTTCTACCCTTGTAACCTATGTACATACACCAAATGTACTTTTCCCTAAGTGTGGAGTAATGTAAATTTTTTTTTTCAAAAGTAGACAGATTTTGAGGAAGACTTCTCCGAATATGCCATACTAGTTCCCAAGAGGCTGAAATATAGCAAGATTCTGAAGTTTTTTCACTTTCCTTTATGACTTGTAGTCAAATTTGGGTAATTGCTCTAGTGGATGATTGCTAGGGCAGCTACATCACAAAATTGGAAAACAAAATGTGAAGAGTAGAACAGGCCCCCTTTGTTTTCCTTTATTAGGGTTTAGGAGAGTCCTACTATAATTTTACACCTGGTATAGCCCTGGACCACGGGAGTTCTGGCTTTTTAATTCAGTCTCCAATCAGTCAAGTACCCAAACTCCCTTGTGCCAAGGCTTTACACTAAAGGGAATGGAATTGCTGCTTTTTCTTACACTTGTAATTCTTAACGCAAAGGTTCATAATGCTCGCATGCAGAGGTCACCAACAAATGCGCAATGATATCCTAATCAAAATGGAAATGTCTTACTTTTTGGGGGTGTAGAGTAGACTTAAGCTCAATAAAGAACTTGTGTTGCTCAAGTACACACGTTAAAGTACTGCAAGACAATGTCATAAGAAAGATTAGTGCTATACAAAGAGCTTGCGAGAAAATCAAAGTTTCAACCAGTTCAAATCCTGGTCCACTTGACATTGTGTGTTTCTAGATATAAAGTTTGGCAGGTTTACATGAAATCCTGATCTTGGCTGTATATAATTTTTTTGTTCAATTTTTATTATATATAGTCAAAGTCACAAAAAGGTCAAATTTGGCTATAAACTAGTTATGAAAGTTTCAAAAAATAAGGATCCTTCTATCTTCTTGGCTATCTATTGGAATTTATCGTCAAAATCTGATTTTGTTGTCCATTAAATAAGAGGTTGGTTGAAGATCTTTCAAAATTCCAAAGAAGAAAAATAACTAATAAAATTAGAATTGAGGCATTGTTATTTAACAAGATTGGTGGATACTAAGTGCTTATGGAGTATGGAATGAAGCTCTTTGGCCATTGGGATGCCAAGAGCTATGCAAAGTATGTTTCAATATTTGAATATGATCATTTCCTTGTCAATACATGTTTTTGAATATTGAATCATTTTTTTATGCTTTGGTAGATATGCAAGATGAGACTCCAACGTGTCACATCTTAGGATAAACCCCCTTCCCCAAACACACAAAATAATTAAAACTATATTTGCACTAAATTGGGTCCAATCACAAACCAAATCATATATGAAACTAATAGTTTATAATAAATACGTGCAAGTGTTTACTAGTTTTCTTAGGAAAAACACCAATTATTTTTTTAAATCAAATAACCAATATTGGCGGTTCTTTGATTCTAATTTGTTTTTTCTTCTAAAAATTGAGACCAACAATCGTTTGATTATGAAATATTGCAAACAACATAATTGGTGAATTATGTTCAATAAATTCAAATAACTTTTCAACATGGGTTTAAATGATGAGTGCTAAACATTTGCAAATATTTAATTTATTGCCAAGGTCATTGTTGGTACATGACAAGGTATCCTTGTGACAAAAAACTAGGGCACACAATGATCAAAACAAGGAACACATATATCAGTTAGTAAATACATTCTCAAAATTCCCCACTGGCTTGAGCATGTGGTTACCTAAATTCATGCCTTCACCAACAAAGAGAGGCTTGAGGTCTCTAAAAGGTCAAATCACTCTTATTTCTCTCTTGAGCCCATTGACCTTCCCTTTCCTTTTAATTTTTTTAGACCACATAAACCTAGAACAACATTAAACTTCCACAAGAACTCAAGTCCCAAATTACACTTTGTAACTAGACCCGTGAGTTCAAATAGGTTGCATAAACTAGTACCCATGACACCATCCCTCAAATTGACAACACATAAAAGCAAGAAAACAACATGTTTCAATTCCCCATTGATTGTTTCACAAGTTTTACAAAGAACCACAACCTCCTTACATGATTCACCTTGTAAAATTCAATGGACTATGATTATTTTTCAATATTCCCAATAATTAGGGTGCTCTCTCATGATATGTAGATCAACAACATTCACACACATTGAAAAGATTTCAGGCCACTCTTAAGACCCCTAGGATCTTCATCATCCCCCTTGTCATCAACTTTCAAACCTAACTCCTAGACTAGATTTATGCTTTTCAAAGTGCATTGCCCAATAAATTTCTTTGTATTTATGTTAGAGCTTCAAAAATCTAGCCTTCCTTGTCTAAAAACCTCTACCCCCAATCCATCCCCCCTTCCCCCCTTATATGTTTTTGTTATTTTTTTTTATGTTGTTCCACAGCAAGAATTTTGCCGGCTCCCCATCATTTGGCAGCTCCCTTGCCTCACATTCAGCTAACGTCCAATAATATCCATTGTAGCTCACTCATCCCAAATATAAAAAAACAACATAAAAACATCAAAGCCAAAGACACCATCACATCTCCATCACTCCTTTTCCTTGTCTCCATTGTTGTCATGTGTAAACATTCCCAGTCGAAAACAAGAAAACATGTTCTTCCTTGAAACCCTAAAACTTCTTCATGTTCACATCCAAACCCTAAAGTTAAAATTTTGTTACACCCCAACATGAACATTTTTTTAAAACATTGAATGTAACTAATATTTTTTTAATTTTGTTTGAAAATTGTTGGTTTCAATGGAATACATGGTGCATTACTTTAAGACTAATCCTTTTGCGTGTAAGTAATAAAATACAAATTTGATGGAGGTATCATTACTTATTTTGTTTAATTTTTCAATAATTATATTTTTTTAAATGTCAAGTAGTGGCAATTGTTTTTGGACATGGGAAAATTTAACAATGGATGAAAATGGATTCAATTAGGGAAATTGACTATGAATGGAATTGGGAAAATTGAAAATAGAGAAGTTGGTCAACATGGTTCATCTTCTCAAATTGACTACATTTTCATCCACTCATTAACTATCCAACTTCCCCAAGTATATCCATCTCCTCTCCCCCTTGAAGAAAATTGGTTTGGGAGAGGTGGGGGGAATTAGGCCATCCATATTTCGTCATAATCATCCATTATTACATTTCCCCAATAAGTTCATGCAATATAACCCTTGTGATTTAAGAAGTTGGACCAACCTCCCCATTTTCCTCAAATTTTCATTTATTTGAAGGAAACCATGTCAAATTTTATGGGATCTTCATCTAATGTGCAATTTCCTAGGAAATTGATTTCATTACCCTAGAATTATATTCATTATACAACTTCTTAAGAAAATTAATCCATTTTTTGGGGTTCATATATTATTCAATTTCCTTTGCAAACCTTGGGCCCCTTACATAGATTTCATGTTCACTTGTTGTCCCATGTCCAAAGGAAGTTGGAATATTTTCCCAAGGTTTATCCATTGTGCAATTTCCAAAAACATTCAATGTATTTTTCACAAATTAACTATATTGTCAAAAATATATTTCCATTGGATATGAAATATGAACTACCATCCTCAATGCAATGGATCAATCTTGATCCAATGGGTCAAGTGTCCTTAATTCATATGTGTGAATTTTCAAACATATTAATATTTGATATTAAGATTAAGTAAAGTAAAATAGTTATTCCAAATTAATATGACTTTTCATAAGCAGATTTTTTCTTAATACATTAAAATGTTTTGGTTAGTGGAATTTTTACTTTATTTTTAACTTTTTTATATATAATACTAAATCCATGTTATGTGGTAAATTATATTTTGGGACATTCGTTGATAAGAAAAGGAGACAATCAAAGTACAATGTGATTGTATTCAAATTCAAAAATACTTTTAAAAATAGAAATGGTAAATTAATAATTATTATGATTTTATTATTTAATTTGCGTCATATTCTTATATCATTGTGGTGTTGAATACTTTGTTAATGATAGTATGAAAAACTATCATTTGGGACAATATTTTGCCTCCCCCAATCATGCTTTCACCTACAATTGAAATGGCCATAATTTTTTTAATTCTTTGCTTTGCTTGTCACCTTAGGGTACAATGTTAGTTAAACCCTAATATTTTTTCATTATGTAAAACCTCGTTAGGTTATTTTTAATTTTCTTTTGGGGAACCTTTAAAGTTTCTTTGTCAAAGTTTCTTACAATACCTTTTGAAATCCAAAAGGTACTATACAACTTGTTAACTATTCCTTTTGGATTTTGGGATGTACAATTGTTGTTTATCTTTTAGCTTTTCAAATCTATAAATCAAAATATAAGCTTAAAATATTTTCACCTTATTTATTTTTAACCATATGCATGAAAATATGTTAATCCTTTATCATCACTAAATTATTTAAATATGACAACATTTTAAAATACAATAATACTTATTTTTTGTACACCCATAACCATACATAAAAATAACAATTCATTTAAATACCTTAAAAAAATCGAACACAATTTTTCAAGACCAAACATTCAATTCTATAACTTTTTTTGAACATTGATCCAAATGCATGCGACCATTCACCAATAGTAATCTCCATTAAACTTCAATTACCAATTCATGTTTGGTTGGGGGCATCTTTACCTTACATTTTAAAAAATTGAAAAATATTTTCCTTTTAGATAGCAATAGGCATACCTAAATGTGTGTCTTTTAAAATTGAAAATTAAGATGTATTTAACTTGTTACATTTAATGTTAACCACTAGGCAAGTATGATATGGTAAATAAAAATAAAAAATTGAAGATATTGAATACCATAGTATTTGGTTCAACACTCAAAGGTTAAATCATTCAAGTTTGGTAATAAAAATGAAAATTTATGAAAATTTTGACTTGATATATGATGAATTTTTTTTTAAAATGGCAATGGTAATCAAGGTATATTCATGGTTGGGGTACATTATTTGATAATATTTTAACATCCATCTTGTTTCAAGTGCAATTTTATTTGTCATTCACTCCAAATATCTATTTCAAAAATATATTGTAATGTATTATATATATAAAGTTCAATTAAGAGCCCTTTGAAAAAACTAGAAAGAAGGGAGTCAAAAAGGACCCAACACAATGGCATGAGGTCTTTAACAAAACAATGGTTTTTCATAACCATGGTTTATTTAGGGCAACGTTTTTATATAAACAACATGGTGAAATTTTCTTAAACATTAAATAAATTAGATGACTTTGTATTAATTTATAATTCTTTCACAAAACCTTTTTATTTTTTGTGGAATAAAATCCTAGTTCACATCGTGGATCTTCCTCCTTCCACAAATAAAAGTAAAAAAATTTAATAAAAAAAAATCCATGCATTTTGCAAGGAGGTGCGACCATCTGAAACAAGGTAAATGAATAATAAACAAGGTCAAAATGAATTTTTAAATATCTTAAGTTTTTAAAGAAATCTCAGTGTTTAGGTTCTTCTAGGGCAACTTTTTGAAATGCAAAACTTAGTGACATTTTTTTGAACATTAAATAAATTAGTTGACTTTGTACCAATTTATAAATTTTTCCTAGAATCTTTTCATTTTAGGTGAAATAAATGAATTATTCACATCATGGCTCTTCCCCTTGTCGCAAATTAAAACAAGGTAAAATATAAAATTTTCCATGCATTCCCAAATACATATGAACATCTGGGAGAAGGTAAATGAATAACAAATAAGGCCTTCAAGTTTTTTTAACATTTTTAATTTTTTAGGCAATTGTTATGTGTGTATGTGAAGGTGTTAAGTTCAAAAAATTCATTTAAATTGGAGTACATGTAGTGTCCCAAGTTAAAAGCATACTTGCAAGCTTGGTTGCTAATCAACTACTTTACCTTCAAGCAAACAACAAATTAAACTTGCACCCCATAAACATTCTCTTACTAATCAGCTGAAATAGTGTCCCAAACGCCATGTCTAAAAACAAATAAAATTATACATGTAATAAGGATTATTTCGCCCCAAAATCATTGTCAAAACACTATTTTGAATAGCCATTACATTTTATGAAATTATTTCATATTTTGGTATATATTATTTTTCATTAAATATTCACATATGTCTTGATTGAAATGGTGGTGATTTTTTATGAATTGAATAATTAAAACATGTCTTCAAATGTCCTGAAAGATGATTTAGGAACTATTTCATTGCATAGTTTTATTGAAAAGGATTCAATATGATTACCAATATTTATTTAAATTATTTCATTTTTTAAATCACAAATAAAATAAAGTATGTTTTATGTGATGGCACAAATTTTTAGTATGATAAATCATCAAATTTTGTGAAATTAATGTGAATTTTGAATTTTTTTCATAAATTAGATGTGTCAATAAAGAAAATCAAATTAATTTTTGAAATTACAAATCTCCATGGGAAAGAAATGTAAAAGACATGGCTGCAAAAAAAAAGACATTCTCTTTTTTTAAATAGAATTTTGGCACCCCAATGAAAGTATGTCATTTTGGAATGTTGAAATAGTCTTACATTCCTTTTTGGTTTATATTTGAATAGAACATGCAAAATTTGTTCAATTGATTTAGATCGTTCATTATAACATTTATTGGTTGAAAGCCTAAACATACGTATTCCTCTTTCATTATTTAACATTTCATGACAATCATTTTGCTAAGTCCCTACTTTAGGATTTAGAACACATGACTAATGAATGTTATGGTTCTTGTTATGATGCCCCAACTCAAAATGCACCCGTCAATAGTTTCATAATGTACATGAAAAGATCTCAACAATTGAGTGAGTTGTAATACACATTGGAATTCCTATTAAACATAGGTAAATGATTGGTAACTCATCTACCTATTAAATTCTTAATGAAAACAAAGAAATCGATAGAGCCTAAATACAACTTTGATAATTGTTTCAAGTTCCCAAAATTTCAACTTTAGTGAGCATAAATAATTTCCTTTATTTCAACATTTCAAGGAGATCAAATTTAAATTTTTTTCACACACACATATATATGTTTCAAACTTGAAATGGTACTTTAGTAACAAAGAGGCAATGCACCATTATCTTTGTTATGGTAAAGGTAAAATAGATAACTTTTGCTCCTTGCCACAAAAAAAACAAATAACCATAAACAAATTTTGATAAATTAAAAGTAAAATTCTTTTTTAATCAATGATCAACATGAAGTTAATTTTGTCAAAATGATGTTGATTAATCACATATTTAATATGATTCCATTTTTTTAACTACATATTTTTACTATTTTAAAAATAATTTAAACTTGTTCAAGTAGGTGAAAATCAAATATTTTATGAAATATTTTTCATTTTTAACAACATATATTTAAAATATATATTTGTAAGTTCCCAACATTTAAAAATTATAATAAAATACATCAAACTTTTGATGAAAAAATATGTAAAAACTCAATTTGATTGGTCATTTTCAAACATTTTTCTTATCTACTTTTATTGTATCGAAAAACTTCATATTTTGAAATCATCTCACAATAAAATCAAAGAAACACATCATGGTCTTATTATTCTATTTTAAATTATTTTGAATCTACTTTCTTTTATTTGTGTCAAAAAATGGTCCATTTTTTTACTTCCTTTTTTGAGTAGTGTTTTTAAAAACTTTGCCATGCTTTCACCCTTATGAACAAATACTCTTATAAACCTTTGGTTCAAAACCATGGTGATGGGAATATTTCATCCCCAAAGTCCAAGAGATTTGGGGAGCAACCATTTTAACCAGGGGTGCATGACCTCTGGTTATGAATAATATTCCCAAATCTCAAACCTTTTAACCCCCTGCCATTCTCTCAGAGTATTCTCATGACCAGGGTCCAAATAACCTGGGGTCTTTTGGAACATACTTGTGGGCAAGGGTTGGGGTCGCAAGACTTTTAAGACATTTCTTCCTAACCAGAGAGGTCTTTGCCCCCTTATGAAAGTTGGGCCTTACATAATGGGCCAGGACTCATACTTGTGACGGACTCAGGTTCCAAGAATACATTCTGCATTTCGAAAACGTCTTAAATTCACGCAAAGTGAACATGAAGCCACAGACTTTGACCTAGAGAGGCTCCTAGATATGCTTCCAGCAAAACTGAAATGCCGCAATTTGAATGTGAATGATTCATTTCTTCAATTGAAGAAAAGTGGTTGTACAACAATTGGGGAAATGGAAGGCCATCTCTACAATCTAGATGCTATATAGACAATGAATGTAATGTGGTGTTAGCACCTTCTTTAGTTTTGGCGAGGTCGCACACCACGAGGACCTCGCTTTGAGCCACGCTTTCCTGGCGAGCCTGAGCTTCCATACCCATACCCGTCATCTTCATAGTCCTCCCATAGTCCTCGCCTTCCTACATAATTAATCGTCCTATCTGCAATTGCATCTTTATCTGGCACATAACCTGCATACATAAGCTCAAAACTCAGGCAGACTTTCACTGATCCACAATTGGGCTAATGATAAGATACTATGGAAGAATAAATACAAACTGAGAAATCACTTTCAGCAGATACTTGAAAGACTCTCACCTAATCTTGAAGACCAGCTGTAAGTATCTTGGGTATCTTCTACTTGTGAACCTCCAACCCCAAGACTTGAGAGTACAGAACTGCCACTGCCACTTTCATACTCACTGCCATCCAATCTGCTACTGCCATGGCTGTCATATAGCTTCCTCTGAATCACCACCCTAAACATTTCATCCCTTGTCCGCACCTGGAAAGGATCAAGAAAGGAGATTACGGGCATACTTTCAAAATCTGCCATTTCTTGTGTGACCACTTAGAGAAGAACCATTGGCAACCACAATTAGTCTCAGTGGTCCAAACACTCAGTACTCATCACAACAACCATCTTGGACCTTGAGATGGTGACATTCCATTGAAGAGCATAAGATGACCAAGAACCAGACAATATCATACCTTAAACACAGTAAACCCACCATAAAAACGTGGTCAGGAGGGAAACAAGATTAACCCTAAAAAACCAGTCTCAACTAAAACAATGTGAGCTGAACGAGCTAAGGCCAAGAGCCAACCTGGTTGTTGACACACAATAGAGCCAAGTCACTCGCCCCTTGCCCTTTGAACTAGAACTATTCTGAACTCTTGAAGACTACAACCCTGGTGAATTCTTGTGCTTCTGTGCAGACATGACCAATCACACCAAGCATGAAGGGTGCAACTGCAGTGAAGAGGCTAATAAAAGATTGTCACACTGAACAAGATCCCATATAATACATACCTCAACCACAGGTCTGCGCCCATGCAGAAGAGCATCCACACTTCTATCTGTCTGCACAGCCATAAATCTCAAATTCATGAATAAGTGTCTCTCCAACCCAGTTCTATGTAGTATCTATTAGGCAAACCCAGAAGCGATATTGAATACCATGATACTGTTCCACTGAAGGCTGGGATAATGCAATCAACTGTCTAAACAATACCTGGTGAGCAACCCAATGACTGCGCTCCCTCATTTCTATCAACAATGGGAAAGTTGGGGGAGCTTTGCGCTCTAATACACTCTTCTGGGTTCCTCTTGCTCGTGCTTCTTCATCTCCAAGAGTTACTGTTTGAACACCTCCAACCTAAAAAACCATCAAACAAAGCACATCAGTTAAACTGTCAATGGTCAATTGGGGTTGGCATAAACAAAAGACTGCACAAACTTACTCTATACTTGGAGGATTAGTTGGAAGGGATTCATGACAAAACAATCTCACCAAGTCACAGAGTGTGGGGTTCTTGATGATATTTTCCAGCATTTGGCCATGGGCAGTGCCCACCAGCATGACACCACGCTCTGCAATTGTGCGGCATGCAAGAGCTTCAGCTTCACTGCCAATTTCATCCACGATTACTACTTCTGGCATGTGGTTCTCCACAGCCTCCACCATCACTTTGTGCTGCATTGATGGATCTGGCACCTGCATGCGGCGTGCCCCACCTATTGCACTATGGGGCACATCACCATCCCCTCCTATCTCGTTGCTTGTATCCACTATCACCTGCACCCTTGTGCAGCATGTGTCTTAGGATCTCTGCAAACTACTTCCTGTCCTGGGCAACTGCTAAGTGCATTGACTGAACATGGTCTGCCAATGGAAGAAACAATGCACTTTACTTAAAAAGGGTCATACTGCTGCACACTACAGTCCCTTGACCACCAGAACAAATTTTGAATCTGATTGTACGATCCAACTCACCACACGCTTGTGCACTTCATCTGCAAGAACACGGGCAATCTCTCGAATGACAGTTGTCTTTCCTACTCCTGGCCTGATAGACCACCCATAACCACCCATTAGAATCTGACAAATGAAAAATTGCACAAAAATAACCCATATACTTGACTTTTTTCACAAGGGTGGCTCTATTTCAAACAACTCCATGGAGCAACATCCATGCAGCAGAACATACTACAGCGGCACATAGAAATTGCAACAGATGGTCTCTGCCTCAACACCTGTGATGTCTAGATTCTATGCAATTATACATTTGCTTAGTAAGGAAGAAAATCTTCTCACCTCCCCAAAAAGAGGATGCTCTGGCCTGCGTTAAGTACATCCCGTACCATGTCAATGTGCCCTGTCACTGCTCTCCCCACTCGACAAGTGAGCCCAACAACTTGACCTTTCCGGCTGCGGATGGCAGATATGCGATGAAGAGTGCCTTCTATTCCTGCTCGATTGTCACCTCCAAATTCACCAACTGCAAGTTGAGCTGCTTGCAAATCCTCACGAGTGATCTGTTCATCATCATCCCATGTCCAAACCACCAGGTTAGCCTCCACAGCCAAGAAATCAATAATCCCAACAGGCTTGCATCATTGTGTACTGAGTCAGCTACCCTCCTGTGTAAGTACATGGTGTATCTTCATTTCAAATCACAAAGTGACCTCATTTCCAACTACAGAGGTTCAGCAAAGCATGAATTCTGCAACCACCCTTGTTCAGAAAGAAACTGTACCTCTTCATTGCGCAGGCACTCACCTGCACCATCACCTAAGAAGCGAGCTTCAGGACGCCGGCCCAAGTCCAATATAACCTGTCAGATATGCAGCATCTTACACATCATGCATGCAACAGTTGTTTTTTGATAATCACAGGTGTGCTCTCCTTTCCTGGAGTCAATTTCCCCAAGTTCACTCCCAACACCGGATCTTGCAACCCTAGAGCTCAATGCTAAGGGATATCCCTACTAACAATTGATCCATAATTCCCCCGGTGCTAAAAAGCACTACAGGAGAGCGTGTACCTCGAGAAGCTCTGCTCTCCGAGGATGCTGCAACAGCTGCCCTCGCAGATCTTCCGGAAGAACCTGCAATTCACACCAGTCAATTGCCATGTTACCTGCCTCCTCCTCCCGCCACGCAGTTCTCCCCTCTCTACGACGGAGCTCCCATCATCCACAGCCCTACTGAGAACAAACACAGAGACACAGAAAGCCGAATTGCCCAGCGGAGGAAGGAAAGGAACATCCATTAAGTCTCCCTTTACCTGCAAAAGCATGTCGAGATCATCCCGCACCATCACAGCACCATCTTCCATAAGCCGATTCGATTGAGCTTCCTCGGCAGCTTCCAAGCCATCTGAAACTCCACATGATATCCGTTTGCGCTCACTACCTTGACCATGCCCACCAACTTTCACACAACCACCAGCAACACTACCACCACAGTATGTCAAGCTATTCCCCCACTTCCAGTCGGAAGAACCTCCTCCAACGCGTCCAGACTGATGATGATAGTAAGCACGAGGCGCTAGAAGCTCAGCTGTGGTACTAAAACAACCCGGCAGAACACTTCCCGTCACTTGACCACATATCTGCATCTCTCCTTCTCCCTCCTCCCCTCTGTCCCCCCACCAACCCCAGCGTCCTTCCCCCGCCTCCTCTCCCTTCGCTCAACAAGGAACAATACTAAAGCCCAAGGTAACAGAAAAAATCTTCTTGCTTTTGTTCTTGTTGTTCTCAAACTGCTTGCTGCGATCGCAATTGTGGTTGGTGGTTGATGCTCGTGCACGACGACGACGACGACGACGACGACGACGTCCTCGCCCGGCAGTGGAGTGCAAGGCACAGAAGCTCTGTCTGCCACAGTCCACTCTCGCTCTCTCTGCGGGTGCTCTTTATTTCCTTCTTTGTTTTCTTTCCGTTTCTTTTTTTAATTTTGGGGGTGGGTAGCATCATTTTATTGATGAGAAATTTCGCCATGAGAAAAATTTTAATTTTAATTTTAAAAAGAATATTCTAATATCTGTCGCTGTATTCTCGTTTTTTCTGAATATAATCGTCAAATTAGGAAAAAAAAATCTGATTTTTTTATTTTCCACATATGCCCTCTGATTTGAGTTTGGTACCATTTTAAAACTAATTTTTATTGACTATTTTTATTTTTGAAAAACTTTTCGCCATTTAATGCAAAAAAAATAAAAAATCGTCGTGGGATGCTAGCCAGGGATGGTGGGGTTTGTTTTGGGCATCAAGAATCGTTTGAAGGTGGGATTCCGTTTGAGGCCAATTACCTTACCACTTGCCTGTACATGGATGTGTACACCTCGATTGTGGTTGGTTGGGATGAAACTCCAAAATCCAAAATCCTCAAAAAGGAGACGATGATATTCCTTCCGTCCATTGTTGCAACCTTTTTTCTTTTTTTTTTTTGGGTTAAACATTTCTAAATCCTAAAAGGAGATGAGATGATGTTTCATCCATTATGCATTTTTTGTAAACTAAAAATTTCCCAAATCCTGAAAGGAAGAGAAGAAGACACGAGCGGATTTTTTTATTTTTTTCCAATTTTTTGATATTGAAAATTTGGAAAAAAAAATTCCTAAAAATCAAAAAAATTAGTTGAATTTACTATAAAATTTGATTACAATTTTTTTTGTTCATTTGTCACATTTTAAAAATCTTGCCCAATCCAAAGGCAAACTACAATTGTTTCATCCATTGTGACTTTTCTTTTTTACCTTTTATTTTCAAGTCAGGAGGGGTATGATCCGGGGGCCATGTTTGGAATATTCCATTGCCAATGCCAGTGTTGGGGGGTAGGAGGAGGGGGGTAATGGGAGCATTTTGGAATGTTCCTACACTTGATCCCCTGCTTTGGGTTTCTAGAAAAGAAATTGCAAGTTCTACTGGAATACCTACCTACTTGGTTGAAGTTAGAAAGCCAAAAGTATAGGGTAAGGCCCCTACTAATTATGTTATTTTGGAAAATCTTGAAATTTCCAAAAATTATTTTTTCCAAATCAAAAAATATTGTGAAGTATAATGGTGAATATTTAGGAATATTCCATTTTTTGAAATGAATTATTCAAAATTAATTAATTATTTGAAATGGCCAAGGTACTACGGTGTTGTGTGAGCACCAAGGGTGGAGCCTGAGGTCCACATAGTAATTCTGTGATTAGCAAGGCCTTATGCTGCCAGAATAACAAGCAAGGTAATCAATGGTTTTTTTTTTTTTGCAAAAAAATACCTTTCCAAAGATCTTATTGGCTTACATCCTGCACCCTAGGGCTCTTTTTGTACAAAAAGCCTGATTATTAAATGTAATTTGCCTTATAAATACACTAAGAATTCTCTCCAGGCTTATTACACATATGATAAGGCTCCCCGCCATAAGGACAGTATAATTTAAGGCCACTAAACCTGAGTAGAGCTTACAACCCTAAAGACCAGTGGAGGGCGGGTATCAGAAAATGAATGAGAACCGGTCAGGGTTTCAAGCCAGTTCTCAGCTTCAACATCGCTAAGTATCATCCAAGGTGATACCCTGTTTGAAACCCGTTGACTGGTTCTCACTGGACTGAAAACTGACCATTTGAAACCTTTTCATTTTATTTTTAAAAAATTGATACCCTATCAGGGTACTAACAGATAGTAAAGTGAGGGTATTAATTAGTAGGGTTTAAAAGAAAAAAAAGTTAGGATTAGTTGAAGACGAGTGCCCTGCCTCCTCCCTCCATTCTTCACATTTTTTCCTCTTCACTCCTTAAGTAACATTTTCATTGTTAGTTTGTTTCTTGTGATTAATGTTTTGCATTATTTGTTTTGGTTTTGATTTTTTTTTGCTTGTCCTTGTTGTTATGCATTGTTGCTCCTCATCACCATGTGTTATTGTCATTCCCTTGTTTTTCATTGTTAGGCGCTATTGTTTCTCGTTGCCATGTTTTATTCCTATTCCTTGCTACTAGACACAATTGCTCCTCATCACCATTTGTTATTGTTCATCCTCACTATGCATTATTGATATTCTCTTCCTTGCTATGTATTGCTTTTGCTCCTTTTGTTGTTGTGCATTTCTATTATTGCTCCTCCTCACAATATGTTAATGTTGTTTATCATCGTTGTGTATTTTTATTGTTCTCCTCCTTTATGTGTGTTGCTATTGTTGCTCTTTGTTAACATGTGTTATTACTATTATTTCTTGTCATCATGTGTTATTGCTCCCCATATTTTTATTGGTATGTATTGCTATCATGGCCCAAGTATCTTTCTAATTTGTTGTTGTTTCTTAATTCCTCCTTGTTATGTTATTATTGTTCCCCTTCATCATCCTTGTGGTTCAACTCATTCAATTTGATATTACCCATTACCTTTGCTTTTGTGCAAGTGAGAGAAGAAACAAGAAACTTCAAGCTAAATGTTTTTCAAGATGAGCTTTTCTTTTCTTTTTTTGTTTTTGTTTTTTTCATTTTGTATGTATGTTTTGTATGTGTTTTTTGAACATGTATGTGTTTGGATTTTTTTGTTGTATGTGTTTTGTATGTTCATAATTTTAGGTTTGTTGTTTGTGTATAAGGTTTATTATTCACATTCATTGTATTTGTTGTGCATTATTGCATATTTTTTAATATGAAGAATGGGGAGAAAATGAAGTATTTGCCATTGTAAATGTTTGTAAGTGTTTTGATTTCATTTTCATAACATAAATATGTTAAAAACCCATTAAATATTGAAATTATTAGTTTAATAAAAATAATATATTTGTTCATGATTTGTCCACCTTCTTTTGTAATGAAAATGAAAACATGTTCATAAGTGAAAATGAAAATGAATTAAATGTCAATGAAATTGTTATTGAAGAAGATGTGAAAAGATCAAAAGAAAATTCAAATTTTCAAACATAAAATAATAGAACAAAAGGAAATGAAAGAAAAAACATGCAAACAATTTTTCAAATTTACGTGTTCACAAGAGAACATGGAAAGGGCATAATAGAAACACATTATGTTGGGCATTCTATTGTGTTAATGATGGGAAAGATGTTGATGAGTTAATTTTCAAGTTATGAAATGCATTCTTTGTTATAGTAACCTTGTATTTACACATAATTCAAATAGCAAATAAAGATAGGGTGTAATGACATATTATAAGCTATATGGGATAACAGCTTTGAAAAAACATGTGGATGTAAACCATTCCATCATTTCAAAAAATTTGAAAAGGAAATCAATAGTGTAAAAATTATTGAAAGACAACAAAGAAGATGCCTAATATGGTAATTAATGTAATATCTAACTTTTTTGATGTGAAAAATCCTTTCAAAAAGGATGATGTGCAACAAAAAATAAATTATACAAGACCTCGATCTTTTGATTGTGAAAAATCACTTGCCCTTGTAACTTGTAAAAAATGTCCAATTCAAGCATCTTGTTTTACATTTGTGTTCTAAAGTGGTCTTCCTTTCTAAAAAACAATTTTCTCAAGAAATAATGTTCATCCTGGTGGAGAAAACAAAACAAGAACATGTTTTGCCAAAATTAATAGATTGTATTTCTACATCATGTATTTTTAATTTATGGATGTACAAGGGGGGGGCATGATATATTTGTTTTCATAATTAATTTCTTGGGATATGGTTGAAAGCCCAAAGAAATGACTATTGGTTTATACGAAGCAATAAATGCTACTGGTCAAATTTTGGCCAATAATCTAACAAAATTGTTGGATCAATATGGGTTAAGGAAAAAAAATCTTTACCTGGTCAAATTTGAATACCATGATTATTACCTTCAAATTTATTATAAGATGTGAAGTCTTAACTTTGGATGAAAACTTTCAAGGCATTTGTCTTTGTGATGTTTTTTTCAAAGCATGTCAATATGTTACAACTAGCCAAAAACACTTGTAAAAATGTATAACTTGGCCTAAATAATATAGGAAGGTAAACAATAATGGAGCAAGGCTTGTGGAAATTATAATATTCATCAAGAAACTTAAATATTTTAGTGATAACAAGGTAAAGTTTTTAATTTTTATTGTTTGCATATTTCCATTATTTATTATTTAATTATGTTTGTTGGATATATTAACATTCCATGTGGAAATTTGATTGTAGGTTTGTTAACGAGATGTTCCAAAAAGCTTTGTAATTTAAAGATGTTATTATCTTTTGCTACAATAGATAAAATGTTATCAGTATCAATGGTAAAGTTGAACATCTTATTAGTTGGCACATTTTTAAAAAAATCATGGATTCTTTTTCACTTATTGTGGGTGTTTGTCTTTTGAATTGATATAATGGGTATTAGTTATTTTATAATGTATTGTAATAATTATGTGCTTCAAATTTATGGAAGAACTTACAAACCCGCCAACCACAATCAATTTGATTAATGATGATTATAGGATTGTTTTTGAGTTCATTTTGTTGGCTTATAATATCGTAATGGAAATTTGTGTTATTCTTGAATCTTTTGTTGTTTTCTAAAAAGGTATGAAGAAATAAATATTCATAACATGTTTTTTTAATGTTAAACCCTAGGTTAAAAATCTTCATTTAATATTTTTTATTGGTTGTGAAAAAGGTGTGGTTAATGTTGAAAAATATGATAGGAGATTTTTATATTTTATAAATGTTTCTAAAGTATTATCATCATTTATATCCAATGGCAAAAACTAAAATAAGCTCTACATGGAAATCAATTATTGAAGACTATAGCTTGGATGTTTTTGAATAAAATATTAACACAAATGAGCTAGCAAAAGAAGTTTTTACTAAATAATTGTTAATTTTCAAACGTTACCAAGTGGATCCTAGGGAAATCAAATATCTTCTTCAACAGTGGAGGAAACATGAAACCATGTTTTTTAATGTTGGTTTTTTGGTTCGTTAATTCCTAGGCATCTTAGTTATTTTTATGAACATACTTAATAATTTGAAGAGACATCGCTTACAATCAAACAACCTAAAAAAATCAATTTTTGTAAGCAAAAATTAACTAAATGATCCTAAAAGTGATTGTAAATCATTTTCTCATTTGGTGGAATTAATTTTGAATGGTTTTAGTTAAAAATTTGAAGAGTTTGAAAGCTTATTTAAACACAATGAAGACATCGACATATAAAATGTTTGAATGTTTTATGTTATTTGTGTTCAAAAAGTTTACTTTTTTATAATTAATAATTACAAAAATTATAGTTAAAAATAATTGAACTTTTGATACTCATTTTTCAATAATCACCTTTGAAAACCAACTAATATTTTGTTTGTGAAAAACCAAAAATTTGAAAATTAACATAAGTTGTTTTTTTCAAAATTTCAAAACCTTTCCCAATTCTTTTAAAGATGTTTTTTTTTAAAAAACTAAAATGATTTTTATAAATGTTATTAGAAATTGAACTTATGGTTCTTAGTAAACTAAAAACCACCTTACATTAATAAAAACATGTGGAACATTTTGGAAATTGAAATACCCACAAATGTGGGCATTCCATTTTTTGAAATGCCTTGCATTTCCCCCCCCCCCTTTTTTTTCAAGTGATACTTGCCAAACACAATAAATTGGTTAATGTTCAAACATCGGCCAATGACCAAATGTGCCAATTGTTATGGATGTAACTAGTCAATCATCACACATATTTGCATTAATGTTCACATTCGTGTTTAAGATTGAATGTTCATATGAAAAAATGTGCATTTACATTTCTTTTTAAGTGTTGATTATTTTGTAACTTTTATTTTCATCTATGGGTGTGTGTGAAACCCACAAAAAGGTCTTAACCTCATTAATAATTGGATGGATTTTAGGTATCAATATACATACAATAATTTGAGAAAACTTATGTAAATGATTCATTCAATATTAACTAAAGTAGATCAACAAGAATTTGATATAACTTACAATTGATTGATCATCATGACAAAACAATAAGAATTCATTGAATATGTTTGATGCTACAATGTAAAATCATAATTTAGAAGAATTCAATGGCCTTTACGTTGTTTGACCTTGAAGTACCTCTCGAAAACAACTCTCTTATGTAGTCCTAAAATTTCAATACCTTGCAACTTTGGTTCAATGTCATTATCAATAGGAAACTTTATAGGAATCCATTATCCATGAGTTTATTTCTTGATACATGTACATTGTTTGCATTGTTCTCCAACTTTAATTAAGTTGTCAAAAGATTAACATATTATTACTTCCCATCCAAAATCATGTTCTCAAAGATGTAATAACAAATCCTTATATCAAGCATAAACAAAATGTCCCAATTAGTTTTTAGAAATAGTTTTAAAAAAGTTTTATCAAAGACACCAAATGCATTTTCCACAATGTTTTTAGTTCAACAAGTATGTTTATTGTGTATGGCTTTTAAAACGATATGTTGAATGTTGACATGTGTGGATCCATTAACCATGGGAGGGTGTAAGCATATTAAGTAAACCAATATATGGCTGATGGTTTTTTGAATGAAAATAACCATAAAATACATTTTAATATATACAAATTTGAAATATTTAAAATTTAATTATCATTATGAAGATTGTCTTTGAATTTAATATAGTGATATTATGTTTCATGTTCTTAATGTGAATTGAAATAGTTTTTGGTATTTCAAATATATGTAAATAGGTGTTCCAATTGGTTTCAAAGAGATGAAAATAAAACTTTAATTAGATTTTTGGTAACTTCAAGTTGATGGCACACTAAAATCTATTAATTATTTCAAGTTTTTCCATATAAAAACCCTTTTTAGTCAAATATCTTATTTAAAAACAAGTTTGAACACAAATTACTTTCTAATTTTCAAACAAACCTATTTAAATATATTTCTTACATTAAAGTACTTGGAACTTGATATGCAATTTACTATAAACTTAATGGAGTGCACAATGGGTTCATAATGAAACTTGAAAAGGCTTTGAATTTAATATTTATTTTCTTACGTTTATTTTTAAAATAAAAGATTGAATGTTTGATACATTTTTGGCCTACTTTTACATTATTACTATCAAAAGCAAAGGGTAATCTTTGTCTCAAATCAAACAAAGTTTGACATTTTCAACACCGTGGTTGAATTGAAACAAGTTCCCATTGACAACCTTTTAGTACAAAATTGAAATGTGAAATATTGTATTATTGTATTGTTCATAAATTTGGGCACTCCAACGTAAACACTTAAAAATTTCTTGTACATATCAACAACTTGGAGTTGCATGTTATATGCTTTCAACTTGCATGAAAATTAATCTCCAACAAAAAAGCCTTTGGGCTTTTGGATTTGTGTTTTTTGTGCATTTGCATGACATGTATGGTGCCATGGATAGACAAGGTAGAGAATTATTTCAACCCATGCATAACCTCAACCAAATCTTCTCCTTTTAACCACTTGATGTGTTTTATGAAAACACCATTGTTTACAACAAATTCATCTAAAACCACATGGATTATGGACTTACCAATTGCAAATGTCTCCTTACACTAGATATTTTGTTCCGTTATGGGTGAACTTGTTAAAAAAATCGGTGACCCAAATTCCAATGGGTATTACGAATATTATTTTTCATCAAATGTTTCAATTTCAAGTAAGTAGCTGATTCACAAATTTTTCAACCAAATTTGAAACGTTCAATCCATTGCACATCATTGTTTTATGTCATATGGAAGTAAAAATACTAAGTTTTAGATTTGGTTTTAATCTAATCAACAATGTTTTTGTTGAAAAAAATCCATAAAAACACAACAAATTGTAGTGATGTACAATTAAAAAGTTGATGACACGATAGAAAATTCTCTTTGTAGAATGAAAAGGGTATGGAAACACTAAGTCGGGTTTGGATTTATAAAACGTAAGTAAATTATGATGCAATTACAAAACAAAATTTTAAAAGAACCAAAAATATGATATTCAATGACCTCGCATTATTACAAAAGTAAGGTGCAATTTACTAACCTCAATCACTATGGGACCTTAAAAGTGAAATAACTTCATTGCATTTTACTAATTTCACCGTGGCAAAAGTTATTTCATTGTAATATCACTATGTAGGCATCATTTTTCAATATTAGTTAACATAATTGCCTATTATAGTTTACTATAGAAAATATGTTTATTTTTATGTTTTTAAAAATATTTTATTTATGCTACTTTATGATATACCTTATATTATTTTAAGTTATTTTAGTTATTTTAACTTATATTTTATGTTATTATAAACTTTTAAGTTATTCTCAATTAAATTATTCAACTAACTTCAAGCTATACCTTAGGTTATTTTATTTTAAATTAATATATATTATTTCAAATTATAATTTATGTTATTATAATTTATTTTATCTTAAGTAGAATAACTTAAAATATAATATAATATAATGACTTAAGGTAAAAATAACTTATAATAAAAAATAATAACCTATGAAAAACAATTATGAATACCCTATAATATAATAACTACCAATAGCCTACGATATTATAACATGGAATATCCAACAATAATTTAAGTACAATAACCATTAATACGATAACCACCACTAGCCATTAATATAATAAACACCAATAGCCACTAATATAATAACATCAATAACCATCAATATCCATTAATAAAATAACCACCAATAGTCATTAATATAATAACAACCAATAGCCATTAATATAATAACAACCAATAGCCATTAATATAATAACAACCAACAGCCACCAATAGAATAGTTACTAATAGCCACTAATAGAATAACCACAAATAGCCATTAATAAAATAGGCATCAATAGTTATTAATAGAATAAGCATTAGTAACCATTAATAAAATAGGCACCAATAGCCATTAATAGAATAAGCACCAGTAGCCATTAATAGAAGAAACATCAATAGCCATTAATATAATAAACACCAATAGCCACAATAGAATAACTACTAATGGCCATTAATATAATAACCATTAATAATTATTAATAGAGCAACCACTAATAGGCATTAATATCAACAAGTAAAATAGGTACCAATAGCCATTAATAATCACCAATAGCACTAATAAATAAAAACCAATAGCCATATATTAGAATTATTTGGGATTGCTAAAAATAATATAGGTTACAATAATTTATAATATACAAAAGTAATTTAAAGTGAAATAACTTATAATAACCAAAAATAACATAGAATAGCCATAAACAACCATAAATAATGTAGGGTGAAATAATTTAAATTAATGAAAGAGAATCATATAATAATTGAAAATAACTTAGTATAGGTGATTTTTTTATATTTACAAAAAAATCAATTATTAAAAAAAATTCAAAATAATGGTCATTGAAATGTTATTGAATAATGATATTCAACTTTTTTTTGTATTCAAATGATTTTAAACTTTCAAAAGGAAATAAATGTAATTATGTACATTATTGAAATTTTAAAAAAGTAAACACAAATCATTTCATTTGAACAAAATTTCAATAAAATATGAATTTTCAAAGTATATGTTTTTGTAATGTTTAAAAGGAAGTATTTGATAAATAAAATGTAATGTAACGTATTATCAGAACAAGTGAGGTGGCTTGATGGTAAGGGTGTTTGCCTTTAATCCAAAGGTCAAAATATCAATCCTCATGAATGGTGTTATGTGTGATTAATAATGATATGTTGACTGAATATTTTCTTATTGAATTTTTAGAATAGGTGTTTAGGTTGATTATGTGGCCTACCTACCTACCTAGGTTAGGCTTTTAACCTAGCCTAGGGTAATGACATGTGTCAATAAATCATAGGTTTTAAAATTCATGAAATTATGAATAATAATATATTAAATAATTAAATTTTAATTGATTTAAATGCTAGTTAGTTAATTAACTAACAAGTGAATAGTTTGGTAAATTTGTATTTCATTAGAGAATAACCTTGTTTCACTAATAACTAATGAAATAATTTATTGTTCGTAACAATTGGTCCCTGTTCACTAGGGGATTAAACAATTTCACTAAGTAAAAATGTCCAAATTCACTTGAAATCTAGTGAAACCCAAAATGAAATAGGACGCATTTTGTAGTAGTGTCATGTTGAAGAACTAAAAGAATAAAAGTAGGACGTTTCATGAGGACAACTTTAAACTCCAAGTGACTAAGCTTGAATAAAAAGGGTTTTTATACATGTGGTTCGCATAATTTTATAGATAATTGAAAAACATACCTCGGACCACAAGTTGTTTTGTATTTTTTTGCAACCATATGATATGAATATTTAAAGTTGAAACAAAGGTTTCCCTACAACTAATGCATTAGACCTCTCATAAGTAATTATGACAAGCCTTATGTTCACATTCACAAAATCATTAATGTGAAATATTGTGGTTGTGGTTAGTTATGAGAATATTCATTTAATAACTTTTTTTTTTGGGAAAAATAACATGACTTGATTTAGCACAAAAGAAAAAGAAAACAACCACTAGGCCACAATTAGGTGCCAAAACTTAAAGGGCATGGAGCACCACAACACTTCACTCACCTAACAACCATAGATCTAGGCCTTTGGAAAGACCAAATAATTTCCTTACCATTTCTACAATAGATGACATGTCTAGTACCCTGTAGCCTATCAATTTCAAGTAGTAAAAATCATGCCATATTAGGAGTTTTACCATAAGTATAACCTCCTTCCAAGCCAATCCGCCATAATCCAAAAAATGGCCCCACACAAAGGACTCAACATGGTGTTGAAACCATTGTTTTTGGTTGAACACTAAATCATTCCTTTCAACCCAAATAGTCCAAAGGGCAATGCCTTGAAGGAGATGCCAAATTAGGCTAAAATGTTTAACCTTACCTTCAAGTTAACATCAAATAAACATTGTTCCACATACATGTCGATCCAAGGCCCATCTCTACTAGGTTTAACTTGTAATCTATTGACAATATTAACAACCTAGTGCCAAATTATTTGTGCTTGAGGGCATTCCCAAAATCGATGGAACTTTAATTCAACAATTTTAGTAGTACAACAAGGGCGACTATCTTATAAGCAATTATTAATTCTTGTTTTCCATGTATTGACAACAATTGTTATAGCCACATGGACCACATAAATGCAATTTCTTTCTTGGACCTCTCCATGTGCCAAACTTTTGGCCATGCTAGCTTGTTTTAAACTTATAACAAGCCCCTCCATATGTCCTCCATTGACCTAGATAACCTTTGGTTATTCCTTTGCAACTTCTTTCTTAAATTAATTGTGTACTTTAAAAATTGTGACCCATCTTCCCAAGTCCATTCCAAGGGGTCAAATGTGAGCTCCCCATTTAGCCATAGTATGACCAAAACAATGAATTGCATTTACCTTTAGATGTCTTGCATACATGAACCTTACAAATATAGCCCATGAATTAAAGGTGCTCATCTTTTTAATAAAACTGAACACTATTACAAAATGTGTCATAATTCACTTTGGGTTTCACTATATTTTGAATGAATTTGAACATTTTTACCTAATGAAATTGTTTAACCCTCTAGTGAACGAGAATCAATTGGTATGGACAATGATTTCTTTCACTAGTTACTAATGAAACAAGGTTACTCCCAAAT
This sequence comes from Sphagnum tenellum, assembly GCA_963921925.1. NCBI lineage: Eukaryota > Viridiplantae > Streptophyta > Sphagnopsida > Sphagnales > Sphagnaceae > Sphagnum > Sphagnum tenellum. The sequence continues at coordinate 9,477,650 of OY998148.1, forward strand.
GAAATACAAATTTACCAAACCATTCACTTACTAATTAATTAACTAATCAACATGGAAATCAATTAAATTTTAATTATTATATATATATTATTATTGACAATTTCATGATTTTTAAAACTTATTATTTTTTGACACATGTCACTACCTACGCTAGGTTAAAAACCTAGCCTACGTAGGTAGATACGCCATATAATCAACAAAGGCACTTATTCTAAAATTTTGATAAGAAAATATTCGGTCAACATACCATTGTTGACCACACACAACACCACCCATGAGGTTTGATCCCTTGACCTTTGGATTATAGGCAAAGACCCTTACCATCAAATCATCCCACTTGTTGTGATAATATATTACATTACATTCTATTTATCAAATACTTCATTTTAAACATTATAAAAACATAAACTTTGAAAATTCATATTGTATTGAAATTTTGTTCAAATGAAAGGATTTGAGTTTTTTTTTTAATTCAATAATGTACATAATTACATTTATTTCATTTTGAAAGTTTAAAATCATTTGAACAAAAAAAAGTTGAATATCATTATTCAATAACATTTCAATGACCATATTCTTTTGAAAATATAAAATTTAGTAAATTGATAATTTTTTATTAGTATAATAATACTTCCAATTTTAAGCTACTTTCAATTATTATATGACTATTTTTCATTAATTTAAATTATTTCACCTTACATTATTTATGGTTCTTTATGGTTGTTTTCAGTTACTTTTGGTTATTTTTAGGTATTTCACCTTAGGCTATTTTCAATTATTATAAGTTTTTTTGGCTATTCTATGTTATTTTTGGCTATTGTAAAGTATTTCAATTTAGACTACTTTTAGCTATTATAAGTTACTTTTAGCCCTTGTAAATTATTTCAGTTTAAACTACTTGCAACTATTATAGGTTACTTTTAGCCATTATAAATTATTTTAATTTAGATTATTTGTAATTATTATAAATTAATTTTGACTATTGAAAGTTATTTCACCTTATGTTATTATTGGCAATTATAGGTTATTATAAGTTATTTCACCTTAAGTTATTTTTGTCTTTTATAAATTATTTCACCCTAAATTATTTTTGGCAATCCTAAGCAATTCTAATATATGGTTATTGATTGTTCTTTTATTAGTGCTATTGAAATTATTAATGGCTATTAGTACCTATTTTATTTATGGCTATTAATGGTTTTTAATGGTTATTTTATTGATGGCCATTAATAGTTATTATATTAGTGGCTACTTGTGGTTATTCTATTGGTGGATATTGGTGGCTATTCTATTAATGGCTATTAATGATTATTTTATTAATGGTTATTGGTGGTTATTCTATTAATGGCTACTTGTGCATATTTTATTAATGGCTATTAATGGCTATTTTATTAATGGTTATTGGTGGTTATTTTACTAATGGCTACTTGTGCATATTTTATTAACGAATATTGGTGCATATTCTATTAATGGCTATTGGTGCATATTTTACTAATGGCTATTGGTTGTTATTCTATAAATGACTATTAGTGGCTGTAATATTAATGGTCATTAATGGATATTATGTTGGTGCTTATTAATTGTTATTATATTAATGGTTATTGGTGGTTATTTTATTGGTGAATATTAGTGATTGTTAATTAGTATTATATTAGTGGATATTAGTGGCTATTTTATTAATGATTATTGTTGGTTATTTTGTTGTAAGCAATTGGTGATTATTTCATTAATGGTTATTAATGGTTATTATATTATATGTTATTGTTAATTATTATATGTTATGTTACAACTATTGGTGATTATTGTATTATAAATTATTTTTTGATATTTTATGTTATCATAAGCTATTGGTAGTTATTATATTGTAAGGTATTTAAAATTATTTTTCATGGGTTATTTTTTTATTCTAAATTATTTTTTACTTTAAGTCATTATTTTTTGTTTTATATTATTTTTAATTATTATACTTAGGATAAATTAATTAAAATAAAATAAAATAAAATGATTTTGAATAACTTAAAGTATAACTTGAAATAACATATAATAATTTAAAGTTCAATAATTATATAATAGCATGTAATAACATAAAATATAAGTTAAAATAAGTAAAATAGCTTAAAATAATATAGGGTATATCATAAAATAACATAGATATAATTTTTTTAAACATATAAATAATTTTATTTACTATAATAAATTGTAATATTGAATTATGTTAATAAATAATGAAACATGATGCCTACATAATCATATTATAATGAAATAACTTTCACTAAGGTGAAATCAATAAAATGCAATGAAATTATTTCACTTTTAAAGTCCCATAGTGATTTAAGCTAGTAAATTGCACCCCACTTTGGTAGTAGTGAAGGTTGAAGTGAGTGGGATCGAACTCCCACGCAAAAAACTTGAACTTTATGTGGAATTATGAACACAACCGGGTCGGGGGAGATTTATGGTATGAATAAACTAGTTTTTTGTGCCACTGCATAAAGATGTGCATCTCCTTCATTCCTAAACAATCCTACCCATTCACCTTTTGTTGCCATAATAAGAATTGATTGTCTATGATGCGCAAAAGGTAAATCAAAATGATTTACTGTTCTTGCCCTTAAATGACCTTGCGTTTGGCTTAAGGGAAAACATTTATTTTGGCCTCTACCACTATCATGACTTCTCTCAACCCTTTTTAAAAAATAAATCCCATCTTTTTAAGGCCTTTATTATACAATTCTATAAATTTTTTGGAAAATTTGTATTTGTCACCTTCAAAATTTATAGTCCACCAGAATTCCCATCCCAAATGTTCTTTAGCTAAAGAAGGGTGTTTATATTTAATTTTGCATACTTATGTCATTTAATCCCTACGAATTTTATTCTAAATAGGAAACCCATTCATTAATATGTGTTTGTGGCGCATTGCCCCATTAATGCTGGGTCCCCACCTTTTGCTTTTCTCATGCTTAATCGAACAAATACAATAGTGTAAAAACAATTATAGATTGGATGACCTAAGTTGCAATGCATACATGACCATTTGACCAAGAAGGCATTCACGACTTCTTTTAGATCAATAAGACTTAAACCCCTTATTTATTTCATCACACAATAATCATTTCACCCTACTCCGAACTGTGAGTTTTCTACCTACCCATAAGTAGTTATGTAATAATGCCTGAATTTGTAAATAATTCCCAAACCTTGCCAAAATAGAAATGAAAGACCATAAAGATGAAAAAAAAACTTGCTTAACAATGAACACCCTACCCACCAATGAAAGGTGTGTGGAACACCAAAAGGCTAGTTTCTTCTTAACCTTATATAATAGGAATTTACCTATGTCACCTACTGTTAGTCCTAATCCAAAAGGAAGGCCTAACAACTTGGAAACATCCCCATCTTGGGCCCATTTCCGATGAAAGCTTCCCAACCAACTAGGTATAGCTTGACTTGTTCCATTATAGTAAGCGATATTTTTCTTCTAATTGATTTCTAGACATGAGGCTACTTGAAAAGATATCAATATTTCAACTATTTTCCATTGATTTTTTTTCACATTTTATTTTGAACCTAGTATCATCTGCATTTTGCAATATGAATCGTTAGCCATTTCAACCTAGAAAAATTATGTCCAAGATTCTTCCACTAACCATATTTGACTTTACAACTTGGTTGAGTGCTTCGCCCACTAAGAAAAAAAAGGTATGGAGCTAGAATGTACCCTTGCCTTACCCCATGCAAAATAGGGAAGAACTATGTTGTAACCCCATTGACGTTGACGACAACTTCAACATTGACAAAAAGGAGTTGAACCATATGCTCAAATTCAGGAGGAAACCCTATTTTATGGACACATTTGAAAACGAATGACCAAAAAACATTATCGTATGCTTTGGCAAAATCCAATTTTAGGCATATAAGGCTTTACTGGGATTTTTTTGCCCAATGGAAAGTTTCATGAATGAACATGACATTATCCAAGATGTACCTCAATGGCAAGAATGTTGTTTAATCAAGTTTGATTACTTCCATTAAAATTGATTAAAATTGTTTATGCAAATCCATTGCATAAATATTATAAATTACATTTAATAGAGTAATTGGCTTTTGATTGTTGAAGTTGTCCTTCTCCCCGCTCTTGAAAGTGAAAATAATCAACCTTTGATTAACAACTCTAGGAAATCTACCAACTTTAATCAAATCATGACCATGAACTAAAAGTCATGTCCCATAACATCCCAACATTCTTTGTAAAATTTTGTAACAACAAATTTTGTAAATTTGTCAATTCCTAATGATTTTTCGTGTGCCATGTCAGCCACAACTCCCCCCCCAACTCTTCCTCTGTAATGGGTTCCATTAGCTTCTTGTTTAAACCATATGTAATCTTCTTAGAGGGATTGAAGGATTTCTAGCAACAAGAACCTCTCTGTGACTTATGGTTCCACATAAAGTTAACGATAAAAGTTTGTGTGCACTTTTTCCAAGTTTGCCCTTTCACAAGCTACTACCCCATCTTGTGTTTTGATGGCTACCAATAAAATTGATGGCAATTTCTATTTGTTTGCATAGAAAAATTCCTTTGTCATTGAGTTTACCTGTTGTTTCCAACTCACCTTAGCACGCGTTAAGATGTTTTTTACCTTCCTCTTTTCAAACACCTTCAACTAAACTTGAAGTTGGGAGATTTTAGCTTGGATGGCAAGGTCTTTCGAGTTACACTTAAGGTTTCCCATCACCATTTCCAATTCTAGCTTTAACTTATTTTCTTCCTTACGAAACTCCTCCACTCTATGCTTATAGAATCTTGTGATTTTTAAATTTTTTTTGAAGAAACCTAAACTTGGCTCACAACTATTCCAAACTATTTTAATTTGGTCTTTGACTTCCACTAGGTGCTTACTATTCATCTTCCAATGCCCTTTAGATGTAAGTTCCTATTTTCCAATTTAACCCAAAGGCTTAAAGGAAGGCAATACAAAAAAACATAATCCCCCTTAATAAAATATTCTAGTATTTTGACAAAGTAATATTAGTGTGTTTGATCAAAAGTTGGTAGATACATTCTATCAAAGCAAGCTAAAATTTGTGCCCCTTTGCCCCTTTTATTGTCCCATGATAATTTCAATGACCCATTAGATGAAAAAGAATCCTTTACTCCAAAAATAAACTTCATTTGACCCCACAACAATCTTTCCATTCATGAAAGAAACCTATTACAACACCTCTTAAGTTATCATTGGTGCATTTTACCATGTTAAAATCTCCCAGTAGTATCCATCTACAATTGAATGGTAATTGAATTACCATATCTTCCCATGGCCTACATTTATCCTGAGATTCATTAGTGGCATAGATGTTACCAACTCCCAACTTACCTCATGATATACCATCAAATTGAACCCACAAAATTATATTTTTTGCAATGGAACCTTATGTAACTATAAACTTGGCCCATTATTTGCAACCATCATGTAAACTCCCCCTCTACCTATGCCTACCTTCCTTTCTTCATCAATGTAAGCAAGGGATGCATGCAAAAATTTGCATTGAACCTAAACCCATATTCTATTCCCTATAGCTTTTGCTTTCTCCTCTTTTAATGTTTTAATAAAGCAAGGATATCTAATATCTATAGTGAGGACTACATGTAATGTCGAAGTTGGGAAACCTTAATGTCCTCATTAAGGCCTCTCACATTTATTGAAAACATATTTAAATTCATGATGATGAATTGTGGAATTAAAAGTTTGTTCCTTACTACCTCTTTCTCATATAACCTTGTTGGATTTCCAACTCCATACATCATAAAAGGTTGTATCATCCTTGAAAAGTTGGGAATACCCAAGAGACTTTTGTCTCATAAACTTTGGCTAAACATTGACCTCACCACGCTTAGGTTTTGTGTTCGACCCATCTTTAGACAAGCCTTGCATGCCTTGTAGTTTACCTATTCCCCACATCCTTTAACATTGATTGTTGGCCACTAATTTTAACTCATGTTGGTAGGTGACCACCTTCCCTCCTCTTCCATCCTGACAAACATATGGGGAAGTTCTTTAGTGGGTAAACAATTATTCGTTTGTGTTATTGTCATATTATTCATTGTTGAACCTTTTCCATGACTAACAACTTCTTTTGGATTGCCTTCCACCACATTCCTTAATGTAGTCAATTGGGAAACACTTTGCCCTTTCTAGCCCAGTGGCTTAGTTGCAGTTGCTTGATTCAATTGGCCCATGGGGGTGGATTCCACATGTGGATCCATTCAAGGAAGTAACATATTTTTAATTAACATCCACGACCTCCTTTTGGGTTTTGTTACTCATGAAATGGTCTCCTCCATCAATGTTACCATCACATGCATCTTGCATTTTGGTATCACTTTCCTTTTGACTTAAGATCTTTATTGCTACCAATTGACTATCAAAGACATGAAAAACCACAAAAACAAAGGATAAAAGAAGGTCTAAGTCTAACTTTCAAACAAGGAACAAAACAAAATTATGTGATTAAAAAACAAGAACACGAGATCCAAGAACAAGGATTTATGGGGGTTTTAAAATTATTAGTTAAATCCTAATTAATTGAAAGTTAATTGAGATTTCATTGAAAGTTAATGAAGATTTAATTGAAAGTTAGCTAAAACTTAATTTAAAATTAAATGAAAATTAATTGAATTTAATTAAGATTTAATTAAGAATATGGATGAATGTTATGGATGAATTCCATTTATTTAATGTTCGCATTCGTCACACTGACCACCTTGGGCATTCATTCTTCCACTACTCACATTATTGTTTGAGAGTGTTATCTTGCTTCCATTATTGAGTTAGAATTTTTTACTATAACTTGGGCTCACTTTGTTATCACCCAAAGATGGTTGCTCACAATGTTGTGCACTAGTTGATTCAAAACTTATAACTAAGAACCAAAAGGATCACTTTGGAAAAAAATTGTGCAAGTTTTTTTTCCCAAATAAATTTTTACATGCAAACGAATTTTAATAGGAATTTTTTTTCTAACTTTTTCTGAAAAATATTTAAATTTTCCTTAATGCATCATATATCTTTTGTTAGTCATTATTGAATAAATATGAACTTTCAAAAGTGTACATATTCCTTATAGATTTAATGTTTCATATTGAAAAATGATCCAAATTTTAAGTCATAACCAAAAATCAAAATTTCACATTCTTTAGTCATTATACTATAAGTTATAACTTTTCTTAATACATCATTTTTGAGATTCTGAAAATTTTGAAGCAATTTTGAAACAATCTTTGAATTTTAAAAAAAGTATGAGTATTTTTTGAGTGTGGGTAATATGTTTTTGTCATCTATATTTTTTTCAATGAAAATTCTTTTATAATATGAGTCCTTTTGATAGTCCTTTACAAAATTATCTCCATTTGATGCAATAGGTGTACAATTTCAAACGTCCTAAATTAAAACCAAAACTTAAAATTAAATCAAATGAAATTTTACTCTAAGTTCCTTGACATATGAGGAGAAATGACTAACTTGCCATGATTATTATGGTTTTATGGTAATGAATAAATGAATGTTTGATTTTGATTTATTATATTTAACATCCAACATCCTTTTTAGCTCCTAGTTACGTGTTTTGACTTAGATGGTGAAACTTTATCGTTAGTAGATGGTTTCCTTAGTAAGTCATTATCTCTTTGGTTAAGTTGCATACCTTTGCTAACCTACTAGTCTCCAATAATATGCATTCTGCCACTATCTAGGAGTTAGACTAACCTTAAATCTTCTTATGATGAATAATTGTAAATCCATCATTTGAGTGAGCTTGGCTCGTAGATTTGGCTTTTTGTGAATTTCCCCTTCTTTTTGCTTTGGGTTTTTCAATGGGATGTTCCTATTGATTCTTAACCTTGTGTGTTTATGAATCAATGTTAACCACTACCTTCCTTCCTTGACAACTTGGGCAACATGCAATCTTCTAGGAAAACCCTAGGCAATATCTACACCTAATTGGTGTGTTTACATAATCAATGGGAATGCTTACAAGATGGTCAATTAGCCTTTGGATCTCTAGTTATGCAATCTAGCCTTGATCCACATCTAATGCCACACATAAGGAGGGATATTTCACTATTTCATTAGCTTTTTTAGTTTCCAACAATTCCCCCACTTGTGTTATAATAAGAACGATTATAGGGAAAAAATCCAAGGAAAACTTTTTAAAAGAGATCCATGATGGCGAATGCATTCCCATAAGGAAATATAGGTTAAAGCTTGATATTTATTGTTGGAATATGTAAGTGCCCCATTGGGTCTTAAATGGGGTTTCAAGTCAAAATTGTAATTGTGGTGGCAAGATTATTAGTTTTCAAATAAAAGAACCCCCTCCCAACATCAAAGAAGTAAGATATATTACCCAAGCTGATGGTTTTGTTTAGTGTTGAAATCTAAGGCATTTAGGTGACATGAAATAACTTAAGCCCAATGAAGCTTGTAATGACATAATGTTCTTTCAAGTATTATGCTTTGGTTCAAACAATTTCCATTCCAAGTGGGGGAACAATTTGACATTCCTTTATCAAGAAGTTGTTAAAATTTCAAAATGTTCCACATCATAAAACCTCCCCATTCATTGGTTTGAACGAATTAATCCACTCTCCTTTATGTGCATCTAGGAAATGGAGGTTTGCTAGCTCTTTTGGCTCTAAGATCTTAGCATCTTCCATTGTAACTTGAACCCTTCCCACATTTTCCTTTGTTTGGTTTTGCACATATGCATAAAACACTTGTGCACGTACCACTTCTATGAACAAAGGAGCCATGGAACACTTCTTCAACCACAATCTCTTAGATTAAATTTTCGTACATTTCTTATGATTTAAAATTAAAAGGATGAAACTTGAACTCTTCCTACAACTACCTTGATTATCTTGCCCAACTCAAGAGAATGAGAACAAAGTGAACCCTTAAATCTTTATCACACTAAATGGTTGCAAAAAACATGATCTTAAATCGATTACTACATTATCACCACACTATGTGTCTTGAACAACATTGCCACACCAACTAAAGCTCCATCACCGACCTCCAACTTCCCGTTTAATGTTGGTGACAAGAATGAACAATAACACACGTAAGAAATGAAATTTCCCTATGATTAAATTCCAACAAATTGAAAAATTGTGATTGAATTCTTATATTTATGGAAAAATAGAAATGGCACTATTAAACATGTGTTTTGAAATGGAATTCAATGATTGAAAAACATAAACAAGAACCAAACATTTACAAGATAAACAAAAACAACACAATTTACAAACAAAACCAATGAAAAGAAATTGCTTGCAAATAAAAAAAATAAATGCAAGTAATTATAGGTTGAAGAAATGTAAGAAAACATATGCTTATAGAGAAAATGATCACAAGAATGTAATGTTTTTGTAAAACAAGAGTGCAAGAACAATTACAACAAAAAGACAAAACACTTATGTAACAAAGGGGTGCAAATAATCACAAGTCAAGGAAATATAAGAAAGACAATGCTCATAGAATGAAGGTGCATAAGACAACATGAATTGAGAGTGCAAAATGAAAATGAATAAATTGTGCAAGAAACAAAATGAGCATGAAAAGCAAGCACAAAATGACAAAGAATAAAAAACTCAATGGACAAAATGAGTACAAATAAAAACCAAGAGAATGTGTAAGGAGTGCATGGATGTAAGAAAATGAAATCTTGAGAGTTTTGGTGGGTTCGACGAACAAAAAAATTGAACATGTTGTCATAATTGTAACATTTCATCCTTGAATAAAAAGATAATTTATTGGTACTTATGTTATCAACATCAACCTAAATTAGGGCAAACAATAAACATGAACAACAAATTAAATGGCACACTAAATTTGAAGCAATTGCAAGACAATGCCCAACAAGAAAAGAATTTTTGAATTTTTTGTTTTATTGTACTTGAACTATGATTAAGATTTTTTTTTTTTTTTTACACAATATTTTCAAGGAAAATAAATGATTTGGTGATGAGAATCTCCCCTTTCAACCAAAAGGTTCAAGGTTCAATCCTTTTCTCATTTTTTTTCCCATCCATGAACATAATGGATGAAAAAAAAACCTTTGGGCAATTTCTTCAAGCTAGATGCCCTTGGGAGAAAAGGACTTTCCTGGGGGAGAAAACAAAATGGTAGGCCCAACCATGGTCCTTTAGGGAGAAGGGGACTAAATTATCTTGGGGAGCAATTTCCTCTGAGGAGAAAAGGATTAAGTTGCCATGGGAAACAACTTCTTTCAAGTAGAAAAAGATTAAGAGGAGAAGGCCTTCTTCGAGGGAAGAAATGGACTTGGAAAATTTGACACCCAACTTTTTTTTCCATCATAACTTTTAGTTCATAGTTCAAATTGAGAATGCAAGACCAATTTTGATATCTATGTTTCAAGAGTTTTTCAATGGTATAAAGAATGTTTGATTTAAACAAAATTTATATTTTCTTGTCAAATATTCAGATACTTGTTCCTTATGAGAAGTTGTTCCTTTGGGCAACTTAATCACTTTTCCCCAGGGGAAAATGTTTCTTGGGCCAACTTAATTCCCTTCTATCATTTTGGGCTTACCATTTTGTCTCCTCCTCTAAGAAAATCCCTTTTTCTTTGAGGTATTCAACTTGCCCAAAGGTTTTTTTTTTTTTCATCCATTTTGTTCTTGGAAGGAAAAAAAAATTGAAAGAAAATTGAAACCCTGAACCTTTTGGTTGAAAGTGAAAACTCTACCTGCTATATCACTTTTTTTCCTCCTTGAAAATATTGTGTAAGAAAGATACTTCATTAAAAAAATCATAGTTTGAATATAATAAAAAGTTTCAAAAATATTTTTCTTGATGGGCATTGTCTTGGAACAGAGTTGAAACCAATGCCACATTTAATTCATTGTTCATATTTAGTGTTTGGCATTAGAAACAAAATCCATGAATAACATAAGCAAATCTATGATGCCTACCCTTATAACAACATTATAGAATATCTACAATGTATTTGGAGGACAAATTATTATAGATATCATGACTTTTCTGGATCCAGTTTGTGAGAGCCCTTGGACATGGCATCTTCCACAAAAGATCCCAGTTTCAGGGATTTCTTTCTTAAGCCACATTTTTTCAAACACACTTACCTTTGTGTACATAATCTACTAGCAACCTTAAACATTATATGTAACTAGCATTATGGTGATGATGATGAAACCTTGCCAAACTTTATTAAGAAAAAACACCCAAAAAAAAGAGAAAAAAAACAAGGGGTAAGAACCAAAGTCCAAGCAAGCAAACAACCTAAAAGAGGTGGGCCACCTAAGGTAAGGGAACCATTAAGTACCAAAACCTCCACAAATCTCTTGAAGCACATCAACTAAAGAAAGGGAAGGTAAACCTAAGCTTGGCACCCTCCTTTGCAATAACAATTTGCCTTGAGATGGTGACCACCTATGCTCTTTGAAAAGCCATCAACACTCTCTATCTATAGAAGGAATGCACAATTGATAAATGAAGACCTCTGATGCCTTTTGTTATTCACACCATGTCTTCACATCAATGAAGAAAGTTGTCAAACTACTAATGAAGACACCCAAAAACCTCTATGTCAAAAGGAAAAAACACATTCATTGAATAATGATCATGATAAAATCCTTCCTTCCCCTGAATCAGCATTGTCACAGCCATCCCAAGAGAAAAAGTCATTTGAAATATCAAATCTACTTGAATGGGGTTACAATATTGACGACCAATGTGCTAATGCCATCAAACCAACATAGCGATGTCAACCTGTTGATGAGAAACATTATCCTTACTTTTTGCCACTAACCTACGATCATGTGTAGTAACATTGTACTAGAACCCCTATCTGTACCCCTGGAGTTAAAAACTGATTGCTGGTTTGTTGGGGGAGTTCTACCCTATTTTTTTTCCTCCCTTTATCTCATCCTCGGGGATGTTTCGTCAAGCTTTTTTCTCTGTAATGAGGTGAAGTGGCTAGTAGGAGGCAGAGAAGGAACGAGAAGCCAAATAAGAAGAGATGACAGAAGTTGGGGGTACCGGCTATGCTCTCATAGCATTGGGTCCTGCGTTTTCGCTGTTTCTCACTGTTATTGCTTCCAAACCCTTCCTCATTCTCACTGTCCTGGGCAGGTATATATTTTCTGCAATCAAATTCACTTCGCATTTTTCTTTTTGTCGCAATCTTGGTAATGCAAGCTGTGGTGGCTAGGGGAAGCTCGTCGCAGTACCACTTTAGGATATTTTCCAGGAATTAGGGTTTTGGTGACTTGAGAAAGTTGGGCCCAGTTGAATCAACTGCTGCTTTTGCCTTGTTGCTGAGATTCAGTCAGCAAGTTTTTCAAACAATTGCATCTGACCTTTTGCAGTAGTGATAGGAAAACTGGTCTGAATTTCAATGCTGTTCGACAATGTGATGATCCTGGTCAAAATTAGGTCAAACTTGATCAGGAATTCCAAAAGAATTTTGGCATTAGTCATCCTGAAAACAGGTTCTTTGTAACTGCAGTGCTATGATGTGGCTTGTAAGCCTGATTGCATGTGCCATCTTATGGAGGGCATTTCTTCCTGGAGCTGTGTGGACATTCCTCCCTCTGCTTATTACAGTTGTTGGGATCCAGGAGGCTGTTAGGCTATATTACTGGTGTTTGTACCTGTGAGATTTCTTGTTCTCTGTTCTTCTTCCTTTCACAAACACACATTGGTTCATGAGCTCCATGTATAGTCACATTATAGGTAGTCATCTTGTGAGTAAGCTGTTGCAGTCAACTCTGTAATGTTTTAAGTCTCTTGTCTCGATGCTATCATGCTTTGCCTCCTGCCAAACACTGGTTGCCTTATGAAATGGATGAACTAACATTTTAGGAGATGTTAGTTCAATGTCAAGTTCTGTTTCCCTCACTGGTCCAGTAATTGTTTGAAACTCACACACTATGTGGGGTTGTGTTTGAGCAGGAAGGTAGAACATTTCTTGAACAAATTGGCAGCAAAGGTTTCCAAACCACAACTTGTTGCTACAGACAAGATTCAAATTGCTATTGGTATATCACACAATGTTGATAATCAGCGTGCTTCTTTCTTTTGCCCCTGTTTTGCTTCTTTCATTTCCTGCTTGAACCTTCCTTCTCCATGAGGTTTCAGTAGCTCTTGAGTGTACTAATGATTTCTCACTCATGACTCTGGGTGGGGCAACAGCAAGTGGATTAGGGCATGGAATTGCACACTCAGTGTTCTTCTGTCTAAGCCTTCTTACACCAGCATTTGGTCCTGCAACATATTATATTGACAGCTGTGTGCACATGCCACTCTTTCTTGTTGCAGGTATCTTCTTGCAACACACGTAGAGAACCTCATGTCATTACACAATTTTCTAAGTACTCCTTCTAACCTACCTGTGGAGAGAGTGCTTTGCAGAGATTGTTTAGTCCTCTTAATTGCATGTGTATCTGAGAGTCAAATTGGAGTTCCTTAGCAACCTTTTCTTCAATGTCTCACTTGGCAGCATTCATGGGACTGGGATTCCTGCTTCTTCACACCTTCTCAATGGTGATTGCATTTAATGCACTTGCGGGTGACAAGCATTTTCATCAGCTCTTTGTGCCTGTCATGCATCTTTGTGCTTCACTCCTGGTAAAACTCCTGACCCTCTTTCTTCTCCTGTCACATATCCTTGCAGGCTTTGCAGATCTCCTGTCTATATGCTATAGACGCTGTTTTCTCAGCTCCATTGATGTGTTGAACCATTAGGTAGTGTGAAGATGATGAACTTATTTCACTTCTTACTGTTTTGCAGACAATGGTGAATCTTCTCCCAGGGGGTTGCATTGCAGGTGTTCCAATGACTTTGATATGCGCTGTGGTGACCTTGGCTGTGGCGGGGAAGATTGTATGGGACAAGACAGGCACTGGCTCTGCTGAGCTTGGCAACCTACAGAGAGTACACTCTTCATCAAGTCTATGAATTTGTCACTTGTTCTGCATATGCACCACCATGGCCGGTTCAACCGTGTTTACAATTCTTCTGGGATTTGGTTTTTGCATCAAAAAACCATATGGGCAGTGATATTCGCCGGCCTTTGTAGAGCCGCTGGCATGTGTGGGCCTGATACTTAGGCAGCAGATAATACCACTGATTTCAGGTGATCTCTGTAAATTGATCAAATAGAACAGGACTCACTGACCCATGGTAGTTTTCCTTACCACAATTGCTGCACTCTCAGTGACTTGACACAAGTTCTGAATAAGGTTATTCAGGAGTTGTCTTTAGGTCTTCTAGTTAATGTTCACATTGGCCTGTATGCACTGTGGGGGGACCTCAATAACAGAAGTGTATATAATTTGACATTTCCTCTCAGTCCATAAGTGTAGGATGGTGTTGAAATCTCTTCTGCAGATATGTAATTAGGAAAATGAAAGTTAAAGCTTTTTTCTGCAAATCTGATGTCTGCGGTGAACAACATGCTTCCTTCTTGGAAGGCCTGCACCATATATGCATGGACAAACAATCTGGAGAAGATTGACAGGTGGTCAGTCGCATGCCAGCACTAAATCACTGTGAGTAAGACTGAGAGCCATAGTGTGGAAAATAATAGTGATGAAGAAGGGTTGTGCCTGCTTCACTAAAACATCCATTGTCTCAAAAAATTAACATTGTTAATCAGGCTCTCAGTGGCAAAGCTCTTATCGCAGCTGGTGCACATGAGTACTACTAAGATGCAAAGTGCTTACAACAATAAGGTCTCTTAATTTTCCCACCTACCCCCCACTGGAAGTTTGGACCAACAATCTCGAACCTCCTTTGCTGTTCTTGGTCATTTGCCTCAGCTGCTGCCTCCTTGGCTCTCTCTTTGCTCAAATTGCACAAAGTTCTCAGGTTTGAACCTCCATTATCACAAAATCTCAGTTGCAATGGAGTTTGCAATTGAGTTCTTGTTGCCTCAATCCACAAGAGATTAATCAGGGGCCAGCTCCGCGTCTACATGATACCAAAGACAGCATCACAAATGATTCTTCACACCTAACTGTGCTACCCACCAAACTACCTACCTACCTACCTACTCTGGAGTTTGTCTTTGTGTCTGGACCCACTCTCATTTCACATGGCCGACCAAGTTGGGCAAACTTAAACTGTTAGTGGGCGTTCAGATTATCGGGTGTCTATGGTGCCCTTATGGATGAAAAATATCCACTACTTGCATACTTTCATCCACGAAGCCGTTGTGGCGGTCGTTGTCAAATGATAGCCCAGGGCCCCATTACATTCAAATCTCTCGCGTAATAATTGTCGCTAGGGTTTGATTGGCCAGCCTAATCGTTTCTTCGCGCTTTCTCTCTCTAGGTGTGAATACGTTAAAAAGCTATGTAGAGTAGCTCTGCCCGATTACTAACGCCTAGTTTTTAGATCTACCCGAAATGGTTAGCATTCAGTAAATATATCCGACGTGGCGAGTATGTGTTTGTCGATGTATACGAGAAACGCGCTCCCAAATTTGAATGACTGACGAGTTTTGTATGCCCGGCCAAGAAAAAAAAAACTCCTCCTCGATCACGACACTGTGCACGGGTGAGATCGCACGGAAACGAAGAAGCTCGCGAGGACGACGTCGCTCGCAAACGGGAAGAACGCGATCGCAGTGCGGGCGGAGAGAGGAACAATCACGCGCGAGCGTGCACACATGACAAAAACAACAACAACGCAGCTGAAGACGTAAGAGTGCGAGAAAACACGCGACGACTTGTGATATTTTAGGGTTAGAGAAGGACAGACAGAGACAGAGACTGAGAGACTGAGATGGGGGACTACAACATCGCGTTGTTAGTGATCGTTGTGGTGGTCACGTTGTTGGTGGTGGTATTCAATGTCTACTTGCTGGTGAACTACCAGCATCCGGACGACTCGAACCAGGCTTACTTTCCCAAACTGGTAGTGGTGCTGGGGTTGTCAGTGGCGCAACTTTCCATTCTCATGCTGCCGGCTGACATCGCCAATCAGCACGCGTGCCAGCATTCCGTCTTCGTCGGTGCTTGTAGCTTCACGTTGCCCATGCGGCAGCTGTGGTACGCGGTCTACATTCTGGACGCCGTGCTTGTGTTCTTCGTCATCCCTTTCTCCATCTTCTACTACGAAGGCGACCAGGAGAAGTGAGTACACTCCGTTGTTTCTTGAATTTTAGTTCTTGTCTCTTTTGTGTACGAGAGAGAGAGAGAGAGAGAGAGAGAGAGAGAGAGAGAGAATCTTTTTGTTGCAATGCAGTGCTGAATCTTTTTGTGCCGAGGATGGCAGGACGTGGATACGACGGGCATGTGGAGCCATTGTTTGGGTCGTCGTAACAGCCATTATACTTGGACTTGTGTTTGGCATCGCCTATGGTACGTCCTCAGTATAATTCTTTCCTGCTATGGAGACTGTAATGAATATTATTGGATGAGAGCCTTCATATGATCTGATCCCTTTGTCCATTCTAATGAAGAAAAGAGGAAAAAATTCTACCAAACTTCTTCATGCAGGAAAAAACCTAGATATCAAATGCATCACATCAGAAGTTTGGCAGACAACTCTTCTGATGTGGTGCATTTGATGTTGATGAAGCCACAAAAGCTCACTGATTTGATATGCAGAAATGTCAATGGCCTGTTTGGACTGAAATCAGGTTACAGTGTTGTCCACAATAGTCTAAAGAATGCAGACTGCCAGTGAACATGCACTACAAATACTTCCACTGTTGTTTGTCATTTATGAATGACAAAAGCAATGTTATTTGCTCTCTGTTTCTGTTGAACATGCTTTTTGAAAGTGCTTAGCAGCTACCAGTTCCGGCGCTTCCTCAGAAAATAGTTGTGCTTTGGGGTTGGTGGGCTTTTGCAGTTCTAGCAGGCAAGGTAGATTTTGATGTTCAACGGTTGGATTCATCAAGTCAACCATTCATGACAGATTTCAGCTCATTGAATGCAAGAAATCCATGTCTGGCAAACAATCAGGGTGGAACAGCAACCCGTACCTCGGTGTGTCTGCCTTCTTTCATCCTGTTTGATGTGCTCCTTAGCTGATTTTGTGCTGTGTGAGAATGTCAAAGGTCAGCTAAAACCTAACTGCCGAGCATCAGTCTGTTGTGACAGTGCACAAACAGTCTGCTTGTTTTACTTGCCTGACATGTAATTGGGGATGCACTTAAGATCAGTTTCCAACTGAATTCATCAAATTTCTCGCTTTTTCTGAAACCTGTCATGTGGAACTGAACTCTTATACATACGTGTATTATAAAGACTTCTAGCACAGTAACAGTTTGGCAGAGTGGGTTTACCAGTGTTCAGCAGAGCTAGCAGCAGCAGATACAGCAACCACATGGACTATGCGTACATCATTACCAGAGTATGTCATTGCGATTGTTACCATTGTCGGCTCCATTCTCTTTGCTGTATGTGCCTCTTCCCTTTACATAGCTTCTCAAGAAGCCTTAAATACTTGAGCTGGTATGGAGAAGAATTTTATTTCAGAGTTGTTTGAATTATTGTTCAGTTTTGGTTTCTAAGGTCATGTCCTTGATGTAAACATCTTTCTATGGTTGTCAATCATGGATGCTGACAGGGTCCATACTGCTTGCAGATCTTTGGGGGTGTGGGTGTAGCTGCTTTACCTCTAAGTCTTATATCTGCATACTTCCGACGTCCTAGAGCCATCATCACACGCTCCCAGTATGTAAAGGTTTGTTTCTCTCTCTGATTACTTTGTGAGATGTTCCACAAGATGGCTGATTGAGTGGTGAATCAGGCAGAGAGTACAGAGGATGAGCACAGTTGGGGCAATCTTTCTATTGTGGTGGGGACCTTCTGCACTAAAGATAGAAACATAGGGCAGCAGATGCAAGGGTGCCCCCAACAGAGGAAATTGGCAGGGCTTGGACAAAGTCTCCAATCAATCTTTTGGATGGTCGAGTGCAGGAGGCGACTGAGCTTGGCAAGCGTGCAAAGGAGATCAAAGATGCAGCATTGGCACTGCAGCGTGAAGAGCGAGCTGGTAGCAAGGGCCGCAAGTGGAAGAAGAATGTGAACAAAGTTCAGCAGGTCTGAAGTCAATTCAAGAAGGCTATTTTCCTATGTTTTCTCTTGGTTGAACCAGTAAGGACAATGCACAGTTGTTTCTAGTGTAGGTGCTGTAGTTGGTGTGGGCCACATGCTCTTAAAAGTTTGCAATTTATGATGGTTTTGGAAGTTTAATTGTAGAAAACTGGTGATTGAACTTCTGCAAAAAATATTTAATTGGGTTTTTTGTGCTGTTCATGTCTCATTGCAGGAACTGGTGTACTTAGAAGAGGATGAGCGGATGTTGGAAGAGGTGTATCCACAAGGAGAGAAGGTACAAAACTGCTTCCAGATTGAACTGTTGGATTTATTCATGTGGTTTTACATAAGTTCCCGAGCATGATTTGACTTTGAGCTTGCTTGCTTACTTCAGTTCAATTCCACATAGGACAACCAAGTTCACAAAGATGAAAATCCAACTTTGACAAAACAATTTGGGGTGTACACTTGTAGGTTTTCTTTTGGGAAAGTAAGACTAGCAGTGGATCTGCAGCTCTAGAATTTCATACATGACAGGGTATGCCATCATATGTGATTTGATGAAATGAGTTTCTTTGTTAATGTGTTGGGCATTTTGCAGGCTGATACTTCTTGGGCACTTACTGTTCTCAGTTACCTTGGGAAGTTGTTGTTTGGAATCTTTGGGTGAGTTTGGTGTCCCATGAAAGGTTCTAAACTTAAGAACTGTTCCTAATTCTGTTTGCATTTGAAGATTGTGGGAACCTAATCCATTCTGCCAAATTCTATGTTCTCACATAGTAACAAGTGAATGATGTCTGTGTCCTGTGTGTAATGAATGGAGAAGTTGAGTCACCAATGTTAAATGTACAAACTAAAGCAGAGAACATGTCTTAGAAATTTGTATTGGCTCAAGTCAGTGGCATATTTTTGTGTTTAATGAATAGACTTATGTGAATAATCATATGCCTGCACAAGTAAGCACTTATCTCAACTTGAAATGCCAGATCTAAACAGTGTGTGGGATTGTGTCTGCCAGGCTAGTGGTCTCTGCTGTATGGTTGGTGCACATTGTGATCTACATGCTCATTACACCTCCACTCAATCCATTCCTCAACTGGTTTTTCATTCGCCTTGACAATGTTTGGGGTTAGTAGTCACATACACACCATGCATTGAGTTGTGGGAGGAAATATGTTCCACCTGAGTAAAAGCTATTTTGTGTCTTGCCATATTTTTGCTGAAACAGAGCAAGGGAGATGTTCTTGGACTGTTGTGCTCATGTAATGAACTGGGCTGTTGCAGGATTGCTGGGCACTGTAGCTTTTGCCTTCTTCTGCTTCTATCTTCTCTTGGCAGTTATCTCTGGGGAGATGCAGTTGGGCCTCAATTTTCTCTTCATCACCATCCATCCTATGAAGTATGTGGTCTGACATTCAAGAATATTGCTGTTACAATTTTTTCAGGATTCTCCTTGGTTTCTAGCTCTGTTTCTTTGCTACTATGTGTTGAAAGAGAAGTCCAATTTGTGTTTTCCTAGGTACTGCCTGGTTGCCTTCATTATTTTGCAGAAGTCATACTGACCATGTTCCTTGGAATGGTCACAGGTGGAATGGGACACTGATGAGCTCATTTCTGTTCAATGTGGGCCTGATTTTAATCTGCTCCATAAGGTCCAACATGATCTTCCTTTTCATCTCAGCTTGTTGTGTCAGGAACATTTTGCAGTTTGGTTGTGGCTGTTTGCAGTGTGGATGCCTCTTCATTGTCCTAACAGCATAGTCTGTGACTTGTTCCCTCTGCAGTGTGATTCAGTTCTGTGCAACGGCTTTTGCATTGTATGCCCAAGCTACGGTTGTGCAAGAGATCTTCGGTCACACTCTAGAGTCATTGCGGGGCATCAAATACCTCTTTAAGTAATCTGCTTTGCAGCATTCCTCCAGCTTCTTTCTACTTCCCAATAAGCATAAAGTGCATGAGTGGTATTTTTGTAGTCGCTATAACCTGCTCCATTAATTTTGAGTCCAACAGTGAAACAGCAAATTATTTGTGAAGCACAAATGGGTTTGAAATATATACTGATATAATTTGCAATGATTGTGTGCAGGTACAATGTGTTTCAATATGCATTCCTTGTTTGTGCAGGTCTGACAACTGTATATTACTTAGCATTTGTAAGTCAGCTTACCTCTGCTAACACTGTTGAAAGTCAAGTTTAGTATCTTGGAGGTTTTGTCATAAGGAGTATGCTGACAAAGCTCTTCCTGGACCCTGTATGCTGTTGACAGGGATGTAGGAGAAAGAGGACAAGGTCCAAGTTCCAGCTGGAGTAAGACCTACCTTATCCAAACCATCTGTTCAGTACAACTTAGTGTTCAAACTTTGGAGGAGTGAGCAACTGCACACCATACCTAGGAATGTAAACCTGGTCCACAATCCAGTGTGGTTGCTCCCTCGATTTGTTTTGTGCACCTTACTAAGATTGTGTGTGACTTGGCTGTTCCTCTCAACAGTCTTTGGTAGTCTATCTGGCTTTCTAAATTTTTCAAGGTTGCACATTGCGAATGAGAAAGCCATATTAGATGTTGTATCTGTATCATTCTGCATGACTCCTGTAGTTCACGTTGGTAGGTAGTATTGATATTGGGCATGTGTGTATGCCCAATCAGTTAGAAAGAGAAATGCTCACATTGGATTTAAACAGTTTCTCAAATATTTTACTTGTGTGAATACATTGGCAAGGGTATTGTGTATTCAGAATGTAGGTCCAGAGAACTATAGGCCTACAGCCATACCTCATGCTAGTTCATGACTTGCATATAAGAAGAGAATTTCCAAGATGCCCTCATCCAGGAAATTTTCACTTTGGATGGTGCTGAAAATTCAAGTTGTAGATTTGTGGGATGAACGTGCTGAATTTGGTGCTGGCAACAGTCATTAGGTTGGAGTCAGGTTTGTTTTTCAGCTAACAGTTCTGATTGCCTTCCAGGAGAAAGCTGTAGACATGGATGGTGAAATGTTGCCCTTGACCCTTTCCTGCAATCATGGAAATTTTACAGACTTGGTACAAGAGAAAAGGATGCTACAGATGCTACAATGGGTTAACATATGTTAATAAAACTGGTGAAATGGTATCTAGTTTTGGTTTTGAAAATTCTAAACTTAATGGATGTGTTAGATGGCAACATATTGATTGGTTTGGAAGAAAAATCGATTTCATAAAGCCTTAATGTTGTGGTAGGGCATGGTATAAAGAGTAATAGGTGGTCTCTCTGCAGAGAATGGTTCCTCCGCAACTTTTTGATTTCTATCGTTTAAAAAACTGTTTCTACCCACTGGGTATCATGAATGTTTTTTGGAAATGAAGTGGTTGAGAGCCCTCAGGGGAGTGCATTACCAAAATTACTGGCATGTTTGACAACGCTTTGTGTGTGCCCTGGTAAGGCCCTGGTAAACCCTCCCCTAGGGCCTAAACTTACCTGTTAACTTCACTTCATCTGCCTTCAAACACATAAACATTACCTGCAGTGTTCATGTGGATTGGGACTAGATGTGATAATGTCATCTATCTAAGAAATTGGAAAGACGGTTTGAAGAATAATGAGAGAAGACTGTAATAGAAAAGCTAAGCATTTTATTGGTACGAATGAGTGTACAATGTCAGCTTTGACAGTTGGTTGTGGTCTATAATTTACTCAATTTTAACAATTGCACTATTATCAATTATCCAAACATTAGCTGGCATAACTAAACATTTCCAATATTGGTCAATGTCCTAAAAGTGGTTTTCACTATGTGAATTTCGTGAATGGACAAAGGTTGATAACCAAATTGTAAATCCAAAATGTTGAAAACCTTGCCTTGATTAGTAAAAAAAATTATTTATTTGACAATGACATGCCACTCTTTTCTACTCATATCCATTTGTTAAATGTCCACTTGTTAACAAGTTTGCAATCTTTCAACATGTGGTTCTAAGTTCAATTCTTCCAAATGTTCTTTCCAGTGAATGGACTAGTGTTTTAAGCATATTGCTTTTCAGAATGCAATATCTTTACTTTTGACTGCAGTTGGAGTCATCAGTCTATCTTGCAGTTGGAGCCAATGTTTTGACTGCGACTCCCTATTTGGTCTTTGTTCAGTCTTTTGAATCTTCACACTAGTGTTCCTGTGGATGAATGGAGGCAACATTGAAATTACTAGATTCAAGCTGATCACCAAGCACAGTCGTGTGACTCATGGATTTGATGGTTCCTGAAATTCAGAGTGGAAAGCTGGTGGTTCCAGACCTAGAAAAACTCCAAAATTTGGAGACACATGTTGGGCATGAAAGGATTTGGAGAAATTGTGAATGATAAGTTATTTAAGCCGCAAGAAATGCAACCCAATCGCCTCATAGAAAGCTTGAGATTTTTGGCCATTGTCACTGAATCTTGAGTCACATTACAAAGAGAGCGACAAAGTTGGCTCTCCTTTTCCCAGATGAAAATTTTCCAGTTCTGAGTCTTTGTTTCAAGGTTTTCTTGCAGGTGAAGCAGGTGGTCTTGTTGCACGAGCATAAGCTTGGGTATGAAGCACAAGAGCTTGGGTGCTGGAAGGTTGGCTCGTGAGGAGCACAGATGCAAAGCACAAGAGCTTGGGCACTGAAAGGCTGTATTACCACACAGCAGCTCTCAAGGAACCGTAAGGTTGCTGCTGAACAGCTAGCTGCTCATACAGACCTCCACATCCTGGGCACTTCTGCCAGGCCAGAGTAAAATTATTATGTGCCTGGTACATCATATGTTATTTCAAGTGTAATGGTGAGGACCCACTGAAGTAGAAGCCTCCTCACTACCCAGGAGTTACAGTGACAAGTGCAGAGCAGCAGTGGAGCTCCTCTTACATATCCAAATTCATTGTGTTTCATGACAGTTTTTGTTTTAAGATATTCTAGTGCCACCAAATGTCTTGACTCAACATGGAAAGATTCCCAAGGGATGTTAAAATGGTCAATCAGACATTTTTGGCTGATTAAGAGGGTTAGTGCACTCTAAAAGCAAAACTCCCATTAATCACCACCAACCAGTAACTGCACTAGAAATATGCCAAAACTCCAAAAAGGATTCAAATATTAAAATGTGCTGAAGTGTCATTTCTTTCAGTTATTTTAAAGTCATGTACTAATTCATTTATGGTCTCAAACCTTATGACTTCTTTGTCTTCAAACAAAAAAAACTTTTCTGACAAGCAAGAAGCAACATGAGCTTGATGGCAGAAAGAAAGTTTACTTCTTCCCAGCAGGCCTCTCCTGAAGTTCTGTGCACAATTTTTTACTCATCTCCTGGGGGAAGCTTCAAGGCATATAGCTACAAGTTGTGTCTTCTGATTAAAATATTTTTGCAACAACCCTACTGCAAAATTTCCCATCACCCACATCTGTCTTGCATCAGTCACATCAAAAGCAACTCCTCATTGGGCCACTACACTTCCAGAGCATAGAGCATACTGCTACACAATTCCAACAGTCTAGCACAGATGCGTAGACTTTGCACAAAATCAGGTACAGGCTCATGACAACAAGATTGGTTCACTTCCAATTGTGTGATATAACTTGCTAGGAGAAAGCTTTTCTATAGAGACAACTTTAGACACCCACGTGCACAAATCATTTGTACTAGTAGTGCCAAGCAACAATATGGGTCAGAACTTAGTCTTGTGAGACCCAGGTGACTGTGATTCAATAAAAGAGAAAGGACAATAATTGCAACCAAAACTAGGAAACCATTTTACCAGCATTGTTTCTTATGACCATCGTGGAATCCACTATGGTCAAAACCTTCACCAACCTGAAAGTGCACCATATCTTCCAAATTCTCTAGTAGGTGTAGCCTTTCACAAACATTCCCGTCTTTGCTTCCTCTGCTTCACCTTCTGCAGAGTACTTTCCAAGCTGTGCAAGAGAGTTCGCCTTTGCACGAACAAGAAGAGCCTTCTTGGCTGCTTCAATGTTCTCTGGCTGGCCCTTCCATGTCTTCAACACTGAGTTTTGGAGTGCACGGGCATAGGAGAAGGACACATGCCATGGGTTGGGGCTCTGGTTCATGGCATTCAGGTTCAGGGTGGCCTCCACCTCTGATTGACCTCCAGACAAAAACTGTTCAGGAAAAAACAAGGACCCAGGATTAGTATCAAAGGACCATATAATGACCATCCTCCATCAATGCAACTACCCCAGAATGGACCTACTTCATGTTCCCTTCAAATGTGTAGAGGTAGGTCAGAGAACTCACCATAATGCCAGGAACAGCTGGTGGCA
The DNA here is from genome assembly GCA_963921925.1 of Sphagnum tenellum. Taxonomy (NCBI): domain Eukaryota; kingdom Viridiplantae; phylum Streptophyta; class Sphagnopsida; order Sphagnales; family Sphagnaceae; genus Sphagnum; species Sphagnum tenellum. The sequence continues at coordinate 9,502,028 of OY998148.1, forward strand.
CACGTCTCTTCAACAATGTAAGAGTGTACTCTGCAACCTTTTCAGGTGTTGCCCTCTCAGGGCACTCAGCTCCAGGAGTGACCATACTAGGCTTCAAGAGAATACCCTCAAACAACACATTGTTCTCAGCCAAGAAGAAGAACACTTTTGACCAGACCTTTTCAGCAACCTCCAAAGTCCTATTGATGCTGTGGCTACCATCAAGAAGAATCTCAGGTTCAACAATTGGGACCAATCCATTGTCCTGCACATGGCAATATAGGACTCTGAGGTGCTAATATGCAACATCAACACCATCTTTCATAAAGCTGGCTGGAGGATTAATAAGACAAGGACCACAAAAAAGAAGGTTTCTGCACAATCACTGTAGCTCACCAGAAGGAAGGAGTGAGCAAAACCTTTGAATGCAAAGACAGAGTAGAAATATGAGTAACTGTAGCAGTTTCAAAAATCTAATCTGCATTAAAAATAAATTGTATTTGTGGTCAACTTCATGTCATAATTCAGTCTCACACACCTGGGAGATGGCAGCATACCGAGCAAGACCCCATGCAGCTTCTGTCACAGCCAACTCAGAAGGGCCATTGGGGATACTGATAACAGTACGCCTGCATACACCAACTTCCTTCTCTCAGTAATTTCATTGAACAGGGCAAAAAGAATCTCCACAGAATGACTCCTTCCCTAAACCTCATATGTAAGAAGCTAACAACTGAAGAAAAACAAGAATGAGGCATCAAGGTTTCAATCCCAGTTCTCATCCTCCAACATGACAGGGTCCAGCTGATGGAAATAGTTGTGTAAGATGGGAAACCATCAAGCTCCCAACCAGGAACCTCAAGGCCAAAGCAGGAAGAACCAAATGGCAGCCTCATTTTTACCAAGATGAACAAGAAAGAGCAATTTAGACTATAGAGACATTGGAGGACTGAATCATATGCACATGATATAGAAGTGCAAACAAATGTAAGCATCAGGCCAAGGGAAAGATAAACTACTTACCACTTGTCAAACCTTGCTCCCTGCTTGTAGTAGGCAGCAGTTCTGGAAGCCAAGCCGTCAAGACCTTGGCACCATGATTCGTTGTTAGATCCAGCCAAAGGCACAAGACCCTGAAGTTAAAGATTTGAGTCAATTCTCAAAGATCAGGCAAGTGACCATAGTGGTAAATAGAAACACATCAATTGCTGCTTGAGGCAGTTGCGGGATGTTGGAGTCAGTACCTTGTCCACCTTGATGCCTGGCACAATGTTCTGTTCTTTTAGACAGTCAACCATGAGCTTGCCATCGGTTGTTGACTGGTAGAGAGTTTCCTCGAATAGGATGGCTCCAGACACATACTCTCCAAGGCCTGGAGTGGTACACAACAGTTGCCTGTATGCTTGGCGATTGACTTCTGTGTTGTCGAGACCGATAGAGGCCAAGCGCAAGCCACAAGTTGCATTGGATTCATCCATAGCCAGGATACCACGACCTGGAGTAGCAATTGTTTTCTGAGAACATAGCCACAGACAAAATCAAGAGAACAAATCGGTACTCCTCCATCGACCACTTTTTCAGTAAAATTACAGTAGCGTCTACCACCGACACAAGTCATCCGGAACGCGCACATTCTAGGACACATCTTCGGCGCATCGCGAAGACAGAGGCAAATCCTGCATTTAAAAAGACCTAGTTTCTCACATCGGCAGCTTAGTAGCCGACCCTTAGAATCTAACAAGCACAGAGCCGCCTCGTATGCGAATCCCGGGTATCTGAACTTGGCATCCAAGAGATCAGAAAAGATGTAAAACAGTACAAAACGTTAAGCCATCCACGACTACTATTCCTCAAAAACAGCCCTAAGAAACCCTCCAATGCTCAATACAACATCAACGCAATCCCCTGCCCCCAGAAACCAAAACCATACCGCTGTTTTAACGAGCTCCTCATCGTAACCGGCAGCTCTCACTGCGAAAGAAACACTCGCACTTTTCGCCGGAGACACGATCTTCTTCAGGGGGGTTCCGCAGAAGCCAGAGCTCAGAGCCACGGCTTGTTTGCCAGTCGCAATACCTCCCATTGCAGCAGCCATCTCTCCTTCTCACACCACAGTATTCTCTATTGTCTCTGTCACCTTCCTCTCCTTCGTTTTCCACACAACAGCAATCGAATCCAAACCACCACAACGCGAATGCGAAGTTGTTGCGCACAAAAACAACGAAGCGTTTGCAGGTACAGACAGAGCACGAGAGAGACAGAGACAGAGAGCGAGCGAGAGCGAGACCGCGCGCGCAAAGGACTGGACAATTCGAGCAATGGCGTTTTCTAGACCCTCCCCGCCTCTCCCTCCTCCACCCCCCCTTTTCACGCACCCCCTTCTCTTTTTGTCTAATTTTGAGAGATCCGGCAATGAGCTCGATCCACGTGGAAAAACCTTTCTAGCTTCTGTACATTCCAAAAAGAAAAAGGGAAAATTGTGTTATTGGTTGGTCAAATTTGAGGAGTGTTTTTGCTCCTTTATTTTTTTTTCTTTTTTGCCTTTTAGCTTTTCTATGGAAACGCACTTTGCAGTTTTTTTTGTTGCACTCAAAGGTGACCTTTTTTTGTTTGTTTTTGAAAAAAAACATTAAATCATTTTGGTTTGGTTGAGGATCCTCAGTGATTTTTTTGACAAAACTTGTCGCTTTTTTGACCAAAATAATTGGGGAGATTTTGGGGGAAAAAAATTCTACTGTAAATTTGATTAATTTTTCTAAATCTCTGAAAATTTTCGTGAAATATATTTTATTTCTCAAAATTGGGAAAAAAACAAAAACAAGAACAAAACAAAATGGTTTGGGATAGTGCTGAAGTAGGTAATTCAATTGTTGCTGACCCCCTTGAAAGTGCTGACACGAGAAGGAAGATGACTTGTTGCTCCGCCGCCCTCTTTTTAATTCTATTGACGGAAGTACTTAGAGTATCTCCAGCGGTGCTCAGTATGTAGCCCTGCATAAATATTTTTCACATCCAAGTTTAGTTATTTACTTTTTTGCAACCCCACCCATAATATTGAAATTGGGACAGCAGATATCTACTAATAGCAACCCACCTGGACCAATCATTATGATCGACCAATCAGAAACACTGATCAGTAGTGAAAATGTATTTATTACACTCTTCTCTGCAGGTGCACAACGTTGCTGCGTCTTTTACCATGCACCGCCTAGTGTTCACTTATGCTGAGCTGAACCCGCATTTCTTTTACTTTTCTTCATCTAATTTTACTGTGCAGGATCACATACTGAGCACGGCTGTAGATGCTCATAGTCAAATGTTATATATAAATTCATTTAGTTCGTGCGTGCCTCTGTCTGACATGACAGTTTTGCATTTTAATTCATCGGCATAATCGGTCCGGATAGTCGGACAGACGAACGAACAAACAGATTTTCTATGGGAGAACTGGCCCGGACAAACGGCCTATGTATAATTTCAACCAACATTCGCTGGTCAGTCAGTCAGTGAGCGGTCAGTCTGTCTATGATGAGGATTTTGGGGTGTGAGGGAGGGAGATATAACAAGGCCGATTACGGATCAATCCGAGTATCAAGGTTGATATTCATGGTTATAATATATCTTTGTGGTTCTCGAATGTGTTTTGAAAAAAAACCAAATATCCACTTCGAACTGTCTGGAACCTGACGGTTCTTTGAAGTTTTTTCACCCATCCAAACTGGGGGCTCTTTTTGATTTTGCTAATTTTCAAATACCCGGAATTTAATTTTTAATTTTTTGGTTCTGAATTGTTCGAATCCACAGATCCAGAGGGTATGTAATACCCCCTCCCCACTGCCCTTTTCCTCACACTGGTTAATACTAGGGTTTTTTTTTTTTTTTTTGAGGGCAAATTTCTTGAATAGGTCCATTAGCAAGGATTTCGAGCATTAATTAACATTAAATGATGACGGTCCTACTCAGGCTATAGCATTTTTTTAAAAATAAATAAAATGGCAAATTTGATAAAACAATGCAGGGGCGCCTCACAGTGACCGAAGGTCGCAAGTACCCACTGACGGACGAACGGACGAACGAACATATTTGAGTTTCCATAATTCTTCTTTTGCCTTCATATACCTTTTTCATGTAAATGGCAAGGTCGGAGTTTGACGGGTGCATTATGCACCGGGTTCACACTAGTTCTTTTTAAAGAAAGAAGGAAAACAAAAGAACAGATTCTTTTTGTTGTTGTGCAATGACTTCTTCAAGTCTGATGGCTTTGTAGATTTTTATTTTTTACTTTATTTAATTTATTTATATTACTAAGTATTATGTTTCTAAAAATGTCTCACACAAGAAAGCACAAAATTGCCCTTGAGAAAAAAAGAAAAGAAAAAGCAGACAGAAACGAAAAGAAAAGAAAAGAAAGAGAGAAAAAGAAATATGGGCCCCGGCTGTTGTGTTTGGGATTTTAGTTGACCAGGGATTTTGGGACCTCGTTCCGGATGTCGAGGGCCACAAAATGAAAGGCGGTCAGGAAGCGGCGAATCGGAACTTGGACTGGCGTGTTGATACTTCAAACACCGCCGCCGCCGTCCCCGCTTTACCCCATGTGCGGTTCTACTGGCCCTTGGTTTTGGGGCGATCCGAGAACATGCCACGTGTAATAAGCACCTCAAACTGGAATTCTAGTTGGCCACACAAACATTCGAGTATAAATTCATAATTAACAACAAAAATTATAATTTCTTGTTCCATTTTCTTTTTTGGATTTTCTTTCTTTGAAATGATGCTGCAAACTAGTTCAAAGTTTGCGATTTAAAAAAAAAAACTGACTACTTTTCTTCCCTAGAACACTAGAGCTATTTGTTTCCTATTGAGAATGAAATGGACAAGATATTACTTAACAAAAAATTTCCCTCTTAACTCAAAAGCTTATTACTAGGGATTTTTTAATTTTCTAAAAAAATTTATATCAATAATTTGGTGACATTTTCCAGAAAATTAGCAGAATGAGTTGAATTTACACTGAAAAAACTCCACAAAATTCCAATTTGAGTGAACTTTGGTACTTTTTATTTTGCCAAGTTTTTCAAAATTATATTGGCTGTCCCCCTCTCTCACCCCCCCCCCCCAATAATATGTTTTGTAGATTAAAGGTGACAATCAACCCACAATAATGACCTTATCATAAGTCCCAAAAGTGGTATTCAAACCAATGTTGAGTGCTTCTTTGATTTTGTTAGTAACCTCTTGTAGGTCCAGTTCTAAATTTTTTTAAGATCAACAAGTTTCCCAATATGGTTTTTTCAAAATTTTCAGAGTTTCAAAACCTTTGGTTCCAATTTTTAAATGTTTTCAGAATCAAAAGAACCCCCTTATTTCTCTTTTTTTAAATTTCAAATAATTAGCAATTTTCATGAAAAGATCCAACAATTTAGGGTACAAGTTCTTTGACCAAGTTCTTTGGTGTAGGAAAAAACAGCCCAATTTGTTTTTGGAGAACTAAGAATCAAGGATATATATATCCTGCCTCTTACGCATTAGTTCTAGATTCCAAACAACGAGAACGTGATCAATTCCTAAATTTGACAAGGAAATGTCTTTCCTCGTGTGCTTGAATAAACTAAATACAAACCAAAAGTTTCATTTCAAGTCAGGCATAACATGAACATAAGTCCAAAATGTGGCATGAGCACATTGAAATCAAATATGAATCTTCAGAAGGTGAAAAGTGTGTGGGAGTTAAGATGTGGCACCTTGGAGATTCTCAAAGTGAATTCCCATTTTGGGAATTGGGAGTCTCTTGAAGTCCCAAATGTTGTAATTTTTTTGAATTATACAAAAGATCTCAATGTGATGGGGTTCGATTGTCAAAACAAATTTCATGACAGAAAGTTATGGCCATTTGAAGATTCTTGATCCTAATATAAAACTCAACACATGTTCATTTTGAATGTGAATTCAAAATATTGATGTTCTATTAATGAGTTTGATACAATGTTAGAAAAATAATGTTTGATTAAGTAGTTTGATATGACATTCATAAAATTATTTTTAACGAGTGTAATATAACCTTTGATTTTCATAATCAGACAAGGTTTGAAGAGGTTACAAACTTCCAAAATTTTGGGAGTTCACACTTCCAAAATTTTGAAATTTTTGATACTTTCATTTTAGGGATTTTGTAAGGAAAGTAATGCCTCCTCACCTTGCCTGCTCAAATTGCCTTGGTCATGGTGAAATACCTACGAGGCTCTAGTTGTCATGTGTCACAATTCTACCTTCCATTATATTCATCACCTTGTTTTGATTTATATAGATATAGTAGTCTCCCGCTTAAGTACGCACCTATTTAAGTACGCATTTTTTGGCAAAAAATTTAAGGTTCAAGATAATCTTGTAAAGTTTTTCTAAAACTACCAGCAATTATGGATCATTCTTGTTGACTCTACTCCTTCTTTGTGAAGGAGCATCTTTTGCAATCCACAACACGTTCTAAATCAACTTAACCATTGTCAAGATGCCTTAAAATGGGATTCCAGAATGGAAAGATTGGAAGCAATGCTTTTCGCTTTGGCTATGGCGAGAGATGGCGGGACAGGCAGTTTGGCACGGCACATGCTGTCAATCCATATGTAAAGCATGTCTTCAAGCTTAGTAAATCGTCCAACGAAAGCTTGAAATGTCCTCTCCTTAACTTCTTCAGACAACAAAGCATACCGTTCCAAGATTGCCTCCCAGTTGTCCCACACCTTTCAAATGGTACCTTCACGAACTTGTCGCAACCCTACTTTGGCCAAGTTTGGGGGTGAAGCCCAACACTTGGAAAAAGTGAGGATTTGGAGTTCTTCGGGACTCCCAAACGTTCAGAGCTCGACAAGCAGGACCCAAAACACCTCGCATTGGGGTGTTCTTGGTGTCATTGGAAAGGTCTTGAAGCGTAAATATCGAAAATGGCCTCACATCGCCCATTTGGACATCTGTAGCCCACGTTATGGGCAAAAGAAGGGCTGAGAGTCAAACTGGCAGTTTGACTCCTGACCACTAAAAGTCAAGAATCGACCTCTTCTTGACCTCTGAGTTAAGATTGCAAGGCGTCATTGAAAAGATCTCAACAAGGGCTACAAAGTTTGGTTTAGACCTCATTGCAATCGGACTTTGCTGTCGAGAGTTATAAGCTCCCAAAGTCCTAGGACTCCAACCGGGACAATTTTGAGACTCCAACTTGGGAGTCCCGGGAAAAAGAGCCATTTGGATGTAGTCTCGGCAGGGCGTCGCAGAGAATACTATATGGGGGAAGGTGGTGGCTTCCCCCGAGTCCGGGCCGTGGTGTGTCTTGTGGTCCAAAGTGCCCGTGGCTTGTCCCAACACCCCAAGGGTGTTCCGAAAATGTGAACTAACCACTTTGTGGTTTGTTTTGATGCAGATTCAAGCTTGATCTACTAAACCTTCTTCCTAGTCTAATCCCTAGGCTCTCAACTCAACCCTCTACCCCTTTCTAGAGTTGAAAGCCGGGAGCGCCTTCCGAGTCCCAACTTTCCGCAACTGTACTTTGGTGAACCCTCAAGTGGGTTCACCCCGGGACTCGGGAGTGCGTTAGAACTAGGAAACACATCAAGACTTGCATCCCATTAGCTAAAAGGCTAAGCATAAGGTACACTCTTGTAACATTATATTATTACAATTAAAAAAAATCCCATATCATTGTTTTGCAAGTTGTATGTGATATGCAAAAAATGTTTTGTAATGTTTACACTGGGCAACTTGGGGGAGTTCATGATGGAGGCCAATTCAAAAAATCTAGTCATGAATTGAATACTCAACAAATTTTGCAAAAATCAGTTTATTTATTGTAACAACATTTTATGTTGTCAAACATTACATCTTGTGTGAATATTTCTGTAACACTTTTGAACTCAACATTTATATGTTCTCATAACATGAACAAGTTATTTTGTAAAAGACATGGAAAGTGGAAAAAAGGTTTGAACGGAGAGGAAAATGGAGGGAATGGAGGGAATGTGACCGGACAAAAAGTCACTCTAAAAGTGTAAAAGCCTGGCTTAAAGCCGACATCATGACTAAATTGGGAAATAATCCTCAGTACATGGAAATCATAAATATGGGCACCTATGGCATTATCTTCTTTCCACTGCTAGCCAACATTGCTCTACATGGGATGGAAATAGCTTTGAAGGAGTGGGCACTAAAAGCACACCCTAAAAAATCGACTCCGATACTAGTTAAATATGTCAACAACTTTGTTGTACTTCACCAATCCAGGGAGGTCATAAAACAGGCTCAGACATTCTTGGAGGAATGGTTAAAGTGCATGGGATTGAAATTGCACCCAGATAAGACCAAGATAGTCAACACCAGATTTGGGTTTCAATTTATAGGGTTCTCAATCAATCATATCTGGAAATGGGGCGAAGTGAAAACTTTAATAACTCCGTCTCGTGAGTCTCATCGGAGATTTCTTGAAGAAATTCGATGGGCCATTCAACTTTCAAAAGGAAAGGCGGCTTATCAACTCATTACAATCTTGGTACCCAAAATAATAAAATGGGTTTTAGGGTTTCATTTTTTTGTTTGATTGTTGTTAATAGCCGTCAATTTTTTGCGTGCTTGTGACGGAAATTATTCCATTGCTGCTACAAGGAATGCATGGGTAGCCAACCTTGCTTGTTTGTGTGTTATTGAAACAGGAGTTACGTTAAGGGATGAATGCTGGAAGGAGCGACTACATTGAAAAAAGGTTTGCGTAATTAACGGTGGAAGGTAAGATAAGAGGTAGAATGAAGGACAAAGGTGGTAGGTTATTTCTGGTATGAAATTTTCTTGTTGTTGCAGTTTATATTACTAGGCTAGTTGTTGATGAACTCCGCTGCACCAATGACTTAGCATAATAGTTGTGTAGATCGAAGTAAAGATAGATATCAAGGGTTGATGTTGAGGGATGATGAAGAAAAAAAGGGTCCGAGGTTTAGAACTAAAGAGCATATAGAAGTCAATATGCATCCGAGAAGAGGGAATTTTTGTTGTAGTACTTTGAATACATGTTGTAGATAATTGCCAGAATGGGTGCTAGAAACCTCAAAGGGGTGTCCTTAAGTTGGGTTGAGTGAGATGAACAAGGTCAAAAGTGGAGGAAACTTGAAGAGGAAAATTTGTAGTACATTCTTGCATAAAAATTTGTCCTCTTGAGTGGTTTTAAATGAGCATGGTACCTATTTCTCAAAGTCACGTTTTTCATAACGTTTGGATCCAAAGGTCAACATATTTTAGGTTTTCAGATAAGAGATTTGATGGTACATTGCACTTTTGCATTTCGGGAAAACAATTAATAGTTCATATGGATTTAGTGAACCTTGAGAATTCTGACCTCAAAGGCCATACCTTAATAGATTTTGGATTCTTAGTATTATGAATTGGAGTTTGGTAGCCACTAGTCCATGGCCATTAAGGAGATGTATGATGAAAATTTAAATAACTTTAACATGTTTGCCAATTTGTAAATACGGGAGTTGGATATGTTAGAATAAGTGGACATCAGCATAATCCATCTTTAACATTGGTATCACAAAATCAAGAAATGTTAATGGTTGTAGGGTGCCATAATTTATAATTTTGTTTAGATCTTTTATATGTAATTAGGTTTGTTATTTTAATCTTCCTTTTTTTTTTTGGTTACAAGAACACATGTTAGTTTTAAATGCTAACTTTACCATTGAGTTAAAGAACCCATTTTAACGTTGTTATGTAACAAAAAAAATTCAATGCAAAATTTGAAATTTTTGAAGATTTATTGTTAAATTAACATTTATTTAACACTAGAATAACCATTAACATTGCTTGTCATGTAGGGTGCCACCTCACTTTAGTGTTACATAACATCACATATGTGAATTTAACAATAACTTTGCCATCTATAACATTGAGTTACCATTGAATTATCAATGGGTTTGAATGTAGCATAAGATGATGAAAAGAAATTAAGTATGACATTAATTAAAGTTCAGACTTATTGTAGATGGGATAAGTGGAACAACAACATAGGGATTTATGGAATACCAACTTGTAACATTTTTCACACATAAAAATACCAAAACAAAATAGAACAACATTGAAAACTAATAACTACCAACAAAATGACAAGATAATGAAGGGGAAGAAAAATAAAATTCCTATAGGTTGTAATTTGCAACTTGATAGCCAATTAAAGTGTCAAGATTATCGTGAGGGAGGGGTACATGTCTTTTTTTTTCCCAACTGGATGATTATGTTTTTAAACTATGAATATGTCCACCTCCACTAATAAAATGTTTTTTATTGGAGATTTTTTTAATATATTTTTCATTTTAATAACAAAACATGGATTTTTTTTGGAATTATGTGTTTTTCTAGTGTCGAATTGATTCATTTTTCTTTTAAAAAAAACATTTATACTATTTATAATTTGAAACAAAACCTAGTCTTTACACAATGATTTGAATGAAGTGTAACTTTTAAATAATAGGAAATTGAACTTAAAGTTTAAAACATGCAAAATACACATTAGAAAAAGAAAATTTTATAATGACTTTCACGTAGTTTTCCAAAATACATATTTCTAGAATAACATAAATTTTGTTGCTATTGCTTTTAGTGTTCATTTTTTCTTTGCAATTTTTTGAGGTTTGACAAGTTTTTTAAACACAAACCTTACGGAAGGATAACCAAGTGCAAAAATTTGCATCCACACATCCATTGCATGTGAAGGGTTTACTTTCCTTGTCAATATCAAGCTAGTGTCCATGTGCACAAACACCTTTCATAAGATGTGATTAACATGCTAAACAAAACACAATGTGTATGGTCTTTAATGCTTACATGAATAACAATAAGAGAAATCATACCCATTTTAGAGGACTTGAAAAAACAGTTTGTACAAAAACAAATAGAAAAAAAAAAAATACACACCAAGTAGAATTCCAAATGTATAACTTATTGTTTTTGTTCCTTCTTTTAGATCCATTTTCCATCGCCACCTTTAAAATTAAATCAAACACTTCACCAAGAATACAAAGATTGTTACATGTATAATTGCAATTTGGCTTTTTTTTAAATTTGTAAAATAAAAGAAATATGAACAAGGGATATTAACTTTAGAGGTCAATTGTTGTTTAAAAACAATCTACCATTGTTTTGTTGCAACGATAAGGATCCATTACCTTTACCTTTTAGGCACTAGAGAACAAGTTACCCAAAGCAAATTGATTCATAGAAAGTCATTAGGGAAGTTTAAAGATGCACTAAGAACTAAAATCCACCTTAGGCAACCCACCTATTAAAAATATGTATCCCATTGTGGAAAACATGGGGAATGTGGGAAAAAGGTAGTGAAATTGACCACATGCATAATCAACAAGGCAAGTTAATTTGATGGTATTAATGAACCTAAAAAAGGGAATTAATGAGCCTCAATTGACTTTAATTTTCAACGCATTTGTTCATATCTATCAAACCCTCTCCTTCTCCCTTGTTTTGAAAATTGAACATCATTTATTTTATTGTTCCATCTTTATTCATTTCATTGTTTGATTTTCATTCATTTCATTGTTCCAACATCATTAAAACTTGTGGTGTGTGCAAATGGTGTGAGCTTGAACTTCTTGTGATTATGGGGGTGCATGTGAGTAGACATTGATGAAGGTGTGTTTTAACAACCCATGACTATATGTGCACATTATGCATTTGATTGTGTGGGGCATCAATTGTGAAAATTTGCATCATAAAAACATATTTTTTCTTATTTTGTTGTAATGGTGTTCACAATTTTCTTTTCATATGTTTATTTTATTATATATTTATTGGCTTTATTTCTTTTGATGCGGGCACCACATGATTCCCCACATTTTTAAACTGTAGTCACAATATCATGGTACCCAAATAGATTTGGCATTAATTAAAAATTGATTGTCAACATTTTTACAATGCATGATTATTTTTACTACGTTTTTAATCAAAAAATACCCAAAATGACAAGGGTCAAAAGACGATGCTATCAAATTAGACAAGTTGATTTGGACCTATTGGCGTGACAAGGTAAATGTGGACCCTATCATTTTGATTAACTATTGGACTAATAAATAATGGACCACTTAACTAGATTACATTTATATTTAAATTAAAGTAATTTATTAAATTATTATTTTTAAAATTAACAGATGGGTAGTTAAGTAGGTAGGCATGTAGTAAATAGGTTTATGGTAGGTTGGAGAAGGCACTTAAGTAGTTAGGTGTGAATTTAGTTTAACCTAGCATGGGCTACCTAACCTAACCTAACTACACTTCACTGAACTACCGTAGTTTAGCCTACCTATCCTAGCCTTCTAAACATGCACATAGGTTGCAAGTATAAAGAATTGAACCTCAAACTTGCACAATGATAAACCAAGTCATTACCAATGGACATCAAATATGTTCAACTTTTGTCAAGTTTTTTTTGTATTTTTATTTCACATTACTAAACATAGTGGTTAAACCTAAGTGACACTTAATGGTTAAATCAAGTGGCTAAACATAATGATTAAACCTTGGTCAAACACAATGAATAAACCTAATGGTTTAAATCTAGTGGTTAAACATGATAATTAAATCTAGTGATTAAACTCTAGATAAACATAATGAATAAACATAATGACTAAATTTAATGGTTAAACATAATTATTAAACCTTGTTTAAACACAATAGTTAAATTTAACCTGAATCTAATGGTTAAACCTGAGTTAAATTTAGTAGTTAAATCTAGTGGTTAAACATAATGGCTATACCTAGGCTCTACCTAGTGACTAGATTTAGTTTAAATTTAATGGCCAAATGTAATGGCTCAACTTATGTTAAAATTCACATGACAAATGACAACAAATGTTGCTTAAGTCAATTCTATTGTTATTTGCCATTTGCATTATTGAATTTTGTTATGATTGTCATGTGTAATATTGAAGTCAAGTTTGTTTGTTTGATGTATTATTTGTGTAAGAATTGTAAGGGGTTAAACCTTTCAATTCTTTCAATGCTATAATTTGTCCACTGAAAGCCTAAATATGAATAATAATGTTGCATATGTGAATAATGAGTAAGCACGTAATTGTTGCAAGTTAGACTTTCACATTTGATAGACTTATAATTTCATTTTTAAAAATTTGAAACAAATGCAATGATTTGAAAACATGTACATGACCTTGTAATTGCAATGTCGAAATATTTTTGTTTTGATAATCTACTTGATAAGTTAAAACCTTAACCACTACATGGATTGGTCCCGTATCAAAAAAACACTTTTGATACCTAAGAATCCCCCATGGTTAGGGAAAGGAACATTAACTTTAATTGAAGGATTTGATATATTAAAAAAAAACCAAAACCATACCTAAAGGTCTCAACAATTTTTTTAAATGGAAAAATAACCGACCTAAAGGTTTTTAAAAAACAATGAACTACCCAACTTTGATTCTTTACACTTGCTCATTAAGAGTGTAAGGGAAATTATGCTTACTTGTGCAAGCCTATGCCTTAAGAATGGGAGGAAATTTATGTTGATTTACACCTTTGAATAAGTAGGCATAATTTTTCTCCCACTCTAGAGGAGGAAGAGGAGAATATCCTTCCTCTTTTCTAAGAGGGATATTCATGGATATAATATACCTTCCAAATACACCAAGAAATATCTCCAATGCTTTATGTTATTATCAAGTTTGTGAATTTAAGCTAGTAAGCCTCATTGTTATGCCTTCAAACAACATAGCCCCCTCTCCACTTGCCCTTCCCATTTCTAAATATTCACAATTTTATGATTTGAAAAATCTGATTTTGAACTACAAAAACTTCAAAGGAATTTTTCTTCAAAAAAAATCCAAGATTCCTAAATCATAAAAAATAAAAACCACCAAATTTCTATAATAGGTTATAGCAAGAAGCCAAAAAATAAAAGGTTGTTAAAATTCTTTTGACTTTCATATTGGTGAAAGCTTGGTAAATTTAATTAAACAATGCACCCAACAAAAGGGGATAGGGAGGATAGAGAGAGGACCCTAGTTTGAGCCAAAAGTGCACAAACCCAAAGGGGCTCACAAGGGGGAAAAGAACAAATTATGTTCCAAAGCCCCCATTAGTTGTCAGAGAAGGAAAAGGAAAGGAACATTGAAAATGTCATAAGCTTAAAAAAACCTTCACCTGCAACAATGGCACAACTCAAAATAAAGGTGGCTTGCACTCCTTAAAAATCTATTGACACTTTCAATCTATAGAAAACATGTACAACTGCCAAAGGAAAGCCATTGGTGTTTTTTACAGACCATACCATGCTAATGCATTGGTGGAGAAAGTCATTCACTTGTTAATGTGGGCATCCAAAAACCTCTATAGCAAGAGGAAGAAATGCATTTATCATGTGTTGATTGTGGTAGAATCTTTCTTTTGCCTGAGTTGCCATTATTGTAGCCACCCTGCGAAATGAAGCAAGTCAAGAGACCAAGTCTACTTAAGTGGGGTTAGCAATCACCACATCCACTAAGGTGCAAATGTGATCAGTTGATAACACGATGTAAACCTATTGATGAAAAGACTAAAGGGAAGGGGATGGAAGGATACGGGTCTGTTCAAGCAAAACATAAAACCTTGTTTTTTTCTAAAATGGAGGCGAAGGCACCTCGAATCATATGATAGGATGCAATCCATTCCCCACCATGGGAATAAGAAAGAAGATAGGTCCTTGCAGGATCTAAGGGTTGGTCACAATGCAATGGGTCACCTTGAGAGCTAATGGATTGGTGCACAAGGTAAAAAAGAAACATCAAAGGGTAAGCAAAAAGGTGGGATGTTTGGGTGAATAAAAAGTGAAGCACCCATCCCCAGGCTTGCACAAGACCTCAAGCGTGCATAATGCAAATCAAAAGCCATGTCAAAGATGATGTTGAAGAAAGAATGGTCATGTAATTTGTTTGAAATATTCTCTTGAAGTTGATTTAATCCCCTTTTTAGTAAAGTACATGAAAGGAAGAACACATGCCATTATGTCCTAAGGGAGGAACTCTTGTGCCAACTTCAAATGGGCTTCGAAGGGGAATGGAATAGAACCACTAGCGCCTATTGCCTCCAATAACGATAGGTGACAATCTAATAGGAACTTAATGGTAATGAAAGGGCAACAAGTGCCCAATTCCTTATATAGGCCGTTAGTGCAATGAGTTTTGTGGAAATGAAGTTGATCCCCCCACAAGAGATGGGGAAAATGACATGTTGACACACTAAAAGGGCATGCAAGTAATCCAAAAAACTTAAGCCCAAGAATTTCTTGAAGATTTGTAAGAAGGTCGATTAAGTTAAAGGAAGCGAGTTGGTGTTGAAAAACTGATGAAATATTGAAGGGAAACAATAGAATAAGTAGGAGGGTTTATGTGCAAAACATCAAAAGAGGATCTTCAAAGCAACTTGGACATACCCTAACCTCAAAAGTGCCTCTACATGGCAAACATGTTCGTTTTACACATTTTGTAAGAAATAAAAAGAAAAAGAAGTAAATCCAAATGGGATGCCCAAAACTTTGATGCCATTTGACAAGCAACAAATATTGATGGGAGGAGAGAAATTAGGAGATAAATCACAAGATGACCAAGCTGAACACTTGAGAAGCTATACCACTAATTTCAAAGAAGCCAATTGAAAAAAAAATGAGCAAAAGCAAAATGAGCAATAAAAACCAAACCGATGATGTGAATGTTGTCTACAAGGGAAGGTCATATTTATTTTATAACCAAAACTAACTAATTATTCTTAATTATAGATGATCAACACTTCCACTAAATCACAAAACTAAAAAAATATAAAAAGAAAGAAAAAATTGTAACGCATTAAGCTAATTGCAAATTTATAACCTTGTGATCATAGGTACCTATTGTGATCTATATTAGTTGTTTGAATCTTGAAGGGTGCCTTCAAATTTCAAAATTATTTTTTGCAATGAACCTCTTTAATTGGCCCATCACAAATTTATATAAAAAAACTTTATAGACTCTTCAATATGTAACCATGGTTCCAATTGAGAACCATGGTTATATATCAATGTTGGGCAATTATTCGAATTTTCAAAGAATCATTAGTTTTTTTTTGCAATGAGCTTCTTTGATTGGCCAATCACAAAAAAGGTCTAAAACTTTGGAGACTCGCCCCCAATATGTAACCATGGTTAAATTTTGATAACCATGGTTATATATCAATGTTGGACAACTATTTGAATTTTCAAAAAATCATCAATTTTGGTGTTTTTTTAATATTTCAGAATTAGAAAATTGTCGATTTTGGTTATTTGGAAAAAAATAAAAATAAAAATAATCATCAGTCCCAAAAACCTTCAAGAACCAGTGGGTTTATGGTCAATTATTTTTTATTTGTAAACAATTTTTACAATTGTGATTACATACCAAAATTGAGTATATGTTAATTGTGGTTATGAATGCTTATAACTGCCTTGATAACCTTTGGTTAAATGTTCCCATTTTAAATAATTGCTCGACGCTATAAAGATTCTATGTACTATAATTGCTAGGTCTTGACATTTCTTTTGGGGAACCATAGTTATGAATCCCAAGGACAACCCTTATAGCTAGTTGCTAGGGGTCCACTGTCCAATCCTATTTCCAATAACCATCCAATACTAAATATTAGTAATGTGGGCAGTTATTTAAATCAACGTCGAACCCTAGCCAACCGGGTATCAAAGTTGATAATCATAGTTGAACACACAAATCAAATACTTGTTTCATGACATGGTTATGAAAAAAATCAAATATCTTGTTATGACAGATAATTGTAGTCCTTGTTTTTATAATGAAATAACCTTTGGTTGTTTATGAAACCTGATGATTCATTGATTTTTTCAAATACCCCAGCCTAGTAGTTATTTGATCTTGAATCTCCTCAAATTTATAGACCCTAGGTTATTACCAAAATCAAAGAACCACCCACTAGAAATAATATTGTGTGTGGCAAGTACCTAGGTTTTTAATTTTAAACTTCCAGGTTGAAATTTTGGGTGCAAAAGGGATGATTATGGTTGTGGACATCTTGTTAGGGTTTAGAATAATTTTAATGCCATGATGAAGATTAAGATAGTTCACGAGAAAAATTCCATAACAGTATAATTCACCAAGACCTTTGACAATTAAATGTATAATAATTTAATAAATGATTATACACTTCAAATGCATTCATGGTTTTTGTATATTTCACAATTGATTTTTTAATTAAAAAAATTATAGTTTTTTTTTCTATTGGATTAAAAAACTATTGTCTTTTGGAATGCATGGGGTGAACATGTTTTAGGGTGGGCAAATAAGAGTCACAAAATAGATCAAGGATTCTCGGGCACCATTTATAATGGATTTTCATTGTGTTGCCATAGGGCACACTTGGTAGTCCAATCCTTGGGGAATTTTACTTTCACTAGGTGAATTGAAAGCTTCATGATGAACATGTATGGCTATTTTAGCCATAGTCTAGAAAGGCACTTGGAATCTTAGAAATTGGTTCAAACCTCAGAGAGAAAGGGGAATAAGTTTTTTAAAAATGTTAAAACATAGTGGATGTCATTGTTGGAGCCTTTGAAAAGGATTATGGCAGAATACCATCCATTGCTTGCAGTGATGCAAGTGGATTGTAATACCAACCGGGTGGCAAAAATGATTTTCTTTTCTTGTCCTTTCATGTTTGTAAGTTGCATTAGACATGCATTGTGTTTTTTAAAGTTTTCTTGGTTTTGTGGGGTTGAATTATCAACCCTTGAGAGGTAAAGCAAAGGAGTGGTATAAAAAGATTAATCTTTCACTTGCAAATTGGCCATAAATGAAGATTGTGATGGAATAAAGTATGGCACCATATATCTAGAAGATATTAAAGTAAAGTTGGATGCAATCAAACAAGAACTCAAATAATAGGTTTAAGTTTGTATGATCACCAAGTATAGTCATTCACTAGAAGGAAAATAAATGAAATGGAGCAGAAGTGGAGATTTTTAATCAAGTTGAAGCTTGAAATTCAAAAACTACGTGTTATCTAAGATTATGCAAATATGGAGTTTATTTTAGCTTCTACCTAATTAATTTATAAATAAAAAAAAACATGAGAAATTGAAAGAAACTCCATTTGAACCTTTAAGGTGGAACATGAAGAAATGATGCAAGGTGTGGAGTCATCTATAGAGAAACAAGTATAGGCTTTCAACAAATCATTAATGAATTTCTTACAAAGACATTCAAAGACAATATAATAATTGTTTCCAATTACAAGACCTAACAACAACCAACGATGTCAAATTTGTAATGTAGGAGACCACCTAGCCATTCATTATCCTAAATATGCAAACTCCAAGCCCAAATGCAATTCTAAACATTTACAAATGGTAGAAAAACTAAAATATGTCTAAATAACCACAATTTTTTTTGCATATATTGTCTTAATTCCTATGAAGAATGAGGAGTTATTCATGTACTATTCCTTGTATCTAGGATCCAATGGTTCAATGGTAAGATTCAAATTACCCAATTTTAAACCCACAACATACTAGAAAGCTATGGTAGCTATTTAAAGAATTTGATGGTGTTTTTTAATGGAATAAATGTGAATTTGGTTGTTGCATTGTGGGGGAGCATTTCATCAACAATTAAAGGTTTTTTCCATGTCACACAAGACCAAATGTAGATTGTCATTATGGGAGGAAATAAAGTTGAATAAAAAAATTCAAGCCTTGGTTTCTCTAAGCAAGATGAGATCCAATACATTGGAATATGCATGTAAAGTGACATTTCTAATCAATAAGGATGGGAGCAAGAGGTTTTGTGACAATTATAGTCCTCTAAACTTTAAACAAAGAAAAACATTTTCCCCATGCCATTGGTGGATGATGTTTTGAACCAGCTGCTTGTGAGTTGAAAATTCTTCTATGTTTTAGATTTGCAAAATGGTTTTTGTCAAATAAAAATGGCCTTAAAAATGTAAAAGAATGGCATTGATCATTAAATTTAGATTTTCTAATTGGAATGTGGTACCTTTTGGATTAAAGAACACGACAAGTATGTGCACACCATGACAAAAGTCTTTTAAGGCTGGGTGTAGGATTTTTTGAAAGTATTTATAGACAATTTAAATATCCACAACACAATTTGGCAACAACACTTTAATTATAGAATTGGCGTTGAGATGCCTAAAAGATGTAAAACTCAAATATAACCCTAGCAAATGTGTATTTGCTTCAAAATAAATTAAGGTTTTGGGTTGTGTGGTTAGTAAAGCATGGAAGATGCTTGACCTTTAGAAGGTGCAAACAATATTTAATTTTCCAATACCTATGTTTGTGATAAATGTTTGAACTTTTCTTGGTCTCATTAAGGTGCAATCGCAATCAATTTGGTTTTGATTATAATACCCTACATGCCAAGTTTCAATAAGGTTTTCATTCTTGATGTTGATTGACCTTTTAAAGGTGTTGGTGTGATATTGTTTTAGAAGTCTAGTTCTACATTAGGAATTGGCATTATCAACACATAAAATGGTGGATGCAAATCAAAATAACATTACAAGGAAGAAGAAATGAATTAAAAATTAAATTGGATTGGAAATGTTTAGGGAATTTGGACATTTGGAATGATGAGGCATGTCTTGGGGTGTCGAATGGAGCACAACCATCTTTTCGCAACCCCACTTTGGCCAAGTGTGAGGATGAAACTCACACTCCCAAAGTTGGGGGCTTGGAGTCCTCCGGGACTCCCGAATGTTTAGAGTTCGATAGCAGAGGCCAAAACACCTTGCATTAGGGTGTTCTTAGTGTCATTGCAAAGGTCTTGAAGTGTAGATGTCCAAAATGGCCTTGCATTGGCCATTTGGACATCTGCAGCCCAAGTTATGGGCAAAAGAAGGGCCAATAGTCAAATTGGCAGTTTGACTCTCGACCACTAAAAGTCAAGAATCGACCTCTTCCCGACATCCAATTCAGGAGTGCAACATGGCATTGGAAAGCTTTCAAAGAGAGCTACCATTTTGGTTTAGATCTCGTCTGGATCAGACTCGAAAGTCGGGAGATATGAGCTCCTAAAGTTCCGGCACTCCAACCCGGGATAGTTTCGGGACTCCAACTTGGGAGTCCCAGGAAAAAGAGCCATTTGGATGTAGCCTCCGCGGAGTAACGCAGAGAATACTATATGGGGGAAGGTGGTGGCTTCCTCCGAGTTCGGGCCATGGTGAGTCTTGTGTGTCAAAGTGCCCGTAGCTTGTCCCAATACCCAAGGGTGTTTCCGATTGTGAACTAACCCTTTTGTGGTTGGATGCAGATTCAAGCTTGATAATCTAGTCCCTCTTCCTATTTTAATCCCGAGATTCCTAGCACGCCCCTCTACCCCCTTTTAGTGTTGGAAGTCAGGAGCGGCCCCTCAAGTCCCAACTTTCCGCAACTCTACATAGTTGGACCCTCAAGTGGGTCCAACAAGGGACTTAGGAGCGCGTCATATCTTCTTAGTGTTCTGAACAAGAGAGTTAAATATCAAGAAAATAGTGTTGGACTATTTATAACATGGACATCAATTGTTCCCCAAAGGGCTTTTGGTATCAAAATTGAATGAACATAAACACATTATTAAACAATTACATTAAAAGTTAGGGCATTTTGGAGGACATCATACTTTGGCTAAACTTTACAAAAGTTATTTCTAGCAAAATTGAATGAAACAAGTGCATTCCAGTGTATAAAATTACAAGGAATGTCAACTAGTCAAACATATGGTAAATATTTGATCTGATATTGAAAATCTCAAAAGCAAACCATTAAGTGATTTGTTTTTAAAGGTGGTATTAGATACTATAAGCCCATTTACATGAAAAGAGGCTAAAAACAAATATATTATAATAACAATTGACCATTATTCAAAATGGTGTGAAGCAAGAATAATTCTTATCACATAATAGTTATAGTGACAAAATTTCTTGAAGATGAAATTTTGTGTCGTCATGGTGTATTCCATTGTGTGTTAAGGTGGAAAATGGGTTGTTGAATTTGATAATGTGTGCATAACATTGTTCATTAATACTCAACACCACAATGGCCAAGATGTAATGGCATTGTAGAATGAATGTTCAAGACATTGAAGCATGAAATTACAGTCAGGACTTCACTATGAAACATTCCAATTCTTGGAACACTTAGTTACAAAGGGTTTTATTCAAGTACAAATGTGGAGTCTAGTCTAGCACAAAGTTTTTTCCATTCACCATCTTGACAAGTATAACTCCTATGCTCAAGGTAGATAATAGGTTGAAAATATATTGACTTAAACACTAGAAGAAGCAAGAATAGAAGAAATGGTGGAGCAAGTGATTCAAAAAATGAAGCTCATTACTACTATGCACAAGGTTGTGTTAGGGAATGTTGAACAAACACAAGCCAAGCAAAGGAAGACATAGTATCCGCTTAGGAAAGGAAAATAGTATTTTGCTAGGTTTTGACTTGGTCTTAACATGGTGAAGATGAAAAAACTAAGTAAGAAGAAAACATTGATTAGAGGTTGGGAAGGACTAGTATATTTATTTGTAGGATATGCCAATGGGAAGGGGGAGGTGAACCATGATGATGGAGTTTGTATATGCATCTTCAAGGACAAAAATGAACAACAATGGGAAAGACCTAGGCAAGACTCATAGATTTATTATGCTGAGATGCAATTGACGGAAGTTGTGAGGTCACATCTAAAATGTGAAAGGAGTGGCTACATATGTGATCACGAAGGAGTTTTGATGTGGACTATTTTAGGGTTAGGGCTATTTTCTGAGGCTTTTTGGCTTTTGTACGTGAAGAAACATGACGTAAAGGGCCAATGGAGCAATTGTGTGCTTTTGTTGTGTCTACTTGCGTTGATTCTGAGAATGGTGAGTTGTTAATGGTAAAAGGGCAAGTTTGTTGAAAAACAGTACAACGTGGAACCAATATTGTTTCTAGGACATGGATTGTGTGGCTAGGTTGATGCATTTGGTTTAAAAATGATTTGGCATATGCACAAGGTGGCTAATGTTGCACAAGTAGAAATGGAGGACCAAAGTTGGAGACAAAGCATTCGCAATCTTCTAGTGTCTCAGAATTGGAAGCTAATTGTTTTCTATAGAATATTTTCCATCTTGTTATTTTTTGGTTTTCAGCAATAGTTTCTAGATGAGACCACTAGATTTCCAAGCTTGTATATTCTGGTTCTGTCTGATGCCCATGTTCTCGATTCACTTCTGCAAATCACAAATTGGGACCTTCAACGATGGCCATTATAGATTAAATCCATTTGCATCTTGATGAAGCCCTGTGAAATGATTGTCATCAATATTGTAATTCTCCCAGCTGAGGTTTGCTGTCAGCCCCAATTCAAGTGAAATAATGAGAAGCACACATTGAACCCAGTGCTGGTTGACAATGCGTTATGAATACTCTTGTGCTGCCTGCAAGTAGCCCCCACCTTTTACTAGCTGTAGACCTCAGTTCAGTGCTCAAAAGGGCCATTGCCAAAGAGATGATCTATATATTGAGTTTGGCACTTTGTCTTGGATACGGCATGCTTCCAGTATCTACTGCAAATTGTTCCACATGAATTTAGTTACCTGTACACATGTGATGAAAGCAGGATTAGTCCAGTTGTGCTGATCTCATAGCTATGACCATATGATGTGCTCAATTGCAAACAAACATGCTCCACCTGTATCACATCAAACCTTGGTTCCTCTACCATTTCACCACATTTCTCAAACTTGATAATTTGCATCTACACAACTACAAAGCAGAACCACTGCTATCTATGCAAATGCTGCGTTCATGTTGAATTAGGTACAATCTGCTGTCATGTTCAAACTCTTGAAAGTCTCCAACACCAAATGTGATGTCATTTCAAAACTCCAAACTTGCAGCTTCATGGAAGGAAGTCTTGAAGCTGTGTACTTTACTTTTGGTGGCTGTAAAACATTTTTCAGAAATTAGTGACAATGTGTTACAGAAACAACCACTATAGATTCTGTTGTGTTTCAACTATATCTGTTTCCCATGTAGAGAGTTGACTCAAGTTTCTGTACAATTTTGTAGGGATCAGTACCAGGTTGAAGACTGAAGATATTCCAGCCTATGACAGATCTCATTTAGATATAATACCCATGAACTTTTCTTTGCGACTCTTGGAAATGGAAAGTTCTTCATATCATACTCATAGTTCATGATTTGGTGTTCTCTTATTCCCGATGATTCTTACTTGTTTTGTTGACAACCTCAGAGACAGCATAAGTAATTACAATGGCTGATGAAGTCACACAATATTCAAATCTGTGATCTGCTTACTGAAGCATCAGACATCAAAGCCGCTAGCATGGTATTAAATCAATTTGGGGTTTTAAAATCAAATGTTAGTGGATTAGACAGAGTTCCATGTTTTTGTAGTAGCATTGATCAGTCGACAACTGTACATTGTTCTGCTTGATATTGTATACTCTTCACATGATAAATAGGTTTAGTGTTCATTTCTTGTTTTGTTGGTCTACCCATATTATCTTTGACCACAGTAAGATTTGATCACACCAATGTTTGCACACAATGAGGCTTGTAGAGTAGTTTTCATACTAACAAATTATCTGTTCTCAATTCATTTTGTTAAACAAAATTGTAGGCACAAGGAAATGTACATGAACGTTATTATGGTTTCCAAATTTAAAGAAAGAAAAAAAGAAATTGTTTCAACAAACCACAATTTATTTAATCATAGCATGTTGTGGATGTTCTGGTTTGTTCTGAATGAGGTGATATTTGGGAAAAAAGAAAGAGAAAAGCTTTGTTTTTTTTATGAAGAAAACTAGATCAGTTCTTTATTTTGAAAATAGCCATGTCTCCCTAACTTCAAGAACGTTAATTACTAACTCATTTCTGAAAGAATCAGCAACCTGAAGCCAGCAGCATATCCTACCTTAAGAATCTGTATGATGCCTGGGAGGTTATGGTGGAAGATTATGGTTTGTGGGGTTCCTTTCAATAAAAAGGGAAAAAAGCAGCCTCTCCTGTCAGGACATGCTACAAATCTATAAGATGCCAGGGAAGGTAGGACAAAGATTATGGTGTGCAAGGTTCCTCCAAATTCAAGGGGAAAACTAGATTAGGTTTGTACATGAACAAATAATATATGTGTTGGTTGTGATTATAGTTGCCTTACAACAGAACCAACATATGTAGTTATTGTTTGGAAACACCAATCTCAGGCAGTGCAAACCAAGCTTTGTCTTTGACATTATTTTTTGTTGATGATGTTTTGAGTAGCTCCCACCCAAGTAGTCTCTAGTGCAGGAAGTTTTCTGGGGCCCTTTTTGGCTTGGGGTAGTTGTAGAGATCTGCAGCTGGCCATTCATGCTGCTGTGGTGAAACTATAAGGCAGCTTTAATTTTGATGAAGGATTGAGCCTCTCTGTTGGGAGATCTGTCTGTGTATGGTGGACATTGCTGGAGCATGTAGGAACACCATGATCAGGAGAATACACAGAATGTCTTGCTCCATGTGGAGCTTGTTCCTGCTCTCTGAATTGTTTCCAGTTCGTTCCCAAGACTGGCTGCTGGGAGTTCTCGCAGATACCCAGGTAGCTTCTAAGCAATCATGGTTAGTATGCAACAACACTAGATGGTCGTGTGTGATCATGGTATGTTGGGCCCATTGTGATTCCCACATTTCCAAGGGCCCAAAAGGTACGAAGTCACACTTTCTGGAAGTCAGACTTGGTTCAATTGTAGTATTCTTTTGACTGCTAGCACAAACTTCCTGCACATTATCATCCTAAGCACTCATCCCTTCCACAGAGAGTTCCCCACTATTTTGCCAGAGGCTCAAACCCTAACCCTTTCGGCTAATTGTTAAGCAATTTCATATGGGAATTTTGCTCCCACATCCACTGCTAACTTCAGCAACCCTTTCCCCTGATTGTTAAGCACTTTCACATAGGAATATTTGCTCCCACATACATGCAACCAATGTGTGCACTGAGGATCTTTTGTGTGTCCAAACCAACAAAATCAATTTTTCTTGTCGTGTGCAAAAACATTCCTAAGACTCTTTACCAGGCTCCAAATCTCCTTGGAAGTCCCAAAATCAATCCTGAATGCTCATCTTACATGTCACCCCAAAAACAGGAACAATCTAAAAACCAAAATCTACCTAGATTTTTTTTTCCCCACAATTTTTGTTGTTTTTCTGATGAAAAAGTTGGGAAATTTTTGGAATGTTTTTTCTGCTGCAAATTCCAGTAATTCTGCTGTTAAAAAAAAATCACCAAATTTCTGATATAAAAAAAATTGGGGAAAAAAGCATCCTGCACAGAACAGACCCCAGAAAAAGTATAAACTGAAAAGCTATAATAAAAAAGAAAGAAAAAAAAAAGAAAAAAAAGTCTCGTTGGGTACTTGAACATCCATATTCAGATGTGAGAGGCAGGTCTGCAAATTTGCCTGATTGCTTCATAGCCTTTCCCACAAGGCCCACAGAAGGCCTAGGGAGATTCTTCTATTGCAGGTGTTAGGCTTTGTTTTGCGTTTCACCAGCCAGAGCAAACTGTTTTTTATTCTGGGCCAAAATCATTTCGCTGAGCCAAATCGACATGTTTTGACATTTTTTCACCTTATTTTAAAAGTGCACGGTCAACAACTGAGCACTCTTGGAGTTGCTCTTACCCTAGATTAATAACTTTTCAAATTGGTCATTGTAGGTACGCTATTTGAAATCACCTCCGCTGATAGAACTTCACTTGAAACAGTGGGATATCCCTCCAAAAAAAGGCATATTCCATTTTTGTAAGTCCCTCCTATTGAAAAGTTCTCTAAGTAGGGTAAGGAACAGCTTAGGTTTTCCCCTCTTCCTGCATTTAAGGGTCCAGCCCTGGATTCTAGGGCCCAACCGAGAACGCAATATCCTAGAAGAGCAGCTCTTACTGTGGCTCTTCCTGAATGTGAGGGCCATCAACTCTAGGAATAGCCTCAAAGCTGTTCCTTACTTTAAACATAATGAACTTTTCTAATTTGGTCATTGTATT
Organism: Sphagnum tenellum; assembly: GCA_963921925.1. Taxonomy (NCBI): domain Eukaryota; kingdom Viridiplantae; phylum Streptophyta; class Sphagnopsida; order Sphagnales; family Sphagnaceae; genus Sphagnum; species Sphagnum tenellum. Next base: position 9,528,103 of record OY998148.1, read on the forward strand.
TTGAAAGCGCCTTGAACCCCTGGCAGCATTCCACTTGAAATTTGAGGGACTTCCCAAAAGTTGAAGATCCCCAAAAAGGTGTCTTCCACTTTTGTAAGGTCCCTCCAATTTTGAAAAGTTCTTTAAGTAGGGTAAGGAACAGCTTTTCTCCCTGAATTCCACGGTCCAGCCTTAGGCTATCGTGATTTGGCCTTAGCCAGGCCCTCAAATCTATGAAGAGCCGCAAAGTTGTCCCTATAACCTATCAGGAGAGTGGTGGATCCACATGACTACCAGGAAAGAGTTCTTTTGCCCCTTAGCATCCAATGTCCACCCACCACCTAAATTTTGATGGACCTGCTTAGTAGCCTCATAATGTACCACCCTGATTAAACCCTATTTAGCCTAATGCCTCAAGATGTAATTTTCATTACCAAAAGAGCCCCAAACACATTTTTTCATGGACCTATGTAAATATTAAGAGGTAGGGGACATTGGATTTCAAGAAAAGTGTGTAAAGAATAAGATCTATGTGTAAACATAAGCTTCTACCTTTCCCATGTTTTTAAAAATTGGAACTGGTTGATTGAATGCATATTGTACTTGTTCAAATTCAAAAGATAATATTGGGATCTTCCTAATTTTTTCTAATTGATGCAAAAAAATTTAAGGTTCTGTGATGGGTTGAAGCTGGATATGGTAGAAGTTGTTTTGGGCCTCATTGAAGAATTGGATGCCATAGGAGTTGTTTATCCTCAATATTGGTCGCAAGCAAATGTAGACAATACTTTTCTTCAACACTTGGAGGTTTTGCAAGCCTTCTATTGCACCCATGTCCATGTGGAGTTGTAGTAGATGACAAATTGGCTCCAATGGTGCTTGCTATTCTTTTAGTTTGGGACTTGGATGTGCAACAAAGATTTTTCAAGCTTACCATGAAGTCTAGCGCTACTCAAGCAATGGCAGAAGTGGTGGCCCTAGCAAGTGACAAGGCACATCCCCATGGTTGTTAATCCCCCCACCTGTTTGTGGCTTGTCATTAATGCTTCTCAACTCTTGTCTCATACATTTTCTAAATATCTAGAGCTAGCAGAGATTGTCACGACTCACATTCTTGGATCTATTGAAGGTGAACAATGTTTTAGTTTAGTTTTTTTTTTTGAAGGACAAAGTTCATAATCACGTGAACCCACATTGCAATTAGTTGTTGTTATGTATGCACGAAGGTTCTTCACAGTTGACAACTTTTCGTATTGCAATTAGTTGTTGTTATGTATGCACGAAGGTTCTTCACAGTTGACAACTTTCCGTATTGCACTTAGTTGTTGTTATGTATGCACGAAGGTTCTTCACAGTTGACAACTTTCCATATGCAACTACCTTCTAATCGTGGGCCACACTATTCAGACAACAATTGGTAGAGGCCGGTACAAATTATTTATGTAGCATTTGTCCTTGGTTTCCCTGATTGTAGTAAGTTTTAGATGTTACCAATTTTTTCGAAGTCAAATTTGAATAGCACTACACAAAGTCATGGTCTAGTCAGATTATTAGGACAAGATCAATATCTATAGCCAGAAACCAACGAGGTTGGAGTTTCATTAGCCATAATATTTAGATAATGTAGAATGAGTGAGTGCTAGGATGAGCTTTGTGCTTATTTCCAAAATCGCCTAAGGGCAAATTTGAATACAATGGCTGTAGCCACTTTTTTTTTGGTCATCAAGCTTCTGTTTTCGCCACCTATGTAACCAGTGACTAATCTTATTTGCCACCTACACCACAAGCCGAAAATGAACAAAAAAAAGGCTCCTATTGTCCCACTCCCACACTAGGGAGCACCACTACTGTTAAATGCAGATCAATAGATTGATGGTGCCGTAGTGCCCAGACACAAATTTTACGTCTTATTATACGCTTTGGGCATGTAAGAGGCAGAGATTACATGCCCACAACATGCAGAACAGGATCCAAAACTTATGTCTTGGCATCATCCATGATGGATTGGGGCGAAATGCCAAATGCAGACAAAGGAAAAAAGTAAGGACCCATTGCTGATCTAACATCCTCCCAAACTATGTTTGTGGCTTGCCCCTCTTGAGCCCTGGCCCTCCACCTTTTGAGTGTCCCAACACCTTGCAATTATGTCATATATTTGGCCTTCTTTCATCAGCATGATCTGTGTATTCATGTCAAGCTTTCACTTAATTTTTGTAGTGTAGTTGGAGGGCCTGTTATGAAGTGGAAATCTGTCCTTTGCAAAAGGTTTGTCGTTTTGAAAAAGAAAATGCATTACCTCCCTTCTTATTATTATTTCCCATTACTGTAGTACCTTGGCCATTTCAACACATATCCATTGGACAACTAATTAATTTTGAAATTTTCATTTCAACAAATGGCATATTCCAAAATATTCACTATTATCCTTCACATTATTTTTTTATTTGGAAAAAAAAATTAAACATTTCAACATTTCTCAAAATAATATGAACTAGTGTCGAATTGGCCAAGGTACTAAGGTATCACTGGAAAAGTGGAATAAAAAATGTGCTGATGATTTATTGCAAAGTAATTCCCAGGGAGTGGGGTGATCTGAAATAAGTGCCCCTTCATCTTGAGAAGATGCTTATTTAGGGAATGCCCTACTCCTTGGGCATTACTCTATGCGAAATCACTAGTAGGCAATGGGCAAGGGTCAATTGGTGTCTCACAAACTATTAATGACATGACCTCCTTCACTGCCAAGGGACCTTGTGGTTAGCAATTCATGTGTCTCATTTGGCAAAGTGATCGAAGTGAATTTCACCAATTTTGGGTCATTTAAGTTTTAAGTCCAAAACTGCATTGTTTCTTAAAATATTGGAAAACAAATGAAGTGTGAAAAAATTTAACTGCGCTAAATGGTCTTCAAATTTGTCGTTCTCTTAGTACTACTTGTTGGTATATGTCTCATGAAATATTAATGACATGACCTCCTTCAATGCCAAGGGACCTTATGGTGAACAATTCATGTCGCTTACTTGAAGTGATTAAAGTGAATTTCACCAACTTTGGATCTCTTTGAACTTTGAGTCCAAGACTCGACTGCATTGCTTCTGGAAATGTTGGAAAAAAGTTGAAGCTTGTAAGAAATTTAACCGTGCAAAAATGGGATCATCTTGAAATGTTGGAAAAAAGTTGAAGCTTGTAAGAAATTTAACTGTGCAAAATGAGATCATCTTGAAATGTTGGAAAGAAGTTGAAGCTTGTAAGAAATAGATAAACTCCTTCAATGCCAAGGGATCATATGGTCAACAATTCAAGTCTCCCATTTGGGAAAAGTGAATAAAGTGAATTCCACAAACTTTGGATCTATTGAATTTTTAGTCTAAAACTTGATTGCAAAGTTTCTTAATTGGAAAGAAATTGAAGCGTGTAAGAAATCTAACCATGCGAAATGACATCATCTTCATATTCATTAGTCTTTTAGTGCTATTTGTTCGTACTCTTCCCCTCCCCCTTTCCCCCAATTAATAATATATGTACAAAAACGTACATTGCACGGTTTCATACTATATTTATGTTGCTTGCTTGAAAAAAACACAATTTATAAATAAAGGGATATCATGGGTTGATACTTGGATAAAATTAAATGTTATGATGTTATTAAAGGTGATGTTTGGCATTATATATCTGCAAAGTTAATTAGATAGACAATACCTTCTCTTTTATTAGATGACATTTTAACATTTGAATATCTATTACGAGATTTTATTGCTTTCTGAATCATTAAAAAAAATGATGAATATTTTAATGATCCATAAATTAAAAATTTAGATATGTGATTACAACAAATTTGTGATGTAATTAATGGGACACATTCTTTTAAATTTGAAATAGTCTAACAAGTACAGTAGTCTCCCGCTTAAGTACGGAAGTTGAACCTGTGCGGTTTGTGCGTACTTAGCCGGTAGGTGCCTACTTTAGATTCATGACATCTTACTTATATAAAGAAATGGTGTCCACGTGCTTGATGCAGTAATTCATGATTGGCTGGAGCTCCCCCCCTTTCCCTTGAGGGCCCCAGCCAAAGTGAGCGGATTGTGGGATGGTCAACATGGTGGGAACCGGGGAAAACTGAAAAATATCCTCCTCTAAATCCCCCGCCCCCCAAACTTAAAAGAAAAAAATGCAAGGCACATTCAGGGTGTGCTTGGGCCTTCCCATTGGCTGCATGAAATTTCTCCTCCCAAAAAAGTTTATCACCATTTTGGCCTGAACTTTACCCCTCACAAGTCCAACTTTTTTTATTGAATTTGATTGGCCCCGGCAAAAAAAAATTGAAACTATGAAGGCTCACAAAAATTGAAGATTCTATGGACCGATGGAGTCCCTCCCCCTTTGGCCCACTGATATATGTGAGAAGGGGAGGACTTTGAGCAAAACATATGGGATTAAAGCAAGGTGCGATTGGGAACACCCATGGGGAACACATTGCGAACCTGTTGGAACAAAAGATAAATCCCCCCCCCCCCCCCCCCAAAACTTAAAAGAAAAAAACAAGACACCTTGAGTGCAGGCTGAGCCTTCCCATTGGCTGCATCAAACTTCTATTCCCAAAACTTTTTGGCACCGTTTTCAACCTTGACTAATACCCCCATTATAAACTGGGGGTATTTATTATTTATTCAATTAGGAGGTTGCACACAATCCTTTTTCTTCTGATCATTTTGCTTGCAAAATGGGTCTACAGACTAGTGTTCAACTAATAAATCTTGAACCCTACATTTTTTGTCAAAAAATGCGTACTTAACTGGGATGCATACTTAAACGAGTGGGTACTTAAGCGAGAGACTACTGTAGATCAAAAGTTTCAAATTTGTATTTTCTGAAAAGTTCCCTCCAAAAGCGGAGGAAGGAACTATTCCGCTTTGTAAGGTGCCTCCCCTTTCACTGCAAAAAACGCCACAGTGCTTTACGGTTCAGAATTCAATTAGCCCTTTCTTTTTCCAGTATCAAAAGTAAACGACACTCACCTGCAACAGTTGACAACTCTTTGAAATCAAAAGCCACTTTGTGTACAAGGTGGCCGTAATTGTCAATATGCACGTGGCACTCTTTGAAATCAAAAGCCACTTTCTGTACAATGTGGCCGTAATTGTCAGTATGCAGGTGGCACTCTTTGAAATCAAAAGCCACTTTCTGTACAATGTGGCCGTAATTGTCAATATGCAGGTGGCATATATTCAAGAACATTCTCCACATCGGTTAGCATGAGACAAAATACATAACATCTTTCCTTGAAGTATGCAATACCCAATGAAGTTTGAACAAGTTTAGAAAGACAATTCAATCGATCTCAGGTTCAGCATTATTCATCATCTTCTTCTCTGAGTGTTGTGGGTGCAACGTTTGCATTTGGGTCCAATTTCATATGCTCTGCATCTTCTTGCTTGTGCTGTCGTCTCTTTTGTTGTTCAAAATGCTCATGTCGTTAAGGTTTACACAATGGAGACTGCATTGAAGCATGGTGTTAAGGGCAACTGGTCTTCAATTGTTTGATGTTCATTCTTTTGTGAGCTATTGCAATAGTATATATCCACCTGTTGATGCATAGACTGATTTGGAATGGACTTGTTTTGCATTATGTGCTCAAAGTTTTGGTGAGGCCTATTGTATTTCTTGTTTGATTAATATAGTTTGTAATCTCTCCACCCTTATATCATCTTAGAACATTAAAGAGATTACAAAGTTGTGAAATGTTTATGTTAGTATATGATCATCGAGAACAAATGTTTTCAAAACAGGCAATTGTTTTTTTGCATAAGTGGCAAGTTTCATGGATGAAAAAGACAACTCATTTAGTTGCCATGATCATATGTTTCATGACTATTTGGTGTTCGGGCTCATGTCACAATATTTCAAATTTCACTTCATGTGATGCCGAAGGCCAGGTACATGTCATACCATTTTGACCAATAGACTATGTGCAACCATGATGCATTTCATGATAGCTTGGTTTCAAGCATTGTTACTCATGTGCCTTATAATGTGATGACATGTCTTTTAGCATCAAAATCTTATTTTCAAAATTTCACACTGTGATGTCTAGCGTGATTAAATATAGTACACAACAACTATTGCTTTTTTTATAAAGATTGTGCATATAATTTAATAATATAAGAAATCAAATTTTGTTATAGCAAATTGACATTTCTTCAAAAAAATAGAAAGAGGGCGATGGATTGGGGTGATTTGTTTGCTTTCAAAAACTTAGGAATTAGTAGTTCTTAAAAAGGATTGACTGACCCAAAAACTTGTTTCCAGTGGCCAAATCAAGGGGGGGGACTTCTCAACACCAGGCATGCTTTGTCAAAGAATATAAACTCATCAACTATTTCCAAACTAGCCTTGAAATGGCAATTTAATGCTGGGTTTGATGTCTTTGTCACACCATCTGTGTCTAATGATGGCATCATATATTTTCCAACCTTCAATGGCAACTTTTATGCTCTTGATGCAAAAACTGGCAATGTTTTGTGGGCAAGAAACTTGACATCGTTTATCTCTGAAGAACTATTGATTCAATTTCCAAACATACACAGTGACATACCATTTGCGCGCATATTTTCAAGAATGACACCAGTTATCACAAAACATTCAGTGCTTGTGGGAATATATGGTCCTGCAGTTTTGCTTTCCCTTAACAGATATACGGGAAACCTCATTTGGTCCTCCTTGCTTGATACTCACCCTTGGGCACTGCTCACAATGTCTGGCACTGTGCACAAAAGGTAATGATATTTTCCACAATGGTTTCAAGTTGATTATTTGAAGCCATGCTTTGATATTTAAAAAGCATATGTGCTTTGGACAATCAAAATAATAAGTTTGTTGAAAGAAAACACAAATCATTGATCAAATACATTATTTGTTTCCTAAAATATTGGTTAATGAATTTATATTAAATGCAATTCCAAATTGTCATGTTTTGGTCGTCAAACCATGTTATTAAAGTATGAAATTGTGCATTGATTGCTTTGTAGCTCATACTTTCTAGGTGTTTCATCATTGGAAGAAACGAACCCCAACCTGACTACATGTTGTTACTTCCAAGGAAAAATGCTTAAGATTGATGTCAAAACAGGGTCCATTCAATGGAAGACCCTTATGTTGCCAGACAATCATGGCAAAACAAACTTATATGCTGGAGCTGCACTTTGGGGAAGTAGCCCTTCCATTGATACCAAACGCAATTTGGTATTTATTGCCACAGGAAATCTTTATTCTGCACCTCCAAGTGTACAAAAATGTGAAGAACAACAACAAAACAAAACGGATCGTGATTATCCTGACCCATGCATCAAACCTGAAGATCATTCAGAATCTATATTGGCTCTTGATTTGGATAATGGCAACATTGTGTGGAGTCATCATCTTGGTGCATATGACACTTGGGTTGAAGTTTGTGCAGAACCTTCAACCCCTAAAAACCCCAATTGTCCTGCAATTGTTGGACCTGATGCTGATTTTGGTGAAGCACCTATGATGCTTACCATTCAAAACATTAAAGCAAACTCTAACACACCTTATTGGCAAGATATTGTGGTCACTGGACAAAAGAATGGATATGTTTGGGCCCTTGATCGTGACAATGGTGAACTTTTATGGGCCACAGTAAGTTTTTTTTCTCTTTTAAATTCATTTTTTAACTTTAAAACTCTCATGGTGTATTGCGTCAACTCAATTTAATAATCAAAACTTTATGAAATATATAATTCACTAATATATACATTCGTAACAGCAATATCATTTCTATGCACTAGCTACAACATTATTTTATCAATTGCACATCTTAGAGTATGCAGCCTCCATTAATGGAGAAAATTTAACCAATGAAAATGGCATGTGGACCCTCAATATTCTTAGACTTTGAAGTCATATGGTTTTACAAGATCATCCCTACAATTGATATGAAACAATTTCATCTATCAAATGTGTCTTAAACATTATGCCAATTTAAAATGTCATACAATTTGGTATATGAATAATGTCTATTGGGAATTTGTTTAGGTTGCAGGACCTGGGGGCGAGGATGGAGGGACTATGTGGGGTGCCGCCACTGATGGAACACTTGTTTTCATAAATTTAATCAATAGTGATCATTTGAATTTCACACTCATCCCTTCTAATGTGGTGACAACTGGAGGTGGGTGGGTGGCAATTGATGCAAGAAATGGCACCATTTTGTGGTCTGTTGCCACACCAGATGGAACTATTGCACCTGGGCCTTTAGCTGTCACCAATGGGGTTGTGTTTGCCCCTTTCTTTGGTCATCCATATGGTGTTCTTTTTGCCCTTGAATCAAAAACAGGGAAAATATTATGGCAACATCAACTAAACAGTAGTGTTTCAGCAGGGGTTTCAATTGTTGATGATTGTGTTTATCTTCCTCAAGGCATTAGCATTGAAACTGGTATAGTATTTCCACAAGTTAGGGGATCTATTGTCAATGGGTATTGTTTGACATTATGAATCTTGTTGCATGGACAATGTGGGCTTTTGGAGTCCAAATCATGATATAGGAGCTCAAATAATATTTTATTCTTTATAATTTGTAATGTTTTGATGAAGTGAAGTTTTATAATTTTAAGTTAATCTAGATTACTAATTGGCACGAAATGTGTCACATATTAAACAATCACTTTACCACACAATATCAATTTCAAATGGAATTCAAATATCTTACAAGTGACCAAGCCCCCTAATCTCATATTAATTTTGCAAAAACAGAATAGATGTCACAAGAAGAAATAGTGTTTTTACTTGCAATCAATTTGCATAAGACATGCTTCAATTCGAATATTAGAAATGAATTCATTTAACACATCTTTCTAATGGACTTTAACCTAGGAATTGCTTAGATTGCAAAGTTCATCTTTCATTGATTATTCGTGTAATAATTTCAAAATTAGAGGGAGAAAGAAATTAGTTTCACTTATTTGAGTTCATTTCATTGAAAGCCTCAATTTGCATATGGGTTGTATACAATATTATGTGTCCAACTCAAAAAATTATGCCTTCATGATGCTTAGAAAAGTCTATTTTTATTCTATGTATGCTTACTTAGGAGTTACCTAGGGATTATCCAAGGTCTACATACCTAGGCCTACCTATACGCTTGTAGGAATACCTAGGTGTTACAATAGACATTTTATTGTTATATATGAGACATTTGTTGTTGCACCATGTGCATATATGACAATTGGACTTCCACATCATCATATTCTATCTACGTAGGCAAACCCTAACCTTTATCGATTAAAAATGGTCAACGAAATCAAATTTCATCATCATTTTTTGTAGCATTATGAGTGATTAGTTCTATGAAAAACTATTTTAAACAATTTTAAACTTAATGAGCAATTCTTAACTTGGATTGGGAACCAACTAGCAATTCAAATGATTTAGAACCAAACCCCGACCAACAATAGGCACCATGCCACCAAGTGGCATAAGTGGTCCACCTAGCAGTGGAAATGGACCGCTTGGTAGTCGAAATGGCTTGCTTGGCAACAAAAGTGGCCTACCTTATAAGAACACATTTTGGGTTTTGCAACTTGCCTTTATGATTATGTATTAATTCGAAAGGACATTTGTGACTAGTGACTATTGAATTGCTAAACCCATGTCATTTCACCAATTTAATTACAAAGGACATATAGTTGCAAAGCCTAGTTGTCTTATCAACTTATTTTATTTTATTTTCTTATAATATCAAAATTCCATGTCATCATTGAGCTTGGTTTGATCTGTAAAATGCATGCCATGTCAACCTAATTATTTTACTCAACTAATAATTACAAAAGACACCTTGATAAATGGATGACATGTGTCAAAAATATATAAACACATGTTCAAATGTGAATCATCACACATGAACAAAAGTCAACTTAGCTTAACCTACATAGCTAGCCTAACCATTAGTCAACCTAACATAACCTAGTTAACCTAGGCTACCTAACTTAAGTTAAGTAGCCTAGGTTAAAAGCAAACCTCGACATCTTAACCTAAGTAGCCTAGACTAAACTACCTAACTTAAGTTAAGTGGCCTAGGTATCATAAATTGCAAGAATAAGGACTTGAACCCCACACCTCCACTATGGGGTTCAAGTCCCCATCCATTACACTACGACATTTTTTAATATTATGTCTATTAAACGCAAAATTATAAAGATCAAAATGTTTTGCCTCAAATTAAATTAGGCCACCTTAGGTTGACTTAAGATGAGTTAGGTCAACCTAAACTACCTACAAGCCTAACCTAGGTTCACCAAACCTAAAAGTGTTAAAAGTAAATTAACCTAGTCTAGCTTAACTAAAACTACTTAAGTTCTAGGCTAGCCTTACATTAAACTAAGGTGGAAATGCTTAAGTTAAATCTAAACTAATCTAGGTTAAACCTAGGCTAATTTAGGGTAGACTTAAATTTAATGAGGTTAATTTAGGCTAGACATGGACTAAGTTAGTCTAAACATGGTTAAACACAATTATTTAAATAATTTTGGCTAAAAAAAACAACTAGGCTAAATAAGGCTAAATTAATATGTAAATTAAACTAAACCAACTATTTAAGCTCAACATGGCTAAACAAACATAATTAAGGCTAAACATAATTACTTAAGTTAAACATGGCTAAAATAACATAAATGAAACTAAACACAATTATTTTAGCTAAACATGGTTAAACACCTTTCAGGGTTGTTATTTCATGAATGTGTGAATGTTAACAATGAGCAAGTAAACCCAAGGGAATCGTTTTTGGATTATTTTTGTTGACATTGACGGAATTTTTTTTGATACACGAAACATAATATTTGGTGACATGGAAGAATATTCAACCATGTGTTCGTGGATGAATGATATTTATGGATTAAAAATTGGATGAACTTTTTCATGAACATTGGCGACATATATATATTAAAATAATTCAAAAATACCTAGGATGGAAAAACGCAACAAATGAAATGTTGACTTCATATTTCAAATTATACTTCATATTTCATTCATATTAAATTCTACAACATTTAACCCATGGGCAATTTTAAACTAAATCCAATTTAGTGGCATATAAACATGTTGACCCACGAATAGGTATGTGTGAATCCATACACTACCCATTCACCACCAAGAGGCATGTGCCCATTAAGAATTGAAAAAATATCTGGTAGTTGATGTCATTTTAAATTGCCAATACCATTTTAAGTTATTTTGATATTTTCATTCACATTTTCAACCTTTTACATATAAACAGCATTTTTGCTACTTGTATAATCAAATTGCATTTTCCCCCTTCTACTATTAATTTGTTTGATCTATACCTAAATTTTCATTTACTCCACCCAAATGGCCTACCTTTATCATTTCTACCTCTATCACATGTTTGCAATCATGAAATATTTATTCTACAATGGGAAGAAGAAAATTGACATCAAATGTTGCACCAAACACCTTGGAATGTATGATTGAATACTTTAATCTCAAGCATACTCGATAGAATATGTGAGATGACAAAAAAACCTTTAGAATATCCAAGAGACGACACCTAGCTAGTCCCCTTCTGGCATTTACTAGAAATCAAAACATGGAGGAAAAAATGGAAAAGGGTAATTGACAAAATAGATGAATGGGTTTCATAGCGATGGGCAAATGCGAAGATAGACAAAGAAAACTAGTTTTGCATTGCTCAAACATACTGTAAATATTTCCGAAAATGATATGGAAAACTACAATTGGGCAATGTTTACACATGCCATGGATTTCTTCAAAGAATGCGTGAGTTTGAAGAAACTGATTCCAAAACAATTTTTTACAAGCTTGTTGAGCAATTTGTTAACAAAGGATTTGGTAATGTTTCGCAACTTGCTCTCAATAAAATTCATGAAACCCTGAAAATAATTATATGCAACTCTAGGCAAACAAGCATGGGTGCCACCAAAATTAAGAAACAAAGTGTTTAATCCTCAAATGAGTTATCGGATGATAAGGCCAACCCCAAACCCATGAAAGGTGTACAATAGTTGAAAACGAAAACATGTTGAAAAATGAATGAGGATCTAAAACCCCATTGTTTGCATTGAATTGTGGTTCAATACACATGTTAACATGAATATTTATTCAAAGTATGTGATTTCAAAAAGAAATATTCAATTTTGCAAAAAAAAAATGAGGGTCAAAATTGAACATTGTAATTACTTGTTGAACAAATCCGTAGTGACTATTGAAATAAACAATCACTGAAAATATCATATTTTAACATTAGATGATGAACAAATATTTGATTTTGTGGCAATTGATACAAATGTTATTTTGCCATTTGGAGCCATTATAACATATGCTACTATTCCAAAATCACTTCTACCAACCAAATGATCCAATCAAACACAAAGTTGTCATGCTAAACTTAAATGCAGAATTTGAGGGGACCACTACAAGCATGTCACCAAATTGACATGTTCCCAAACTTAGGTTATTTTGAAATTGAAAGGTTCCAACAAAGAAAAATAGAGTAGAAATTCTTCATTTGCATCAAGTCATGGTATCCATATCCATGATACTGTTGTTGAACACCATCAAATATGGATTTGTACCACCCTGTGGAAAAAAAAGGTTGAAAAGTGTGGATGTAAAGTTCTAAGCATATGTTGGATATTAGGCATTTACTAATCACTTGTACTAGGATTACAAAATATATGGGACAATGATCAAAATGTTTAAACCATAATTTTTAAGCAACTTGGGACAACCACTTGGAAACCATCCATGGCCAATAGACCCAACAAATAGAAATTTCAAAACATGATTTCATCGATAATGCAATTACCAATTGGGTTCAATGCACCCAAAAAAATAAGCGATTCAATTTTTAAAAAGATGCAAATGTAGAGGATGACCCATATGAAGCACCAATATTTGCTTACAATAAGGAAATGGACCAGTTAATGGGAGTTAATATAATTAACAATGAAGTGGAAAAATAAGATTACAAGACATGCCCAGATGGTGGAATGATAGAATCAGATGACAAAGAAGAAAACATGATGCCCAAGACACCATGCCCAAAAGATGTCCTAATAGATGAGGAAGAGGAAGGCATAAAATTGGCGACACCAAAAACATAAACATGTTGCAATGATGCAAGCAACACACCAAAAGAAATTGGGTTTGCACTCAATATGTCTGACACAAAAATAGATAATACTGTTGATATTTATAAGAAATAGTAACGTAACAATCTATAATTCAAAATGTGTAGTTGTGAAAAACTCCATTTAAATGTGAAACTATGTAGGTTAGGTTCAGGAGTTGTTTAGGAATTGGGTTTTTTGAGCATTCAACATAGATTGACCTTCTCAAAGCTAGGGCTTGAAACATAATAAAGTTCAAGTATTCATTTAAAATAATTTTTGTGTGTGTAACTTTTTTTAAGGAAACAATGGAAGTTTTAAGTAAGCAAATAAATCTAATCAGATAAAATCAATTACCTAAAATAATGCAAAGTATATGAGGAAATCATTGACTTCGTGGCACAATTTTTTCTAGAATAGGATGATGTCTCAAGTGTTCTTTGAATTGAATGTTTAAAAAAAAATCTATATTAATACATCTTATGTTCAAACTCACCCAATCATGCAAAAGGATGCATTCCATGATAGTAATACATTGACAATAATAAGATGCCTATTTAGAGGTAACACAAGATGTGGATGGGCATAGAACTATATGTAGTTTGCTATTTGTAAGGCTACCTTGGATAAGAGATGTTTATGAACATGAATCGTTCATAACACAAGCAAAACAAGTTGAAACATATGAGTTGTTGTTCAATAGACTTTGAAAAGAAAAAACAATTCAAAGCGAAAAACTCACCTCTAGTTGGTTGGTTGGTTGGTTGGTTGGGAACATTATTGGGTCAAGCATCCATGACCTAAATCAAAATACTAGAATGCATATACCTACAAAAAGATATTGATATTGATTTCTTGAAGAAAATGGAAGTCATGTTTTGATTACATTAATAATTTTTCTTGAGTAATGATTGAACATGATAAACTTAATTGATAAATGTGTTACATTGTAGGGGTCTGCTAATGGTCGTGACATTAGGAAAAGAAACGAAAATAAATCATGGAATGAACAATTGTAATATATTAGCACGGGAATCATTTGGAGAGGGGCAACTGAAGAAGAATATGAAGAACTTTCTTCACCCCACTAGACAACCCAAGAAAAAGTTTGTCCTCTGATTGTAATGCAAATACAATGTTGGATTTGAAAGAACACTTTACAAGCAATTTCAACTTGTAGTCCTTCAATGAAAATAGAATGAAAAAAAAGAAAATGGGAAGGAAAAACCAAAGTTAACAAAGGATGTGGAATTCTCGTTTTAAGTAATGGAAAAAAAAACCCATTGAAAACGAGAGTCTAATCATCACAAAAATTGATATCTAGGAATTCAAAGCTAGAGCAACCATGTATTGAAACTAACATATGGGGGAAGCAAAAAACCATGTGTAAAAAACTAGGTAGAAGTTGATTGTAATGCAAGCTTTACATGGATGTTGTATGTTAAGGAAGAAAATATTTTAACCTAATTGCGAAAACAATCAAGATGTAATTAAACAATACCAATCCTTATTCATGATCTTTACAAATATTTCTATCCCTAAGAAATTATATTGTATAGTGCATTATGGTGTTATCATTGATCCGGATGGTTTATTATTAATATCCCATAATTCATTTTTGATAAAGCTCCATAACAAGTCCTCTAACTTGGATAGAATCATTTTAGCCCAACAAAATATTATCTGCAAAAATACAACCATAGAAATGGACTTCTTTAGTTTCTCAATATACAATATACATGTATGTCTTATAGTTAGTTTAGATTGAGGAATTATTGGGTGTCAATGAACTATGAAGAGAATAGTGCAAATGAATTATTCTTTTGTTAATGAATAGACGAAATGAATAGCTTGTTCATGAATTGGATTTTAGAAAACACACAATTACATACTCACAAGTATAGTCTTGAGTAAGGAAGCTTTTCAAATGCCAAGAAAATACGATTTATTAAAGTTTTACACTCAATAGAGACCACAATTCTTGTCAATTAAAATGTTCATTTTGTTGTATTTAAATAGCCACGAGCAAAATATCTTAAAATAAATCGATGTGGTCAATAATTCAATATTAATTATAGATTTCCCATTGCCTTAAGGAAGGGTCTACTGGAGGATATCTTGTGCAAGATAATATCGAGAAAAATTCAATGTATGTCATATGAACTTCATATACATATATGAAGATAGATGCCAAGGCACATAACACTAAAAAATAAAATAAAATTTAAGAAAGAAAAGAACAATGAGAATATTGGTAGCAAGAATTTGTCTAATCAACTTCGAATGCTTCAAGGGTTTAGGGTGACACATATAAACAAACGTAGATGCAAAAACATATTTAAGTTCTTATAGATAAAAACAAAGAAAATAGTCAAAATATTGGATGCAAGATTACTTCATAGGAATACAAAACACTTAATTGCAATATGAGTACACACAACACAAGACTGTGAAATTCACCATCCAATGAATTAATCCATGTTGGCAACTTAAATATTTTGCAAAGACATTGCAATTGAAAGGGGAATGAAACTTTTACATATTGAAATTTTACAAGAGCTCTCCACCCAACCTTAGGATGACACATAGAATGTTATCCACCCCTAGGTCTAGCAAAACAATTCAAAAAAGTAATAAACATGAAAATGGAAAAATTGTCATGGATTTGAAACCTTAGCTTCTACATCAATAAAGGCAAGAACATGAATGTCAAAACCCTAACCTTGGGTTCGCAACCAAGGCAAAAGGTTGCAAGGTTGTGGGCTAAGAAAAGAATCCTGGGAGTGAAAGGAAGTGTGAGGGAATGAACCTTCGCACTCCCAAGGGAGCTCCCACCTTGGGAGTTGGAGTCCTGGTGGACTCGTGAATGTTCAGACAGTGGTTGCAAGGGTCAAAACCCAATGGATTAAGAATTTCCTTATACCATTGAAAAGCTATTGAAACTTAGATGTTTAAAGTGGGCTCGCATGACCCATTTAGACATTTGAAACACAAATTATGGCCAAAAGAAAGGTTGGGAGTCAAATTGACAAATTGACTCCCGACCACTAAAAGTCGGGAATTGACCTGATTTCCTTGCATGCAGGCGGCATGCAATATATCGTTGAAAAGCTCTCGATGAGGGCTAAAATTTTGCTTCAACCCTCATTTCCATTGGAGGTTTGCACACAAAGTTATGGGGCCCCAAAGTCGCGAGAGTCCCAACTTTGGGAATTTTGGGATTCCCATTTGGGAGTCCCAGGACAAAATGCCATTTGGATGTGGGCCTCGTGGAGAGGCACAAAGTATACTATAAGGGGGAAGGTGGTGGCTTCCCACAAATCTGGGTCGTGGTGAATCTTGTGTGTCCGAATTGCTCATGATTCGTCTTAACACCAAAAGTGCTCCAACTATGCACTAACCACCTTATGTTTGGTTTGTGCAGGCCCATGTGAGTGAATAAATGCTTATCCTCTTCTTAGTCCCATCTCGGAATTCTAACATGCTCCTCTACCCCTGAAAGTGTTGCGAGCCAGGGAACGTGCCCCCAACTCCTGACTCTTTCGTTGTTTTCACCTTAGATTCACATTTGAGTCTAACCAGGAACTTGGGAGCGCATCAATGAGGATCATAAGATTGTGATGAAACAATAGTTAATGGTGAGGACTGCATGTTTGCCATAACACAAGCCTAAGCTTCAACATATGAAGGTAATACTAGACTGGTCAAAGGACTTTGGAAGAACCTAAGGTGTGCAAAAAATGGAAATCTTTGAATTACATTTATGTAAGCAAGTTCATGGAATAAATTTTTGCGACAAATGTGGGAATTACTATGAAAGAACTAGAAGAGTTGCAATTGGGAACCTTATTCACAATCTAGAATAATTTTGTGTTTCTTTTTAACTAAGGAGTCAAGATCCAGGCTTGCAGCAGAAATACTTGCAGGTGGCAATGGAGGAATTAAGGGGAAAACTGTGAAAACCTCTTAGAACAATAACTTTTTGGGCTCTAGGGCAAGAATGTTGAAACTAAGCCCTTGACATGCCCAAATGTTATTGCATGTACAACATTAAAAAAAAGAAGATACATTATTTTTTATGTAAAGTGTAAAGGCTATTCAAATGTAAAGATGGAAAATGGTTTGTAATGACTTAATCTGCAATTGAGGTTGACAACAAGGGCTCAAGGCCTTACACACGCCTTGATGAGTGCTTGCATCATCACAAGATCAATCTTTGTTGTGGCTTTGAATGGTTTATTTAAGCTTGATCTGGACATAGTTGTGAGGCCTATGAAATTGTATAAGACGACTTTTGAGGCTACATTGATTCCCTTGTCATGGAATCAAGCAAAGGGGGGCAAAAATGAAACTATAGGTTGGTCCCAAGATCAAAATTTGAAACCTTGACCGGTAATGTAGCCTTGTTCACAAGAATTCAAGGATGAAATAATGTTTCTTATTTGTCGGGATCATTAACCCAACAAAAATGTGGCAAACATTCGAGGATATTGTTGAGCAAAATAGCATGCTTGACATCTAATACAAAAAACCAATCTCACAACTTGTCAATTGGAGGAAGGAGGTTTAATTGTTGATTATTTAAAACAATTGAAAGATCTCACAAATCAATTGGCTAATATTGGTGAGGTGGTGTGGGAGGACGAGTCCATTGAACAACTTGTTTCAATCCTTAAGAATTATGAAACAATAACTAACACCTTGATCTATTGTGCAAAAATATTGAACTTTAATTAGTTCATTGGTGTTTTGTTGTATGATAAAGCAAAGAAGGAAATATGTGGGAAGAAGGTGAAGCATGAAAGTGAACTTTCATCAAAAAAATTATTTATCAAACTTTTATTTATTTTGTGAACAAAAATGTTTTGACACCATTCACCATGATGTACATGTTTGTATATTGCATTCGCACAAGATACATTAATGCACGCATCCATCAAGGTTTGAACCCAAGACATCATGGATGTACACCTAGGTCTTAACCACCAAACCATTTCAATTATTAGCAAAGAAGAAAAAAGTTATAAGTTTATTTTTTTTGGCATGAAATTGTTTAGGAAATTCGAAGTTTAACATACTTTCTTTTTTCAAAATTTATTCAAATGTTGCAAATGAAAACATGATCTTGAAGCTTGTTCAATAATGAATTAAAATATTATTATAATCTACAAAGATTCAATTAAAATAAATTAAAATAAAAATTTAAAATAACATGTCATGAAATAATAATATACAATTCCTTTTTTTTGCTAAAATTGACTTATAATCTTTGTAAATTCAATGTGAATTCAAGAATGCATTCATTAGATCTTTAACAATGTTATTTTGATTACATAAAATATTTTCACTTTTTGAAGAATTCAAGTTTTTATTTTCTCCAATATCATTAAAGACAAAACTATTTATTTATTTATACAATGTTGTTAAAATGGTAATCATCCATGAGAAGTTATAACCATATTTTGTTATAAACAAGTTGTGGAGTTGGAAACTTGTTTAGATCCTTCAATATTATGGCTACTTGCTATGATTTATTGTAAAAATTTGATGACATATATTTTAAATTTAACAAAATTCGAATTTTTTTCTTTCAAAAAAAATCCTTTGGTGATATTATTGCCCATTTAAATTGGCAAAAATTGGCCATCACAAGAAACTTTAATTCAATAATCAATATATCAATTTAATTCATAAGACTATATATTTTTAGTAACATGAATCATACATTAAAACAAATGATTAATTACACAACTTTGAAACAAAATCACAACATACACACACACACATATATGTGATGTAAGAATATATTTTACCCTCATTTCTTTTATAAAAGTAAAAGCAAAATAATTTGACAAAATTTTGGCATTAAATAGTTGGGTTTAACCCCCCTTCCCCCCTAACCAACATTTTCTTTTTTAATTTCGAAATTTCCTAATTTGGCAATTCTTGTTGCAAAAAAAAAGAAAAAAAAAAGAGAAAATTCAAGGAATAATGTAAACAACAAAAATTTTGTCAAAATTTTGATATCACAAATTTGAAAAAAAAAAGAGGGGGGGGGGGGGGGGGGGGGGGTGGCACGTGGCACGTGGCACTCTTAAATAAAAATCATTGATGTCATTATTATGATCACCATTTATAATTCATTCTTCATTTTAATATATATATATAAACATAAATTTGTTAGAAAAATAATTTTTAAAATTAAAAAAATGTTTAAAATAATAAATAAAATAAAATAATAATTTCATGAAATTTCTTATTTTGAAATTAAAAAATTTAATGATTTTTTTTAAACATGGATTTTTTTTTCATACACCAAGAGTATAAAATGGGAAAGTAATTTCAAATTTTTTTTGGGGTTTTTGGTGTGGCATCGTGAATATTCATAATTAAAAACTTTTCCATGATGCTTAAAACAAACTAGGGAATAAACATATATTTTAATATGCAGAAATTTAAGATAATTTAATACATGAAAAAATTAATAATTTAGAGGTATACATGCATCTTAAACTTTGCATGCATGAACATTTTGACCTAATCACTAACCCATTCAAATACAAATGTGAGACTTGTCAAAATTTTATACATCCAATATCAAAATACAGTGTTGAGGCAAAATGCAACTAGCAAGTTAACACATTGAGTCATAATGAATGATTCAATTCATGTGCAAATGTCAATAGTTCAAAATATGTGAAAAATTTCACTAGCATGTTTAAATAAAAATGTGAAAACATTAAGTTATTATGTGTGTTTCAATATATACTATTAGAAATATATATAACATTTGAATAATGGTTTCAATAAATTCAAAATAGATGATTCAATAATGTAAAGATGTTGATAATTCAAGAAATGTGTAGAAATTCGTTAATTCATTCAAATATAGGTTAAAAACATTGAATTGCATGTGTTTCAATATATTTTAGTAAGCGCAAGAAATAATTTGTGAATAATGGTTTTAATATATTAAAAGTGAATGGTTCAACTCATGTAAACATGTTGATAATTGAAGAGAGTCTGCAATAGGTTATTTGCAATCTCTGATACATGACAATAAGGGGAGGTTACTACATGCGCATTGTATGATGGGGAGAAAATGCGCACAACTTCCCCCAAATCATACAACATCCATTCTCAAGGCCAACATACATCATCATGACCTCGTTTTGTCCATGTGCCACTCCAGGCATCCCTAATGTCAGTTGCAGTTAATTGGAGCCCATGGAACAACACCACATCCTATTCAGTCCTTTGCTTGCCTTCGGAATGCAGCCATAGCTGATGCACTGGCCAATCACTCTACCACCAAAATTCCGCATTCAAAACATTGCACAATAACCAAAGTCCAAACCACAGCACCAGTAAGCATCTGAAACTTGCTGAGAGGACAGGCCACCAATTGATTTACGAATGTAATAAAATGGGCAATTCAAACCAAAACGCTTGGAAATAAATTACTATCACAAACTGGACCATCTGCAAGGTGAAAAAAACTCACAGAACTCGAAGCCATGATGATCGAGATCACTTATCGGTTATACATGAATCCACGACATGGTAACACTCATAGATACCATGTGCCTTAGTAATGTCACTAATTGGTAAACTGCCATTGAACTTTATTTTTAAGAGCTAAGAGCAATCCAAAAATCCTCACTGCTTGTATAAGTGGCTCTCGTAACATATAAGAGGAGGGGTGTTGCTCTCAAGAACTAATGGCTTTTCATTCTTCATTGAATTGATAGGTGAAAAAAATCATGTTGGGAGCTGCCCTACAAATGGTTGTGTTGTTCTCAAGCATCCATTTTCCTTTCATTCACAGAAGAAGGGGAGAAAATCCTTGACAAACTTGTGCAGTTACAAATATCTTTAAATTGTTAGATGAGTTTTAATAGATTATAATAAGTGTAAAATGAAATTCATTAATAATGGTTTCAACATGTTAAAAGTTGATGAACTCACATACCATGTTGATAGTTGAAGAAATATAAAAAAATCACTAACCCATTATAATGCATTGTATAAATAAAATAAAAAGCTACATCAATTTTCACATCAACAATTTGAAATTATTAAAAAATAAAATAGGGTTCAAATTATATTCATAAGTGAACAACATAATGAATGTAATAACTATGAAAAATATTGACTGTTAATTGGTGCAACAAGCCACTCACAAATTTAAGATGGCCAAATGTTATTGAAATGTAGTCAAATTGAACAATAGTCACAATGTGTGTGGGTTGAAAAGTACAAGACTTATTTTTAAAATTATTTTCTTCATATTTTGTTTCATTTTCATTTTCTTCCATCTTTTGTTTATAGTTTAATTACCATGAAGGTTACAAAAGATAACAACGTTTCAAAGGGGAAGGAAAAGGTGGTGGTGCAATAGGTTACAACATTGAAAAAGGAGAAAAAAAAACATTATGTGATGAAATTTGTCCACCTCGTGAAGACAATTTGTGTGTGTCATTTGAGCATGATGGGGTTCATAAGGAATTTTTTGTACTACAACAAGCAAGAAGCCCATCATTTTTTGGTTGCTTGGGCTTGAAATAAATTTGTGGTATGGTTCATTTAATTCCAATATGAATTCATCACAAATCTACTTTGTTGATCAGAACATAGATGACAACAAGTTGACATGCCTCCATGGAGAAGTTTCCAAAGTCTTCGAAACAACCAAGAACATACGTTTGTTACATGAAAATGATAAAGCAATTATCTTCGGTTTGAAACTATATCTTGATTGGAAATTATAGAGAATGGTTTCATTTGTGACATGCAAATCCAATTGAAAGCCCTTGGAAACAATGTTCTTTAGAAGGTTGATATTGTGAAAAAGGGCATAAATTTGAGGGCCTTCATGGATTATGTGTTTTAATGCACTTTTCAAATAATATGGGCGGTTCAATTAGTAACATAGATGCAAAGTTTACTACTTGAAACTATTCCAAATGATTGTGGAATCATGCCATATAAAAAATAAATCATAAAAAATTATAGTTTTCATTTTTGATGAAACCCTTAAGTTTAACCCTAGTTAAACATGTTATGAAAATTGAAGGCCATGTCCTTGTTTATTAATAGATGAAAGGTTCATTCATCTTCACTTGCTCAAGTTTCATTTGCTTTGACATTATGAAAAACAAAGTTTTACAACTAGAATTGTAAAAACCATTTGCAACATGTTTATAACTTAGTGTATTTAAACAACTTAAGTGTTATTGGATGATTTACAAGAGTTAAAATGACACAACTCACAATATATGAAATTGTATACATATGCGACTCATGTAACTATGTTGTAACTAAATCATTATAACTATTATGCCATTACATTGTGACTATTGTGCCATTACATTGTAACTTCTATGTGATCAAAGTTCATCATTTGACAAGAAGTTTTTCTACAGTCCCTGGAGGTTACAATTACACAAAGAAATTGTGGCATGAGTTATTTAGGGATCTTTCACAATGTTGGGATCATAGATTAGAGAAGGTAAGTGAACATCAAACATGTCAGAGTTCATATGCCAATGGAGCCATACCTCTTGTTGGTGTCAATCTTTTTTCTTTTTGTTGGTTGTTGCTATCCTACCCTAGTTTAAACTAGGGAAAAAAAAATTTCAGGTCCTTTGCACTGGCGGAGTGGTGGTTGTAGGCTAGAGAAAATAGGTCAATGTAATATGATGATGGAGAAGGTCAGTGCAACTTCTTCTGTTCCTATGATACCATTTATTCTTGGGATGTGGAGAATACATGGTTGATTAGCTTGATTTGGAGTTATGGTCATCGACAAATGAAAGGTATCCAAATTTCAAACACAAGAACACATGGGAAGCACTTTGGGTTGAGGATGGACGAAACTCACCATGGGTGGCAACATGGATAGCCACAAAGGCATTAGGTATAGTGCAGTTCAATGTCTTTGCATGCAATCCGAAGCTTACAAAACATGTGAACGATGGGTGCCACTATGTTGCAACTATTATGCAATTACATAAGTAACAATTTGTGGGTTTAACAATTAGGACCAAACCTTCTTTTTATTGAATTCTCCAAATGTCATTTTTTTTAATAATCCTAATGCATTAAGTTATATACTTTATAATCGTGAAAGGTAGGACAAACAACATGGGATTAAAAACTTAGTTGTATCTTCGTTGCAATTCATTACAAGTCTACAACATTGACCATCAATGGGGGTTCACCATTGAAAATATAATTTAGTTGTAGTTGAAAAGTCCATTTTGAAATTATGGACCATGCTATGTCGTGTCAACCACTTGATTAATTCGGTGGACATTGTTTATGAATGGATGAACTATTGCATATATTTTCTACTATATTCTAATTTTAATGCAATTTTTTGGGCAATTGTATGGAGACTTTGTTACAAATGTGTTGTGACAAGTTTCTAACTTTACTAGAAATTTGTGACACGTTTACCAATGTTTGTAAGTTTCTTTACACTACCTTGCCACTAGACATCTAAAGTGGGTTCCAAATTGTGCAACATGGTGTTTAGGAGTAAACAACATGTACACATCTTAGTCTAAGGTCATTGTGAATGTTATTACAATGACAAAAAATGTCCAACACAAAGTTCACATGCCTTTACTTTGCAAAATGTATATGCTTTTACTTTACACATATATGTAAATAGGGTGTAGGTAATGGTAGGTAGAAAAATAATCAATAGGTTAATAGGTAGGTTACATGTTTACTTAATATGTAGGTATGGTACAAGTAAGGTAAATAATAAACAACCTACCCTATACCTATTGTTACTTACGCCTTGCTTACATGCCTACCTATCTATATTTACCTAAGTAACTTGCAACCTACTTATATTTAACCTACTACCTAACTACTTACCTACTTAAGTTGAATTATATAAGGTTGTTAGTTAAGTAAGCTATCGTAGTTAAGTACGCTAAGCAAGCTAGCCTAACTTAACGAAAGTTCAACTATGTTGGTGAAACTTGTGCATTGTCTTGGAGGTGGCTTTAGAGATGGATGGATGGATGAATGACATGACATGACATATAATATGAATGAATGACTGAATGGACAATGTGACATATAAATATGGATGAATGAATGATATGACACATAACAATGGTGTCAATGTGTTGGTTGAAAAGTCCATTTGTTCAAGTTGAAAACTAGTTGGAACCTTGTCAACTTGCATAGTTGAAAAATTAGTCAACAACCCAACTATCACCACAAAGTTGGATTACCCCTGATGTTACACTCCCACTCAAACTTTGAGCTTTTCCTTTGTTCTAGTTTGATTTATTTTTTTCTTGCTTTTTTTCATGCCTAGATTGTGTTTAAGTTTAAATTCACATGTACTTTATTAATTTGTGGGTTTCTTCAAAAGAATGGACCTTGATTTTTACTTATGGGGAACTTCAAGTCTTTCACTTTGGGGGTTCAAACTCTCATTATAATTTATTCCTTATTGGTTTTCTTTTCTTCATTGTGTTTAAGCTATTTGTTTCCCCCTCAAAATGTTGCACTTTTTGAACTATTTAGTTATTAACCATATTAAATCATATGGTGTCAATAGTAAGTAAATGTTTTAAACCATGTTACCATGTTATCTCTTTTTCTTTATCTACCATGTTTTCCATCATGTTTCCTTTAGTTTTTTTCTTTCAACTAGGTATTTATTTGAACTTTTGTTCAGTTAATTTCTTTTCCACCATTTCAAAAGTAAGACTTGGGTAACAAGGACCCAAACCTACAAAACTTCTCAACCACCAATGCATGTCAATAGCATTCAAGTAGAAAGGCAAAGGGTTTTTAATTATTCTTTAAATTTTTCACCATGTTTTTTTCCCCAAATAGTTTATGTGGTTTTGCAACCATTATATTAGAACTTGAACACTTCAAAATATTGTATTTAAATGCTTGGAGTGAAAAGCTAGATATTTTTTGAATTTGAATTTTATGGTTTTGATTAAGTTTTGACTAAATGTCAATTTTGTTTTGACTAGGTTCAATTAAGTTTCAATTGGATTTCCACTATGTGTTGGCTATGTGCAAGGTAAACCAAGATGCATGATATTTCTACCATTTTCAACATGGATGGATTCAAGGTACTTTGTCAATAACATTTTGGTCAGCATTAACATGATATATGTTATCCTACATTCTTTGTGGACCTTCATAAAGATTCAATATTCAAAAAGCCCACTTGTGGAAACCTTGTAATAGTTTTGGGTCTTAAAAGCATTAACATTATACATCGATTCCATATTTCAAGTAAGCAATATGAAGAGACTCAAGGGCTAGAAAAAGTCAGTGTTTAACTTGATAATCATGTTGCAATCAAATTGAAAATGTTAGTCACCTAGGGTTCTCATGTTGACTTTTATTCTTTTACGATAATTAGGTGATTAAATGTAGGTGAATGGTTTCTTTTTTGTGTGTTCAACATTTGGGTTGTAGGAGATGTGATTGCATTAATCTTATACTAATATATGTTCATGAAGTGACTTGTTTTCCTATAAGCTCATTCTTGTATCTTTTATATACATTCCTCCTTCCAATACAATCATTCTCTATTTATGTTGCATTTTTCAAATCTCATCACATACATGTAAGTCCAATTGCATTCCAAGAGCTTTCGAATGATATAAGGAACTCCTTCATCCAATGGGTTTTGAACCCTGCAATTGTTCTTTGAAAACTTAGTTTTCATAATTCTAAGATTTAAAATGAGATTATTAATGCACAAAATTGTGGACAACTAACAAAACTAGACTAATAATTTGTTCCTACTACAATATTCTAGTGTGTCAAACATTTCTTCATGATGTAATGTTTGAACTATGTTATTTTGTTGTATGCAGGTTTGAAGAGGTTGACTAGTGTCTTATTTGCTACAACCCACAACCATTGTTAGCTATGGCATTGACAAAACATATTGCACAAGTGTAAAATGATATTATTATTTACACATCTTCATTCAACCCCATAAAGAATATCATCTCAAGGTTAGCTTTTTGTTTGTGTTGTGGTTTATATTAGAGGTGGGTGGTAGGAGAAAATAGTGATGAAGATAATTGTTGATTATATTACAACTAAGGTCCTTGCACTATATGGGTTTGGTCTTGATGTTGTTGAGATTATGCATGTAACCTATATCTCTTTCCTATTCTTGTTGCTACTTATCCAATGTTTACATTCACTTAAGTGATGGAAAATATGCAGGTAGTGAATGCTAGAACAAGAAGAGTCTAAGGGACCAAGGTGTCAATGCAACATCTTTACTTCAAAAATATGCATGCTCATTGTTTGGGGAGGTATGTCATGACATGGGTTGCCATGTACCACTAATTGTGGTGTTAAAAAAGCCTTGAAAGATGTTGGGATATGATTGACAAACTTTTCATGTGATTGTCATTGACTCTCCTTTGAACATGGAATGCATAGATGGTTGTGCAGAACAATGTGTAGCCATAGTTTCATCAAAGAGAAAGTCACGGAAGGAAAATTGCAAGTCAACCATGTGTCTTCTTGTGACCAATTGGCTGACATACTAAGCAAGCCTCTGAGAATTGTACTTTGTTTGAAAAACTCAGAATAAGGTTGGGTATGGTAGCTATATTTGAACTTTCTAAATCTCTTGATACTCAAATTCCATAGTACCCAGGGTGAGCTTCTATGTCAGGAGGGCACCCATTCATATGTACATAGGCAAGGCACCTTTTGTATTGACAGGATTGAAGAGACTGACACAAATGACAAGTCATCTCGTACCTTGGTGTCCCCATGATATTTGCACAAAATGTGCAATTCCTAGTCCCATCCAGGTCATTGGCAAATTTTTGCACAGAGGAGACATTGTGTCCAAAAGATGATGAGATGGGTCTCCCAGATAGACAGTTTCTCAACATCCTGAGCATCAACAATGCACAAATTTTGAATCACCTTATTTCATACCAAGCACTTGGAATTATTTTAGCTCTTCTAAGTTAAAGGGGAGGTCTTGTAATTCAGAGATTCCAGAAGCAGATTGATAATCACTATTGTGCATGAAATTGAACAGATGGAAAGGGCCATTCAGTTCATAATGGACCATTCAGTTTTGCAATAAACTCTTCACTGCATGTGCCATTAGTAGTACAAGTAATTCTGTTGTATTATCCTATGTACAAATTAGTTATGTCATTCATTGCACTTCATAGGTCATTTGGACTAGTTAGTGGATAAATTATGACACACATATTACATTAGTTTTAGGCAGCTGGGGAGGCTGCTGCTACTGTGCTCAGGTTTAGTATTTTAGGCAGAACCCTCTTGTTGTTCTGCATGCTCTCTGACATGCTTATCTTATGCTCTACAGTCTACTATACACACTAGCCTGGATGGACTGAGATTCCCTTCTATATGACAAAAGCATACAAGTTTGCACCAACACGATCACTCCCCATTACTGCAGCATCATGGAGCATGTTGGCCATGATGTTGCATGTCCAATCTCACCACAAGATTCAACCAGTCAATCCATCACCTTTAAAGGATAGATACTTCTCATAAATTTAAATATCAAAACTTTGGGAAACACGGGCTGCAAAATTGGCTCTTCCATTGGAACTAGCTCAG
The DNA here is from genome assembly GCA_963921925.1 of Sphagnum tenellum. NCBI lineage: Eukaryota > Viridiplantae > Streptophyta > Sphagnopsida > Sphagnales > Sphagnaceae > Sphagnum > Sphagnum tenellum. The sequence goes on from OY998148.1 coordinate 9,555,879, forward strand.
CAAATCTAGCAGGCCACAATGAAACTGGAAGCTGGCCAGATTATGCTGAAGTCACAAAAATGGGGTGTCACTCTACATCTTCCTTTGCAGGTTCACTCTAAAAATGCCCACACTCAACCCTCGAAGCTTTTTGGATGCCACAACAGGCTCCATTAAGTTCCTTGCTGCTTCACTTCTAAGGAAATGCATTTGGTGCAGGCAATACCTGATCCTACATTTGTCAAAGATAAATCACATCCTCAGTAGTCCATACCCCCCATGCCTCCTACCCCCATGCCACCCATGCCAACCATCTCCTTTTCTTCCTTTGGGAAATCAGCCACCATTGCTTCTGTTGTCATCAGGGATGACACACTACAGCACCCCACACACCAGAATGAGTAACGTATTAGACTCTCATGTGGAAAGAGAATAAAATTCCAGAGATTACTTAGGTTCTTCCAAGTTGCTTTTGCAGCCATAATTGGTGTGATAACGAATCACAAATAATTTACAAGATTGCGCAATGAAGACAGATGCGACTTCCATTCTTATGCTCTAAGATTTTGATTCACCCTAAATCATATGGTAGAGAGGCACACTTCCCATCCTTGGAAGCAAGAGGAAAGATGATTGGGTAGCTGAAGACAGCAAAAACTCTCTTGGTGATCTGTACTCTGATGACTGCAAGAATTTTTGTTTGAAGGAGCCATGTTACACAGTTAATGCTGTGGTGAGCTACCATGATTTGTCTGGAATATTGCCATCGTTGTGAGTATCCACTTTGATAACCATGTCTACAACCAGAGGGTAGTTAGGAGGGTACCAATTGTTTGAACTATCGCTAACCATATTGTGAGTGGGGGTATGCTACTATGTGTGGCCTGGGTATGCAACAGCACATGCCCGGGGAGAGAACCGGGCCTTGGCCTCAGGACCTTCAGATGCAGCTTGTGGAATAGCAGCACAGCTTCCATCCCCTTGGAAAGACCAGCCATGATACGAGCATTGCAGCATTCCAGAATCATCTAATCTCCCTTCCTGTGCTCCTCATGACCAGCAACATGGGTTTTAACATCCAAATTTCATATAGAAAACTCTCAAGGATTCTCTCAACAGGATAGATGACGAGGATGACGACTTCTTGATTGAAAACATTGCAACAACAACCAGCAGAGAGAACCGGATTTAGGGTCTAGGGTTTGGAAGCAAAGGAAGGAAAGGAAGGAAGAGGGAGGAGAAGAAAAACGTACAGAGAGAGGAGCAAGACGATGGGGGCACGTGTCCACAAACACACGCCATTCTCCTTGCCGATCCTTCCACACCACTAGCTCTCGACCAAGAAGCTGAAAAGACGTCGGGCACTAGGGTCCAAATCCTGGATCAAAGACACAGGATACCAATGATCCCTCCACACAAAAGCAGCAGCTTCAACCTCTTCTCTCAGCATCTTCTCACTCTGCTCTTGTCTGTCCTCCTCCGCCGCGCCTGTCTATGGATTCAACGACGGCCTCGGCGGGGTCACAGTTGCCGAAACCGAACTCCACGGAAAAACGCAGAGGAAGCTGTTGATGCCGTGTAGCAGCTGAATCCGCGAGCATCACGGGCGCTGCTACTGTCTACTACCGCTAGAGCGGATGTGAATGGACTCAGCATGACTGATCCCGCCACTACTGCCATCGCTGCTGTAGCAAGCAGCTCTACCGTTCTACAAGTCCAGCTGAAGCAGAAAAGCACACAAACAAGTAAAGAACTCTACTGTCTCTAAATATCACCCAACTACAGACTCCAGAACAGCATTTTTTAAACTGGCGAAACTTCGCCAAAAAGCCAATTTTATAAATTCGAGAATGAAGTGATTTTGGAGGGTTTCAATTGCTAGAAGTGAGAAAATATATAAAGTAAAAATCGCCAGATTTCATATTGGATTTTCAGTGCTTATAGCCAGGAGTATAGAAGGATGATTAAAGATATGTAGTTAATATTTCTTTGCCATATTTGGCTAAATCTTCCTAGGGTTGATTGTCATTTTCTCCACATCTTTCCTATTGATGATCCCCACTTTGACTACAAACAAAAATTCATCAAAAACATTTTATAATTTATTTTTTCTGATGTAGACTAAGTGATGATCACACATAGGAAGATGTAGAAAGAGTGGCTACAATCCCAAGGAATATTTAGCCAAATATGGCTAAAACTAAAATTAAACTACAAATCTTTAATCATCTTTCTATATTTTTGGCTACACAGAAAACGAAATATAGGAATCTGATCATTTCTAATTTTTTTTCTCACTTCCGGCGACGTAAAAAAGCAAAATCAATTCATTTTCGATTTTTAAAAAAAATTAAACCTTTTGATTTGGCGAAATTTCGCCAATTAAAAAAACAGGCTGCTGGTGCAGAGCAGCTCCTTGAAAACAGATTCCCAGTGGGCATTTAAAAAAACGGACAACTTCCCTAGTGGGGACGCTGGATCTGAAGGTTTTCAAGGCATTCCTTCCCAACAATAATCAGAATCAGAGGCCTAGCATTGATGTTTCATAGAAATCACGCAAGCGCGCTCCGCCACCTCCCATTAGGATACATTTTAGCATGGAATTTGCATAGTAATGTGAAAGTTCTCAACTTGTCCTCGCCTTCCATCTTAGCGTCTAGGCTAGAGCTTGAATGTTGGCCTGAGGAGTTTGCACAGATTAATGACCTCATTATCACTATCAATTAATTTCCCCATTTCTGGCAGCTTCATTATGAAATCAAACCAAGTTCCTGGAATATTTGAGAAACTTTTAGAATTGACACTAGAATTCCTTTCTGGAAGTGGCTGGGTCTGTGAAAGTTCAATGCCGAATTTTGGTCAACACACTAAACATTTCAAAAATTTGGCATCGAACTTTCATGATGCCAAATTCCTTGGCACTTTGGAGCCACTTTCGAGAGTTGAGTTTTTTCCATTTAGAATTCCATCCATCACCAAACTTTGGTGTCGAAGTTTGGTGGCTTTTCCTTGGTGGAACCATTCACCAAAGTTTGGTGCTGAAGTTTCCTGGACTTTCCAGGTAGGAACCTCTTGCCAAAGTTGGTTGCCAAAGTTCGGTGGGAATTTCACATATGGTGCCGAAGTTTGGTGGGGATTCTATCCAGGTCAAAACATGTAACTAGGAGCCAAATGGATTAGTTTGGAAAAGGATTGTAGGTCCTTTCCCCTAAATTGTTTTTTACATGCAAATGAATTTTTGAATGAATTTTTTTGTAACTTGTTCTAAAAGTATTTAAATATTCCCGAAATGCATCACAATTTTTTTTGTTAATCATTAGTGAATAAATATGAATTTTAAAAAGTGTGTAGATTCCTTATAGACTCAATGTTTCATTTTGAAAAATGATCAAAATTTTAAGTCATCACCAAAAATTAAAAATTCACATTCTTTAATTTTATTTTACTCTAAGTTATAACGTTTCTTCATACATCATGTACATTATAACCTATTTATATGTGGTAAAAGATTTTTGAAGCTTTAAAATTTCTAGAGCAATTTTGAAACATTTTTTGAATTTTTATTTAAGTCTTAGAATTCCACATTTCTAAAAATATGAATGTTTTTTGAGTGTGGCTAATATGTTCTTATCATCTATATTTTTTTCAATGAAAATTCTTTGATTATATGAGGCCTTTTAATAGTCCTTTGCCAAATTGACTCCATTTGATGTAGTAGGTGTACATTTTCAAATGTCCTAAATTAAAACCAAAACTTAAAATTGGGTCAAATGAAATTTTGCTCTAAGTTCCTTAACATTCATATGAGGGAAAAAGGATTAACTTGCCATAATTACTATGGTTATATATGATAATAAATAAATAAGTGTTTGATTTTGATTGATTATGTCTAACATCTGATGCCCTTTTTGGCTCTTAGTTACGTGTTTTGACCCATCCTCTTTTGTTTTCATTCTTCAAGGCCTCATAGACATTGCTTGATATTTTCCTTTGTGTTTTTGCATATCTCCCAAGAAGAGAAAATGGATCTTGTGATTAATTGTAGACATCCCAAGCAATCTCCTAGTGCCTTCTGTCTCTGACTTGACATTCTCTATCCCATCTTAAAATCATTATGATTGTCAAAAAAAATTTGCTCTTATGTTACAAGTCATGTTGAAATTTTCCATTTTCTTGACTTTTAGTGGTTAAGAGTCAAATTGTCAATTTGACTCCTAGCCTTTCTTTTGGCCATAACTTATGTTTTAAGTGTCTAAATGGGTCATGCGAGCCTATTAGAGACATCTACGTTTCAATAAATTTTTAATGATATATATATTTTTTCAATCTAATAGGTTTTGACCCCTACAATCGCTCCTTGAAAATTTGGGAGTCCATTAGGATTCCAACTCCCAAAGTGGGAGCTCACTTGGGAATGTGAAGGTTCATTCCCTCACACTCTTTTGTATTCTCGAGAAAATGAAATGTGACTCCCGGCCTTCCCTTTTGGCCCGCACCTTCACAAGCCTTTGCCTTGGTCGCGACCCCAAGGCTAGAGTTGCGACACAGAGAAGTTTAATGTCTTGGGTTCTTATTCCCCATAAACTTTCTGTCGTAACCCTAGCCTTGGGTTCACGACCAAGGTAAGGGCTTATAAGGGTGCGGGCCAAAAGGGAAGCCCGGGAGTCAAATCTCATGTTTCAAAAAGTGTAGGAGAGTGTAAGGGAATGAACTCTCACATTCCTAAGTGAGCTTCCACTTTGGGAGTTATAGTCCCAATGCACTCCCAAACCTTCAAAGAGCGATTGTAAGGATGAAAACCCATTGGATTGACTAGTTCCTTATGTCATTGGAAAACTCTTGGAACGTAGATATCTAAAATGGGTTCGCAATGACCCATTTGGACACTTCAAACACAAGTTATGGTCAAAAAAAGGGCTAGAAGTCAAATTGGCAATTTGACTCCCAACCATTAAAATTTAAGAATCACCCCGGTTTCCTTGCATGCAGGTGGTGTGCCACATATTGTTGGAAAACTCTTGACAAGGGTTAAAACTTTGATTGAGACGTCATTTCAATCAAAGGTCTACGAACAAAATTATGGGCCTCCAAAATCACAGGAATCCCGGTTGTGGGAATTTCGAGACTTGCACTTGCGAGTCTCATGACAAAATGACATTTGGGTGTTGGTCTCATAGCCAAGCACAAAGTATAATATAAGGGGGAAGGTGGTGGTTTCCCCCAAGTTTGGGCCATGGTGAGTCTTTTGAATCTTATGAGTCTATGTTTGCATGTGGCTTGTTTACACCAAAGTGTTCCAACTACGCACTAACCATTTTGTTGTTTGGTTTGTGCAAGTCTGTGTGAGTGATTGAATTACTTATCAATCTTCTTAATCCCATCCCGGAACTTTACTAGGCCCCTCTACCCCCACAGTGTTACAAGCCAAGAGGCGCGCCCGAACTCTTTTTCCTTCCATTGTCTTTACCTTTAGACTTGCAATTGAGTCCATCAAGGAGTTTGGGGGTGCGTCATTTTTTAGCACCAACTTTGTTGTAAAGAAAGTTATGGTTTGTTACTTGAAACAACCTTAGACCTTTATGAGCCTCCGTGTCATTGACATCCTCACCTTCAAAAGCTTCTAGTTTTCCAGGTTCATCATCTCCTCCACCATCATGTTTGTCCAACTCGGTTTCACTACTATTTTCCTATATCACAACATTTTGTTTCAAAAATGTGTTCAATAACTCCTTTCACTTGGTTTGGCAAGTCCAACTTCAACATGTGTTGCTACAACTACATGATTTGCGGTGAGGTAAAGTTTTACAAGGTACCCACTCAAAATACCCTCCCCAATCCCAAATAGGTCATCCGATGAGTTCGACCAAAATGCTATGCTTACACACAAGACTACCCTTCTCCAAAAGCTTCGCAGGGACTACTCAATTTAGATCTGCCCATAAGGGTTTACTGCACAAGGCTCCTGCAGAGGAGATGTAGTTGTTAAATTTGTAACTACTACTACACTAGGGCATTCCATCTCCCATTGTGCTTGTCCTTGCATAGTTTGTTGCTACTACTGAATTTTCACCTTTCATGCAACAAGTATTTATATGACGTTCTTCAATACCAAACTTGTTTTTCACCACAATTTTTTCCTAGAAACTTGTTTTGCCATTCTTTTACATCTTTAAAAACATTTTTGTTGGCATAATAAACTTTTTATTCTTATCTTGTGCACCAACCCATTTCCTATTCTACTTTGTACTAATGCTTTGTTGGTTTGGTTTAAAATCAATTGCGAAAACAAAAACCTTAAAAAAATTTCCATCATAAGTATATAAAGTTCTCGTTAATGATACCTTGTTGTTATAAAATAAAAGAAGAATAGATGTGGATGCCACTGCACATTCCATCTTGTATAAGAAACATAGGTCCCATTAAAAAAATCTTTTTTTGCCATTACTTTGTTGCATAATATTAGGCAACAAAAACGCTCCTGCATGAACATTGTCAACAAAATGTCACAACAAACTACCATAGGTGCCTATAAGACTGCTTCTGTCACAAAAAAAAGGGAAATAACTTTGTTACATATGAAGAGAAGCAACTGTGTTGTAGTTTTTTGCATGTTTCATAAGATCCCACAACAAGGAATGACCTAAAATTAATTGTGTTTTGGGGACCAAGTTCATGAACACTACAATCAAAATTAGCATGCTTGTGGAGTTGACTAACTTGCTAGATCTCTTGAAACAAAGTGGGGAATCATTAAACACGACATTGCCAAATTTATTGTGCACTATGGAACAATGGTGGCACTTTGTGAATTTGGGACTTCAATAAATTATTTTTGGCAAAAACCATTGGAACTATACAAATTAAAACACATAAAAATTTTAAGTTTAGTTTTCTTACATTGTTGGTTTTTATTAAAAGATGTTTCTAGATGGGTAGATTTTCGAAAGGATGTGAAAAAAACTTCTAATTTGAAATGACCTATCCTTGTTGAATAAGGTGCATGTATTGAATTTGAGATTTTGAAACCACCACCACCAATGACCTATGGTAGTTCAAGTTTCAAAAGGCCTTAGAGGTCACAAGTTGCAAAGGAGGAGCAAAAACAATTGAAGTTTAAGGATTCAACTTTGCGACTACATGTAGAAGCCATTGTTGACATGGCTATTTCAACATTTAGAAAATGATGGAGGACCAAAACATAATGGCCCTATTCATAGTTCCTAATTCTAAACTTGTTTGGTAGGCGGCCAAGGAATATTTCATGTTTTGAAGAAGGGAGGAACTTGGAAATCTTGAAGCAAGGCTTCAACCCACCACCACAATTTTAGCAAATGTAAGCCCTCCCAAGGAAATTCTACATCTAGCAACCCCACATGATGATTCACATGAAGATGAATATTCATTAACATTTGATAGTTCACCAACTCATTTGTGTAGAGCATATCATAATTCACAAAATTCACCACAAAATTCACCTTATGTAGGCAAGTTTTTGGAAATGTTTGATCTCCATTAAGAAATGAACCATGTCAATGATTGGTATGATGTCAATAGACTTGTGGATAATATTAAAAAATGGTTGTTCACCAAGTTTTTTGAAGAGACTAGAAATTTTATTTCAATTTGCATTGTTGTTTTTTCTAGCCCACAAATGTTCAACAATGTCATTTTTGAGGTTCTTGCTCAAGTTTAGAACTCTTAGCCATGCTATTCTTGACCCTTGGGCCATGTTGATGTAAATAAAAACCTAGCAAGGAGTTAAAACAAAAATGTACATGGAATTCTACTCGCATTAAAGTTTATCCAAGACCCTAGAGTCTAACTTAATTCTAATATAAATAGTAAATTATAAAACATAATATAAGTATGCCAAATAACGTGTTAAAAAAGCTAAAGGTTCCACCTAAAATATTAAATCCAAGCATAGTAATGAAAATCTTTCTAGTTGTTCAAAATGAATTTAATGTCATAATTTATCCACTAATTAGTTTAACCAACCAATATAGTGGGATTAATTGAATAGTTAATTTCTCAATAGGATTAATTACATATTTTTTAGCAACACATGCAGTGAAAAGTTTACTACAAAATTGAATAGTCCTTCTTGTCAATTCAATTTCATGCATAATAATGAATGTTAATATGTTTAAATTGGAATATCAAAAATTACAACAATGTGGTTTGTTTAGTCTTTCTTGAAAAGTTGACTAGTCTTCCATCATAATACTTAAACAAATGATGTTTTTGTTGTGTGTTATGTATCAGATGCCAAACCAAAGCCTAATATATGTAACCAATTCTTCACAATTATGCAAACATTAAACTCGTTTATCGACATGCAATACAATAAACATGGAACAAGTTTTGTTATGTAGCTTCCGAGCGGTATCTACATTTCTTAAATATGTAGACCAAAAAACCTTTCCAGGTAAAAAATTCAACCCTTAAAAAACTCTTCTTCTACATGATTGGTCATAGAAAATCTACATTCCTTTTGAGCTCCTATTATGCATCATTGATTATTTGACAAGTTACAAATTTGAAACAATTTTGTTAAGGAAAAGTTGAGCTTACAAAGTTGATGACTTTGGTGTGCGATATGGTCACTTGCTATTGTAGACCATTTGGACAAGTTCATGACATTGGCTATGTCAAATTTTGATTACATAATTAAAATTTATTTAATTGATATCAAACAATTTAAAAATCAGAATGATTTTAAATTTTTCCTCAACTTTCTTTAATAAAAGTCTTTGATTGCAATCTATAGATTGTGATTCCAATTATGTTAAGATCAACATAAATTGATTTTTTTGGGTCTTCTATATCTTAATTTATAACAAAGAAAAACCCACCTTAATTTGAGTTTGTGGATTTTCCAATGTCCATAGGATGAAGTATAGGATTTTTGATTTTGAGATATTGAATTCTTTTTCTTAATGATCCATTTTTTGTGTGTTTAATTCTACATAGTTCATTTACTTGAAATTCACATATTAGAATGTGCACAAATGCAACAACCAACTACCTAGTTAATACTTTAGTAGAAAACAAGCCAAATCAATGTAACACATTATCACATGAAGGGAGTTTTAAAGTACAAGATTTGGGTTTCATGGCCCATGGATTCTTTGAGTTCTTTGATATTTGAAAAAAAAATGCAAACTTGTCATTTCATTTAAGTTTGTGAACATGACACTAGCTTTGTGCCAAACATTTTGAAAGCTATGGCAATCACTTGAAAGAAGAAGGTCTCACAAATTTTGTCCACAAAAGTTTTTGGTCATAAAAATCATGGATTTTATTATCAAAGGCATCATTGTTCAGGAAGAAGAAAATTGAAGAAAGAAAATTTGTGCAAAAAGAGAAAGATAGTTCATAAAAAAGGTTCATCTACGTTACTGAAATACAAAAGTGTTGAAAGAGATCAAGAAGACCCATCTCAATCTATGGTGAACTATAATGAAGATTCACAAGAATCAATAATTTATCTATGGGGGAAAATGACAAAAGGATTGAGTCAATTATAAATAAAGTTTGCAAAAATATAATTCATGATATGTTCTTATCATAATAGATGATAACTAGTTACCGGGGAAATGGATTATACAATCCCCATCCAAATATAGGTCTTCAATATTTTCAAGACCAAAAACATGCAAAAATCCAATAGTCAATCCTTTCACTATCGCTTTTGATTTATTAATTAATCCTCCCACTCTCACTTCTAATATGTTTTTCAAATTAGTCCTCCCGTTTTTTTGATTATGGTATGCTAGAGCAGGTTCATTCTTAACACTACAATTGATTATAAATATAATGATTTGAATAAAGTTCAAGCTTTAAATAATGTAAATTGAGTTTGGACTTGTAAATACATGCACATGAAAAAGTCTTTTCTTAAAGGGTTAATGAAGAAACATGATTGATTTTATTGGTCTGTAAAAAAGAATGCAAGCCCATGTGGTAACAATTCATTTTTCTACTCTCTACATTGTCCAAGATCTCATATTTATGGGTGGGGATGAGAAAATAACTTGCACATCATTTCAAATGTGGTAGGTATTGGTAGAGGCCCACTATAGTGTGTGAGTGGATCAATGTGTCAATAATACTATGATTGTTTTTGGTTCTTGGTGTAATAGGAGAGCACCTTATGTCCATGAATAATGCCTCCTCAAAGTGTTGAAGGACCTAAACCCTTAAACCCTAAACCTATTAGGGTTTAGTTAATCCCTAATAGGTTGTCAAATTTGCCTCCATACCCAGAGGGGTGGACCTCTTATGTGTTATGCATCTATCATCACCTCCTACTTTATAAATGTTTGATTCATAATTTGCTTGGTGTTTTACATGGGGTTAATGCTCACAAGTGAGGGGTTTTTTGAAATGTGGCTAAGGCGTTCAATTATGCCTTGATTGCACCCCTTATTTCAAGAATGTTACCATGTTGATATGTTACTCAATCACATTTTCAATTTTGATTTGTTGTTCATTGTTCTTGTTCCTACCTAGTTTATGACAAGTGAAAAAGGTTTTAGCTTCTAACCAAAATTAAATTTACGGGTGTAGTTAGACTAATAGGACCCACAAACAAGTGTAACTGATATTTTAAAGTAAAAATGACATTTTTGACAAAATTATAAAATTTAATACAAATGTTAACATAATATTATAAAATTAAAAAAATTCTTAAATTTTTCCAAGAATAAGTAGTCACCAAGGAAATAAATGTGGTTTCTTTTATCACGTTTGCACCTTTAGTGGTTATCACCAAAACAACCTTGTATATTTCATTTGATAGGGCCACATTTGAAGAGCATGCCTAGTCCAAACATGTGTACCATCCATTGCATGCCAAATAATTACAATACCCATTCAGTCTCAGCCCCAATTTGTTGCCTATGATTGATCAAAAATATTGTTAGTGTTCGAACAAAGGAACTACAAGTTGGTTCATCATAATGGCATTTATTTGTGATGAGGGTTGAACAACAAAGGCAACAAATTGCTAATAAAATCAAATTTGATATGCAAGATGAAGATGTATATGAAAAAATGGAAATGGAAGAGTTGTTCATGATTACATTGGTAGATCACTTAGAGGAGGTTGTTAATGTGATACCTAAAATGATTCATAGTGGTAGTCAATTGGTGAGAGGTGTCAACCTACAATGAGATAAAACTACCTTCGTGAAATATATATCCTACACAATTTGTCATTGAAAAACAACATAAAACCATGACACAGAGGAAACAATGATGAGATCTTTGAAGGGTATCCTATTATTAAATGAAAAACCAATAACCTAGTTTTCATAGTCAACAACAATTTTTAGTTTAAATCAAGGTATTATTTTCTAGTAAATGGTATTTAGCCAAGACAGAAATGTTTTATGCAAACAATAAATATGGGTTGCTAACCGACAATTGATCACATTTTGTTGTGATCCAACAAGGTTTGGGGAAAGATGCCAAATAACGTTTTGGGGTTTTATAATAAGATGGTAGATTACTCAAAACCTCCATGTGCAAAAACCATCAAAACAATCACAAACATAATGGTAGTTGTCATCGATTTACACTACATGATTTTACAAGATGAACACAATTCAAATGTAGACCCTATAATTGATTAAATGCTTAACATATTTCGGAGTTCAACTCATAATACAAATGGTCGATTAATGAAATATTTTTAAATGTGCTTTTTAACACACCAAGCATGAAATCAACTAATTGCAATTGTAATACGTGTTGGCCATCTAACCCTAATTCCCAAATGTAATTGCAACTCCTATTCATATTGTCCTTCACATGCTTGGTTCCATGTTGCTTTCAAGTAGACCCCCTCCCCTTGAAGTCCCTTCATGCCTTATTTTCATCTTGCCTCCCCATATTGATATGAATTTTGTTGGTTAGCATGCCATTTGGAGCCTATGACCACATCCACATGGGCCAAAAATAATATTTGGAAACAATTTCCTAACTACATCAATTTGAAATTCCTCCATTTGGGTGGGGGGGGAGTTATCAATTGTTTAGGGCTTAATTTTTAAGAATAATTTTGAGATGAGGTCTTATAATTCAAAAGTAAAAGGACAATGCACAAGAATTAGAAAATCTCCATACAATTTAAATTTAGAATTGAATTTATCGAAAGTTTGTGAACTTGAATTGATCAAATGAAAATTTGAAAGGTTTGTCTTTGACCTTCTAAACACTGAGGTTGTCTTGAGGTTGAACTTAATATGAGCTCAAAGCAACTTTTTATCTTGGGTGCATTGAGGTTGCATTGAACTCAACTTCAAGGGCATCAAAATAGCTGTTTTATCAAACAAAAATAAATTGAAATTCAACTATACAAATTTGAGAAGAAATAGAAAATAGAAAATATTATTGATGAATTAAAAATGATGATTGAGATTTAAACCTAATGAATTTTCTTGGAATGAAAATGCAATTCATGTGTTGGTGTCGACGAAAGAATCCCATGATAATTATCTCTTGGTGTTGTCAATATTGACTTTACAAGCTTGATGTTGGAGAACCTATGATATTTGTGGTATGTATTTGGCTCCAAGGTCGATTTGACAACATGTGAGATTATTGTAATTTTCTTTCAAAGTTTTGGTGATGTTTGTCATTCTCCTTCAACTTTAGGTATGTTTTCACATCCTCATTGAACACTAAATCTAATCATGTAGCATTGTGAAGAGTTGCAACATGTTTTGATCTTGCATTATCTTAGCATTCTTGTAGGTGATAATGGGCCATGTTTGTTGTTGTGACCTTGGCTTGGGCCCTCACATCCCATTCTTCCAATTTCTAAACCTTTTGGTCCTCCTTTGCACCTTGTTGGCATTGAAAATCACATGAGAGGGTGGCAGGGGGGAGGGTGGAAGATGTGCTTCCAAATACAAAGAAAAAAACCTTGGAGTGCTCTACTAGGTAAAAAGCCCCAAGGTGGGGCATTCCCAAACTAAGGGGCTTAACTACATCATCTAAGGCCCATCATCTTGCAAATGCCCCCCAACAACTTGAGAACATCTTAGTGATAATAATAATAATAATAATAATAATAATAATATCATGGTCATATTATTTTTCTCCATTTTTAATATAAATTATTTGATGAATTTTTCCAAATAGTTTGCAAAAGTAGGTAGTTGGATTTACACAAGAGAAACAAAAAAAAACTTCCCAAAAAAAATCCCAATTGTTTGGGGGGGTTGGGTTGATGGCATTTGAGATGAGTTTGACTAAACATTTGTTATAAACATGTTTTGGATTTTTTGTCCCAAGAACAAAAGCCCTTTACGCTGGTGGATAGGGCATGGCCATGTGAAGTAGTGGTCCCCCATTTTGAAAGATCATTTTGAGCATTAGAACAATGACATTTGGACAAAAATATAAACCAAAAAAAAAAATTGGATTATTTTATTTTATTGATCCTCGATTCTCAACAAAGTAGGCTAAAATGTGAGGATAAGACTAAACCCATGCTTAGAGCCATGCCAACAACATGAAATATTATTGTTTAGAGAGGAGAAGATGAAGAAGTTGACACAAAAAAAAACCCAAGTGGAAAAAATGCAATTACAATTATATATCGAGTGTGGGAACAAAAGCAGAAGTATAATGACAAATAACCTTTTTCTTTTTTTTCGGCGCCAAACTGAAAAGTGTGATAGAGAGAATCTCTTTTTATGTCACTTTTCAAAAGAAGAAGATGGAATAAACTCTAGCCCAATTTCCAAGGGGATTTACCTTAGAATTTTATTTTCTTTTGAGTAAAAGAGTAGATTTACAAGAAAAAAAACACATTCCAAAACACCTTGATAAATAAATAAATAAATGAACAATTAATTCTCAATTAATTTTTTAAAAAATCACTTATTCCATCATTGAGTCACAACACATCAATGTAAATTCAAATGGAAGAAGAAGAGAACTTCTTTTTTTTTCAATATTAGAAATAAAAGTCCATCCCAACACCCGATTTTATTTTATTTTTGAAAAAAAAAACCTAAAACAAAGACAAAAAAAAACAGAGTTCTTCATCAAACTCCAAAGTGAAAAAACACGGTTTCTTCCCACGGACCAACAAAATCAACAAATGTCATCAACAAATGCAAGAATATGGCCAAAATTTTTTAAGTTAGAGATTGGAACAAAACCCGTACAAAAAGCTATAGGAACGAACAGAAAAGGGGTAAATAATATTAAAATAATAATGAAAAATCTAGAAAACAATTGAAATTGGACACGTCAAAAGCAAAAGGGCTGCATATTTAGAAAAAATACATGAAAAAATTGCCGGCAAAGAGGGATGATGCATAATGTTAGAACTTAATATGAAAGAATGAGGGGTCTGTTCCGGCTGGCTGGTTCGTATGTAATCAAATAAATCTGCATATAAAAAGCATGAACAACTCTGCTGGGTCCGGATGCTCATTCTGTGGTCTGTGCTGCAACTTGCAAATTGTCATCATCTCCCGAGCAAAAACGACTTTCCATGTGGGGGTCAGGGCGGCAAGCCCGGAAGAATCCGAAAAAAATGTGAGGCCGAGGGTTGTTGATATTTTTGGGATGGGGGGAAAAACCATAAATTATTAGAAAAAGAATTTGAACTCTGACACATGAGCTGGTGGAGCGGGCAGGTGGGTGTCCGGGTGGGTGGGTTCCGCTGCTGTAGCCCATACTGCAACTTGTTTCGGCTTTGTTATGGACTTATCTACAAACCGGCAATCATCTGCAGTAACTGAGAACTGAGCGGAAAGTCTGGAAATGTCTGGAAATGTCGGTTCGGTTCGGATTGCTGCTGGGGTTTGGTGCTCGGCTTTTTTCTCTTTTGTTCGGTTTTGGAAAAAGGGGGAGGTGGGGGAATGGGAGAAGGGGGGGGGGGGTCCATGAAATCAAATCAGTGTTAACTTTTGACCAAAGGGTCCCATCCTTTTTTTTTTCCATTTCAACTCGTCTTTCGATGAACTAGTGTTCGGTCACCAGCCAATCTATACCCTAGATTGGATTATTTAAAACCAGTCTTGTGTGGGTATTTCTTGTACCCGGATCTATTTATAAGGTATGAATAAAATATATTATTTATTCTAACTCATTCTTCAAAAATCAATATATCTTAATGAAACATGAACAAACACATGTAAACTTTAAAATATTTATTTTATTCATAGCCTTGGATATGTGTGTGTGTGTGTGTAACTAAGAAGTATTTCTATATACCCTATGTCATATATGTTTTGACAACCAAATAAAAGAATTAGGATAAATATGACTTAAACCCTAAACTTTCAATAGTTTTAATAATTAGATTGGATGTATCTCAAAATTCCGTTTTTTTTTTTTTTTTTTTTTTTTTTTGGGGCAACCCATCACCAAAAAAGACCAATTTTATTTTTCTTCAGAAAACTCTTCTAAATAGAAGCTTTTAAGTGCAATTATGGTTTCTTGCCTTTGGCTTAACTATATAGGTGAGAAGGGAAGAACTTTGGGCAAACCAAATTGCATAAAATTCAGGATTAACAACATGTGATAAGTGTGTGGCAAGGATATATTTCAAATGCAAGATAAGTTTGTGGGTGGGATGGGGTGAAGGGAGGGGGGCATAATTTTCGTGGTACTTAAACGGAATTGGACAATTCAAAAGTTTTACTAGAGTGCCTAAAGATGGGAGTATACAAATTACCTTTGAACTTCATCACCAACCGGACATTGATCATGTTGTCATTGTCTTTTGTACATTAAATGTTCACTCACAAGCTTGTTTATCTTAATCAAAGATGAATCAATTTTGATTGTTGCATTTTGACATTGGATTTGGTCTTTGAAATTGGTCTTAAAACTTTCAAAATGTGAATTTACTTATGTTTTATATATATATATATATATATATATATATATAATTATATAATTTTTAATCATAAAAAGGATTTAGAATAGAAGGGTACATGGACCCTACCCATCTATTAGAGAATTTAAGATTTGTATACTCGGAGCTTAACATGATGGAAAGTTTTGAGTGTTGATATACCTTTACTTATGAGCAAATAATTTTTTAAAAATCACATATCTTTACTTGAGGGTACATAAAAAACAACACACCCACACCACACTAGTTTGAACCATAGTACAATAGAAGATTGAACTTGAAGATGACAACATATATTTTTTTGCAATTTTCAACATCATCAACTCATTTCTTCACTGCAAAAAATCTTGCACATTGAATCAATTATTGTCAAACATAACCAATATGGAAAAACTAACGATGAAATTAAAAAAATTGTACAATTCAAGTGAAATAATAATAATAAAAAGAAAAGAATTATTATCTCACACATAAAATAAATTAAAAAATCAATCAAAGGTTAAGTTATGTCTATCCCCATGTAATCTTCCATTCATTCATAGGAAAACAATTAATCAATGGATATCTATTACATTGATCTTACACAATGACACACGCAAAGATGCAACCAAAATATTTCATGGACGTGCCAAAGGGTGAAGGGAGCTTGACGAGACTATGATACATAACATAGGGGTTCCATAATTTCACACCAAGGCCATAATTTGTAGCCATGAACTACCCCTTTTCCGTCAAATGCTAAATTCCAAGTATTAGAGCCCAAGACCTTTTACCGATCTTGGCTTGGAATGTAAACATTTGCTTATTAGGGTTGTAAAATTATTATGAAAGCAATGACGGATATTTTATTCTTTCACATGTCTTATAGTGACTATTTTATTTTATTTTCTTGTATCTCTATCCATGAGGTACACTCCCATTACTCCACCACATGGCCCTACCCCCACCATAGGGCTCAAATAGACAAGCGCACCAAAGAAATTTTCGATGAAAGCTAAATTAGCACGGTTGGTTAGATAAGAAATCTTCAATGAAAGCTAAATTAGCACGGTTGGTTAGATAAGAAATCTTCAATGAAATCTAAATTAGCATGGTTGGTTAGATCATCGGTGATAGATAGCATAGTGTGATTCATATTACTCTCATCATGGGTGTGCTCACAACTTTTTTCAGAAGCACCTCTTTGGACTGTGTGATGGTTCCCACAAGTGGTTTTAATTGATTTTTTTTTGGGTCTCTTTGCTTTGGACCCCAGTTGCAAAATAGAAACAAATGTGATGGTTGTTCCTGCAAGCGGTTTTTATCGAATTTTTTTTAGGTCTCTTTGCTTTGGACCCGAGTTGCAAAATAGAAACAAATGTGCTCCCCTAGATTTCGCCTTTAAGGTTTACATTTATGTGAGTTGAACTCTGGGCAAACCATATGGAATCATAAATCCCAAGTGCTATTGAGAACATATTGGGTCAAATGCATTTGGGAACTTTAGAACCCTTTGGGAACTTGATGGGAACTAGGGAAGCTTTTGAAAATCCCTCTCCCCTCAAAAAGAAAAAACTGGACCGTTCATGAGTGCATGCTGAGCCCTTCCCATTGGCTGCATGAAATTTCCGTTTCCAAAACTGTTCGTCACCATTTTAGGCCTGGGCTAGTAGTACCCCATTTATAAACCAGAGGTATAAATCAGTGTTGTGCAGGCAAGGTTCTTTGAAAAAAAAACCGGATTTCTTCGAATTAGAAAGCCGGGGTTCTCTAAGCGAAAACTCTTTTGTTTTGAGTTTTTTTTGAGCTTTTGAATGGATCCTGGAGATTCGCATAATGCCCGATCGGCCATGTTAGTTTGTTATTTGTTAGTTAGTTCTCATCAATGATTTTTTTTCATTTTTTTTTGGCTGATTTTTTTTTTTGAGCTTTGCCATGGCAGATTTCATAGGCTTGATAGATACTTCACACTTATAAGTTGTAAATGAGTTTTGCTTAAAAAATTTAAAAAATCATTTTTTGAATTGCATTGAAATAGGAAATTTGTAGTTTGTAATGCTTTTGTTTTAATCTTTTCATTTTTCATATATATATTAAAGTTGATAGTGCTTTAGATTAATTTCTTTAAAAAAATTCAACTTCATATTTGACTTCGTACTCATGTAAACATAAGAAATTTAATTTGATCACCAGCTCCAAACCAGACTAATAACCAAATTCCCATAATCTTCCGGGTGCTTTACATGGAACTCGGATCAACAAAACCGACTGATTTTCTGTTTAAATACCGACCCCAAAGAACCGTTGCTTTCCCAGTCAATCCAACCACAACCGGACAGTTCTTTGAAAAGTTTAAAATTAAAAAAAACCTGAAACTGTTCAGATGTCTAAAATCGAAAATTTTAATTAACCAGAACCATTGGATTCTATCAAATTTAAAATAAAATAAAAAACCCCAAAACCGGAGAAAGCAAAGAAGAAAGCACACAACACTGGTATAAACTGGGGGTCACCCACAAGAAAAACAGGGAGGCCCCTTCACACCATAACGCAACTTCTCATTGGTTGCATGGATTTCATTTTTTTTCTAAAATTGGCTGCCACTATTTTTGGCCTGGACTAAATAGCCCCTCCTAAAAAGACCCTACCTAATACCCGGACTAATACCCCCATTACAAAACCCCGCCCCCCCCTACTTATATTCTCTTTCATAATAAATCAGTCGGGGTACCTCACAAGTCTGACTTTTTTTTTGTTTTTTTTCGTTTTTTGCAACGAGTCAATTTGGTTGTCCCATCCCCCAAAAAACGAAACTGTGGATGCTCCCAAAAATAGAAGATTTCTATGGAAAAATGGAGTGCCTCCCCCTTTCGGCCCACTGAAAAGAAGTGAAGGACTTTGGGCAAAACATATGGGTTTTAAGCAAGGTACTATTGGAAACACCCTTGGGGAACACATTGGGAACCTGATGAGAACCCATTGGGAAATTGAAGGGAACATGACAAATGAAAAACGAAAAAAAATCCTCCCCCCCTTCCCCCCCCCCCTTCCCCCGCCCCACCCAAAACTTAAAAAGAAAAATAAAATCAAGCTACTTTGAGTGCATGCTGAGGAGCCTACTACCCATTGGCTGCATGAAATTTCTATTTCCAAAACTATTCATCACCATTTTGGCCTGGGCTAATACCCCCATTATAAACTGGGGGTACCCCCTGTAGTTTTTTGAAATTTGCAATATTTTCTATAAAATAGTTTAATTAGTATTGAAGTTGCCAAGGTACTACTAATTAGGGTATTGTGAAAATTTTGAGTTGCAAATGCAAGGATTTTTTGGGGAATTTTTGTTTAAAAATCAACTCCTTTCCCCCAAAAAAAGTCTTTCAAAAATCACCATATTTATATGCATGGTTCAAGTATGCATCAAAAATATATAGAACAAATGTTTAAAGGTTTTTTTTTGTTGAGAGATGTCATGTAGGCAAGCAAATGGTGGAGGCACATCATGAAGAAAAACAAGGATGTAGCCCTCTAGAAGCCAATTTTTGGTACTTTTGATTATGCCTTTAGGTTTGGTTTGATTTTGCTCCAAGCAAAAGGTCGAACTCACATCACCATGGTAACAACTAACAACTACAAAGTTGGATTTTCATTTTCATTTAGTCATTACTCTTTTTTTTTGTTCATAATGGATCCAACAAATCAACTATTGTTGTAGACTAAGATCAATTTTGTCATTAAATAATCCTTGAAATAGCAAAACACTTTTTCTTTTTTTATGAAAGCATAAAACTAAGGTGTTGAAAACCATCACAAATATTGTGGCTAAAAATCCGAATAATTTCATTCCTCACATGAAACTATCATATTAGATCATGAAAAAAAGAAATTCAAATTTATAAAAAAATAATTATTATTCATTTTTTCATTGTGGAATTTGACCCCAGGCTACAATGTTAAAAAAATGTTCATGCAAGGCTCCACATGTCAAAGTTTACTTCATTATTGATCAACACACCTTTGGAGTCATTGGAATGTGCATTACCACAAGGTTCAATATCCAAAAAACATCCCCCAAAAGCTAGTTGGCCTTAGTTTAATTAAGATAGGCAAGGTGGTATAGTAGGGTGAAGATTTAATGAGGTTTTATACTTTTGGTTTAGGTGAGGTGGAAGAAAAAGAGATTTCCATATCTTTGGAGTTGAACTTTTGATCTTCAAGCTTATGTGTAATAGAGCTTTGCATGTATGTGGTCAAGTGCTTTTAGTGTGTGAAGAAAGGCTTTCCCTTTATAGAAGGTGAGTTTAAGTGTACTTGTTGAAAAGTGAAGGAAAATTTTTTAAAAGAGTAAAGAGAGTGGATGGGAATTTGAAATGGAACACTCTTTGCTCTTTTCCTTTTTTTTTCTTTTCTTGTTGTTGAGTGTTGTAGTAGTAAGGGCAACTTCAACACATGTTTGTGAAATACATAATTAAATAAATTTGAAGATTATATTTTGAAACACAAAACCTTTTTTTTCTATTGGGGAGGGTTTTTTTGGGGGGTGTTTGTGGGATACGAGAAAAAGTTTGATTTCAACTACTCAAAACAATTGTTGCCATGTGTTGCATGTCTAGTCAAAGGTGCTTCTTGCATGTTCCAAAATATAAAATTTTAGCCTGTATCTTTTGCTTTTAAGTTCTTCTCGTATAACCTATATAAGCAGCCCAATCGAGGAGATTGCAACATATCTATTATGGGGTTGTTCAAATCTTGATTATTTTTTTGTTTTTGTTTTTTTGGGTGATGGGCCAATCAAAGATGCTCATCACAAAAGGAATTCTGGAGTCCCCACAACTAATCAATATGAATCTCAATATATTATTTTATATTTTTAAATAAGTATCTTCAATTTCTAATGAGGTTATTTGCCCAAGTTGAAAATGGTGACAAATAGTTTTGGAAACATTAATTTCATGCAATTAATAAGAAGGTTCATCGTGCATTCAAAGGGGGGAGGCGTTGTTCTATCTATTGCCAATGTGTTCCATTATGTTCCCATCAAATTTTCAAGGGCTTCCATCAAGTTGACAAAATATTCATACAAATGTTTTTAATAACGTTTTTATTATATTTTACATTTGTGCAACTAAAGTTTAGGCAAGGCAAAGAAAAAATGAACCAATAACATGTTTAGGCAAAAAAAAGGTTTCAAACATTGAGGGACTAAAAATAGAACATTTCTTAAACTTCTAGAATGAATTCCCACTTTGATAGTTGAAAGTCTTGAAATGTTCCAAATTTTTGGAACAAAAGTGCAAGTGGTAAACCTTATCCAAATCAAAAGTTTTTTATATTATTAAAAAGTTCTCAAAACATAGATATCAAAAGTGAACTCACATTCTCCATTTGGAATTAGAAATTATGGTGAAAAAATAGTAATAAATCAAATTGATTATTTGATTCTAACTATTAAAACCCAAGACACATGGGTCAAATGGCCTTTGATATGATAGTGTGTGACCATAGTGTTGGAAATATCCCATTGAGGACTATAATTTTGTAAATAAAATCTCCCCAATTAGAGTTCATATGAAAAAGTTCTAAACTTGCAAAGTTGTAGGATTCATAGTTCAAGAATTTCAATGTAGTTTGCATGATGAGGTTTAGAGTATACTATAACGAGAAGGTGGTGGCCTCTTCCCAAATTTGGGCCATGTGAGTGTAGTGAGTCCAAAGCAAGTTTATGACCTTGTGTTGGTTCCATTTTTTCACTAATCACTTGCATTGTCTAACTTGTGGAAATGTTTTGTTCATGCACTTGTGTTTGTGAAATATGTCACATTGTCTTAGTCATCTTGAGCTTTACACACCCCTCTTTCCTAACATGTGGAATTAAAGAACATGCCACAAGTTTTTATACTTTCTACCTTCTTTTTTATGTTGCCCTTCAAATGTTCATGCCTCAAGCCTTGGGAAGACAATAGAAACATGTCAATATTGTTTAGCCATAATTCAATTTTCATTTATAGAAATTGGCAATAGGTGCCAAAAGGAAGCATTCAACATTACATGTGCCCATAGAGGTTTAAATAAACAATATTGTTTGGTTATTTTTTCCCCTTGTTTGCCTTTTGGCCTAATCCATGTTTTTCCAAAAGGACATGGATGCTACCCACACACAATTTGGACCCATGTTATGCATGATGCGGGTTAGGTGTCCATGACAAGCCCAAACCATGCATAGCAAGACCCAAAATGTGTGTGGATAGCACCAAGATGCGTTTGGGCACCACCAAACACATTATGGATGGGCAAAAAGGTAATCCAAAAAAACAAAAAAAATATAAAACTTGCAATAATAATTATGGGCACATATAATGTTGGGGAAATGAAACACATCTATGTTTTTATTGTTGGGAGGGAAGCTTTTCTAAGCTTTTATGTTGGGCAGTCTTCAACATTCCAAAAAAATCATGATGGGCAATGAATGTGGCTTGTTTTTTTTTAAATTAAAAACACTATGGGTGCACCCTTGATCTAATTAATAAAAAATTGAATAAATACCCCTAGAATCTAATTTTATTTTTCTTTGATTATTTCAATATTATCATTATGGTGAAAAAATATTTAAATAAGAATGGAGCCCCATGAAGAAAACATTTATTTTGAATGTTTATATTATACCCAAAACAACTTTCATCAAATCTAATTAACATCAATTTTGTAACCCCTGATTAAATTATCAACCATAATTCATATGGTTCTTTAGATAATATAATCCATTGTTAATAATTATTAAAGCAATATTTTCATCATAATCTAATTGTGTAGATTTTCCAATAGTCGTTCATGTATTCAAAACCATGTTCAAGTATAGGAATAAAACTTGAACCAATTGTTCAAAGAACAAAGGTTAGAAAACATGGATACCAAATAGGCAACCAAGGATAAGCAAATCAACATATTAAAATGTAAGCTTGAAGATTTCGTAAAGAAAATATTAACTAATTAATTTAATGGGGAGTCACATGTGGGCCATAAAAGTTGGATGAACAATGTAAACATATAACAATCTAAATAGCCTAAAACCTAAACTAGTTTACTTACTCAAACATATTTTCTAGAAACCAAGGTAGCGAGTGAATTACAAACATCCTTTTTTAATTTAAAAAATAGCTATGAAAGTTGTGTTATTCATTATTCCATAATATTTTGTATTTGGAGCTTGTGAAGATGGTGACAAGACAATCTCATCAAAGTTCTCCATTTACTTTTGTTTTTGACAAACACCTGTCTAATAAGTTCAATGTGTGGGAAGCCTTCCTCTTTTGTATTTGGGCAACATGTGTTTTGTTTTGGCTTTTAATTGATTATGTTAATGTTCTAATTGGAGATAAATTTTGTTTGTTTAGTATAAGGACTCTCTTCCTCAAACAATATATTAATTACACTTTTGTAGTGATTATCGTTCATCCTCCATTGAAGATCTAATGTTTAATTTGGATGATGATGGCAAAATAAGGGGTTAGTTGCAATCAAGTTCAATCATGCATGTGAATAATTCAATAGTTTGTGTTCCTTTTTTATTTCATAAATTGGTTTGTACCACAATCATGCCTTCTCTACAAGATTCGATGATCATTGATCACATTTAGCCTAAACTCAAGAATTCTTTTTCTCCCTCACTCTTAGTTAAATTATGCAAGGTTAACAACCTTAAACCATGTACCAATCGACACCATGATGATATATGTAAAAAATCAAAATTTGTATTAGGATTACCAAAAACCTTGTTTTCCATGCCAAAATTAAACATACATAAATACATTACCACTTCAATATCTTGTTTGGGTAACATATTAGGCTTATTTTTTGTTGTCCAATTGAAATATTTTTTATAATGGCATAATTGTCGATTTTTAATTTTGCATGTAAAATTAGTTAAGGATGTAGGTAGTGTTATTCTTGTTGAAACATGAAGATTCCCTTCTCCATGGTTAAATATTCAATTCCCATGTGGATTTTGAGTATTTCAAAATTTGTCATTTAAATTTAAAACTCGAGTTGTTCCTTTAACAAGTTGATTTTTCAAATGTTGCTCTTGTGATGAATAAATCATCAACATAGAGTACTAAAATTATCACCCTCCCATCCTCTATAAGGAAATATAAATCACAATTAACATCATTTCTATGTGTGCCTTGTTTCCTCTAATAATGATTTATTTATCATACCAAGCTTGAGCATAATGTATTTTATAAAAAGCTTTAAATAACTAGTGAACTTTCATATCCTCTACTTCTACAACAAAACCCATGTAGGCTAGGTCATATAAACATTTTCCTTGAAGTCTCCATTAAAAAAGGTGATTTTAACATCAAAGTGGAAGATGTTCCACTTATTGTGACCAACCAATTTGTAAATGTTCAACATATTGTGTTCCATTTCACCACACGAGTGAAGGTCTATTCAAAATCAATCATTTCCTTTTGTTCTAAAGCATAGGTCCTTACCCTTGCTTTAGGTTTGTGTGGTTACATTTAATTTTGTATACCCATTTGGCTATAATTGGTTTATTGCCAAGAGGGAGCTCCATAAAAGACCATTACAATTCTTTCAAATTGATTCAATCTCATGCCTCATGGCTTGAACTTGTCAACCATCCTATTGACATGTCTTTCAAAAGTTACAAGGTTTTTTTTAAAACATTGTTGTTGAGATAAATTTATTAATATTATATTGTTTTTGCATGTGGTGATAGAGCTTGTGAAATCTAATGTTTGATTAATTGAATTGACCTAGGTTATAATGTAGTTAACTATTCATTGGTTGATGGTGTTTTAAGGATTATTGAAGTATATTGAATAATGCTTTAAATGATGTCGTTGGAGGCATGTAATTCACCTATATGGAATATTGTTTGTCATTCTTTTTTGTTGGGGTAGCTATGTCCCTTGACTTTCATTGTTGGATACTTCATTTGTATGATCTACTTTTATGTGAGTTTGTACATTTAACAACTAATTGTTAATAATGTTAGATTGAAGAGGGTTAAACATGACTCTTTCAAATATAAAAGAACCAATTTATCAATCTTTACATTTCTAATAATAACCATTTTCCTCTTGTTAAGATTGTAACATTTTTACATTTTAGATTGTTCATCATCATATCCAACAAAAAATCATTCAAAGGCTATCGGTTCCAACTTCGATGTTTTTTTCTTGATGGCCATGGACATAAACTTTCAAGTGGTGTACATCCAAGCACTTTCAAGTGGTGTACATCAAGTTTTACATTTGTAAAAAGTTCCTTAGGAGTGATTTTATTGTTTGATTAATCAAACATGTATTTAATATGTAATCAATGGTATTCATTGTTTTTACCCACAATCGATTTTGAACATAATTTTATAGCATAATAGAACAAGCATTGTCTAAGAGACACATGTTCATCTATTTTGCAACACCATTTTGTTGCAACATATGACATTGACAAAGTTGATGTTGGATTATAGTCTTTTCATAATTAGATGTAAACATATTTGACATATATTATATCCCCTAATCTAATTGTAGGGTATTGATTATTTTGTTGATGAAGTTTTTTATTTGATTATTGAGTAAAAGAAATTTATTGAACGTTTCGTCTTTTTCAATAAAAAAATAAACCTAAAATTTATGAAAATACTCAAACAATGAAAGTTATGAAGTAGAATGAACCACCTAATGACCTAACTAGGAATGGCCCATAAAGATTGATGTGTACGAATTTAATGATATCTATGATTTGGGTCTGATTTATCATAAAGTGTTTTTGGTATTATGTCCTAAGTTGCATTCACAACACACATGATTAATGACTTCATGTAGTTTTGGGAAACTAGTAACCTTGTGGTTATAAGGAAGAAAATGCAATCATTGATAGTTGAGGTGAATTAATTGTTGATGTTATAATTGGGTGGTCATTGTTTGTTCATCAATAGAGTATTCCATAGTAGGGCATGCAGTTTTGTGATCATTGGCTTTAGGTGAAGCTTGCGAACATCATAGCGGGGTCTATAAATTTTGACACCCATGTTCGCTTATCATTTTATTTTTATGTAATACATCTTTTTGCATCAAAGATGATTATGAAACCTTTGTTTGTTATGGACCTAATTAACATAACCGTTTTCTTAAGACTTAACCATATATTATATTTTGAATGTTTTTTATTTAACCAATAGGTTTTTTTCACCCAAATATTGGGCCAATGCCAATGGGGGAGTTTGTTTGCTAATAGTACAAACAATAAACAAATTTGGAATTTTTTGAAGATTGTTAACCAATGTTTCATTTCTAGTAACATGTTTGGAAACCCATGAATCTACATATGTTCAACAAGGATAAGAATGATCTAAGCATAATAATGTTACCTTCAAATAGATCGTTAATGGTTGGTTGGTCAAATATTATTGTTTTGAGTTTTTTTTTAAAATTACATTGACAACTAAACTATCAAGACTATTGCTCTAGTTTGAATCCATGGTTTACTTCAAAATTTCCAATATCTACTTCACATTCATGACAATCCTTTAGCCAATGTTTGTTGCTTCCACAATAGTTGCATGATCCTAGCTTACATCTCCCATCATTTGTGGAAGGTTTGACAAACCTCTTTGTCCTTGTGAATAAAACCTTTTCATTTACCTTGGAGTCATACTTGAAATGATGGTGACTATCCTTGTGAAGTAGTCTCCTCACTAAGTTGTCAAAATCGAATGGGTTTAAAATTTTGAATATTGTTTGTATGTGTGAATCATAGGAATTAAAAACAATGTTTACAATAATTTCCATGAAATCTACTTTATTTAGCCCCATTCCAATAACAAGGAATTGGGAATGTAAAAACTTAAACTTCTGAATATAACCTTCGATTCATGCGCTCTTTGATATTTTTAACGTGATTTTTTTGTCAAAATTTATTTCAATTTTTACTTCATTTTACTTAAAGGACATTTAATTGTATACTTTACCATGCTTTCACCCTATACCAGTTTTACTGTTACCATTGTCACTAATGGAATTTTGAAAAACAACAAGTTTTCAATGGGCTAATTTGAAATGCCTGAATTTGTGTACATATTAAAAAAACCTTTGAAAAGCCCCTATATCAAATGGATAAATTGGCAAATGTAACAAGTACATTATAATTCATTTTGAATTCAAAAGACATAAATTCTTTAGATTTATCAAGAGTCTATGGTTTCAAGTGGTTCATTATGTATGTAATTCATAAAATTTTATTTCAATACGTTTTTTTTAAAACATGAAAATGCACAATGCATGTATTTTTTCATGCATTATTTCATTTGTGTCCTAATAACTACTTCACTCTTTTCTTGCAACCACCTGCATGGACATGGAAAAAACACATTAACATGTCCATGTTATATAGTAAAATAAAATGTGAATTAACATAATAATTATGAACTATTGGAAACCATATGATAGGAACATATGAGGGAAATTAGAAAATAGGAAGGGGAAAGGATATTATCAAGTTGATAAACCAAATTTGGCTATAGGTCAAAGAGGAAATAATAAAAGTTGAAGAATCATGTTATGTTTTGGTGACTTGTTGGAACTTCTTGTTTTAATATGAAATTTTCAAAAAAGGAATTTTTCAAAATTTGGTGATTTTGGTGCCTTTTTGCCTAATATGTCCTTTGCACCTTGTCACATTGGATTTTTTTATTGCCCCAAGTTATTGGACGTGCATGTGTAGATTTTGGGTGCACCCATCCAATTGACGAGTTGTTTTGAAATTTGCCTATTTACTTATTGGGTTTCTTCTCAAAATATGAATGTTGGGCAACTGATTTAATTATGCCTCTATATCATTTTATTCTTATGGGTTGTCACTTGTTTTTTTGTATCATGAGGTTTCATATCATTATGAAATGAAAAAAACATTTAGATGATTAATTTTTTAAATGAAATTTGTTTGATAAACATACAAATAACTAGATTCAATTTTTTAAAATCTTATTAAAATTAAATTTAAAAAAATATTTGAAAGATTATGAAATGATTGATTAAAATAAAACAAGTTAATTTTTTAAAATTTTAATTTTAATTTTTTTTGGAGATATAAATGTTTTTAATTAATTTGACATTATTTTAAAAACTTCAATAAGGCTTTGATGAAGATTTTGTAACAAAATATAATGAAATGAAATTTTCATTGATTAATTTTTTTGTATTGTTGTTTCATTTTATGTTATAATTTTTTTTTTTGCGCTAAGATAGTAGACATGCATTTATGATTTGAGGTTTTACCAAGCATGTATGGGCCAAACACAATTAGTTGTTGTTGGAGTATGAAAATTTGTTGCATAAAGAAAAAAAGAAAAAAAAGATTGTTAATGCTTACACTTCATTGTTTATTCCATCATTTTGATTGTCCACTTGATGAGTTCATCATTTTTTCAAGTTTTCATTCCTTTCTCCAAATTGAAAGGAAAACTTATATATCCCATAGGCATTTGGAATCAATCCAAATCAAGGGAACATTCCATGTAAAGGAAAAAAAAATGAATTATTTTTAAGTAGTCAAAATTGCCCGTGAAAAAATATTTGGGATTCATTTCTATTTAAAGCTTGCTCACATTTTGAGTTATTATTTGTTTTAGAAATGTGGGGTGAAATCATAACATAGATTACAATGATTTCATTTCCCTAAGCCTTTTGTATATTATATTTTGTACAATAACATTTCAAGAATCTTGTAACTTTAAACACAATGTTTATCTAGAAGTTTTGTTAATGCACAACACTAATTCTATGGGTTTGAGCTTGCATTTAGATTTGGTTTACTTCATTGAGCATAATGTCCAATTTCATTTATATATTTGTAAAAATTATTTAAAAATTAAAGTTAAAACTCAATCAACAAAGTGATTTATCCATGAGTTTCCATACTCAATACCATGATAGAGAAATCAAAATTTCTTATTGGAAGGTAGTTAATTTTGAGGTATTGAAAGCATGCCCAATTCTTTTGGGGTGGCTTTTAAAATTTGGTATATATGAGTAATGTCCTACAAAATGTTTTGGTTATAATGAATTAAATTCATTATGACTAGCTAGAAGTTGGTCATGAACATGAGCTCATATTATTAACACAAAGTTATCGAGTTCACATGTATAATAGTAAATTGACATGCATGGCAATTATTTTGATTTGCACAAGTCAATCATTAACAATTGTTTAAGCAAATAGCTTCCAAACTATTCATTGCAATTTATCACAAATGTGTGAACAAGCTTACATGCATAAGCTTGATTGAATATAGGTTGTTGACAATATTAACATTTCTTGTATTTGAAAAGTATATGTGAATACAATCACTGATGAAATTTGTCTATTATGATGTTGGCACAACAATACCCACAACTACACATAAATCAACACTTATGATATAACTTGAATGTCAAACATACATTTAATATCAAAACACATTAAGTTGTTAACAATTATAAACAAATAAAATGTGTCTATATTTTCAGAATTATTTACATAACACTTGTTGATAATTAGGTGTAATTTAAAAATTGTAACATAATTGTGAAATGACAAGGCATAAACCTTATATGGTTATCATGTTTATATTCATGATCATAAAACAAATGGATTGGACATTTGTTTTATGATCATGAATCAATAACTTCAACAAATTTACACAAAGTTCACTCATATGAATTCTAAAATTATTGCATATCTTTGGAAAAAATAATAATAGGATGTTTGCATGATTGATTAGGAAGTGCATTGATTTAGGACTTCATTACAATATTCATTTATAACATACCCCACTTCCATTGCATGCACCTTGTATTGAATTTCAAATTTAATTGAATTCAAATAGATTGATTGGAATTTTAATTGAATTAAGATTCAATTGAATCGAACTCAAATTCAATTAAAAAGAAATAAAATGCAAATTGATGGAAAAGATATTGAAAAGTTGCTTATGAATATGGTGTGAAAAAGGAGAGTAAAAAGACAAATATCCAAAAAAACACCTTTCCATGCCTCTTAGCTTGGCAATGAGCTAAAGAGATTATAGACTAAAATTTGGTAAAATGAAACAATATGAAACTTTATAATTGTCTTACCTACACCGATTTTAATGAATTGTCATCATTCAAAACTATGTAAGAAAACAAACAATTACATAAACACAATTATTCAAAAGACAATCTTGGAACAATGTAATTAGAAAATAATAGTGGGAATACATAGTCTAGATCAAAATGTAAAAGATAAATTAAAAGAGAAAAAAAATTGAAAAACCCACAAAATGAAAAGGACAAGAACCCTAAAGAAAGGAAGGGGAGCAAGGTTTAGGAAAGGATGACAATTTGCCATCATGGTCATGCAAAATGATAACAAACCATGTTATTGTTGAATGTAATTATTAATGTGTTACAAATAAGACCATAGGATGAAACTTGACATTTATGAAATCAAGATGAATTTGAGATGATCTACTTGAGATTAATATGACATTTTCATTAATGGCACACAAATAAGACCTTAGTATGAAGCTTCACGCTTATAAAATGAAAATCAAATTGAGATTATCTACTTGAAATTAATATGACATTTTCATTAATACGTCACAAATAAAACCTTAATGTGAAGCTTCACACTTATGAAATGAAGATCGATTTGACATGATCTACTTGAGATTGATATGATATTTTCGTTAAATGTGTCACAAATAAAATCATAGCATGAAGCTTCACACTTATGAAACAAAGATTGTGTACTTTGAGATTGATACAACCTTTTTGTTTGAGATCTAAGCAATGCATTTTTGATCTTAAGTCAAATTTCAAAGCTTTATCTCTCTCTCGTTTCTCCATGATGTGCCGTTTCTAGATGTCAATAAGATTAATTTGGCAATAAGGCTTTTAAGATCTTTTGATTTATTTATTTATTGATAGTGGGATACTCACATACCTATTTTGATTGTAGATTCCATTTTATGTATAGGGCATT
Organism: Sphagnum tenellum; assembly: GCA_963921925.1. NCBI lineage: Eukaryota > Viridiplantae > Streptophyta > Sphagnopsida > Sphagnales > Sphagnaceae > Sphagnum > Sphagnum tenellum. The sequence continues at coordinate 9,586,756 of OY998148.1, forward strand.
AAAAAAAAGAAGCTTGTCATCATGAATTACAACCACTTTTTTTAATTAAAAAAATTAAAAAATTGGGGTTGTTTTGGTCTGAAGATTGGAAAAGAACCCAAAGAGTACAATCCTAAATAATTTTATTTAAAATTGATTCCTAGGAAGATTGAAGGAGAAAAACATAGGAGCAAAGAAAAGCTAAGATAGAGCATTTGGGCATGACACACCCACCCTAAATGGGTGCGTCATGCCCAATTGCTCTAAAAGTTAAAAAGAGATAACACACTTTAAAAGAAAGGAAAAACAAAAAAGAGAAAAGAGAGAAAGAAAAAATAATATTTTAATTTTAAAAAAATTAATTAGGTAGCAAGTCACGACAACCAAAATGGATTGCATGGGTAAAACACTCATTGGACTTGACTTTATTATTAGAGGTGGGGTTTTTGTAAATAGAAAATAAAAATTTAATGAATAGTTTGTTTGTTTATTTTATTTCTGGGAAAAAACAAAAACATTTTTTGCACGGGTATAGTAGTCAAGTGGGACAGGCTCCAGAGTCCTTACTTACGTTGTCCTTTCTGCAAGTGGGCTCGCCTTCATAGGCTACACCCTCCCTTTGTGCAAGTGGGCTAAGTAGACTCACTGGGCTCCAGCCCCCCCCCCCCCCCCCCCTCGCCCCCCACACCCTGTTCTCTGTACCGCTGCGACTGCTCCGGAAACTTCGTCGTCTTGCACTGCCGTCGTCGCCGTCGAGGATTTGGTTCTTGTTGCGCAATAAGGAAAAATTGTTGTGCGCGAATAGTTTTTTTTTTTGGCAACTTTCCCCCCCCCCCAACCTTTTCTTTCGGCGTTTCGATCTCGGAATTGTGCGTGGTTGTGGTGGTGGTTGTTTTTGTAATTTTAAAAAATAAAAATAAAAATTCTTTGCTTTTTTCTTCCGCGTTTTGATCTTTTTTGCGAGATTTGTGAAATCCTGATGACGCTGACGGAAAGTTGTTGGAAGCCAACAAAATTGCCAGATCTGTCTACTGTGTGATTCTTCTCCGCCCGCCCTCCTGTTGTTGTTGTTGCTACTGCTGCTGAGCGGTTTCCAGTTCTTTGTTGGACGCCGCTTTCGATCGTTCGTTCAAGGATTCTCGTCTCTCTGGTGTTCTTGGTGCTGGCGGTGTCATGCGTTTTTCCAACTATCTGCTATACGAAGTTTGTGTGGCAATCCGTTTGATTAACGGATTTCTTCGCTGAAGGTAAACTTTAATATCGTCTCGTTTTGGGATTCTTTTTGGAGAATGGGGGAAGAGGCGCCTGGGGAGACGGGGGCGGCAAGGTTTTCCTTCCCAGCTGTTTTGTTTTGTTGCATCGAAAGTTTTTTTGTGCTATTTGTTTGCGTGTGTGTGTTCGGGGTCTTTTGGAGACCGTAAAATTCCTTCGCTTATTTGGCCACGGTAAGTGCGTAGGTAGAGAGACTAGAGACATCAGTTTCTTTGTCTGTTGATCTACACTCTGCTTTGTTCCTTTTCCGCGGTCTTCTTGACCACTTCAAATTTTTTATCGAGCACTTCTTTTGGCGCAAGTGTACGAAGATGCGACATCCAAAGCCTGTGGCAAGCTAGCTTTACCTTCTATTCGAGGCGTTTGTGTGTGAGGGTTCTGCATTGACTTGTCTTCGTCTCCAAGCTTTCCTTGGAACTTCTTTCAAGTGTTTGGAAGAGAGTCAGTCAGTCTACAGTCGTAAATCTCTAAAGATCTACGATCAGTCTACAGGCTTTTTACTCTCTTTTCCTCAGAGAATGTACTATCAAACTTCTCTTTTTCTTAGAAGGATGTACAAGGGATACTTTGTTGCGTGAACCGTTATGATCTTTGTCACGATAGTGGTAGGTGTTTTGAGGATCTTTTCCTTGTTTCGTCGCTGTTTCACCTCTGTCTTCGAGTATCTTTGCATCGCGGAGGGGGATTTGCTCCGGCGTTTTCAGTCTCTTGGAGATTCTTCTAGTGGCCTGGAAGTTTGACGGTGTTAAGAGGGCACTGGTTCTGTGCTCCAAAATATCGTAGGGTGTTCTTTTTGTTGCAAGATCCAGCTCTGAAAGTAGTGTCCTGTGTCTATCTTCTGTGTGAGCAGATTATATTTCCTCTATTGCCCTCAGTGTTGAGTGCAACCTGTCCAGCAGATTGAGAGGTGTCCAATTTGCCCATTGTTGCAATGGTAAGCTGATTTTTTCCCTTTGCTGTTTTAAGCCAGATGCACTGGCATTCCATTTTGCCTTCTTTGTATCAGAGACCTGGCTGTTGCAGACTGTGGCATCTTTGTGTATGCATTTGAGTGTCCTTGGACAGAAAGATTGTTTCTTTGAGTGGATCTGTGTGAGACTCCAAGATGGAAGCAAGGACACTACTGTCTTCCCTTTTGTTGTTCAAAGAGTTGGATTAGGATAGTCCATTTTTACTGCAGAAGTCTGTAGATGTTGCTAGGAATTGGTTCTTCCATTTTTGAAGCATCAGTATGAGTGCCCCCCTGCAACATGTGATTTCATCTTGTTGCCTGCTTTTGTTCACTGTCATAGCCAGACCACAGCTGAGTGATAGCAGTCAGATTTCTGAGGCCTTTCATCTCCTCTGATCCATATTTTTGTTGTTTTTGCAGTCTTATTCACCAAGGCAGAGGTATTACTTCTCCTGTATCTTCCATTCTGCCTGTTGTAATGGGTTGCCTCGATGCTCCCAATATCAGCATGTTCTGAGAAGTTGGTGTTGTTCTGTTAATACTTGCCTTTGTGCCACCTTCCGGTAGGAAAATTAGAATAGGAACATCTTCTGATGTCAGTCTAGCATCTTGCGTTTTGGATTGGGTGTCTCTTTTGCACTATGTTTCATTTGCATGATCACTGACCTCAATAGATTTCTGCAGGTATTCCCCACCTCCTAGGCGCTCCTCAAGATCGAGGTCAAGGAGCCCTGCAAGGTGACTGACTTCAGCTATACCACCTTCATTGTTGCTCTGAAATTTTCATCTGTTTTTGTTTGGTTGGTTGTCAAGTGCACTACAGTGTCAGTGTAGGCAGTTCTCATTCTTGAGATCTTCTGCTGTATGGCATAAGCCATTACTACAGCTTGCATCAACATGTCTAGTTGTCCTATGATGCAGAAGCTACAGGGAGAGGCATGAGAATGTGGAGAATCCAGGAAACAATCTCTATGTGACCGGTTTGTCTATCCGGGTAACAGAGAAAGATCTTGAGAAGTACTTTGCCAAAGTGGGTGAGGTAAGGCTACAAGTCAAACTTGACAAATTTGATTGGTCTCAGTGACATAAAAGCAAGTGTCCAACCATGTGATTTGTGAGAATCTTTTGGTGGCTTCCAGGCCTCCCAACAGTACAAGGGGCTTTGTCTGTTTACCAGGTTGAATTTGGACTGATTCCAGGTTTTCTGAACCTTCAGGTTATTGAGGCTCGTTTGGTGGTTGATCCCCGGACTAGGGAGTCGCGTGGTTTTGGCTTTGTCACCATGAGCCGAGTCAAAGATGCAGATCGTTGCATCAGGCATCTGCATGGGTCCACACTTGAAGGTCGAATCATTACAGTGGAGAAGGTAAGAACTGCATGATTGCAGACTAATGGAAATTTTTGGTGGCAGCATGGTATTTACAGTCATGAGAAACTTCAGCTGGGATGCAAGCAGAGGGAGTATACTGGTGTGGCTCTCTCCCTTGGAGTGTTGGTTGCTTGACCATGTTCATGTGTCTTATGCCAAGCCTGGTTTTCCTTTGCAATTTCTTTGTGAGGGATAACAGGGTTGGGACTGGACAATCCTTGTTCTGTCTGATGTGTAGTCTTTTCAAAAGGTTTAACAACTTATGAGGCAAGGCGAAATGCTGAAGAAACTTATCAAGTCAGCCATCAAGTGTCAAAGGTTTGCTACTTTAGTTGGCAAATTGTCACCTCTCAGCTCGACTTTGAAATTTCAAATTCAAGAAGAAGCAGTCCCCAAGCCAAAGCTCAAGTCAATCCAACCTAACCAACTATTACACCAATGTTGTGCGACATTCTGAAGGCAATGGTCAATTTGAAGTTACCAAATCCTAGACAAATTCGAGTCAAACTCAAGTCAATTCAAGATGTCCTTCCCCAAATTCAAGTTACAAGGCTATCAACTGTTTCCAACACACACCTGCCAAAGCTATTGTAATATTTTGTGGAAGCAGGCGTGTGATATTGCTTTAGCTTGACCTTGTTTGGTTGTGTAGAAAGTCCAGTCAAGTCGAGTGCAAAATTCAAGACGAACTCAAATTACCAAATACTAGACAAATTCAAGTCAAACTCAAGTCAATGTGAGACAAACTCAAGTCAAATTTTGTTGTCCTTCCCCAAATTCGAGTTACAAGGCTATCAACTTTTTCCAACATACGCCCACCAAGCCTAGTGTAATTTTCTGTGTAAATTTTGTATGTTATATTGCTTTGGCTTGACCTTGTTTGGTTGTGTGGAAAGTCCAGTTGAGTCGAGTGCGAAATTGAAGACGAACTCAAATTACCAAATCCTAGACAAATTCAAGTCAAACTCAAGTCAATGCGAGACAAACTCAAGTCAAATTTTGTTTTCCTTCCCCAAATTCGAGTTACAAGGCTATCAACCATTTCCAACATACACCCACCAAGCCTAGTGTAATTTTCTGTGAGAATGTGCATGTGATATTGCTTGAGCTTGACCTTGTTTGGTTGTGTAGAAAGTCCAGTCAAGTCAAGTGCAAAAGTGAAGACGAACTCAAATTACCAAAACTTAGACAAATTCAAGTCAAACTCAAGTCAGTGCAAGACAAACGCAATTCAAATTTTGTTGTCCTTCCCCAAATTCGAGTTACAAGGCTATCAACTGTTTCCATACGCTCCTGACAAGTGCAGTGTGATTATCTGTGTGAAGGGTTTGTTTTAGTTTGATCTTGTTTGGTTGTGTAGAAACACACTCCTGACAAGTGCAGTGTGATTGTCTGTGTGAAGGGCTTGCTTTAGTTTAACCTTGTTTGGTTGTGTAGAAAACCAAGTCAAATCAAATGCGGAATTGAAGACAAATATGTACCAATTTCTAGGCAAATTCAAGTCAAATCAAGACAAACTCAAATCAATTTTTTTGTTATCCTTCCCCAAATTCAAGTTACAAGGCTATTGACTGTTTCCAATGCCCTCCTGCCAAGCCTGCTGTAACTTTCTGTTGGAAGGGAGGGATCTGTTTTAGCTTAACCTTGTTTGGTTGTGTAGAAAGTCAAGTTGGGTCAAGTCGAGTGCAAAATTGGCAACAAGCTTGCAGCATGCCAGATAGGCCTCAAGTCAGTAGGCACATCTGTCTGGCATCACCTGCATACAACTCCAGTCGATAAATTTATGAGCACTTCACAACCCTATGTTTGGTGTGAATTTTCTGCACTCTGGTCTGCCTGTCAAAGACATGTGTAACCATGCTGAGAATGGCTAAGATTAACAGAACTACCCACTCTGCCAACATGCTGCTTGCTCTTCTAATGTTCTTTGGAGACACAGGGCTCAATGTGAGCAGTGTTTAAGAGCTGGCTTGTTTCATGTGTGTGCAGGCAAAGCGAAGGCGTGCACGAACACCCACTCCAGGCCAGTATCTTGGAGTGAGGAGCCTTCGGAGTACCCGTGACTTTGGTCAGTATAGGATGTAAACCAGTTTCTTTTCTTTGAGTTTGTGTGAGTCTGTGCAAGTTGTCAGGGCAAGTTTTGAGCAAATTATTATATACTCATCTATACCCTCTGGCAGGTGATGATTTTGTGTGGATTAATGGCAACTAGTCACTGCCTATGATGTCTGCATGACTTGCTTGTATTTGAACCCTCTGCTGCTAATCACATACACCTTCTATATGCAGGGTACTCGCAAGGGAGACATGGAGAACGAGGCAGCTATGACGATACAAGGAATGGTGGTTCTTCAAGAGACTCTCGCTCTCCATATCGTAATGGTCCAGATTCTCCTTATCGTGGACGCAGTGGTTACCACCATGATTCACAAGACAGACATGTGGGACGAGGTAGTTATGATGATTCTCCACGAGACTCACGCTCCCCATCCCCTAATGCACGGGGTTCTCCATATAATCGACGAAGCAGATATCGCCACAGTCATGGAACTCCCTCTCGGTCCCGATCGATCACTCCAGTATACACCAAAGAGCGTCGTTGAGGTCATTGCTCTGGGAAAGGTCCTTGGTTGACAGATGTGATCCATATACCTGTGTATCATACTCTTTTCCTTATGACCTGTTCTCTTTTCTCTTTGGGGGAAAGAAAATTCTACGATATGTTTTGCTCCGTGGCATGTGGATGTAAGGATGGGAGGATGCAGTCTGTGCATGTCTCCTTTCTTGCAGACTGCTATCTTCTGTTATTGTTTTGATTGCAGTCATCGTGTTGTTAAATGTAGCAATTTTAAAGTCAGCAAGAGTTGTGAATCTTATACATAGTGTTTGGTATTTGGAAGCATCTTTAGAGATTTCTTCGTTTGCTGGCTGTGACCATAGGTTTGAAGTTTGTCTTGGGCAGACACTGAAGGACTACAACATATGTTGTGTGTTGTGTTTCCCTCTTGTATTTTCAATAAAGCCTGGTTTTTTTGCACATTTGCTCCTTCCTCTCAATGACCCCCTTGCCCATGCACAACTATTGTTCATGCCTCCCCTCCCTCTGCCCTTCTGCAATTCTCCTGAATCTCCTTCCAAGCCTAAGTCCTGCTCCTCGTCCCTTGCACCCCAGGCCTATACACTGTTGAGGTTCTAGAATAATAGTTTCTGCGTGTGAGGAATCAGGCACAGGAGGAGCATGGAAGAAGAGGTGAAAGCCATTGCTGTTGTTGCAATGACACAGCTACCTTGGGTGTGCACAGAGGTGTTACATACATTATCCTCCATACCAATCACAGCTTTTTAACATAATTTGTCACATAATTAGAGAGCATGATGCATTGCATTGCCACTGTCATTGGTTGGATGTTTGTTGATTCGGGGGATGCTCAATAGTCCAGCAAAGTGTGCAGGTGTTTCATCTCCCGGTTCTTGAAGCATAGTGGTGTTCAATAGTCCAACAAAGTGTGCAGGTAGCATAGTGATGTTCAATAGTCCAACAAAGTGTGCAGGTGTTTTATCTCCCGGTTCTTGAAGCATAGTGTGTCTCAGTGCAGGGTCCTCATTAGTAGTATGATCTCTGAGCATTTGAAATACAATCCGAGGTGCAGGATGAAGCCCCAAGGATGCGGGCATGCCCAAAAGGAGCCCAGGATGAGGTGGTAACCAAGTCCTGCCCCTCTGTGTGGGAATGTTCTGCACCTGTAGGCTTTACCAATTGTAAAGCATGAGGTAAACATCATGAACTTACATACATCAAAGATTAAAATCACTCTAAATCCAATAGCTTTTGTACTTTTGGGCTGAAATTGTCAAACAGCAAATGTGCACACCACATTGTTAAGGGTTTTGCAGTGGTACCAAAAGTGCATGGGCCTCATGGTTTGGAAGGGTGGTGGCAAGATCACAAGCAAACAAACAAACAAGAATCTTAGTATATATAAACGTGGAAAATGATTCTTTGTGTTTATAGTAAAACCAAAAGCTTGTTGTCATACTACCTCTTACTTCTACTTGATAATCATCACCTTCCACACCCTTTTGAAACATAGCCTTGGTCAGTCCTGTGCAGATTGCACAATCAGCTTGCACAAAAACCTTCATATTTTGGCCATTTGGCAACTGTAGATTTTTCACTCACACAATTCTTTTTAGATGTATGACAATCTAACTTAACCCTAAATGGGGTGTCAAGATTTATACCCACTCTGCACATTTTGTTCAAGTAACCAATGGCTATTAGATGAAATTTCAACAGTTGGGTTTTATCCCACTTAAGTTTTCTAACTCCCAAAAACACTCGGAAATAATCAAATTTGGAGAGATTTTGCAATGTACTGATACCTGAGAAGTAATAGTATGAGGATTAGAAGGCAGCTAGGTTTTTAATTTGATATAACAGAACTCTGAATTTGCAAGGGTCTTTTTGCAGCCAAAATTGCAGGTAAAAGAGATTTTATGTTTTGTCATTATGCATCAAGTGCATTGAATTGCTTGCTTTGTACACACTCAACTGCCCTACCTGCTTCATGTGTGGCTTTTCCTAGCTCCATTGTAAGAGGGCAATGGTCACTGCCGTAGAATCCTGCACCAGCCCACTTGCTGCTTCTGGATGAGAGTGCCCAAGAAAGAAGGCAACAGAGATACAACTACAAGACCAAATGATTTCTCAACCTTTGGTTCAGAAAGAAGAGCCTCAGAGTGTTGCAGTGGTTGGTTTCAACTTCCAACTGGGAAGGCTGGCTGGCTAGAGAGTGAGGACTTGCTGGAATGTCATGGGAACAACCACCACCCACAATCTCAACAAGCAAGAGAAATGACCACATTACATACATACCTTCACGGTCAATTCCATGGCCATGAATTTCACTGCTGATGAGACGATCAAGCAGCTTGCGTGACAGCAGAAAATAGTCGATTCTCATGCGCTTTCCACGATACCTGTAAAGGAAGACACAAATCAAAGATAAGTTTGCTGAGATATAATCAAGTTAGACTATATAGTCTGTCTTTGATGGCAGCTGGCTGATTGCTGATCAAGAGTTAGACTATATTGTACATATGTGAGAGAAGGTGGCAGATTGCTGATCCATCTGTCTAAATTTTATATTGCATGGAGATCATACCTCCATGTGAACAAACCCTCCTGCAGTGCAACTAAATGGCTAAAATGACCAACTGGATAAAGCAGACTTGAAGGTAGGAGCTCACTTTCCAACTGGATTGCCTGACCAAGTGAAGCCATTATCCATTTCCTGTTGCTTGTGCAACCATCGATATGTATCCACCAAATCACCACTGTTCACAATAGGTACAACTTCAGGAAACCACCTATGTGCATTTCTGCACATACCTGGGCACAAAAGTAAGGAGAGAAGGGGGAAGATATGAATCAAACATGTGAAGGCATCAATCACCTTGCAGCAAAGATTGATCATGACAAAATGATGGAAACCACAATATAGAACTCACTCTGTTAAGCACTGGGCAAACCGTTGCCTCTCACCAAGAGTGAACCCTGGTTGCCCACAATCCTGTGTCCATCAAGTGTAGAACAAAAGTCAGTACTGTGGACACCAACATCACGAATATTGAACGTTTGTTATCAACTAATCAATATCTCGACTGGAGAATTTCAGACCCGACTAAGATAAGAGCAAGAGAAAATCAAGAGTGGTGGGAATCTGTGTACCTCGGGATTTGGTGGAGTGTAACCCTGAAGTTTAGCATTGCGGAAGAAATCTGGATGGCTTACATCTATGTCCTCATGGCTGCATCAGAAACCCAGAGAGAGACATTAAGAAAGCAGATTGTTCTGAGATCAGAAACAAATTCACATTTAAGTGACACCAAAAACAATGACATGTTCTTTATTATCTGCTTCTCCTTTGAAAAATATAAGGGACCAAAATGGATTGATCCATGCAAACAGTCAGTGTTGGAAATGTGTACCTAACATTAAGGTCTCCGCACCAGACTAGGGGCTTGTTGGAAGGACGAGTGACAAATTCAAGCATTCTTTGGTCCCAGGCTCTGCGTCTTGGGAATCCCATATCTTCATCTTTCCAACCATTGTTTGGTACATATGTGTTTAGTAAACGAAAGCTGTGAAACTCTGCCAGGATCACTCGTCCATCCACTTCATGTTTTGTCTTGCTACCCTCTACTGCCACACAACCCCCAAGTAATAAAATCTACCAGATGTCATAACTTTCCTTTCTCTTAAGAGCGTCATGATCACAAAAACCTTGACCTAGAAAAATCCTGAGTGCATTTTTTTCAGCTGCAGAGCTAACCAAAAATCAGGTGATTGTAACAGCAAGCAGATGGAGAGAACCTGATTGATCCAAGGAGAAACAGACAGAAAGAGGTGTGCAGCAATGCTTCACAAGAAGGGCAGTTCCACCGTATTTGCTATCAGCCAGTGACCACCAAACAGCATAATCTGAAAGTGGTGGCATAGACAAAGCCCGCATCATTGCCTGCAGGGAAATGCAAATAAAAAACAACCATCCCAAGACTTCACTTTCTCAAACTAGGAAGTCGAGATGGTGAGCCTTGAAACCTAATCCTAGAAAAAAAACCCCTAATCCACTGTTTCTCCCTTTGATGTATTGTCAAGGAGATGAAAAATGGATAGAAAAGCCAGAAGTAGCAAGAGACAGCGGCAGTGGCGAAACCTGTTTGTCTTCTCGTGCTGCATTGGTATCATCTTTCATTTCTGCTTGGTTCTTAGGTTCACCTTTTCTCCCTGCTGCAGGTATCCGAACCTCCTGTTCTCCCATCATCTCCCCCCGCCCCAAAAGAACGACCACCAACTATTTCAACCTAAACGCATTTCTGTGCTTTTCAGATGGTATTTTCTGAAAGCACCAGATCCTCCTCAATTCTTGCAGCATTGTGTGTGCTGAGAAACAATGAGTTCCAGTTGCTGTGGGAGGAGCTTTACCGAGCCAAACTGCAGATGGTGAGCAGATTTTCAGAGAGAGAGAGAGAGATGGTAGTTTTTTTCACCTGGATAGCAATGACATCAGGATCAAGACGGTGAAGTAGAGACAGCACTTCATCTCTGTCGCTCTTCAAGCGAAGTAAGAAGCTGTTAGCATTCCATGCCATGAATTTGCTGGGTTCTCGTTTCTCTGCTCCGCCATCAGCAGCATACCCACCACCATCAGCAGCAGCTTGTGACAATGCTTGCTTCTTGAACGACCCATCTCGCTCCACTGCCTTGAAAAACCTCTTCATCTCTCCTTCTCCGTCTCCTTCTTCAAACTCCTTAAACCCACTGCTACCTCAATCAATCCTGTAAACATGCTTCTTCAAACCATTTCAAGACCTCCTTAAACCCTTGGAAGAACTGTCCACTTCTGAAGGACAGAATCTTGGAATTCCCAGATAAATCCAGAAGACAATAAGACTTACACACCCACAATCTCATCAATCTCGGAAAACGAAGTATGTAGTCATCTGCCAGACACAACCAAAAAGCTTTTTGTGATGGTGGGTGATGTCACGAACATTGGTGAAAGGCAAAACCCTAGTGGCATTGGGAAGGAGACAGCAGAAGAAGAAGAAGAAGAAGAAGACAGCAGTAGCTGCAGCAATTTAGCTGAGAGCTTGCTGTGGTGTAGGTGAGCATTGGGTCCTTGGAAAGTAGACAGAGTTCTTTGGATCACTTGTATTGGGGCCAATGAGAAAAAAAAATTGTGCAGAAACTCTTCTTTTGACTGCAACCAGGGCATTCTTCCTTCGTGTTCTGATCATGTTTTCTTCTTTCGGTTCTTAGTTTACAAAACTGTGTCTATCAAGTGTGATAGATGATGGGATTGATGAGATTTTTTGTCATAGAGATGATATGCCTGTGAGAGGAGAAGCAGACTAGTTTGTAAACAGTATTTGCTCTTGAGCTAAATAGCTACACATATTAGAATGCACATCTCAAATGGGTGATGCCATATCCAAGCTCTAACTGACACATCCCTCTGAACTGTGTGTTTTTCAAGGTGCTTAGATATGAAGATGTCCTCAAACAAGCCATGGGTTGTGAAGGCCGATGTTTTCCCAAGCTCACAGAGAAGATAGATCAAGGGCTGGCATTGCTGCACTTGGTGCTCAGGAATTCTGCTAACCCATGTCAAGCATTTTGAGTGGTTTTAAGTCTGCTGGACACTAGTTGAAGAGAGCTGTTGTTTCTGCTGTTGCAGCTTGTGAGATGAGATCGCCAGTTCTTGGTCTGCTGACAAGTTTATCTTTCTTTGCATACATGCAGAAGGCAGGGTGCAGATAGTTTTCAACATTGAATCTGTATCACATTCTTAAAGCAACAGGAAAACTTCGACCGCAATTTTTCAGCAAGCACCCAAAAGGCATAGCTAATCAAATAAGTGAATACCTAGTATCCTGATTCAATCTGCAACAAGCATCTGTGAGAGTGAGCTAAAATGGAAATGAAGCTTGTCTGAAAATAAACACTTTTGCAAGGGAAAACCAATCCATTGATGCAAATCACTGGGAAGTCAGACAATGCTCAATCAAGTACACACACTATTCTGACAATAAACTGTAAACACACATACAAATCTGGTTGCATTACAGATTCTGATGAGATTCAGTGTATGATGCTCTATATGAAAAGAAACTATTTTTCTTGCAATTTTGACTACTTTTGTTTGTACAAATCTCTAGAACACTCTCTTGTGCAAGCCTTCAACAATGGGCAGACGCAGTCTGTTGCAATAGCCATTCAAAGAGAAGTGCCATTCAGACAATTGCCATGTTAATTCATATGGCCAGCTTGCCCTTGCAGTAAACCATTACGGATCTGCTCTGCAACATCACGCACAGCACCAGGACCATGTGGGATGAACACCGTGGAGTTCCTGGAGCTTGCACCGATTTCTTTCATAGTGTCAAAGTACTGTGTCACCAACACCATGTCCATAACTTCCTTAGGTGTTGTCCCTGGAACATTGTCTGAGAAGGCTAAAACGCTCTCCCGCAAGCCATCAACAATTGCCTGACGCTGACGTGCAACACCCACTCCTGAAAGATACTTCGCCTCTGCCTCCCCCTCTGCTCGCTTCACCTGAAGAGTTTTCTCTGCCTCTGCCTTCTCCTGAGTAGCCACCCTCAACCTTGCAGCTGCAATCAAGAAAAAGTGCACTTATTTGGTTTACAGATCTTCACAATCTATAAATTGCGGGTTCTTTCAAGATAGCTCTGGTCAAGAAAAACTTGGCTTGCTGAAGAAGACCATCTCTCTCTCCTGATTTGTATCAACTACTAAGTTGACATCAATTTGCATTAGAGATTAGATCTTGAAGAGCAGCCAGTTTAACATTGAACTGGAGCATGGGACAAAAGGACATAAGAGAGAGACAGGAGTCTCCTCACCTGCATTGATTTCGTTCATGGCCCGCTTGACAGTCTCATCAGGTTCAATGTCAACAATGAGAGTCTGCACAATCTCATACCCATAAGTCCGCATGGCCTGCAATATTTTTGTCAGCAAAAAAAAAAACTGTCAGAATCATCTATCAATTGCTACATATACCCACATCTTCCATTACTCCAGCTAGGGTTGGAGAACTTAAAGCATTCTCAAACTGCTGCCAGGTGAAACAAAAATGGTTGCTATCAGAAAGGAATAAAGAAAATTGACCTTCTCAAGTTGTTCTTCCACATTCTTTGCAATGTCATTCTTCTGCTCAAAAACATCATCAAGAAGCATCCTTGGTACACTGGCCCGCACAACTGCTCACAAACAAACAACAACATTCTGCTAACAATTGAAACCTGATCACATGAGGAACATATATATATTTATAGTTGCCGTTTTGCTTGAACATAAGGCCTACTCATTGAAATCTGATACCGAATACATCAACTGTTTGCAACAAGGACTGCTATACTTACCATCAAACACATATGATTTTATTTGTTCCCGTGGATTCGTGAGCTTGTAGAAGGCATCTTCAGCAGTCTCAATGTGTGCTCGATATTGCACTGATGCCACCACAGTCACAAAGACATTGTCCTGAACATCACAGACACACAAACCCCGCAATTTCCTACCCCTGAGCTCTGATTCATCCTCACAAGACCACTGATAAAAGATCCAAGCAGGCAGGCAGGTGGGTGGGCGGGGGATAGGGGGGAAAAAAAACACCAGACCTTGCTCTTGGTTTCGCATCGGACATCAAGCTGCTGGACGCGAAGGGACATAACACCTGCAACGTTGACACCGCAGCACCATGGGACACAATGGCAACCAGGGCTAAGCACAGTACTGAATTTTCCAAATTTTTCCTTGACAGCAACAGTGGATTGGTCCACCTGGTATAAACCACACACCTGCCCCATGTCTCCTCCACCCCACCAGGTCTGAGATCTGCACAACAACAACAATAACAACCCATTTTCAGCACTCGGATGATGCACAAAAATCTGGCATAAGTAAGAAGAAGAAGATGTGAACTCCAAATCATCTGAAAGCCCTTTTATCTCAAGAAGCTGGGAGACATGGGATGTGTACCAAATGTGGAAGAAGACTGATGGGACTGTAAACCCCATCAGTCCCAACAAAGCAAGAGAAAATAAAATCGCAGGCAATTAAACCCAAAGGCTGTTGTTTCACCCAAAGATGAAAAGAAGTCAGACACAGTCTCAGTCTGTCTGTCTTTTCTTTGGCAGGAAGCAGGATTCCAAATTTTTTCCTTCCAACCCAAGGAAGAAATCTTGAAGCGGACTAGTTAGAAACTCAATCAGCAACAATTTGCAAGTATTGAATTCATGATGCACTTAAAAAAGGGTGAAGTCAAAAAAAAAAAAGGGATCATCAATCCTTCCTGTTTTTCTTTTTTTCCTTTTGTGGCCAAGCAAAACTACTCTACTCACCATCATCAACAAATGAAAAACTATACAAACCCACTGAATCTCCTTTCACCAAAAAAAAAAGAAAAAGGAGGGTATAACCATGGAGAGTTTGTAGACAAAAACTCCACACAATAACAATTTGAAGAAGGAAGGCTAGGAGGGTTCAAACACAAAAACCCAAAACCCAAAAAACACCCATGGCAGGAAACTGAGGAGAATCATGAATTTGGAGAGAGAGAGAGACAGAGAGAAAGAGTCTCAAAAGGGAAGAAAAGGAATGGAGTTACCTTCTTCTTCTTCTTTTGTTGTGAGTGCAAAAGAAGCCTGTGTTGTGAAAACCTTTTATTGTTGGGAAGAAATTGGGGATGGCTCTTGGTGGAGTGAAGGTGTGGTGGATACTGGGGTGTGTTTTTGTAGTCTCTGAAATTCTCTTCTGTTGCTGCTGCTGCTGATGATGCTGCTATTGCTGGTGGGCCTTCTTTTATTAGAGATTACAACGACAACAACAACGACAACCCACATGCGAATCTCAACCAACTGGAGTGTCCAAGTAAGTTTAAGGAGTGAAGAAAGTTAGCTGCTGCTGGGCTCGTGTGTTTGCTGAGAGTCTTCCTGTCGGTTCTCACGCTAGGTACCTTCCAACTAAAGAGTCCCTGTTCCAGTCTGACCCCTATCTACCTACCTACCTACTTCTTTATCTACCTACTTACCTACCTACTTACCCACCTACTTACCTACAAGTATGTGTGTGTGTTTATTATTTTTAAATTCTTTTATTTTGCCTAAGTGGCCATCATCCAGACAAAGATGTAAGAAGAATGGCAATCATTCAAATGAAGATGTGGAAAGAATGGCAATCATCCATATGAAGATGTAAGAAGAATGGCAATCATCCATATGAAGATGTGGAAAGAATGGCACTCATCCATATGAAGATGTAGGAAGAATGGCGATCATCCATACCAAGATTTAGCCAAATCTAACTATAAACCAAATGTGAAGTGCAAATCTATAATCAACTTTCTATATATTCACGGCTATACACTGAGAAAACAAATATAGAAATATGGTGATTTTGGGAGGGGGGAGGGAGGGGCAAGGGGAATGTTTTTTTTTGTTAATTTGTGTGTTCCCATCAAGTTCCAAATATGTTCCCATGAGGTTCTCAAACTGTTCCCATAGAGTTCCCAAAATGTTCTACAAGTTCCCAATGTGTTCCCTAAGACATTCCCAATAATAACACATCCTTTTTTTATCCCATACTAGTAGTGAGTACCCGTGACCTTCGGACACTGTGACATATGACATCACTTTCTCTTTTATTAACAATATTACGAACTCTATACATAACAAAACAACATAATTCAAAATGTTTGTTTTTGAAAAAAGGTGTAATTTGCAAGTCTAAGTTCAAATAATTTTCTGAAAATTTCAACAAACCTTGCCATACTTGCAAAATAAATTAAAAACTAAACTCATGAACATGTGTGAAAACTAAGTCCTTAAAAATAAATATATTGATTATTCGATAGTTACTTGCTGAACCCAATCGCAGCCTATGATATATCATCCCTCCCCCAAATTACACATACCCACTAAAGCCCCCCCAACATACAACCCAAGGAGGACGACCGGACGGACACTGACCTTCGGGCACTGTGAAGTCCCCTAGTTTCTTTAAACTTGGTTCATGTTTTAATTTTATTTAGAAACTTTTTTTTTAATAATGTGTTTTCTGTTTTATTATTATTTTGTATAATAAAAATAAAGTATTTTTTTTTTCACTTTTATATTTTTGTTTATTTGGATGCGAGTTTGAAGTTTGGAGAAAGAAGACACACCTCATTCTTTTTCAAGCAGGGTTTTTCTTCATTATTATAAGTTTTATTTTTTCTTATTTTTTTACTCTTGATTTGGTTTCTTCATTTTTGTAAAAAATTCCTTTTAAAATTTTTTTACTGTATTTCCCTTTCCTTGTTTCATTTGTTTCCATTCCTTTTGTATAGTTTTTGCGTTTTTACTTTTTTTTGTTTATGTTTGTTTACTGCTTTAGTTTTTTCTATTCTTATTTTGTCTACCTTCATTTTTTATAATTATGCATTTATTTATTTATTTATTATTTTCTTTTTCAAAAAGATTTTAATTTTTCTAATATTTTTTGTAATGAAAATAATTTAAAAAAACTTTTGTATTTTTGTTTGATTAGATACAGGTTTGAAGTTTGGAAAAAGAAGACAAACCTCTTTTCTTTTTTTTCAAGTATAGTTTTTTTTCTCTTTCTTTTGCTGTCTATTTTGTTTTTTATTTTTTGTCATCTATTTTTAAATTTTCTTTTAAGATTATTTTACTGTATTTCCCTTTTTTGTTTCATGTTTAAATATACTTATTTTATAAGTTTTCATTTTTTCTATTTTTGAGTGTTTAAAAAAAATTCTAATTGTTAAAGTGTTTTTCTATTTTATTTTATTTTTTTAGCTTTTTCCCTTTTAAAAAATCTGTTATTCTGTTTTTTTCTTTTTTGTTACAACTTTGTTTCATTTTATTTATTTGTTAATAACTTGTTTTTTTCTTTTTTAATATGAAATTTCTTGTGTTGTTTTAAGAAGATTTCTTCTCTTGTTTCTCATTTTTTTATCAACAATTTTTAGTTTTTAAAAATTAGTTTGTAGCTTTTGGCAAATTGCAAGACTAGAGGAGGTTTTCATAAACTACAGGATTGGATCACATAAACATTTGGATAAACTGCTGCTGCCATTCGTCGTCCTCCTCTTCCACCATCTTCTTCTTCCGGGATGAGGAACTTGGATGGATGGATGACAGGATGGATGGATGGAAAGGACGACCATCACCGGACAGACTAAGACTAAGGATAATATATATAAAGACTGTTCACTCAAGGCTCGACTTTCATGTACATACATGAGTTGTAAAAAAGGGGGTAAGGGGGGCACGAAGGGAATGGTGACAAAGCCCACTTGTACCTATTTTGGGGGGGAGGGAAGCACATTTAGGCCTTCTAGGTATGCTCCAAAAAATATGTCTCATGATCCAGAAATAGTGGTGATGGGCCAATCAAAATGACTCTTTCTGAAGGAATAAATTTTTTTAAAAAATTTAAAAATCCTAATGTGGGCACATCTCTCACCAATTAATAAAAGCATGAAAATAAATAGGTAGGTAACCCCAATTCTTTCTTTGGAAAGGGCTAATAGAAAAAGGTATTCATAAGTCCCTTATTATACGTGCTTTAGATTGGCCTATCATGCGTGTTATTTTAATAACCATGAGAAAAATAAATAAATAATTCTTTTGCAAAAAAAAGGAGGGGGGGTGTGTGTCTACACAAATTCACCTTCACGTGGTTTGTTTATTTATTTATTTTATTTTTTTGGTTTCTTCCCAAATTCGCTCAAGGACGAAACAACAAGCACACCACACCTGCCGCCCTTTCTCTCTCACTTTTTGGTGTTTTTTCTTGCCCAATTTGCGCTCAAGTGTGAAGAAAGTGTTTCTTAACCCACACACCTCTCAAGGCTCTTTTCTCACCCCCATCTCTTTTCAATTTTCTAGCTTTAAATTATTTTTTTTAATTTATTTATAATGTACAAAAATAACCAATTAATTAATTAATGTCTCGCTCACTATATAGCCCAATGTATGTATGTATATATATATATATAATTGCAAAAAGCATGTGATTTTTGAGACTTTCAAAAGCCATCATTTGACCTAAATTTTTAGAAAAATCACCAACATTTTTACGAATGTCAACGAATTTTGAGGTGCATGTGTTGTGGATCATTTGTCACTTTGGCTACAACAGAAAATTGGGCTTTGCACTACCAATGATGATCAATTGACATAAGGTCTATATATTAATATATACTTCAAAGTTACTTAAATGAATTATCTAAAAAATATAATTATTTATCAAACATTGGTCATCCAATCCATTCCAATATGATTCAAGATTGTTCATGAATTCATTTTCACTTTGATTCATTTTTTAAATATAAAATTTTATTTTTACACCTACTAAAACATTAACATTCTTCACACCCATGACACATCATTTTTTTGGGCATAATACCAAGAAGGTATGTGTAACAATTTTTTTTGAAATATGCAATGAAGGATTTTATAATGAGTTTCAAGGTATCATGAGATTGTCATGTACTAATAAAATTAAAAGTATTGTTTTTCTATTGATATCCAAAATAATTTTTATATATTTATTGATACCAAAATGTTATCACTCCCAATATGAATAATTTCAAAAAAAAAAAAAAAAAATGGAAGGAAATCCCACCAAAAAAACTTAGATTGTAGCTTGTTACAAAATATGGGTAACAATGACAACAACAATGTGGGGTATGTGTCTTCACGTGGTTGGTTGGTTTTTTTTTTTTTTTCCCAAATTCGCTAAAGGACGAAACAATAAGCACATCACACCTGCTGACCTTTCTCTCTCACTTTTTGTGATTTTTCTTTCCCCAATTCACGGTCAAGTGTGAAGATTTTTTTTTCACACCTACACACCTCTCAAGGCTCTTTTCTCATCCCATCTATTTTCAACTTTTGATGAAAGAGGTCATCACAAAGTTCCACCTTAAATTTTATTTATTTATTTATAATGTACAATATTAATTAATTAATGTCTCGCTCGCTATATAGCCAAAAAAAACCTATATTTTAAATAATTTAAATTGCAAAAATCAAGTGGGTTTTTTAGATTCTCAAAAGCCGTCATTTGACCTAAATTCAAGAAAAATCACCAACATTTCTACCAAATGTCAACAAATTTTTGGGTGCATGTGTGGATGATCATTTTGTCACTTTGGCTACAACAGAAAATTGAACCCCCCCCCCCCCACAATTTCTCTTTTTTTATGTGTCTCAAAATTTCAGAATAATTTATGTTAAAGTACTCATCACTCTTTTAACCAACGTTTTGGGCTTTCGGAGAGAGTGCGAGTGGGGCAGAAAAAAAAAACCCATTTTGGGTAGGCACTTGCCTCACAAAGTCGGTCACACGGGGTCGGTTCCCTAGTGTTTATAGTAACGGATACCAGGAAATAGTGTGGTGAAATCTATTCCAATTATGCACAAAGCCCTTACAAAGGACCAAATAATTTGGCCATGCTTTTAATCAACATGTATACATTAGTTTAAAACTTAAATAAGAAATTTCGCCTTTGCATTACCAATGATGATCAATTGACATAAGGTCTATATATTAAATTAATATTTTAAAGTGTATTTTTGCATTTGCCAAAGGTGACAAACAAAAACACCCGCTTATCAAAATGTTTGTCCAAATTTTTTATTTATTTTTTCAAATTTGTGATGTTGTTCAAATGGTCATCATCCATAAGGATGTTTTGCCAAATTTGGTGATATTCAAAATATGAAAGTAGAAGAAAAAAAATCTAAGCACTCCACCATGTTGTGGCAATGGTAACAACTTATTTGCCAAATTTTTATTTGATTTATTTCCCCAAAAAAAGGAATTGTGTGAAAAAAAATAAAATCAAAATTGGGAAATTTTCCTACAAAAAATTTGAGTGGCTTGCTCATTTTTCCCCTTGATACCCAATAGGTAGATCAAGGAGAAAAAAATCTTGAAAGGCGAGGCATTTCCAAAATTATGTTCTAACTTGAAATGGGTGCACCTTACACAAATTGGCCCATGCAAATATGTGATGTGATTAGGGAGTAGTGGGTATGTCACTTTATATGATATTAATGGAGCTCCAAGTTCCAACCATGGCCCTATGCCCCGTGTAGGGTTTCATGTTTCTTCATTGACTAATGCTTTAGAGCAACTTTGTATCAATTCATCAATTCATTAATTTTCATTTTTTCTTTGGACAACATGAATCTTCTTTTGGGATTATCATATTGTGACTAGATTCTTCTCTATGGACATTTGGGATTTGTTTCTTGTCAATTGAGTTTATATGTTGTGAAGGGGGGGGGGGGGATCCTTTGTTGAGCTTGAAATATTGTGTAGGAAAAATGTAATTGGAAATTTAGTTAACTTTTAAGAAGTTCCCATGCCAATTTGTTGGGCCATGGAAAAAATAAGGTGCAAAGTTAGGTTTGAGACAAGTAGAGGGAATGGGATCTAACATAATTGATCTTCTTCTTGAAAAAGGAAATTTCAACAAGGAAATCATATGGGGAATGCAAGACCTCCCAATGGCTTCAACAAGTGGCAAATTTTTTATTAGTTTTGAAAAGAAAAGAAAGATGAAAAGATGGACATGCCCATGGGTAACTTCCACCAATTGGAAGTTATCTTAACATGCTAGTGAGTAAATTTTGATAAGTGGAAGTTGCCTTGAGAGGTTAACATCAAAACTAACAACACTTAGGGCTAATGAAGGTATGCAAAATACAAAGAAAAAAAATTGGTGGTGCTTTACATCCATGAAAAAACCAACAATAACCATACCCAAGAACCACCATGATAACCAATGGGGGGTGTTCTTATTTTTCACAATCATCCAACATTAGTTGTCATGACCAATGTTGTTATTTTCAATTTTTGTGAAAATAACCAACACTACAACCAAAGGTGGGTCCTTGTAAGCCAAATGATTTCATTGGATTTTGAATGAATTTACTAGTTGCAATGAATGAAACCTAGTGAGGATGTAATGAATTCACTGTCTAGTGAACATGGATTAATGAACTACATCCACATTTTGTAGTAGTGCATGATTAGTTCTTATTTTAAAATGTGATAACCAATCTATCATTTTTTTCAATTTCCGAAATTTTGATTAGCATTTTTATAAAAAAATTAAGTTGGTTATCTAAAAGGCAATCCTTCAAAATTTTAGTTACAATTTAGGTATTTACATTCATAATCCAATTTTTTTATATAAGTACAAATTATTTTATTCTTTTTCATTCAAAAAATACAATAAATCCAAGAAAATAAAATTTTAAATAAAAATAATGAAATAGTAATTATTGATAATTTTGCTCAAGATTCCCCAAAAAATTCCAAACATATTTCCATAACTTCTTCCCATTCAAATGAATCTTCAATGTTTTATAATTTTTCTTCTTTGTTTGTCCACTTTTGTTTCAATCATTAAGTTAAAATGAGAATTACAACCAATGTCCCTATAATCATTATGCCATTTTTTATTCACAATTACTAACTTTTTTTAAGTTGTTCATTACAAGATACATCTACTTAAATTAACAAGTATTCCAACTAAAAGGAAAAAAATTACATTTCAATATGTAATTCCACAATGCTTAGGACTTAACAAGGAATAAAACCAATGATAAGAAATATATATTTATCTTCCCCCACCATTGTGAAGGACATTGAATATCCTTCAAACTGCACATCCATTTGATATAGTTTAAAAATCAACAACTTTTTGCTAACAAACTCCTTGCTTGGTTCAATTTTGTTAGCAATCATTTCAAAAATATTCAAATTATAATCCCAATCGTTCTTCCCTCAATCTACAACATCACTTTTAGATTTTGCTAATGGATGTAAATGGTGATCACATTTCTAAAACATTAGAAATAATGATCTTCTTTCATGCCCCTCAACATTAATCACACCTTGTTCATGGCCAATGAATGAAAACATTAGACAAAGACTTTAAATTCTAAGGTTTAACATCAACGAATACATATTATAAGGTTTTCTTTTTTCATACACCAAATAATCCTTTTGTTTTGACATTAGAGCAAGGAAAACCAACTTGCACTAACTTTTAAATAATTTTCCATCACATTTTCTATGGAAGGTGGAAGTGCAACTTCTTCCTTAAGTTTCAAACTCATGGTTATGGCAAAATGTAATGCATTGCTAATCACCAAATGCCCACAAGATTGGTGCAACACACAAGTGGTCACAAAAAATAAAATGACAATCAACAATGATTTGAGAGATGTGTAATGATCGAAAAGGTAACACATGACCAATAACTCAAGCAATAATTGGTCTAGAAAGAAATTTTACTTCATGAAATTGCAATGCTTCCTAAAACGTAATCATTTTGTTGGAAAGTTTATTTGTAAAACATTTTTATAAGTTAAAATGTTAATATTAAAATTTTAACATGTTGGAAATAACTAAAAACTTGGAAAATGGTTGAGGTGGAAAACTATTTTCCCTTTGATGGAATTTAAAATTTTCTTGGTCATAAGCAAAATCAACACACACTTTATTCCACTCCTTTCTACCCTTGCCAAACTTCTTAAAGCAAATTCTGCAATTTTTCATGTGCAAACTTTATAAGATCATATCTAAAATGTTTGCATATTTTTTCATATATTGTTGAATATTAACATGCCTTACAAAAAAAGTCCTAAACATGTCCCTTGAAAACTCTCCTCCAAATTCAAAACTTTACCATTTACAATAAATTTTAATGATGTAGTCTTAACATTTAAGGTTTGACCCCTCATCTTTCACATATACAATTTTTTTTCTTTAAATTATAGTGATCCAATAGATCTATCAAAATTCTTGCCAATGTTTGACCCATGGATTGTGTCACTTTGGATAATTCAATTGTGATATGTTTAGATTGATAATTAGCCCCCAGAAAAATTAACAACATGGGCAAAAAATGTGCCCTTTAGGCATCCATAAATCAAAACTAGTAGGATTAAAAAAACATTATGATAAATTTAGCAAAACATTATAGTAAAATTTTATGGTCATTATCCCATTAACTTTAAATAAAAATATATTCATTTTCTTGATTTCGTTATTGGGCTAAATGGGAATTTCACTTTATTGCTATAAAAAAATTATACAACCCATTATTTGAGTATTCGTAGTGGATAGTTTTAAGCATATTGTTTACACAAAAAAGCCCAATTTAATGAATTAATTATTTTACAATATCCATGTTTTTCTTTTTGTATGTAGATTTTGAAATATTACGTTCATTGCCTTAATTGTCTTTTGGCACTTTACTATTTTCTAGTTACAAATTGGAGTGTGTTTTGAATTTTTTAGTAGATTTTCTTCCTCCATTGAATTTTCATTCAATATATCTCCAACATTT
This sequence comes from Sphagnum tenellum, assembly GCA_963921925.1. NCBI lineage: Eukaryota > Viridiplantae > Streptophyta > Sphagnopsida > Sphagnales > Sphagnaceae > Sphagnum > Sphagnum tenellum. The sequence continues at coordinate 9,610,298 of OY998148.1, forward strand.
CATTTTTTATAAACATCTTTTCCTTTTTATTCAACTATTCCATATTCACAAAGTTTTGTTATCAAGCAATGTGGAGAAGTCAACACAAATTTCAGTTTTTACTCACTTATTCGAGATAAATTAAGAATTGTTGAATTGTAGCTTGTAGAAGACTATTTGTCTATTGTTTTATTAAATATGTTTTTAGTTTTTTCTCCTTTCACATTTAATCTTTTAAGAATTAAGTCTTAGAAAAACCAAAAATTGCAAACATTTACAAAGTAGAATATATATGATTTTTTTGAAAAACTTACTACTTTCTACTTTTTCATAATGCAATGAAGTAATACATGTGCAAATGTACAACTAAAATGAAATGCAATGCAAAATTTTATATAAGTTAGGGAGGTTGTAAATCCTCCACAAAATAATAAATAATTATTTATGAGTTTCCATAAGTCAAAATTTTACAAACAAAATATAAAAAACCACAAAAAAAAACATGAAACATAATTCAATAATCTTGAACAATTTTCTCACATTCACAAACATAAACAGTTTCAACACAAAAAGAAAACACATAAATGGAAACAAACAAACATAAAAACAAACAAATAAATAAAGAAAATAAGGAGAAAAACACAAACAAAGCAAACAAGAAAACAAATGATGGACATTCAAAAGGGGCTTATTAGAAAATAAAAACTTGGCATTTGACCCAAGTTTGTTTGAAAAGCTCCCTTGACTTATAGGAAAGCAATAAGTGGACATAAAGTACTATTAAAAGGAATAAAGTGTGATGAACATGAACAAAGTGCAAAAAGTCATAGAACAATTACCTTAAAAATTGAAACAAATTGCAAATGAGGAACAAAGCAAAAGAAGCTAAAATAAATAGCAAGGACCAAGAATAGAGCACGAGGAATAGAGTATAAGGAATTGGAATAAATAATAGAACATTAAGAACAAGACTAGAATGTCAAGAGTTAATTGTGAGAAATATAGAGCAAGGAAAAAAAACAACACGTGAATGAAAAACAAATCAAAATAAATAAATAAAGTTTTGACCTACATAGAAACAAATACCAAGAGAGCTCAAGTTAAAGAAAAACAAATACCAAGAGAGCTCAAGTTAAAGAAAAACAAATAACAAGAGAACAAAAGCAAAATCGACCCAAGCTTTTGCTTGTGCCATTTTATTCTCATGGAGATGAAACTCTATAATGATCTTTTATTACAACTTGGGGAGCAAGCAACTAGTTAGTGACTTCCAAGAGCCATGTGAGCCAAACCCAACTTGCATACAAGCAATTATAATAGGTTAAGGGTGACTCACTTCAATCAACACCCTTTGTCATGTTAATCCTTTTAAAAATATGTTCAACACATCTACAAAATCACTAATGTTGTACAACTTGCTTTCATGACTTTTCTCATCACCATGAGAGTTATAACTTATAACTCAAAAAAAAGTCTTTATAAGCATTTTGTCTATGTTTGTGAGCATTATTTTCAATTTCTTTTGTAAGATTTGTGTTGATACTTGTTGACATTCAATAGGAACTCCCCCTCAAACCTAAATTCAAGAGAAGTTGCTTTTCTACTTCAAAACGATGATTTTTGTATGTTCATGTTTTAGAAAATTGAATCATTGCATTGTTTACCCCATCACACTCACAACTAGTTCCTTCATGGGCATTTACATCGAGTATTTTTCATAATGTAGATTCAAACTTAGTTTAACCAAGGGACATTATCAAGACGTACACTTGTTTCTATATTGGAATGTATTGAACTTTTGTGTCTCTTGCCTCCACATATTGCTCCAACTTGATGATGTTATTACTCACCAATGAATTTTACACCAAGCTGTAATGGTATGCAACTAGTGGGTTTTGTAAATGCAGATTGGGATCATGATTTGGACAAGAGGAGATCCATGATAGGCATGAGTCATTGGTGGGTAATAACATCATAAGTTGGAGCAATATGTTTCAGCCAATGTTAGCAACTCAATTTGATGGAGCTGACGGGATGTGGCTTGTGCTACTGCCCGTACTCATGCTTGCATTGCCCCATCCTTAAATGCTTGTTTTTCAAACAAGCATACTAGGTTAGGTTTTAAGGTTTTTGGAATCAAGGTCCAAGTCCATCTTAATACATTTATATTTGTACCAAATGTTTTTGGTCAAAGAGTGATGCAGCGGCTCAGATCATGAAATGATCATAAAGGATCCTACCATTCTGTCTGTATGATCTCCAGGCACAAATTCTCAAGAGTAGCTGGGCTACATTGTCCTGAGATGCAAAGATAACAAAATCCATCAGTATGTTTTTGGGCTATTGCCTACTATGATAGACTTCAGTTTCTTCATAGCAGAATGGCCAACAAACGTGTGCACAAAACCAAAGAAAATGAAACCGGACAAACTATACACAACTGTGCCATATAGACCATAGCAAAAAGAATGTTAGAGGGTAGTTGAAGAATATGCTACGTTTAAGGCCACACCTGGAGCACTGCATTTGATACAAACATAAGCACTTGCACAACTCCATGATCCATGCATGGTAGGCACCCCAATCCCCAACAAACAATCATCTTGGGATAAATACCTAATGTGGTTGAGACCAGTTCATTGAAGGTAGTGACTGATTCATGTAAAAGCACACCCAATAGTACTCCTGTGCCTGCACCTAGTGAATCATCAGTGAGCACTAATCCATTGTGCTGTGCTGATCAAGTTCAATCAAAAACCAAAATCATAGGTTTTCAGCCCTTTCAACTGCACGCAAAAGTCTCTATAACACAAACATTGCCAGAGTGGATAAAAAACCATGAGTAACAATCAAGCCTTGGATCAAATGAACCTCCAAAAATTGACAGCATAGATTACATTGTACTCACGGGATTTGACTGAATGCAATGGTGTACAGCATGTGTCCTTCATTGTGTAGGAGCTTTTGGGCTGCAGCTAAAATTCCTGAACGCACTCTCCTGAAGAACAAGTAAATTTTACATAATCTTAGAAACATAATCTGTATATATGGAAATTTTTTCCAGATTATGTTTCTAAGGAAAACAATTCAGAACCTAAACTTGTGAGAGCTGCAATTAATTTTGGCTGTAATTCAGCACAGGCAAAATGTAATAAGCCAAACATCAACATACCTGCCTTGAAAGGACTCACTGTGAGGATTCAGATCCGTTAAAAAGTCATTTCTGACATAAGTTCCATGTATGCCTAATAAAACACAATCCCACCTACAATGGACTGCTATGAAAAACACCGGTTTCAAAACTGCTGATCATGTCACAACCTTGACCACTTGGTTTCCAGAATGTAATAACCCAATCCCACCCAAAACTTTTCCCTCCCATTGCCAAAAGAATTACACTTAGTTTCTCAATCACCATTTTCATCACCCATTTTTTTGCTTCTTTCTTTCAGCTTTGTCAAAACTCCCACCCATTCCCCCCCCCACCTCCCCCCTCCCATCACACCCAAGAATCCAACTGAACACAATTAACTCAAATCAGCTGAGCATCTGATACTATCAGCTAGAATAAAAAAAGGACTAATCTTTCATACAGTACCTGAACAGTGCAGGCGACAACTTATCTCTTTCATCAGCAGCCTCAGGCCACTGTAACCACTGCAACATGCTGTCCAATTCATGCCTGCAAAATTACCACCTTTACTCACTTGTAAGATCCATCATCACGGTCATTGACCACAGGTTTTGACAATGCAGGACCTGAGGAAAATGTGTGATCTTGGGAACACTGTGCTCTTCAAGGAGTCCACATCACATCTATACTGAGCTCCCTACATGCAGTGGGGTTATTGTACTACCCAATGGTTGCAGAATGAGAGAGGGATGCACGATTACTTGCATCAAGATTGAATGCAATTCGAGTACAGAGATTTGTTGTGTTTCTTATCAAACGCAATTCAAGGAGGTTTTTAGAATCCTCTCAATAGCAATCAAGCAAAAACCATGGAACATGAAAAATCCTTGAAGAGGGTTTTGGAATTTGGGGTTTTGGATTTTTGCCTGTACATGACAGGAAAACTGGGAATGGTAGGTATCAGCTGCACCCTTGGGAGCATGTCAATCCGAGAGCTTGTACAGACAAAGCATCAGATCTGCAATACCCGATTTACTACTCGTACCAGAAGAACTGTGAATTATAACTGCTGCAACAGTTGCCAGCACTTTATCCATGCATGGCTGCTGCTGCTGCTGCTGCACTCAGCTCTCTGCTGCAAAACCCCACACTCAGATTCATCAAAAACAGAGAAAACCGCAGAACAAAAACAGAAGAAGCCAACACAAAAAAAAGAAGAAATAAAAATCATTTCTCCTACAAGAAGACTATAAAAAACAGATTGTTCATTCAATGCCCCAGTTTCACTCCTCAAAATTTTCAGCAAATCCACCAAAACAACATCATCAGCATCAGCGTCAACATCTTATTGATCATCTTTTGTGATCTGGTGACACATTGAAGCCATCCTCCCCATTGTGTGTGTGTGTCTCTCTCTCCTCTCTCTCTCTCTCTCAATTCTGCAAAAGATTTGCAGAAGCATCTGACATGTGTTGCCGTTTAAGACAAGCCAGCAAGCTATCTGAAGAAGATGCAGGTGGGACCCACCCACTGCCTGTAATCCCAAATGTGGTTGGCTTGCTCTCTCCTCTCTCTCTACAGGCGGAGGACTTTCTCCAGCATCCAAGCAGATGAAGATTAGGGTAAAAGAAGCACACCCGATGGGGGCTTTTCCCGTAACTTTTTCTTCCTCGTTTTCCCCAAGGTTTTGTGGGGTTGGGGAGTAGGGGAAATCTGGATTTGTGAGAATAATTGGGAGCAGGCAAACTTTAGTAGTAACCCAAGAAAAGACAAGAGACACCTACAACCAAATTCACAGAAGAGAGACAGAGACAGAGACAGACAGAGAATGGCAGCGGGCTGTTGTTTGCAGCTCATGATCTGCTACCCATATGAAACTCAATCACAATTGCGAACCAGAGTTTCTGCTTCTTGGAATTCATCATCTTCTTCTTTCTCTACTTCAAGAAGCATCCATTCTTTGATCGGAAAAACTGGGATCTGCAGTCCAAGAATTAGGGTTGGAAGAAGCTCAAGCTGTGACCAGCGGCAACAGCAGCAGCAGCAGCACAAGCATGGAGCAATAGCAGGAGGAGGAGCAAGGAGAGAAGGCAAGTCCAGGAAGATGAGAGTGTATGCTCAAGCTGGTCGGGATTCTTCTTCCTCTTCTTCTTCTTCAAACCCTAATGATGCAGGAGGAGGAGACGAAGGCAGATTACCATGGAGCTCACGAGATGAATTTGGGTTGTATCCATGGGATCCATCATGGGGAGACCTAGAAAGCATGGGTAAGCGAGCCAGGAACAAAAAGCTCAGGAATGTTGCAAATCCTTTCTAGTTTATTTGTTTGTTTATTGTTTATTTTCCAGCAATCAGCAATGGAAGATGATGAAGAGGGATGTGGGGGGAAAAAAACTGGAAGCTGCTGATGAGCAACAGGGTGGGTTTTTTGGGGTTTTTCTTTCACAGACTCCTACTGGTACCAAGAAGATACCGTCACACTCTTCACCACAGATGGCTTAGTACAGATTGGTGGTTCTCTACGCCGCATCTCTCCTGAGGTTTGATTCTTTGTCATCTTTTTTTCCATTCCTCCATAGGGGTTTGCAGGAACATTGGTTGGCATGTGTGCCATTTGCATCTGGCCCCCTGAGGGTTTGATGATTGTGTTCTATTTGCATATTTTGTTTTATTCCTCCATAGCAGCAGCAATTTGCATTGCATGGGGTTGCACAGGAATTTGTGCAATTTGTTGTTGATTTGTTGTATCTATGACCACAGACAGATACAAAAGTGTTTTTTTGGGTTTTGGGTTTTTGTTCTTCAAGTAATGACAGAGGTAAGCAGAAACAGGGGCTTTTGGTGGGTGCTGGCAGAGTAAGCAAGCGAGACTCAGAGCTCTGAGCAGACAACGGCGCTACCGAGAAGAGGATTATATGGATCCACAACAGGGTCTGTGCTTGGGTGCAATCTTTGACATTGCAGCCACCAATGTCAGTACACTTACCCTTTTGTTCTGATTGATTGTGAGCACTGGTGTGCTATATGTCGAAAAGCTTTTTCTTTTTTTGGTTTTCTGCTGCTGCTGTTTCCCCTTCCTCCTAACAGTTTGCCTTTAATCAATCAACAATTGCATTTTTGTATGGTTATAATGTTTTTATGCATTGGTGATGGCGGCTCAGGGCTTGGACATGGGGCGAAGATTTTGTGTTTGTGGCTTCTGTCGTTCCATTGAAATGCTCAATGATGTTGTCCAGGACACAGTGCTCGAGCAAGGTGGAAAGGTAAATTTTCCTCTCTTCCAATTTTCATTGTTTGCCACATTTCACTTCATATATGAAGCAAGAGCAGGGTTAGAAGGTTTACATTCTGCTGCTGCTTGAGTTGCAGCATTTTGCCTTGCACCTTTGTGTGGTTTTTCTTTGAAAGCAAAGAGCATGGATGTGTTGGTGGATGGGTTATACTACCAGGTGGTAGTTGCAGAAAAAGGAAGTACTGGAGGTCTACAGGAGAAGTTAAGCATGACAGTGGCGATGCCTCTTCTGTGGGGAGTACCACCAGCAGTAGATACACTTCATTACGCCATTAGATCTGGTGGTGGAATTGTAGAGAGAACATACAGGTGTTGGGAGTTTCTGTGATGCATCCAATCCCATTATCCCCCACCCATTGCTCCAAGTCTGTTGCCACACATTGTGGCAACAATGTTTCAAGCTCATGTGTGCATATGATTGTTGACATAGTTTGTTTTCATATATGTGTGTATACAACCTGTTGTAGATTTTTTGCAAATAACATTGCAGATAGCTTTTGTGTGAAGCCTTTTTCTCTTCTTTCTGGCAAGAAGTAAATTCAATTACTGGTGTAGGGAAGTGTTGTAGTTTTTTGTACTTTTATTTGCCAAGCAAACAGCTGTGGCAGCTCTTTGTTTTCTTTCTTCTAATAAGAGAGAGAGCTGAAGCTTGTTGCTGATTGTTGATTGTTGGCTGCATTTGGCCAAGTGAGTTAATGCAGTGTGCAAAGCATGCTCTGAAATTTGGTTCTTTTGGGGTGAATTTGTAGCACTTTCTTTCTATGGGTTTTTGAGTTCCAATCCACATTATTGTCATGCACAAAACATTTCTCTCTGTGCTTTGGAAATTTCTATTACGGAAGTTGCTTTACTTGAACAAGAAGGATATGCAACTGACAGTTTGTTATTGGTTTGTATAATACTAATCTCAAGCTTGTGAACCAGCTCTGCGACAGCTTCCATATTGGGTTTGAAAGTTCTTTCCTGCAATCTCAGATGCACCTCAGTTTCTAGTTTTTGAATTTGTGTCAAAGATACCAGCTTGGAGAAGTGACAACTGACAACCTGTTGCTGCTTTCCAATGGATATTAATAAAAGTGGTCCACTATTTTTTGTTTTGATGATTGAAGGTGCCAGAGTCCCGTAAAGTAAAGATCACACTTGAAATTGCCACCAGAGGTTTGATGATCACATCTTCTCATGTTGAAAATTCTTGGATAGAATGTGCTCTTTTGCATGTGTGATGCATGTGTTTGTGTGTGTGTGTCTGAAAATGTGAAGAGGTTTTCGACTTTCTGTTGATAGGTGTGACTTGAGATGTGTTGTATACTGAGAAACAGTCTTGACAAGTGTGGTGGGTGCAGGGGACTGAGATTGTGCTGTATGAAGTCCTGTTGGAGCACCAGTTTGTAGCTGCAAAGAAACTGCAAGATCTTTGACTGCAGATCTGTGAATACCTGCAGATCTTTTGGAGTTTAAGGTCAGGAGCTTCCCTATTCTGTCTCCTTCAATTTTGTCTGAACAAGCAAATGAATTGGGCTATTCCAAGGGGTTACTTTTCCTACTGTGGATGGATGTGCACAGGAGATCTGGTTGTCACAAACATGTAACATGTGGATCTGAGTGTTTCATCAAGCTGCAAGTTGTTCTGCTTTGTTCAAGAAAGTGGATGGGAGTTGCTGCCAGCTGACTTTGCTGTTTTTTGAAGGGCATGAAGAAAAGAGCCTTTGCAGATGATGAGTGACCATTGCAGATCCCAATGGGGTGCTCTGGAAACCCATCTTCACAAAGTGCCAAAATCTTCAATGATTTTGGATGATTTGTTGTTGTTGTTTTCTGTGCAATTCTATGCATGTTGTTTTGCACTTGTCTGCATATCAAGATTTTGCACACGACCCCAAATTCTGTGTTGGGCAGTCACAATTGTTGCAGCAGCTTTCTCTTGTTTCTACTCTGTCACCTTCTCTTTCTGGATGAATTTTGCCATCTGAAAAACCAGATATCTTCTTCTCTTGTGTGTAGTACTGAAATGGTTTTCTACTGACCAAGTTTGTTGGAAGCTTTGTGTATCTTCTTGCGATCTTGTGTGATATTGTATCATTGTTACTATTGAAGTTATTGTGAAGTTATTGTTTTTTGTGTTCTTGTTGAATTTTCTCCAGGTATACAGGTTTCGGGAAATCAGTTTGGTGTCTTCCTTGGTAGCTAACTTACCTGACTAATTTCTGGGGAGAATCTCAAAACAGGTGCACAAATTTCTCCCCAGTTTTAAAATGAAAGGAACATCTTCGAGACAGAAATCTCACCAACTCTAAATTTTTGTACTGATCACAAGTAATCAGACTAGAGAGTTTAAATCGGGCCAGAGATTTCTTCATCTGGGGCCCTAGTGTGAAGTAGGGGTACTGTGCTAATCTGATTACTTGTGATCAGTAATCTACCCAAATTAAACCCAAAAAATGTTAGATTTGGACCCTGACTTTGTTTGAGCATGGGATATTTACAATATTTAGAACTAATTTTGATGAATTTTGGGTTTCTTACCAGTGTGGGTGGGTATGAAGTCTGGACAGAAAAATCTGCTGGTTATTTGGAGGGATATATATATATATTAGGTGGAGGTGAACTTGGAAAAGACCCAGGACCTAGATCATACCCGGTTATTATAAAATTCATAGACCCACCTCACCCTCACACCTGGCAGATACAAATTTCTCATAATGATAACTGAAATCGACCCTTGAAGAAATGCATGGTCAGGTATTTGTGTAATAACTAGGTCACCTTCATAACCATACTTGACACTTGATAAAGTATAGGGTTAGTTTTTCTGTGCCGCAATTGGCTTAAACCTGGTTAATACTGGAGCAGGGTATGAGTTTAGGGTTTTAGTTTTTAGGTTTAGCGTTTGAGGATGGGAAATGAGAGACACTTGACAACATTGGTACTCAAGAGGTAGCTCCTCTTTTCGATTAGGTGATTATGTTATTGAGTGTTTAGTGCACTGTTGGTGATCGTCACATCAATGAGCACAAGTAATGGTGCTCAACAGTGTTGTTGGCAATTGGTGTCAAAAGATCAATATCGGAGTCCATTTTGTTACAAGTTGCAAGTGATATTCAAGAAAATGAGAGTGAGTAAACATAAAACATAGATTTCAAGCTTCTATTTTGAGGTCTGAGGTTGAGATGCTTTTTTAAGTTCAAACTTATTCTAAAGTCTTTTTCTTTTAAAGTTGTTGAAAGCTTCTTTTAAGTTGTTTTGTGTTGCCCTTCTCAAGTCTTTTGCAAGTTAATTGTTCATTCTCGAACATTCTTCATCAAATGCCTCAAAGAAGTCCGGATCTTGATTTTGAGTTTGTGCGTTGTGTTGCTCATCTATTACGAAGCTTAATTCTTAGTTTATATGTTATGAACTTTTGTGCTCTAGAGCTTGATTCTCAAGTGAGCTTCAAGTTCAACATTGTTTGTGTGTTGTGTGTTTGTTTACTTCATCAATTGTTGTGGATTCTAAGTTGCAGCTTGATTCTCTAGCGAGCTTTCAAGTTCAACATTGTTTGTGTGTTGTGTGTACTTTGCTTTGTTGACTCTTGCAGAAGTTGCAAGCAACATCAAGTGAATTATGCAGAAGCTGCAAGCTAAATACAGTTCATTAGGTCTTCAAACTTTTTTGAAGCTTTCTTGCTTGACCCTAAACCCTAAACCTTGTGTTTTAAATTTTGACTTCTAATGTTGGGTTTTCTTTTTGAAGCTTGATTTTCAATTTCACCTTTTCTTGACCTCAATTCTCAAGCAAGCTCATCATTGGGTTGTATGTATGTTGTAGCACATTCATCGGCATGTTTTTTCCTTTGTTGCCCTAAACCTTCCACCTTCCAAACATTCAAACTACCTTGTTTTGTGCTTCTAATTATCTTCTTAGCTTCTTTGCTTGCATCATGGAGTCTCCAAATGATTTGATTGCAAATCTTGTTTTCAGTACTTTACACATTGTATTAGTAGGTTTTGTTAGGAAGGTGAGGATGTTGAAGTTGTAGAGGTTGCAAAGCATGCAATTGAGGAGCATTTTGCTCAAAAGATGCAATTGAAGGATTTGAAGAAATAATGTGTGGTATGGAAGCCACACAATTGCAACTCGGTCACTTAGGCTTCTTAAGTAAACACAATCAACTTGTTGATCTTACCCAAAACCAAATCATGTGTTGTATTGTTTATCACCACCAAATCGTTGGTCCTAAAATTTTAGCCCTCCACATTAGAACTCAAAAAGGGGCTTATAGTTTACCACAAATCCAATGGCATAACTACCATGAAGAAACACATTGACGTGGAACATAACAAGTAGTTAAAGGGGTAGGTGGAAAAGTTTAATAAACAACCCAGACTTGCATTTGAACTTTAACCAACCACTAAGCACCCATGTATTACATTGAGTGCAATCTCTAAATTCTTTTCATCCACAAACTAGATTAAAAAAGATAATGATACATAGGTTCAAGTCTTGAAAAAGATGTAATGTTATATGTCATCAAAGGCTTTTGCCCATGAAGACAATTGAATTTTTTTAGTTGGATCCTATGGCTTACATGTTAAGCCCAATGGTGGTCCATCAAAAAAGTTTTTGTGAAAGAAGTTTTGCCAACTTGGTTGGAAAAACTTTGGTCACACATGTGCAAGTTGCATTGGCTAACTACATGTTGTCCACATACGCTTTTGACTTGTGAATGTTTATAAGAACACATGATGATGTGTTTGCTATGGTTGTCAACTTTTTGTTTAACAACTAGGAGCCTAAGCATGTTACAATTGACTTATTTGAAGTCATTGCCACCAACAATGCAACCATAGCTCCCAAACTATGGGAAATTTTTGATAGGTTTTTTCACATTGATAATATTCTTGCATATGTGAAGGACAAGGGGGTTAATTTGCAATCTTGTGTAACAACTTTTACTTTTATGGTGTCGTGTAAGATTTTGAACATGTTAGAACCATGAAATGGTTCTTACTTTGGACTTGTTTTATTCAAGGTCTACCAATATGCGACAAAAGATGAAAAAATGGCTCAAGAATTAGCCATTGCATTTACAAAAAGTGCGAAAATTGATCTCCAAAAGTGTATTACTTGATCGAAAAAAAAAGAGAAGGAAAACTTAGCAATAAACATGCATAGATTTTAGATTAAAACTTAGAAAATTCAACATGCATGTGAAGACTAAATGTGTTTCTTGCCCATTTTTTAAAAAATTAAAAAATTTAATTAATTAATTAATTCCTTTTTTTGTGTTTTGGTGGGCACATTCACAATTAGGGTACCACTTTTCGAACACATGATTTTTTTTGTGCTATTTATAACATACAAAATCTACACAAATTAAAATTAAGTGCCAAATATTGGATAATTCAAATTATGATAATTTCTATGGTGTTGGTGATTTTTCACATGTGTATATGATTATGCATCAATATTTTCATAAAAAACCAAAAATGTAGGAAATGAATATATAAGATTTTATAAACAATTTGACATTTTTTTTTGCATGATTTTTTTTTACTCATTTTGCTAGTGTCTAAAGGCCATAAATTTAAACCTAATGAATATAAAAAATCAACCAAATGGTACAAAAAATAGTCCTTTCCATAAAACCCTTTCGGGATTAGTCCTGCACCTTTAAAGTTTTCATATTGAATATAATATAATCAAATGAAATTAAAGGAAATTATTAATCATAAATTTAGACATTTTATATCCATGAAATAAATTTGAAATCGACTGCATTATTTAATGCATTCCTTTTGCATCCTTTTAAATAATTTGAATCTTTATCATAATAGCAAGATTTAAAAGGACATTTATTTTGTATTCAATTTACTATTTGATTTTTTTTTGGTTTAACATGACATCATCTTAACTATAGACATACAATAATCCATTATAGAGAGTAGTCACAATAAAACAAGCCAAAAAGGATGTTGAATGATGAAAAAAATAGTCAAAATTGGAGAAATATTTATGTTTTACCATTTAAAACCATGGCAATCATGGCAAGTTGTTCCTTTTTCATTCATATGAATGTCAAGGAATTTAAATAAAAAGTTCATTTAATAAAATTTTAAACTTAAGTTTTAATTTAGGACCTTTGAAAATGAACACTAATTGCATAAAAAAGAATCAATTTTGCAAAGGATTATAAAAAGGTTTCATATAATAAAACAAATTTGATGACCAAAAAAAAAAAAGATAAAGACCTATTAACCACATTCAAAAAACAATCATGACCAAAAAAAAAAAAGATAAAGACCTATTAACCACATTCAAAAAACAATCATATTTTTAAATATGTGAAAGTCTAAAACTTTGAAAATTCAAAGAACTTTCCAAAATTTATCCACATTTTTTAAAACTTCAAAAATCTTTTACCACATAAAAATGAGGTACAATGTGCATGATGTGTTAAGAAAAGTTGTAACTTATTATACAAGAAAATGTTTTAAAAAAATTTTAAACCAAATTTTGGTTATGATTTGAAATTGTTATGATTTAAAAAAACAAAACATTGAATTTACAAAGAATAAGCACACTTTAAAAAAATCATACTTATTACAAAATTATTTTTAAAAAAGTCATGTATTTGGACAATTATAAGCATTTATTATAAGAATTTGCAAAAGAAATTGTTCAAAAATTCAATTATATGAAAGAAGTTATTTCAAGGCAAAAATACATGCAATCTTTTTCTAAAATAAGATCGTTCGTTCATTTTATCTCATTTTCACCCTATAGTTATAAGACAGTAAATGTTATAAAAATCCAAAATAATCCTTTGAAATCCTTTTTTTGGTTAGACATTCCTTTTCGGTACCCTAATTGTGAATATGCCTTCGTGCTATTTTACATCTTGAATTTGTAGCAAGGTCTTTTATGTCTTTTTTTTGTTGCATACAAATTTGTAAGCCAAGTCTTACTCTTCCAAGATGCATTAACATTTCCGAGTGCTATAGCCTTATGTTATAGTAAACAAATAGTGGTTTTACAAAGTTGCATACCTTTTCCCAATACTTGGGCAATTTGTGATGTTGTTGTGAAAGTATTAAATCATATTTGTGACTAATCTTATTATGAACCAAAATCAACGATGTGGGCTTCTTGGAGATGCCTTATAGTACATCATTTTTACATGTTGGGAATTTTGCCATGACCTTGCATTTGTGATTGTTTTTGATAGCTTGGTGGACTTGGAAGCTTTTGTTTTTTTTATCAAGAATTGGAAGTGTTTGTTCGTCACATGAAATAACAAGTGTTAGATGTAATGGACCTTTTTTTTTCTTTTTTCTATGAAGTTGAAAAAAAGAAGGATCACAATATTTTGGCATTAATGTTAAGATCCCAAATTTAAGTCCATGCGTGTTGTGAATATTTATATGGGTCATGATAATGCAACAATTATAGTTGTTGCATATGATGAATTAGTGTTTTGCCTTTGTTAATGGAGGTCTACAAGTCATCATTGCCATATGTTGAAGAACCTTAAACATTTAAATCCTCGAGTAGTGGCGATCTTATAAAATTATTTCACACCATTAACACAACTGTAAACACATGGACATAGATTATTGGGAGAAAGTTGTGTGGCTACCATCGATATCCAATTGATATAAATGTTTGCCCCAATGTGCCTTGACTTGGTGGTGGATGGAAAACCACAAGTTTATAATAATTACCAGCTTGGCAAGGTAGATCTTTGGCATCCCAGTTAGCCAAATTGAAATCAAACAACTTTTTTAATTGTCGACATTTTCATCGCACTTCATAGATCTTGCCTTCATACATAAAACCTTGACAAATAATTATTACAACATACACAAAACCTCACATATATAATTTCATTATTCCTACGTATACAATTATTATAATTACTTTTGAACCTTATGCAATTAAATGTTGACTTTTAGCATTTCATACCCATATTTAATAACTTTTTATTATTATATAAATACCATTGAAAAAGGGGTTTGGAGGTGGAAAGAGGCCCAAAGACATGGTGATTGTACAATTTCTTTGGATACATACATTTGCATGGGTTTGTGTAAATGTATTTAACAAATATTACACTAGCCTCATGTAAATGTATGTGTACAAATATATATATATACATGCCAATAGTGTAAATGTAAAATGTTCAAACGTGTAAGTGTAAGTGTAAATGATTTACATTCACATGGGATTTACATGCCATATATATGACTATTGACATTTACATGCACAACACTGGTTTTGACCAAGAAATCCACATAGCCCAATGTTTGTGATACATTTCATTAAGGTCCCATTTGGACCTTTTAGGCTTCTTCTTTCAATTCCTAAAAGAGGGTTCAACAAGATCTTTAATAACATCCTTGAATGTGAAAGCAAACACTAAAATGTTGGTAAATAAAATTAGATGAACATCAAAGGAAAAAATTGTGATAGAATATGACTAATTTCCAAGGACAACATTGACATTGACACATTTTACACTTAGATCAACAACTACAAAACTTGAGTTTGAAAAAAAAGAGTCAAAACTTAAAGTTTGGAGGAGGATGAAGGGGTGTCATAACCAACAATAACAAAAGAACTCAACTCAATAATTTTTCTACAATTAATCAAATTAAGTTAGTCTGCACTAAAATTGTGGTCTTCTTTTGACCTCATTCAAACCTGGAAGTGTAACAAGAGAAACAATAGAATGAAACATCATAAAAAGATCAATGTAAAAAACGAAATGGATTAGAGATTTTTTAATTTCAATAAACTTAACAACACAAATAAAGTCCCTCTTCAAGAATACAAGACAAAGATGTAAACACAAATAATTTGTTACAACAAAAACAATATTTCATGCATGAGTTTGAGGATGAGATGAAGGAATGTGCATGTATGTGGAAAGCTTGAATCTAGCAAGCACCCATTTGCTTTTGCCCATATCTATTCTTCTTGTTTCTTGTTGTGTCAGAAATAATTGCATTCAATAATAACACAAGGCAAAAAATTGTTGAATGCATAAAATGTAATAATTCAAAGTTTCAAAAACACTTTTTGAGTCCCACCCAACTCGAACTTGCAATTGGATCACATGCAAGATTGAATATGATATGATGCTTGTCCTCTTCCTTTCAATTTGTGGATCTAACAAATCTCTTCCCCCTATGGCTCCATTGTGGGCATTCTCATGACACAACTTTAGAACACAACATTCATCCTACTAGCTTACTCCCCACTTGTTTTTCTCAATTTTAAATGAAGTGGCAATTGATTTTCTTAAGGTTGCATTTTGGTAATGGCTTAGAGCTCTTGGTCATTGCACTTGCAACACAAGGTGTTTGCAAGAATGGGAGGTGACAACTAGTGAAGGGGACGATCAATAGTTCTACCATTCACAACAAATGGAGGTTGTAGATCTTCCAAATTACTAAAGGGTTCAATGTGGGCTCTTGTGTGATGGATGGATGGATGGATGGGTGGGTGGTTGGGTAATGCATGGTTGTTGTTGCAACCCTACTTTGGCCAAGTGTGCGGGTGAAGCCCAACATTTGGAAAAAGTGGGGATTTGGAGTCCCCCGGGACTCTTGAATGTTTAGAGCTCAATAGCAAGGGGCAAAACACCTTGCATTGAGGTAATCTTGGTGTTGTTGAAAAGGTCTTGAAACGTAGATATCGAAAATGCCCTCGCATTTTCGATTTGGACAGTTGTAACCCAAGTTATGGGCAAAAGAAGGGCCGGGAATCAAACTGGCAGTTTGACTCTCGACCATTAAAAGTCGGGAATCGACCAGCTCTCAATGTCCGATTCAAGAGTGTGATACGTCGTTGAAAAGATCTCAATGAGGGCTACAACTTCGGTTCAGACTTTGTTGCGATCAGAGGTCAGGGCGAGGAGCTATGACCTTTCAAAGTCCTGAAAGTCCAAAACCGGGACACTTGGGTGGATTTCGGGACTCCAACTTGAGAGTCCCGGGAATTTGTGCCATTTGGATGTAGCCCCCACGGGGCATCGCAGAGTATACTATATGGGGATGGTGGTGGCATCCCCTGAGTCCGGGTCGTGGTGAGTTTTGTGGTCCGAAGTGCTCGTGGCTTGTCCCAACACCAAAGGGTGTCCCGGAAAGTGATCTAACCATTTGGGTGGTTTGTTTTGATGCAGATTCAAGCTTGATCATATAATACCTCTTCCTAGTCTAATCCCTGGGCTCCCAACTCGACCCTCTACCCCTTTCTAGAGTTGGAAGCCGGGAGCGTGCCTCCAAGTCTTAACTTCCCCAACTTGACTTTGTGAGACCCTTAAGTGGGTTTCACCCCTGTGACTTGGGAGCGCGTCATTTGTGGGCATTGGTTGTTCCTTTTTTTTTTCTTTTTTGTGCACTTACAATTATGGTGTGTGTATGTTTTTTTTTTTGTTTTTCTTCAATTTTGTAGTTGCCAAAGTTTGGTGGTTTTTTTTTCATTTTTGTAGCAAATTTTTGGGAATTTACACTAAAAAAGAGAATTTCCAAAATTATCCCAAATGTTTTTGCTCATCATAGTGAGAAAAATTAGCCAAAGTAAAAAAAAAAACCCATGAGTTCGGTGTGTTTTTTTTTTTTCATTTTTGTAGCAGATTTTTGGGAATAGTTTACACTAAAAAAAGAGAATCTCCAAAAGCATCTCAAAAGTTTTTGGTCATCATAGTGAGAAAATTCGCCAAATAATTTATTAAATAAATAAATAAATAAATAAAATTTATAAAAAAGTAAAAAAAAGAAAAAGAGTTTGGTGTGATTCTTTTTTTCATTTTTGCAGCAAATTTCTTGGGAATAATTTACACTTAAAAAAAAAAGGGGACAATCCACAATCCCTTCCTCCCTCCCTCCTTCCCTTCCTCCCTGGCAGTTATCGTCTGTTGGTGGCTGCAACAGAGATGATGATGGCTTGGGACCCAAGGATTGATTTCTCTCTCTCTCTCCCTAGGGTTGCAAGCTTTTTTTTTTCCCCCCTTTCCTCCAGAAGAATTTAACAGAAAGATGCTGAATTGTCAGAAACAATGGGTGGTGCACCTTGCCACCCATTCTTCTCTCTCTTTCTCTCCAAAAGCTTCATGCATGATACAACATAGTGTGGGACCTTCCCCCTTTCGTTTCATGATTCTCAGCTGCAAATTGTCGGAAAACTTTTGAAGGAGGACCACATAGCAACAACAAATCAAAAACAGAGCCAGAAATAGACAGAGACAAAAATTAATGGTTTGGAGCAGTTGGGTGTATCGCTGTTTCTTTTTGTGTTCTAATTTGGTTGCATTGCTTTGCTTCTTTTCTTCTGCATTCCTTTTGCAAATGGTGTCAACAGCAGCAAGCATAATATGAGCATCTTTTCTTGTCTTCTTCTTCTTCTTCTTCTTCTTCCTGCTTCTCTCTACTCGCTCACACTCTCCCTTCGTACCTTCTTGCCATGGCTTGTGGGCTGCTGCTGCTGCTGGGAACAAGTCTTGGATGCTCCTCCTCAGCTGACCAAAACCAGAGGAAGAAGAACAAGAGTTTTGCCTGCTATCCTCCTCCAGTAAACAAACAAAAACACCAGTAGTTGCTGCAGCAGAGAAAAAGAAAACCCTTCTTCTCAAGCCCCGCACCCACCCATATGTGCTGCTGCTGTTGCTCATCAGTGACATACCCACCAATTCTGTTGTCGGTTTCGGAGTTCACAAATCCTGTATTGCTTTGTTCAGCAAGCAAGCAAGGTGTAGACCAAGAATTTGTTTTTTCACGAATTTCTGGATTGTTTTGAAGCAATCGACAAGGCACCAGACCAAGAGGCTTGGTCAATTCATCAATGGTGGTTTTTTTTTCTTTTTTCTTTTTGGGTGCTAATTGTGGATTGGTTTTGAAAGCAATCATCAACAAAGGCATCAGTTCAAGAGTTTTGTTTGATTTGGGATTCATGGAGGAGGCACCACCCAAAAGAGTTTTTAAGATTGGGTATTCGACAAAGAGTTGTTGCTTCTTTGGGGATGACTTGTTCACAGGTTTCTGTAATTGTTTTGACACAAGCAAAGCAACCCTGACTGACTGACTGGGAGGGGCATCGTTGGTGGTGCTGGTGGGGCGACAACAATTGTTGCAGCAGTTGCAACAAACCATGCTTTGCATATACCAGCATTCCTGTAAGTCTCTGCTTCATGGAAAAGCTGATGTGATCAGATGGATGGTGATGTGATCAGATGGGCTTCCATGCAACAGAGGAGTTGGCTTTTTGTTCGTCATCAGATTGATGGCATTCAGAGCAATATCTATCCAGCTTCTGATATGAAACATGCATCCGAAAGGAGTTTTGATGAAGGAGGGAAAGAGGTTTTAGTGGGTCAGTAGAGGAGAGAAGGTTGTGTTGATGTTTTTTCTTTGATGTGGGTTTGCAAGTTTGACAGACATTTTGTGGCAAATTCAACAAGAGCAGCAGCAGCACCACCACCACCACCACCACCACCACCATGAGCATCACCAGCAATGTCTCTCTAGCCACTGCTGCTTCACACTTGTTTCCAAAGGAAGGATGGGCACAGCAGCAGCAGTGGCTTGCTGCTGCACTTGTCAAACCTTGTTTCCAGCATGCATTTACATCAATTCTTAATTGTGTCTTCCTTGCCATCTTTACAGTAACATTCTTTTTGCAGGAGTGCAGAAACTGCAGTCCACCACCAGCAAAACTGGCTGACAATCATCACCACAATAGAAAAGAAGCCAGAAGCATCTTACACCCAATTCTGTTAGATTGCTGTGCGTATCTATTTTTGATCAATCTTGCGGCTTCAGTATGGGAAACTGCCACTGGAATTCTAATTGGGTGGTCGAGCATCCTGGTGCATTCAGAGGTTTTTGCAGTCCTTCAAAGCATTGGCTGGTTTGTAATCTTCCTGGTGTCGAGAAGTTGCAATGCTCAACAACAAAACAGGCTCAAGTATTTGGGCCTTTTACGGGCATGGTGGATCTTGGGGTTTTTCGCATCTACACTCTCTATTCTTTCTGGCATCTTCTTCTCATCAAAATGCAAGGATCATCAGTTTTGGGATCAGCCCATGTGGGTGGTGGAAATTGCATCCTTTCCAGCTATTATGTTCCTTGGAACTCAAGCACTCTGCAGCAAAATGGAGATTGAACTTGAAGACTGTATTTTCCAGGAGCCGTTGCTGAGTGATGATAATAGGCAGGGGGATTTGGGCGAGAGGGAACCCATCACACCTTATGTGACTGCAGGAATTTTTAGCCTAGCAACACTTTCTTGGCTTAGTCCTCTGCTCTCATTGGGAGCCAAGAAGCATCTAGAGCTGAAGGACTTGCCACATCTTGCACCCAAAAGCCAAGCACACATTGCGTATGAGGAATTCCAATCAAGTTGGGAATGGCTGAAGCAGCGAAATCCATTGCAGGCTCCATCACTAGTTGTTGCTCTCGTACTGTCATTATGGGTTGAGGGCGCATGGAATGCATTGTTCGCTTTGATTAATGTCTGTGCAACTTATGTGGGTCCCTTCTTGATCGATGATTTTGTGAACTATCTTGGAGGACGACGAAGGTTTGCACATGAGGGACTCATTCTTGTCTCCATCTTCTTCATTGCCAAAATCATTGAGAACTTGGGAAACCGTCAATGGTATTTGGGTTCTCAGATCCTTGGCCTGAGAATGAAGGCAGCACTCGTGGCATTTCTGTTTCACAAGGGTTTAAGGCTCTCAAACCAATCGAGAAGAAGTCACACGAGTGCAGAGATCATCAACTACATGGTTGTGGATGTGCAAAAGATTTCTGATTTCACATGGTCCATCAATCATTTCTGGACATTGCCTGTACGTATTGGTCTAGCACTAGCTATCTTATCCCGTGTAGTTGGTGTAGCATGGGTTGCAGCTCTAGGTGCTGCATTGCTGATCATGTTCATCAACACCCCACTCACAAAATTGCTGGAGAAACTCCAAGCAAAGGTCATGGCAGCAAAAGATGAAAGGATGAAGGCAACATCTGAGTCTTTACGAAACATGCGGGTTTTGAAGCTCCATGCCTGGGATGAGACCTATCTTGCCAAGATTGAGGATTTGCGAGGGAAAGAGTTTGGCTGGATGTGGAGACATGCCTTGGTCATGGCAAGCACAGTGTACACTTTCTGGACAGCACCAATATTGGTCTCAACAGCAACATTCGCGACATGTGTTGGGTTGGGGATCCCACTCTCAGCTGGAAAGATACTCACTGCACTGGCAACTTGTAGGATTCTTCAAGACCCACTCGACGTCTTCCCAGAGTTCATTGCAAATTTGGCACAAACAAGGGTAAGTTCTAGAATTACCACACCTAGGATCACACCACAAAGCTTGACACTTTCTAAATGTTTTATCACCATGTTGGGTTGTCCTTTTTTGCTGGTCAACCATCTCTCAGCTTCACTAATGACCCAAGACTTCATCACCTCTTTGTTTCAGGTCTCAGTGCAGCGCCTCTGGAGATTTTTGCAGGAGCCTGAGCTTCCAATGGATGCAGTTATACACATTCCGTCATGTGTGGATGGGGGTGCCACTAAGTTGGACATAGTGATTGAAGTCAGAGAAGGCAACTTCAGTTGGGACTCACTTGCAACAGGCCTTACGCTAACAGGAGTAAATCTTCAAGTGAAAAGAGGTGTACGGGTTGCTGTATGTGGGACAGTCGGATCTGGAAAATCCAGTCTTCTCTCTTGCATCCTTGGAGAGATCCCCAAAATCTCTGGCACTGTAAGGTTTTCTTCTTGGATGCAGTCTTCTTTGCTTATTCAATCAAATATTTACTGTCAAAGTTGGGGAGGGGGGGAATAAGAGCTTCAGATCTGAACCACTTCAGTCTTGTGTTGCGGTGATCATGCAGGTGAGAGTGGTTGGTAGCACTGCATATGTGGCACAATCGGCATGGATTCAGAGTGGCACAGTTGAAGATAACATCCGTTTTGGGAGTCCCATGGACCATGACAGATACAGTTCTGTTCTAGAAGCCTGTGCTTTGAAGAAGGATTTGGAGCTTTTTGCCTTTGGAGATCAAACTGAGATTGGAGAGAGGGGTATAAACTTGAGTGGTGGTCAAAAACAACGGATTCAGCTTGCACGTGCCTTGTATCAAAACTCCAGCATTTATCTCTTGGATGACCCGTTTAGTGCTGTTGATGCACATACAGGCTCCCATATCTTCAAAGTGAGTCAAAAGCTCCACACACTGATTTTCTTTGTCCTTGCCGATGAATGGACACTTTCTTCCCCTGATGAGTTGTCTTCTTTTACTTGAAGTTGTTTTTTTCCAAGCTTTTTGATATGATGAAGCTGATGAAGCAAGGAAGTGCTGTTGGGACTATGAAAATTGGGTTCTGGGTGTCCAAATGTAACAAACTAATTTTGTGTATATATGGGAGGGGAGATATGTGGCAGGAATGCATCCTGAAATACTTGCTGTCAAAGACTGTTGTGTACGTGACACACCAGGTGGAGTTTTTATCTCCTGCAGATCTCATTCTGGTATGTGAATCTTTTACTTCCTTTTGACTTTTTCAGATCATATGGGGTTGTGCAGCAAATTGCATACTTGCATTTCCACATCAACCCAAACCATGACAACGCAAAATATTCTAACCCAAAATACTTCTTAACAAGTACATATCTTTTTTGTGGACTGGGATTAAATTTTCTTTTTTTTGTTTTGCATCTCTCCTCAGGTCCTACGCGGCGGTGAAATCGTACAGGCTGGGAACTATGATGAGCTCTTGCAAACAGGCACGGATTTCAGCACTTTGGTGCATGCTCATCATGAAGCTATCAGTGGCATGGGTGGCATTACTTCCAGCTCTTCCAGGAACAACCCCCACTGGAACACTGCTGAATCTGTTTCAAGTCATGTATTGAATGACAATGCAAAGGCTGTTGACCAGGATGAAGCAGATGAAATTTCTTCCCAGGTCATTGAATCAGGACAACAACAACAGTTGCAGCAATTTGAAGTGGAGCTTACTGATCCAGAAGCCCCAAAACCACAACAGCTGGTGACAGAGGAAGAAAGAGAGCGAGGAACAGTTAACTTGGGTGTTTATTGGTCCTATCTCACTGCAGTCTACCAAGGAGCACTCATTGTTATCATTGTCATCATGCAAGTCTGCTTCCAAGTATGTTGAAATGGATTAGTTTTTTGATTGATAAGCAACAGAAAGCATTCCAAGTTTTAGGTGGCAGAAGCTGTTTTTCTGATCCAATTTTGTGAAGTAAAAAAAGAGACATTGAATAATGCTTGAGGTTTCCAGAAAGCTTTGCTAGAGATTTCCTCAAAAAAGCTCACAGCTGAAATTCCTTGTCATTTTTGTGCAATCAGTTATTGGCTTTGTTTGTGGATTGTGTCAGGTGTTACAAATAGCTGGAAACTATTGGATGGCGTGGGCATCTCCCACAACATCAGGAGGCAAGAGTCACGTAAGCAGCAGGAAACTGATTCTAGTCTACGTGGGGCTTGCGTTTGGGAGCACAATCTTTGTGATCATACGTTCATTGCTGGTTGAACTTGTGGGACTTCTTGCAGCACAAAAGTATTTCAAGGGCATGGTGAGGTGTATTTTCCGTGCTCCCATGTCCTTCTTCGATTCCACTCCCACTGGTCGCATCCTCAATCGGGTACCATCTCATTTCTTTTCCTTTTGACCAAAAAAAACACTGTTCCCGAATGAGTTGTACCCATGTAGCTAATCAAATGTTGCTATTATCTGGTAGTGCATTGCAACCCAAAAGCTTGAATATGTATTTTCTGAATCTTTGTATCATAATGATTGTTTGTGCAATAACAGTCGTCATCAGATCAGAGTGATATTGATTGGGAGATCCAGTACAAGTTTGGTGGTTTGATGGTGACGACAATACAGTTATTGGGTACAATCACAGTTATGTCACAAGTAGGTTGGGAAGTCTTGCTGCTATTTCTGCCTGTGTTTATTGCATGCATCTTCATGCAGGTATGGGTTTTCTTCCCACATCTTCCTTCTCTTTTGACTTCATGTTTTCACCAAGTTCACAGTCCTTTTCCTGTCAAGACTTTCTCCCTTCTTTCTCAGAGGGAAAATGACTGACTGACTCTATAAAGGGCAAATCAACAGACCTTGGGGACCAGTTTCTGCAGATTGTTTGTCTGGGAGATAGGATTGCATGTTTTTCAGGGGGTTATATAACAAATCTAGATGCCCAGGGGGATAGTCACTGTTTTTTACAGATTGGAATTTTCATGTGTTTATGAATTATATGCATTTTTGCAGCGATATTACATGAAATCTGCGCGGGAGCTTCAAAGAGTGAAGAGCATACAACAATCCCCAATCATCCATCATTATGGAGAGTCCATCACTGGGGCAGCCACCATTCGTGGCTTTGGTCAAGAGCAGCGCTTCATGGACACAATCATCAATTTATGTGACAAGTACATGCGCCCCTCATTCTATACATTGGCCACCACTCAGTGGCTTGTTTTCCGGATGGAGCTCCTCAGTACTTTTATATTTGCTTCCTTGATGATGCTCGTGGTCCTACTGCCTCCGAGCAATCTGTATTCTGGTATGTCTCAATTCATGTCACCAATAATATGTGTCTCTGATTCCCTCCTGAACAGTGTACTCCAGAATTGTTGCTTAACCATCTCAAACAAAAGCACTAGCCTGAATCCTGCATTTGTGTCTTCTGTGTTCCTGATCTGTCTTCTGGAATGAACCACTAATACATGTGATGTTTTACTGTTTTTTTCCTTTCATGCATGATCGGGCTTGTGGCGATATATGGGTTTGATGGATCTTACTTCTGGGATGTACTGCTGATTTTTGTGCTGTTGTTTTTCTGTGTTTTCATTTTTCCAGGATTGATTGGGCTTGCAGTGATATATGGTCTGAGTTTAAACATACAACAGTCGCGGTGGGTATGGTGTCTTTGTGATGTGGAGAACACCATCATTGCAGTGGAACGGGTACAGCAATATATGGGGATCCCCAGTGAAGCGCCTTTGCTCATCCAGGAGTCACGCCCCCCTCGGGATTGGCCTACTAGTGGAACCATCCAGCTTCAGGACTTACAGGTTCCATTTCAGCCAAAAGTTCCCAAAAACTCTTCTGTTCTTCCTGTGAGCTCCACAATAGAAAAGGAAATTCTCAGCTGTTTTTGTAACACTTGTTTGATTGTGAACTCTGTTTTGGGTGTCTAGATACAATATGCTCCAAACCTTCCAATGGTATTACATGGAATCACATGCACTTTTTATGGAGGTGAGAAAGTGGGTATCGTAGGCCGCACTGGGAGTGGGAAGTCAACCCTGATCCAGGCACTTTTCCGCATGGTGGAGCCTGTCAGAGGCAAGATTATCATTGACAGGGTGGATATTGCCACTATTGGACTACACGATTTGCGGGCAAGGTTGAGCATCATTCCTCAGGACCCAACACTATTTGAAGGCAACATGAGGACCAATCTTGATCCTCTCGGGGAGCATTCTGATGCAGAATTGTGGGAGGTGCCTAATTACTCCCTCTACCATGATTTTGAGAAACTTTGAGAAAAAAGACATTTTTGTATCCTTGAATTGTGCTATATCATTCTTTGTTGCCTTTCTTTATGGTGTCTGTT
Source organism: Sphagnum tenellum (assembly GCA_963921925.1). Classification (NCBI taxonomy): domain Eukaryota; kingdom Viridiplantae; phylum Streptophyta; class Sphagnopsida; order Sphagnales; family Sphagnaceae; genus Sphagnum; species Sphagnum tenellum. Next base: position 9,635,339 of record OY998148.1, read on the forward strand.
TGCACAGGCGTTGGACAAATGTAAGCTTGGAGATGCTGTACGTGCTAAAGAAAAGAAGCTCTGCTCTTTAGGTAAGTCTGAAAAGCTTAAGGAAAGGAAAAAAAAAAAGTATGGAGTGCACAAACCCATTTTCCTCTCAAATCAATTGTGTACATTCCTTGCAAATTATGAGATATTCAAAGAATGGGAACCCAAGATCTGCACTTGCTCAAACAAGGAGTGGATTCTTTGTTCTAAAACAGTATTTGGGTAGATTGTACTTTGCTGTTTAGCCAGCTTTGAAGACTTGGGTTTTGGTGATGTGGAAAGTGCTGCATATGGGAAAAGCAAAACAGTTCTGAATTCTGTTCAAACAGATCTGATGGGCTTGGTGAGAAACTGATTCAAGAAAAGTTTAATAGTTCTGAATTTCTAAAGGATTACGTGAATTAGGCTGGTAGTATCTGCCACCACAAATCCCTGGATTTTGGAACTACTGCATTGTGTTGCAGTTGAAGAATACGGTGAAAACTGGAGTGTGGGGCAACAACAGCTGGTGTGTCTAGGGCGTGCACTGCTGAAAAGCACTCGCATCCTTGTACTGGACGAAGCCACAGCTTCAGTTGACAGTGCTACCGACAATATCATTCAAAGGACCATACGTGCAGAATTCAACACATGCACTGTCCTCACTGTTGCACATCGCATTCCAACTGTAGTTGATAGTGATCGTGTCTTGGTGCTCAGTGAAGGTACATGACTGGTTACCACCCATGAATACACCCATGATGCATGAGAATATCTGTGTATCGTGACCCCTGCAAGGTTCAATCTTTCTGCACAATCTTTGTGCTCAACAACTGACTGATCTGGGTTCTGGGTTTATTGGGACTTCAGGGAGAGTATCTGAGTACGACATGCCAAGGAGGCTCCTCAAAGACAAGTCATCATGCTTTGCAAAGTTAGTTGCTGAATATTCAGAGCGGGCCGGCAGCAGCAGCAGCAGCAGTGGTGGTGCTTCTACTGCTTTGTAACAAATTTTGAACAACTTTTGATCTTCTCCCACTGTGCATGCAACTTTGGGTTGCAAGCAGGCTTTTTTCTCCGACAATTATGAGGATGTAGATACTGAGGTCAGGAGAATGGTAATTTTGGGCAGGATTCGCGTTTGGGCAGTGCTGCTGGTACTGCCATTTTTGTATCTCTTTTCATCTTGCTTGGTCTCTCTTTGCATCTGTACATGGTCTTGTTGAACATGATGAATTGAGGAGGAAGAAACTGGAACTGGACCTGGAATGGGAACTTATCTAGGTGCTTATATTCTTGTTCCACCATCTGTGGACAAAGTGGGCTTATCACTGTTGTGTTTTTGAGACTCTGAATCACCCCAAGGATCATCATCATCATCGTCATCATCATCATCACCATCATTCATAGCAGCTGTAATATTGGAGATGCATGACGCAAGGTACTCACAAAATGCAATTCTCTTGCCCTTTACATGCAGAGTCAACAAATGGATGGATCATGGGAAGGTGAGGAGATTGGTCTTGTCAATTTGCAATTTTTTTTTGCAAGTATGTTTTATTCCTGGACTGAATCAATAGTAATATAATTGTCTTTTTGCCCTTTCTTCTAAAGAATTGACAATTCCAGCTAATTGGAATGTTAAAGGATCATACGAAAACCTAACCAACTTACTCATATTTGATCATCAGTGGTAATGAATGCAAAGCAACACAGAGCCCCAAGTTTATATGTTGCAGCAAAAGGCCAAAAATTTTCTTTGGCTTGACCAACTTCTTGTAGTTGGGATATTCACATGGGTCCCCTTTGAATGGTCATACCTCAGTAACTGAGGATTGGACCATGTGGGGGGCCATCACTCTGATCATCTCCTGCTCTACCCAAATGAGCCTGCAAGTCCTAAACCCTAAACCCCATTTTTTGCACTCCAAATAACCTAAACCCTAAACCCCAATTTTCCACACTCCAAATAGTGAGTACGTACACATCTTCATTTTCAAGAGGAGATGGTGGTGAAAGATCATGGCCTTTCATTAATTAATTAATTAATTAATTCATCCATCCATTGAGTTGTAAAGATCTATAAGAAAATTTGTAGTGTATTTAGAGGTAGCCTTACAAAGCATAATTTTGCATCCTCTAAATGGGCTATGAATTCTCTCACTTCAAAAATAGGGTTTTTTTTTTAGCCTTATTTTTTTCACTTTTTTCCCTTGAGTTCCCAATACTTTCCAAATACCAAAAAACAAGGCATGAGAAATGAATAGGAGGGTAAACCCATGGTCACTTTGCAAATAACTTTTTTTGTGTGTATAAGATGAAAATGTTAAGAAGTGACCACATTTAGTGTTAATTTGAATGTTAAGTTTAATTGTTAAGGAATTTAAAAGTAAACACCAATCCTCATTTACAATATTAACAAAGACTATATCCAAGCCAACAAATGATGTGACATTGATTTTAAAAGAAAAAAAAAAGAAAAAAGAAAAGAAAACCCCTAAACCTTCAATTGTTAACTAATATTTAAAAAATTTAAACTATTGTTTTTAGAATCAAATGCCAATGTTAACTAAGTATTAAAAAAATGGCAAAATAATTTAATATTAACATGCATTCAAAAGTGTTTATCCTCATTTCATTTTCTTTTTTTATTTCTTTGTTTTTCCCTTGGCCCCCTTTTCTCACCCTTTTCTTTCTCTCTCATTCTTTTGGTTCATCCATTCCTCTTCTTGCCTCTCCTTTCTCCACAAAGATTGCATTGAAATTAAAAACAAAAAAAACCAAATGCAACACCCAAAAGAAAAGTAAAAACAAATCGAATTTTTATTATTTTTTATTTTTTTACATATCTATGCTCAAAAGAGCACAAAACCTAAACTTATAGTGAAGAGAAAACACAAAGATTGCACTGAAATTTGACCTAAAAAAACAAATTGTCTTTGAGAAAAGACCAAAAAAATTTCAGAAGCAATACAAGGAGAGAGTAGAAGACCTAACAATGAGGGAATTTTTATAAAAAAAACACAAACAATGAGAGAAAAGAAGACAAGAAAAAAAAACCTATGAAAAGAGGCAATAGTAGTGAGAAAAAGGAATCACATAGAAGAGTACAAAGGAGAAAACATTATTACCTTGTAGGTGTGGACGGGATTACAACCTTCAAGAATATAAATCAATGTTAGTTATCACTTAGCATCATCACGTGTGGATGAGAGTGGGGTGGGTATTAGAGATTATGCCAAACTCTCACTGAGTATTAAGCGGGTATCAAATTCGACAATTGGGATTATCCCAAAATTTTTTTTTTTTTCAAATACCTGGTTTTGATATATATAACCCTGGTTATCAAAAATCAAATAACTTCTGGGTCTTTGTCAATTCTCTCATAAAATTAAAAAACCTGCCCCCCACACTGGTGTGGACATGCATGCTAAAATAATGCTAAAAGAGGTTGATGGTAATTTTAAAGTGCTAAAAATTGTTGTGAAGTGGCACTTTGTTGGTGTTAGAGCATCTCCATCGGTGCTCAGAAGAATCTGTGACTCCAGACAGTAAAATTTATTCTGAAAAAGTCAAAATGTGCTGGTTTATCTCAGGAAATTGGTTTTTTCTGCACCAAATTCGTGCAGCTTGCTGTTGTGGCTGGTCAAAGGTGCAACACAAGTTGTGCACCTCCAAAAAAGAGTGTAATAAATTGGACATGACTGCTGCTCAGTATTTCTGATTGGGTGATCATAAATGATTGGTTGAGGTGGTTGCTATTAGTAGTTCCCGCGTATATGCAGTTCCAGTTACAGTTTTATTGGTGGGGTTGCCACAAATAAAAAAGAAGCAGACATTTAAGTTTATTATCCAGAGTGACATTCGGAGCACCAGTGAAGATGCTCTTAATAAGGTGATATTAGTTACAAATTACATCCACTAAACACCGAGTGTGCTCATACTCTTCATGTGGAAAACTTTGTTGGCCCAAAATGCGCACTCAATTTCTTCATTGGCTGTGCTCATTTTCCCAAAGGAAGATAGTTCTTCTGAATCTCCTTCTGGAGGGTGAGACTTAAAGCTATCACTTTAGCCATTGAATAAGTAACCTAAATAAATAACCCTAAAAGGGCAACCAAAATGCACCACACAACTCACCAACCCCTAACAACACAAGAGCCAACAAAAATGGCCTCACCAATTAAGTATGGGATTATCTAATAAATGATTGGAGAAGCCAATAGAATCACTATTCTATTATCTTTTAAAAAAATTCAGACACATAGCCCAGGTATTTGGTACATTGATTTTTCCAAATAAAAATTCGACCCATGTCTTTGGGGATTACTAAGTACCTAAACACCAAACCTCAATTGACAAATGAGGTTTAAGTCATTAATTAGCCTTAATTATTTAAAAATTATTTAATTCAATAATTAGTGTTTTTAAACCTGGGGTTTTTTTCTGAATTTGTCAATAATTTTAATGGGTTTTTGAAATTTAGAGAAACCCCACCCAGGCTTCATCATGGCATCTGGATTTTGGGGGAGTTTTTCAGGACCTAAAATTTCCAAGGAGGAGGGAGGGAGGGAGGAGGGATGCAAGTGGGAGTTTGGAAAATGCGATTAAACATTAAACCCGTTTTCAGGATCTGGAATGGGGACCTGAATGTGACCTAGCGTAACCTGACCTGACGTGACGAAAGCCGCTTGCTCGGAAGCCGTCTTTGCAGACCTCATTTAGGGATCTGGAATGGGGACCTGAATCTGACCCAAGTTAACCTGACGTGACAAAGCACGCTTGCTCGGACGCCGTGTTTGCAGACCTCATTTAGGGATCTGGAATGTGGACCTTGACGGCCCCAGCCAGCAGCGTTCAAGAGGAGGAAGCTCAAGGAGCGCGCGCGCTTGGGAGGAGGCGACGCCGCGAGGGAGTGCGGGAAAAGAATCGATTTTGGGTGCGCATTGGAAGTCAGAAAACTTTTTTTATTTTCGAAATCTCTCGACGGGATTGTGTTTTAAGAGTCCAGTTTGCAGGAATTTTTTCTCAGGTAAGCGATTGCGCCAATATAACACCAGCGTTGAGGTAGAGAGAGAGCTGTTCTTCGGCGGTTTTGTGTAGCGCAAAGAGGTGAGGAAGAGTCTCGTTCGAGTCTCGTTCGAGTCTCGTTCGAGTGTGTGTTTGTTGTCCGTGTGTCTGTAGATCTTGGTTTACTGTATTTGGGGAGTAGCTAGGGAGGAGATAAAGGGGGGAGCTGTTTGATTCTTGGATCGGGGAGCAGCCAGGAATGGAGTACCGTCATTTGGGGCGAACTGGACTGAAGGTGAGTGCTTTGAGCTATGGCGCATGGGTGAGCTTCGGCAACCAGCTGGATGTCAAGGACGCCAAGCTTCTCCTCCATAGATGTCGAGAAGCTGGTGTCAACTTTTTTGACAATGCCGAGGTGTACGCCAACGGCCGAGCTGAGGAGATCATGGGTGCAGCCATCAAGGAGCTCGGATGGAAGCGGTCCGACATCGTCATCTCCACAAAACTCTTCTGGGGCGGTCAAGGTCCTAATGACAAGGGGCTTTCTCGCAAACACATCATCGAAGGGATCAAGGTACACACACACACACTCTCTCTCTCTCTCTCTCTCTCTCTTTCTCTCAGTCGCAGGAGTCTTCCAGTGGATCCACTGGATTTGACTGGTGTACCTCATCCAGGGTTTCCAGTGCAGGGAGATATGCTGAACGCTGGTGATGATGCTCTAATATAACTCATTCAGACTTTTGTACTGTGAAGGCTTCTCTCAAGCGTCTTGACATGGAGTATGTGGACCTTCTGTATTGCCATCGACCGGATGCGTCAACCCCGATTGAGGAAACAGTGCGAGCCATGAACTGGGTCATAGATCAAGGATGGGCTTTCTATTGGGGAACCAGTGAATGGAGTGCACAACAAATCACACAAGCTTGGGAAATTGCAAACCGCCTTGATCTCATAGGACCAGCTATGGAACAACCAGAGTACAATCTTCTTGCTCGTGATAAGGTAAATGCCATCTGCAAGCTAGCTATCTAACCAGCTTATCTACTACTTGCCTCTCCTCCCATGAAGAATTTGTTGTAAATGTATCCGAAACTCGCACACCATGTCTCTTGAGTGCTAAACCGAAATCATCATCAGGACTAAGTCTTCTTGTTGCTTCTGGGAAAAAAAAAATCTGTTTCAATTGTATATTGGATTTCCTTTGCAAAGACAGAAACTCAAGATGCAGGACTGGTTTACAAAAACAGCAGTGGGTTGGATGAAGTGTCACTGAAAGAATTGGATTGGGTTTGTGACTGTTTGGAAGGTGGAAGTGGAATATGCACCTCTTTACAAGAATTATGGCCTGGGACTCACCACTTGGAGTCCTTTAGCCTCTGGTGTGCTCTCTGGAAAATACAGTGAAGGCGTTATCCCTGAAGGCAGCCGTTTTGCCCTTGAGAATTACAAGGTAGGTGGGTGGGTGTATGTTTTCATGCATCATTGAAGGATTTCATGGGTAGTGAAAAACTGTGATTTCTTCTTCGTTGGGTGGCTGTTTTCTGAATGTGATATTGAGATGGGAAGAGCGCTCTGGACAGTGATTACCGAAGAATTAGGGGATGAGATCTCCTGCATAAATGAGATGATATTATTACATTGGGGCTAATCAAACAGGTTCTATTTTTCTGTTTGCAGAGTCTTGCAAACCGGTCACTTGTGGATGACATTTTGAGCAAAGTGGAGAAACTAAAGCCAATTGCTGCGGAGCTCAATGTGCCCATGTCACAGCTGGCTATTGCCTGGTGTGCTAAGAATCCAAATGTGAGCTCTGTCATTACTGGGGCTACCAAGGAATATCAGGTAACACTAACTCCTATACCGTAGTCCTTGACATCATGTGCCCATCACCACATTTTCTGCCCTCTTACTTCCAAATTAGGGTTAAAACACTGCCTCCACATTGAGGATTGCAGGAGACTTGAGTGACACCTCCATCATCATGCGACCTTCAGCATTTTGTGGAGATTGCTCTGCAATCTCACAAGCTTGTTGTGTGAATGAGGATACTAATAAGTTCTTTAGTAAGCTGTGTCTCTTGAGTGAGTCTTGCTGTTGCTTCCAGAAGTGTGACAGAAACTCAGGATGCAGATTTTGTCCAATGGTCCACACAAAACTTGGGCAGATTATTCTATGCTTGTCGCACACAAATATGGAAGCTAAAAGCTATCTTGTTGCAATGTTTTGTTTTTGGTTGGGGATGGCAGGTAGTTGAGAATATGAAGGCAATTGAGATATTACCAAAGCTTACACCTGATGTATTGAAGCGGATTGACAGTGTTGTGCACAACAAGCCCAAGCAACCTGACCAATATAGGTGAAGAATTGAGCTTTTGTCCCTCAGATGCTTCTTGCAGGACAAGAAATGGTTTTATTTTGCAGGGAAGCTTGAAGCTTTTCTGTTGCAAAAGAACGACAATTTTGGAGCAATAGTATGTAATGCGAGTGTGGTGTCTAGACATGCCATCCAGATTTGCATATTCTGCTTACTTTAATCCTATATTTTATGTTATTTGCCTGGTCCATTCAGATAACAACCCTTCAAAGAAGAAGCCACGGTGTTTCCATGTCATGACATTCATTTGAGCATGTACCTGTGAAATCACAATACCTGCAATTATGTCATTTGTGCAGTCAAGAGACACTGAAAATGCTAGGGCTTGGTGACAAGACCCATTAACTGGACTGTCTTCTTCTGGAGGAACTTCTTTTGTATAGCATAGCACTTTTGCATTTCAATGTTTCCATGTGACTGATATAAGTGAGTATAAATGATTCATGCGGGTCCCAACATTGGTGCTGCAATAAGGTTGGAGATCAGAAGCACGAACTGTAAATATCACTTATGAGAACACACTGTACCAAAGATACCTGGGCAGTGTAACAAGCAAATAAGATTGTTACAAAACCTGTTACATGACACTGTTCTCGTGCCAAATGTTGTATATGCAACTGGTGGATCTAAAACAGCATCTAAGACAACCAAATATTGATGCTATTCTGTACTGAATCGAAAGCTTGTGAATGGATGACACTTTTTCAAGCTTGCCTGCCTGAAGATAATGAAACGGGGTATTTGAAGAAAGAAGCTGGATGCAGAAGCGAATACAGGATGAATGGTTGTAACAATGACTAACAATGCACCCACCAGATTTGGGGAGAACCAAAAGGAAGAATGAAAAGTGAGCATGGCAAGCTGAATTTATGAAGAAAACTGTATTCAACCAAATTGAACATATGTAAATTGGAATGGCCAATAACACCAAGCATTTTATACAAATGATTTAATATCAGCCAATTTAAAACATTACTTATGAAATGGGGTTTGCCTGTAAGTCACTTGTGAACACAGGCAGACCTGTCTTTGAGATTGTTGTTTAAAGCATGATTCAATCTGGAGGATGTCATGTACCAACTCTCTTTGTAACATAATAATATATATGCACCCAACTACTGCATCTGTTTTGTCCCATAGTTAGCTGTTTGAAGTGACAATGTGGGCAATACCTTTATGAAGGCCATTCAATTCAATGTGAAGGGTCTATTAATCATAAACTGGAGATTTCAGTCACAAGCATCTTCCATTGAAAAGGTGTGCAGGCCTTGGCAACTAATGGGTACTGAATCTTGCATCTACTACAATCCAGTTGGTAAAATCATCGCTGCAGTATGAGAGGATCTTGAAATGTATACCCCAGCTTAGTGGAACACACCTTTCCATTCTCCCACCTTCACTATATTCTCCTCACTATCTCCCATTGCCAATCAACAAAATCTAACATTACAGAAATGCACAAACCACACAACGTACAAATTGTGCGCAGTAACACCATTGTGAAGCACAGTAAAATACAGAGCCAGTCTCCTTCAACATCACCCATAATGTCTCTCACAAGCTGCATCAAATTTGGCTGCAAGTCAAAATTGCACACCACTATACAATATTGTAACTCCATCACAGGAAGCACACATTACTTGCAGAGTAAAGAAATGCAGAAAGAAATTCGACTTGATTGACCCTTCTTGTGAAAGCACATACCATCACAAATAACTCTGAGAATACCAATGCACAAGAAAGAAGGAAATTCACAAGATGTTCAACTTGATTGACCCTGTTTATGCAAGCACAATGCAATTGTAGAGTTCCAACAAACAATACCTATGCACAATTAACTCACACAATCAGTGTGACGAGATAAGAAAAGACTCAGGATCAAAAGCCCTGTTGTACAGGTAAATGGGAAAACCTCAACACATTGTAGAACCTCCAACATTACTGCAAGAAAAAAAAAACTATGATAAGGGGGCTGGTAGTAGTAACTTTATGATCAAATCAGCCACCACATCCTGATGCTGCTGGGGGACAGTGTCTGTCTTTGGGAGAAAAAAAATTATTCAAAAAAAATTAGTAACACTGTGGAAAGACGCTGCCCTAATAGACAGGAGTTTTCTCCACATCCTCCAACACACTGATCTTATGGGGCTTCGCCAAGAAGTCTGTGAATTCCTGGAATGGAGACCGAGTGAAGCGTGTCTCCCTCCACAAATCGGGAGTCAAGAATCCATAAGTCTTCAACAGACATTCGAACGTCGCCTGTGCGAAATCACAAGGACACAATTTTTTCATCACACAAGTAGAGTCAAGCAAAAATCCCTTCTTACATTGCTTCAATTGCAAGAAAACCTGAGATTGAGTTTGCTGATAGAAAGAAAGGAAAAAGGCAAGAGGAAAAAGAGAACCAAAGAGAGAACCAACCTTCACGAAGTTGCCGAGTGTCTTGGTGGAACCACGGGAGGAAGTAAAAACGTCCTCGATACCAGCAAACTGCAGTACCTTCTTTGGAACACGAGCGGCCACAATACCAGAACCCCTTGGAGCAGGCACAAGCCGCACAGTCACGGAGCCGCACTTCCCAGTGACCTTGCACGGCACAGTATGGGGCTTGCCGATTTTGTTTCCCCAGTACCCCCGTCGCACAGGGATGACGGAAAGCTTAGCCATGATTATGGCGCCTCGAATGGCAGTCGCAACTTCCTTACTGCACTTGACTCCGAGACCGACGTGGCCGTTGCTGTCCCCGACCACCACGAAGGCTTTGAACCTTGTTCTCTGCCCCGCACGAGTCTGCTTCTGCACAGGCATGATCTTCATGACCTCATCCTTCAGAGCTGAACCTAAGAAGAACTCCACGATCTGATGTTCCTTGATAGGGAGAGAGAACAGATATATCTGTTCCAAGGACTTGATCTTCCCATCCTTCACCAGTCTTCCAAGCTTCGTCACTGGCACCCATTTCTCCTCCTCTTCACGCTTCGGACCTCTACGCCCGCCTCTGCGGTCACCACGCCCTCTATCTCCTCGTCCCCCTCTGTCTCCACGGCCGAAGCCACGGCCAAATCCGCCTCTATCGCCTCCTCTTTCACCTCCACCACGCTCCGCCATGGCCCCAGATTCCTTCAAGCTCGCCAAAATTTTCGAGGGCGATGGCGAGAACGGAGAACGCCCGGGGTCACTACTGCGGCGCTTTGTCCTTGTCGTCCCCTCGAGAAACCCTAAACCCTAAACCCTAGAAACTCCGAACCCTAAAATCCAAACCTAAAATCCGAGCCTGTGATCTTGAGATTTAGGGCTCATTCCTGACCCCAAATTCCGAACCGGAGAATCGGAACCTGTGACCTCGAAATTTAGGGCTCATTCCGGATCCCAAATTTCGACCCCTAAAGTACGAACCTGCCACCGAACCTGCGACATCGAGTTTTCGTGCTCATTATTGACCCCTAACTCTGAACCCTAAAATTCGAACCTAGTACTGAACCTGTGACCTCGAGATTTAGGGCTCATTATCGACCCCAAACTCTGAACCCTAGAATCCAAACCTGTTACCGAACCTGTGACTTGAAGCTTTAGGCCTTGGTGACGAGGTCGGGAGTTCAAATCCATTTTTAGGTGCAGTAACTCCAATGGGTAGGTAGTTGTAAAAAATTAAAAATTAAAAATTAAATTTAAAAAAAAAAACACTTTAAACTAGTAAAATAATTTCTGATGTCAAAACTTAATATACTCATTAGTGAAATCAAAATCAGGCATCGAAATTAAATTGTGAAATAAATAGAAATACGGGATATTTGAATTTTTTAAAAATGAATAAAAATTTAAAGATTGTCTAACTAACTAACTAACTAACGATTGAGAAATAACAACTTTTGCATTAATTATATATAATAATAATATAATATTTTTGCATTTGAAACTTTTCATGGTTTTTATTAAGCAAAATTTTGATTATATCAATTTCGCACAAATACAATTTTCTCTATGTTTATAATGGACAATCAAATGTGAAGGGACCCTAAAAGTAGCATACATGAAATTAAAAAATTTCCAAACATTAATCAATATTTTATTTTTATAGAATATAGTAATGCTTTTAACCCAAAAAAACATGTTTCACACCTTCACCAATGTAGATAGCTCACATTCATAAATTGTTTCATTTCAATTTTTTAAACTTTGAAATTTTGATTTAATATGAACTCCAACTTCAATGGGTCCAATGAAGTTAAATTGTAGCTTTAGAACCATGTCTAGGGTTCCTTAAGCCAATTCTTGTTAGACAAATTAACTTAATTTCTTAAAAAAGTTTTAACATTCACATCTTCGTAAACTAATGAATTACCAAAACATGAGCAAATATTTTTATGTTTCAATCTATGATCATGCAATGCCAAAAATTTGTTAAAATTAATGACCTATTTTGGGAAATGTAATCTCATGCTTATTCCATAGATGGAATGAACACAATTTTTTTTTAACATCCCCTTTTTGAGTCTTTGGAATATCAACAATTTTAAGTTGACAATACTTTTCATAAGTTCATTAGTGTTGTGTGTCATTTCAAAAATATTCAAGCTACATTTTTCATATGTCATTCTTAAAGATGATCCACCAATAACTTCACAAAAGGTGCAAATATGCATGACACTTCAGGAGGATATGCAACCTACTTTTTTTTTTTTTAAAATAAATTTTTTTTTCCACAATTCCAATAGCATGGTCGCAATGTTACAATTAATGAATGAAAAAACCAATCAATTTCTTTTTTGTAATAGAAGAATTAGTATTTCTAATAACACATCATGCATCCTTTCTACATCATGTTTTCTTCAAAATGACAAAAAAAGATCAAAACATAAAACATTTTGTTTCATTTTAATCCTTCAATTCCTATTCCTATCCTCCCAAAGAACCATTTATTGGATTATCAATTATGAAATAATTGTGGAATTCTTCATGTAATTTCAAGCTTGGAGAAATTGTTGCATAAATCCCATAACTTTTGCTTCATTGGTTCAAATAATTGAAAGCAACACACGCCCTTGTCAAGAGCCTTTCAATAGTACCAAAGTCTAATTAGGTTCCATGGTTTAGGGGAATTACAACCAATGTTGAGCAAGTATAAAAAAAAAAAGTGAGAATCATCTAAGGTTTCAAACTAGTTCTCACCTCGAATACCAAGGGAAATTATCAAGGTTACCCTTTTTGAAATTGGCCTACAATTTTGAGTGAGTGGAGAACTATTCATTTGAAACCCATACTTATTTATACCTTATCAAGGTATTAATGAATAGCATGGTTAAGGTTTTTAGTCATGAGAAGTAGGTTTCAAGTGATAAGTATGGTTTAGAAGGGGAAAAAAGGTTTCTTGGAGGAGGTGTCATAGATTTGTTGCATCGGTTTTTTTCTTCATGTTTTTTTCTTTGAAAAATAAAAAAAGATACTTAATTTTTAGCTTTTGTGCTTATTTTGGGTTTAATTAATGTTGTTTGTTAATGAGAATTAGTGTTTTGATCAATTATTTGATTTAGTTTGTTGAGCTTCGTTGCTTATCAACTCCTTGCAATGTGCCCCTAGTGACTTTCGTTACCTCATTGATGATCATTGCTTTTTTATTGTGTGTTGATTCCTTGTTGTGAGCTTCATCGTTTTATCATTGCGCATCACTTCCTTCATGTGAGTTGTCTCATCTCTTTGTTGTGTGTTCCTGGTGAATTTTGTCAACTCCTTGCTATGCATCACCTCTTTGTTATGAGCTTTGTCACTTCCTTACTATGCATTGTTTCATTGTTGTGTGCTTGTAATGAGCTTTGTTGCGTCCTTGTTGTGTGCTTGTGAAGTTTTTTGGTGTCTTTTTCTTAGGTACTTCTTTGACCCCCTTTTAGTGCTCTTCATATCCTCCTTGTTGTGTGTTCCCATTGTTCTTTTGAGCTTCTTCTTGTTCCTTTTCAAATTAGTGTTCCTCCTTCATTTTTTTTGTGTAGGTGTGGAAGATCTTTTTGCAACTTCTTCAAGTACCAATCCAATTTCGAGTAATTTATTTGTTTTCTTCGGTTTATGTTCTCTATATTTTTTCTTTTACATTTTTTTATGTTATCTTTCTTGTGATTTTTTATTTCTTTTCAATGTGTATGTTGTGCCATTGTTTTTCCTTTACAAGTGTGGGAGAAGGAAGAGGAAGCAATTTCTACCTTTCTTATTTGGCAAGGTGAGTTTTCATTTCATATTATTTTATGAAAACAAATTTCATTGTGCATTTTTTTCATTTTTTCTTTTCTTTCGCATTTTTATTTTTAATTATATAATTGCTAATTATTGAACATATATATATATATATTTATATATAATGTGCATGACCAAAATCCCACTCACACAATACATTATAACAATTGGCCAAATGATCCTAGAATTGATTAAGAACCATATTGCAATTTGGTGGAGATGATTAAAAAATATTTAGATTTTGAAAAGGAGTTTGAGGAATTTGAAGGTTCTTTTGAACAAAATCAACTTGTGCACATGTAAAATGCTAGAAAAAAAAAATGCCTTTCATTATTTTAAACCTCTAAGTAGTTTTAATGTTTTTATAAAATTCAATGTTTGAAGAAAAAAAACTTTTCATAACCATTATGTGAAAATTGCCTTTGAAAACCGATTAATATGAAATATCAAAAATTTGGCAATTTGAAACTTGGTTGAAATTATCTTTTGTAATTTTTTGAAATCCTTCTTGGATCCGTTGAGGATAAATGTTTTTGCAAAAAAAGTTTTGGTAGGTTTCATAAAGTCTTAAAAAATTCAGATTTGACAATTCTTAGAGAAAACAAAAAACTACCCAACATTGGTTATGACATGGTCACATATAAATAAACAAATTACACCTATATTAATACATACATGCCATGTCAAATAACACATTTAATAAAATTTTGGCCACTATTTATCAATACAACATAAAACAATGGTATCTCAAAATTGTAAAACCTCATGGAAAAGGAATGAATAAAATTGCAAAAATTAGGGAATAATGTTGAAGTTGGATGGACATAGGAAACAAAAATCCTACCTTGATTTTTTGAGGTGTTTAATTATTGCATAACTGATTTTAAATTTGAATTTGAATTTGATAACTAGGTTAGTTAACTTTAAACCTAAATTCCACATTTTTACAAATCATCTTCAATGAATTTGATCAAAACATTATACATGTGATTATAAATATTTTGTCTAATATGACAAAAGTTAAAAAATGCATGTTCAAAACATGTTTTTCGAAAACTTTTCCTCAATCTCAAAATCTCACAACTAACAATAGATTTCAATGTTAGTTGTCATGGTATTAAAATTTGCACCTTCAATTTTAAAAATAAAATTGTCAATCAATCAATTTTTCCTAATAATTATTCAAAAGATTTGGTTTCCATGGCTCTTTGAATGAACAATTGGTGCATCGACAACAAATCATAGAACACCATGTGACATCTGCAAATCAAGACTTGCTATAACAAATAAACTCTTTGTTAAAAATAAAAGGACAAACAATTTTTGGTCCTTTCCATTTACTCTAACAACATTTATTGACACAAAAAATTGTGAATAAAAACATTTCAAGGACATATGGTTATGGCACATGTTATAACAAAATTTTGTCAACAATTTCAAAACATATTTAACATTGTCAAGTGGTCTATATTGGTGGTAAATTCAATGATTTTGACAATGGTAAAAATCTAATCAACTTTAGGTGTGTTCCCTAACTCCTCAAAATTGGGATATGGGTATGAAAGCTTTGAGACAACAAGGTCAAATAAACACATTTCACATGCACTTCTAAATCACTATAATTGCACAAGTTTGAAAATTTATAATAAGTCATTATAGTGCAATTTTGAATCAAAATTACATCCAAAAATCATCATGGCTTTAGATTAGACTAAATCATTAGCCAAACTCTTACATGACACATTCTCTCCCCGTATTATACTTTCCATGTTCTAATGGGAATTCCATTGAAATAATTTTTTTCATAAAGCTATCAAAATCTTTCCTATAATTGGGTTACTTTGGTGTCTCATGGCTTTGTGACCTCATAATTTTTAAGAAAAATATCTGAATTTGATTAGGACACCAAAACCTATAATTGAACTATACAATGGCATTGAACTTTTATACTCATTATATTATAATTGGTTTTTGAAATAAAATCTACTATCCCCCATAAATTGTCACCATTTATTGCTAAATTATTTTAGAGGTCCTTGCCATTGAGCCCACTTGAAAAATATAATCAATTTGACATAGGGACAAAATATTAATAATTTTAGGATTTTTTTCATTGAATCCTAGACCATCAGAACAAAATTCCACAAATTTATAGATTTTCCATGAGTTCATTTCCATCTCCATAAATTTTATACCATGAAATTCAATTTTCACCTATTGTGAATTTTTTTTCCATTGATTACATATCAATCTCTAAAGAGGATCATTTTTTTAGGCTCAATCTGATCTGACAATGTGAACTAAATTGAATTTACATTTGTCTTGGTGTTTGAATCTTACAATAATATAAAAAACAAAATTCCACAAATCATCATCTAGGTTTTCCACGAAAACATGTCAAAAAACATAAATTCTATAAATCAAATTCAATCTTCACATATTGAAAGCATTAAAAACATTCGTGTATTGATAATTATACCAAGAAAACCAACAAAACAATATCAATCTCACATAGAAGATTTTGAAAAGGATTCACCTTTTTTTGATTCAGTGTGATGCGAACTAAATTGAATTCGAATATGTGTTGATGTCATTCAGGAAGACAAGAAGACAAGACCATTCAATTTCAACAAGCCAGTTGAAACATATTTGACTCTCTCAATTTACCAGAGCATTGCTGGAAACTAGCCCAAGTTTTTTCCTTTGGAGAGAAGACCACAAGCTAGGACATCTGCAAAGTTTTGAAATACTATATCAAAAACATATAAGCAGCAGGAGGCCAATTACAAGAGGAACTTTCTGCTGTCAATACGAGATTTGTGTAGTTACTTCCAGGTTAGGATAGAAACAGATTATAATGTATTATGAAAATTGAAAGCACAAACATGGTATAAATCAAAACTTGTCAATTGTGATCATTCGGTCAGCCATCAAATGGTAATGTGCCTTCCATGAAGCAGTTTACAAGAAAACGTCCTTCTCCAACAGCTTCAGCACCTCACTCTGGGTATTGAGCTTGGCAACATCAACTGGAGTCTTCCCATCCAAATTTTGTAAAGTTCTGGAACCCCAACAAATGCATCCCTCTCAGCACAAAAAAAAGCTTGAAAATTTTGAAAACAAATGCTTGACCTGTTTCATCAGTTTGTCAAACTCACTGATTAGTGGCATATTACTCAATTGATGGTAGTAAAGAATGGAGCAAGAAATAACAAGAAACTTACACAGCAGCACCATTCTTAAGGAGAAGCTCAACACATTCCTTGCGACCATAGCCAGCAGCATAATGCAGGGGGGTGTTGTTATTCTTGTCAAGAGCATCCACAGCTGCTCCAGCTTCCAGTAACACCTCAGCAGATTTAACCTGCAAACAGATTATTTCTTCAGAAATGTTTTGGATGTAGTCTCCCATAACACAACCCACACTAACCAATGATAAAAGATATCAACATAAAACTGAGCAGTCCTGCACTATGGCAAAAATCTTACCTCTCCATAACCAGAAGCAAAATGTAAGCCTGTCCGTCCCTCTTCATCCTTCTCATCCTTGTCTGCACCCTCTTGCAAAAGGCCCTTCAATCCCTGCCACATAACTTCCCAACCCTCATGTCAGAAACCTATTCTAATCAAATGAGATATGATGCTTGTTCCAGTACAGTGCAGTCTGAAAAGAAATGTCACCAGAAACATGCAAGAGAACAATGCAATCAGATTCCAGAACTGAGCTCTCTGGCATACCTCTACATCCCCTATGCTGGCAAAATGATGAACTGACAGCTCTTCTTCTTCCTCGACTGCATCTTCTTCACCTCCCTCCTCATTACCTAGATCCCCTTCTACTGGAACGCTTGCTTCTCCAGGGATACCCACACCCATGGCTTGCCCTAGTTTGCTTAGAACTGCTGGATCATTCCAGTACCTGCAGGTGCATTGCACAGACAATTGTGAAAAATGAACAGATGCAGCTCAAACATATCTACAAGATTGCAGAGAACATTTCACAATACTATATTGAAGGCAACCCACTTGGTCAGTTCCACAATTCACACAACAAGAATGAGTGCAGTCACAGGCTGGAGTGCAGATAAATTAACCAATGTAATAATTTTCTGTATTAAGACTGTCAGTAACAAGAAGCTGACACACAACATTGGCTAGTGCAAAAAAAAAAAACCTAAAAGAGGAGGAGACACTTCACTGAAATAAGTTAAAAGCTCATGAAAATTTCAAGCACCACACCCTACATAGCTGTCTTTTCCACCAGAAAGAAGTAAAGGAGGAAAAGGAACATAAATGAAAGAGAAAAAGACAAAGCAAAAGTGAAGGGAAGGAAAGGAAAGGAAACCAATATGTTATGAAATGAAAACTGTATATTGAGCACTGCTTGCAGCCCAATACCTTTGACAAGAGGGATTTGATGCAATCAGGGAGAGCATGAATGGCCACAAAGATGTCCAGAATGCAACAAAAACAGAGAGACAAGAAGTCTGTGGATTTCAAGAGTAAGGTCATTCACTTCATCATGGCTGCAGGGCCTCCACTCTCAATCTCCTCAAGAACAGGCTTCAGAGCAGGGTCCTCACGAACTTCGGCCATCCGCTGCTCAAGTTGCTCCTTGTGAGCAGGATTGGTCAAGTTTGAGATCATGCCTGACATAGCAGGATCCTGCAACACATACACAGGAATATTAGTGAAGAAATTATGGTGGAGATGCATCAAACTGGCCAAAAGATATGAAGGTACAAGTACTTGCTGTCATCCATGTTGTTGACCTTTTTCTCTCTAGCTCAGGTTGACTCACAAACATCCGGTTACTAACACTTTCCAAACTCTATAACTCACATACCCAGGTAACTAGGCTACTACATATGGACTGCATGACAGTGAGAAAAACTAGTGAAAAGTCAGGGCTCAATATGCAAGACAAATTCATAGCTACTGTGTCAACAGTGCAATTGAAAGAGGAGGATATAAAGGGAGCCTGCCTGCATGAGGGCATTCCCTAAACGTTCAGCCATGGTCATAAATTGGGGGTTCTGCATAACTTGCTGCATTGCATTGATGTACTGGTTGGTGTCCAACTGAGGCACACTGTCGTTGCCAACACTATGGATACTGCTTTGAAGCTGTTGAGCCATCTGATTGAAGGCAGGGTCTTTGGCAATCTGCTCTGCCATGTCCTTTATACTTGGGTCCTAAAGAAACGAAATTTTCATGCATGCCACAAAAGATCAAGGACAACAGAGTCAGGGAACCAAAACTGTGACTTAGAATCCCCAGAGACAATAAGCACAGAGAGGCAAGCCTGATTTGATGCTTAAAGAAAACAGGTCTGTCACCTTCTCAATTTGTTACAGAGAGTTCTATGAATACTCAAGACAAAAGCTTAGAGGCTAATTGTTGACTGTCTTTTTATCTGCTATCAAGCTTATGTTGAAAAATCGATCCCAAGCACCTCTGAACGAAGTCCAGCTTTCCTGGAACCCACATCTATTATGTAATTCAATTTCATGCTCATATCTTCAACCTGATTGCATCATTCAAGCTTCATGACTGGAATTGTCCGTGTAGAAAACGAACCAGTTCAAGAACCTTCAAGCTCAGTGTTGCAAGAAAGAAAAATAAAACGGCTGCCTTGGCGCCTAGGGTTATGTTAAAGAAACAAAGAGATGAAATTTTCTTAAGCACTGTACACATTATTAGGGTTTCCAGCAAATACACGATGGGGGGAAAAACCAAGTGCCTTGGCTTGGCACCTAGGGTTATGTTAAAGAAACAAAGAGATGAAAATTTCTTAAGCACAGTGCATCTTATTAGGGTTTCCAGCAATCCATGATGGGGGGGAAAAAAATCAAGTGGGAAACAAGAAGGATTGCAGCAGCATTACATTCAAAAGCCCGGTCATTGCAGAGAAGTCAAAGGGGTTGGGGGGGACACCAGCTTCAGAGTCATCACCACCAGTTGGTACTGTTGCTGCTGCTGCTGACGCCGCCGCCGTCGTCTTCTCTTCCTCTGCTGGCCGGGGGGATGCTACCTTTGAGTCATCCAGCTTCCCTGTACAATCACAAGAACAGAGGACATCAACCACGTTTCCTTCACATCGCCACATCGCTCCTTTCTCATTCAGATTTACACAAGAATCCTTAAACACAACAACAGAAAAAGGAAACACAAGAGGCTTCAACTTACCGGCGGGAGCGGCCATGGCAACGATTTGTTGAGAAAAAAGATGGAAGTAGATAGGGAAGAAGATGTAGCAAAATGTAAACAAGCGGACGAGCGAGAGAGACGCGGAGAACAGACGATGGAAGAGGAGGAGGAGGAGGAGGAGCTCGCTGCTCTCTCTAGTCTCTTCTGCAATGCACCGCCGTCTTCGTCTTCCCCTTTGTTCCTGCGTCGCATTATCCGGCGGTTCCTCTATCTCCCATGCAGCGATCTCTGTTTCTACACAAAGGTTTTTAATGTTTGAATCGCTAGACAATCAAATTAACCAATAGATCTGATATTTATCATCCAGTGGTCCCTCGCCATCTATCGTTCTATTCACTGGGTAAAATCTTTCTCTTTTTTTCTTTCTGTCTTTTGCTCGTACCAGCGTAGACCGGTTATTGAGTCCTGTCCCGGTTATAAAAACCGGTTATTAATAAATAAACTGCCAGCTGGTGCTTGATTTTTTTTTGATAGCCGGTAAAATTGATGTCCGCCTCGTATTGATTTCGAAATCTAATAACCTACCCGGACCCGTTCATCATCCAGGTAGGTTATCGCTCTTTTAAACAAACACTAATATAATTGTTTGTATAAAAATAGGAATTTGTTTTTTCCATTTTAATTTTTAGAAAAAAAAACCCTATAACAGGTGTATAACCAGAATGAGAAATTAATTTTTTTTCACACATTTCACGACGAATTATGGCACAATAAATGGCACAATCTGATTTACCCCATTATCAAATCCTATTAAAAATGGCGAATTCAATTCCAATCAAGTAGAGAGAATACATAAACCCTTTCTTAATGTGGCGCTTCATTCTCCACTTAATAGGGAAGGAGTTTTACTAAGTGCCAATAAAAACAAAAAAAACCCTATTAATATTTCAACAATTATTTATGCATCTATTATTTACCCTTCTCCAAAAGAGGCCCAAAATTAATTTAAATTAAATTAAAATTAGAAAAACCTTCAGAATATAATTAAATTATTATATATGTGAGGACACGGAAATTATTATCAATTTCCATTATTTGTAAAAGAGGCCACTCCGGGTTTGATTTTTGTGTTTTTTTTGTCCCTCCTAGCAACCTAATTCTCGTAGTAGCTAAATGACCCCCCCTAAACCCCCCCCCCCCCCCCTTAAAAAAAAAAAAGAAGGAAAAAAGCAATGACACCATGTGGACGGGTGATCGGACGGATATGTACACTTAAAAAATTACAATGTTGGCAGAAAACACTAAATACTAGTGCAATATGTAAACAAGATCGGTGGATTCGAGTAATTCGGTCGGTTCCGGGTTTGTGGAAACGAATGCCGATACCGATCCCTTATTGCCCCGTGCCCGATACAAGCCTAAAGCCAAACAACCTTCAAACCGCAACATCCCCAAAAACAACTGCTCGAACGTTTGGCCTACGTAGGCTTTTGGTACGGGCACTTGGTCGAGCTGCCGTAACATGGTTTTGGATGAGTATTCGCGGTTCGACTCATTTTCCGTCATCAAGACTTGGCCTCCGGAAACAAGTTGTTCCACGATTGCCATCACTTGCCGGTTGTAGAAAGTTGCAAACCTACAATTTATGTTTCCGAATCATAATTTGTTATGAAATCGTCCCAAAATCAACCCCCCCCCCTCCAATGGATGGATGAAAAAAATGAACAACAAATAACATAACAATTTTGTAACCCAATGGATGAAAAAATGAACAACTACATAACAATTTTGTAACCCAATGGATGAAAAAAATGAACAACTACATAACAATTTTGTAACCCAATGGATGAAAAAAAATGAACAACTAATAACATAACAATTTTGTAACCTAATGGATGAAAAGTGAGTAGATATATAATAATAAAAGGAGAAAATAATAATAATAATAATAATAATGACTAAATTATTATTCAAATTCATCATCCCACTTACTTAACTTACATGAGGAAATTCAAAGTGGATGGACAAAAAGCTTTTCCGTCCATGTATGGTGGTGCAAATTGAAAAGTCGCAACGCGGTTGCGGCGATACATTTCGGTGTTGAATATGCGACGATCGAACGTCACCCGAGGTCGAAGGTATTGGATTTCCGTCTCTTCTTGAAGCTCCACTATGACTCGGTCTTTTATGGGACGGAGTAGTCTCTCCACCTTTAGCAACCTCACACAACACCCAAACAAACCAATTGAGCTACTAAACCCTAAACCCAAAAAAAAAGAAACAAAAATTGAACCCTAAACCCTAAACCAAAAAAATTAAAAACAAAAAAAATTGAACCCTAAACCCTAAACCCTAAACATAGGTGTTACTACTATTAATTATACTCCACGATAATTAATTCCTTTCAAGAGAAAAAACATTTCATATCTTATGTGGGATGAAAGCTTGATGTTCTATAAAATGGTGGGAGTTTAGTTTGGTTCCGTTCCACTTAGAAAATAAAAAGGGGGGGTGGAGGGAAAAAAAAAAATGTAAGAGAAAAAGAAGGGTAGTCCCCAACATTCATTCATCCATCCATTCCCCATTCCTTAATTTTCTTCTACTACTATTACTACTACATTATTCATCCATCCAAAATGTGTCAAAAAAAATCCATGTACACAACAACAAAGAATAGAATGGTTCCCTAAACTAAATTTAGGGTTTGGGGGTTTTTTTTTAAAAAGGATGGAAAGTTAAAGTATAGAGTATATACCGTGGCCGCAATGAAGACATTGTTTACATCAAGACTAAATGCAAGGGATGAAGCGTTATGGTCCTTGTCATTGGCAATCTCAAGCATCGGTTGTTCCGAATTGCCTTGTGTTAATATCACCACCTTCTCTACAAACATGCATTCACACATGCCCAACTCCCCTTATTAGTGACTATAATAAAATAAGACTAGGTGAAAATCCAAAAAAAAAAAAAAAAAACAAAGGGCTAAACCCTAAACCCTAAACCACAACAATGTTTTTGACATTCACATTTAGTGGGGATTTTTTAATTTTTTTTTGGCAATATAAATAACCAAGGTTTAGCCATACACTATAATTGTAATAATTGATTTGCAAATTGAAAGAGTGAGGGGGGGAGGGGGGTGGGGTCGAGGACATAAGATTTGACCAATTGGGTGGGTGATTTGTTTCATACACTTATTAATTAGGTGCCTAATTAAATCCAAGATATAAATGAATGCAATGAAAATATTTTAAACCCTAAACCCTAAACCCCCCCCCCCCCCTCCCTAATCGCTTCACAAAAGTTCACTAATTGAAGTGTGATTGGGGAAAAACAATAAGGGCCAAAAACATGGTGAGTACCTGCTTGGAGAACACCAGCTCTTAGCAAATCAAGCTCATAACTAGGGGATCCGATCACAAAATAAATGTGTGGGAAAACTCCAACACAACCCCAATCAGCCATAGATGGCTCATTAGGGTGCAAAATGACAATCGGTGGGCTTGGCATCCTGGGTGTGCGCAATTGCGACACAAAATAGAACAAGTTACTCGGCCATTTTCCTTGGATACAAACCAAGATATGCGGGTGACCAAGTCTCACCACATTCAAAGTCGAGGTTTTCAAGTGCTTGTAAACATCAGCCCTACGCCGCTCAATAATCGAGGGATCGGGTTTGTCCAAGATTTGCAATGGTGGCCAACTCATAGCCATGTTAATTGCATCCTCAAGAGTTATGACAAATCTTTTTGTGTTGTTGTGGTTGTTGTTGTTTGTATGTATGTCTAGATTGTTGTTGTTCCACCATGCCTTCTTCTTGTCGCCTTCTTCTTTTTCTTCTTCTTCTTCTCCTCCTTCTCCTCCTTTATGTAACAAGTGCACAGATGACGATGGCCCAGGATCATCTTGATGCTTCTTCTTAACAATACCCTTCTTCCCCACAAGTGAAGAAGAAGAAGATGAAGAAGCTCCTTGAGGGGATGATGATTCATGCTCATCACCACTTTCAAGCTTCTTGAGATACGTTGGAAGGTCACCCATTGATGCATACGAGATCAATCCACGCATATGTACATGGCTTTGGTCATGGTTTTCACCTTGGGTCATCAATGAATGTGAAATGAGGCCACGAGGATGATGCGGCTGATTGATGATGTCTTGGCCATTGGGTAGCAAAGTAGACAAGTGACAAAGGTCTAGTAGTTTTTCCATTTTAGGCATTTTGCGAAGTTCCTCATCATCATCATCGTCATCATGACATTCCCTTATGGACGTTTCTCGAAGTTGAATTTCACTGTCAATTTGGTTCTTGCTGCAATACTTTCCAAGGTCACCTGTAGAAGCTGCATGAGCAAGTCGCCTACCATGTCTGATTTGGTGCTCACAAGGGTCATTATTATGGTCGTGGTGTTCTTCTTTGCCCCAATTTCTAACCCTCTCTTGCTTTTCCATTGGCATCGAACTTGTAGGATCTTGTGTAGTTGTTGAAGATGGCACCGCTTTCAATGCCACCCCATTGCTAATTTCCAAGTCCAAAAAATCCAAATCCGAATCCTTATTACTACTACCCCTTTGTACAATCTCCAAAAGCTGGGAGTCCTTTGTTTTTCGAAAATGGTTGGGAAAGAGGCGTTTGTGAAGGCAATCAACGCAATACAACTTCTGCCAATGAAGGCATGGACGATGATTACTTGAATGGAAATTCGACACCTCCTCTGCTGTATCCAAATCCTTGGCAATCCCTAAACCTACATCCGTGGCTTGGATGATGTGGCCTTTTGGGTAAAGAAAAACTTCTCGAGCCACTTCACCATCCTCTTCTCGTGCAATATCAAGACCAAATAATATAACCCGATTTCTCCTATACACCAACTCAGAAGCCTGTGTGCAAACGATTTGTATCCCCTCTTCAATGTCGAACTCTTTTAAAATGTACAACAAATTATTACATGGACCAATTTATTATGCCTCTTCACTTTTGTATGGCAAATATCACAATGTCTATCTAGAATAATAAGCACACAAATCAACCAACTCCGTTCCAATTTTGCAACTCCAACAATCAACTCAAAATGGGGTAATTATGTTTGAAAAGTTTTGGTGTTGGCTTCCCAAGATGTGAATTTCTAACACAAAGAAAATAATACCCACCTTAAAAAAGGCTAGGCTTGGTTTGGTTTCCTAAGATGTGAATTTCTAACTCAAAGAAAATACCCGCCTTAAGGTTTTTGTTGTTGTTGTTGTGGGTATATAAAAGCCCAATTTTGTACATATAACAGCAGACTAGAAAACCATGGTTTCCAAGAGCTTATAAAAGGGGTTTAATGAGAATGAAAAGAAGCGATATATAGCATCCCTAAAACTAGCATATTGTGTACTAGGGTTTCTTTCCTCATTACTAATTTGAGGGCACTAACTAAACTTTGATAGAAAGTTCAAAATTTTTTTGTGTTGTGGGCATTGAATGTTGAAAAATGACTCACCTGCTCAAAAGTAAGACCTTCTTCATGAAATGTTGCTGGCAAGATGATGGGGAACACTTCTTGACGCAGGCCATGCATGTATTGGAACATCCAATGACCTTTCAATGGTGTCACAACTCTGAGTCCCGTCCGAAATAAATTAACAATGAACGTTGATAAACCCTTGATCTGGCAGCTGTTTGCAAATAAACCCACTTTTTTCATCCAGTTTAAGAGCAAGCAAGATCACAAACAAGGGACATATAAAATTTAAAAAATTGAATAATAATGGGTTTAACAATTTTTCATCCAGTTCAAAATTTCTTTGTTACCTGCGGGCAAGGAGTTTGAAGCGGATGACTTCCAGGCATATGATCTCAATTCCTTGATCGGTATCATCCCAGATAGCACTTGCGGCTTTCTCTGGCTTTAAGAGCTCCACAATGACACGCACCTTAGAGCCACAATGGCGATGCACTGCTAATGTCCTCACTATTTGTGCAGCGTCCTCTGCATCTGGATCCTGTGTCACTCGGGGGAATCAACAAAGTTTGTTTGGAGCATCAACTTATTGACAATGAACAAACACTGAAATTGATGAAAAAAGTTTCAAAAAACAAAGTGAGTGAGTGTAATTTGACACTTTGTGCTACCAACCAGGCGATTGGCGATTGGCTTTACTAACCTTGGCTAGCTGATCTGCTAACAAATAAAAAGCTGTCGCAACTTTTGCACTAACACGGTCCAAATCAGAGTCCTTCACAGGTGTTCCTTGTATGAACTCAACTCGGTCTCGGTAAAACGTCATCAATGTCTTCAATTCAAACCTACACAAAAAAAAAAAAAGAAAAAAAGCTTCCACAGAAATTGTCACTTACAATTTTGACTCTCAACAACAAAAAAAGGTTATAGACCACACACCGTTTTGCCATCATTTACTAAATCCTTTTTTGGCAAAGAAGAAAACTCCAAACAAGGAGTGGCTTCAAAAAACCCAAACTACAACCAAAATGTCATTCACATTCAGATCTGGCAGCAAGACTTATTTGAATCTAATTTTCAGTCATAGAGACATGATGATACACATCAATACCCAAAACAAGTTTGGCCAAACTTGTTTTGGGTACTCCATGCAAAAGATCAGCTTTCATGAATAAATCCTTCTACCCAAAGTTTTCTCACAAACAACTGTAACAAGAGTAGAGAGTTTAGACTTCTTACGAGGGCTTGTATGGTGCCATAAGTACAATCCGCAGAGGAAATGCATCCATATCTGCAAATGCATCATGTGTCCCAAATGAGTGAACTTTTTTGCCTCTGTCTTTTTTCTTGCATCCATCTATTTATGCCATATTACACTAAATTTCCTCAATAGTGGGTGGAACCCCCCAAAAAAAAAAAGAAGACAAAAAAAACCTCGATTGTGAATTGGGTGATAAAACTCTGATAGAAAGTCTTGAACAGTGCGATATGTCAAGTTTCCACTGATAATTATGAACCGAGATCCCACCACCTTCCTCACAGTAAACCTTCCACCAAATGGTCTGCACAAAAAAACAAAACAAATTCATTCTCCCGATTTCACCTCTAGAAATTCTTTCAATATAACTAACTACTGGCAAACTACTTTCCAAAGGTCTTTCTTCTAGCACAGAAAACATGTTATGTGGGATCTCTGTATAAATGATTGTCAAGGAGTGCACCCGATGAGAGTCAAAGAGTGCAAATGGAAGCTACTACACCTGCGAGAAGCAAGCTGCAAAATGCGGTTGATTTGAACTGGTAAAATGATCACAGCTCCCAATATTACACAAATGACAATTAGCCTTCCCCAGTTGGAATTTGGAGTAATATCCCCATAGCCGACGGTGGTAATCTGTCATGCAATTAACCAAGTGCACTTGAAACATGTAATGCCACAAATTTTATGGCACTCAAGAAGGCTTTGTAAACAACCAAAAAGCTTCAAGCACATATCTCAATCTTTGTGCATGAAAGGTTTAAGGTTTAGGACTTGAAAACATTTAGTCAACAACAACACTTACGGTGACAACTATGAAGTAAACTGCATCAAAAAATGTGAGGCAGCCTTGATCACCACACCCTTTTGAATCCTTCACACTTTCAGGTGTTGTTTTGTTATCAACCCATTGCAACACCCCTGCAGCAACGAACACTACAACCCCAAAAACAAAAACAAAAACCAAACTCTTTCAGTGTTCCGTTTAGCTAGTTCAAATATGCCAAAAACCTTCATCTCTTTTAGCCATCAAATAACACACCCAACTCCAATTCTGTTGTCCCAACTTCCAGGATGCATTCCGATTTCAGCTTGTCTCAAAAGTAGCCTATCCTTTGTCTTTTGTGGAATGTGATGATTTGTTGCGCACACAAGCCACAACAAGGGGCACTCATAGTTTCCAATGTGTTTTTCTTTTTCAGGGTTCTGGAATACTTGTTTTTAAATTTCAAACTTGGAGGAATAGAGAGAGGAAGCTGAAGATCATTTACCCACTCCAATTGTATACATGACAAGAATGAAAAGCTGTTCTCTGATGGCACCACCCGTAAACCCAGCCACTTGAGTGATCACAGGCATAATCCTTAAAAAGAAATCATCGAAACAAAATAATCAGTGTCAAAAATCATATGGGTACTCTCAAGAATAATTATCAACCATATTTACAGATTCATTTTCTCAAGTTAAAAAGCCTTGTAACAATACAATCTCTTGTAGTAAATAGACATAAGTCAAGGAAACAATTACCTTAACACCCGGAGGAAGAGCAAAATTTCAGCCCCATTGTTCTTACCAGGGCTGTAAAATCCCAACCCCAGAAGAAATCTTAGTTGTTACAATGCAGGACCATGAAACTCAGAGATATTGCAAGAATACAAGTTGAGCAAATTTTCTGCCATTTATTAATTTCAAGGACTTTATCTGACTATCAATCTTTTGGTTTTGGAATCGACACGACCCAATATACAGAGGAATCATGCTATAAGGAATGCAAAGGCAAGGAATGTGCAATTTGGTAACAGTGGTACCTCCAATAGAGAATGATAGGAAGCGTACTGACAAAATCAACCAAGCCCCTTACTGAAAAAATGTAGTAAAGACGCACTGGTGCACTGCATGACAAGTTTTGGAACAGTAGAATATGAACATACAAAAAAACCACAAGCTGATGTTGCAATACATAGCATTGAGTGGTCAAAGTAAGAAATTGTCATAGTGAAATGACAAATCTGATACTTGTTTTCATATAATTCATATTGAAGAAGTTGAGAGTCAGTCTCAAGAGGGCCTTAATTATTGCCTTGATAGATCAAACTCAGAGATCCCTGGTTTTGGTTTAACTGCAAATGTTGAGAGCACCATTCTGAGAACATTGTATTATGTTATGATCTGCAGATTTTCTTTCTCATCAGCAGAGTGTTGTGAACTACAATTACAAACAAATGTGGTGGTTTGTTTTCCCCCTACCTGTAAAGATTCAGGATGTAATCAACGACGAAGAACAAGCCACAAGCAAGTTGTACTAGCCTCAACCAGTGAAGTTCATTTGCACCAATTTTGTATCTGCACACACAACAACAAAACAAATTGCTGTTTTTTATTGGATCATATTTTACAGTGTAAAAACTCCAACTTTCTGAAAAACACTTAACCCAAATAATTCTTGAATCATGCAAAAAATCTTGCACTGCAATTGTTTTGAAAAATCTTTCTTGCAGAGCAGTAAAGCAATTGAAGCTATCAGGAAAAGCTTGAGGAACTTACGTTGTGTAGATATAAAGAACTACAGATGTCATTGCTGCCAGAAACTCTGTCTGCAATAAAGTAATTTTTACAATTTAAAGAAACCATGTCAAACCCAAAAATGAATCTTGTTGGTGAGTGCTGCTGCTAAATATGCATCACTGCAGAATGATATGAAGATTTTAAGAATCTGTTCAAAAAAATGAAAAGACCCAGAATTTCTTTGTTCACAAAATCATGCAAAAGGAATGAAAGAATGATGTTAGAAATTTGAACACACCCAATAAAAACGAATAAAAATGGGACAATTTCTAGCATCATTTTCCTTTTGGGGGTGTTATTTTGTGGAATCCAATTTCTTTTCAAATGGGCACTTCCACCCATTACAAATTACAAGCTTGAAATTGGGTTTTGAGAAATTTGGGACCTTCTGTAAACTTACCCACATAAGATAATTTCTGAGAGGCCAACCACGAAGAGCTGTTCGCACTTTAATTGTCAATGGCACTTCACCATACAAATAAGAGTCATGATAGATTGACAAAACTTCCTACAAGAAAACACACACACACACAACACCCATCATTCAACATGTATGCTATTCCTTAGCAAAATTACCAATGTGAAAAATGGTTACCAATCTTTCACAAATCACAGGAGGCAAAAAAACCCCCAAGTTCCAACCAGAATCATCTGTTTACAAAACCTTTCTCTCTCTCTCTCGCTCTAGTTGTTTTGAAATCTAGTGATCCATGCAATTATCCAGTTTGGAAAATCCAAATGCACAAAAAGTTTAATGATCTCTGGGCAACCTAGTTTGCAAGTTGAAGAAAACCAAAGAGAAGGATGGTTCGAAGATTCCCTCAGAGCTTGTGACATGATCAGAGGATCATGAGAATCCCGATTGGTTTGAAGATATCTTCCATCTGAGCTAGTGATGTCATGTGATGAGAATCCCAATGGTTTGAACATTCTTCCATCAGAGCTAGTGGTGTGTGATGAGAATCCCAATGGCTTGAATATTCTTCCATCCAAGCTGGTGATGTGAAAATTCAATCAGCATCCCAATGGTTTGAAGGTTCCATCAGAGTCAGTGATGTGATCAGAGGATCATGAGAATCCCAATTGGTTTGAGGATGATTCCATCAGAGCTAGTGATGGGTTTACGGTTATGAGCTAGTGATGTCACGTGATGAGAATCCTAATAGTTTGAACATTCTTCCATCAGAGCTAGTGATGTGATCAGAGGATGATGAGAGTACCCCAAGGTCTGGTTTGAAGATGATTCCATCAGAGCTAGATGTGATGTGGTGAGAGGATCATGAGAATCCTGAATGGCTTGAAGATGGTTCTGTCAGAGCTAGTGATGTGATCAGAGAATCATGAGAATCCTGATTGCTTTGAAGATGATTCCATCGGAGCTAGCTAGTGAGGTGATCATAGGACCGTGAGATTCCCAAAGATGATCTGTGAGGATCATGAGAATCTCATGAATCTGGTGGCATGGAGAAGCTAGAGATTCTGGAGTACGTTGGTACCTTCGTGGCGTCGATTTGCTTCCCTTGCGTTTGTTTGAGGAGCCACAGAAATGCATCCACCACTTTGTCCTCGAAAGATTCCGTGAGCTTTCCGAAGCTCATGCGAGGAAGTGACAGCTTCCGCTCTTGTCGTCGTCGTTGTCTGGTGACCTCTGCTCTCCCCACCACACTCTCGTCCTGCAAGTCTTCGTCTCCATCGATGGAATCACCATCCTCGTTCACCGGCGTGCATTCTCCTGTCGCGGATACAAGCACCCTTTTCCAAACCCAAGTTTTTTTTTGTTGGTTTTTTCCCCCCGCAGTTCCGCAAACCCACCACAGAATATTGATCATCAGCTCGTCACCGAGAGAACGTTTTAGTCCGAGGGATCAAGCAAGCAAGAGGAAGAAGAAGAACCAGAACCAGAGCCAGAAAAACCAGCATAGGTACCTGCGTGCGTGAATTCCATGTCCAGAATCCTCGTCCAAAGCGGGGACTGATACTTCCACGCGCTCAGCTCCGCCGCCCTGAGCCTCAAGCTGCGTCAACGACTCATGATGGCTGCTGCTGCAGCATACATCCAGGCACCAAACAATTTTGTTGTTCTATGGTGGAGAATAAGATGATAGCACGGACTTCAGCGCCAGCAGAAATCAGGCAGCTGAAGAATTGAACCTATGGCAGCTGCAGAAGCTGATCAATTTCTGTTGATGGAGCGCGAGAGATCTGTACAGACTCTAGCTGAAACTCTCATCAATCCTGCTAAGATTTAGCGTTTAGGGACTCTCAGCAGCTGGTGATCGATCGATCTGCATTCACGCCCAGCTGCTAGCGAGAGAGAGAAAGAGAGAGAGAGAAGCAAGCCCACCTCGAGCGACGGCGACTGCGATGTTTGGCGCCTCGTCTATCGAACAGAGACATGTTCGCCGCCGCCGTAGTATGGACCAAAGCTTCGCATTCACCGAGCACTTGATCACACAACAAAATTCCCAACACAATTCCGTCCTGCACAAAGGAAGATCAGCTGCACCACCACTGGCCGCTCCTGTTGTTGTTGCAGGAGGTTTGAAAAACTCGAGCGAGCTGCTCCTAAATCACTTGAAATTCCAGCGCCTACCAGCTCCTCTTCAAAGTTTGCAGGATCTTTGAAGAAAGTTTTCTTCCAGCAAAATCCGTCTTCCCACCACCACCACTACGACTACACCTGCTACAAAGGTGGGTATCTGCAACATATATTCCACTGCAATGTCCCCCCAGCTACACCCGGCTTCAGCTAGACTACTACAAAGTTCTGGAACGGAAGCAGAAGAATTCTCATGTAACTGAATGTAGTGTAGTACGCTGCTTGCAGGTCATCGGTACTGATGGAAACTGCTTGAATCATGTGCACGATTGTATAGCCAGCAGCAGCAGCAGTACTCGAGCTAGCAGCTTCACAATTTTACAATCTCTCCGAATAATATTCACTCTTCTTCAATGATCAAACTGTGAATCGGGAGAGAAAAATTCTTCTTCACAGCCCGCTAGATCTAGCTTGCTAGCTAGCTAGCTAGCTAGCAGGTGGCGCAAAACGCCGAGACGCTAGCTAATATTCTTCTTTCCAAAACATTCTTCCTGTTTGTTTCTTTTTAGCGTGAACCGACAAAGATCCATACTTCTTTTATGATGAAGCAGTGACGACTTTCGTCCTCCCCCGCGGCCCCCTCCCCCGGGGCCGCCGCTAGTGGTGGCTGTACAAGCTGCAGCCGGTGGCCCCACATGTGCGATCAATCACTTCCACGGTACTACTGCAACTGGACACGAACTACTTCTTCTGCTGCTTCTTCTTCTGCTTCTTCTTCTTCTGTTCAACAAATTAGGCCTCTGCTGCAGCTGCAACTAAGAGATTCCCTCACCTCTTCACACACTAGTAACGTCGTAATAGTACCACCTACACGTCCTGGCTCTGAAACCCACACACCTACACACAAAAACGCCACAACTTGAGTAGTACTCTCAACATGACCACTGCACACCAGTAAGTACTACCTTGTGGTAGTAACAAACGTGTCTATCCGCGAGGAGCTGCTACAAATACTACTGCTACTGCTGCTACAGAAACACAAGATATTATCATGAGAAAAGCAAATATCGATCAAAGCTGCAGCTGGCTCAGGATCTCACTTGCAGGACTGCAGACCTAGATCTCGTAGTACCCATCATTCTCTTCCTCCTCTTCCTTCTTTTGGGGTAGTAAGCTGATCCAGCAATCATCAAGCTGCTGCCGCTGCTGCTGCTGCTGTTCCTCCTCTTCCTCCTCCTCCTCCTCCTCCTCCTCATGGATCCTGCACCAAAGCTACTGCCTTCTGCTAGCTGCTTTTTTGTTTTCCTTTGGTTTGCGAGCGGTGCTGCTGCGACGGCGGCAAAGAGGTCGGATCCAGTGAAGGATGAGCCGAGACCAGAGCATCCCTCGCCGGACTCTCCGGGCAGCGAGACAACGCGCGACGGGACGCGACGAGATTCGAGCCTGCGTGGAGGCGGTTGCAAGATACTAGGACTACTCCTGCTGCTGCTTACTAGGTTAGGTTTTTAACCATAGTTTACTCTACTTGGTTTAGATCTTTGGTTTTGTTTGGTTTGGTTTGGTTTTGTTTTGTTCTTGTTCTTTTTTTTTTCCTTTTTTTTTTTTGGTTTTTTCACTGAAGGTTTATTCTAGCTGGTTCAAGTCTCCCATTGGTATGTATCATATTTAATTGTTGGCCTTGCCTTAAGTTGGCAAGGATATTGAGTTTAGATTAATTCTAGAGTATAGTAGCTTAAGGGATTTTGGGCCCCCCTAGGTAATAATAATAATAATAATAATAATAATAGGTCTCTTTTTATATGAGGGTTTTCGAAATATGATATTTTGGCTTGAGGGTGTAATTGAAACTAATGAGATTAGTTTCAGAGTTATACTATCTTGAAGAATTTTGGTTTCTTGTAGAAGATTTTTTTTTGAAGATTTTATTTTTGCATGGTGAAATAAATATATTTGAGTTTCCATAATTGCTCTTTTTTTTTTTGCCTTAACATACTTCTTAATGTAAAATGGACAAGGCCATAGTGTGTGACACACCCGTTGTTATTATTATTACGGATTTTTGCCATTTCAACACATGTCTGTCAAATAATTAATCAATTTTGAAATTTTCATTTCAACAAATGTAATATTCTTAAATATCCACTATTATCCTTCACTATATTTTTAATTGGGAAGATTTTTATTTTTATTTAAAAATTTCAACATTTCTGAAAATAATATAATTAGTGTCAAATTGGCCAAGCTACCCATTGCAAACAAATAAAGCATGGAAATATATTCTAGTATGGTTCCCCAAATTCTTCCATTCCATAATTGAAGAGGGTATGTAGGTAGTGTGGGGGTGTAGTAAAAACTAGAAACCACATTAAATAATTAACACTTCTTTTTCTCTCTCAAGATGCTTGCCACTTGGACAAGATTGCCTTTTACAATATCCCAAGTTCCAACAACAAAAACAAAAGAAAAAAAACAACATACATTCTTTCAAACATCCTTGTTCTTGTTAAATCCTTTTGAGCTGCAATTTTGTCCAAATTGTGATTGTCCAAATTGACCATGTACGGTCCTTTTGGAATCCGATTTAGAAACTCGTTTCTTTGACAATGGTCTCCAATACCTTTCAAAAGCGAATTGATAAGCTCGTGTTGTAAGGAAGCACACAGTGCAATCTTATCATGAATTGTTTTATTGTTGTGATAGCTCATGTTGCAAATACACATGTGGTGGTGCAATCAAATCATCAGGTATGTAACCCTTGAATGTTACGCTTAGGTGAGTTGATCATGGAATGGCAAGCCACACAATGATTCAATTATGTCACATGCGTATTTGCAACATGTATAATACATGCGGTAACAAAGCACCTCCCCATAACATGAAGATGCTTTAGTAAATTGAAAAGACCTTCCACCATTGATTCACATGCAAACCTCATAATAACTTCATAATTTACTTAAAAGATAGTATAAATTTGTAGCTATTGTTTGATTTGTTGCAACAACAAAGAATTTGTGGGAAAGAGAAAAGGGAAGACTAGGTAGGTAGGTATGTTTGGCACCATAGATGGGGTATGAGCAATTGGATTGCAAGGGCTTTTCTTTAAAGCTTTCAGATGTTCATCTGACCAAAAAGGCTTTGCCACCTACATTTGGGTTAGGTTTTGATCACATAAGTACATACATGCATTGGGACTCCAATTGGTGAACCTTGTTGTCCAAGCTCAAGAGTGCACCAAATGAATGAGGGTAATGAAAATCACAAGTGAGTTAGGCTATTGGGGAGCCAACTCTCAAAACTCATTTTACTATGATTTGGAATCAGAATGCAATTTGTTCTAGTAAATAATGCTTCTTAAGTAATTTGCATGAATGTCTTTGTGAAAATATATAATTTGTGGAATACTTGATTTAATGAAGAATATTTGAAATTGAAGGTTCACCCACTCATTGCGTACTAATTATTTAATTATGAAGATTCCATTTTGAGAAATAAAACTATTTGAGAAATTTTTTTTATTAAAAGATGCTTCATTTTCCTTCACCAAAAAAAAGTTCATTGGGAAAGCATGTCATGTTTTTTCCTAACTCTGACCTCGCCTACTAAACACACATTACCCGCCTTTTTGGCACTAACTACCAACTAAGAATTAAGAATCAAGGCCTTGCCTTATCACCTACCTACTAGATCCCCGCCTGCTTTTCCCACCTACCGACCTACTAGATTCAACCCCCCCAACCTACATGCCTACCACCCAACTAGGCACCCACCCTTACATCCATATGTCATTCATATTCTTACCTACCTACCCACTCTCCCTCCTACCTATCATAAATAATAATTTTTAAGAGGTAATAATTTTTTGAAAATTCTTCAATTAAATAATGGATATTATAAATAAATAAAAGAAGCAAATATTAAATTATCATTAGTCAAATACAAAAAGAACTCTTATTTCAATAAATTTCAAAAAAAAATTTGGTAAAGTTTTTTTGTAACATTGGGGAGTGTATAACCTTTTTTGAATCATTTAATCATCATTGGTAGTGTGAAGTAGCACAAAGCCCAAGCAATAATTATTATTATTTTTGTTATTGTAACTAGCTAGTAATTGGCCTAGGCTAACTTTATTATTATTATTATTATTTCAATCATTTAGCTCTTATTAATTCTAATAATAATTTCTTTAGGTTTAAAACAATTTGATAAGAAATGAAATACCCACACTTGGGCATTGTTGAAAATGTTGTCTATTGGTTCAAGCCCCCTAAAATGAATTTATGTTCTAGAAATGTAATACCTGCACATTGGCATCAGCAAAAATGTTGTTTATTGGGCTAAGTCCCCCTTAAAAGGATTTTTTTGCAAAATTGCAATATTTGCATCAATCATATTTGTTTAGTTGAATGCAAGTAATACAAAAGGTTTTACAACCCCTATGTAGGTATTACATTTGAAGAGGAAAAACCCAATGTGTGATTTGTGAATGCCATGTGGGTATTACATTTTGAATACCTTCCATCCAATTTGATTTGTGACCCTAATGTGAGTATTGCAAATGTTGTGTTTATTTCAATGGCAAATAAACATCGAAAATATGAACATTGCAGCTTTTGTATTAATGGTTTGTTGTGTCTATGTAAGTATTATGGAATCATTTTTTTGCATACTTATTAAGACTTAATAAATTAAGTATTGCATCACAAAACATGGTTACAAAAAATAATTTTCAATATGACTTGTGAAAAATTATATTGACAAGTGTCGAAAAGTTTCATGGAAAATGTACTAATCCACATAAATGTAACCAATAATGTTCAAAGAGCTTTTAGAAAATGCAAAAAAATCATTCGTTTAATTCAAAGACCATCATCATTAAAGCTATGAACTTGGAGGTAAATTTTACCACCTTTGGCACCCTTGTTGTGTGATGGTGCATTTACATTTGGTATTGTTTATGGCAAGATGAACTACATCTACCACATCCAATCCTTTGTGTTTCCAAACAACCTAAACCACAATCAAAAAATTGATTTAAAACTTGAAATTTTCAGTTGGACATGAATTAATATGAAGGAATTTGAAAACACATACCATTCATGATTCATCTTTGATGCATGAAAATCATGGATTACTTGCATCTCTTCAACTCGAGTGGACTAATTGCTAAATTTTTGCTTTCACAAGGTTGCATTCCATGCAACCTTTGCCATTTTAACATAAGAGAATTTGCATTGAAAGAGAGTGTTAGCAAGAACCTCATCATTTTCAATCTTTTTTTTTACCTTGCTTGTCTTATTGCCCCACCCCCTCTTTCCTTTTTTTTGCCCCTCTCCTTCTTTCCTTCTTTATGCCTTGGCCATCTTGTTGCCCTCCCCCTTTCTCCCTTTTTTTGCCCCTCTTATTTTTTCCCTCTTTTTGGCGTGCTTGTCCTACTACCCTTCTCTTTCTTTCCCTCTTTCTACCCCGCTTGTTCTATTGGCACACACACTTTCCTTATCTCCCTCTTTTTTTATGTCTTGTTGCAACACACACCCCTTGTCCTTCTTTCTACCCTACCTATCTTGTCACACACACACATTCTCTCTATCTCCTTCTCCCTCTTTCTATCCCTTTCATTTTTTTTCATGTTGCCACACACTTACTCATCCTCTTTCTTTCACAAACACAAAAAGGACAAAAAGAAAAAAAAGAACTTACTTCGAGTGCATTAAAAATTTATTGTTGGAAAAATAACAAAAAGGTGTTTGGAAGAAGGGCATTGAAAATCATTGCTCTCTACATTAATAGAAGAAGGGAAAAAAAGGGAACTTGAAGGTGTTGCTATTAGAAGAAGAAGAGGAAGAAGAAGAAAGAAGGAGAAAGTGCATTGTTGCCAAATAAAAGAAAAGAGAAAAGCAAGAAGAAAAGGAAGAAGAAACATCTTTGTTGTTAGGGTAGCTAGGGATGTTATTGAATAGTTAGGTTTTTTTTTTTTCCAAATTGAAGGGTGGGGTGGAACAAGGGAAAGAGGAAAAAAACCCTAGTTTGGGTTCATCCCAAAATGGCCTAAATAGCCTCATCCACCAACTAGTGCACTGGTGAATGCTAGGTCATAGCAACCTTCCTTAACCTTTGAGAAAATTAGAGTGTATGTTTTTTCACTATTTATCACATTCAAAACTCATTCTTATTTATTCTCCCCTCATTTAGTCTAGTGAAAAATTGTAAAGTATAAATAGAAAGATTATTCCAATCTCATCACCTAAGCCAATAAAAAATAGTCTTTTCCTTTTAGTGTAGGCTTGCTTGTAAGCACTACATTAAGCAAACTTAATGTGAAAAACAATGATTGCACACAATTGAATTGCTATGCTTCATCCAAAATTGTGAGTACAAGAATTTTTACTAATGTGGATGGAGATGTTCCAAGATTGCTTTCAAAGTTCATTACATTTGCATTCACATTTCAAAAATTAAAAATTCCTTGTTGTTACTTGAAGACCCATATTTTGGTCTAAACTTTTTTAATATGGGTGCCTAAGAACATCTTCATCATCACACCCCATAGGCACTCTCATATTAAATTTGAGCAATGAGGTGACATAAAAGCTTATATTACCTTGCAAATCTGCCATTTATGGTAAGATAATATTCAATCCTTTCAAACAAATTTGTTGTTTTTCATTTGTAGATTTTTTATCAAAAAAATTTTAAACTAAAAATCATCCAAAAGTGGAATAATTTTTTGAAAAAACAATATGTTGTCACAAACTCCTTTTTTATATACAAAATGATTTCCCTAAATGCTTCAAGAAAATTGTATTTAGGGAGGGTGTCACTACATTTATGTCCATGGCTTCAATTCTAAGATCTCCTTGAAATAATGTCATCAATTAAACCAAAATCTACCTAGGGATCTTGGTTGAAATTAAAGATTTTTAAATGTGTAGACTTTGAATCTAATAGTTGGGTTTAGAAATTGGATTTGTGAGTGGGCAGATTGAGTACTTTTCTAAACAAGGTTTTTGAGTAAACTTAAAAGGAAGGGGAAAATGGTTTAAGCTTTTAGGGCTTTGAGTATATTGAAGGGGGAATTTTAAGGAGTTTAGGATTGTGATGGAATGAAATTTTTAATTACCTAGTTTGGGGGAATTTGTGAACTTAAAAAACCATTGTCTATATTTCATGCAATTATTATATTTTCCTCACTTCGAATCATAAACATGTCATCACATGCATCCAAGACTATAGGACCCCACCACTTTTTTTTTTCATGACTTTTTAAATCATTTTAAAATGCAAGCATTGAAAGCATTAAAAATAGCCATATGATTATAAAAGTTATGTCAATATTCACAAATATGTCAAAACCCATCCAAAGTATCCAAGTTCGTATGGGGGTTCATAAATTGGTAGGAAGAATTGGATGAAAATATGAAGAAAGTTCACTTGCATTACATAATTAAATCATTCCAAAGCATTAAATTATGTTATTGGTAACTATGTTTTCAACAATACTTAGTTTTATGGACAACATGTGACTAGGCTAATTGTAAGGATAATTGTTGTAAAAAATTATTATTTGTAAAAAGCTAAACATGGCATGAAATTGCTTGAAACAATTGCATGATTGGACAACTAGTTGGTGCACTTACATCCATTGAATAATCATCCCCATGATGTAGTGATGGTCATTTACAATAATTATTTAAAAATAATTGAATTCAAATTATGTAAAATCTATTAAAAAAATATAAAGTTGAAATGCTTGTAATTTTATTTTATTTTCTAAATTTCAATTCATGCCCACCTTGCAATTAAGTAGATGCCAAGTTAAACATGTTAGATATTAGTTCATATTTAATAAGTATTTTATGTTGGTCATTGGGCAACTAATAAGACCATGTTGATACTTGGTGTCAAACCTTGGGAAAGGTGGATAGCCATTTTGCAAATAATATGTTAGTAAAAAAATGATCATTGGGAAACAACGGCAATAGGCCTAAAGGTTGGATAATGATACATTAGATGGGACATAAAACTTATGGAAGTTGGATCCTTTATCCTATGTATAATGTTAATTTTTAGTTATTACCAATATTATTTCCTTCCCAAAAGGAAAAAAATAATAGTAAATAAAGTGTTTTCCCCACAATGTAGACAAATGGTGTATAATGGAAATATGTTATGGGTGTAGGTTTTCCTATTATGTCTTGTAAGGTTGGTAAAAATATGGGACATGTTTAAAATTTGAAGGTGGGTATTTGATGGTGTTAAGTCGGGTACATATATGTCATAACCTTAACCTTGGGCTCATGACCAAGGCAAGGGTTTGCAAGGTTGCAGGCCAAGAGAGAAGCCGATAGTCACACAACATATTCCCAGGAATGTGAGAAGGTGTGAGGGAATGAACCCTCACACCCCAAGGGAGTTCCATTATGGGAGTCGAAAATCTCGGTGGACTTCTGAATTTTTAGAGGGCGATTTGAGGGGCCAAAACTCAATGGCTTGAAGAGTTTTTTATATCATTGAAAAGCTCTTGGAATGTAGATATCGAAATGTGGTTAAGCAAATTTGTGAAATTGAAAAAAATATTATTTTTTTCACTGGTCTTTTTTATACCCTTCCAGGCGGGCGCTACGCGCACCTTTGTTCGCAAAGCGAACAAAGTGGGCGTGTATTGAACAAAAACAATAGGTCAGCGGCCTTCGGCCTCAACGAAAAAGCCAAAGTTTTGGCTCTTTATTTTTTGCTTGCTTTTCTGCAAGCGTGGCGTTGGTTAGAGGAAATGAGACCTCCCATTACCTAATCATCTGCATATCATACATGGTAGATTTTGATGCCTACACAAAAGAGAGTAAAGGCGGACTGTAAGTCTAAGGCAGTTTTGCTGCTGAGTTCCATAGCTTTATCAAACATTGCCCACCTGAGCTTTAAGCTTTTGCCAATAACTTGGGCTCACATCACCCATTTGGATATTTGAAACAAAAGTTATAGCCAAAAGAAGGGTCGGGAGTCAAATTGGCAGTTTGACTCCTGACCACTAAAAGTCAATAATTGACCCGATTTCCGTGCGTGCAGATGATGTGCGACATACCGTTGGAAAGCTTTCAACGAAGGCTACAATTGTTCTTTAGACCTCATCTCAATTAGAGGTCTAATTTAGAATCCCAACCTTGGCAATTTCAGGATTCTTACTTGGGAGTCCCGGGACAAAAAAGTCATTTAGATGTGAGCCCCGTGAGAGGTGCAGAATAACTATAAGGGGGAAGGTGGTGGCTTCCCCAAATCCAGGCCGTGGTGAGTCTTATGTGTTCGTGTTGCCCGTGGCTCATCCTAGCACCAAAGGTGTTCCAACTATGCATTAACCACCTTGCGTTGGTTTTGTGCAAGTCCGGGTGAGTAGATAAAGCTTGTTAACTCTTCCTAGTCCCATCCCAGAGCTCCAACATGCCCCTCTACCCCTTCAAAGTGTTGCGAGCCAAGGAGCGTGCCCCTACTCCTTACTCTTCCGTTGTTTTCTGTTTGGACACATTTGAATCCCTTAAGGAGTTGAGAGTGCATCAATATATAAATTAAAAAATTTCAAACCTTGCACCCAAACCTTATTTCGCCAAATTGAAATCATGGGTACACACCCCTATTGTCACCTTTAATCATAATTATGATCAAAATGAAAAGAAAAAATGGTTAGTTATTTAGCAAAAACTTGATTTGTACCTTTGATATAATCCTTGGGGGCATACAATTGAATTAAGGTTTTTTTTTCCCTTAGGGTTAGGATTCTGTTTATTTCCTTAATTATGATAACTTTGTAAACAAGCTTGTTGTCTCATGATTTTTCTAAAAACAACCTTACTGCTTAAAATAATTTGGATGTGATCTTGAGATGGAATA
This sequence comes from Sphagnum tenellum, assembly GCA_963921925.1. Lineage (NCBI taxonomy): Eukaryota > Viridiplantae > Streptophyta > Sphagnopsida > Sphagnales > Sphagnaceae > Sphagnum > Sphagnum tenellum. The sequence goes on from OY998148.1 coordinate 9,676,786, forward strand.
TTGTCATTTTTTAATACATCAATGTGAAGGAACTCCTAATTGAAGGAGCAAAAGTCAAAGGAGTGTTAATCAATGAAGCTTGTACCAGCACATAAAATATTTAAAAGATTTTAAAATGGAAAGTGTAGAAGGTAAACATTCCTTGTTTGGTTATGATTTTTTTTTGTTGTTTTCAATTTTCACCTTTTTCATTTGAAAAATAGATCACCATTGTTGTTTTTCATTGATTTTTAATCAAGAAAGGGTAAAGGAGGGAAGAGAAATTTTCGACATTATTGTGACCCTTAGTGATTTACATGCCACTTGCAATAAATTAAGCTTTTATTTTCATGGTCTTTTAATCATAAGGCTTTTTGGATTTTGTTTCAATGATCTTTGTAATCTAACATCACTATCTATATGAGGTTGTCATCAATTGAAAAATACAACTCCTACAACATTATGGTTTCTATTGCAATTGTTGTGGCTTTTGTTACAAGCTTTGAGCTTTCACAAGATGAGGTTTTTCTCCATTGCATAACTTTTACTTGCTATGGGTTTTGTTGCAATTGTTGTGTTTTCTATTGCAAGATCTAAGCTTTCATAAATTGGGGTTTCCTCGATTTCACAACCCCTACTTGTTGTGATGTTTGTTGCAAGCTTTGAGCTTTTCACAAATTAAGGTTTTTTTTCATTGCACAATTTTTACTTGTGGTTTCTATTGCCATTGTTGTTGTTTTTGTTGTAAGGTCTAAACTTTCACAAGTTGGGGTTTTTTTTCCATTGCACAACTCTACTATAGTTGTGGTTTTTATTGCAAGCTTTGAACTTTCACAAGTTGGGGTTTATCTCCATTGCATAACTCCTACGCGTTGTGATTTTTGTTACAATTATTGTGGGTTTTGTTATAGGGTCTAAACTTTCACAGCTTGGGGTTTTTTCCATTACACAACTCCTATTTACTATGGTTTTTTGTTATAGTGTTTGAGTTTTCACAAGTTGGGGCTTTTCTCCATTGCACAACTCCTACTTGTCGTGGTTTCTAGTATTGGGTTTGAGCTTTCACAAGCTATGGTTTGGTTCCATTACTATTCCTACTTTTTTTTTTAAATTGTTGGATCTAAGGTTTCAATTTTCATTTTTCTCAAAATGTTAGTCAACAAGAAAATGGTCTCTACAATGAAAATGCATGATGTTGCCTTTAACCTCAATTCCTCCTCATTAGCTTTTGTAGGATGTGGTAATAGCAACAACATAGATAATTTACAAGTTGAAGGCAATGAAAAGCAAGGTTTAGAAAATGCCAATGGTGATGAGGTGCAAGACACCTATTTGAAATGCACGTGGAGGAGTTGAAAAAACGAGTTGTTTGGAAACTACAATCACAACTCACCAACATGGGTTTTTTAAAAAGTAAATGACAACCAACTTGTAATATGAATGCGAATCAAATCATTTGATGCATAATTTGCCATAATCATACATGTGATCCTAAAATTTTGGCCTTGTGCACTAGGTGTTATAATGGTTTCATTAGTTACCATAGAGCAAATGGCATTACTACCATGAAAAAACATGTGGAGGTAAAACACAAAACCTCCTCCAAATTGTATGAATAGCAAGTTGCAAGTCATCTTACACCCCCATCTAATTAAGAACTAGCTAATGAGAGGCTAAATCTAGCACCAAGTGCCACTTTTAGTTTTTTGGGTTTTAAAAAATCATGCCACATAGAAATGCTTCATGGAGGATGTCATGTTGTTTGTGATCAACTAGGGCTTTCTACCATTCAAGATAGTGAAATCAATTTCATTGTAAACATTGGCATATAAATTATGCATGGAGGTTGTCTTCCCATCCAATAAAGCTTTTGTTAAAGGAATTTTTCTTTCTTTAGTGCAAAAACTTTGGTTGAATATGTTCAATCTATATTGCCCAAATGTGATTTAACCATTTGCACTTTTGATCTCTGGATGTCAAAAGGGGTTCATGATGTGTCCTATGGTTGTAAATTTTTTCTTGAATGATTAACAACCAAGGCATGTAAGACACTTGGGTTCTTTGAAGCTTTTGATACCTTTCTAATGTAACCATGGCAATCTTATTATGGCAACTCTTCAACATGTTTAACTTAATTCAAAAGATTTGGGTATATGTTAATGATAAGGGATCCAATTTGCAAACCTGTGAATATGCCGTAAACTCAATTATATCTTGTGATACCTTGGGTATGTTTGAACCATTTGATGGAACATGCATTATCCAAGCTTTGTTAATACACTACTACAAATGACAAAGTTGCCCGGGGTTTTAACTTTACATCTATCAAGTCTATTCAAGTTGACATTCAAAAAACATGGCCAAAGAAAAGTGGCAAAGGGAAGAAAACTTGGGACAAAGCTTGCATAGATTTTTGGTTCATTTTTTAAAAACTAAACAAACTAGTGAAAACCAAGCGACTAGGATGTGATTTTTAAAAAATTGTTGATTGTTTCTTTATTATATTTAGTTTGAAAATCTTACATGAGGATGTTTGTTCACAATTCCAACAAACATTTTGTTTGGGCTTTTGGCATCCTTAAGGTTGGGTTTTTCACCCAAGTTTACAAGTTGGGTGTTACTATTACAACATGTTTTGACATTTCACTTCAGCTTTGCCTTGTGTTATAATTAGTATGTAGCGGCATTGTTAAGTCATGTACCATCTCCACAAACTTAAGCAAATTGTGAAATTGTTGTGAAAGTTTTGTCATCAATAGTTTGTGTGTGTGATGAACCAAAGTCGTGGTCATTAGTTGCTTGGAAGTGCTTTACATTTTCTCAATTCCACTTATCATGAGATTCATGATGAACTTTTACATTAAATTGTCCTTGATAACTTGACTAATGTAAAGATTAATGTATATAAAATGTTCAAGTGTGAAAGTACCAAATGCCTTATTAAAATGTATAAAATTTCAAAAAATAATTTTTTTGGGAATTTGGGCCATTGATACAATATGGCCTAGATTGGATAAATTTTTATTATTCTTACATTCATAAATGGAAAAATAAAAAATTAGATGCCCATATAAAATTTGGAGCAAATTTATTTCATTTGACATGAGAAAAAAAAAGGGAAATCTAGGATAGATCATAAGTTTTATGAAGAAAAAAATGAATTTGGGAATCTTAGGAGTGAGTCCTTCTATTTCAAATGGGTGGCAATATGAAGGTGCTATTAAGTTTCAAATGACAGGTTCAAATGAAGGGGTCCACTAAATATTAAATGAAACAATCCTTTTGGGTACCCCAACCATACTTGGACCCTTGCATGGTTTCACCCCATATGTTATTATATTCATATAATCATGCACATATTAACCCCATTTGTTATGTTCATGATTAATGAACAACATTCATCCAAACATCTCACAAATGCAATATGGACATGTATACAACATTTAATTTTCGTTTTGATATACCATTTTGATGTATGATCTAACTTTGAATTCTTCTATTATCTATTTTATAATCATGCAATGAACTTGATGGTCCTTTCTTGCAATTATGTTCAATTAAAACTTGAGCTCAGCATTATGTTTGTTTTGCTTTAGTATCTTGTACTATTGGGGCTTAATTTCATTTTGTGTTGAAATTTTTTGAGCTTAAATTTGCAATTTATATGCACTCATTACACCAATGTTGGGAAGATATGGTGTTTTTGGATATATTATGAAGACATAAGAAAACAACAATACAAGCAAATATTAATCTTTAATGTAATACCAAATCCCAACAAAAATGGTGAACGCATCATGTGTAAATGGCTATTTTGATCATTATATTGGCCCGATACAACTAATGAATTATGTTGAAAAGAGAACATTCACATCCATATCTAAATTTTGAACCAAAAAAATCCATTTTTAAGAAAGCAACTAGAAATTTTCTTTTCACAATTCACACATATTGAAAAAGTTTCCCAATTTTTAAAATTCACACGGATATGTAGGCAAGGCTTTTTCAAAAATTCTTTGGATAATAAGTGTTTATATGGAAAGTTTCAAGGGAGCATTTAGCAAGTTTTCCTTTTTAAGTATAAATGTATGTGGTATAACTCATTTACCCTTAGTATAACCAAGGTCAATTTGGAATACAACTTAACCTTGTCATTGCTTCTGAACTTATCTTCATGCATAAAATACACCCACATTATTGTGATTAGATTCATTCATATGCTATTTCATCATTGTTTTGCTATCATGTTATTTTATTCTTGTACTTTATCGAGTCGTGTTTTTTTGTTTTTTGTTTATCCTTATGCTTTTCATTTGCTAGTTTGCCATAGTTCTTTCACCAAAAGAAAAGGTACTATTACCACTTGTAGCTTATATTCCATTTCCAAACTTTCACAATCATACTTTGTTGGATGAATGAAGATGTAACATATGTGGTAAAATGTATCCCCCCAATCCCAAAAGAAAAAGGGAAAAAAAGAAAATTATGAATTGGATGATTAATTGTGTACATGAATGGAATGGGCATATGAATGTCAAATTTAAAGGTTGAAGACCAAATTTGAATAAATAGCCTAATGAACTTAGGGGAAAAAAAAATTAGTCAAGAAAAAGAAAAAGTGTCAAGCAGGGAATGTTTAGTTGGGATTATGCTGGGTTTACCCCATGCAATGTGATGTGAGCTCATTTGCATCCATATTGGCTATATGGAGGACATGTCCCAAATTTCTCCAAATAGATTCATCTCTTGCAAGCTTGGAGACTAATTCATAAACCATATATAGAAGATAACAAGTACAATAAAATGTGTTAGATTTGGAGGATATGAAGATCGAATAGGTCTTGCAAAACAAGGTACATGTAGCTTTTGAGGATTGAATCAAAGTGAGAATTTTCACCGAGGGGCCCACACCATATACAATAATTGTAATGGAATGCATATTGTAAAATAAATCCCTAGAAAGAGGTTTTGATGAGACCTTCTTTGGTCACATTCTCAAATTCCAATTCTGATTCCAATGTACCACCATCCGAAACATCGCCCCACATTTACTCGTGCAAGAATTGTGCATCAAAGAATATCATCATGATGAGTAGTGTTGTCGACTGTCGAGCATAAAATAATTTGTCACAAGTTGCGTCATGAGTTGCGTCCCCTTAAGTAGTGGGAACACGAGGAAAATTGCCCCACTTGGCCAAAGTTGTTTCCACTATGGTATAGGAGGAAAAAGGGTTGTATTGGGATGAATGATGCTTCTTAAAAAACAAGAGGCACCTTATGCCTACAAGAGGTTTCCTACACCAAATTGAGGCCTCATGTAGGCATAAGTGGACTCTCACTCCTACCATCTCACGATCGACCTATATTCAGGATTATGATAATGTTCACCTCATGCTTTATGAAGTGTAAGCCCGTGGGTGGAGGATTTACCTGAAGGTGCGGGGCCAGATTTGACTACAGCCTCGTCTTAGGTCCTTTTATTCAGGAATGCCCCCACCTTGGGTCCTGCTGCCCTACCTACTCTACACAAAAGCGCTTGTGGTGTGAGCATAAGAATGACAAAGATGATCTCAACAGCAATGAGAAGAAGACTTTTTCAAACCATATTGCTTAATCATATTCCAAGAATATTGCTTTCTATGTGCATCCCTGTGCGCCTGAATGGTGCGCCAGCCAGCGGGTGCTGGGTCACATAATCTTGTATGGGTTAGTACAAAGCTAATGACTGTGTTAAGCTACGGGGCAGGAATACAATGAAGAAGTATATTTGCATATTCACACACCATCCATCCTGCACAGTGCATAATGGTGCGTGTTGTGTCGGGTCACATGATTCCTGCATGATTAATACCAGTGTTGTATAAGTGTAAATAGTCCTATATATCGCATGGAAAAACATTGTAAGTGTAGATCATTCCCATTCAAATTTTTAAAACTTTTTTGTTGCCCTTCGCATAAATATGTATATACACAAGTGTAGTAAAGTGATTGTCAAATCCACTTAGAGCATGCCCACTGACAGCCTCAATATAAACCTTCACCAAATATTCAACACATGTAAGGAATATGTTAATTCTTCCTACATCCTCAGTACTCACCCATAACACTTGCAAACATAGACTCCATGCAATACAGACTCTTCAAATTGTATCATCACCTGGGCTGATCATTATAGTATAGTCATTTTCTTTTACTGACCTTGTTGCAAACTCCTGCTAACATGGGCATATATATGAGCCCACACGAGTTTTACATGATTTTATTAATTAAAAATCTTCATACGAATGATTAAAAAGGCCAATTTACCGACTCTGCTTTGCATGCATGCTCTTACAGAGTGTTGTGTGTAAGTGTTTTGGGTCATCAAGTGTAAAGGTGTTTTGTTTGCTATGGCCCCTCACATGCTTTGCTTCATCATGTGCACAACTTCATGGATCAAGTAAAAGTTACGGTATTGCACTTTGGTCCAATAACTTTTGGCCCCATCTTTTTTCAATGTGTTATATGTGATTTTCATTCAGAACAGAGCATTTCATAATCATAAAGCATCAACACTTTTTTTTTCTTTTTATGTTGTGATCCCTCATTGCATTGAAGAAATCATATTCCCTAACATCACAATGATGTCACAAGAATAATAACTTACACAATCCAAAAAATACAATCCAAAAGATACTATCCAATTTGTCAAAGTGATTTTCACCAGATGAAAATTATCCATCAATCCCTCCATATTCCATTAAAGATCTGATGAGGATTAATTTACTACTGTAAATGGGTGGCATGTTCTAGAGTGGAATTTGACCTGCCCAGAAATGCCAGGGCCTCCCATTTTCAAGAAATGTCTTTCGTTGTAGAGAAGTATTTTTTGTTTGTTTTTTTGGCAAGCTATATCCAATTTTTCTGCAGTGATCTTCCAGTTTTTAGCCTTGTAGATTGATCTGCCTTGAGATTTCTTGGATCATCTCACCCGTTTCAAAAGTTTTGACAAGTCTGAATGTTTTGTAAGGCCCCTTGATTAAGCTTGCCTCACATGGGTCACAGAGGCCTCTCTTATGGCAATGCCCTCACAGAGGCCTTTACCCAACACCAAGAAAATGTTAAATCTGAACTCAGGATTTAGTCTTTGCAAACAAACACTTCTAACATTTAGAAGCAACCCAAAATAATTCTGGTTTTTGCCATGGTAGTAGGAGTGTAGGTATTGGTTCACTCAAGGCATCAAGTTGGGCATTCAGTTAGTTACCTCTTGTATGATGGATTCAGTTTGAATTGTACATATCTCTAGAGCCTAGCTTTTTTGACCTATCTCTAGAGAGCCTGTCTTTTTTGACCTATCTCTGGAGCATGTACTCTTTTAGAGTAAAACCCACCACCCATGACACACTCTCCAAAGGTTCCTGGAATGTTGTGGCATGGCATATTCACCAATTGGGGAGCTTTCAACATACTTCTTACCCATGCTTCTTCCATTGTACTTTGTGCATTGCACACCTGACAAAGTCCGATCTGAAACCATTTCTTAAAAGATAGTAACTTAAAAGCAATGCAAACTTTTTGTCCACCATCATTGTGTGGAGATTTGGGAAGCCGTATTTGAAGGATTTACAAAGCCACCCATAACCTATTTCATAAGGAAAAATCAGTACGAATTCTTCACATACAGTTTAAGCTCTATGTGGAACTTAGTTTTGGACCCATACCTTCTCTCTTGGGTTTCCCCGAATTATATTTCACAGAGATATGCGTGCATAAAAAATTATTTAAGCGGTTAGAAGTATCATGTTTTTAGTCTGATTCCAAATTATAGTAAAATGGGAAAGGCCATTGACATTAATGTAAACCCTTTAATGAACACTTTCATAATTTTTTTGAAATTCCTTCTGATTATCATACCTATGATGACTGATTTTTTTGACACCAAACAATTTTGCCAAAAGGTCTAGCTGAAACAAGTAAATATGTTTTATTTATATTTGTTGAAATTGTTGAAAATTGAAAACCATTAGGTTATTATTACAAATGCCCAAGACAAGATGCATTTTGCATACTTATTCCTGGACTGTTGAAATTCTGAATTTTTTTAAATTTTAATTGTCAAACCTTATTTTCTAATATACATAAATATTTGGCAAAGAAATGCTAAAGGTTAGTTGTCAATTCAGTAATCTCTGATTGAGACTACAATTTGAAGGAAATGGTGTGGTGCATTTCTAGATTGGCACTTAAACAATATCAAAACTTGGCTTCCAACTCAACATTGCATTTTTTTAATAAAAAAAATTGCATATTCTAAAATCTCAAAACATGAAGATGAAACTCTAGAATAATAACATCAGGATAAACTCCGCAAGCACACAAAAATTGGAACCCTACTCATCTTGAATTGATCTCCAACAATGAACAAACCCGTACCAAAAAAAAACCAATATTTTACAACAAACATTGGCCAAAGAATTTACCAAGTCAAAAGGTGATGATTTATCGACTAATTAAGAAAGTTCTAAGGTTATAAAACAATAATCCTTCCTGCACATTACAACCCTATTTCATCGCCGATTTAATTGCAGCAATAAAATAAGTGAAACTGGGTAGGTATCAGTTGTGGAACTAGTCCCCAATGTCCATGTGGTGAAGCTTGAAGAGATTTGCCCTTATCAAAGGAGGGAGTCAAGCACAATTCTTCCTTATCAATGATAAGAAGGGTTCTAACATGGATGTATTCTTTGGGGAAGTGTGTTTGAAGAATAGTTTATAAAATCTTTGCCCTTATCAAGAGCTCTAGATTACTATCTAGATATTCTAGCCTAATTCAAGCAAAAATAACTTCTGGCATCTATATGTCTTCTTGGGGACATTACTCTGGAGCAAATTCTGGCAAAATCGACACATATCAATGAGCCACTAGTTCATGCTTCCACTACAGTTGGATTCCACCGCTTCCACCGCTTCTTGCTTGATAGATTTGGCCAAGATATGGTAGGGTTTAGGGTAATGATTTGCCACATCCCTAGGCAAATCAAATGGAACCAGGATTTGCTTGACACATACTCTTCAAGGTCAAAAGTTTTGGCATTAGCCCAGGCTTTAGGTGGAAAGAGGCAATGGAGGTAGTAGAAGAGTGATCAAATACAAAGCAACCCAAAGGTGAGGGGTCCAAGGCCCCCCTACATGGGAAAGTAGAGCACCAGCACCTAGTTTATCACATATTGTAGTGTGATTTGGGTTCATGGTACATAATTAAAAACATTCATATGAGATTGGATCATCTTTCAATTTGGAAGATATGGGATATGAAATTTGCCATTATGAACTTTTTTTTGAATTTTCGTAACTTGCACTTACTTGAACCTAACAATGAACATTTGAATTTTACAACTTATAAGTCCTTTTAAGTTTTGAACTTGCTTTCAATCTTTTGTTTAGTGTCTCTTAGAATGAATTGAGTATACTTGAATAAGAAGACTTGCAACAATTTTATTGAACATAACTCACCATGGTATGTCATGTATCTTGTTGCTCAACACTTTTGAATCTATGGACAAAACCACAAGTTGACGCACAATTTATAATTTGTGTGCTCAAGCACATCCAAACTCTTCATATCATATGTTATCCCAAATTGCCAATTCAAATACCCACCAAACCACACTTCAGACATTGTCCTTCAAAGGCTAGTTGTTGATTCACCATTGTTTGGACTTTTGAAAGGGACCATCCAATTTTGTATCACGAATTGAATTGTTAGTGTGGAATTTAATGGCATTGATGTGGTGTTGTTGGCATTTCTCAATATCTAAAATTGAATCTTTGAAAGAATTTCTACAACATGGAATTTTGAATCATTCTAATAAACAACTTGATTTTGCCAAATATAATTGATCGTTAGTGTGTGAGAAAGATCATAGTAATGACTTTGTAACACACCAAGAATCACATGGATTGGAGAGAAAATTCTTTTGTCAACAATGACTATAAAATACACATTATTGGTTGTTAGATTTCTAGATGTCACTAATAATGTGCACCACATGAAATTTAAATTACATTAATATGAAAGGGCAAATTAACATGTGCATTTTCATGTCCATGTTATTTATATTGAAATATTTTAATAATATAACTATTTTAGCCCACTTTCAGGCATATCTACTTAACCCATTTCTCTTACAATTTTGAGATTTGGCATAAATAATGACGAATTATTGGGAACCATTGGAGAACATAAGAGAAATGAAACAAAAAGGGAAGAGCGATGGATTTTTCTCAATTTGGAGTTTCAATGGGCAAGGGCATTACATTGAACTAACAAATAGATTCAAGATATTTTGCCTTGTGGGACACACTAAGATGTTGGGGACAATGTTGGTAACTAATTAGAAATATTGTGAATGAAATTAATTCCTTGCTTTGAATGTTTTGCAAGCTTGTTCAAGATATTAAAGTTATTTGTAAAGTTTTTGAATTACCATGGTGGTGTATGTTCTAGAGATACATGAGCCACAAATGCAATTGCATTCCAATTGGGCACAAAATATGATTTTGCACCCAAGTTCAAAGGCTCATGAATGAAAGCCTTTGTGAGTAGTATTCTGACTTTGTTTTGGTCCTATGAACTTTCAAAAACACTTGGTAGGGTTGCCTTGATGAATGGAAGCCTTTGTGAGTAGTATTCTGACTTTGTTTTGGTCCTATGAACTTTCAAAAACACTTGGTAGGGTTGCCTTGATGAATGGAAGCCTTTGTGATTTGTATTTTGATTCTACCTATTATGCTCATGCAGCTTTCAAAAACATTTGGGAGAGTGGCTTTCATGAATGGGAGCCTTTATGGTTTATATTTTGACTATGTTTTGGTCCTAGGAACCTTCAAAAACACTTGGGAGGTTTGCATAAATGAATGATACCTAGCATTTGTGGTAAGCATTTTGATTCTATAACTAACTTAAGGGAATTCTATAACTCATTTGAAATGTCTTTGGTGTCTTATTTTGATGATCTTTTTGACATTTTGTTTTGATTTTATAGTTAGATATGTGTCTTCAAACCCCATGGGAGTTCTAAAACTCATTTGGGACCTCTTTGTCACTTTATTTTTGTTTTGTAGCTAGGCAAGAGCCTTCCATGGGGGGTCTGCAATTTATTTGGGACCTTTTTGTCATTTTTGTTTTGATTCTATAACAAGGTAGGAACCTTAAAAAACCCAGGGGGGGTTTGTAACTAATTTGGGACCTCTTTATTGTTTTCTTTTAATTTTGTGGCGAAGTAGGAGCTTTCAAAAACCATGGCATCTAGAGCTCATATTTGACACTATGTTTCGATTCTATAATTATGAACACAAATAATTCATCCTTACCTTTTATATATTTGTTCTGGTCGTTTAAGGTAATTTCTTTTATCCTAGAACCAATGAATGACCTTTCAAAACCCCTTGGAAGGTTTATAGATTTGCTCTAGGGTTTGAGGTTTTAAAATTTCAAAGCTAATGAATCAACATTGCACAATGTGCTTAAAAGGTTGGTAAATGTATTTTGTTGTTTTGTGGTGACCATTTTGATTTTAGAATTAGTGAACCAAACTTGTGATGCAACTTAACATTCTATTAATTGTCCTTTGTTATTTGGTTTAGGTTTAAGAATGAGTGTTGTTGTCTTGTGTGGGTCTTACGAACAAATAGTAGAATCTATGGTAACCATAAAGGTTGTGGAGATTGAGATGGAAGAGACAAAATAATTCAAATTTGTTGTTTTGCATAAAGCAAGAACTTTTTAAAAAGAAAGGTCTCTAGGTAGAGTGTCGAGTCTCTCCACCTATGCACCATGGTTGCTTCATATAACATGCACTTTGCAACCTACAACATGGGTAAGAAACATGACTCTCAACTTATTCATGCTTTTATGTGAAGGAAAATCTATATATTGATTACCAATTAGCTTACCAAAATTTTATTTTTGTGGCTGAAATTTGGAGGACCAATTTATTTATTTAAAAATTAAACCTTAAAAACCTCAAAAAATCAAACCTTAAATGCCCAAAACATAAAACCTAAAATCTCAAAAACTAAACCCTACAAATCGTAAACCTAAACCATAAATATAGACCTTTAAATCCAAAAACCTCTATAGTTCAACCTTAAAACCTTAGGTCTCAAACCTTAAAACCTCAACTTCAAAAAGTCAATCTTAAGATCTCAACACTAACCTTAATCCTATAATCCAAACCTTAAAGCTCAAGCCTATAACCCAATAACCTTACAACTAAAAATCCTATATAAACTAGAGATTGAAGTTGAGTAGACTAAAAATCCTATATATACCATAGATTGAAGTTGAGTATTTTGTGGTTGAAAAACAAATTGTGTTTGGTGCACCCTTTGAAAATCCCATATTGATTTTTTGTCTTTGATCATGACTTTTTGAAACTTTATGGAGAACATCAAAGTGTGAATGAAGAGACAAATAGGGCGCTAACATGGTATGAAAGAGGAGCTAGACTTGGTATAAACTTAGGGTAACCTTTAATAGAAACACGTGTTTTTCCAAAAGCCCAACCATTGCCTAGCTTGTGTCTAGGATTCTTGCCTTGTTTATGAAGTTAATGGCAAAATCCTCATGATGGCCTTGCTATTGTTCTTGGCACCAAAAAAGAATTCTCTTCAAGAATAAAGTAAAGTCCAAAAGCCCAACCATTGCCTAGCTTGTGTCCTAGGGTTCTTGACTTGTTTATGAAGTTAAAAGCAACATCCTCGTGATGGCCTTGTTATTGTTCATGGCACCAAAAAAGAATTCTTTTCAAGAATAGAGTAAAGTTGTTATTGTTCGCGGCACCAAAAAAGAATTCTCTTCAAGAATAGAGTAAAGTTGATCATAGGAACGGTGTAAAATATTATACAATAGTTCAATTGCCTACTAACATTGCAGTATGGAAACAATTTGAACAATATGATGGTATCCCTAGACAATCAAGCACTACAACATGACCATTATGTGTCCAACTAGATGCAAAGGAGGTCCTTAAGATACAACCTCGGTTACAAGAGATCCTAATTGCATAGAACCGTTTGGTATATCAAAATTTAGGGTTTAGGCACCCCCTAGTAATCACTAAGTATAAGATGTATGCTCTCCATTTTGAACATCTTCAAAAAGCATTTGAAAATTAGTGAATGAGAAAAGGCGGTTCATTGAATGGACCCACATTGACATTTACAACAATGATTTCCACTTTTCACACGTTATTGTTCTACCAAGTTGGGGCAGAAAACAAGGTAAATCTTACCCTTGTATTTTCCTTCCTTTGTTGCCGACAAATCTTGGTGTCAACATTTGCTGCAAACCATTTGGAAATCTCCTTCACTTTGTCTCTTACCTGAAAAGAGGAATTTTGCTTGCAATTATGATTGCAAGATCAACTTCAGGAGCCTCCATACACTTCATCATTGGACCACACACCCATCTTGGAATCACCTTTTTTGGTGGAGCCAGCCCACAATGGAAGCTTGCTGATATTCTAGGAGGAGACAAGAAGAGAGGGAAAGTAACAGAAAATGAATGAGCAATTTTGGCACAGGAATATATCAAGTTTGCCATGCAGAAATGCTTGATTTAGAGAAGGTTTTTGACTTTTGACCTTTGTGCTTGGCAAACATTTCGCAATTCAAGCTTCAATTTCATCAATGCATTTTCTATTATCAATGAAAACAGATAGGAATGGAAATTTTGAATGGCATTCTAGACATTGCTACAATTCCAGAAATCATGAACTCCTGCAAAAATTTGTACTTGGGGGGGTATGCCCGTGTCAATGATGCAAGTGTAACGGAAGCCTGAGCCTACCTACATCCCTGTAGTCCCATCTAACTTGTCTTAGATCCACAAATAAGGCACACAGCCCCCCTTGCCTCCCAGTGTTGTAGAATACCACCTTCCTGCAAAAAATGACAAATGCGATTTGCTAGAAACCACTGGTGTGTAATGGTTCAGTTTGTTTGTAGCACCATCTGTGAAAAATGCCACTACTGATGGTCCCACCACCGACCACTATGTTCTGCAATTACTGCTTTTAAGATTAATGGTTAGAATATGGAGGAGGAGAGGCAAGAAAATCCTTACACAATGCTACACACTATCTGCCTCCTGACTTCAAAGTGTTGCTGACCCTGCCACCAGAACAACACAATCAAATTCTTGACCAAACAGGACTCATGAATGCAAAGACTACATTTGCCTAGAATGAAGGCTTCCATTCAGTTGATGCATGAGAACTGAACCCCAGCACCATGTGACTTGTGGGGTACAGGTTAACTTCCAGTAAGAGACACTGAACATTTCAAATGAAGGATTCCATGGCCCACAGTTTTAGGCTTTGAGCTAGCAACAAACAAATATTGTGCTTGAAATCAGAACTGATCAAATCATAAGAGAGTGAACTTATACCAATCCAAGCCCTCAAAAAGACCTTCACCCTTGATTGCTGATGTTTTGAAAATGGCCCATTGTCTATTCTTGATCTTATGCAAGTTAAGAGCTTCTGTCACAGCTGCATCATCAAGAGCTCCAGGCAAGTCCTGTGCTTACACAACCCTGCTTAAAATCAGTAACAAATCCCTCTGCACTAAATCTGGCAGTTCAAGCTTCAAACCAAATTAATCAACATTTGCAACCATTGTCCTTCTAGAATTGCCATAGTCCTGGCTCAATCTTTGCTGGAGAGTACCTTCCTGCCCATCCCTTGTCAGCATCTGAGTTTCAACAGCAAACATATTTGCAAAAATTTGTCATAAAAATCAACCTGCTTGTTCGCATAGATGAGCACCACTGCATCCTTCAGCTCTTCCTCCTGTCCATTGCCAAAAGGGTGACATCAATTATACTAATTCTTCTGAACTGGAAATATGTCATGTTACCACATCTTCTTAACTGGTATGCATTACAAGACCTTGCTCTTGTGAAGATGTAAATGCTGGAGTTTGTGATGTAGCAGTTGTATAAAGACAGCATTGGTATGAGAATCCTCTCTGCCTTAGGTTTGATAATGACAACAGCTGGAATTTGTGGCACAGATAAGTTCTATCACTTAACCAAATCCTTAGTTGTGATCTGGTGCACAGCTGGACCAACTTAGAAAAATTATAATACATATGTATGGTCTTGATGTGCACTTACACTACCTCAAGAATAGAATGAAACTCATCCTTTGCTGTTGACATGCGCTCGATATCACTTGAATCTACCACATATATGACTGCCTGAGTGTTTGGGAAGTAACATCGCCAATACGGTCTGCATAGTTTGCATGATTCAGATTTCATCCCTGCCACCTTACCCTAGTGCAAGATGGCTGTCAAACACACAACACTCCTGCAAAATTGAAAGGAACTACCCAAGCTCATTACCTGATGCTTGTCTGGCCCCCTGCCATCAGAGAAAAAAGTTGGTCAGATGAAAGTGAACTTCCTTACAACAAGAATTGAACCAACCATGCACTTGCGGTAACTGCTATGAGTGTTACTGATCCCCCATGTCATATCAGCCACCACGTTGTGTTATGGGATTGGCAGCTTGCTTCAGGAACATAAGATACTGTCAAACCCTCCTGGAGTCTGACATCCATCTGTGTAGCCCTAAGTCCCATAGGCCTGCACGGAAGATTGCACAGCATTTCATGTTGGATAGCCAACCCTGTTCACTAATTGAGTCCATACAAGTCAAGGCCTTATTCTAGGCTCCCTCACTTGCCCACCCAGCTGAGCGTATCTGCCCAAAGGGCACCTGTGTACATGAATTTACACTTCTCTGAAGTAGCATGGGGAACTTGAAAAGCCAGGTAAATCTATAGAATACAAGGTGAGCAGTAGAATGAAAAGTTCATCATCTGGTACAATAGTAAGTATTATGATTTTCAGTTCTCTTTCAAATGATTAGATACAGGATACTGATCCATGATAGTCCAGCAAACCTGACAAGACTAGAGTTAGGAGATTCTCGTTTGCAGAATCTGTGGACCTTCATGTTGGCATACTAGAAGTGAGTATCTTCGTGATGTTCAACATGTCATACAGATCTTAACTTGTGTATGACTTGACAGTGCATGTAAAGCATGCAGGAACTTTTGAGGAGCAAGGACTTGTAACTGACCTAAATCCCAGACTTGAAACCTGATATTGTTGTGCTGTACAGTCTCCACATTGAATCCAATTGCTGCCAATCAAACCCAAAAGACAATGAATCCTTAGTTATCAATTCCAACGAAGGCTGGCTTCACATATGACATGTGGAGTCCCTCCCCTTTTCTCCATCCATGTGCCCTTGCAACATGTCCCTCCAATTTTCTCAATTGCAAAAATTGAGGCCTTGCTTTTACGTCACAGATTTCACACACACAAGGAAGATAAGAGAAAATTGTTAGTCTAGTCGATTAGGCTAAGTTTTCCACACAAGACCCCCAGAAAGTTTGGCTCGGGAAGTCGCAAGTGAACAAGACGCTCATCGTCTGAGTGATCTCAAAAGGTTGCTATGATTGCAGAAAAGTGTGCCCTATAGCTCAGGATTCGGCTGAAAATACTCACTTGGAATAGTTGACACAACTTCGCCGACTTGCAACCGATCTGTCCAGCCGGATTAAGGACATTATAACGTATAGACAGCACAAAAAAGCACTACAAAATCCGCAAAAAAAACCATCTTCAAACATCGAAGCAAGAGGCTGTAATAGAATATCCTGATTAGGGCTTCCGCAATTACACTACTAACGCCTGCATCATTTCTTCTACTCTTTCCTGACGTCGGAGGTTTGATGATTCCATTTTCTGCCCCAAAGATAGTGCATTCAGAGAGGAGGGCTCGGAAGCCCGAGAGATTCGACAATCAGCGCAATGCCACTACTGAGACAACCAGAAACCAACCGACCAAACAAATAGACAAACAAACAAACAAACAAAACCCCCGCTACCACAAGACATGTAAATGCGAGGAGAGCAAGTACGCGGATACAAAGAATGGTAGTCTTTCCGGCGTTGTCGAGTCCTAGCACGAGAATTCGCGCCTCCCTGTCCCCAAACAAGGATGCAAAGAGCTTGGAGATGAAGATCCCCATTCCGCTCCCAAGTCCGCCTCCCCCGCCACCCCCGGGCGCGTCTTTGAAAAGCTTTCTGGACTCGAAATGCTAAAATCCACTTCCACTTCCCCTCGCAAAAAAAATATTAACAACTATCCAGCGACGAAATGCTGAAGAAAAGAGCAAGAATCCGCGCCCGGTGCAAGCGAGATCCGAAGAATCCTAGAGGAAAGACGCAACAACGCAATTGCGCAATACCACGCACGTCGTCGTCGTCGTCGTCGTCGTCGCCTACCCCTTCTGCTCTCGTCCCTGGTCTCACCTTTTTCTTTTACTTACGTTCATCCGTCCTCTTTCCAGTGCCTCCTTTGCGACTTTTGTTGACGTGAAACATCATCCATAAATGTAAAAGCAGGCTCTTCATCTTCATCCACGAAGGCATTTTCTTTCTATCGTAATACAACTGGACTCTCTATTTCTTTTGACCATTCTAGCATCCTCTTTACATTTTCATCTCTTAGAACTGCTTGTTCTGGTGTGAAACATCCATAAAACACATTATTCATCCAATAAGGCAATTATTTATAACCAATATAATTGGTTTCTACTGTCATCCATCCACTGTCTCCTCATCCTCCCTCTTGTCTTTCCTGGCCTCTTTTTCTACTTCTGTTGAGGTGAAACATCATCCATCAAAGCAGCCGTTTCGTCTTCATCCACAAAAGGCGTTTACTTTTCTGTTGTAGTAATAAGATTAGACTCTATTTCTTTTACGGTTCCACCGTCCTCTTTCCAATTCCATCTTTTGGTACTGCCTGTTGAGGTGAATCATCCATAAACCACAGCATTCTTCATCCACCAAGGCAGTACTATTCTCTCTACTGTCATCCTGAGTCTCCTCCTCCTGTCTTTCTTTCCTTGCCTTACTTTTTCTTTTACGTTTCATCATCCTCTTTCCATTTGCATCTTTTAGTACTTTTGTCAAGGTGAAACATCCATAAGTGCACTCTCCTCCTCATCATCCTCATCATTATCATCCACAAAGGCATTTGTTTTCTATAGTAATCAGATTGGACTCTCTATATTTCTCTTGGGTTTCACCAATTTTTTTCTTTCCATTTCCATCTTTTACATCTTTTAGTAGTTGTTGGCATGAAACATCCATACAACCCATTGTTCTTCATCCACATGTTTTATGGTAAAATTGGCCTCTCATTTTCATTTCCATTCTAGTGTCATATTTCCACTTCCATCTTTTTGCACTTCTATTGAGTTGAAACAAGCAAAACAACACACTCCATCATCAAGAAAGCTCATTGCTTTCTATAATACTAAAATTAATGTTTCCAAAATGTTTTCCTACCACTATCCTTTATCCTTTTTTTTCTTTTTCTTTTTCATTTTTATTATTTCTTTTGCATAATAATATGTCCAAATTTATCTTTTCAACTTTTATTGGCTTGAAATATCCACAAAAACATTATTGGGTAGGTACCAATGTTGGGGCAAGACAATGGAAACAAGTTAGGTATGGACCCCAAATACATGACATGGTTCAAACACACATAACAAAATGAATTGGAAGTGTGTGAGAATACAAAAGAAAAAACCCAACATTTGTAAGAACATGGGATTGCATGGTTGATTTAGTTACATTTTCTTGAGAATTCTGGTTATTTGAAGATTTTGGACATCATTTGTCCTAGAAAACATGAATGCGTGTTACTACTAGTCTTGGGAATTTGCTATTTTTATGTAATTTGGTGGGCATCAGTAATTACATTTTAATTTTAGTATCAAAATATACGTTCAAATTCAGCAATAATTAAACCATTATAGAAAATGTCAATTTTTTTTTTAATTATTGATTTGAAATGTCAAAAAAGAAATTTAATTTAAAAAGATGATTTTTTTTAAAAAATTAGTGGAAACATCTAAGCTTCTTGCTTTAGGCTACTCCACGTTGCAAAATAAGTGTTCAATAATTGACAATATTTCTATTCCTAGAATTTGGCCATGATCAAATCTAACCAACCTTGGACAGGCCAAATCAAATCCAATTGACCAATCCAACCTAATTGATCTAAATTAAATTGCTTTCAAAATAAATAAATAAACACATACACAAACAACTCAAATAGCCACAATCAATTGCAAATGACCTTGAATTGTTCAAATCAAATCCACTCAACCTATTGTTCCCAACCTAATCACTTTCGATTGGTCAACTAATAATAAATAAATCAAATAGATTTAATTGGCATGTTTAACCTATTCACTCTTAGTCAATCACCCAAACAAAAAAAAATCAAACAATCACAATCAAATTCAATGTCATATAGATGGTTTGTCTAGCCCAATTATTCTTAGTTTATTGCCCCAAAAAAATTCAAACAACCATGATAAAATCCAATAGGCTTTGGATGGCCAAAATCAAATCCACTTGACCTATCCAACCCGATTGCTTTTGGTCAATTGCTCCAAAACAAATTGATCAACCGAATTAACATCCCATTGTCACCCTATTTAGGCAAAGTCAATTGAATGAACCTTACAATGTTCCAACAAATGTATACCTCACACAATTCGACAAAGCTTCTTCATTAATATTTGTTATGTAAGATTTATCCCCATCTCCAAGAATGAATATAAGGCTTGAAATGTTTATCTTTTCATAGAATTAGCTTAATTATAATAAAATTAAAATGTGAAACTCCTAATGGTGTAATCATATAACATTTTTGAGTCGATAGAAAGTTTGAATGGAACTTCACATGCATCAACGTACTAAATTTTAAATCAATATCGTTCAAGTAAGAAATCCAATGCATTAATTTTGTGAGTGAAATGGTGTTCTCCTTTTCTTATATCATGTGTTATCACGTTGGTGCCTACAATAATCAATGTCATGACACACACAACAAATAATAAATAAAATCTTGAATGGTACACCATATTGAAACCAAAATGAACTCACTTGCAACACACATGAATCCAAACCCAAAAACATAGGAAATGAAAACACAAACACCGTGTAATGAAAAACTACATAAACACATGAAGAACCTACAAAACATATCACATTATGTTTTGAAATCTCAAATCTCCAAAAAGGGATTAGAGATCACAAAACTTGAGTTTTATACACAATCCACGAATTAACTTAAACATGTTCACATTGGAATTGGTTCACAACTAAACAAGTGATAGTTTTTGTCATCACATAATTATGAACATTTCATCCTTTCCTACTTATGTGGTTTAACCTACCTATTTTAACTATCTAATTTTTTTAAATTGTCATGAGTTATTAGAAATTATTTTTAGCCCATTTTAAATTTAAGGTATTCTAATATAATCACCCTAGACTATTATAGGTTATTCGGCCCTAATTTATTATAAACTATTATTGTCAATTTTACACTAAATTATTTTTTACTATTTTACTTTAACATATATTGCTATTTTAAATCATTTTATTTTAGGTTATTTAACCATAACAAAAATGTTTAGTCATAAAGTCACATTTTTGTAATACTATGCCTAAACTACCTAAGGGTGCACTTTAGGGTTGCCCAAATTACCTAAGGTACCTAAGGGTTGACTAGGCTTAAACTATTTAAGTTAATATGACATGTTACATGCATTCATTAACCATAAACACATGTATGTTTGCAACTAAAATATATCATCGTAATTCAAGTTGCACAAGAAATCATGTGTTGTTTAATCACTTATGAACTACTTTACCAATTGCAAAATAACTAAGTTTTGATTTAATGTTGGACGTCACTAATCATGAATGATATGAATGCATTTTACATTTTCATTTTCATTTAAATTAATAGTAATGGCTAGCCATAATTGCATATGGGACTTAAAACCATTTTGTAGTTGAATATTAGAAATCATTTCTACTACGGTGCCATGTACATACATTACATCAATAGTCACAAGAATGGTTGATTTGGACACAAGTTGTAAACGCATCATCACAAACTTAATATTCAACATTTTAATAATGGAAATTATGCAAAATTCATTCATTCATAATTTGTACGTTGCCTACATTAATCTCATACACAGAAAACATATTTGACACATGGATTTATAGGAAGATGCAAAATTTGTGTGACATTTGTTCATTCATAGGTTAATACTTCATCCACTAACACATTTTTTTGTGTGTCAAACATGTTTTTAACGCATGATATTCATGTGTAAAATGTACAAACCTATAGGTGAATGAATTTCACACAATTCTCATTATTATTTCATTGCATGCTAAGTTTGTAATGATGGGTTGGTATGGACATGATTCCTTATGGTGATCACACAAAATTCAAATTGAATTATCTTGAATTAATTTGAATTTTTTATTATTTTGCAATATAACATAATTGCCAAATTAAATTTCCATTGTGGATTATAATTGGTTACATATTCATTGTTGGAAAATACATAATTGTCTTTGTCCCCCACCAATGAAAATTTGGCTACTTGGAATAAATTGGAGGCCATTCCATTCTTGAACTTTTTGTGCAATTGGAAAAATAAATAAAAATCTTATTGTTCACTATTGTGTTTAATTTTATAATTTTGGTTTTATAATTCTTCTTGAAAGTTAATTTTGAAAGCCCATCCCTTCCCCATATTTTTATTGTGTTTGGCACATCTTTACCTATATCGTAAATATATGTGTAATCCAAAACTTTAAAAATGGAAAACTTTTAATGGAAATGGATGATGGTTGATTGTAAATACATTCTCTTAGAACTTTAATTCAAGTGGATTTTGTCTTATGAAGGTCACTTAATGAGACAAAATCAAGGTCAATGCGGATTTCCACATTGGGCTTAGTTTTATTCTTGCAATGTATCTAGAGAATATGGCCTCAAGCCATGTATATTTGTGCGCCCTAAATTTTTTAAATACAAAAAGACACATCTTTGACTAAATTACGTATGGAAAGACACATTGTTCGATTTTTTCTCTCCAAAATGTCTTTGGTTGTTGCGCATTTGTCTTCCCTACATTGGTGAAGAGGAGGAAGAGATGAAGACTCAAGCTTTTGTGGATTTAGATACTCCGATTGTGATTTTTATTGTGGATTTGAATAAGGGGAAGGAGCCAAAAGGGAGGCTAGAAAGAGAGAAGGGGAGAGGGATAAAGAGCTAGCCTTTTTTTGCATGTAGTATGGAAGCGTGCTAGTTTTGGCAAACCCCTTCTTGTAAGTACCTATGTGATTATTGCCATTACATTTTTTCTCTTCATTCATTACGTGATTCTAAAAGCTTATTTTTTAAGGGAATGGGAATTTTGTTTTGTAGTTGTGCATAATGTTCATTTTTGTGGGTTTTCCTTTGTTTTTGATGATTTTGGTTGGTTTGGAAGGATGGAATTTTAGTTTGAAAATTGTTTGAATTTTTGAGAGAAGATACAAGTTGTTTGTTTTCCTCCTCCTCCTCCTCTTCCTCTAGCATGTTGATGTTGGAATTGAGAGTGACAAAATCATTTCTTGAGGTGATTTTCCTTCTATATATTTTGATTTCCCTCCTTTGAGTTACTCGATCCTTCACGAGAAAATCAAAAGTTGAAGTTTTTAAAGTTGGAGCACATAAATGTATAGTCATCATGAATGCATTACTTGTGCAAAAAAGGAGAAGAATGAAATTGTAGATGAAAGAAGAGTAGATCAATGTGACACAATTGATAGAGTTGGGGTTCACATGATGTTGTTTTGGATAAAGTTATAGACTTATTTTGTGAATACTGTCTTGTCACATAATTAATTATATTTCATGTATCAAATAAATTAGAAAATAATCAATATGGATGTGGAACTTGGATTTGCTTCCAAACCCTTGACATTCCATGGATGGGGATTTTTCACTTACATGTTGAAATTTTATTGTTCATGTGCACTTTTCCACATGTATGATGGAGAGTCACAAGAAGGATAAGATGTGTAATGTTACAAGGAGATTTGCTATGTAAATATCAACTCTACATGAAAAACATAAGATGGATCATTACGTGTTGAAGGTGCTTCTAGATTAGTTGGATGTGCAAAGTAACATATGTAATTGGTAGGATGTTCATGATTGGAAGGAGCTTGGAGCTGATAGGCTACCCTTACCAAAGAAGGTAGCCAAGGCACGAACAATTTTGGTTCACACAAATGCCTCTACACTTAATGTCGATGATTTGTATATAATGGCATCCATTTACCAAGAACTCTTATATGTTGATTCATTGTCCACTTCTTTTGCAAGTCAATACACACCTTTAGATTATATAAGAAGAACCAAGGTGGTTTTTCCATGTCAATAGTTTTGCATAAATGTATAGGGTTTTAAATCAAGGATGACCAAACAATTGAGGTTTTTTCGTGTATTTAAATGTATTGATTATATTTTTTCTCCTTTTCACCAATTACAACAAGACCTGAAAACAATTTGAATTTTTACGTTCTAACTTTATTGTCTTGCATGCAAAACTAAATACAAAAAATGAAAAAACCAAAAGCACAAACAATAGAACTAAATATTAGTAGGAGGAAGCTCCTCAACATTGTTTCTTGGAAACGATCCACTAAAAGAATCACACCTCAAGGTAATCATTACAATGTCTTCTAAATTGACTCAAAGGTTAAGCAAAAAATTACTAATGTCTTTCTATTAATTAAAGGCTAGTAAGATAATTAAAGTAACTATCAAAAGTTGTTCACTAACCTTGCAGATAGCTTATGTTGAAATTGGAATCAAATGTGATATCTATCAACACCCTCCCTCACTCTTGATTTGACTTGAAAATTGAGCGTGCATATCAATCCTCATTATTATTAGCATGGTCCAATACTTTTATATCAATTCTACAACCTTGGAATTTAATTCTACCAAATGGTTTAGTCATAATATCTACTTCTTGTTTCACAACTGCCACGTACATTACATCAAGTTGTCCATTTTAAACATGTTCCTAGATATAGTTGTGATGTATTTCGATATGTTTCATACGTGCATGCTACATTAGATTTCGAACAAGCTTGATTGTTGATTGATTGTCACAATGTAGGCGTGTTGGTGTGTTTTCCAAATACTACAACTCCTTGAGTAGTAATTTCAGCTAGGCTACCTCTTTCGCACCATCTATTAGTGCATGACATTCAACTTCAATTGTCGATAATGCCAACATAGGTTGGAGTTTGCTACTCCACATAATCATGTTGGAGCTAAGTTTAAATAGTAACCTAGTTGTTGAACATCTCTCATCAATATCATGACCCCCATTAGAATCAACAAGGCTTCCTAATTTTAAAGTTGCCTCATGTGAAAAAAAGATCCCAAAGTGTGATGTCCTTTTGATATATTTAAGTTTTTTTTTTGCAACCTCAAGATGTATTTATTGGAGAACATTCATATATCTATTAACATGACTAACAACATATGATAAATCAGGTGTAGTTTGTGTTAACCAAATCAAACTACTCACTAGATTTTGATAGTAGTTCTAATCTATGAACTCTAACTTCAAGTTTGCTTGAAGTCTAATACCCTCATCCATAAATGTAGAACTAGGATTACAATTCATCATTCCAAACCTAGCTAAGATATATTGTGCACAGAATTGTTAGCACATTACAATGCTTCATGATAAGTATAAGAATTACACACCAATGTAGGCATGCATGATTCCAATTTTGACATTTCAAATTGACCTTCTAATTGTGCTTCCACAAAAGCAAGTTTCTTTGCATGGCTTCTTGTTAATAGTAAGTCATCCACGTAGAGGATCATTATTACATGAAGATTATCTTCAATGAGTGTATATATATTGTGATTTGTTTGGGTCCTTGTTATGCCTTGATTTTTTAGGAACTTGTCAATCTTTGAGTACCACGATCATGATGTTTACTTGAGCTCGTCAAAAGTTTGATGAAGATGCCACACCAAGTGTTTTTCCTTTCATTTCAAATCCTTCATGTTAATACATGAAACCCTCTTCTTATATATCTTCGTTCAAAAATGTTGTTTTAACTTTAAGATGTTTGATGACCTAATGATTCTTGGATGTTATCGCCACCACTATGTGAATTGTTGGCCATTTAACAGTTGGGGCAAAATTTTCATCAAAGTCTAATCCTTTACATTGTTGAAAACCTCTTGCAACTAGTTTAATTTTTAGTTTGTCCACTTTCCGCGTTTGATGTTTTCTTGACCTTGAATACCCACTTTGAAGTAATGGGATTCGTACCTGCTAAAAGCTCCATTAGTTCACAAGTCTTATTCTTGTGTATTGATTCAATTTCTAACTCCATTGCTGCCTTCCAACTTTACCATTGTGATGTCTCATAGTAGTCTATAGGTTCCTGAATGTTCGTTTCAACAAGATTTACATATTCCTTAAAGTGCATGTGTGCACTCCAAAGACCCATGTCTGTTCTAAGCATGAGTCCTTAATTGATGTGGTTACACAATCATTTCATAACATCTCTTGTAAGTCTTCAATAGGTTCCCTTGATTCGTCAATTGATGTATTAAGTAATATTTTTAATGGTGCATCCATTCCTATGTTGACAAGCTCCGATGGTTGTGATCCATTAAACTCACCATTAACAATGCGCTCATGGTATGGTTGAACCTACTGACACGTCTTTGGTTTTTTTTACTAGAAAATTGAAAAGTCCTATGTAATGTTCATTAAACACCACGTCTTTGTTAACTATTATCCTTTTTATCAAAGGATTGAAGCATTGATATCCTTTTGACCTATCATCATGTCCAACAAACATACACTAAGAAAATTTCAATTCCATCTTGTTTCTATTTAATTTTTCAATATGGACATATGCAATGCAACCAAAGACTTTCAAATGATATAGTTTTAATGTTTATCCTAAATACACATGATCAAGAGTGAGACCATCATTGGATTGTGACGAAATTCTATTTATCAAATAATTGATTTGCTAATTGCTTTTGTCCATAATTGTGGAGGACAATTGCTTTCACTTGCCATGGTTCTTGCCCTTTCTACTATAGTATGATTCTTCTTTTCTACCGCACCATTTTGGTGTGGTGTGCGTGTTGTAGTGAGTTATCTTTATATTCTATAAAGGTCACAAATGGCATTGAATGCATTTAACAAGAATTCTCCTCCCCCATCTGTCTTCGACATCTTAATATTTTTTCCTTCATTTTTTTCCACAAGCTCCTTGAAAAACTTGAATTTTTCAAATGCTTGACTCTTTTTAATAAGAAAATAAATCCAAGATTTTTTGTTAAAGTCATATGTAAAGGTAATAAAATACTTTGAACCACCAAGAGATTTCTAAGGGAAATGGTCCACACAAATAAACATGAATGACTTCATTAATTCCAGAGGCTCTATGTTGACTCGCCTTTGGTATCTATTCCTTGTGTTGCTTCCTAAGCATGTAGTGCTTACAAATGTTTGATGTTGTGGAAATCAATGGCATCCCTAGTGAATGTTTTGGGTTTGATAGCACTTGCAAACCTTGGTAATGGATATGACCAAATCTTTTGTGCCATAGCTTAATTGTTGCAATGGCTATTGAATTAGTTTCCATCATCAAGGTAACTAATTGTTGCAACTCCATTTGCATGTGGTACAAGCCATTTGAAGTATTTCTTGTTCCCATTGCTAGCACCTTGGAGGGTTGTTTAACATTCAACACGCAACACTTATTTGTGCCAAATATTATTAAGCAACCTTTATCAGCTATTGTTCCCATAGATAAGAGTTTGTTTGTAATATTTTTAACATAAAGAACATCATCAATGTGTTTTGCATCTCCATTGTTTGAAATTAAAATATCTCGCTTCCCATGAACTTTGTGAGATGGTCTAGTTGTAGATTTGACATTTTTGATTCCCAATGGCTTGTTTGAATGTTGTAAAGCTTCGAGGATCTCTTGTCACATGAGTTGTAACACCTGAATTAAAATACTAATTGGTATTTGAATATGTTGGATTTTAAAAATAAATCCAATATTTTTCAAGGTCAATACATGTTGGACATTCATTGTTAATTTATCCCTCCCAACATCTTTGTTGATTACTACTCATTTTTTGATGAGCTTGAACTCCAAATGCTTCTATTGTCTAAACAAAAGTTTCAAACATGTTTGGAATGTGTTCAGTTGTTTTTCGTTCTTCCACCATTTCCTTGTTATGATTGTGTTGGATGGTGTTGATTATAGGATGATTGCTTATCTTTTGTTGTTGTTGTTGTGATCCATGTCAAAATTCAAGACACTCCCTTACCCAATGCCCAAGTTGGCAACAATTGTTGCAACGTCCAAGATGGCGTGGTGGAAATTTTTGAAAATAGTTTTTGTTGTTGTCATGAAAGCCCATGGCCCCATGTTTATCTTGTGGTTGTAAATATCTCTATGGATTTGGCAGTTGTTGGTCCTTCCTTCTATAATTCATGTTTATATGCTTGTTGTATCCATTCATTCTCCTAATTTGCATCACGAGGGCTTCCCCATTTCCCTACTTACCAAATCTTGTTTTTCATTTTTGTTTTTCAAGGAAAAACTTTCCTTATTAAATTTTCAAACGATGGCAAAACATCTTGGGCTATTGTGCTTTGAATGAAGCTTTCAAAAGATGTTGGTAATGTATTCATGACAATATGCACTATCATGGTATTTTGATGACCTCACAGACTCTTGCAAGTTGTGCAACTACCTTTTTTACAGCTCATATGAATTCATGCACTAATTTTTGTTCTTCCATTTTCATAGAATGAAGTTTGTTGATTAGGTATAACTTTTTTGTTGTGTTTTGAGTTTCAAAGAGATTTTACAATGTTTGCAAGCAAGCTTTAGGATCTATAGCATCAATGATGTAAGGGATTATTTTTTATTTCAAAGACATGACAAGAATTGTGAGTGCCTTGTTTTTTTGAGTTCTTGTTGTAGCCATATTTTACTTTGCTATTGGAGTTGTTTGAACTGTCCTTGTTGCTGGACACACAACTTCCCAAAGGTTCTGTCAACTTAACAAACACATCATCTTCACTTTCTAGACAACTTATTATTAGCCCCAACTAATTTATTGGCTTTTAACAAGCTAAAGTTATGCTCTCCTACCATAGTTCAAGGATTTGAGTATGATTTATCACCTTCAACGTGATCACACTTAATTGCCTCAACCTAGAACAACCACCAAGTTTGACACCTTCTCCAAACAAAAAAAAACTTTGGACTACTCACTCACCTACACTCTTGTGAATCAACGACCTTCACGGTGATCACACCTACACTCCCATGAATCAATCTTTACAATGATCACATATTTTTCTCTCAAAAAGATCTCGCTTTGATACCATGAAAACAAATTGAATTCTTATGTTCTAACTTTATTGTTTTGCATGCAAAGCTTAATACAAAAATAAAATAAATAAATAAATAAATAAATGAAATCAAAGTTAAATACTAATAAGGGGAAGCTTTCTGATGATGGTTCTTAGAAATGATCCACTAGAAGAATCACACCTCAAGTCATTGCAATATCTTTTAAGTTCACTCAAAGGTTAAGCAAAAAACTACTAATGTCTTTCTATTAATTGAAAGGGTAGTAAGATAATTAAAATAATTACCAAAAGCTGTCTACTGATCTTACAGATAGTTTATGTTATAGTTGGAATCATGTGTGACATCTATCAATAAGACCTTCGACTTTCCATCTAGAGAAGCCCAATCCCTCAAGTAAGGGCATGCAACTTATTTTCTATCCTCTATAATTGAGATAAAGAAAGGGTTGCCGATAGTTGTTGCACTTTGTTCTAGTAATCTCAAGTCTTTACATCAAATTGATGGTTACCCAACTAGTGGCAATGGTTCAAAACCAACTTAGATGTGTTAAAGGGGCTACCTTCTTTCTTTTCAAGGAACTCTACAATTGAAGGAAGCTAGGGGATTTCATCCATATTTTATAATAATGAGGTGCATGCAGTAAATGACATCAATAAAGAGCACGTGGTTAATTGTGACTACAATGAAAAAGCCCAAGGATTTGTGGAGCACACACTTGCAACCATTTAGCTTCATGAAGTCAACATCTCCAATAAATTTTTGTTGATTTTTCTTGGAACTTTTTAACTTGTTGGAATAATCCTCTTGAGGATTCCCATGCTAACAACATAAACTATCAACAAAGCTCTCTTGGCCTAGTTTTAGATGTGAGATATGTTCAAAAACTTGGATTCCTTGGTTGAGAAGGATTACATTGTTCCTATGACAAACACATAATGACGACAATTGCATGTAGAAGCTAGCATATTGCTAATAAGATCAACAAACTTGCTAGTGATGTATTTCTTTCTTGCATCAGTGCAAGGAGGTTGTTCCTCAACTAGTGTTTGTGATAGGGGTTGACAAATAAAGAAGGGTGGTTTGCAAATGTGGGTGAGGATATTTGGATATGATAGTATTGGATGGGCAAGGTGTCACATAGATGTAAAACGTTGGAAAAACATGTTTAGTACAACTAAATAACTAAGTGCATTGAAAATCACATCATTGACCATATTTTTGCAACCACCAACAATGTTCATGAAGTCAATAGATGCTCAAATTGAATAAGAGACTATGGAGATTGTTGTAACACAATTGTTGTTGAAATCCTATTATGATATTGTACACAAAACTATTCAAGATGTAGTGACCAAACCCATCATGCATTTCTTGGTGAGTTGGTGCAATGTCATTTAACATTCTTAGCCACGTCCACATCTGGTGTGTCATTGTGGTTTGGTTTGTCAAGTTTTTGAATTCACTATTGCTAAAGCATGACCGTTATAATTGCTAAAACAAAGAGGGTAATAGAAAATAGGCACAAAGGAATTATTTATACCTTGATTTTGTGTAACATTAAACAACATTATTACAATGGAATGTTTGATTGTGTTGAAGAGGTTTGATTTGTATTAGGGTGTTAATAGCCATGTTGTTGTTGAAGCATACCCAAATGATTTTGGAATTAATCAAATTGCTAAGAAGTTTTCACATGCAACATGGGATGTTTAGTTAACAATAATGAATGAGAAATTATCATTCATGTTCATCTTGTCATTGTTTTTTGGTGGCTAAAGTTGGAAGAATTGTTCATGGGTAGGTTAATCATGTGAAATAGGAATTCCACAATGTTTTTATCAAAAAATTGTACATGTATAATTACCTCTGGTGGGAACTAGATACTTCATATTAACTTCTTTTGATCTCAAGCAATAGGTTGTTTGGAATTGTTAAGCTTATTGTCATATTAGAGCATATAGTTGTGACCTAGTTCGTGTTTTGCTCAACTATGTTCTTGAAGCATTGAAATCAAGATACATGGAGTTCTAAAATCAATAACTAATTCATTTCATTGACATGTTTTCAAGAGAGCTTGTTTGAGGAAATACTCCAAGAAAAAGGAAACAATTGCAATGAAGTGAAAGCATTGCAAAGAAATTTTGCATATGCTGTAACAAGTTATTTAACTATGTAGAACATTGCAACATCCATTTTTTCATTGACTTCACATCATTTTTTAGTTTATTTGTTCTGGCTTATGTTGGACATTTGGCCAACATGGCTAGAAAACCTTTAGAAACCCTAATTGGGAGATGTTGGACTTCCAAATAACTACACCCAAACTATGTTCCTTGAACTAAAAAGGGGCTTGTTGATATAAGTGATTATACACGAAACACATTCAGGAGAGTGGCAACTTTGTGGGTTCACAAAAAAGAGTTGGGATACAACACATATATAAGAATGCTTCTACTTGAAGTGCATAGCTTGCATGTGAGATTGAAATGAAACCGGTAGTTGAAGGACCTTTAACTATTTCTACAAGAATTGGACACCACATTTTTTTTATCTGTAACTAGGGCTTCTGTAGATTTTTTGTAGAAATGGAGTTTAATGTGTAATTCAAAGTGGAACTTTATAGTTAAACCATTTATGAAGATCTTTGATATCCAGATATCTCTTTTTGGTCACTTTGTTTATTTGGAGCAATTTGCATTTCCTCCCCTTTTCATCTTATCTATGGTCTAGTCCTCAAAGAAACCATTAATCTCTTCATATGGACTTTTGGAAAGCTTTTAACTTAGCTTCCAAAAATTTAACACAACCCTTTATTGATTACATGATAACAATACCAAGTTGGGTGAAGCAATGATTTAAGTTCCAAGAGGCAACAATCTTGTGAAGAAAGTCTAGTATGCATGGTTTCTAGACTAATGGGAATGATGAAATTTTTAGTGAAGAAAGGAGGTTTGACATATAAGTATCATGTCAAATAACTTATACAATTATGTGCAACAAAAGTGCATAAATTTTCAAATGTTTTTAGAAACAAGGATTTTCTTCATGTGGTATGGGTGGCTTGAGGAACTGAACTTAATGGGCAGAGAAATGTTTGATAGGAGATGTGAATTTGGATGTTTGTGGCCTTTGTGTCCAAACCATGGAAGGGTTACCTTTGGACCATGAATCATCATGTGCATTGTAGTCACTTAAGTTGTTAGTTCAAGCACACAATCGCCACATAGGTCACTTCCAAAAATCCTTAATATACATTAGACATGTAGTGAGGCCTTTTATTTTTTCCTTTCTACCAAGGGAGAGACTAAGGAATGGAAGATAGTTATTAACATGAGTCTTGAAACCTTACCCTATAAGTCTTGAAGCTTCACATAACAATTGCAATAACAATGAATTAAATATAGTGTGGATAATTAGTTGCTAAATGAGCAAAAGTCACCAAACTAACCATGTGCTTTTCCTTCACAAAATCACATAACTAAATCACTGGCATTTATCAAATTGAAATCGAGCTATAAATTATGACAATGTGAATATATCATGATAAATCAAAGTACATACTACAACTCCTCCATAGATGCAATTAGGGATATGTAAGTGGGGTTCAAGTTATGTACTACCTTGTATAAAAGGAGGGCTCGAAAAATCATTCTACTATTGTGGTACATTTTCAGGTTTGGCAACATTTTTTAAATGTTTATTTTTTTCATAAATTACTTGCCCAAAACATTGAAAGTTAAAATAAAGTACCTACCCAATGATGTTGAAATTTGAAAACTTAAGATAATTATGTAGGTTGTATTAAGGTCTATCATTTTCTTTGTTTTCATTATTATATATTTAATAGGTAGATGGTTTACTAATCACTTTACCTACCTATGCTTAGCAAGCAACTCCAATGTTAAGACGATTCAATTAAGTTGAATAAAGTGGAGTCTCTTCTCAATTGTAACCAAAAACTATGATAAAGGGAGGAGGTCAAACAAAACTTCTCTTTTATTGAGATTTTTCATAAACATTAAGTGAAATAATTAATGATCATTGTTGAATGTTTTTATTTTGGCATAATATTACATTATAATTTTCATAAATATCATTTTTATTGTCAAACTTGATTTTGAAAAAGAAGATAATTATTTGGCACCAATGCTACCAAACCAAATAAGAAATTATGGTATTAAGAAGGCTAAAGACTTGCTGTGCAAATGCAAATAGGAAGACCTGAAATCCCAAACTTTACTAGATCACCAAACCACCAAAAGAATGAACTCATGCAATTGTGAAAAATAGACCCAAATTCAATCTTGTGCCAATTTTTCCTTAATAAAAAACAACAATTTTACCAACACAAGATGTGATATGAAAGAAAATATTTATAAAAAAACTTTAAATTTCACAAATAGCAACAAGAACATCAAACAAAGGAAGGAAGATATAAGAAATTATACCATCTATTGTTCAAAAAGTGTTATAAACCATCATTGAATTCCTTTAGTTAATCAACTTTCCATGTTTAATGCTTGCAAATTAGAGGTGTCTTCAAGTGAAATTGTAGTTGGAGACAAAAGAGGGGCTCTATTAGACTACCCATGACAAATCACGAGTCGGCTCCTTTATTATGATGAACATTCAAAGGCCATGATTTACCTTGGGTTTGAGACCAAAAGGCATAGGGCTATGCATACCATTTTACATTAAAAAGAACATTTAATCATTGGACAAAAAATGAGGAACAAAGAAGCCTTGTTTAGTCATATAGCCAATACATGGAATGTGACAATTGCCATGAAATAGTAGGTATTTTGTATTATTGCAAACCAAAGCATGGATTTTTAATGAACATTTTGTCACAAATGAAACCACATCCAATGTCCAAAGGGCTTTCAAGCAATCTCTGAAGGCCAATAGGATTTTTCCCATTTGTAATTCAAGTATGTGTATGAAAGTTTTTTTAAAAATTCAGGTTCATTGTTCACATATGTATAAAATATCTAAAGAAAATTCCCACTCATAGTTTACCTATACTTTAGTTTTAAAAACATCCTTTTGTTTAGATGGGCAAAATTCATTCAGATTTTATCCATAATGGGTATTTAGTATATTTCTTAGGAATGTTTTGTGTAAAAGGGCCTTATGAAAGGTTTGAAGGAGGTTTCCATAAGCTCAGAAACCCTCCTCTCTAACATACAAATATGTGTGAAACAGCCCTTTACCCTAAATATAGCAAACAACTAGTCTATGCCATAACTTTGCAACTTAGATTTGCAACCTTGCCTTTTTTTCATAAGTTTTATTTTATGCATATAAATTTATTTTGAATTCACATGTTACATGTGATCCTCATCATAAAATTTCGTATTAACAAATAACATATTAACTTTTTAAAACAAGTTTGATGACATATTAAAAGGTTCAAGGGTTCTATGATTGAAGTGCATATGATCATTCTATATTAATCTATTTATTATTCATATGGCCTTGCCCAAGTTGACTTGATCAACCTTTTTCCATTAGGGATCACATTCGCTTGCTTAGACTTTACATCATCGTTGAAGCATTATTTCCATTATTTAATGAAATGAAATACAAAAATTTATAATGTCAGCTTTGAGAATTCAAACTAGGAACATAATGCAAGTGCCAAGTTTCACAAGGATAGTTTCACAAGGATTATAATTTATGCCCATCATCTGTTTACACCTTAAGTTTAAGCAACTGGTATGCAACATAGACTTAATTCCAATTTGGGTTACGTAATAATTCCACAAAGTTTTCTTTTACATTGTTGAACCCTACAATCTTCAATCAACCCATCTCACATGTTGTTTAACATGCTAATAAGTTTTCAAACCTTCATCTAAACAAAGAAATTATGCATCACCGACATTTTCTTTTGCAACTATTGTTATTCAAGAAGATGACCTTGTGTATAGACTTGATGGAACATGAATCTAACTTCTAACCAAACGTGGAAAATGAACACTGACGTGCAAATAAGTTTTGTTTCCAATAAATGGTAATCACAACCAAGATTGTTATTAAATGTGCAATGAAATGCACAACACTTTCCCTATAAAAAATCAACCCTTCAAGGTAGAAAGATTAAAACCCAAAAAACATTTAGTCTCTATTATAACAATCTTGAAATTAGATATGAATGCAATACACATCACACTTTGCCAATGGCACTAGCAGATTGCCAAAGTAAAAGGTCCCATCTATTATCTCTTGTCACAGGGCAAAATGCATCATTTGACTTCTAAAGCTCCTTTGAGAAAAGAATTAATTCTGTACATGCCATTGAAAAGTACCCAGAAATCTCCAGATGATTTGAGGATCTGAACTCAAAAAGCCATCATGCTAATCATGATCCCATAGCACATAGTATCAAAGAGACTGCTGCCAAATTCTCACACTGGGTCCAAAGAAAAGGCAAAACATATCATCTGACAGAAGTTCTGCGACATAGGCAGCTGGTTACTTCCTAAACTACATCAATGAATGAAAGAGGGAAGTGTTTTGGGAGCTATATGATCTACTTTGCATCTATTCTTTTAACACCCATGATAACTAAGTAGAGATTCTTTTGTGCATATGCACGAAGATTCTCAATCTATAATTGTATACCCCCAAGTTGATAGCAAAGATATGCAGGGGGGACATGTCTCCATGGAAATACTGGCAAGTTCTGCAATGCACACAACTCTGTACAGCTGGTCTAATACACAGCCTGATTCAAAAACTACCACCTAAAATCACAGAAAAAAACAATTATGCTCTTTAGCAATTTGGTGAAAATGGGTTCAGCACATTTACACTAAAGTTGACAGATACCTCACAAAAAACCATCCCTGCAGAGGTGAAACAAGCAGTCATCCAACCTTTTCAAGGAAGGACAGATGTAAGCAGAAAGATTGATATCATTACTCTGGTCATCATAACGGATCCCTAGAGAAGCCTCTGCAACTCCACCTGTCTGTAGTGTTCCTTACGCCTCTCTTTTTTCTCCATGGCTGTGACTTGTGGTGTGTCAAACCACCTGCATCACCAACCAATAATAAAAGGACAT
The DNA here is from genome assembly GCA_963921925.1 of Sphagnum tenellum. NCBI lineage: Eukaryota > Viridiplantae > Streptophyta > Sphagnopsida > Sphagnales > Sphagnaceae > Sphagnum > Sphagnum tenellum. The sequence goes on from OY998148.1 coordinate 9,712,235, forward strand.
CATTCCAACAAGTCATACCCATTATGCATTTATAAAAATACTGAAGTTGGGGAAATTCGGGTTCAATCACTTGTGTTAGTGGGAAACAATGATGCAGCGACCTGGAAAGGCTTAGCAGTTTCAAGAACTTGGCTTGAATTCTGCCTGCACTGCCAAAAAAATCAATATCTTGATGAAGTAGTGAGGTTTTCTCCGTACTTACAACTTAAGTCAACCTGCAAAGAATTGAGACCAAAGAGAGAGCAACAGTGAGCAAATTGAACCTGAAGAATTTGCAGCTTTCTTCCTCAATTTCATTCAGTTGCTTTCTCTTCTTCACAAATGTCACCTGGTAGTTACTGCAACCCCAGTATCGAAGGCCTAGATTTGCATCACCATTTCTGGTGACAGTTTTCATGACCGCTAGTCGTCGAATCAACTTGCAATCACAATGTGGAACTCCAACCTCTTCCTCTTCTGCAAATTCTGCAGTACACAACATCAAATGCTACAAGAGCTACTCCTGTTTCAAGAGGCAATACAGGTAAGGAATTGAGCCCACAGTACTTCCATCTTTCAGGTTATGGAAAACATCATTCAAGGCTGCTGTCATTTCTTCTGTATTGCCAAGGGAAAACCTGCACCTGTTCATCTCCAAAAAATTTAACCAAAAAATCGTCATGATTCTTTTCACCAGCTAACTATAAAGAACCAGAGCTCTTCCTGCATACCCTAAAACCCTAAACCCTCTACAGTTCTAACACAAATAAATCTAGGAAATCAAACTTGTACATGGGGATACCTACCTGCCTCTGATTGAATCTTGCTTTGATCCTTTTGTTTCAAGTTCATCATTTCAAACTTCACACTACCCTGTTCCAAGTTGGTGGCAAACCTCTCAAGCTGGGCACCATTGCCATCCTGATGCACATTTCTGTAGTCAGCCTCCTTCACTGCCTCAGCAGCAGGCTCACTTGCCTCAGCCCTGTCATTGGTCTTCTTGGCCTTCTCCACATGTGTCCAATGCTCATGCTGGTGGAACCCACCTCAATCCAATGTCAGGGCACTAATACCCAACACCAAAATGGGAAGAAAGACTACCACTTTTGAACTCTCTAGACTGGTCTAAGCAGATGAATGTGCAAATTGCTGGAGACTTTAAGAGACTACATGCAGAGAACACACAAGGTGCTTGGCTCTGTTACAACCTTTCCCATGTCTTCAGCAGGAGGAGAGTCATCCACAACTTTCATAGTCTGACTGAGCTCACATTCACCTGCAGTACATTCCATCTTGCCAGGAGAAATGGCATCATTTGCAGTTCCACTCATGTGCTCCACACACCCACTGCCTATCTGATGTGCCAATTGTTCTGTAACTACTAGCTTCTTGACAATTGGTCTGCTGCACTGGCTCACCTTTGTTGCCTCTATCTTCCACAATGACTCTGATGGATAGTTGTTCATGTTCACCTTGCCTGTCCCTGCCTCAAGATTCAACTCAGCTTGGACCTCTGCACCATCAACAACTTTTGAATCCATGACAACTACTTCTTCCATGGGATCAGTTACATCAGCACCTTTCTTGACACCCGTTACAACCTCAGCTGTCACCTTCAGGAAGACATCTCCACTCACGTCCTGTGCTTGCTCAATTTCCAAATCAGCCTGCAAGCAATCCTTCTTGTCCACAGTACCAGTGTTCTTTACTACCTCACCATGGCTTTTCATCTTCAAGGCTATGGCAGTTTCTTCAAGGTCTGAACCTTTGCCAGCATGTTCTTCCTCTCTAGAAAAAATATCTGTGCTGTGCCTGGAACTACAACATTTACTTGTCACATGTTCATCCTGACCATGGACTGCTTTTGATTGATTCCCTGTTCCACCATCTATTCCATCAACAGGCTGCAGGACCTGCAAACAGGTTCTATTTGGAGCTACAGTGGCACCTGGTACAATCTGATGTTTCGCCTTCAGAACTGACTTCTCAATCCTCCAGTCTAATGGCACATGTACCCATTGAGCTTCAGTTGAAGGTTTTGAATTTCCTTCACTTTCTACAGCACTATGACCATACTTACGCACAACAGTGACTGAGCGAGGTCTTTTGACTGGTACTGCTAGCTCCCCAATGGAGCCAACTGACCTAGTTTTTGTCCCAGATGACAGCCTCCAGACAGAACTAACCAAGCCTGCAGTCTCACCGGCTGCAGGTGTCCTAATGGATGCAACATCCTGATGAACTTTACCAGGTGCAGCAAGCTCCTGTTCAGATCCTGTCAGCTCACATTCGTTGTCTGAGGCACCTTGACTAACAGCAATTGGATACTTGATCCTATGTGCAATGGTTGGTGCAGCATCCATAGGAACTAGAGGATGATCACTGACAAGATCAGACAACCCAGTCTTTCCATGAGTTAGAGTCACCTCACTAAGTTCAACCATGGAGGTAGCTTCATTTCGTTTCTCCTCAGCAGTGACATTCACGTCCATGAAAAGCTTTCCCACTTCAACAGCAGCAACATCATCAGTCCTCACAGATGCCAAACATGTAACAGTCTCAACAATCAATGTATTTCCACTATTTACATTTCCAGTGGGGCAATTGGCATCAAGACCTGCTGCAGGGCCACAGACAACTGTGCCCAACTCTGTCCTACCTGTAACCATAGAATTCTCGATTCTTTCAACCATGGTTTGACCATGCATCACTGTAGAGGCAGTTGTTAGATCAGCCTCAATGACACACTTCTTAGTGTCTGGAGGAGCCTCACTCACCATGACTGGCAATACAGAACCATCGTTTCCCCCCCCCACCACCATTTCATCACATGCAGGATCTGTGACATTTTCAGCCATTTCAATGTCTTCAGTCCTCAATTCATGCAACCCACAACTGTGATTCCTGATGGGATCCTCAACAGAACCTCCCACCAAACTAACATCTTCTCTCACTGTGAGTTTTTTAGGAGTCCAAACACTGTTACTAGAACATTGCCCTTCAGTGAGAGCTTCAAGGTTATCTTCAGTGTGCACCTCAGCCACAGCAGGGGTTTCAACAATGTTAACACCACAATCATCAACAGCAAGCTCTGGCAGTTCACTAGAAGCATGTCCTGTATCTTTCATGACACAACTAGTTTCCACTTCTTTGACAAGTTTGTCATTCTCAAACTTAGAACAATCTTGTCTCTTGTGAGGACATTCAATGTGAGTATCACTTCCATTTGCTGGTATTGCTGCATCCAAAACTTCTTGAACCATGTCTTCCATTTGAGCTCTGGCTAAAACTTCATTGACCTGTTTTCGAGAATCTAGAATGGACGAGGTCTCAGAAATTTCAGTAGGTTGCCTATGGACTTCCTTTTCTTCTTCTTTTTCTTCTTCTTTTTCTTCTTCTTCTTCTTTGGCCTGGGAAACAGAAGCAGGAAGAGTCTCAGGTAATTCAGGAGTTTGGTCAAGCACATTCTCTTTCTCTTCTGCATCTTTGTAAGGCTCAGAAACAATACAAATCTCTGGTATTATCCCAGACTGCCCTGGTGCCTTTACCACCTTTTTCTCCACCCATGGACCATCCAATGACCATGGATCATCAGGCCCAAGATATTCATCAGCTGGAAGCTTCAAAGCACACTGCACCTTGATTCTTGTCTCTGTTCCAGAGTGACCATTTGTACTTGGAAAACTGATTTCCCCAGAAGCAACAGAGTACTGCTCACAGGCAAAGAGTCAAGAGGGTCAGAAGATTCTCACTGGGATCTCAAAGCACATTTAGGTCACTCCCTTGGGCTGGTACGTATCTCTGAGATTCAAAGAAAACTCCACAATAGCACACTTTGAATGCAAGAATGAACACTGTCAGAATCTAGTTATTGTGTCATTCACAAAGTATCAGACCATCACCTTCATCATGAATGGGTCTTTCAAGAGGATGCTCTACAAGATAGGTCTTTCTATGACATTCCAATTCCTGAAAGGAGGGGGACAAAGGGCTATGCCCATCAGTACCACAAGTTGATCAAAGGTGAGTGGACCACTTTGAACCCTGTCATAGAGATGACCTAGGCTAGAGCAGCATGGCAACTTGCAAATTTACCTCTTTGAGTTCAGTAGTACTCTTGCCCTTCTTTGTTGTACACAGCATGGAACTGTCAACATCAGGAGAAAAGTCATCCACAAGCAAATACTCCTGTGATTGCTTCCTCTTCTTTCCACTGGCTCTTGAACAGTCATCTCCTATGTTGTCATGTTGTATGAACATACTTGGTGGGGAAAACCTCTGCAGAGCTGCATTTTGTGAAAACATTTTGGTGGACAAAAGTGGTTCTGCAGTACCATACACTTCAGAGAGTGGGAGCTCTCGCTGCTGATGATGCTGTGACTGCGAATGTTTTCTCCTCCCAAATTCAACTTTAGCGTACTCATCATCAATATGGCTGACTAGGTTTTGTGTATGCCTTGTCCTGGTTGGTAAATCTCCAGTGGCACTTCTCCATAAAATCTGTGACTGATCTTCAATCTCCATCCTTTTGGCTCGTGCCTTAGCCATCATATGACCATCATCTTGCAAGCCAGATACATTCTGATTATTCTCTGCAGTTGACTTATCTTGTCCGGTGGAGGACCTTCTTGTGTAGTATTGATCTTTCTTCCCTGAGGACCCAACTACTGGAGACCTTTTAACATCTATGCCTCCAAGTGAAAATGCAGTATTTCGGTGAACTTCAGCTCGAAAACTGCGTCGCTTGCGCACCTGTCCTAACTTTTCAGGCAGCACTCCAGGAGGACCTTCTAGAGAATTTGTTGCTTGCTTTCCCAGCACAGGGTATTGGGTGCCAGCAGGAAAGACACCCTGCTCCATGGCCATTCCCACCATTCCTTTCTTAACTACAGACCTTGTGGAGTGGCAATCTGTGGTATCTGCAAGATCAGACAAAGCAGATGCTTCAATGGCAACAACAGCATGTGATAAGCTGCCAGAGGTCTCTGCATTCAAAGGCATCTTGGGTGCCACACGAAGGGGCTCCTGCTTGGCTCCCTCTTCCAGAAAACCTGCTAATCCACTTCCATCTTGTGCAGTTTTGTGAGTTATAAGAGTCAGTGACAGTTCTGCCTTTCCTCTTGTAAGACCTTTCTTACCTGGAGATCTGGTTGCATGGTGACTATCTCCCACCAAGGCCCCTGAAGAGCTTGAATCACCAGCTTGACCACCAATTGAGACTCTACCTTTGTGGTCCATCTCAATAGCCTCAGTCCTGCTTATTTGATGTCCAAACTTCTTCTCTGTGTAAGTGCTTGGTGGATATGCGATCGCCTGCCCATTTGAGTTCCCTATACTCATCACAGGCATGTCATCAAATGCTTCGGCTGACAAAGAAACTGCTTCTTGGCCATCTGCAGATACTGACGCTGCCAATTTTGCTGCAGGTCTGGTGTTATGGAGGTCTTGCTGTTCAGAACCTGCTAAGGCTTCAACGACATTGTAAATAGGTGCCACCCTCTTTGCTATAGCCCTTGTATGATGCCCAGATATTCCTGTTGGACTTGTTGAAGAAACTAGGGAGATTTTCTGGTTCAGGTCAGCATTGGCTTTCTCTCTTCCTGTCTGTTTATTCGTTTTCTCAAGATCAGCTTCAGGCATCCCCAGCAAAGCCTGACTAGCCTTTGGACCTTTTAGAGGTAAAGGAGATACAGACACATCATGAGCTTCAAGAGTGGGGGGTATGGAAGTCTCTACTGTGTTAACATGTCCCCTTTTGGCTGCAGACCTTGTGGAGTAAAAGGAGATACCTTCCTGCTGCAGGATAAGATCTCTTTGGTGTATCTTTTGTCTTTCTTCATTTCCATCCACTTTGACATGCCTTGGCACATCAAACCATCTGAATAGCAAGACAAAAACCAGGGTATTATTAGGAAAGACTACCACAGCAATGTCAAGCCTACATGACATGACAAGAAACTTCATTGGTGACAGTCTTAAGCCCTTCATGTAGAACCTTCAGCTGCTAGATCTAACCTGCTAAAGAGCATGGTCTGGGAAAATATATAAGCATTATACTGCATTTCACCCTCAAGAGAAATTTATGGGCTTTCCTGAGAGAGAAGCCAGCAGTCAAATGAAGAAACAGCACTTACTGGAAGAATCTGCAATTCTGTGCATCTGATGCCTTTCGCTTGCACTTGTATTTGAAAAATGATGGTTCCTGGGCAGCACACATGAGATAGCGTAAGCCCCTATTGGGGCTCTTCTTCCCCATAACTCTTACCACAGTTACTTTCCCACAGTCACACAGCACACCATCTGCATCCTCTCCGACAGCATTTGGGCTGTTATCCAGCTCCTGATCTTCTACCACAGCGGTCTGTTCAGCAATTGCAGCTGCTTCTGCAAGTCCATCTGCCAAACCCTGGGCTACTTCATAAGCAACACCTTCAGCTATAACCTCTGCTACTGTCTTCACAATATTGATCACCCCTGCCTTTCCAGTTAAGTCTCCTCTTTCCAATGTGATGGACTGCACTACAGCACCTCCTGTGTTATTGGTGATGGTCTCCACAAGACTCTCAGCTATACCTTCAGCCACTCCTTCAGCTATTCCAGCTGCTACAGCCTCAGCTAGACCATTTGACAGACCTGCCAAGCTTTCTTCAGAGTGAGGTGACCTCCCTGACTCATCAGACTGCACCAGTTTACAGATCCCCTTCACTAGTTCCTGCTGAGAATATTTTGGCATATGACAGGACCCATTCAACTCCTCATTAGACTTTGTCAAGCTTGTCACTGCTGATGAATTCTTGAGTAGCATTTTGACAAAAAATTCAACTTGTAGCTCTTTTAAGTTCTGTGCTGGCTCATCCGCTCCATCATCACCTTCCTCCAAGGCTTTGGCTACAGAGTCAAGTGGCAGAGAAGCATTTCTTGCATCAACAAGAAAATCAAGCACCTCATCCTTCTGGAAAGATCCCTCTGCATCCCTCTCTCCCTCTATGGCACTGCTTCCTGCTGTTACTACTTTGGATGTGTGGGCTTCTTCTTTGCTTACAACTGATGTAGAGGCACCCAAACCATATTATTGGTAAAATCCCAGATAGAAATCTCTCAAGAAAAAACCCTACAAAGCACCTTCAAAATGCAACATGGTGCAAGGCTTCCTAACAACCAGAGATACTCGGCCATGCCCAGAAACCCAGGGAAAACATACAATTTCAGGTTGCTGCATCCAAATAACAAGAATACAGGAAGAGATACCAGTTGCTATGACGTCATTTGCATTCCCAAATGTTGCCACAACAGCTTGTTCAGTTGGAACTTTCAACAACGTATGCATGTCCACCGCAGCTTCTCTACTCTGCAAAACTTCCATGAGACTTGCTTCTTCTACAACGACATCCTGCACAACAGAAGTCTCTCTGACATGCTCTGATTGCATGGCTGCTGCATCCCTTGTCCCTGCAACTGTAATAACTGGTCAGTGCAACAGAAGCATGTTCAAAGATGATGTTCACATCCTTGCACCAATTCCACATGGAGAAAGATGGGATTCCTACATGGGGGTGTTGTTCTAACCTATCTGCCCTTTACACTGTACAGTATAGTTTGAGTCAAACATGTCTGAGAGCATCTCCAGCAGTGCTCAGCATGTGACCCTGCAAATAAAATTGTATGAAGAAAAGCCAAAACATGCCAGTTTGGCTCAGCAAAATGGTTTTGGCCCAGCATTTTTGCACAGTTTGCTGAGGCTGGTAAAAGGCACAGCAAAGCCTAACACCTGCCAGAGAAGTGTGTAATAAATATGATCCGACTGCTGCTCCCTGTTTCTGATTGGCCAATCATAATGATTGGTCCAGGTGGTTTGCTATTAGTAGTCTTCCACCTATTTGCAGACCGAGTTTTAGTTTTATGGGTGGGGTTGGAATAAATAAACTTGGAGGGGAGAAATATTTTTGCAGAGTCACATAACAGCTGGAGATGCTCTGAGTGAGAGTGGTGAAAATCTAAACAGCGTCTTCAACAAGGAAAATGCCACTCATACAGGACTTTAATAAAGCTGTTGCTACACTGTTTGCATTGCATAGAAAGGGTTCTTCCCCATCATGAGATCATCTTCCAACTTGTAACACTGGCCATCCTTACACAACATGAACCTGCCTACCCAATTCATCTGCAGAAAGAAGAAGGATTCCTTAGTTTGCCCCCTGACAAGTTGAGCTTCAGATACTTTAGGGTCCTCAAGACCTTACCTTGTGTGTTGCTTCCTTTCTTCAACACCTTTTGTCCACAGCTGCTGCTGCTGCTGCTGCTGCCGCTGCTGTTGCAGTCTTCTTCACCGGAGAAGAAATTGTTGTTGAGATATCATCATGCCAAGTCTCCACTTCATGATCAAACCCATTTCTCACAATTTCTCACAACTGCAGTTAACCTACAATCCGTCCAACAAGAAAACAATTGGGGTAGAACCCATTCTTGGAAAAGAGAGAAATGCCTGCACTTGTTACAGATGGCGTTCAACTCCAAAACCAGAGAAACAACTGCTACCCCATTTTTAACAAATTCCTATGAAACCAACCAAACCCATTAAAAATTTAATTAATTAAAAAATTGCAATCAAGTTCGCAAACCAACGCGTCCTTCCTACTCGAAAGATTGCGATTACGAAACGTGTCTACCTGCTTTGGTTCACAAAAGGAAACACAGTATGTTCTGGCGCCTCTTGTGACGTTGGGGAGCGCCTGACAACAATGCAAACGCACCGACAACAACGACGAGAAGCAGCGGAAATCAGAGAAAATAGACGCCATAGCCAATGACCATGGCCATTTGCTTTGTCTCTAGGCTGACTGTACTCGGCTATGGCGGTATATTCTTTTGTATATATAAGAAGGGTAGGGCCCCTTCCTTAGCCCTTCCTTGTTTTTTAGTGCCGGTGATGGAGTGACGGCCACTTAAACAAACAAGGAAGGGCCTCCCTGGGCACTTTAGCAAACAAGGAAGGGCCGAGGGCCCCTACCCTTCTCCAGTGTCAAAACCTGCCCTAATTTTCAGAGGAGGTGCACAGATAATTTCTTCCACTTTAAATAAAAGATCATGGAAGATCTGAGCTGAATTTTGTTGCACCTGAGAATGGTCATCTACACAAATTACAAAAATTAGGGTAGGTTTTTATTATGTATAGGAGAAGGTTTTCCTTTTGGTACCTTCCAGATTCTGTGGGCCCACCCAAAAATCCAATACACAAATTTCACCACAACCATGTGGATTTAAAAAAATGTTTGATCTTGATTTAATATGTATTATTATTTTTTCAAGCCCAAAGATGTTTCACAAGGTCATTTTGAAAATCATAATGGGCGATTACATTTTCAATTTCAGTGATTCTTTGGTAACATTTTTTTAAGGATATTTGAAATGTTTATGGAATGTATTGTAATTACATAGATTTTAAAATCTTAATTTTAAGCTTCACTTTGAAAGGGAGGATTTCAAGGGGCATGTGAAAAAGAGGTAAAGATATTAGTAAACAAGGTAGAGACTTTGAAAAGGTATTTCAAAAATTCCACTAGCAATGATAACATTGGAGTTTGTATAAGTTATGCATGTTATGGTCCACTAATAGTCTCATCCTACTCAAATAAATTTCAAATTGGAATTTGTTATCGATGGAATGGAAAAGTGTTTTTCAACACCATAGTCAAAGATGATGGAAGTGATGAGCATATTTCAATACCTTGTGCAACAATTTGCATCTTATTTCTCTTCAATTGAATTTGAATTCCCTTCAATGTACATTAATTACACCTTGTTTTTATGCTTGCATAAATGATTACATTTGCAATCATTTATGCCACTTATGATTACATGATTTGTTATTAATCAAATTAGCCATGTGATATGTAATAACAAATCAGCCATGTCGTAGTTATCATGAATCAATTTTGTGATTGTAGTCATAAGTGCCATCTATGATTACATCTTTGATGATTGTAGTCATGTTGAACATAGTCATGGAACACATATCACATCGCCCATTATAATCCACATGGGTTATTAAATTATTTTATCAAATATAAAAATATGAATTTTATTAACCTATTAATTGTTACCACATGGCAAAGCTTTGCAACATAAATTAAGCACCATAGGCGACTTAAGATAAGTAAATTAGGCTACATAGGTTTAAAACACACTTGAATATTTTTTAAAACACTTTAAACCCTAACTAATTAGCATAGGCTAGGTAGGGTCCTTAGGTTGTAAGTGCAAGGATTTAATTCCCCTCCACATTGGGAACAAAAATTTTACCAAAAAAATTATGCGATATAAAATGTAACCACATTATAATAAACATTTAAAACCTACATGAATGACTTAATGTACTTACCTAGGGCCTACTTAAGGTTATTTATGTTGTCCTAGATCTATTTAAAGGTTAACTTGGGGCTATTTAAACCTACCTAAAATTAACATAGGCCTACCTAAGGTCTAGCTACCTAAGTATATATAGGGTTTACATAAGACCTACTTAAGAATTACATGGACTTCCTAACCTACTTAACTTGCATTATGTGAAAAATAATGTTTATGGAAATTTTATTAACATGCAACTTATGTGCAACTAAGTTGCATCTTTTACACAAAATACAATGTATTTATAAATAAAATACAATGTTGGAATTCTTAAAGTCCCATTATAGACATAATATATGTGTGTGGTGCCCATTTATGATTACAATATGGACTTGTATATATGATTTTGGTCAATATATTTTAACTTTATTTGTAAATTGCAGGAATATAGTTGCATGCAATTATGGTGCAAGAGGTGTACAACTTTGCATTATCAATCATCCCACACTTGCACATTATTACAAAACACATCCCCATTCCATTTGCATTCTATCAAACATATGGAAAAGCAAAAAAAAAAAACACATGGTAGTAAATTAATAAATCTCCCCTTTGCATTAATGACCTTTATGTGCCTATGTTTGTTTTGAAGAATTTAAAAAATGAAGTAGATTGGAGGTCTCCTTTCTAAACATTTTTTGCATTTCTTCTTCTTTTGGTGATGTGATTATCATATGTGGTACATAGCTAAGATTATTTCTACCATTCTAGTTTTCAATTAAAAATTAAAGTTACAAATTTGAAATTATTCATTTAGAAAACATGAAGGTTTGAAGGTCCATGAATGTTCTTTTGTCCACAAATAAATTGAATTGAGGAATACATCCATTTTGTGTAAAAGTCGATTTATAAAGTGTTATTTATAATGATGAGGGATTTGCAAGGGGTAAAAAAAATCTGATGACAAACATGCAGTTATGGTTTTTCTTTGTGTGTTTGAACTAGTGTTGTGCATGTAAGTGTCAATTTAGCCATATATATGATATGTAAATCCAATGTAAGTGTAAATGATTTACACTTACAGTTATCTTGTTGCAATATATATATACACAAAACCAATGTAAATATTTGTCAAATACACTTACATGGCCATGTGTAAATGTTTTGGGGCATGTATGTGTAAGTGTAAATACTAAAATTATTTGTAAAGTCACCATGTCTTTGGGCCTCCTTTCACCCCAAACCTTTCTTTCATGAGTATCCATAAAGTAAGGGAATTTTATGAAATTTGGGAATGAAATGTTGAAAATCAACATTTAATGCACAAGGTTTGAGGTTAATTATAAGAGCTTTACAAATAGGAGTAGTGAAAATATATGTAGCAATAATGGAGGGGCTAAAAAAAAAAGGAAAGATAAGGTGAAACTCAATTCACCATAAAAATTGAGGTTCCCCCACCTTTGAATGTTAATGTGTTTTTTTTAAAAAAGCCCTCGCCTTATTTATGATAACCTTAGGGTTTGAGTGTTGTTTTCCTTAATTTATAGATAATTTTATTATATATTTTTAGTGACCAAAACTTTTTGTAAAGTCATATGATTTGTGGGTGTATATTTTGATGGTTTTTTAATTCTGCAATGGGCCATTTAGCTAGCTTATCTTTAAAAAAATTATGAAATCTCCCCTCCTCAATTAAAAATCACATTTTTTACATTGTTATTTATTTACATTGTTCTACATAACCATGTAAAATCATATATATATAGTTTTATTGAAGTGCGTAAAATTACATAAATATTTTTTAGTTTTACACTTACATGGATTGTAAATCCCAAACCATTTACACGCGCAACATTGGTTCAAACATTTAGATTTTGGGGTGAAAGGTGGAGTTGAAGAAAAATTAGTTTGTTTAAACATGCACGTTATTTTGTGCATTTATGATTACTTACATTGTTACAAGACCTTGTTGATAATGTTTGAGTCCATCAAAATCAAAATTTGTGACAAGCGATTGAAATTATTTTTGAATTGTAACATTTTGCAATCACTTTCATATTAATCATGTATGACAAGTTGCAAGTGACATGATGTAAGCAATGATGTCATCCATTTTCAAATGACACTTGCAATATAAAATACATGGTCGTACTTTGAAGAGATTGTATAAATATGGTTTACATGGCACAAATTTACAATTATAATTCAACTATTTTGGTAGCTTATAAAAATTCATCATGTGGCAATTATGTTGCAAACAAAGTACCACCTACTACTTAGCCCAACCTATTATTAAATTATTAACCCACTACCTATTAGTAGCCTAACCTATTACATAATTTGAGAAGAAAATGCATATGATGTTATATAATATTGTTACATATACTAATAATTGTTCATTAATTGTGTTGTTGTTCGTTGTGTAGTAAACCAAACCAAACCAAGACATGCAAGAAGACAAATGCAAAATAAGAACTTGATGAAACAACTTAAAACCAAATATGATGAAGTCTAACCCTAATACTTCCATTATATGATGCATTGTTTTGAACATCATTGTTGTGTGTAAATATATTTGTTGTATAATTTGTATATCAAATCACAACTTGTTACATAGGTTGCATTTTAATGATAAATTAGCTACAACAATTTATGTATATTATTTGTTAGAACAAAGTAAGTGGTATTACATTTGTAAAATAGTTGTATTTAGGATGAAAGTATGGATTTATAGTTATTTTCCAAATTACAAGGTTATTTATATGTTATTGACCTCACTTCATATGTGACATTGAATATTACAACATGGTGGATTTCAAAAATAGGCAAGGTGGAGTGTATAAATTGTGGTTTGTTCCATTTCAACAAAATAGAAGAGGGCATCTCACAAAATGGAAATACAAGTTTTAGATGTAGTTCCATATTTGATTATTGTGTTCATCATTTTGTGATGAACCTTTGTATGGGAAAAAGATCACTTTTGCCATAAGTAGTTTGGGCATTGTAGATTCAGTCAAATTGTATTTCAATACGAAATAACATCTTTTAAAATATAATAATAATGTATTTTCTAACATTGAATGTCACTACATAATAAAATTATTATTATTTATCAATAATGATAGAATGCATTTTTGCCCTGCATGTCACAATGTGGACAACTATAATGTGCTTGCAAACTTTGTTGGACATGATAGTGAAGAATGGTGTCATAACATTGTAGTACTTACAAAGTTACCAAACCATATAATTATATTTTTCATAAATTGGATTCCATAAACATTATATATCAATTGCCAATTCTATTATAAGTTACAAAATAATATTTTTGTTAAATCCTTAATTACTACAAAATTCCAAAATATATTCCAAACTATTAGTTTTAATCACAGAATAACATTTTGTTAGTTGCATATTACGATTTTTTTTATCACATATAACAAGTTAGTATCATGATTTTTATAAAAAAAACCCTAATAGTTATAAAATTTTGACATTTCACTGATAATGTTGAGAAATAGTGATCCACGTAAATGCAATAACAAGGTGGGGTCATTTTTTTCTTGCCAATCCAATATGGCACTTGATCCACATGAATGCCATGTTGACACCAACCCAAATTTTGTTGCCAATCCAACATGGCATTGAAACTTCTAGCATGGACACATGTTTCTAACTGAGTTACATGCATGTTTCACCATATGCACTATAAGATGTCTAGTGCAACTATTGTAATTTATTTAATAACATTTGAGGCATAGAAATATTTCAAGTTGCAAATGGCTGTTACAATTGAAAAATGCAATGGTCTAAGGCAAGTTGCAAGACCCCATTTCTTTCATAGTGCTACTTACCTACCTATTTAACCTACCCAACCTACCTAACCAACTTAGCTACTTTTCATACCTAACCTATGCATTTTAACTTACATATATATCCTATCTTAATTATTTAGCTACTTAGCCTAGGCACGTATTTACATGCCTAAGCTAGTTACACCTCTATCAACATGAGTATTAGTCATGTAGTTGTACTACCATAATCATTTTGGACTAAAGTCTCATGATTCAAGTCAAATATGCTTATTTCATATCACTACATGACTAGGTTTGGATAGTAGTCATAAAGTGTCATAATCACCCATTTTTCCCCATAAAGATATTTGAATTCAATTGAAGTTACATACATCATTCAATATTTGAATTCAAATGGAATTTAAGTTTGACAAATCAACCAATTTTTCAATCATTTTATTGTCATTAGTTGGGTGTGACAACATGACGCCCAAATACTTGTAAAGGTTATACCTTTTCATATAGGTGGGTAAGGAAGAGGAGTGAAGTAGCTAGGCTTGGAAGAAAAACATATTTTAGTGGATGTGGTGAATGGCTTGAAACCATAGATTGTGGATAAATGTCCCAAAAATAATCATCAAAATAAGAGCATGAAATGACATATATGTTAATTCAAAAGGCATATTTAAAGTTTATTGGTAACTACTCTTCTTTGACCACTTTATGTGTAAGGTAAAGTCTAAGGGTGGTGTTGTTCCCAAAATAAAAGGACTAGGATAAGTTGTTGGTTGAATTTGTCCCAACATTTTAGGAATCTTTGCCACCAATGGGCTTTATAAATTGTAAGTCATTAAGTGAACCATGTCATAAGCCTAAAAGAATGTAGATCATGAGGTATTAAAAGGAGGGATTTTATCATTGATTGTGTTAAAAGGTGAAAAATCACAAAAATGCAACTTTCCAAGAATAAATGAATATTTTATCACAAATTCCTTTAAAAATTTCCAAATTTCCAAGA
The DNA here is from genome assembly GCA_963921925.1 of Sphagnum tenellum. Lineage (NCBI taxonomy): Eukaryota > Viridiplantae > Streptophyta > Sphagnopsida > Sphagnales > Sphagnaceae > Sphagnum > Sphagnum tenellum. The sequence continues at coordinate 9,727,370 of OY998148.1, forward strand.
ATTTTGTCTTTGGGAACTTATCACCACCTTTTATTTATTTGACATTATTTTAACAGTGCAAGGTAAAGCCCAAAACCATATTGGAATAAAGGCCCATGAGAGGTGTAAAAGGCTTGCATAAGGCATGTTTGAACATGGCCCATTATGATAAAGCTTGTGGCTCATGGCTCTACTAAACATAAAAACATGCATCAATTTTTGTTTATTTATTCCCTCTTGCATATGGATTTTTCTTTCTTCAAAAACCAAAACATTTGCATTGGCAAATATTATGTTTTTCAAAATGCTTGCTTTTCATAGAGGTTTTTTTTTAAATGTAACCATCACAAACTTATTATCCAACAATTTAATAATGAAAATCGTGTGTAGTTCATTCATTCATTCATTATTGTGCATCATGTGTGTTGAAAACACATTTGACTTATGAGTATATAGGATGATGTGAAATTCATTTATTCATATGATCATACTTCATTTGTCGACACATTTATCCATGTGTTAGACATAGTTTCAATGCAAATTAATTTGTGTTCAAAACACCTAAACCATGAATGAATTTCACACAATTTCCATCACTAAATCATTGAATGTTAAGTTTGTGATGTGATGTGCCCTCCAATTGCATTACAAAGATTGGCACAAGTCTTTATGTGATTTACAAATGTGTTGCTAATTAATGAGAATGTATGTATTTTCTTACCACTTTGGCTATATCATAAATTTGAAAAAAAATAAAATTTAAAAATTGGATCTTATGCCTAATTAAATAATAGGCATTTGATCCCTCCTTTTTCTTTTAGGATGGGTATTAATGGATGCATAATGCGTGGAAAATTATAATCATGAATATTTTGATACTATGAGAAAATTATGTCTGTTGCAACTTGTCCAATGAAACTAAAAAGTGTTTGATACAACTCAATTACAACTAAAATGTGTATGATAGAATTAGATTAAAACTAGACAAACTAATTGCAACGGACATGATTTTTTCATAGTGGGTGAAAGCATAATTAGAAGGACAATTTGGATTGGCATAGTTGTAAATTTTCTAATTTATAAATGAACCGAGAATGTAAAGTCATATTTCACATCAACATTGTTTATTTTTTACTTATCCATGTTGCAATATAATTTATTAGGAATCATATTTAAAATTCTTAATGAATTTTTAAGAATAGAATGGATTCATAAACAGATGTTTAAACCATAAATGGTCTCTTGATCATAAAACAAAATATTTGCATGTGGATTAAAAAAAATGCCATAATCCACAATCAATTTTTTATAAAATAAATAGGACAACATCAAACGAGGTGTCTAAGAATGACGTGCATCAAAACTTTCACTATAAAAAACAAACCTGATTTTATAAATTTAATATTTTATTAATCCATATCTCATTCAAAATTTCATATTTTTACATGAAACTTTTGACCAAACATATGTTTAACCATGTGCACACTTGGGATTACCCATATTTTAAAATGGAAACATAAGAAAATGTAGATTAGATGCATAAGTTGTTACATATTAAAATGATGAAATTTATGTTAATTTAAAAAATAGACTCTCAAAAGGCAAAAAATGAATCACCTAACCATGCTTACATTTTCATTTCATTTGTGGAATACAAATCAAATTTTGAAAAAAAAAACTATTTCATTAACCAAAATTTGAAAATAATGTTGTGTATAACCTTATTAATCAGTATTCTTTGAAATTGTTAAAACATATTGACAATTTTTTTTTCCAGGTTAAAATTTTGAAAAATGGTAAAAGGAAATGTTTAAGTTTGAATTATGAACTCTTACTTTTTCAAAATTCACATAAGGATAAATTAAGTCCTATCTTAATTAATCACTTAACATCACTTATGATTGGCAATAATTTGTGACTTATGCATCATACATGGTAGGTGTTAACTCTATGATTGTGTTGTGTGTCATATGTTGCATTCTTAGTTTAATTACTAATTAGTTTTGATTCGACAAATCCTTTTTTAATTAGCTTGGATGTCATTTTAATTCTTTTTACTTCAATTACAATCTTTATCATCACTTAAACATGAGTTTTCCAAAAAAACAAAATGTTGAATTGTAAATTATTATCATTATTATTTTCAAATGTAAATGATTAAATAATAATAATTATAAATCACCTTGTTATCAAACCAAGCTATGTACTACTCACTACTTCATTTTGTCAATACCTTAAAAAGGTATGCACTTGACAAATCTAAAACATTTCAAAGTTTTAATTTGACAAAAAAGACAATTTCATTATTTGGAAATGAATAGATATTTTAAAAAGAAAATCATAGTGCATTTCATCAATAGTGAAATTGGTAGTAATTGGCCGTTTGTTGAAATAACTTAATGTTGAAAGAATTGAGGTGGGCGAACCATGATCAAACATTTCAAATTTTGGCAATTTAAAAATATACTTTAAAAGTTCACTATATGTAGGTTTGAACTTTGAACACCTCTTAAGGTCACTAAAATAGACATATCACAACCATATCATTAGGTGTGATAGGTTTTTGAATGTGTGTGCATATGTGTTGGTAATTTAAGAAAAATAACTCAACAACTCTATTTATATGTTAAGATAAGTGTGTGTGTTTATTTGTTTGGTTGTGACCATGTTGTAAACCTTTCAAACCATGGGCCCTTCACTTTACTTTTGGCATAACTAAATAGCCTTTGACAAAGAAATGTGCATGTTTGTAATTTCACAATTTATGGACCAAGGAACCAAAAGTTATTGAATTTAGAATGTTTTTTTGGTCTTTGACAAATAGTTTAAAATAACATTAGCAAGGTTCCACGATAATTCTAAAGTTAAGTGTGAGGAATTTATTGCACACCTTCGCCACTAAGATATGCACTCACATAAAAACCGGTTGGAAGTGGAACTACTATGTAGTTGTAGTTTAACAAGTAAATGGTTCAAGATAAATAATGAATTTCACGAAAGATTTAATGCGTTGTGTCCAAATCTCATGATTTTTTATTTATTTTTATTTATGTCTTTGACCAAAAGTTAAGCCGAAACTAAAAACCACTTGCTTAGATTGAGGAAAAAAAAACAACTCAACCTCCTCTACTTTCAACAAATGTAACTCCTTCACAGCAAAACCGATGACGCTGAATTTTTGTGAGGAGCTTTTACACCTTGCAAACTAAAACTGATGTAATTTTGACACAAATCCAACGGTGGATTTGAGAGAAACAATTAATTAAACCAAAGGTCCAGAGGCTTTTCCATGGAAATCTTGCCACACACAACTCCATGTTTGATTCTTGCACACATAAGAACTAACCAAATTCCTCACACTTCCTCGTCCTCCTTTTTTTCTTTTTCCATTCCCCCAAAAACCTCTTTCTTTTGGTAAGCCTCCATGACCCCCTTGAGCTTGTTTCCCTTGTCCAATGAAAGCTTCCAAATCCCTTGCTCCAATCGATGGCCTCCTCATCCTTCCATGAGCCAATGAGAATTTGAGAATGAATTGCCATCCAATTAAAATTAGGATGAGAATCCTTGGGCCCAATGAAACACAAGAGATATTCCATCCTCCAATCAAAGAGGATGACAATCTTCATGACTTATGGGAGTGGAGGATCCATCCTCCCCCCCATTTTGGATATCTTGGTGAGGTCTTTTGAGTTCGATCTTTAACTTTTCCGTCTGTTGACCCTCACATCCTACTTCTTCATCCTAATTACTAAGATAGTTTATCGATAGTAATAAAAATAAGTCCTTGAGTTCTTACTTGACTAATTCAATGGTTGAAGTAACATTCCCGTGTACCATTTACTCCTTGATATTCCCTACCTATTTACTTTACTATGCACTAATTAACTATGTAGCACATAGTAAATTGGAATTACAATTTGCATCATAGAAATAACTTCCACATACTTCTAGATCCACCATTGAATTTAGGGTTTGATGAATCCATTAAATCTAGGGTGTTCGAGTTTTCATGAGGTTCCGCCGTCAATTCCACACCTTCGCCTACCCTAATTTGTTAACTAAAAAGCCTTGACCCTTTCGAATGCAAGTATCGCATTGTTTCTAGTACCCTCTTGGTTTTTGTTGTGCAGGTGAGAACGAGTCATGGCGGATGATGTCACTACGCCTCCAAATCCTCCAGTCGCACTTGTACAACAAGAAGAGCTTGAAGAAGCACCGCTTGACTTGAATGTTTCTCAACAGCCGCGCGAAGAAGAATCACCCAGGAGAATGGTGCGCACTCAAGTAGATCGTTCGGTATGGCATTCTTCAAACCTTTCTGGCGCGGCTCCACGAGCAGGAACAAACTCTAAATAGATTGTTAAAGCATGTGGGTTCCTGGTGATGGCCATTATCGTTGGCTACGAGGTCCGATCAACCCCCTTTCCCTGGAGCATCGAGCCGAGTACCTCGCTCGCACCATTCGTCGCATCCTGGATTTTTTACAACTGTGATCTATCCTTTAAGTCAATTATTCAGTTGTAATTCACCTTAGGCTACTTAGGCGGAAATGTTAATACTTAAACTTGATTTGGATTCTATTTTCTTAAGAGTCTAATAGAAGTGAAAAGTAATTAAAGATGTATCAGGACTGCATCTTAGAAATCTTATAAGTACGTCATTAGTGCTTAAGGATTATTATATAGACTAACTTATCATTGTCATGATGAAATGTTAATGTTAATTGTGGGCGTGTATTCCCAATATATCAATAAATCCCATCTAAATTTACATCCCTTTTCCCTTCTCTACAACAATAAAAGGATAAAGCATTTTAAAAAGTTTACTAGGTCCTAAACTAATTAAGCGTTACATCAACTAAAATGAAGAGTAATCTATACCTAGAAATATCACAAAAGTTAATTGAACTATTAATAATCACTACTTGGAGGCTTATAAGCATTCAAATCATAAGTGTTAAGGAAATTTAAGGAACTAAAGCTTAACTACTTATTGAGTTATAATCCATGGCTCACATTAAGCCCATTTCAACTAATACAATGTTGGAATAGGTGACCTTACAAGAAATTTGATATACTTGGGCTAGTGGCCACATGCCCATTACCTTAACCAAGAGGCCAGTTTTGTCATCAAATAATCCTCAAAATAGTGAAATGAAATTTTGTGAAAACATGAATTATCATGTTGAGAATCATCATAATTATCATAGGTTACATTCTGAATAAATTCATCATTTGTATCACAATATTATAAAAAATTATGGCAAATGTATAATTTCAAAATTAAAAAACGAATTCATCTTTTCAAACAAAATTTAATTCGTTTTATCAGTGTGGAAACGATAGTCCACAAGAAAAGATGTGAATCCAAAGTTTTTTTTGTCAACCCGCCACCTCTTGGAGAATATGCCTTAATAATAGGTGCAGTAACTTGTGCCATTTTCACTAATATATAGGGACTCGAACCCCCACGAACATTATGGTCACTAGAACCTAAACTTGGCATGTCTACCAATTCCATCATATTCGCCAAAACTTGATTTAATTTGCGAAATCTTTTTTTATTTTTTAGATATCAGACCTTCATGGCCTAAATATTATTTCAAATGATGATGATAGTTCAACAGCCCTTGTATTACCAAGCCAATCTATAATTACAGTCATATGGGCCTTTGGCCCTCTTATCAAAATATAATCACCCACCTAGACACGCGTTGAGAGTAATCCTAAGGTGTGAGGTGTGAAGCTTGAAGGATAATGTAATGATGCTTGGGATTTTGTACTAAGCTAATGTTAGGGTAAAAAGATTGAAAAAACAAATTTTTTTACTACACATTTCCCCCTAATAAATGAACAATGCAAACGAACTAATATAGAGGCCTCGTCAAGAACAATCTCAAGCAAAACCGAAAGATCTTCTAGATGGAATATCATAGGTTAAGGATTTAAATAATTGGCATCCTAAGCAAGAAGCCAGCGGTGGAAAAGGTTATATCTTTCTTTGATTTTGATACCACCATTTCCATCAGACTTTTTTTAGGTTTTTAGATAATTTGGTAAGTACATATTATAATACCTTGGCAATTTTGATGTTAATTAGGGTAGAGCAATTGGTGAGCGAACACTTAAGGTTCATAAAGTTAATGCATCTCAGATGTTGCTCTATTACAACAATAACTGAAATAAAAATTGTAAAGTTAAACATTGGACACCCAAGGGCGCTTGAATCATAAATAAAAACTCAAGAAATGAGCAAGTTATGCATATTTACAGTCTAAGGGTAAAAAACACAACAAGAAAATTTCGTGATCACTTAACATCGCATGAACATCATTTTGTTCATGCATGAGAAATGCTCAATGATCCATTCAACTGAACATTACTACCCTTTTCACAAATATTGAATGCATCATAAGGACAAACAAAAAGGGTACAAAAATGTTCATTTTTGGTTTCAATGGACATGATTACAATATATATGTTTTTTTAATTGACGGTGACATGGGCAAAAGAAAGCAAAACCTTAATTTTGCCACTTGTTCTTGGTCATCGCCACCTCCTCCTTCAAGTATATCTACCAAAATTTTGTGTGTGTTGCTTCTCTTTGGAGCTTAAGTGATCGTGATGTTGCCTATACAATGTTTGAATTAAATCACTTAAAGTTCAAACGCTTCAAGTTTGCTCCCTTTTAGTTATGGATGTTAGTGATCTTTGTCTTGGTGGTCCTCCTATTGCATTTTCTTGTGTTTATAGCTCATGACCCTCTTAGACGGAGTCCTCGTGTTAATTGTTGTCTTCTTTTTCTTCGTTCTTGGTTGCAATTGCTAGTGACCTTCTTAGTCGTTGTAATCTTGATCTTGGTGGTTTGAATCTTGCATCTCATTCACAACCTTCTTGGTCATGGTCTTTATGTTGATTGTTGTTTCCTTTCTCTTCCTTTGTTACATAGTTCTGCTAATGACCCTTTTGGTCTTGGTGGTTTGAGTCTTGCATTTCTTGTGCTTGCGTTTCTTATAAATGCTTGCAACCCTCTTAGTCATAGTCCTCATGTTGGTCGTCGTCTTGTTTTTCTTCCCTTTTAGTTGCAGTTGATAATGCAACTTATTAGTTATTGTGATCTTAATCTTGGTGGTCTGAGTTTCACATTTCTTGTAGCTACTTATGACCCTCTTGATTGTAGTCCTCATGTTGATTGTCACTTTCCGTTTCCTCCATTTTGGCAATTGTTAATGACTTTCTTGGTTGTCATGATCATGATATTGGTGGTTTAAGTCTTGTATCTCTTGTGCACTTTTTGCAACCCTCTTGATCACAGTCCTCATTTTGATCATCGTCTTCCTTCTCATCCCTCTTAGTTGTAGCTACTAGCAAAATTCTTAGTCATTGTGATTTTGAACTTAGTGGTCCTTATCTTGCATCTTTTGTGCTCATAATTGTTCGTAACCCTCCTACTCATGATCTTCATGTCAATCATTGTCTTCTTTCTCCTCCTTATTGGCTATAATTACTAGCAACCCTCCTGGTTGTTATGATCTAGTTGATCTTGGCGATCCAAGTCTTGCATCTCTTGTGCTTGTAGTTACTCATGACCCTCTTTGTTGTGATTTTCATGTTGATCCTTGTCTTCCTTTTCCTTTTTCTTGGCTGTAATTGCTATTGACCCTCCTAGTCATCATGATTTTGATCTTACTCATCCATGTGACGCACCCCCAAATTCCTTTATGGACTCAAACTATGAATCCAAAGGATGAACAATGGAAGGATAATGAGTTGGGGCACATTCCTTCACTCGCAACATTTTGCGGGTAAAGGGGCATGATGGAGCTTCGAAATGGGGATTAAAAATAGTGACAACCAAGTCAATTATTCACACAAGCTTGCACAAACCAAACAACTAGTTAATTAATGCATAGTTGGAATGTTTTTAGTGCCTAGATGAGCCATGGGCAAACACGGATTCATAAGACTCACTGAGGCCCGAACTTGGGGGAAGCCACCACCTTCCCCCCATACAATTTTTATTTGTGCTTGACCATGGAACTATCATTCAAATGTCATTATGTCCTAAGACTCCCAAGTTGGAGTCTCGAAATTCTCAAAATTGAAACTCTTACAACTTTGGAGGCCCATAACTTTGAGTGCAAACTTCCGAATGAGGTGAGGTCTAAAGCAAAGTTGTAGCCCTAGTCGATATTTTTTTGATTATATGTAGCACGCCACCTACACGCAAGGGAATCAAGATGATTCCCGACTTTTAATGGTTGGGAGTCAAGTTGTCAAATTGACTTTTAGTGTCGCAACCCTAGGCTTGGGCTTACGACCAAGGCAAGGGGTTGCAAGGTTGCGGGCCAAGAAGGAAGCCTAGGAGTCATGCCACATGTTCCCGGCAGTGCAAGAGAGTGTGAGGGGATAAATCCCTCACACTTTCAAAGGAACTCCCACATTGAGGATTCTTGAATGTTTAAAGAGCGATTTCAAGGGCCAAAATCCAATGGATTGAAGAGTTATTTATATCATTGAAAAACTATGGAAACTTAAATGTCTGAAATGGGCTCACATGACCCATTTGGACATTTGAAACACAAGTTATGGCCAAAGGAAATGCCAAAAAACAAATTGTCGACCACTAAAAGTCAGGAATCGACCCAATTTACTTATAAGAAGGTGGCGTGCAACATACCGTTGGAAAGCTCTCGACAAGGGCTATAACTTTGCTTTGGACCTCATCTCAATCAAAGATTTTCACGCGAAATTATGGGCCCTCAAAGTTGCGAGAGTCTCAATTTTGGCGATTTCGGGATTCCCACTTGGGAGTTTCATGATAAAATGTCATTTGGATGTGGGCCTCGTGGAGAGGCACATAGTATACTATAAGGGGGAAGGTGGTGGCCTCCCCCAAATCTGGACCATGGTGAGTCTTGTGAGTTTGAGTTGCCCATAGTTCGTCCTCGCACCAAAAATGCTCCAACTATGCACTAACCATTTTATGTTGGTTTTGTGCGAGCATGTGTGAGTAAGTGAAGCTTGTCAATTTTTCCTAGTCCCATTTAGGAGCTCCAACACACCCCTTTACCCCTCCAAAGTGTTGCAAGCCAAAGAGCATGCCCTAATTCCTTGCTCTTTCAATGTTTTATATTTGGGCCTCACATTTGAGTCCCTCAAGGAGTTGAGAACGCGTCACCCATCCCTTCTTTTGGCCATAACTTATGTTTTAAATACCCAAATGGGTCATGCAAGCCCATTTTAGACATTTAAGTTTCAAGATCTTATCAATGGTATAAAGACCTCTTCAATATAATAAATTTTGACCCTTGAAATTACCCTCTGAAAATTCGGGAGTCCATTGGGATTCCAACTCCCAAAGTGGAAGTCCATTTGGGAATATGGAGGGTTCATTCCTTCACAATCTCCTACACTCTTAGGAGCATGAAATGTGACTCTTGATTTTTGGCCCACACCTTTGCAAGCCCTTGCTTTGGTCGCAAGCCCAAGGTTAGGGTTGTGACATTTGTGACCCTCATGTTAATTGTTGTCTTCCTTTTCCTCCCTCTTGGCTATAGTTACTAACGACCCTCTTAGTTGTCATGATCTTGATCTTAGTGGTCTAAGTTTTGCATTTCCTGTGTTTGTAATTGCATTGTTATTTCTAGTCATGATCTTGATATTCATGGTATTGGTTATAATTATTAACGATCCTTCTAGTTTTGGTTTTGGTTGCAACTATTGGCAATTTTCTTGGTTGTGGCCTTGGTTGTAGCTATTAGCAATTTTCTTGGTTATGGTTTTGATTATAGCTGTTGGTGATTTTCCTAAACCCTAACCCCCCCCTTGCTTTGGTTATTTAGTAGAACAAGGTAGGTGCACTTTAACACGATTGTAAGCAAACCTTGCCTCCTATTGTGTTGGAATAAACCCTACAAATATTATAATTGGATGATTTTTGGCCCTTGTGCAACCCAAGAAGCTCATAGATGTTCATGTAATTGTTGCACTACTTCCTTAAGAATTGTTATAAATTAATTATATTCAAAATCTACTCTTGCACTTCTAGTAGTTGCACATTGAGGTGTTTGTTCATTTACAATGAAATAAGTTGTAGATTTTTTAACCCTATTTTCTTCCCTTTCCTTACAATGGGTTTTTCTAATTACCTCTACATCTACCTTTTCCATAGCCTTCTTATGCATAATTGCTATGTATTCAACATTGATCACAACATGAAACTACAAGTAGTCTGCTAATGGTTCCTTTTGTTTGGTTTGTTTTGCATGTAGATGAAGGAATAACAACAATTGGTGCATTTTCATGGTATTTTGAGTCAAGTTCAAAGAAATTTGTTATTCTTGCAATTGTTTTTTTACTAAGGTTGTCTCGATTTACCACCAAATGTGTAGGCCCCCACCCTTAAACCAAACCCTCAAACCCTTATAAAGGTTCCATACAACACCCATTATCAAACCCTAACAAATCAGCAAAGTGGAAAAATGTGCTCAAAGTTGGCAAATTACAACAAATACATTTGTAAATCCGTTCACAAAAACACCCACCTCCAAATGGCCAAACCAACACCACACACATGGGTATCTTTTTTGGGTCTTGAGCAAACATGCACAACTATTCATCTTCATACCTTCTAACACACACTATAATCCCTAAAGGCACTCAATTTTTTAAAAATTACCCCCTACATTGATCATAGAAAAGCCCCCCTAACAATAGAGGCCAAAAGTTGCCACAATAAAAAAATTCATCAAATGTTTGGTAATAGGTACATTGATGAACAACGAATAGATATCAAATGTCCCCTCTCCAAGTGTTTGCCCACTGGCTTCTAAATGGCAAAGGAATGCTCTACCCTATATTATTTGTAAAAATATTGAACTTTCCGAAAAATAAATAAAATTTAACAAATAACCAAGTTTTGTGAAAGATAATAAAGAATCTTTTGAAATGTTTATTCAAGAATATTTTATTGTTCAACATGGAATTTTCAAAATAATTAATTATTTGACAGGCATGTGTTGAAGTTGCCCCTATATTGGGGTATTGATGTATGCACATAGTGGAGATCCAATTATTAATCTCCAAATTTCATGGGAAAAGAATTGCATGTTTGGTTATTGTCACATGCAACATTGAATCAACATCATCGATTGGATGAGAATTATTATTCAATTGTGGATGAACCTTATATGAGTTAATATTTGGTTTCATCTTGGTAACCAATTATGTAGGAAATAGGTTTCATATATAGGTAGATAGGTGGAAAAATAGGTAACTAATACTAGGTAAATAGAAGGTTTATACATAGGTAAGGGTTGTTTTTATTACCTATTTAATAAGTAGGAAAAAAAATTTGAGTTAACCGCCATGGTTAGTTAAGGAATTGGAACCCAATAGAAAACTATTTCTTGACCTTTTAACATTCATCTTTCATGGTGTGCTAGTGGGTGTTAGTTCATTGTGGTCAACACAAACGAACACCCACCAGTGCACCATGGAGGATGGATGGTTTGTGAATAGGAAACATTTTTTCTGTTGCTTTGCTCTATCACAATTAACCATGGTGGTTGACTATGTACTAGCTATCCACATGTATTTATTTACCTACCTACCTAATAATCGCACATTTTATTTTCATCTCATCGTTGCATTTTCATTTTGGATTGATTCAGCCCTCGGCATGTAGTCTTTTCATGTGTGAATGTGGACATGGATTAGATGCATCTGACATGCATTTAGTTCATTGCACGTTTGGAGGTCAATGAATAACCACACATGACGCCATCTGAGATGTCATGTATGCCCTCATTCAAGAGAATGGGCACACTATATGGAGGAAGCGATGATATGTTTTTAAGTTAGGAGTTTCATTAAAATCCGATCTCTACATGACCTGAGCGGACTAGGTTTTCATTGTTGATGGGGTGGTTACTAACATGACATGGGAGATAGTGGCTTTGAGTGTAATTAGTCAATTAGCAGGTGCAGCTGTAAAACTTAACACCATTACTAAAATTCGCAAATATAAAAGGGCTTCATGAGGGGCACCATTTTATTTTGATGACCATGGAGGTGCACTTGGGCTTGATATGGATCGTTTCATCAAGGAGTGTGCCCGTCTTTTCCATGATAGACGATCAAAAGGTCATTTATTTTTATTTTTTTGCATTCAATTTTTTAAACAACATGTTAGTATTGTTCTTCAACGTGCTTTAGTTCTACTGTAGAGGTGAAGATTACATTGGCGAATGATGCGTGTTCTAGACCTCCCATTATTATTAATTTCACAATTTGCATATAGAGGGGATGTGGGTGAGATAGCTTCCTACCATAAGAAGGACTAGCCTTTTCCCTTTTTTTGTTCTTGCAAGCTGTTCGTCTTTTGGCCTTTCTTTGGCCATCCCTTTTTGTCTCCCATGTGATGGTTATGGCCATTGATCTTTTATTTTACTCTTTTTTCTTACAAATAGTAATCACCAAATACCTCGCCTAGTTACATACTAACTATACTTGTGTATGATACTTACCCACTTACATCCCTAGTCACCTAAGGGATATGAGGCAGTCAATTTTTTTTCAAAGGCAAAATATTGCAAGTTGGCCCTAAAAATTTACCCCTTTCTTTTTGTTAAAGGAAATATGTAAGAGAAAATCAGTATAGGTCACCTAACTTTTTCCCTACTTGGTAGGAAGGTATGAGGGGGGGTGTACATTGTAGAGTGTTTACAGGATAATTACTGAAGTGGAACCTTGGTAACTGGGACTCAGTTGTGGCTTCATCCATAACTGCCAAGTCATAATGAGTTTCCAATGGATGACGGATGGATGGATAGTCCACTGGTGAGTGCAGGCAGGATAAGTCCACATTTACTCGTGCAAGCTCCCAGTCTGAGTGACTTTGTTTTTTACTGGCAAGTTTTCACTAAATTTTAACCTGAAAAGGATGTTTTCAACCCATACAAAGGATTTTTCATGAAAGAAATGACCCAAATTTGTCAGATTTCAAGAAAACAAAATTTCCAAAACACCAAATTTTTATAATAAGTTCGAGTAGGTAGCCAAGAATATAGAAGTATTTTTTTGAATTAAAAGAAAACTCATATGTGGTATATAGCCAAAATTATATCAAAATACAATTTCTGGATGTTCACCACTTTGGCTACATCACAAAATTGAGCCAAAAAAAAACCCCACCTCTTGACGACTCCTGAGCCATGTTTGTATTCAAATTCTTTTTGGCGAAATTTCCCACACTGCAGTGCCAAAACAAAAATCAAAATTTCTTTAGGGAAATATCAAAGTAGCCACATTTTAAGGAAAAAAACTCTGAAGTCTCCATACTTAGACAATACATTTGCAGAGGTAGCCAAAATTTGTGTGCATCCATAGCTGCGTGCTTCAGCAGAATCACAAGAAAAGCAGATGATGATGAGAAAGAAACTGAAGAGAACTGCATTGAAAGCATCATGTGTCATGGAGCCCGGAGGAACAGGGATCAGATAATGGGGTAAAAGTGTGCAGACATTCTCTAACTCACCATCAACAGGTTGTGTTTGTGAACAGCTATTTCTGCTCTTGCAATGACCAATCTCACCATCATTTACTCTTCTTCACATGGAAGTTTGTCTAGTGCTGTGAAAAATGATGTTAGGAGACTCTGAAAGAGAAGTGTGGGTGCTTTGCAAAATTTCTCAGACAAAATGGTGCATACAAGTCAAGCAAATGAATGGTGTTTCCACATGTGGCTGCAGTGTTTTGCAGATTACTTGGCCACTGAAACTGACAAATAAAAACCTTCTGGCACTGAATCATCTTGTGAACCCTCCACACAGCAAGCTGGAAGGGAACCCAAGAACCAGCCTACTGTATGCTGGTAGTACTGATGAGCAAGCTGTCACTTACATGCTCAGACAACTATCAACCGGTTTATTATCTGTGATTCTGATACTGTTGCTTGCTGTTCTGTGTCCATGGCCTATGTGCCTGAGACACCCTTGCTCTTTTTGGTCCTCCCTTAGGAAGTTCTGTCAAGTCCATTACCTGCACCACCCGTGACCTCTTTGCATTTTCTACTTCCTGGTATCTCTCTTGCAATCTCCTCTTAGCCACCTCAAGCCTTGCTGCCAAACTTGTATCCTCAAGTGCCTGTGTTGCCGGTTGGCAAACTTTTGGTCTGTTTCCTATCAGCTGTAATGACTGAGATCCAACCTTCCTCACAACTCCATGGCTGGTTCCTTTGAGAGGCAAGAGTTTATCCACTGGGCATTGGGACTGATAAGTGCCTGATGAAACTCTACTTACCTTGGCTATTCTCCTACTGCTAGCATTTGCACCTTCAACAGCTGAATGTTGAAAGCCTCTCTCAAGTGGTTGAAAATTGTTGGATGCAGAAGATCTGCTTTTCATGTTGGCCACTGGTGGATCTCGGCCAGTATTCTCCCTCCTTCCCTGCAGCACTAGTTCACTACAATGAGGTTGGATGTGCGCCCTAGCGCCATCATATGGTGGAGGGCTAGGACCTGTGCCTGTGAACAATTCATCATCCCAGTCTTCATCAAACAACTGAAACAGTTCAGCAGACGGGGGGTGAACAGCAGCTAACAGGGCACCTAGCTCAAGAGGGGGCGATGGCAATCCACTCTCTCCATGGTCATCTTGTGTGGAACCTGAACTTGAGCCTGCTAAAGCAGCAACAGCAATATCACCAGCACTCTTCACCCAATCATCCACCAAATCCTTCCATTCTCTGACCAGTACTTTGGAGAGTGAAGAGATGCGCTTTGATGAGTGCTTTCGCAAACCATTTACCTCCTTGCCTATCTCAGTCCCCTTTAGAGCTTCCACTGAGATTTGCATCTTCTGGAGCTTACACAACAATTCCAGAAGCTCCTCATCATCCAGCACCAAATCTGTGATCTTCATTTTGATCTGATTGATCTCCTGAATCTGCCTGTCCTCCTCCTCCATCTGATCTGTCAATGCCTCTGCTTCATCATACTCTTCATCCATTCCCTCAATTCCCTCGTCTGATTCGTGCTCTTGCCCTCCTTGTTCTTCTCCATTTCTCTGACCCTCTACATGCTCTTCTACTTCTTCTGGTTCATCTTGCTCTTCTTGTCTCCTGCTCCTCCTCTCCTGTTCATGATGCTTAAGCTTCATCTGCTTGTTTTGGACACCAACTTTACCAGCAACTGGAAGCATCAAACCATCACATGGCTCCAGGAGATCACTTTGAGGACTTTCAAGAGGTCGGGGGGCGAATAGCTGCTCAGCAAATGCATCTCGACGTCGCCGAAGTACATGGGGGTAAAGTGAGACCGCAATTGCCAGTGCTGCTTCAATTGCTTCAAAGAGTTCTGACTCCTTGAGCCCCTCCAACCACTCCATGACTGATTTGAAACTAAATCAACCCCTATCTGTTCCCTTGTGCACAGAATCAAAATGTGGCACCCTAATCTACACATCCAGTACCCATAATCACATACAGCTCTTGGGGTTGGTTGGAACCTAATTTGATGAGATGATGTACTATTACTCTGCAGCTGCAAAAATTGGTCCAGCTGTGGAGCGCATCGTCCTCTGAAGAAAAACAATTCCCATCCCAAACATAAAAAGAGATCCAAGCAGATCCAAAATGGCTATAAACTATGCATTTTTAGCCCACCAATCCTACTTACTTGAGGGGAATATAGAAGAAGAAGACCATCACAAAATGATTTCCAAACTCAAAAGTGTCATATGAACATCAAGAGGAAGAAGCTCAAATTACAGTCTAATCATCAGATGCTCCTCTCATTAGCAAGACAGAAAGCCCCCGATTGTTAATGCGAAAAATCTCTGAAACTAGATGTAAGCAAACTGGATTTGGATCGAAACCACAAATAAATGCTCGAAAAATAAAAACAAGATAAACTAAAAGCTCCAAAATAAATCTCACAGGAAGAAGACGAAGAAGAAGAAGAGAGACCACAGAAAGAGAAGTCCGTTCCTTGCTCTTACTTCTCACGCTTGGGTAGTGACCCGGCCCCAAAAAAAAGGGAGGAAAAAAAAAAGTTCCTGCATCTGATGCCGCGTTGCGCAGTAGTCGTCGTCGTCGTCGATCATCGCAGAAGAAGCGCATCATCCACAGCCAACCAGCGAGGCGTCGCCAGCAATCCGCGCTTCGGTTTCCGAAGCACCCAACGCACAACAACGACGACTTTGCCACGAGTCGGAAACGCCCGCGTGGCTGACTAGCGCAAGCCAAAGGAACGAACGAACGAACGAACGATTGAATTACTGAACGAAGGAAGGAACGAAGGAAGGAACGTACCTTGTACCTACCTTCCTGCATTTGCATCTACCTACCTACCAACCTTACCTTCCAGTTTACATATCTACCTTCCTATCTACTCAGTTTTAGGAAAGTCCCCCTGATCAGGTTTAGGGTTTAAACTTGGGTTATAGGTTGTAGTAGTAGTAGTGAACTAAATAGGTAGGGTGGGTGTTCTTAGGAAGGGCTATTTGTTAGTCCAGGCCAAAAGTAGTGGTAGCCAATTTTAGGGATAGAATTTCCATGCAACAAAATGAGAAGTCGTGGCATGGAGTGAGTGAAGCGTCTGCCCCTTTTTTTGTGTGTGGAGGGGGGTGAAGTGCGGGGGTGTTTTTTTGGCCTTGCCTACCAAGGCGAGGATATTGTGTTTTGATTCATTATAGAGTATATATATAGTAGCTTAAGAGATTTTGGCCCCTAGGTAACAATCGGTCTTTTTATATATGAGGATTTTTGAAAGATGATATTTTGGCTTGTTGTTCAAACTTGAGATTAGTTATACTAGAGTTATAATATTTTGAAGGATTTTGGCTTCTTTTAGAGGATTGTTGGAATTAAAGGTCTGAATTTTTTTTTCCCCTTTAGTTATCTCGAGTGAACCAAGAGTTAAAAAATGTGTAATAGTGTTTGGTAGGTTTGTGAGAGTTTTATCTCACACTTTTCAACCATGAAGGCTGGATGCTTCGCAAAACACAAATTATGTTTTTTGAAACACCCACCTCTAAACGCCTGCCCTCTTTTTTTTTTTTTCTTTTTGGTGGGGGGGTGGGGGGTGGGGGGGTCCCTGATGCCTACTGGGTATATAGGGGGAAAAAAATGATTTTAAATTTTTTGTTGAACTAGGTATTTATTTCTCTTGGTAAAAGGCCTCGCAGGAGTGAGCTCTATTGGAAACAGGCCTTGGCCCAGCTTGGCTCTGCCTCATGTGAGCCCTTATTTTGTTGAGCTTTACCTGACACTTTATAAGTGACACATCACAAACTCTCGTGTTCTTTGCACTTGCTTGTCTTGTCTTTCCTTTGTCTTTCTTTTGGGTTAGGCTAATTGAATGTGGAACATGGTAAGGTAATCCCCCGGCTCAGTGCAAACAGCAAGGAATTTCATCCCCACATAAAAAACGAGGCTTTCACTGTACAGAGGTGCCATATGCAACACATACGTGGGTGGGTCTACTACTTTTACACATTGTACGAGTTTTGTAAGATGATGCCTACCTCTGTAGGGAGTCTTGTACAAAGTCTGTAAGTGCTTTAAGCTGCTTTTCTTTTCTACAGGGGCCAGATTTTGCACAGGGTATTAATAGAACTTTCACCATTTAAGGTACCTTGCGTGTACACATAAAAACGTGGGCATTTCAAAATGCATAATGCCTGCCTCTGAGGGAATTGCATTTATGTAAAAAATTTGACATATTTTCATTGATTTAAAAAAAGAATAATAATTTCCCGTGATATCCAGCAGGATCTTATGTGGTGTAAGGACTCCTCCAACTACACTAAGAATTTCTTTGGAGGTTTTTATTTTTTTAATTAAAAAAAAAAGAAGACAACAGATGCCGACTATGCTTTTTGGAATGCTTGTTATCTTCCTTTTTATTATTATTGATAATTTTTAATCCCTTGATATCCAGTGGGTACTCAGTGAGTATCATGAGAATTTTAAATTGTTTGAAAAAAGTGCAACAATTTTTACACCATGTAAAAGCCCTTAGGGGCAGGTTTTGCTAGAATTGAGCCCTTCCTCAGCTCTGTCTCATGGGTCCCTTATTCCAGGAAAACTCACCCTTCAGGGCTTTACCATATGTACATAGAAAAAGAATAGTATCGGCCCTCCACATAATGAATGACCTTGGCCAGCTTCTTAACACTAGTAGGAGTTCTTCTCTTTTTAAGAGACCCTCCAGTCTCAGCTCTGACAAACATTAAACTTTTTTGTGGAGGTTCTCAAGGTCTAGATTTGAGCCCAATTCTTCAAAATTTTAAATCTTGCTGCCCCAATTTTGAGAGATTTATTTTATTTTATTTTTTTGTTTCAAATTCAAGAGTCTTTGAGCCAAGTTTTTAAAATGGGGTCCAATTCCATGTACACACTCCCCAGGGATTGAGATCATATATGCACCAAAATTTACAACAAATTAGACAACAAAGGAATTGTTGATCCTCAGATCCTTTTGTAAGAGAAGGGCATTTTGCCTTTGGACTCCCCAAATGTGGTCTTGGCATCCTGGAAGTCCCTCATGCAAATGCCCTCCCTTCCACATAACCAGTTTTGGGGTTCTATTCCAAGCAGTGGATGCTAGTGGTTAGCAATGTTTTGTTTTGGGGACAAAATTTCACCAAATTTCGACCTGAAAAAAATAAATTTTGACTTTTTTTTAATGGAAAAACTAACCCAAATTCGTCAGATTTCCAAAGAAAACAAATTCCAAATTGCCATATTTTAATTATGAATTTTTGTAGGTAGCCAAGAATATAGCAGGATTGTGGGGTGTTTTTTTAAAAAAAATAATTAACTTTCCTATCTTGTATGTAACCAAATGTAGCTAAATCATCTTATTCCATACTTGTCACTCCAGCCTAGATCGCAAAACTGGGGAGAAAAAAAAACCTTTCCCATCATGTTCCCACAGAGTTCCTATGAAAAGAAAGGGCAAACTCAGTTTAGCACCAAATTTGAAACTGAGTTTCATGCCCTGTTGAAGCCCAGTGTACTTTTTGATCCCCTGTATTTTTGAAATCTCATCCCCTATGTGACCAAACAGGGGGGTTCTGGTGCCGTCTTTTTCTGACTTTTACAGATAATTTTAATGTTCCAAAAAAATTGATGCTGAGCTAGTCAATATGGCTCCTTCAAAATCAATAAAGAAATAAATAAATAAATAAATTTGTGAGCACACCCATGAAAATAATTAATATGAATCCCACTATGTCCCATTACTTTTCTTTTTCTTTTTTCTTTTTTTTTTGGCACAAATGAACCATTACTTTTTTTTACTTGTCACAAAGCATGAGAAAGAAAAGAAAAGAAAAGAAACATATACTCCATGAGTTTTACATACAGTAAAGGAAGGCCCTTGGCCATTGTCGGCTTCACCAGAATGAGGTGTAGGCTTGGCTTTGCCTCACCCCGGCCCTTACTCCAATAAAGCCCATGGCCAAGGACTTTAACCTCGACTTAAAGAACACCTACCGTCACTCTAAGAGGCTCATTTTGTTCCTAGGTAGGGTCCCTTCACAGAGTACTTTACAGATTATGTACTTACTTACTTACCTGTGTATCTCTTGGGAAGGTACTCCTTTTGGGGCTCTGAACCGGTTGGTGGAAGGCACTATATATCTAGTACCTAGGTACTTTTCATGTGGGTTTCATCCATTTCTCATGCTGTGAGGATGGATGCCTTTACACTACTCTTGTGGCAACTTGAGAGTTCAAACAAGAAATGCTCCAAGAAGTTCCCAAACAAATGAAACTCATAGTTCACATGAACACTCCTTTAGAATGTAGGGCCCAATTAGCGTGTAAAGAATATTTCAAGAAACTTCATTGTGTGCAAAAACAAGCTTTTCTTTGTCTTGTAATGTAGTTGCTATATCCATGTTTTAGGCTTGTGCAACTTTCTCATTCTTTTAATGGATAATTTACTTCCTACCTCCAATTTATTATTATATTTATTATTATTATAAAATTTATTTTTCCTTTTTCCTCAACTTGACTTTGACTCCAATATAATTTGACTCCCTCTTTTGAAAAATATGTGTTCACCCATCAAACAAGGATTTCATGGAGTCTTTCACCCCCATGTGTGTGAAATTCCTACTCAGCTCATATTCCATTACCCAAAGGAGGCAATTCTCTTCAAGTTGGTATTAGAAAACCCATCCTTTAACTTAGATGCATTCAACAATTTATGGTGCAATTGAGAAGCAATGGATTTGTTTGTCATTGCAAAATTATTGGCAAATCATTTTTTCATTATGTGTTTTTTTTTTTTTTTTTTGGGGGCCACTCCTTGCACTTATTCCCTTGAACAAGATTATAACATTATAACTCTTGGAACTTCTTTAAATTGTGTTACCACTTGCCACTCTAGTGCATTGAATGTATTAAACTTGTTGAAAGGATGATTTTATATTTAAAATTATGTTAATTTTGTTGTGTGCTTCATGCCTCCAATGCAAGTTTTCCAACAAGTTGTGTTTCTCCAATTGCCAAAATGCCATTACTTGTACCCACTATATATTTGTTCTAGTTTTTCTAAACCTAATACTTATAATTAAACCTATGGATGGAAGTTGGTACATCTCTCTATGAAGGAAGGTAGGTTGTTTTTTTTTATTTAGTTTTGTAGTTATGAGATCCACTGAACCAGGATGTTTCACATTGTGTTCTTGGTGTCTTTGGAAAGCTCTCGACAAGAAGGGGTGCATGGGCTTAGTTCCAAGACGTTTCGACTTGCAGTGCAAAAGTTTTTGAATATTGAACGATTTCTTCACGCAATATTAAATTAAATCATAGCTGAAAATTCCCAAAGAATTGGAATGTGCCTTTCCTGTTGTTGGCAAGACCTTGATGAGCAGGATTTAATGGAATTGATTTTGG
The DNA here is from genome assembly GCA_963921925.1 of Sphagnum tenellum. Taxonomy (NCBI): domain Eukaryota; kingdom Viridiplantae; phylum Streptophyta; class Sphagnopsida; order Sphagnales; family Sphagnaceae; genus Sphagnum; species Sphagnum tenellum. The sequence continues at coordinate 9,748,262 of OY998148.1, forward strand.
TAAGATTTGGATTTAGAAAATGTGAGAGATAGTGATTTTTTAGTGGAGGTAGGCCTGAGGGCTCAAAACGCAATCTGAAATTTCAGAGCGCCACGTGGCATCATTTTGAACAGCTTCAAAGCCAGGGTGAACCAGCGCCCATGTTGGTACCTTGACCTTTTTGAGTGAGGCCTCTCAGTGACCATATTAGCCCAAAAAATGTTAAATCTGAGCTCAGACACCCTGATTTAATCTAAGCATGGGATATTTGTAATGTTTAGAAATAATTTAAATGGACTGGCTTGGCCTGTTGGCTGATTGAATGTCATTGAAACTACTTAATTGCTAGATGGGAATTTGAAAAAGTTTCTTAGAGTCCACAATTTTTTTAAAAACCAATCAAGGCATTGAGGCTAGTGTTGCCCTGTTATTGGGGAATTGTTTTTTAATAAATATGTTGGGTACTAATAAAGGGCACAATGATAGGCTATTGCAACCTACATGCCGGTTCTCACTAGCAGCAATATTTATTTTGGGGGAAAAAAAAAAGGTGAGCTAGAGTTGCACAAGAAGTCCAAGCTTGATGGACCATATAATTCATAGGGCTCTTGTAAAAATCCCCTCCGATCTCATTTGTATCATTGAATCCATCAAAGACACGTCTGTGGACATCAGTTGCAGAAAGAGTCCAGGTGCTGAAGAAGACGTATATATGCCAGTGATTTTGCAGCTGCTGCTAGCTTGTTTATCCGCCCCCCCCACCATCCCCCATGTAGTAAGCTAAGTAGTAATCAGTTTTCTGGCAGCTTGGTCTACAACGTTAGAGAACAACAGTCTGTTAAGATCCTGTAAATAGTCCAACTGTTCCAAATTAGTACTGTTCTTTCTTCCAAGTCTCATACTGTGACTAGCAATCATTCACTAGCAATCATTCAGTGTGTTTGTAGTTGCTGGAAACAACAGGCTGAAATTTTCAAAGTCCTCACCTCTTCTTAATAGGTAATGAACTAGGTAATATTGCAAAGGAAGAGTGTAATATCATCATCCCCTGTCTGTGTTGACTCTGTCGAGTGACCCAAGCTGACAACGTTTAGGTTAGTGCTGCAGGAGCAGTACTACTCTACTTGAGAGAGAGACGGACGTAGTCAATAAAAGCCGGTGTTAGGCTTACCTCCACTCCAGGTCCCAGAAGGGACCAACTAGTTAAGTGATTTCTGCCGCTGAAAATTCAAATAAATTCCAAAAAACCAGGTTTTGGAAGGAAAAATCAGTTAAGGACGTGGTAACACTTGGGCCAACGGCACAGGCCACACCAGTGTAAGCTATTCTTTACATCTACCTCATAAACAAGGTGAATGTTTGCCATTTATCTCTCTACCTTTAGCCAATTTGACAATCTTGCAAAGCACATATATCTTTACCTAGATGGGATGATTCATGGTTGGGTTCCAAATAGGGGTGTCTAATGATTTTTTTTTAAAAAGAATAGTTTTGAATTTTCATAATGTTTTGTATGTTACAATTATAATGTATTTTATTGAAGTTTTTTCTGAGTTTCTAATCAATTTAGAAATAATTTTTCATATTTTGATTTTCTAATAAAGGAATGCAAAATAAGTGGAAAAAATCATGTAATTAATTATTTTTTAAATTAACAATTAAAACATGTTTTCTTTCATGCAAATACATGTTCATTAGGTGAACTTGATAAAAAAAATGAATTATATTCAAATTTCAAAAGCTTGAAATTCTTAATCAAAGGACTACAAAGGAAAAGGATTTTTTTAAAAAAATCATTTAATTATTTGTTTATATTCATTAAGTTCAAAATTTCTAGCTCTAAGCATATGTCACATGTTTAGTGTCAATAGAAGCATATTTCAAACATTTTCTTTTTGTAACCAAAATTTTGACACACATTAATATATGCATATCAAAAAATCATTACCAACACAAAAAAAAATCTTAACTTGGACTTATTCAAAATTTTCTCACTTATATTTGTCTTGTGCAAATACTATTTGTAAGAAAATGTGAAAATAAAGTCTCAAAGTCCTTATTCCTTTTTCTTGGAACCCAAATTGTAAACGAGCCTAGATTAGAAATTATGCAAATTATACATATTTTTACTTCACTAATAGAATTTAATTTCCATTTACCCTTACATGGTTGACTTGTGAAAATTAGTATACCCACCAAATATTATAACCATGAAAATCCTAGGTAACAATCAAATCCTAATATTACCCAAGTATGTCAAACTTGGAAATATATTATTTCAAAATATTAAGAAGTTGCAAGTATGGCCAAATTGCTTCAACGGTTGGTTAGTGATATTTTTATTTTATTTTGCCAATGTACACACTATACACATCCTTGAGTGCCATTGTACCATGGGTCCATATTTTGCACACTTTTTCCTCCTCCATATAAATGTGAACTACATGTGATTGTTGGGTTCATAATAGTTCCGGTTATGCGGTTAATGTTATGTGGATATGTTATTCAGTTGTTGAGTGCGTAGTAATATGCACTACTACTAATAATAATAATTGAACAACCAATGGGTAAGTCTAGATTACACAACCAAGTTGTAAACCCATACATCACACAACTATACTATGAAAATTGCAAAGGGAAGGTTGTCCCATTGGTGATGTTAAATTATCTCTTATGAACTTTGCAGGTTGACATGCATGATTCTATGCACAACTCCATTCATGAACTCCATGGTCAACACTTGTCTTGCCAAGTGTATGATCCCCAATTTATTTATTTTTAATGTAATCTTTAAATTAATTAATTAATTTTTAAAATGTCTTTAGCCTTATGAACTTGGTGGGTGTCAATGTGTGTCCTGAGTAGCACCCACATAATTCTATTACATGGTTTGAATATTTGGGGATACTAAATAGGTTGAATAAAATAAAATGCACTCTTGTCCTATGGTTGGAACTAGGCTGCTATTATGTTCTTGGGGCCAACTTCATGTCATATCATGGGTTCATATATGGCAAGCAGTACAAGGAAACTACATGATGGTCATTCTCAGAGGATGATAAGTGTGAAAACAACTTCTTGCAAGATGACAATTGGGAACACTCGTTCCATCGAGTGATAGAACCATGCTTGGGTCATGTAGTGTGCCACACTAACACTTACAAAACTCATAGAAGGTTGTTTAACATTCTCCATCTTCACTACCTTTGAAGCCACACAACCTTCCTGGAGAAGGATCACATCCTTATTATTATTATTATTATTATTGGAACAAATGGAGAAAATCCATTTCAAAGGGGAAAAGAACAAGAGACACTTGGGGGACACCCAACCCCCGCAAAACACAACAATACCATTACATCACAAAAGTTCCTCATCTAAGTGGTTGATAACACCATTTAACTTTCAAGCCATCCCTAGCACAAATGCCATGATGCCAGCAGCACACCTTGTCAAAAGTCTCTACGAGTTTGTCCCTTTCTTTCAAGCGCTTGTTGATATGTTATAACATAAACTACCACTCAAGTCTGCCATAATCCAGCAGTTTTTCTAAAATCATTTTTTCAAGTTTAGCATCGTGCCGTTTAGAGTTATTCAAGGCAATGTCATTCCTTTCTATCCATATGGATCAAAGAGTAACACCACGTAACCCAAACACACTTAAATCTTTTAAGACTTTCAAGCAACCTTTTATTTAACAAATATTGTTCAAAGCTAAGGGCTTTGCCTTACCTACATAATCCATATGAAGGGGAGTTTTTTTAACGCAATACAAAATGGTCAACACTAACTCCCATGCTTTAATTGCTCTTGAGCAATGCCAATAAAAGGTGAGTGGCTAATTTTGGGGCCACAAAATGACATGATGGGCATTCCACCTAATTTTTTTGATTCGCTTTAACTTGTGAATCAAAAAATATTAATTCCATGTGTTGACCATTAATGCTTAGTGCCATAGCAACCAAAGGAAGCCATCATCCTTTCTAGCTCTCCTTTTCACCCAAATATCTCTCCATTTCAATTAGAAGTTTGGTGGGAAATAGTGCAATCACATTTCAAGAACGATGCAATGACTGTAATTTTTGACTTGAACATCTTCTGCTTCATCAACTCCTCTTGGCAAGTCCATCTCTAAAGCCCTAGATTAAAATCTAGGTCTTCCAAAACCCCATAGAATAGTTTGCAAATTAAGTCCTTGGAGCCTAGTCTAACACACATACACATACTCTTCCAACATTATCTTCAAATTTCCTAAAAACATGTATAGGCAAGAACAATCTTGACCTATTACCAATGCCATTTACCTAGATTTCCTTAAGGATCATTAACTTATTTGGGAACATTGAATTCACAATAATATGAAAAAAAATTATTGTGCAAAAGATAACCAAAGTGTCTATTGTAACATTTTCATACATGCCCAACCATTTTACACAACTTGATTCACGAGGAAGGTTTGCTAGCTCTCCTAACTAGAGAATTGGGATGTTGTCAGTTAACTTTTGCCAAATGCATTATTTGGTTTCCTCCATTTAAAACTTATCTCTTACAACCTCTTACGGGTAAAAACAACTACCTTATGTAATCCATATATCACACAGTTTGTGCAATCCAATTTTATGGAGTTTTTGGGCTTTCAAAATAAACACCCCAAATTCCCTTTCATTGTAAGTAAACCCCACCACATGTTTTTATTTTCTTCAACTTCAAATAAAATTTATGAAATCTATGAAGCCAGGAGGATTAAATTATAGCTTATTTACCATTTTTTCCCATGCCCTCATGATCTGATCCCAAACCCTAGATCTTGGAAAAGAAGTGCACCCTTAAGGAATGTTTAATTAAAATTAAGATACCAACTCTTGTGGCAAGACGGTTTATAATGAGCAAGTTTGAAACGTAGCAAGGTCTTGACATTTGATTCACTTAGTTTCATTGCCATCAACACCCATTTACACAATATTGTATAAAGCATTTCTTCTAAATCAAATATACCCCAACCTCTCACTTTTGAGCATAGCAAACCTTCAAATTGATTTTGGCCCTTTTGTGGTGTTCACCACCTACCCATAAGAAGTTATGCAAAAAAAAAAAAAAAAAAAAAATTCCTAATAGTTATTTTAAATCCCCCCTAGATGTCGATAAAAACCCATTGAATAGATGCCAACACTGCGTTTAACATCATTACGTAACCAACTAGTTGCAACTATGCAATGCTCCAATATTTTAATTTTTTATGAATTTTTTTTACCAAAACTTCATCCTCCTCTTTGTTGTCCAAGTTGAAGCCAAAGGGGACCCATGGCAACTTAAAAAGGTCTCCTTCATTCACCCATTTTCTTTTTAAATCATTTATCCAAATAGGTTTTTTCTTGCCTTCTTATAACATTAATAAGTAATAGATTCTCCTAATTTATTTCCAAATCGTTTATGGCAACATTATGCCTTTGGTGCCACCACATCTTTTTGCATTTTTTACCATGTAGTTGAATACTTCACCCACCAAAATGAAGAGATAGGGGGCCAATGAGCGCCCCTTGGTTAGTAGTCCCTTCCCTTTCAATTTTGAATGTTGATGTAATACCCAAATCGAGGCAAATGGCTACCTTAGTGCCTTGAAACAACATACTCACCATAACCAATAAATCATTTTCCCTACCCATCCTATCCATAACAACAAACGAAAAACCCTAGCTTACTTTGTCATAAGCTTTTATAAAATATAGTTATAGAAAAAAGGTTGGTTAAAACATTTAGCCTAATCCACAATCTCTTATGCTAAAAGGATGTTGCCAAAGATGTAATGGAATGGAGGAAATGCAGTTTGATTGGGATCAATAACCTCCATGAAAATTGGTTGAAGTTTCAATTGCATCGCCTTTGTTAGAATCTTGTAGTCCACATTGAAAAGAGAGATGGACCATTAGTTTCCAAGATTCTCCTTCTCTCCATATTTTATCAAAGTAATAAAGACCTTGTTCACCCCCTTATGGAGGTGCCCCTCCTTAATATAAACATCTATCATTGTAAGAAATCATTTCGTAAAAGAAATTATAAAACTCCACTACAACACCATCTAGGTCAAGGGAATTACCTTTGGCCAATGCAACTTTTCCATAGAAATATATTTGGCTAGTCTAGAGTTCATAGGGTTCATGAACTTTTAAAGGAAAGAATCCAAGACCATGACTCTAATTTAAGCATTTTTGGAGTCACTTTTTGCTCTTTATAAAATTTGTTCTAGGATTTATAACAAAACTTTTCAAATTTTTCCTTATTGATTATTATTGTCCCCTCTTCATCCTTGAGAATAGAAACCACCATTTTGTTAAGTTGTAGTTTAATAATAAAGAAAAATCTTAAATAACTATGGTACCTTTGTGTTTTCGTTTTATTCTAATGCAAACCCTCTATTCAACTACCTTTACTTCCTCCAATTCTTGAACTTTCTACTTCAAGTAGCCTACCTCTAGTATAACACCTTATCCTAGATTGCGTTCTCAAGGTTTCTTTTGTGCCAACCCGAACTTATGTCTTAACAAAGTCTCCCTTTTTTTAATGTTTAAAACAAATTGCAATATTTAATTATTTTTCTCATCTTTGTGAATATGTTACCTTTTTTTAGTTGAACATGCCATATTTTGTGAATATACTCTTTCATTTCCTCAAAGTGATAAATGTTCATTTTTACAAAAAAATTGTTTTGAAAGAAAATTCAAAAGTTCCAACATGCAAGAGTTTGGTTGATGGTCAAACCTAACACCACCCTCCCTAATTGAATATTGTCAACCTTGTTCAATTCATTATGGGTGACATTATTATAAATGTAGGCTTTGTCAAACTTTGCTATTATTCATTCCCTACCACTTCTCTAGTTGTTCCAAGAATACTTAAAACCCCTTTCAATCCATGTGGGTTCTTGGATGCCTATAAATAATTTTAGCAATTCCAAGAAAAGTTTTTCCTTTTCTAAGGTTAGCTTCCCACACATAGATTATTTGATTTCATGACATTCCACCATGTTTAGATCCTTGTAAATGATCCAATTGCAATTTCTTGATATCTTCTCTTTCATTAGGTCCTATAGGTTGCTTTTGTCAAATTATTAAGTGCATAGATGTTGATGATGTCGGATTTTTCATAAGGCAGCCCTTTCATCTTTAACACCTAAACCTTGTTACTACTTATAGTCCAATAATCAACAAGTAGTTTCAATCATCTAGGATCCATTAAAGTGCACATTCCCCTTTTGCATGCCTTGCTTTGTTAGTGATCTAATGTATACCCCTTGTTAGCTTTCAAAACCCAAACCCAAGCACCTAGTTAGAAGTTTTTCCCCATGTTTGCAATTGTTTCATTTCTATGTTTTTATAGACAATAACATCAATATGAGAGGTTAACCCCCTATAGAAAGGACCTAACTTGTGAGCTTCACCCTCCACGTTAAGCCCACGAATGCTATATGACATTAGTTGTGGCTTCACGGCACTTTGTTTGAGGCTTGGGGTTTATTGCATAGGTTCCCTTCCCATTGTCCTATTTCTGGTTGCTTCCCAAATCCCCATGTAGGTCATAGAATGACTATGAACCTAATGCATTTTCTTTCCTAGCTAAGGTAGTTGTTTTGAAAGTTCTTGTTACCATTTTCATCCCCCTCACTAAAATTTCTTTTCCTACATTACAAGCTAGGCATTTGTTTTTTGTAGAATTGAACTCATCCTTTGTGTGTTTTAATTTAAAGCACCTAGACATGCAATCAATTTTTTTAAAAGTTTATTTCTACCTAAGTTGTTGTAAGGCAAGAGTGGAACACCCTTGTCTTTCACTAGATAAAACAGGGATATATGTGTGTTTAGTGAATTGTCAAAAAAATTAGTTGCCCCACTAGTTAACCCAGTTTCCTATCAGATGGAAAAGGTGGTCATAGACTTCACCTATGGAGTTAACATCTTTCTTTGGAGTTTATTTATTCCAAAACAAAATGCCATATGTGTTGGAAGTAGTTTCTCCACTTGTCGCACCAAAACCATTCATAGTATCTCTTTTAGATGGTTTGCTCTTGATGTTTGCCTTTTAAGATAAACTTAAGGACAATTTTACTATTGGGTGGGGCATTTACAACTTCCAAATTGGTGTTGTTTACATAAAAGGATTGAATTCTACCCATTTTTCTCACTTCCTATTCCATTTTCAGAAATTTTTATTTTCACTATTGATTTTTTATTCCCCCACAATTTCCTAGGAGACTAAACCCTGGGTGTCTATGTTGTTGATTCCCCTTCCACATAAACAATTTGCAAGGTTTTAAATTGCTTCAAGTTCTTAGTCTTTGTGTGTCTTTGGTCTTACTCCATGTTGCCCCACAAAAGTTTCATGCTACATTTGTTTTCCAACTATAACTGCCTATGTCTATTCCTAAATCTTTAATGGTACAAAGGATTTTTTCCTAGTGTTTCCTTATAGATTTCTTACTTGGATTGAATTTCATTCCCTTAAGGTAATGATTACCTCATTGCCATCATTGAATTACCTTCAATGGCATTAATCAAACTTAAATTATTGTGCTAAATCTAAGAATTTTAATTTATTCATATTATATATTCATGTTTGAAAACTACTTTCATTATTTTAGGCTAACTTCTAGTGATTTTTTAAGAAAGTGGGTAATTGTACACACTAATTTAGGGGGGAATTTTTAAAATTGTTATAAAATGGGAGTTGGTAGGTGAACTTTGGATTATAAAGTGAGGATATCTAGGAAAACATAATCAAGGAAAACCCATGTGTATATGGGTGGTGGGGAACCTTTTAGTGTTGAACCCCATTCTTGTTGTGTTTGTTGATCAAAAGCTTAGATAATGCCATTTTCTTTAGTTGTTTTGGTTGGATTATATTTTTCTCTCGCGTGGATTTTTGGGAGTTGTAAAGAGTTTTGTAAAGTGGTTGCACGGTAAGGTGGTTCAATTTTTACAAATACACCATTCCCTAAAAGTTCATATGGTAATGTTAAAATCATGATATATTATAATATCATTGATAAATTAGGAATTACATGGTGGTTAATCAATTCAATGTGAAGAAAAACCATTTAAAATAGTTTTTAACGTACATGTTAAGAGAAAAAACATTGGAAATCCCCCCAAAAATGATTATAATGTCGACTTATGAAAATATGACCCATTTTAGGTCATTCAAAAGTTCATGTTTTCAAAAGTTCATAATTGGTTTTTTCTTAAGGTTTTTAAGGAAATGTTTTACATCTATGTTCCTATTGGTTTAACATGTCATATATTGAGTCCCTGTAATATATCCCAAATAAAAACCCATACACAAATAACATGTATAGAAAGGTACAAATATAAATCCAATCCATATTTTTCAATTTCAAAAATCAATTATTATAATTTGGTGCATATGTGTTATAAATCTTTTATATAAATGTCTTTTTATTCAAGTTAAAATTTTGAATCTAATCACAATTTTGGCATATTGTTGATTTTATTGCATGTTAATATCATGTAAATGCATGATACTTTATAAAAAATTGCATTGTGATGCAAAAAGTGAACCACCATACCTTCCAACCACCATGTAAGGAATGATGATGTACTTGGGTGATTGGAATGCAAGGAATATATTATCAAAGATGGGTTGTTCATGCATTATATGTTTTTATTTATTTTTGGATTTGCTTTGGTTTACCTACTTGCAAGTAAATATTATTAACCTTATTTGATGTAAAATACTATAACTTCTAGTTTCTTTTCTTTCCATCCATTTCTTGATAAATTACCATTGGATGGCAATTACAACAGTATGGAATACAATAACAAATAACGTAGTAGCTTCAAATGGTGAAAATAACATGTCCTTATTGAGACAATTTACATTAAAATTGAAGTTGGGGGTAAAAAAATAGCTACCTTCTTGCCACATCATTAGCATTTTAGGTTGTTTATTTCGATTTCAAGACATTTTTTATTTCTTTGGAACATAAGATTGTATAATGGAAGGTAGTCCTTGGGGAGGTCATTCCTTGTATATTTTAGGATGTGTCAAAAACAAAATGATATTTTTAAATATGTTATGAAATAGCATATTATTAACATATTTTAAGTTTATTCTAAGTATATTTCCAAATTATTCCTTAAATGAATTATTGGTACCCTATTTACATTTAAATATAATTTATTTACTTCTTCAATAATTTTTTATTTTTATTTTTGCACTTCATTTGTAATAAAGTGGATTTCACTTGCAACAATACATGAATCCAAGCCCAAAAACACAATGCAAATCACACAAACTAAATGAAAAATTTTAAACCACTTATCAACAATAATAGATGTGTGTTTTGGAATCTCAAATCACCAAAAGTGACTTGAGATCACACAATTTGAGATTATATTCCATACATTAAATATTTGAAATTATGTTCACATTAGAACTGGTTCCAAGCTAACCTACTTTAATTTACTTTTTAGTAATTAGGATGTAATCATGTCACAAACAAAAAACTCATAATAGTTATGTGTTATTATGTCACCACCTATAACCATTGCTATCAACACACATACAACACATAAGATAAAAATACCCTAAATGGTACAACACATTCAACACTCCCCAATGAGGCTAAGGTCCCCCTAATCTAGATAACAATGTATGAAATACCTTGTAAAAATTCACTATGAGAAATTACATATGTCAAAACCACACTACCATGTAACTAAGATTCAAAAAAATTCATATACAACTATTATGTAATCTCTTAGGTATTACAACTACTATGTAATTTTCCCCTTCAAAATACGGTGTATTAATAAATAAATTGCCATGTTAGAAAATTAATTAGTTGTATTATAGTTGCAAGTGAGTTGAAAATGGTTATTTCTATATGGTAATTTATACACATTATACATAAGTATGAAATCAACCATGTTTGGCTTTTCTAGGAGTTGCATTTTAGTTGCATGTGGCAACTATTTTAGAACTATTATAAATGTGTCACTAAAACAATAACTATGTTGCAACTATTGTACAATGTACATTTGTGCAATCATGCCACATGTCCACATTTCCACCATTCATTATGGGATACATTTGCAACTAGGTTTTGATTATGATTCCCATTGATACAATTAATATGGCCACTAGTGTGCCACTATTAAAGTACTATTGTTCAATTATGTTATGACTATAATATAATTATTTATAACTTAATAAGGATACATGTTCATCAATTATTTATATCTTCATCATATGTGTTTCATTTTGAATGATTTAAAATGTTATGGAAGTGCATGTTACCTCGAGTTCTAAAAAATCATCTTTGAAGTGCAAAGAAAAATGAGTAATGAAAAAATAACAAGAAGAAAAATAAGCTTTCTAGCTTACAAAACAAGTTTTTCTTTCCCCTCTTTAAACCCTTCCTATTTCAAACCTCATATTTTTTATTCATTTTAAATGATTTAAAGTGCTATAGGAATGCCACTTGAAGTTTTAGAAATCATTTTTGAATTCTAATATCAATACAATAACATGCAAGGAATTTCTTTTGGTGTTTGGGAATTGGCCTTTGTAGCATTTGGTGGTTCATTTTTTTGAGTTTTTGACCCCCTTTACTTGGAAGGGCCATAACTTTCTCAAATTTATTTCACTTTTGATGATTTTTAATGCACCAGATGCATCAACAGGAAGGATTCAAGTTTTGTTTAGACACCAAAAACAATGGAGCCATCCCCTTGGATCTAGCCTGCCTTGAGTGTTTAAGTGTTATAATTTCAACTCAATTTGCGATTAATGAACAACTAAAGGATTTAACCCATATGTTTTGTCTTCGAATCCCATTTTATAAATTTTATATAAAAAACTTATACTCTTATGTTTTCAAATTAAAATATGTGTCATTTTGGGTTGAACTTTAAAAAGTTTAACCTAAAGACAAAACATAAAATTTAAAAAAAAATATGGCTATTCTTAAATGCACTTAATATTGTGTTTTCCTACCTACTTACTTACCTATGTAGGTAGGTATGTAAATAGGCCCTAGGTAAATACGTAAGTATGTAAGTCTAAAAACTTGCCAACCTACTTACCTATGGTTATGTAGGATGTACCTAGCTACTAAAAATTTATTTTTTAATTTTTTCCAAAATATTATTAATATACAATTTGGCAAATTTTGATTGTGCCATGTGTCACAATTTTGAACCATCATTAACAATCATAATGGACGATGGAGGTTAATATTTCAACAAATATTTATGTTTAAACTTTTCATAATGCCACATGTTAAATTTTAATAGATGGATGATAATTAATGACATCAACATGACATCATGGGTGTAATTATAATGGAATTGCATAATAGTTGAAAATGAATTGTAATGAGTTGCACCATATATATGATGAATTACAACTCTACAACTCATGCAACTTGTCCGTTAACACTCACGGCATATAAATATAGTGAGTTGCAAATGTCATTTGCAACTCAATTTTTTTTGCAAGGCTAGTTGCAAAACACCCCCTTTTTTCATAATGATTCACAATGAAATAACACTTTGGTTTTAAGGTGAAAGGACCAATAAGTTAGGTGCAAATATGAAATTCATCGTTAACTACATGTTTACAATTTTTGATTCCTTAACCAAATGTGAATTATTTTAGAAAGTAACTTAAGTTACTTCTTATAATCTAATTATAAAATTAGGCACTTAAGTTTATTTTGTGCATCGAAGCCAAAACCATTTTTCAATCAACATTTCTTCCAATTGTGGTGTGAAGTATCCCATATGCCAACCTTTGGAACACCAATCACAAATCAACATCACAAACTTGCCCCTTCCATGTATTTGTGTTTTTACAACATTTTAACAATGTGTTCAAGGCTAAATGTTGATACAATCATTGATATGATGTTGTGATGGAATTGTAACATAATGTTTTGATATGCATGGAAATTATGATAGGAATTCAAAATCCTCCATGTTTAATGATGGCATGACATTCCACCATTCGTAGGTTACAAAAATGGGTGTTTGGCTATAAAAGGGGAAAACTTTGTTAAAAATCAATTGGAAACTATCCCACACACGACACAACCCATGCACTATAACATCCCTTCGAAAACATGTCTCCAAAAATGTTGAAACTTTGCACACCCATTGATCTCCTCTCCAAAAAATTTGTAGACAACACTCTAATTTGATGCCATATATGCGATATATGAATTTCTAAAAAAAATCAAAATTTAATTCAAAAAATAGGAAATAACCTTAGTACTGTGATTGAACAGGGAGTGACCAGACAAATAGTCTTCTAAGCTTTTATAGTGTGAATGTTATTTTTGTTTTAGGGTTTAGGTGTTAAATCATCGTCTACTTTTTGCATGTAGATGATGGGGCTTATATTTTGAGAGTGGATGTGAGTTGTAAGGTTTGTTGTTTTGTGAAACACGGTGGCAATTGAAGATGGAATGGTGAAGCGCGATTCAAGGGTGGCAACTGAAGATGGAATGGTGAAGCGCGATTCAGGGGTGGCAATTGAAGATGGAATGGTGAAACACAATTCAGGGGTGGCAACATGAAGCACGATTCAAGGGTACAAGGAAGACAGAAAGAAGAAGGTTTCCATGAACAAGAAGCTAGATGAGGAACAAAAAGAAAGGGGTTACCATGCAAAAACAAGGCCAGGTTTTTGAGTGGAAAGAAGGAGCTTGTAGCGTAGATAGTTGCTCTGTTTTCTTCCGATGCGCCAGTAACTATGTGATGGCCAACTTTGTGTTTTGTTTAGAATTAGGGTTGATCAAGGGTTGATTCTAAAGGTTAATGACGCTTAAAGGTGGTATGAGCTGTAGAATTAGAGGCATGTAGAAAACTACATTTGTAGGGGTTTGGGAAGAACTTACTTGGGTCATCCAGTGGGTGAATCATAATACTGGAATGGGAGCCAGAAACCTCTTTGTGGGTATCCTTGGGATTGGGGAGAGTGTGTGAAAGGGAAATAGGATGGAAGAAATGACAAACAATATCCATAGATCTATACCTCTCATAAAATTTAGTCCCCTTTTTGAATAGTTGCAAACCAACTTGGTATATCTTGTTCAGTTATTGAGAATAACCCATAAGTTGATATGTGTCAAGTATTAGCACATGCATTTCTATGAAAAGGGAAGAGGGGATTTAATGGCTCATCACAAACCGAATGAACATTGAGAGCTCTAACTTCAAGCCAGACCCTATTAACATTTTACGTTCACAATGTAGGAATGTTGTTGCCACTAGCAGCAACTAAAGATTACTATGATTGTAGTAGATTTAGATAGGTCGATGGGTTTGTAGCTTTGTAGGAATTGTCCAATGATGGAGGATTAGGAGTTGTAGAATCCCAGAACTAGACTATTGTAATGTTGCCTACTTAACAACAAAAGAGTTACTGACCCTACATTAGTAATAAAGTTGTGTGATAGGCAGATGTGTTGTGGACCCTCTCTTTTTGGTTACAATACTTCCATTGTCTTCGAATTGTTTGCACATGTGTAAACCTCATTGCAAAAAACTCACTAGCACAAAATTGTACCCCAATCAAACTTTGTAACGTGCATGCCCCAAGCTATTGAAGATTTTTGTTTAGAAATATGTCTCAAAATGTTTAAAAATTTGTTTAGCCTTAGGTGTCAATGTGTATAATGTTTGGTCTTAAGTAGGTTGTTTGATAAATACCTATTTGTTCACCAAGTAACTTAATGTTAGACTATTGAATGGATGAAAGAGATGAATGAAAAGTACCACATCCAGACTATGGATGAAAATAGATCCACGTGGATGAAAATTTGAAAAAATGAAAGATAAATAAATTTGAAAATGAAAAAAATAAAATAAAGGACACATGGTAGGTTTAAATTGGTGCGAAGCTTGCCATATAGGTTTAAGATTTTGAAGAAAAAATGAAAAATGAAAAGTAAAATCCAATGAGGTTTAAATTAAACCTTTTGATCCCCTTTAATATTTTGAAGTTCCTTCAAGCCTCACAATCCTCATCTTACACTCTAACTAAGGATGGTCAAAACAATGGCAAGCAAGAATCTCACCATTGCTTGTATTTTTTCCTTAATATAATAGTTTCAAACTATTTTGGCTACTATGTTGTGCCACACAAATGCCACAAAGAAGATGACAATAACAAGGCAAACATTCCTTGCATTTTTTTCGGTAGTTTTTATTGTTGGTTAATGATTACTAGTGGAGAGCTTGGGTTTTTGGTGATAGTGGTGACAATTTTGGAAAAAAGGAAAGAGATGGAAGAAAAAAAAAAAGGAAATAAAGGGAGCTTGTGATAGTAATAAGTACCCCCCTCCTCTTATGGTTTTGAATATTTTTCTTTCACATTCTAAGTATAGCAAAGCCCCTATGAAGTTCAATTTTTCACATATGACACTTGACAAATAACACAAAATTACAAAAAAATTCAAATGAGTTATGGATGAAGTAAACCAATAACACCCCCTCAAGCTACAATTCCTACCCAATTGCAATAACATAAATAAAATGCAAAACTTGCCAAAAATCAATTACACAACACTTGTTGTTAACAATAAACCTAGTGTAAAACAATTGAACCTCTAAAGCTGCACATTATTCAAGAAGGCCTTTTTGGTGATTCAAAATGAAACTCATTTCAAAACAATACAAGAATTCAAGTTTAGAAAACATAATGCATATTGCACAAATTGAATCTAAAAGAAACTTGCATAAAAAAACAAAAACCTATAACAACAAAGCATGTGTGTTATGGAATCTCAAATCACCAAAAGTGATTGGAGAATACACAACTTGGGATTATATCCTATACATTATAAAACCACGTTTACATTGAATTACTTCCAACAGACCCCAATTTACCTAAAGTAATTAAGATGTAAAGATGTAACAAACATTAAATTCCTAGTAACATCTTGAAGAGCTTTTATGAGCCAAAAATGAATGACAATCACCTAATAGATGATTTAAGTTGTCACAAAAATGACATTCTATTGTGTAATGTTCAAAATCAACCATAGTTTCCGCAACTTCTCCATTCACCCTTGAATGCCAATTGTCAACACCTAGCCCCATTATGGATCCATGGCAACACAAAACATGGGGTCCCTTCTTCTATGGTTATTGTGATATTTTCCTAGAATCTTACCAACTCGTAAAGTAAACTTACTTTCCATGGGTCTATACTCAAGTGCTAACATTTTAAAAGTGCACCCCATTGGGATCTTCAAGCCTTATGGAGACTTTGGATTGAATATGGGCACCCATTTTGGATAAATTGTTGTACCCTATGGTGTTTTATGTGAAGTCAACTTCAACAACTTCATGGTTTTTTTAGGAGTTGTGAAGCAAAATACATTTAAAAATGACCATCATCCACTCATAGGTTGATAATCATGACTTTCATTGTTGCATTCATTAGCACAACCCAATCAACAAGGTGATGTGCATGAATTTTGGAACCAAAAAAACTAGCAATTATTGTATGGTACATTTGGTATTCAATCTCTTGTTACATTTCAATAGTTCATAACTCTCTTATTGGCACTTGTTCAATCTCACATATTAATAATTATTTATGATTGTGGTATGTTCCCAATGACAAGACTTCCCCTAATGTAGCTTGAAATGGGTTTGATGTTCTTGCCCTAACTAGTTTTACACCCAAGGAATCCATAAGACCTAATGCCTCTACCATGTTTATATCTTCATCCACCTACATACTTAAATACATCTTTTCATTTCCTCCTTCCCATCAATTCACATAAAAGTGAAAGCTTGCAAAATTTCTTTAAATGAAACCATTGAAAAAACTAGCATGACACCTTTCACTATGGTAGAAAAAGCTCAACACTTCAGTCAAGCAAAGAAATTAGAGACAAACCCCTCAAGCCCTAAAGTACACTACCCTTTAAACAAAATCACTTCTGATAGTTAAAAACAATCACAAGTTTAAGAACAATCCTAAGAAAAATGACTATTGTTTAAAAGAGATAGCTTAAAAAACCAGGAGTGATGAAAGTTTTGAAAGTTTTGATCACCTTCAAAGAGTGGCAAAACACTATTGCCATTGCCTTCCTAAGACATTCATTCCTCTTCTTTGTTCACACATTGAATTTTAGGATTCTTTTTGTACTTTTGAAGGATTAATCAAACATTACATTTCAAGAGTGTTTCACATTTTCAAAGGATCACATTATTACCAATAACTTTGTCTCATTTTGTTCCAAGCAACAATGCCCAAATTTATTATAAACAAGTAATTCATTGCATAATGGCTTTGCCTAATGTTATATGACCATGATCAATATTTTATTCCGAAGACCAACTCCTTATGAAGGAAAATAAAAAAATCTTTAGGAATATTTTATTTTCCAAAATTAAATATTCAAAATTAATTAATTGTTTGGGGGGCGTGTGCCAAACTTGCCAACGTACTACAACATAGTATATGGAATGTTTGGAAGCTAAAACTTTGAGAACTAAAATGTTTGAATTTGGATGTGTGAATACTTAAAGCTAAAAACTGAAAATTGAAATTTGAATTTTTTATATGAAACATTTGGAATTTGAAAATTTGAAAACTGAAATGTTTGGATTTGGATGTGTGAATATTAAAAGTTGAAAGCTAAAAACTAAAATTTGAAATCTCTTTGTGAAATGTTTAGAAGGAATTTGAAAATTTGAAAATTGAAATGTTTGAATACTGAAAATTGAAATGTCTGAATATTGAAAAGAAAACTAATAATTGAAAATTGAAAACTCAAATGTCTAAGTAATGAAAACTGAAATCTTTGGAATTTAAAATTACATCTTGCATTAGTAACAAAAGAGCTTTAGTGCAAACCCTACCTCTGCAGAGAAACTCTTACCTCGTGTGATAAGTTCATCAAACAAGTTATGGACCAAAAGCTTCTCATCCTTGGATTCCCATAGCTTCCTCCCATGTTTACATCGAGCTTTCCTTCTGAGAGAGAATCCGTAATTTTTGAAATCCATAATGACTATTCATAGGAAATATCAAACTAACATCAATGAGTTGGGCATCATTGAGCTACACAAATAATCCTTCTTCAGTTAGATAGGGATACCAATTGACTCCTAGAAGAAAATCAAGCCTGGTTGAAATGAGAAAATATAATATACAGCTTAGAACACTATGGATTATTGTGTAGATAGGTACTAGTGAAATTGCCATATGATGACAATACCTTTTTGAAACTGTCTTTTGCCTTTGCACCTTTTTCCTTCAAGGCTCTATAGTTGCCGGTCTGGTAGATCTTGTCCCATGATAATGTGCATAAAGCCAGGCAGAAAGAAAACAAGACGCCATGCAATGAAGTGTGTTGAGTGGAATATGGGAGAGGCAGAAGCAAATTAATTTTGGAACATTTTCAAAGATCACAATATGTCTGCCTTTGGCTGAAGAAACATTGATCTAAGCCAGACAACTCTCCAAGAGGTGTCCTGTTTATTAGGACATGAAAAAAAGTTTTAGTGAATCTACCGAGGATATTGTGTGCACTCACATTATGGCCACTGTATTTGATTGTTTCACTGAATAGCCAGGCTTGCGAGGTGCCATGGCATTTGCACTGGCATTGCAGTCAGTCCATGACTTGCTCGAGGTCATGGTGAAACAATTGTCACAGCAACTACAGCAATTATAGTTTTGACGGTGAGCCACACTATGTTTCACTTCTCCCACTAAAATTTTGTCCACTGCTACCCACCATCGTAAATGGTTTTACCTCCTCCTGGAAGTCTTTTGCCTATACCAGATATGTTTCCAGCTTATATCTAGTGTGAAATGTGTTCTATTATTTCTTGCCCTGACCTTCCATTGTTGAACTACACATGTTACAGTGCGAAGTGACCCTCCATCTGGTCAGGAGGTGCAGTGCCTCCTTGATTTCCAAGATTTGAAGTCAACTGTGGGTGTTTCAAAAAACAGAATGTTTGCCTCTGCAGGCATTCTGTTTTCCCAAATGCCTTAGGGTTTTTCACACTTTATAATGGTATTTGCAACCATAACCCATTGAAAGGGACACTTAACCCATTGACAGGTACACTTTGAACGCGTTACTTGCTCCTGATCAAGTCATATATGAGGGGCATGATGAGCTGCGTCGCACCTCCACCAAGGTTACTTCATCCTGCTGCTATCCCATTAACAAGCCCAATTATCTTGCTATTGAACATAGTGCTCATCCAGAATTGGCAAGAGACGAATGTTGGAAGTGAGAAACCAATGAAGAACTCCACCAAGGTAACTTCATCCTGCTGCTATCCCATTAACAAGCCCAATTATCTTGCTATTGAACATAGTGCTCATCCAGAATTGGCAAGAGACGAATGTTGGAAGTGAGAAACCAATGAAGAACTGGACCAGAATGAATCCAGAGATGGTCGACACTGACACCATGAAATACTCTTTCTTTCTAATGGATACAGTGCAACCCAAGAGGCGTGCACACACAAGAAAATATTCAAGCACTAAGGCGACTCTACTTTGCACACAAGAAAGTACTCTTTCCGTTTCATGGTAGACAACACTGCAGCCCCAGAATTGTGCACAAACAAGCAAATATTCTCAAGCACTAAGGGGACTCTACTTTGATATCATCTTTCTTTCATCTTCTTTCTTTTTCAAACTCTATTCAGTTGGCCAGAGCTGCAGCAAGGGGGACAAACCATCAAAACTTACAAAGTTCACTGTCTGAAAACCTAGTGTACTTAGGGTTAGGTCCACCAAAACATGAAAAATTACATCCATGTGAAAATTTTCATTCTGCGAACATTTGTCATCTCCACATTGGCCAATGAGTGAGCCAAAATTTTATCCCCAAATCCAAATCCTGGACAGATGTGTAATCTCTTCCCTATGGCCAGCACCCACCAGTGCACCATCCGTCCAAAACCTCTTTATTGTTACACTGACTAAATGCAGTTACCTTGCACATTTTCACACTAAATCAGAGCTGGTTTTGTCACTTTGCAATGAAGTTAATTGGAGAGCCTATTCTAGATTACTTTTAGCTTAGGGTGCTTAGAAGAAACTTTTGAGCACTGAAACCTTCAGACAAGAAGAGGTGGATACCTTTACACTTTGATACCAAAGTATCATCGGGATAGCAAAGAACAAAACAGACCACAGTAGAACTTAGCATTTCAGCCTCAAATCCAAACTACTGAAGCCATCTCTGCACACTAAGCAAAGCTCTCCTGCTGCAGACATCAAGTTGCATGATAAATACATTGACAACACAACAGTAAAAAAAAGAGCTGAACACAAAAAACTACAACAATATCAATTACCATGATTTATTTCATGGCCACAGAACGGATGAGAGAAGAAAGGTACCATTCTATATCAACAAGCAATGCATTATGGTAACCAGCTAATAGTACAAGGTTGCTGCTGCTGCTTGGGATGCTGCAAAACTTGCAAAGGAATGTCACATGACCAGTATACTCTCAGTAAGCAACTGCTTTGAGAAACGTTAAACTTTTCAGCAGCACACCATACACCATGCCCATCTCCTGCATAGTGAAGAAGATGACATGGAAGAATCCCAGGAAATCATAATCTTGTTATGCCATGAACCTCTGAAATCATTGATGTTCGTATGAAATTTCTGCATCAGTTTTAGAGGAAGAGGCAGAAAAAAGAACTCCAGCAACGTAATGACAACCAAGGCTTTGCTGCTGCCTCCACTGTGTAGGAGCAGTGAAACCTCCAGCCTGACGGTAGCAAGGAAAACCTCCCTCTTCTGGAACCTTCATAGCTCACTCCTCAAATCCTTCCAGGACCCAGCCTGCATTCTATGTATGGAATGCCCTAGATAGGAGCAAGAGAGGTTTGCACTGGGGAGAAGTTGGGCATGGCACTTGCAACCATCCAACTTGCAGTCAGTTTCTTCCTAACTCTAGGGTGTCTCCCTTCTCACAGTTCTGAGCACACTGACCACAATCAATTGACTGTTGTACTCATGAACCATCCCCTTCATAGCCCATTTCTTTCTCAACTCTAGTGTCTTGCTTCTCAGAATGCTGTACAAAATTACCACCAACAAGACCTATATGTAGTTACTGCAAAATGATTTGGCTACTTGGTTGCACCTCTCCATATTACTGTCTGCACAATTCTGATAGTTCACTTGTAGTTTGGATGAACTCTCTGTGAAGGATCCCAACAGCCAATTCTGGGACAATGACTGGCCAGCTATCCATCTCAACAAGGCCCTTCCTTGTGAACCAGCCTACAAACATTTTCTGTGCCAACCTTTATATGTTGAGAAGAACTCCAGAGACTGAAAAAAAACCCCATCCAAACAGAAAAGTATTTCCTAGATTCCTAGGTCTCAGCTTAAGGACATCTGTCTTCCATCTATCACAAAGACTGACTCCATTTTGCCTCATCTATAGAAGACTTTGGCTACACTAGCTGCTGCACCACCAAGAGGAAGCTTATGAGACACATCAGTCTGATAT
Organism: Sphagnum tenellum; assembly: GCA_963921925.1. NCBI lineage: Eukaryota > Viridiplantae > Streptophyta > Sphagnopsida > Sphagnales > Sphagnaceae > Sphagnum > Sphagnum tenellum. Next base: position 9,769,777 of record OY998148.1, read on the forward strand.
CTGTCAAAGAGTCCTGTTCTTGTCATCGCTTTGATTCATTTGCGGGATTCACAGATCCATCTCTGAACAATCTCACACTGAGGCTGTTAAAGCGGTCCCTAGAATACTGTCTGGAAGCTTTCCTCCAGTCTGTACCTCTTCGCATCATGGCAGCAAATTCATCATAGCTAATACAACCATCCTTATCAGTGTCCACTTCCTCTAGAATGCCATTTATCACACTTGTCTCAGCCGATGTTGAATCATCGCCAATAGCTACCCTAAGCTCCTCCATCTCAATAAATCCACTACCATCTGTGTCAAAGTGAGCAAAAGCTTTACGCAAGTGGTCATCATTATCAAGCCGTTGAAGGTGAATTGTTGCTGCGACAAACTCACCATAGTTCAAGGCACCATTACCATCAACATCAGCTGCATCCATGAGCTGCCGCACTTCTGCCTCAGTCAGTTGAGAACCAATCTGAACCAAGCCATTTTTCAACTCTTCAAAAGTGATGGCACCATCTTTGTCAGAGTCGATCATCTCAAACATGTCCCGCAGCTTCTCGATCTCTTCACCCCCGAGAATCTCTGCAATGACCTGCAAGGCCTTCTTTTTCAACTTGTTCATTGCTGAAAATTGTTTCAACCTTGATCTCACGGCATCAAGAGGAACATTGGAATTCTTCTTTGTATTCTGTAGCCATGGGTGATCTAGAACCTGTTGTGCATCAAAGCGAGCTGTAGGATCTGGTTCCAGCATGTGCCGCACAAGTGATTTCGCAGAATCTGAAACCACAGGCCAAGGGTCCCTCTTGAAGTCCAGAGCACCTCGAAGAATCGCTTGTGCAACTCCCTGCTCTGTTTCAGCCCAGAATGGTGGAACACCACAAAGCAAAATATAAAGAATGATGCCAGCACTCCACACATCAATCTCAGGCCCATAGTTCCGCTTCAGTACCTCTGGTGCCATGTAGTAAGGACTTCCTACAATCTCATAGAACTTCTCCCCTGGCTTGAAGAAAACAGAGAGACCGAAGTCAATGGCTTTCAAAGGAGAAGCCTCCTTCTTGTTTGCGAAGAGGAAATTCTCAGGCTTGAGATCCCGGTGCATCACCCCATGTTGATGACACACTTGCACAACTTCGACAATTGTGCGAGTGATAACTGCAGCGGCTCGCTCAGTATAATGCCCCCGTGCAATGATGCGGTCGAAAAGCTCACCACCTTCGCAGAGCTCCATCACCAAATGCACGGCGTGGTCATCTTCGTATGCGGCCTTGAGTTTGACGATGTTAGGGTGTTGTGGTAAGTGATGCATAATAGCAACTTCCCGTCGAACATCCTCCACATCCACAGCCGTCCTCAGCTTACGTTTGGAGATGGATTTGCACGCGTATTTCTCCCCGCATCCGTTCTCCATGTCTGTGCACAAGTAGGTAATACCAAACTCTCCTCGACCAAGCTCGCCTCCCAGCACATACTTGTCCGTGATCCTCGACTTGGATTGGTTCTTCAGTATTTGCACAGCAGAAATCTGGTATCCATCTTGCGCAAAGGGGTTCGGCTTCCGTTCCTTTCGCGACCGCGATGCCGCCGACCTCGACGACGACCCTACACAACAGTTGCCCATCGATATTTTTTTTTCCCCTCTCTCTTTCTCTCTCTCTCTCTCTCTCTCTCTCTCTCTCGCGTCCCCTCCTGACCTAATGCCCCCTCCTCTTCCTCCTCCTCTCTTTCATTTCATACTAAACCCTTCCTTCCAACCCTAATCTCCGACCTCTGCTCCTGCGACTACCAAGAAACAAACAAGAGTGGGGAAAGCAACAACATGATCTCACAGAAGAAGCAAGCACTCGCCCCTGAAACAAACAAACTCGTCACAAACACAAGCTTTCCGGCAAGCCCTTCTCCGAATGCAATAGCTTCTTTCTTTCTTTCCCTTCCTCGACTTCAGTCCCGGAGCAAAATGCATACCCAAGACTGACTATCGGGCATCACCAAGCCAAAAAAAATTGGGTTCCTGGAATCACAAGCAGTTCCCGTGTCAGCTTCGATTTGCAGCATGCACCACTTCTTCAGAGAATGTTTGCGCAAATCGAGCCCAAAGTTGAGGATGTGTCGTCGGACCGACAGCGCGCAGAGATCAGCGAGCGACGGCGCTCGGACCCGCAGCGCGCAGCGAGACGAGACGGTGCTCGCTCTCTCGTCCTGTACACACACCAACGTCTCTTGGAATGACCCAATGGCCATGGACAATTACTTACTTCTATGGCCACTGGCCTTTTCACATTACTGTGGGTGCATGCATTGTGGGTCTTTTCTTTTTCTACATGCAGGCCTGCAGGTGAGTGAGGCCTCTTTTTTAGTGGCCAATTTAAACACAGGAAATGTTAGATTTTGGACTCAGAGTCTAATTTATTTATTTTTTCAAAAAATTTAAAAACAAATTTGTGAGGTAGGCCTAGGTGGTGATAGGACAGGCCATCATCCACAAGAGGACTTGGCCAAATTTGACTAGAGGTTAGAGAGCAAGTAGAATTTTTTTCGAACCCGGCCTTCGAAATGACATGCAAGAACCAATGGTCTAAATATGGCAAGCTTTCACCTTTTTCACCCCTTGAAAAATGGTCGTGACTTTGGTCTCTTTGTCCCAAAAAAATTCCTTTTGGAAACAGTTTACACACCCCCTTTTTTTTTTTCGGCTCCCCCAAGTACCTAGCGAAAATTCGCCATTAGAAAAAACAACTCTCTGAGTCACTAAACCCTAGACTCCCTAAACCCTAAACTCTGTGTTTTAGTCTAAGCAGGATAGGTATTCATTATATTTAGAAGTAATTTAAATAAAATTTAGGGTTTTTAGCATAGGATCGGTGTGAATGCTGCTGGTTCATCAAGACCTACTACACACACCCAAAGGTCAAGTATGGTTCACACTGACACACAACAAATTAAAAAGGACTAGTGGACTCGAGCTTCTTGCTAATTAAGTAATAGGTACCCAAGTACCAACTTAGTTCGTCCCAGTGTCAGTTTGTTCAGCTGAGCTTATAGAAACTTCGGATGTAAGTAAGTATCAGGTATTGGGATTTGTCACAAAATCTAGGGGAGTCAAAAATTGAAGGCTTTCCCCCCCCCCCCACCTACACACACATTTTCTCTTCCTTTCTTACATGTGGCCAGAGCGTTCGTTTTCCACAGCAAGGAACACAAGACTAGTAGAAACCGCTGAATCGGCATCTAAACACGGGAACTGCTTGTGATTCCAGGAACCCAATCTTAATTTTTATTGCAAATATACTTCACTAATTAATAACTTTCACAGCATAGCTCCAAAGAGTTTCAAACCAAGTCAATGCGCCCTTACTCATCCAAAGCTTTTCGAAGATACCAAAGAGTGCAACATGAAACACCATGGTTTGGGAGATCTCAACATGACAAACAAAACAAACTACCTTGCTAATTCCTAATTGTGTTTTGCAAGGGTTGCATCAACTACCTTGCTTCATAGATATATAAAGATTTATTACTAGTGTAACACATGCCATTGGCCAAAGTGTGAACACACTGAAAACTCAACTGATTTTTCCTTTCGAACAATTTTTTTTCAATTTGTTTGAATTTCTATTAAAAAATCCACTAAAAAATCAGTATCTTGCACACCTTAGCTCTGAAAATTGTGAAGTAAAACCTTATTCAATCTGACTCATCCATGGATTTCCAACAACACCAAAAAACGTTTTCAAATTTCAATACAGTTTTCGGTTTTGAGTTTATTTAATTTTCACTTTTAAGAATGATTCTATAATCACTAGCTTCCATACCGTAGCTCTAAACATTCTCAAACCAAATCTTTGCACCCCTACTCATCTAGAGCCTTTCGAAAGATACCAAGAGCATGACATGAAGAGCTAGGGTCTGGAAGATCTCAGCATGACATGAAGAGCTATGCTTTGGAAGATCTCAGCATGACAAAAGAAAACAAACTACCTTGCTTCATAGATAGATCTCTAGGAGGGTTAATTAGAACTTCAAGATTTATTGCCAGAGTGCCTTTACCATTCCAGCAATTAATTAAATTATTTTCAGTAAATGCCGGATTTTTTCAAATTTTAGCTGCCCACAATGTCAGAAATTCTAACTTTTTTTTTTTTGCTACCTAGTAGTAGTGTACATGGTCATTTCACCTCCTCCAGGTTTACATGGCCAGGCCTTTGAAAGTACCAAAATTTCAAAGAAGTGAAAAAATAATAAACATTTAACAAGGAGATGCTAGAATGGTAAAGGTACTATGATATTTCTCATTGGCCAACTACAATGATCGGCCCAGGTGATGAGAGTTAAATAATCTCTCACTTTGTAAAGTCCATCTTTTCAAGTTCATGGTTGGGGATGAAGGAGAAATTAAACAGTGCACACTGAATGTGATAATTATCAATAGAGAGCTTTTGTTGGGCATGTTCTAAGTGCTTCTTCACCCAAGGCCCCTACCGGGTGAACCATCACGGACACTCATAGCTTCACCTTCTTGAGTGAGGCCATTTGGTGGCCGTATTTAACCCAGGAAATGCTAAATTGGCTAATGAGAGACCCCGATTTCATATGATGACGAGATATTTACCATGGTTAATAGTACCCAAAAAGAATTCAGGGTTTGTAGTATAGGGTAAGGCTTTACAATGCAACATGCAGTGCAGGCCCAAATTTGGTAGAGCCCACTCCCAAGGGCTTTACCATGTGTAAAGACCTGCTCAAAACTTTTCTTTTTTCAAATTTCTTTTCTATGATACCCACTAGAAATCACAATGAATTTTTACAAAAGGAACTCACATATTTCAAAAAGAAGCATAATGTCTGCTGAAATGCTTGCCCTTTGAAGAGGAAAACTTACATGCAATAAGAGGCCCTCCAACTACACTAGAAGATTTTGATCTGGTCTTTATATATGTTTTTACAAGGGTACCAATATAGGTGCTGGTTTACACAAGGCTGCAAACCGCACCTGAAATTTTGTTCTTTGAAAAAAGGGCACCTTGGAAGCATGTTCCAATTAGGTGTGAAGTGTAGTAGCGTAATCCCTCATGGTTGGTGGGGGGAGGGGGATTTCTGCAAATGAGGTGCCCAATCGAGGACCAACTGAGCCTAACTTGCATTTCTGGAACACCTTCACCTGTGGTTGTTAATCGAATGTAAAGCACAAGGCACATCATGAGTTAAACATACATACAAAATTTTTGAAGGGCATCCCACCATAGTTAGTTTAGCACAAAATTGAATTGGATATAACCATATCACTAGCACATCACGCCAAGTATAAGTTAAATCCAAATTATGCTGCAATGGTGAAGCAAGGCATTGATAAATTATTAACATTAGGTTTCATACGATCTATGGAGGAGGCTACATGGCTATCATTGACTGTGATTAGTACCAAAGCAAAATGGGAAGTTCATAATTTGTGTGGATTTTAAAAAGCTGAATTCCACAACAAAAAAATTCCTTTTTCATTATCATTCCTAGATGAGGTATGAAACACAATGGCATGATGTGAGGCCTACTCATTTTTGGATAGATATTCTAAGTACCATTAGATATCCATAGCTCTAGAAGACAGATATAAGATATATCGTTATAATTGGGGAGCATTTACTTAGAGGGTGATTTTTTTGGAATGAATAATGGACCTCCAACATTTCAAAGAGTTGTCACAGAAACGTTTCAAGAATATCTAAACAATTTCATGAAGATATTCCTAGATAATTTCACAATCAATAATGACATAGAGACTCATTTGCAAAAGTTGAGATTGTGCTTTCATAAATGCAAGGAGTACAAAATCAACTTAAACCCATAAAATTGTGATTTCATGGTATATTATGGAATGATTCTTGGATTTATTATTTAAAAAAAGGGTAAGCTACCTAATCCAAAAAAAATACATGCAATGGTGAACATGCATATACCACATAATTCAATACAAATTGAAATATTTAATCAAATGCTACAATTTTATAAATGTTTTATTAAGAACTTTGCAATGATTATGGCTCCAATTACTATGCTCACAAGGAAAACATAAGGTTTTATGTGGACATATGAATGTCAAAAAGCTTGGGAATTCATAAAACAAAAATACATTAAAGCATTGATTTTAATACCATCGAATTAAGAAATGGATTTCCATGTTCACACATATGCATCATTGTTGGCTATGGGAACCTTACTGACACATAACATAATAGGGAAGAATGATCAACTAGTAATGTATGCTTATAGACTTTTTAATGATGTAGAACAAAATAATAATATCACAAAAAATGAAGCCTTAGTCATGGTCTTCGCATTACATAAGTTCAAGCATTATTTGTTGAGAAATAAATTTTTGTTTTATCTAGGTCAAAGGCTTTCACAAGACTTAAGGAGAATAGCTAGGTGCTTATTATTATTTCTAAAGTATGATTTCATAGTAGTTTACAAACTAGGTAAGATTCGTGTAAATGCATATGCCTTGTCCAAATTACTTGATATCATAGAATTCACAAGATTCCCAAAACATACCATAGATGCAAGTTTGTTTTTCACATAACCAGAATGGTTAAACAATGTTAAGAAATTTTTTACAAACAAAACATATGGAAGATTTTTTATTTACATGACAAAAACAAAGGTTAGCTAGGAGGGTTGCACCCTTTACAATTAAGAATGGTGTTATGTATAAGATGGGACATGACAACAAACTGAAATAATGTTTGTCAACCACATAAACACAAAAGGTGATGGAGTTGCATGAAGAAACAATAGGAAGACTCTTTGTAACATAAATAACATAGAAGAAAATTTTGGATGCAAAGTATTGGTGGCTACAAATGTTAGTGATTTATATAAATCATCTGACGTGTCTTAGTGCACTCAAGGGTTGGTTACACAAAATTTGGCAATTTGGTTAATCAAATTTTTTCAGAGGAACCATTTATGAAATGGGAATTTGATTTTGTGGGACCAATAAATCCAACATGAAGGTATACAAGGAACAAATACATATTGGTGGCCATATATTATGCAAGGAAATTATTGGAGGCCATAACATTAAAGACAAATACTACAACAATGAAAATAAATTTTTGATACAAGTGCATTTTTACCATGTTTGGATGTCCATTAATTATAGTCATAGATCAAGGTCTGCATTTTATTAATGGTGTTATTAAGCATTTAATGAATCATCTTTTATTAAAACATGTTAATTCCACTACCTATTATCCATAGGGGAATGATCAAACAAAGTCCATTAATAAGGTGTTGGGAACATTGTTGACTAAATTGGTTAGTGAGAATAAAATGGATTGGGATGAACATTTACCAACAATTTTGTTTTCCTACATAATAACATACAAAGTAGCTATAGGATACACACCATACCAACTTGTTCATGGATTACATCTTTTAATGCCTATGGAGTACATACGCTAGTAATTGGTAATGACCACATAAAAGGGAACCCTTGTAAAAGTTTTAACAAGTAAGGTCTTAGAGCTAAATAAGTTGCAAGAAGATAGATTACAATCTAAGGTGAAATTTAGAACACAACAATGGAAATGGCTTTGTGGAATCAACGGAAGAATACAAAAAAATGGTTCAAATTTGGTGATTTTGTTTTGTGGTTTCTAAAAGGTAATACATCACATCTCGAGAAGTTGTTAAGGTTTTTTTAAATGTTTTTAAATTTAGGATTTCTTGTTTTTTAGCTTCCTATTTCTAGTTTATATTTTATCAACATGTTACTTCATATCAAGAATTTATATATAATTATTTGCTCCCAAATGCAAAAAAAAAACCAAAAGTTTGATTTTAATAAAAAATTGAATGAAATAAAAATATTCAAGTTTTAAATGAGCCTATTCATAGACCAAAAATACAAGCAAAAAATGATCTTACAAATTAAAATAATCATATATTTTTAATAAGTTCAAAAGTTTTCCTAGATTTTCTAAAAATATTTTTATGTCAATTCTCACATCCTTTTATTTATACCAAATGTAGCACTATTTAAAATTTAATAATCACTAGTTAGTAAAACTTAAATTTAAACTCAACAACTAATGGTGGCATCTCTAAATTAACTTGTTATTGTTAACAATCAAATATTGTACATGTTGATTACTAGTTAATTAACTTAACCCATAGGTTATGTTAACATTTGTTACTTGTTACTAGTTATTTCAACAAACCAGTTCTTTTATAGTCGTGCCATTTAATAATAGTTGAACTAAGTCTCGACATTATATTGTTTCACCAGATATCAATTAGTAACAATTAATTAGTATATACAAACTTGAAAAATGGGATGATAAAAGTTCATTAAAAAATGGTTTGGACTTATAAAATACAAAATGTGTTGCTTAATAATACAATATTGCTAATGACATTTACTAACTTTGAACCAAATCAAGTGCCGGTTAATATTAACAAATTGAAACCTGTACAAATTCATTGACTTTGAAGTACAAATGTTAATATATTGTGAAGAACCACAAACAACAAAACAATCACAAAAATGATTAAAAATGACAATAAAATAGAAAACAAAAATGGTCTGAAATGGTGGCATGTTGATCGCAAATGGAGATTGATAGCATGCTAGTCACTACTATAGAATCAACTAACTCAATGCTTCAATCAACTAATTATACTAATGAGTTGGGACATATCTTAGTACAAATGGTAGAAAATGTGAAGGATGAATGGACATGTGGCTACAATTGTACAAGGATGAATGAAGAAATGAGTAATACATTTGGTCCATAGATATGTGAAAAGGATGTTAATGGTTTCCACATGGATGTACAAGAGAGAAGTCATCATGGATTGAATGGGGCGCTTGAAAAAATGACGATCTAATATAAAAATGATGGGTTGCCCTAAATTTAAAAATGAAAAGTAGGAGTGGTCATTGAATTTTTCTTGTTGTTTAAATTTTCTAGTAGTGCGTTTGCGTTTTGTGTTTGCAATGTGTTTTGTAACATGAGTGAAGATAACATGATTGAAAGATTATAAAAAATTGCAAAGGCCAAAGAAACACAAAAAATGTAGGAAGGAAGAGATAGTAAAAACTTGTGAAAGAAAGGTACTTAAAAGAAGTTGCCAAAAGATAGCTAGAAACACATTAAGAATTGGAGAGACATGTAGGAAGGGTAGTGTATAGTATTTTGCTATTAATAACAATTTTATAGTTGGAATCATCATCATCATTAAAATGTGAAGGAAGAAAGAACGTTTGAAGTAGGGATCGATGCAACATTTTAGTTTGTAGATGACATTTAGGAATCAATGTGACCAATGTTGGAATGTTTGAAGAAAGATATTTCCAGTGGAAGATTAAGAGTGGCGATAGGGACAAGTGTAACAACAAAAGAACCATTGGAGATTTCAAATTCAAATGATGAAAAAGATGAATAGAAGATTAGTGTAAGACAACAACTAAATACAAAAGTGCCGAAAGTTCAAAAGGTTACAAAAATTGTGTCAGAGGTGATGTGACAACAAAAGGCATGATAATAATCAATGTTTATTACACCTTTTCAATTAGGTTTGAAAGCTTCAATAGGATTTAAAAGTGAAAAAATAAATAAAAGTCTTTGGGTAATGGACAAAAAGACTTTATAATAAAAAAAGATTATCATCTTATAATACATAATAATGTTTTTTACCCCAACCAAACAAAACTATTCGAAATAGGATGAAAAAATAGATGGGTGAAAAAAAATGTGAAAAGGAGAAGAGATATGGCTTCGTAAGGCAAGTCTAGTTACATAATAAGACATTGAGTGGAAGGAACCAAACCATGGATTTATGATGGAACTTTTAAACATTGTTGTGATCAAAAAATTTGAGATTTAGTTTAGGAAAGATGCCACAATGTATGTCATCAACAAGCAAATGATGATTGATGTGTTTAGTGTATGTCAAGCTAGGTACGTTGAAGATCCAAAGGGACAAATGAAAAAATTAATAGTAGGAGAGTTGTTATACAATCATGGTATTAAGCCACCATATGCAAATGCAAATCAATATAATGGAATGGAAAGAAGTTTAAAATGTCATTTATTATTAAATACCCAACTATGATATTTGTGGTGTATTATAAAAAAAAGGTGAATTACATGAGTAATAGGAATGCATTTGCATTCATGAAGGTGAAGGAAGGAATTGAAGTGGACTAGGCATAAATTATGTTCAATAATCTATGCAATGAGTTGGACATATGGACGAAGATGCATGAAAAAATGTAGTTGGATGGGAAACGAGAGGACAAGAAAAAAACCTATCGTTCAACGTTGGTTTTGGAGTGGTTATGTAGGTATATGTTTTAGGTGGAATTTGTGGTTATAGAGATGAAAACAATAGAAACCCAAAAAAACCAAAAAAAGAAGAAGATGAAGGAGATTAAGTGGAAGCTGAAAGAGTTGACAGCTCAACAAAAGAAATGGTAGGAGCCAAGGAAGAAAGAAGAGATATAGAACAAGACATGACAACAATATTAAAAGACTTTGTTGGAATATAAGCACATTAGGAAGCTTTGGAAAGAGAAAAAGAATTTTGGCTGTAAGAGTAAAGACAAAGATGAATGCAATCAACAAAATGTTTTTGTAGATTTATGCGTTTGATTTTTTAATTTTTTTAATAAAGAGCCACTTTGATTGTCCTATCATAATTTTTTTGAAACATTGGCCAATAAAGGCACAAAGGTGCTTTTGAAAGTTCAACTTTAGCAAAGCATATGGCATAAAGGTGTGTTGCTACAGGGAACATCTTGGGGAATGTGAGGAACATTTTGAGAACAGACAATGGGGACATGTTTAGAACCAAAAAAAACAAAAAAATTTACTACCCAATTTTTTTTTCCAAATTGAATTTGTGAATTTCTAACTATCATTGTATAGTGGGAATTGAATTTCTAAAAGGATGCTAGATTATGTCCAAGGTAAGCAGTTTATGGACACCTTTGTTGCTCTCTCATTGACCCAAACGATGGAGGTTTATAAGTTGTATTTTCATGCTTTCTTTCTTTTGCTTTTTTATCAAACCTTGACATTTGATGATAAATATTGTTACAATCTAACATCTCCAACAAGGTATTTGCTTAGCTTGAAAAGTCTATTACATCATTCTTGCAATTTGATGCTCCTTACCAAGTTCTTATGCTATTGCCTATCAAAAGTCCATTGCCTATCAAACTATAATAGGTTCATGCCAAATCATAAGTTGTAAGAGCATGCCGATAGGTGCTCGATATGTGACCCTGCACATTACAATAGGTGAAGAAAAGTCAAAATATGCTAGTTTGGCTCAGGAAAATGATTTTGCTCCTGCTTATTTGCTCAATTTGCTGAGGCTAGTGGTAAAAGGCACAACAAAGTTAAGAGAAGAGTGTAATAAATATGATCTGTTTGCTGCACCCTGGTGTTTATTGGCCAAACATAATGATTGGTCCCAGTGGTTTGCTATTACAGTAGTCTTAAATCTAACTTGGGAAATGTTAAATATGGACTTGTAGGGCCTAATTTTGCCAAAGGATAAGTAGATTTATAAGCATCTGAAAAAAACTTTTGAGTTTTTACTTTTTACCAGGGTTTGGCTAGTACCCAGTTCGGCAGGTTAGAACCACTTATTCCATTTAGTTTAAACCAAACTGAAATTGGGTATGAAGTTTTGGAACACAGGGGTTTGGAACTGGAACTGGGTTCTTTGTTTTTTCAAAGAACCAGAACCACTGGGATCTTGGCTTTTTAAGAACTGGAACCGGAACCAGATATAGGATTTTTCGAAAACAAAAGTTTTTTGAATGAAAGGACTAGAACTGGGGGCTTAATAGCAGTTAACCGCAGGTTTTTGTCCAGGTTACCGAAACCAGACCGGAGCCAAGTTTAATTTTTAGAACCGGAGCCAGAATCAGAGTTGGGATTTTGTGTTTTTTGAAGAACAGGATTGGAACAGGAAACCAAGATTTAGTTCTTTGGAAGAACCAGACCTAGAACGGAACCGCTCTAATTTCTTTTTTTAGAACTGGAACTAGTAGAAATTCTTCATAAGACTTAAGAACCCCAACTCTGGTTTCTACCACGTTACAAAGTGTAGGTGGTGTTGGTTCACCCAAACTGAGTTTATAGCTTATACAACCTGTGAGGTATGTTTTATTTCTGTGGTTTGTTTTTAGGGGTGTTGTGGGAAATTGGTAACTTTTCTTTGCAAATGATAGGTTGGTCTAGTCAGTTTGCTGGCCAGTTGTCTACAAACAGAAGGCTGAAGTTACTTGTGGAATCTCGTAAACTCAATTATCCCCTCTTTTACTAGAGATGGCAATGAAGGAAATGGAGTGCAAATTTCAAACCCTGTCGCACCCAAAGGAAAATTGCAGGCATGCTAATAATTATATAGGGTAGAATTGCTGATCACGCAAAACTCCTTTGGATCTTTGTCTATCTGTGCTTCATTTTGAGTGATTTAAAATGTTATGGGAGCACTCCGTCAAGCTCTAGAAATCATATACATTCTAAATCTTGAACCCTAAATTTTTTGCCAAAAAATGCGTACTTAACTGGGATGCGTACTTAAATGGGTGCGTACTTAAGCGGGAGACTACTGTAGTAGTTGCCGCCTATTTGCAGTCCCAGTTTTAGTTTTATGGGTGACGTTGCAATAAAATAAATAAGGAAAAACCACCCATTGTCAAACGTGTGTCTGTTGTTGAACACTTTCCAATGTTTTCCTAGTTCCTCAGCCAAATTGAACTGTTTTTGTGTCATTGGATGTGCAAATTGGAGTGTTACAAATGTTCTTTCTGCATCAAAGGTAGAAGAGCAACACTAAAAGCACCAGAAGAGGATGAGTGGCAGTTTGCTTCAAACTCTTTGAAAAAATAGTTCTAGACCCTTCTCTAGTTCCAGAGCCATATTTTTCTCATTTTAAGTCCATTTTGAATGACTTAAAACCTGATGGGTGTGCCAACTAGGGCTTCACAAAAGTTCTTTGAACTCCAAATGAAAAGATGCAATGATCAGAAATTTTAAGCTCAAAATTCCTAATTTGTTTTAATGCACCCATTATAGAACACTAAACCCTGTTACACCAAACATCCTGTATTGTGACCGTTCCTTTATGAGATTGAGAGATTTTTGGGTTGTGGAAGCACTAGATGCAGGGCTAAAAATGTTCTTTGAGTTTCAGAATCAGAGAAACAATGTGTGAGGATTCCACCTTGTTTGGATTCGTAAATGTTCACTCACCAACTTATCTACCCTAAACAAAACTTAGATGCGAGAAATATTTTTGCAGGGTGACATACTAAGCACTGGTGGGAATGCTCCAAGAGAATCTCCACCGTTGCTCAGTATGTCACTCTGGATAATAAAATTAAATGTCTAAGTTTAGCTGGTTTTTTTGGCAACCCCATACTGGCGGGGATTACTAATAGGAAACCACTTGGACCAATCATTATGATTGACCAATCAAAAATACTGAGCCGCAGTCAAGTTCAATTTATTGCACTCTTTTTTTGGAGTTGCAGGACTGTGTTGTGCCACGGCTAGCTGCATGAATTTGATGCAGAAAAACCAATTTCCTAAGCTAACCCAGCACATTTTGAGTTATTCGGAATAAATTTACTGTCTAAAGCCACATACTGAGCACCGGTGGAGATGCTCTAACATGGGTAGATAATTTGAATACAAATACAATAGTTTAGAAAGCACAGCACAGGTTTCCAGCAATTACTCAAACAATTGGTTCCCTGCTCAGTGCAAATTTGCATCCCCAATCCTACACAGATGCAAAGTCTTTTGCAGGTGTTGGGTTTTGTTAATAACTCCTGAATCTGTTTTTTTTTTAATTTTAAAATTAAAGGAACCATTGAATCTGTAGTTAAAAAAATCAGAAATATATAACCTTGAATTCCTCAAAAGCTCAAAGAACTTGCAGTTTCCATGAAAAGAACCATGGGATTCTGGTTGGTTCTTTCATTATTTCTTTATTTTTCTGAGAATGGTGGTTTAAATATATCAGAACAAGTTCCCTTATAATAAATAAATAAATAAATAAATAAGTTCTCTTATTATTTGTGAGAACAGCAATTGTGAGATGAAAAAAAAAACCATCCTGATAACTGGCTGGCAGGGGTTTGGTGCCATTTGTGATACCCACCCAACACTAGGCTTTTCTCTCTTTGACAGAGGCAACAAAAGTATATATCCCCCAGCTTTGAATGAATGGTTTACCAAATGACCCAATTTGATAAATAAATAATTTGTAGGTGTTGATTAGTAGTATGGATATCATGTAGTACAATTGTCAGCATTCTCGTGAGGCCAGCAGAGATGATCATCAGCAACACTAGTTGTTTGGACCAAAAGCTATCCATATCCATTCTGTGCATGGATGAAAAGTGATCCACATTCACCTGCTAGGCAGGTTATGGGTGTGAAGGACATTGGTTATGTCAGGTAGTAGTAGGTCGAGGCTGCTGGTTACTGCCCTGTTATTTCACATATTCTGTTGGCTTCTTGCATTTTGGGTACCTCCTTAAGAGCTTTTTGAATGTTCTGTTGTTAGTTGGCTGAACGTCATAACTTAGGCTCTGCTTTGTCATAACTAGTACACTCAGCCCTCCCAAACAGTAGTCTATGTCCCCCTCGCCAGTTCCATAGTCCACGATTGGGGCCAGAGTGAATTAGCACCCACCAATGCACCAGTTGGCCGTTCTGTCCACCGGATGGGTTGCGTTTTTTCATTTGGCGCCGGATGGGGCTCATCACAGTCGGTTTCTTTTTGCTGCTGACCACTGTATTTTTTTTTATTTTTTTTGGTTCCTGGCCGTTTTTCCTGGACCTAACCTCACACATACCTACCCTGCTCACTTTCCTACCGTCATAAGTATTGCACCAACCTACTGACACAGCTACCCTAATAACTAGTTATCCTACTGACCTAGCTACTGTACTAACCACCTACCCTACTAACCTAGCTACTTTATTAATTGCATACCCTACTAACTTAACCATTAGGTTTAGGGTTGAGACACAAATTAATAAGTTTTTCATGAATGTATAGTAATTACTTTAAAGTAGGTTAAATTTGGGGGGAAAATTTTAGGGTTTACACATATGTGGATTAATACAATTGCATTTTATATCTTCTTCAAAAAGAGTGGAAAAATTAGGTTGGAAAGATCACACAAAGATAAAAAACATATCTTTTCTTTAGGTTTTATATGAAAATAATTTGATTATTTTTAAAGATTAACGTATTTTCTTTCAGTTAATAAATATTTATAGTTTAAAACCTTTGAATGTTGGTTTTTAAATTTTTTCCTATGTTCTTTCAAACTTTTTTATTTTGCATTATATGATTTGTATAGCTTGTATAATTTTTTAGGTTTAGGGCATATATCACTAAGACTTTTTTGTTAGGGTTTGGTAAAAGTAAATACAAGTGCAAGTATTAAAATTATGCCCCAAAATTCCAGTTGGTAAAAGTAAGTACGGGTGTAGGTATTGCAACGAAACCCTAAAATTCTAATTGGTAAAGGTAAGTATAAGTTTGGGTATTTTAAGTTGAAATGAAAAAACAAACCTAAATGTAATACCCACGTTTCAGAAAAACCCATCTAAATGGTTTGGATACCCTTAAGTGAAGACCTAGCCCTAAACACAATATGCATATGCAAAGTCACTTTGAAAAAACCTTACCCTAAATGCAATACCTGCATTTTGGGCCATTTTGAAAGTACGCATGTGGGTTTAAGCATCTTTATATGAAGATCCTACCCTAAATGCAATACCTGCACTTTGGGTCACACAAAAAATACACATGTGGGGTTTAAGCCTTCTCCAAATGAAAATCCTACCCTAAATGTAATACCTGCACTTTGGGTCACTCTACAATAATTAGTTAATTTCAAAATCATATGTTAACAAAGGTGTGTATGGAGGTCGGGGTTGTTAATTAGGAATCCATGATTCTTATTTTTTTTCATGAATTTTAAAAGAGGTTTTATTATTTGTGGACCAAATAGTGCAATGACAATTGTGATCAAGCTTGTTTTGCTGTAAAAACTTTTCATAAAAAAGTTGAACTTACAATCTATAACATGGAATATTTATTTTAAATAGTGATTTCAATAACTTATTAAAATATATATATACTAAAATTAATCAATCAAATATCAAATTAATTAATCTGATTAAATCCAACTTTTTATTTTCAAGTAAATAAAATTAAGCCAAATGATTAGTTAATTATTTTAAATATATAAATGATTATATGATTCTTGATAATTAATCATCTAAATTATCTGAAATAATGGTCTATTAATTATTTAATTATATGAAATTTTTTGTGATAATTCATTAATTATCATAAATATTTATCACACAAAGGTAAAAAACAAACCTTATATGAAAACCCAACCCTAAATGTAATTCGGAGTTTGTCAAGATCAAAAAATAAAAAGTTCAAGCTTAAATATTTTTCAAAGATGTTCATATTTTTTTCCCCTTTTAAAGTTGTATGTTCATACAAAAACATAACTATAAAGTCTTTAATTTAACAAGATTTTAAATTATGTTTAAAAAAAATTCAAAACACGTAATTATTTACTTTCTTCTTTTCTATTTCACATAATAATAAAAATGATCTCTCCCATATATTAATCCTATGTTTAATTGAAATTTTTATTTATATTTCTTTGATATATAGTAAAAAAATTCTTGGTTAATATATTCATATAGTGGGTCAAAAATATTGTATATTTTATACATATATAATACAAGTCCTTATGTAAACTTTATTTTTCATGATGTATAATATTGGTTTAAATATTGGTCCAAATATATTGTTATTCATAACACTTAATATATAAATAATGATATAAACTAAACCCAAAATGCAATACCTGCATTTTGGGTCACCTCGAAAGTACGCATGGGGGGTTTAAGCCCTCTTTAAGTGAAGATCCTACCCTACATGTAATACTTGCATTTTGGGCCACTATAAAAATACGGATGTGAGGTTTAGGCCTCTTTAAATGAAGATCCTACCCTAAATGTAATACCTACATTTTGGGTCACTCTAAATAATTAATTAATTTCAAAATAATATGTTAACAAAGGTGTGAGGCTAGGGTTGTTAATTAGGAATACCATGATTCTTATTTTGTTTCATGAATTTGAAAAAAAGTTGTATTGTTTGTGGAACAAATAGTATAATGGCAATTGTGATCAAACTTATTTTGGTGTATGAATTTCTCATGAAAAAGCTGAACATGCAATGTATGACATGGAATAATTATCTTAAATAGTGATTTTAATCACTTATTAAAATAAAAATATATTAAAGTTAATCAATCAAATAAAGTTAATTTGATTTTTAAATCCAACTTTTTATTATCCAAACAAATGAAGTTAAGCCAAATTAATAGTTAATTATTTCACATAAATAAATGATTATCTAATTCTTGATAACTAATCATTTAAATTATCTGAAATAATGGTCTATTAATTATTTAATTATATGACAAAATTTGTTGATAATTCATGTACTATCAAAAATATTTTATATTCAATTGGGGGGACTTTTTTGGGTTTAAACATATGTGACCTAATATAATCTTATTTTATATTTTTTTCAAAGAGATGTGGAAAATTAAGTTGGAGTTATCACACAAAGGTAAGAAGCAAACTTTATGTGAAAACCCAACCCTGAATGCAATACAAAATTTGTTGAGATCAAAAACTAAAAAGTTCAAGCTTAAAATTTGTTCAAAGATATTCATTTTTTTCTTCCCACCTTTTAAAGTTGTATAATGATTTCAAAAAACATAAATGTAAAGTCTCTAATTTAATATGATTTAAAATTATGATTTAAACCCTAAACCCTAAACCCTAAACTCAAATTTAGAGTTTGGGAAACCCTAACAATTTTGTTTTACAAATTATTAGTAAATTGTATAAATCTATGGTGCATTGTAGGGGGAATTTTATATGCAAAATAATCCATACGTGATTGAGGCAAACCTTATGTGAAGACCCGAAACCCTAAATGCAAAACCCGCATGTAATGTCATTTCAAAATAACAAATAAGTGCTATGGATACCCAAAATATGTCTTTTCATATACCTAAATTAATTATTATTCTAAATTAATTTTATGACAGAACGTAAGTTTTGCAAAGAATGAAAAAAACCAGCAACTATTATGGGACCTATATGCGGGTATTGCAAGAGACACAAAAAAAAACCAATGGCTATTATGGAAACTATATGCGGGTATTGCAAGAGATGTTGGAAACCCAACGAAAACCATGGACCCATATGCGGGTATTGCAACGAATGACGAATGTTAACAACTATGGGTGGCCCATATGCGGGTTTTACAAGAGATGCCAAAAATACCAACGGCTATTATGGGACTTAGATGCGGGTATTGCACTGAATGTAATATGCATGTGGCTATTTTAGGACGTATATGTGGGTATTGCATATTTGAAAATCTCCTTATGTGATTTATAATAGAAAATGATGTAGGTATTTTATATGTTTGAAATGTGTATATTGTTTTTAAACTCTTCAAGTGATGTGAGTCCTATTATATTAGATGTAAGTATTGCAAAATGTTCATTTTGATCTTTGGTTTGATTCTTACATCTCAAGTACTAAGAAAATTATGACAAAAAAGACATATGCTTAACCATATACCATAAAAGAAGTGTGAATAGAAAATACTTTATATTGATAAAAGATGTACAAAAATGGGTGTATGAAAAATTATTAAATAACCCAATGAAAAAAAAACGTTGGTTCTCTATAACATATAAAAGGATCAAAATTCAAAATTGGGTAGTCCAAAAAGTAAAAGGGCTATAAAACCTAACTAACTATATAACCTTAAACCCTAACCCATATCAGTATCTACAATCTCGTGTTTAGCTCGGTATGCAACAGCTGCATTTGCAGCCTTTGCTACATGACAAGCAGTGTATAAATGGCGACGTTGCATTTCAACTTGAACTGCAGCTGCCACAAACTCTTCCTGTGTTTGGCCCTGAACCTATAAACACCCAAAAACCACTAAGTTAAACCCTAACACACCTTAGATAAAATGCAATAAATAAACAATAAACATTGCTTATGATTGTTTCTTACCTTTCATGAATCATTCTAGATTCATGAAAATCCAAAACAGCTCCCAATTGTTTTGTCCGACTTGTTTTGTTGGACTCTCGATCCCAATATTTGGCATCCCATGCCGTTTTGAGTCCCCGTGCATATGCGCAACGGGATCGAATAATCCCTTGCAAGTCTTCATCTTTCTCCATTCGCGATGCTGCATCTCGAGGCACACTTCCCACACCCCAAGCAGTAAGCCCCAACACTTTCAAAAGTTGCTCTGAAGCTAATTTGACAAAACCTGGTTTTGGGAATGGTGGACACTGTTTTGCAACAGCAACCAAGTTTTCCCACTCGCGTTGTGCTTTGGCACGAGCGCGACTAGCCACCTTTTGATCGTTCCGCCTCTGCATAGCCATCGCATTTCCCAAGATGCGAGCATTCATCTTGGCATGGTCCTGATGTCAAGGACCTCCTACAGCAATTGAAGGCCTCCCATGTTTGGACTTTTCTGCCACCAAGCCATGCACCTCCTTCAAGTGCTTGGTCAACAGCCATTTCGCACAATATGCAACAGTGCAATTGCCAACTTTGTAGTTCCATTTGGACCCAACATGCATCCATTCCTTGTCCTTTCGAGCCAAATTAAGCGGACAAAGAAGTGCAAGTGGCTGAGTTGCCTGGTCAGATTCAACTTCCGGACCTAAGCCAAAAAAAGAAAGATCAAAACATAGAACGTAGACATTATAAATCATAAAATCACACAATCACATACTATTCCAATAAACATGAATTGTTTTCAGGTATTGCATAAAAAAAATTTGACAAAAAAAATCCCGCACCTTCCAACAAATGATGGAAGGTGCGGATATAATTAAACTTCAAGAAACTTGTACAATTTTCTTAATCTGTATTTAATCTGATGTCCACAAATTCTCAAACAATCTATACCAATGTAATCTTTATGTTTCAATTGTGATAGAGCACCATTTTGCTCACCAATTTTGTCATCTGATGCAACATCTTGCTCACTAGTTGTTTCATCTGATGCAACATTTTGCTGAATAATTGCCGCACCTGATGCAATAATATTTTTCTTCACAATTGTTGCATCTAATGCAGCAACATGTGATTCAACAACTCCCTCATCTCCTCCAGCAACATATGGCAAAAGAATCGCCACATCTGCCACAACAACACTTGGAAGAATCGCCTCATCTGATGCAACATCTTGCATATTGACCTCCAGCTCAGCAACACTTGGAAGAATCGCCTCATCTGATGCAACATCTTGCGTATTGACCTATAGCTTAGCAACACTTGGAAGAATCGCCTCATCTGATGCAACATCTTACATATTGACCTCCAGCTCACCACCACCGCTTTTCCTTAGTCTTCTTCTCTTACCCATTCCAACCTCCAACCCTAAACAAAAGACCATTAGTTATTGTTAAATTTTAATTCTAATGACCTAAACCATAAGCAAAAAAAAAATAATTTAGGATGGGGCAAAAGGTTTAGGGTTTAAGGTTCTTCTTCTTTTTCTTCTACTGCAAAAAAAAGAACAAGGCCTTCTACTGAAAAAAAGAAGAAGAAGAAGGCCTTCTTCTTTTCTACTGCAAAAAAAAGAATAAGGCCTTCTTCTTTGCAAGCAACGAAAACCCCAGCAAGCAAGCTCCAGAGCCGGAGAAGCTTTGGAGCTTGCTGCGTTGCAGCAACAAGCAAGCTCCAGAGCCAGAAAAAGCTCCAAAGAAGCTCCGGAACGTGCTGCGTTGCAGTAGCAAGCAAGCAAGCTCTGGAGCCGGAGATCCTTCGGAGCTTGTTGCATTGCAACAACAAGCAAGCTCCGAAGCTTCTGAAGAAGCTCCGGAGAAGCTCCTAAGCTTGCTACGTTGCAGCAGCAAGCAAGCTAGCTCCGGAGCTTGCTGCGTTGCAGCAGCAAGCAAGCTAGCTCCGGAGCTTGCTGCGTTGCAGCAGCAAGCAAGTTCCAGAGCTTGCTGCTCGAGCAACAAGCTCCAGAGCTTGCGTTGCAACGCAAGCTCCGGAGCTCTTCGGAGCTCGGAGCTTGCTGGCCGAGCAGCAGGTTTCGGAGCTTGCGTTGCAGCAAGTTCCGGAGCTCGCGTTGCAACGCAAGCTCCAGAGCTCTTCCGAGCTCAGAGCTTGCTGGCCGAGCAACTGGCTCTAGAGGTCTATGGAGCTCGGAGCTTGCTGGCCGAGCAGCACGTTCTGAAGCTTGCGTTGCAGTAAGCTCCGGAGCTCTCCGGAGCTCGGAGCTTGCTGGCCGAGCAGCAGGCTCCGGAGCTTGCTGCCCGAGCAACAAGCTCCGGAGCTCGCGTTGCAACGCAAGCTCCGGAGCTCTTCGGAGCTCGGAGCTTCCTGGCCGAGCAGCTGGTTCCGGAGGTCTCTGGAGCTCGGAGCTTGTTGGCCGAGCAGCACGCTCCGAAGCTTGCGTTGCAGCAAGTTCCGGAGCTCTCCGGAGCTCGCTTGCTGGCCGAGCAGGAGGCTTCGGAGCTTGCTGGCCGAGCAGCAAGCTCCAGAGCTTGCTGGCTGAGCAGCAAGCTCCGGAGCTTTCGTTGCAGCAATCTTCGGAGCTCTCCGAAGCTCGAAGCTTGCTGGCCGAGCAGCAATATCCGGAGCTTTCCGAAGCTTGGAGCTTGCTGGCCGAGCAACACGCTCCGAAGCTCAGAGCTTGCTGCTCGAGCAGCAAGCTCAGGAGCTCTCCGGAGCTTCCGTTGCAGCAATCTTCGGAGCTCTCCGAAGCTCGAAGCTTGCTGGCCGAGTAGCAATCTCCGGAGCTCTCCGGAGCTTGGAGCTTGCTGGCCGAGCAACACGCTCCGGAGCTCAGAGCTTGCTGCTCGAGCAGCAAGCTCAGGAGCTCTCCGGAGCTTGCTGCGTTGCAGCAAGGAGCTTCAGGAGCTCCAGAGAAGCTCCAGAGCTTGCTTGCCTCTTCAAACAAAAGAAACACAAAAAAAAAAACAAAAAAAAAAGTAAGCATCTTACCTGATCATGGGCGCGTGGGTCTCGTGGGCGTTCGAGCTCCTGCTCCGACTCCATAGCAATAGCTCCACAGCTCCACAACAACAGCTCCACAGCTCGAGCTTCCGCTCCACAAGTTGAGCTTTGGCGATGGAGTGAGGGGGGGTGGGGTTTGTAGGTGGTAGGTAGGAGGGGGGAGGTAGGTGGTAGGTAGGACTGGGGAGGTAGGAGGGGGGATAGGAGGGGGGAGGTAGGTGGGGTAGAGAAGAGGTGAAAAAAAAAAAACACATCGGGCAGGGAGGATGTTCATCCGCAAAACGGGCTGAACGGGCTCATCCTCAACTGGTGCATTGGTGGGTGCTAATTCACTCCAGCCCACATTAAGAGGCAACTATAAGTGTCAATCAACATTAACTCTGTAAAGCTATCCTCAATTGGTCCCCAGTCTCGAGCCCAGTTGATGCTCAGTTTTCCATCTCATCCCCAGTTTACTAATATCAATAATGTCAGCCAAACATAAGACTGGGGACCACATTCACAAACCTATGGATTAGGCAGAATTGTTGAAGCACAAGCTGCCTAAGTGAACTTTGTGTGTTAAAGTTTGCATGGTTTGGTAGGCTATGTCACTAGTAAAAAAAAGCTCATTTTGAGATTTGTCCGAATTGACATTTTAAAAAGCTCATTTTGTGATTTGTCCAAAATGACTGAAAATGTTAGTTTGCCATTATTTTGGAGATCAAAATAATTACAGACTACAAATTTTAATCATCTTGGACAAGTTGCAAAATCGACTTTTTTCTATTAGTCATGTGGGCTTCAAACTTTTGGAAGTTAGAAACTAGGATTTAAGATTAGGGTTTTACAGGTAGACTTAGGTTTTAGACATAATCTTTTCTCAGACAGGACTAGCTAAGTAAGTACGAGCTCTTCTTTGCAAATCTTTTTCACTTTGTTTTGTTTTTTCTGTTCTTTTTCTCGTTTGCTCTTTTCTCTTCCTCTTTCTCTTCTCCTTTTCATTTGTTTTTTTCTTTGTGCAAATGGAGTTTTCTTACAGCCCTAGCTCCTCTTCAAGTGAACGATGAGATGTTTGATTGATGACATGGATAGGCGAGCTGTCATGATGTTTTAGTGTGCATTCATTGCTGCTATCACTACCGAAGACTACTTTTCTTCTAGTGACGACGGTGAGATGTTTGACAACACAGATAGCAAGGCTCCCATGCAATGTCAGGGTGCAAATGTTGCTACCAACCCTGGAGAGTCGTCTAAGACACATGAGAAGAGGAGGCTTGGTTCTCCACACACACAATCCCCAAGTCTTCAGGATTTGAGCCTATTGTCCATTCCTGTGGTGTATTACTCTTGTATTTCCTTCATCCATTACATTAGGGTTTTCCATCTCTCTCCTTCATTTCGTCACATTAGGGTTTTCCATCTCTCTCGTCCATCCGTCGAATTAGGGTTTTCATCTCTCTCGTTCATCCGTCACTTCAGGGTTCTCTCTCTCTCTCTCTCCTTCGTCGCGCTCGCGAGCGTCGCGGAAGACAAGCGACCAATAAGAACAGGATAATGCTATTCTACGAGATGCTCTCTTTTGTTTTCCAAGCGGACTTTTTTTTTCCCAGTGTTGCGGCTGATTTCAGAAAAAGTTAGTAGTTGTTTGTGAAGAATTCTCTGTGTTGTGCTGTGTTTTGATTCTCTGCCTCAGCTCTCAGCTCTGCTCTTCTGTTGTTGTTGTTTTCTTTTTCCCTCTGTCTCTCTGTCTGTCTCTGTTTTTGGGGTGCTGAATTTTCTGTTCCGAATTGGAAAGAAGCTCTGTGTAATGACGATGGCTACCTGCCATTCTCGATACCTGGAAACCTCAATCAATTTCTGTTTGCCATCCAAAATCTCCGTACGCGATCGGGGGTTCACGAGTAACGCAGCTACACTGAGATTCAGAGGTCCATCTCCACACTGTGTAGGGATTCTTTCATCTTTGCTTTCTTTGGGTTTCTTCCCCCCGTCTTTTTCCCCCTTTTTTTGCTGTAAAAAACTTGTGAATTTTTTAAGGGGAATGGTGGGTGTTTCTTTTGATTCCCAAGTGAAATGTTGCGCTCTCTTTCCTTTGATGTTCACGAAAAATTTGAAGGAGCCTTTTTATATCAGAACATTCCAGTGTTCATATCATCCTTGATGCTGGTCCCATGTGTGTACATGTTTTCTGAGACGTGTTTTTTGGCTGGTGAGCAGGGAGTAAGTTTGAATGGAGCTCAGATTAAAGGAACGTCTGTAGTTCGGGCCACATCAGAGGGTAGTGGAAGCAGCTGCTGTGGAGGGGGTGGTGGTAGCAGTGGTGGAAGCTGCAGTGGCAGCAAAAAACCCAATGTTGCAGGTGTAGGAACTGAATTTGCAAACATGGTGGCACAATCAACTATGCTTGAATTTGAAAAAGAGTATGAGTATGGTGAGGTCAGTTAAATCCTCACTCTTCTTTCCGCGACATGTTTTCTACTTTTTTCTTTTCTGCTTTGCAAAAGTTGTTCATGCATGACCACATACATGAGTATAGCATCAATGCAGAATTATGTCTTGAAGCATCTTAGCACAGATGTTGGTCTTGAGTTTGGTCTTGTTGAAAAGCACACCACTGCAAATTTGGTCCATACTGACAGAACTACTCTAGGATCTCCTTGTGATGGAAAGCTTATTTGCAAACACATTACATCCACATGGATTCTATCAAAAATCTTCACTGTGTCAAAGTCTGGCAATTGATGAAAAAGAGTAGTGTTGAATGATTGCAGATGGAAGGGAAAATCACACGTGATGTTGTGCAGGATGTAGTCAATGAGGTCCCTGAACTCTTGGTGAGTGGTGAGGACAACTTGATTTTCCTTCAGTTTCCACATTCTTAAGCAGATCAGCATACTAACTGGAGAAATGGTAGCAGGAGTTATTTCCAGTTGCCACCCTAATTAGGATCACTCTTATTACCTTCACGCTTGCACCAAGGCTTGTGCAAACCAGTTCCATTCAAACTTATTGCAGATTTGACTTTCTTCATACATCATATTTTGTTCTACCACTACTACTATGAAGAGAATAGTGAATGGCTGGAGTTGCAGGTGCTATGGCACCAACATGGCAGACTGGGTTTTGAGAGATGATTCCAAATGCATTGCCACTGACTTTCAATGTGTGACTTAAATGTGTTGCATCTGAGCTAGTTTGGGCAGTTAAACTCTCAAATTATTCTGCAGAGCCATTTCAGGTCCTTTCATCCAACCTGCCTGACCTGCTAATGCTATATGTGCAGGCTGAGTCCAGGGAGGAGAAATTTGTGGATGTGGAGCAGATCTTGGCCGAAGCAAGGAGCCTTGCAAAAGGAGATGATCTTATATTTGATGCTGAGCTTGAGGAGCTAATGGTGTAGTTTTGGATAAATCATAATAATCAAGTGCACAAATCCAAGGCAAGTTGATCACATTTTGTCTCCATGTATGGACAAGTAACTTACTGACAGCAAACATCTTAGTAGTGTAATCCAATGCAGATGTTTGAGTCCCTCTTGTTGGTTCACATCTCTGGCCAGCTAACATGTGCCTTTGACACAATCATTGCTTTGTCTATGCATCAGTTTGACACTGGGTTATGAGTTACAATTTGGACTTACTATTGTCATGTGCTAAGAGTTGAATTGTTGTCCATGTTAGAATGTCAGCTTGTTTATTCAAAAATGGTCATGCTTGCAAACCAGTCTTTCTTTGCTTATTTCAACATGTTTAATCATCACTGGGACTGCCACCTAGTACACACTATGGAATGGACTAGGTAACCAACAAAAGGGCATTGGTTAAGGGGAATAGTTGAGGCATGCTGAGACTATTTCCTGGAACCAGCACTCTCTTGCCAGTTACTACACATAACCAGTGATGTTTACATCCATAACCTGCTCAGCAGGTGGATGCAGATCACTTCAGACAGTGGACAGCCCAAAAATCACGCAGCTTTAATATGTGAGTGTGCAGGTCCAATTAGGAAGAGACATGTCAACCCCTGGAGCTGGTTATGGGCCCAGTGGGGTGCCACCTAGTAATGCATTGAGCCTAGTAGTGCGGAGATTGCCATTCCATCAGGTGGTAATGGGTTCTACCAGGGCCTGATCAAGAGTGTAATTGGTGTTTCCCACCATTGATTTGCATCACAAGAGTCTTCCCACTATTGATTTACATTACATACAAACATACTATTGATGGTCCCTGAACAGGTATGAGACTGGCACTTTTGTTCATACCGGTGTGTGTTTTTTGTTTTTTGTTTGTTTCTGTCTTCCCTTGTTTGGTTCTTGTTTGGTTTTTTCTGTGGCTTCCTGAGGAAGATTTAACCTTGCTGTTTCTTCTTCATCACAAGAATGAAGATTTCTCTATTCTTATGAAAGATATGTTGATTTACATCACAAGTGGAACCAGCAAATGAGTGATAATGGACGGTTGAGTAAGTACTCAGTTAGTGAAGACACCTAATATGTGTTTTGAACATTTTCATGACTATAAATGAAATTTCAAGGCACCCATTCACACCACCTTGTTTGAGGACTTTCCAGCAATACCAAAAGTGAACCAAGGAGTCTCATGGTTTGGCATGGTTTGGGAGGGTTAAGTTGTGGTCATGAAACAAACCAAACATCTATTTTAATATATAGATTTGAGTTCATATCTAAAAACAATACAACAATTCTATGAGTTAAAAATCGATAAAATTATTATTTTGAAAAGTTTAAACACTCAATTAGTCATTTAAAGCTCCATATACAAAATATCCAAAATCAATCAAAAGTCAAGATAAAATTTCAATTATTATTTAAATATAAATATTTTGATAATTTAACTTCACTTTAAAAGGGTTAATATTTTATTATTATTTTATAAAATTCCTTATAAAGCTTATTAATTAAGTTTGATATTCAATAAGACTTACATTGTAGGTCAGAACATTATGAAACCACCTTGATGTACCTCTACTCATTGAGGGTTTTCCAATGATAACAAGAGCTTTGTGGGAAGCTCCGTGGTTTGGTAGGTTCGACATGACCAAACAAAACAAACCAAAATACAATCTTAAATAAATCCTCTAAAAGAAACCAAAATCCTTCAAGAAGTTAAAACTCTATAACTAATCTAAAGTATCAACACAAGCCAAAAGATCATCTTTCAAAAATCCTCATATAAAAATAGACCTATCATTATTGCCTAGGGGCCAAAATCCGCGAAGCTACTATACTCTATAATGAATCTAAACACAATATCCCCGCCTTGGTAGGCAAGGCCAACAAACGACCTTTCTAATCAATAGATATATTTCTTGGGCACAATTCTTAATAACCATGTACCTATGGCATAGCATAAACTTGTTTTTAATAGAATGATGTGTACCTTTTAAATATACATGTGGGTTGGATTCCAATTTACTTGAAGGATTAGGAACACAACCAAAAAAATTAAGGAAAGTATTATTTAATGTCTATATAACAAGTTGTTGTGTGGATTGGCTAATTGATGAAGATGAAAGGTGTGGATCACACATATGAAATTATAATTAATTAAATTTTAAAAATGTTCAACCGTACAGTAAGACCACAACACAACATAAAATCACATAATAATAAGGTAATTTCACAAGGTAAAGGCAAATGATATTAGAATATTGTACTATAATACGTAGGCTGTTTCGGCGGTAAGGTGCCTCATAATTAATTATCTTTTGTCAATTATGTTTCACCATGAAAAGGAGAGCATTTTGCAATTTGACATTATATTAAATCACTAATGAAGCTCTAGCACTTGAAATTTATATTCCAATATATATGTGGAAATGCATATGAATACTTATGTAAAGCCTTTCTTAATACAAAGAACTATCTAAAAAGTTATTTAGATATCCAATATGAATCAAAATTTGATGATAGTGATTCAACTTCATCTACAAAATACATAGCGACGCAATATAAGGCTAAGTTGATGTAAAGAATATTAAAGATTTATTAAAGATTTGTTGCAAAAGTCCACTTATTTAGATTTATGTTCCATATATGTCCACTTATATGTTCCACGTATAGTAGTTACCCACACTTAACATAAACTAGTGTAGCTTGTTCCATTGGTTGAAGTGTGAACATGACCTTGACAATAGAGTTCAATCATGAAAAAAATATTTTAAATTAATTTCTAGTGACAAAAATAACTCAAAATTCATTATCTTTCCCCCCCCCCCTCACCCCCTCCCCCGCACTAGGTGTTAAATTATGAGATCACCTCCAAGAAATCCCACTACTCAAGCTCTTTTCAAGAGCGCACCCCAATTTCCCTGAAATATTTAATTTGATTTAAAAAATTTACCTTTGAAAAAATTATTTAATACATTCAATAACTTATATAGATAAGTTAGGGGTTGAGAAGTTTTTTTTTTCCCTTTCATATTTTGTTAATAGCTAAAGATGGTTAAATTGGGTTGTGGATGATCACCACCTTGACTACATCACAAAATTGAATAAATTTTGTTTAAGAAAAACTACTTCACCACACTGGGATTACCAACCTTTGCATGTACTTTTTTTCTTTACATGTTATTGATTATTTTTTCAGGTTTTTAATCGTCCCAAGCTAATGGACATGCATGTGTAGATTGATGGGTTGTTTTGAAATCTACCCGTCTACTTGTTGGGTTTCTTCTCAAAATATGAATGTTGGGTAAATGATTTAATTAGGTCTCTATATCATTTTCTTTTTTTAGGTTGTCACTTGTCTTTTTGTATCATGAGATTTCATATCACTATAAACCATAAAAAAAACAATTCATATGATTAATTTTTAAGATGAAAATTGTTTGATAAACATATAAATAATTAGCTTCAATTCCTTTAAGTCTTATTAAAAAGAGATTAAAAAAAAAGCTTCATTTGAAAAATTATGCAAGAATTGATTAAAATAAAACATACCAATTTCAAAATATATTAAAATTTTAATATGAAAGTCATTTTAGAGATATAAAATTTTAAAACTAATTTGGTGTTATTTTGAAAACTTCAATAAAGCTTTGATGAAGATTTAATAACAAAAAATCATAATGAAATTAATTTTTAATTAATTAATTAATTAATTAGTTTGCATTGTTGTTGCCTTTTATGTCATAAAAACTTATTATTGCCCTAAGATACCAGTAGACATGCATGTATGATTTTAGGTTTTACCAAGCATGTATGGGGCAAACACAACTAGTTTGAGGATGGCAGTTGTAAATCAGAATGGTGGGAAAGGTTTAGGGTTTAGGTTTGTCTGGGTATGAGAGATTAAACAACCGGCCTCATGACCGGCGGAAGTTTGGTGCCCATTTCTGATACCCGCAAGGACACGGGAGGAAAGAAATTTTTTGTCAAGAACTCACTCGCATGCAAGAGTTGGGAGGTCGAGCGTTGAGAGCAAGGAAGCGGACAGAGAGAGATTTGAATGTAAAAGAAATGGCGGAGCTACATGGGAGTTTGAGAGAGGCTAGAGGAGACAGTGGGAGAGAGGAAGAAGATGAAGACGAAGAGGAAGGAGAAGAAGAAGAAGAAGAAGAAGAAGAGGCGCAGGAGGCGGCAGAGGTAGAGGAAGAAGAAGAAGAGGAAGAAGGGCAGCATCGGCAGCATGGAGGAGAGACGGAGGGAGAAGAAGCAGCAGCAGCGGAGGGAGATGAAGATGATGAGTATGAGCTCCGGTTTGAGGGGGAGATGGATCCCTTGAGGTTTGCTGAGGAGGATGAGACTGGAAAGCTGCCATATGAACAATTCCAGCGTCTTGAATATGAGGCTCTTGCTGCACGTAAGCGGAAAACTTTGGCTTCAAGAAGAGAGTAAGTACCTAATAAGCCCCTCTCCCCGCTTCCTTTTCTTTTTCCTCTTGAGAATCGTTGAATTTTCTAGGTTTATACTTCTTTGACAAACACTTCCGTCGTTGCCCTAGAATGTTCGCGAATGTCAAAAATGTTAAGCAAGGACCTGTGATTAGGCTAGGCACTTTTCCTTGAGGAAGTCCTTGTTTTTATCCACAAGGAAAAAAGAATTCAGCATTCTCATCTATGAAAACAGATAAAAGATAGACAGATTCCCCCACATGATCCTCTAAAGAATTTCATCGGAGAAACCATGCCTTTGATAATTTTCTCAAGGTACAATACATAAGAGACTATATATGATGTCTTTCGAGCATCTCAGTCAAGCAGTCCAATTGATTCCAGTTCTGCATCAACAATTGGATCCTTGGTCTGGTCATTAAAACTTTGCTCCTTGTATTTCTTTGTCACCTAGTTTGGAGAGTGTACAAGCAAAGAAAGCCAAGCAGCAAGATATATTTGGTGCAAGTGTGGATGAAATCTGGGATTCTGCAGGATTTGGACCAAGACGGCGACGCCGCAAAGAGGTGTGTAAACCCTAGGCCTGCAGAAGGGGGGGGGGGATGACAGCACCCAGGAGTTACTGTTTGGAAATTGGCTATAATTGGCTATGCTTTGTGTATGGCAGCCGAAAAAGAGAGGCAGAAAGAAAAATGTTCCTGGAGCATCACGACTAAGTCCAGAAGTCACAAGAAAACTTGGGGAAGCCAATCTTTTTTATGCCACTGGGCGCTTTGATGAGGTGCCACTTACCTTGAAGTCATTTTGCAAGTTGTTTTGTGAAAGTATTTCAATGTTTTCCTCCATATCAGATTTGTTGGAAGTTTTGTGCTATTGATTTCATTGCTGTTTCAGTCACGGACTTTTATGGTGGTGGCCAGGCAGTCGAGCTATTGAAGGAGGTTGTTCGATTAGCACCAAATGTAGCTGATTCATACCACACTCTGGGCCTCTTGTATGATGCAAAGGGTGATCGTGAGAAGGCTCTCAACTTCTATATGATTGCTGCCCATCTCACTCCCAAGGACATTGTGCTTTGGAAACGACTGGCTTCCTGGTCAATGTAGTCTTCCATTTTCTGTGCACCTTCTGTTGTTGACTTGGTCTCTGTTTAAGTGTTGTTCACAGGTCATGTCTTGCAATTCCTTCTTCTTCACTGTCTTGCGCATTGCATGAATTGATATGTGTGGTGATGAACTGATCCAGGGAGCAAGGAAATTCAGGTCAAGTGATTTACTGCTTGAATAAAGCAATGAAAGCAGATCCTACAGATGTAGATGCCAAGTGGGACTGTGCCTCACTCTATGCAGAAATGAATGACTTTCAGAGGGCTACAGAATGCTTTGAGCAGATTCTCGCACTGCGCCCAAGTGATGTAGAAGTTTGCAAAATGGTTGCCAAGGTATATGATTTCACTTCTGGGTCTCAAGCCTCTCTCTAGATGTCATCTCTACTCTGAGAAAATTTATCCTGGTAGGTGTAGTACTTGACAGCTTTGCATAGTGTTGCTAAGGTGGTGTTGTGTAATGTCAGATGCGGCAAAAGAATGGACAGTTTGAACAGGCCACTCAAGTTCTGGAGAAGTTGATTGATGAGTACCCTGCAGAGGCAGACTTAACAGCTGTGAACTTGCTTGCGGAGCTCCATATGGAGAATGGTGCATTTGCAGCTGCAATTTCTCAAGTTGATCGGGCACGTGATCTCTATTGTACCGACCAAGGCCTCCCCTTGGACCTTGCTGTCAAATCTGGCATCTGTCAAGCATACCTGGGGAACTTGGAAGATGCTGAGGTAACTCTTTCCCCTTGATCAGGCAAACAGTGTCCATGAGACCTGGAAGGAGTTTACATCCAATTAGGTTGGACAGTGGCCTGCAAACTTCAGGACATCTTGCAGATAGTTGTCTAAAACTGAAAGGAAGTCCAATCATGAGGTTGAGGAGTATGCTGCCCATTTTGGTCATTTTTCAAGCTGCAAAAGAACAAAGTACCAGGGACTAATAACATGCTTCTCCAAACCATATACTGACTGGTCCAAGCACATCCACCTGGTATAGTTTATCCTTGGTAGGTGGTCATATCCATGGGGAATCCTGATATGGAAAATTGATCAAGTTACTTTTTTGGCTCAACTGTACCAGAGAAACTTTGAGGTTCTACACAAGGAGCATGTGAATGAGTTTGCAGACTTGGTGCTGGAAGTGGGTGATGCTTATCTGGCACTTGGGGAGCACAAGCATGCTCTTCGCTACTATCAAATGCTGGATGGCAACACTGCCTTTGATAATGTACGTCCTGCAAGTGTTTCTTCTCTCAGTGGTTTGAATGGCCCTGTTCTTTTCATTGGTGTTCCCTTTGTCATGGTATGAAGCTTGATATCCTCTTTACAGCAACTTCATGAGTTGTGAGGTTAAGGACTAGAGGTTTGGGTGGTTTTAACAATCTGATGTAAAGATAAACTATGGGTCTGGTCTTAAGCTCAATATGATATGTGAAAGTGGTATCACATGCTTTGGGGTTCCCTTGTGCAAATGGAGGACAGGTGTTATTGTGGCTGAAGGTGGCACAATGTTATGCAGCAATCAAGGAAAATGCTGAGGCAATTTGTGTGTACTACAGAGGTAATACAGGCACCCACTCTATTTCTTCAAATCCTCTCGATTTACTGACCCTCTCATCTTTATGCAGTGTTTGCATTAGAGACCCAAGGATGCATGTGAAAGCAGTATATGCACTGAGAGTCGCAGGATACATGTGAAAACAGTATATTCACTAAGAGCCACAGGGATATGTGGAAGTGTGTAAAGAAACATCAGGACTTGGAGCTTAGCCCTGCAAATACAGGGTGTTTTAAGGGACAGAAACTTAAAATTCATTATTTTTAGCATTGCAAACAATGTATAAATGCCAAACAAGGACCAAAAAGTGAGCCAGATCTTAGTGTATTGAACTGTACAGGATTTGGCCCTATTCCAGGAGTATCTAGTTTCAATATTGAATCATTCCCTGTCCCAGCCCATACTCCAAGCTAGGTTTGTTTCTGCTCAGTGATATGCATGGGTCTAGCTGATTTTCAGAATGTTGATGGGTGTGTGGGGGACAGTGGTTAATGAGATGCCTCAGAATGTGGAAGCTCGCCTTACACTGGTGTCACTTCTCTGTGACTTGAACCAATCTGAGGAGGCAATTGCTTTGCTTGCACCTCCAGAATCAGGTCAGCTTCATAACTGTCTGTCCACAATACATATATGACTTGTTCAGTGGGCAGTACATTTATACAACGCTTTTTTTATGCTTGACTTGCACTTATGTATGATGCAAGGCTTTGGTCTGATCTCAGTTGGAGGATTATCCTCATACAACATAATACCTATATCTATGTTTGATTCTATTATGTTTTGATCCATTATTAGTCATCCTGTTTTGAACCATTCAAATAAGCTGAGAAGTTAGGCATCTAAATAATCTCATGGTGTGGAATGCTCTAAGCACTGTCCTGTAATTATTTTAGCTAGATGTTGCAGTAGGGATCATTACCAGTGTTGTGTAGGTATTTCTTTTTAAGGGAACCTGCAGTCTTGGATACACTTTTTGTTACATTTTAGTAGAACCTCCAGGTAAGGTTATTTAGAAAATTTCCATTCTGCCAGAATATCTTGATAAGGTTCTTGTTGCTTTCCCCAATACATCTCTAGCTTGTACCAGCATTAGAGTCTGATGCTTATACCAGCATTATGTTCCCTCTCTCATCCCCTGGTCTAAAGTCTAAACTCATTACCATACATGTTGCTGTTGAAGGTCTCAAACCTGTATATGTTGATCACTGTTGTTCACAGCACTCCTCAGTTTTTGGTTTTGATTTCTTTCCTTCTCTGGATGTTTTGTGGCTTGATGAAGAAGTTTACACCTTGCTCTGCTTTTTCTTAATTGTGAGAATGGAGATTTCTTGATTCTTATGAGAGATATTGATTTCTTTGTTCATCAGGAGTGCATTTCATCTTTTTCATGCTTGCAGATCTGTTGCTGTTATGTTGTCAGATGTGAAATCTCTCTAACCTTATTATCTGGTCATCTCTCAATCTTCTTAGGTTGACTCAAATCAAGTACATAGCTAAATCTCAGTATGTGAAGATATTCTTTTGGTTAGAAAGATGCAATACCTTGTCAGGATATCCTTTTGGTTCAAAAGAACATGTGATATCATACATGTATGAACAAGTCTGGATTATCCTTGATGGTCTCTGCTCTATGGACCTTTATGGAACACATAAGACACTGAAAATTATTGTACCTCAGGTTGACACCTTTGTGTTTAAACACCTGTGCTGGGTGTGCATTAGTTCTCGATCAACTTGAGGGCACAGGAACATCTATGGACATGCAGGGAAAGGAACAGCCATGGTGGCGGCAAGGGAAAGTGTTAATGAAGTTAGCTCAATTATACCTGTCCCAGAATCGGCTGACCTATTTTGTGGATACTATATTACCTGCCATTCAAGAATCTCTATATGTGGAGTCTCTAAATCAAAAGGTAAGACTGACTCTCCACTCTCTTGCAAAGAATTCTGGCTCATAGCTTGTATGTGATGCCATTCTACATTTCACCCTTTTCCACATAATATTCCATTTCTGATAGTTTGAAGAGAGAAAAGTAGATGTTGGAGGTTGAGGGATGCACAAATCTACCTCTGTAAGTTGCACAAATCCAAAATGTCTCCTGGGACTCTAGTGGCCTTTCGGTTCTTTCCCTCTTCCCTGCCCTTTCTTTTTTCTATACCCTTGCTTCCCAAATGAACATCTTATGTTGAAGGATGGGGAATAAAAGGGGAAGTTTGTCCTTCGGGCCTTAACAGAGGGATGCTTGGTTCAAGGAGCAGGTGAAGGGCAAGAAGAAGTTGCACAAGAGTGTGTTGTCCACCAGAGTGCAATGGCTAGAACAGAACCAAGTGGATCAAGTGTTCCATAGGTTCCGTCCATTGTTGTCTCGCACAGACATGTGAGTATCATGAAAGTTGTCCACTTGTATATACCACAACTTTTCATTTTAGTGAACCTTTGAGTCTGAAATTTATGTTAATGGAGTTGAAGCTAGTTCCAGAAATTCCATTCTTGAAGTATTGTTTCAGTCAGTCACCTGTTCAAGGTCCTTGGGAGTTCTTTTCTCTAATTGATGTTGAGACTTTATGATTGCAGTCAATGAACTTTTGACTGTTTGCTACAATTGCACTGGACTAAGTGGGTCCTAGAAATCATTTGTGCATTTTACAACTGACCATGCATGGTTCTCTGAGAGCCTCTGTCTAGTGGCCATCAGATGCTATTCAGAGTCATTCATTGTCAAATTGAAGAGATTGAATGATAATGCAAGATCCATTCACTTAAAAAGAGGTTCTTCACAATTCTATCAGTTTCAGGCATCTGTGCAGATCTGCCTTAAGCTGAAACCATGGGTATCCCTGTGATAAATCCTTTCATAGAGGGGCCTATAAATTTGAGTTTTGGTGGGTGTTGATGGAAGGGCAAAGGCTTCAAGGGCAAGAAAAAAGCTGGCAAAAATGGCAGTTCAGAAGGAAGAGAAGAAAGCTGCAGCTCTGGCTGCTGGATTAGACTGGGAAAGTGAGGAAGACTCAGATGAAGGAGCACCTGTAAGTGTTTAGCTCTACTCTATGCACTTCCCCAAAGTTAGCAGTAAAGGCTTTGTGTTGGCCAGCATGCGGATGAGAGGAGTTTGAAGCTTCCAGATAGTATCTGAATTTCTGTTCTTCATGGCCTGGCAGGAGGTTGAATTGAAGGTTCCACCTTTGCCGGATCTGCTAAAGGATGAGGAACATTTCCAACTCTTGCTACAGGTGTGCATTCACCACCTCTCAGAATTTTCTTGGAACCTTGTCTTTGACATCTTCTCATGTAAATGAATTATGAGTACCTGAACTGAAACAGTGTGAAACAAGTTACTAGACCAGTAAATTGAAAGGAACTGGTTTGCTGTTTCACTATACTCAAACTTGTCTCTGGATTGTGAAGAACTAGAATAGCTGGACCAATTTACTATATGTCCACTGACTAGCTACCACAAACTGATACATTACTATTTGGTTGCCAGGTCTGCAAGACATTGGCCATGCTGAAGAGATACTGGGAAGCCCTGGAGATCATGCACCATACTCTGCGGGTGGGAGGTCACCTCGGCAAGCCCAAATGTGATGAACTTCGTGCCCTTGGAGCACGTGTGTGAGACTGCTTGATGCGCATGCTCATAACTCTTAATTTTTGCTTCATATTTTGGGATTTCAAGACATCCAGGAAGTTGTAAAACCTGTTGTCTGAGTTCTAAAACTACATGTGTTGTGTAGATTTCATATGACTATCTGGGCACCTTTGTTAATCTATCAATGGCTTCAATGTTGTTTTTGAGTGAGGATTGAGAATGAGTTGTTGATTCTGGTGTCAGAGATTGCATACAAGACAAGGGATGCGAAATATGGGTATGACTGTGTCCGATACATGGTACAACAGCGACCATACAGCTGCAGTATGTGGAATTGCTACTATCAAGTTGTTTCTCGGTACATCATTCTTCAATGGTTCTGCTGTCCTTCACTTTCTCTGTCTTTGATAATGTGCATCTCAAGCTGTTGAACTGAAGGTCTTCAGTGGAACCATTCAGCCCACACTTATTTCTCAAACTCTGGTTGATAAAAAACCTGAACGCTGGATGAACCATTGGCTTTGTCTGGACACGAGTGGTCTTTGGTACAAAATGATGTGATGTCTCAGTAGGTGTTATATGGTTGGTGACAAAGTGTGACTCATAGCAACTTTTGTTGGAACTGGCAGGTCAGAGTCCCGTGTCCCAAAGCACAACAAGTTCATGCTGCAGATGCGCACAAAGTTCCCCAACTGCACAGCTGCAATGGTGATCTCAGGGCATCAGTTTGCCATGATAAGTCAGCCTCAAGGGGCACTCCGGGAGTACTTGCAAGCTTTCCGAGTTCAGCCAGATGATCCCTTCATCAATCTTTGTATTGGTACATATTTTTGATCAACTGTTGTTTTGTTGGGACCAATGGTCCCTACACAGATTTTTTTGCTCTATCATGCTTGGCTTCATTTGCAGTCAAGGGATTATCCCCAGACAATTTTGTTTATAGGGATGATGGCCTGGCAGGTGTTTCATTCATCAATCTCTCTCTTGGGTTTCGCTTGAGTAATCGCAATCAGACCATCTTACAAGGGTTTGCATTTCTCAATAATTACCAGCGTCTCTGCAAGCATAGTCAGGCAAGCAGTCTTGGATGCCTCTCAGCTGATGAAGTTGATTCTGATTTCCTTGGTGTCTGCTCTTCACTCATGCCCAGATCAGGTGACATCAGGAAGTATACTGAAGTGTCTTGGAAAAAACATAAGCATCTCCTTACTGGATCATGTGAGAGGGCATCATTGTGGTCTCAAGTAGGTTACACTGTATGAAATTCGGTGAGTGTGTCCTAACATAGGCATATGCCAGAATGACAACCTAACTTTAAGTCAGAAATGTGACTTGGACACTACACAGTTAGAGACAGATGGGTTAAAGATTTTCTCCTAAATTTCAACATTGGATTTGACTTCACTTCAGACCAGCTTAAGAGCCTACCATTAATTGGGTGACTCCTGATATGATGGTGGTTATGGTTGAGGATTACATGTACATTAATGAGTGTCTGCAATGCAGGAATCAAATTATAACTTGGCACGGGCATTTCACCATGTGGGGCTAGTGCAATTAGCTGTGAACTACTATGAAAAGGTTCTGGTCCAAAAAGAAAAGGACAGACCTGTTGTGAAGCTACCTCATGAGAGTGCTTTCATGCCTGGGGAAGGAGAGCTGGAGCAAGCAGAAGAAGGCACTACTTCTACAGGCCACTGTGATTTGCGCCGTGAGGCTGCTCATAACTTGCATCTTATCTACAAAAAGAGTGGTGCATTTGATTTGGCCCGTCAAATCTTGAAGGACCACTGTAAACTATAAGTTGTGCACTCTTGATAAACATGTTGCAAGGGTTCATCTCCAGCCTCCTTTATTCCATCAATTGTGAAGAGGTGATCAAATTGCCAGTCAGTCAATTAGTCAGGAGGCCAGGACCTCATATCCATATGATGGTCTATGGGGAGGGATTTGAAATCCATCATCCCTTCTGGGTCATTTGAGGGTTCTCTGATCAGTGTTTGTGCAGAGGTGAAGTGCTATTGTTCCTCCGGACACCCACAGCCTCTGGAACTAGCCTCCATCAAGTTTTCCAGTCACTGTTGATCTAATTGAATCAAAGCCTGTTTCAAGGCCCAGTTTTATGTCAATGACTATCTCAGGAGTTTAGGAGTCAGACATGACTTGGTTGGCAACTAACATGTATGCCCAAAAAAAGAGAGTGCATCTGTGTTAAAGTCCAAGAACAACTACACTGAGTGGTTGCTTGCATAGTTGGACAAACCAGCTTACTATTGCATATTGTCAACAATGGAGAACCTTCATGTCCATACTGTACAGAATGTGAGGCCACAGATGCTGTGTGAATCTACTAGCATAAGAATACTTTGGCAACAAGGTGTTATATGCTTGTAAATTGCCCAAGGGAATTTCTGAGTGTATTTGGAGGGCACCTTATGTCCATGAATAACCCTCCTAGGAGAGGTTATGTCTACTTAATTTCCCTCCCACTCTTTAAGGAGTAGGCATAAGAACCCTCTGCCTCTTACAACTCATGATCTTTGAATGTTTAGGTGTTTATGATAAGGTTCACTTCATGACATATGATGAGTAACGCCCACCCAGGGGACATTCCCAAAATGTGGGGCCAGACTTGGCTACCACCACATCCTAGGCCTCTTATTTTGGGAACACCCCCACCCTAGGCCTTTATGTTACACAACTGCCATGTGACTTGCCATTCCTCGACAACAAAATCCGACATAATTTGAATGTGCTAGTGCAGAGGTGCCTTGCTTAAGGTTTGATGGACCCACAAAGAAGATTATGCTGTCCAAGGTACTTGGAGATACAAAGGAAAATTTGTTGTTAGGATTCTGGAGATGGTGTTTTGGCATTAAAACATATCTGATTTTTTCTTAGATAGTATATTTTTTGTTTGAAAGAGTGGGGTTTAGGGTTTACTTTTCTACAGAAGGAAAGAAGTAGCCAACAAAGGGTGCTTCAATCCCTCAGCTGGCATTCTTTCTTTCTGCAGCCATGTGTGGTGATGATGGGCTATGTATTGGATGGATTTCCACAGTAGTGATCTGACTGCAATGCGGACGGTCATATTCTTGAGTTTCCCTCCATTTGAGTTTTTCTTCTTTGGCTTGGTATCTTTCAACAAGAACAGAGCAAGATTGTGTGTTGTGCAATGTATGTAGGCTCCATACCCCTAAACACTTCAACTCAGTTGGGGTTCATCCACAACTGAGTCATAACAGTCTTCCAATGGGTGTTGTGTTGGTGGCTGTTGGTTCACTCCGGCCCCATGTTGGGAGGTTGTGAGCTTTGATAACAACAGGAAGAATCTTAAGTTCCCTTTGTATTCGGTTGTAAGCTTTACTATTGCAGATTTGATGTATGTAGAATCCACTCTAGTGCAATTTCAATGGACTGGTTTAGGGGATGCTGTGGAGCAGGGCAAGAATTTTTGGTTGATTGAGAAGATGAAAACAGCTGCATCCATTTGATAAAAGTTAATTGTGCATTTGAATTTTTGTTGTGTGTCTTCATTGATCTTGGATTTATAATGCGGGCTTGAATCTGAACATGGTGAATTTCGTGAGCTTATGAAAATGGTTGCCAACTGCATGGAATGGCAGCCACTCTTGTAGTCACCTTATACTCACCAGATTTGAGTCTCTAACAAATCAGACAACTCTTTGGCTGGCTGATTTGGAGGCAGTTGCAGAACTTCTAAATTTTGATCCTGTATCTCCAACTCGAAATGACATTTGTAACCTTGTAATGAAATAGTATAGCCCCCAATTTGGTTGACATGACGTGTGCCTAATCAAACCTTAGCATTTGAAGGAAAATCTGGTGGATTTGAGTGGCTAGTTATGAATTTCAAAACTCCCATCAATCAGTCAAAAAAATTAGTTGCACTATAAATGGATACCTTGGGATTGTTCTTTTGGAATAACCCTTTTTGAGAAGGAGAGAGAAAGAAATTAACAGTTATCTTACATATAAGCAGTGGAAAATGGGCACGAAAATAAAGTATTTTGATAGGTTATGACTAGTGCTTGTACACTTTGGATATTTGTTGAATATTGTTTGTGTTGTCACCAAGGATGTTGAATCTGGTTAAAACTAAAACATTAGAGCAAGAAAATGCAATATCATCATTCTGTGCAAAGATGTAAAGATGAAAATTTGAGGTTAAGTCAAGTAAAGCTTTGGTTGTATGTACGCACAAAACAATCAATTTTTTTGCAATCGTTTGTATTAGTGGCTGGACTTGAAGGGATGCGGTTGTATTTAGGGTTTTTGCCAATATAGAGCCATCGAATAGCATGACAATTCTTGGCGTGACACAAAGTGGCAACTATATACTAATGAGGATTTCTTGGCAGTCCAGGCTCCTACATCATGGCAGTGGCTGCAGTGGTTCCTGCTCACCATCGCGAGCATGTCAATTCTTGGCTTGATGCAGCTCAGTTCTAGTGCCTTTTTGTTCAACAATTTCGAACTACCTACTAGACAACCATTTTGCAGAATTTATGTGCACTGTGGAAATTTTTTGAGGCGAGATGGCTATGCTATTTACGTGTTTTTAGACCATGTAGCTTCAGTTTCACATTGATGGCACGTTGATATGTTCACATAGTTGCGTTCATGTTGATGTTCACTGAATGTAGTGATTGAATGCATTTCGTTGATCCATTTCTTTGTCTATTGAGAACCATGCGGTTGAGGAAACTATACTATCAAACTATCAAGAATGTTCATCACAAACATTCTTGACATCCTAGCAGGTAGTTGTTCGCCATGGCAAGAAAAAAATTTGATTGAAGATGTTGAAATTGTAATGTGCATGTAGGATCAGGAATGGACATTGCAGCTCTATCTCCTACACTACCTTTTAAAAGTTGGTGAGAGGAAAGCAAATGATTTGATACTTTCTTTCATTTTTAGTATAATTCATTTGTTAGGTATTCCATTTGTGTCCTTATGCAGGTTTAGTTGCAATTTTCTTAATGTTAAGGAATAGGAGTTATCATATATCATAGACAAAGTATTCTTAAGTGTAATTAGAATAAACACGATGGCATGACTTTGATCCTTAATCCGTCACCATCCTCAACAACTTGATGCATTGACATTCATTCTTACATTCTTACAAGTTGTTGACATTGTAATCTAAGCATGGTAAAGCAGATATATTTTCCTTACAATGTTTGGTGTTCAGGTATGATGTAGTAGAAGACATGTTTGAGCATTGAAGAAGCACATAAAAACTATAAGTAAACAAATGTTAATTTTGCATCAAAACCTAAGTCAAAATTGGTTTCCCATCAAGATAAACTTGGTCCAACCTCTCATGATATTGGATTGAGAAACTTATCAACATGACATATGATTCCAAAGAAGTAAAGAGTCAGGGATGAAAAGACACTTGTTCATTGATAACATGACAAATTTTATACAATGTTTTTCATGAAATTTTGCAACTAGACAACGATGGATTCTTAATGTCCAAATTTTCTACTCTACAAGTTTGATTGTCATTCCATAAGAAAAACATGTTGGACATTAAGTTTATCGATTGATGAAGGAGACAAACTTATTTAATTGGGGCATATCGATTGATGAAGGAGACAACTTATTTAATTGGGACATATCAATTGTCTTTTTCACATGACTAAGGACAAATATTGGCTTTAGGTTGAAATGGTGGCATTCCATGATAGAACATTATGAAAGTTCATATAAACCTAAAGACACATCATAGATCTGCAAATGAGTATAGAAGGGTAAATTACATATTTTAGTTAAAACAAGCAGAATGACATATGCACACTGTTATTCGAAGCAAAGTGCTCAAAGCTGAATAATAATTTCAATGTGATGTGGACACATTTGAAAGTTTAAGATTCCTCAACTTTTGTCAAGCTGAAGACCTCCATTTTAAAGCATGATCAATCCCAATTTTTGTAGGAATTAAATGAGGAATTTTGTTTTTAAAACAAGATTATTTTGGTTTAAT
Source organism: Sphagnum tenellum (assembly GCA_963921925.1). NCBI lineage: Eukaryota > Viridiplantae > Streptophyta > Sphagnopsida > Sphagnales > Sphagnaceae > Sphagnum > Sphagnum tenellum. The sequence continues at coordinate 9,812,023 of OY998148.1, forward strand.
TGCAAGTGGATCAACAATTGGATTAAAGGAGATCCCATTGGGATTTCTTTGTGGTACCTGGAAATGAAACCACATTACAATGGTATTGTTATCATTTAAAACTTAATTATAACATATCACCCCTTTCTTATAATGCCATCAAAAATTTATAATTGCCTAGTTAAATATTACCAGATGACACAACAAATGATGAGGGAAATGTAGATTAATACAGTGGATTATATAGGATGTGTTAACATTAATTACCCAATTGTAGTGCACTTCATCACGATCCCAAGGTGCTTGATGTACCTTTGTCTTGTTTGGCTACACAAACCAGCAATGTGTTTGCCACAATTTTGACAATGATGATAATTGTCTAACCTAAATAAACCCATATGTGTGTGTGCATGGACATGTGTGTGAAGGGATCAATTGATTTTTCAATCTTCCTTGACATAATCAAAGACTAGAATGGATATATTTTCAAACACTTTGCATGTGTTTATGAATTGAAAAGAATCAACATGTGATTATAATAACATCATATAATGGTAAGTTAATGAATTAGGTGATGAATAATAGGGAAATAGGACCTCAGGGGCGATTTGATTATCAAATGTAGCATAGGGAGCAGTATGAGATGATGGAAACATAACAGGCTCGATGTAATTCTGACTTCCTTTGCTTGAAGGTGGCAATTGTTGATCCTTGTTCCATGGAGCTTCATCCACTTGATTTATTGGCTGTTATCTTTCATACAATGGCTCTTTGTTGGTTTTGGCCAATGGTTTGTTTGGCCTTTAAACTTAAATTCATGACTTGAAAACTAACATGGAAATTAATTGCTAGACATATTGTATCATTCAATATTGGGAGACTTTCCTACTTCTTGTTTTTACCAAGATGACACACGTATTAATGACATCATTAGCTGCATTTCTATTATTTTTTTATTCATATATTTTCTTTTGCACCTTCGGCAATAGGCTTTTCCGCAAACTAAATTTTCGTGAGTATTATTAGTATTCATAGTTATTATTTTATCATAGTTTTCAAAACTGTGGAACATGTTGTATTTAACTTAACTTCCAAAGTCATGTAAGCATGCCTGCTTGGAATATTCCATGTTGTCAGAAGTTGCATACGGTGTGCTCTTATTGTATTGTGTAATAGGACCCCTATTTTGCATTAACCGCCATTGATCCTTGTCCCATGGTGCATCAGGCATTGGTCCATTATACTGAATTATATGAAAAATACCAAGATGGGGATTAGTTGATGGCAATGCATATCCTTCATCACAAACAAGTTTATGCATGAACATCAATAGAATTACTAATTTAAATTAATACCAACAATGTAAGAATATAAGTCTCCTAGTTAATTTGAAATTGAACTAGATACTACTTTAAAGTGATAAACATATAAAACATGCCTGCTTTTGTTCTTCAAAGTTTGTAGAAGTAGCAAATGGTGCCGTTTGTGATGAGGGCAACTGAGAATGTTCAATGGTCGCCCCTCTACAAGGTGTTGATGATTGTTGATCCTTATCCCAAGGGGGTGCATCTGCCAATGGTGGAGTGATCTACCATTTGGAAATTCACAAGCTTTTGTTCATTATTTGACATAATACTATCAAATCTACATGAAATGAAGTTTGATTCAGATATTGTTTGATGAAACATGAGTTAACAACATGTGACAATCAAGCATGGATGTACACATTGATAGTCAAAAGATAAAAAATGGTTTCAACCTAAGGAGAATTGTGTCCATTCATATTCTCCTTAAGGATTGCCAAATTAACAAGAAGCAAAAGTTAGATACTTGTTCCTTGGCATAACCACATTGTTAACATGTTCCTTGTAAATAAGCTATAACTTTTATAACAAAGAAAAGTATTGCACAAAATCTCCAATTTCACCATCCCTCATCTGAATCAACAACCTTAGACACTACTATAATATAAATGCAATTGAGAATATTGAACAACAATGTACATGTTCACATAACTTTACACACCACAAGACGTGCTTGGTTTATGTGTATGGAATCTTCAGAAGTTCCATATGGTGTGGTCTTAGAACATTCAAGCATTGTCCCTCGACATTGGATTGGTGGTTGTTGATTTTTCTCCCATGGTGCATCAGGCATTGGTCCATTGTACTGCCATATTAGAGCCACATGAATTTGTTCATTCAATATGTTTATTTAATAAGAGGTAATCACAACCAACAATCCTTACATTGATTGTGAATTTTCCCTAAAATCGTATTAACAAACAATAATTGATTATAAGAAAAACGTGAGAATTGAAGATCTCATAACTAATGTTTAACTTTGACAACCCTATGTGCTACAAGAAAACATGTCAAAAGATTGGAAAATCAAAAATTAAAACATATAAAACTTGATAACCTTTGAAATACCAAAATATTTCATTTCTGCTAACATTGCTCCCTCTTATAAATGCAAATGGAGTTGGTGAACCTTTGTGGATTTATGATCTTCTGCCCACTAAATTAATGGATACATAATGAGCTCAATAACATTTGAATAGGAATCCATTGTTGGCATGGTCAAATTCACATTGTTTATATGTCATTGGTTTTATTGTGATGGAATTCAATTTGGAACCCATTCCAAACTATTGCAAGTTTTCAAATTCACATCCTTGTGATGATGCTCATGTCTTTATCGTGTGTGAAACAACCATAACAATAATGGATGATGAATGAATCAATTGTCAATAAATTCATTGTTGTCCGAGGCTACAAGGTCCTCAAGGATTAAATTTCAACACCATGTCCAAATTCTTGGAAAAAACCTTGAAAAATAGTTAATCAAACCCAAAAACAAGGATTCCACACTTGGATATATTTTAACCATTCAAACACATTACGATAGATCCAAATTGTAGGTGAAATTAGAACAATTGTATGAATCATAAAACCATACGAAGGGAGGAGGGATGGGATTCCAGTCACCTCATGATGGCGAGGTTGATTGTGGAAGGTAGCAAATGGAGCAGTTTGTGAATTTGAAGGTATGTAACAATCAGGGCTGGCACCACGACCACAATTGAAAGGTGCAATATCATCTTTCAGCCAAGGAGCTGACACAACATCACTCCTCTTTTCAAACTTGGGAAGATCATGCAATGTTGCATATGGTGCTTTCGTTGAACTCATGTTTCATCTCATTGAAGGGAAAGAGAACAAAAGTGGGTGGGAAAAAAAAACAAGAGAATAGAGGGCACATGAAACCAATAACAGTTTAGTATTTACTAGTTAATTTACCCCTTTATTCATAGCCTTTTCTCATTGCCTAATTTGATGAGGTCCTCCCCCAATCTAAGTTACTTATGGTGAACATTGATAGGGTTTTCAATTCCAATTACAAAAAGGATCTTGGTTTGTCCCAATAATTTTGGTTTATTATTGTTCCCATGCACTTGAACCCATGTCTTAGATAATGTATCTCACATAAGATGAAGTATCTCTCAACTCAAATGCATGTACATATGTTTAAAGGCCCATCCTCCCCCCTCTCCCCTGCCTTTTTTCTATATTATTCGCACAAAATAAGGTTCTCACCCAATCCATAATTCCACTATATAGGCTGACAGCCTTGGGCTACTTTCCTTGACAACAATTTTTTGTAATTGTTAAATATCTTGGGCATGGGTTTTATATTACATGTGAACAAACTTGGGTTGATGTCTTCAGCAATTAAATGATAGAACTTTAGGCATCGCCATACTTCAAATATATTTAATTTTGACCCATGTATGAATCTTTCACCCAAAGAAAAAAATACTTACTTTTCAAAAAAAGATAATTTCATTACTTTTCAACAGATAAGGCTACTGCCATGTGATTGATCACATCCCATTCACTGGTTTAATATGTTTAAATACACTTTATGGACATGCCTTTCACATGTCCATATATGTTTTGATCAAAGAACAAATAGGATGCTTGTAAAATTACACAAAAAAAATACGAACCACTACATCAAACATTACTAATTTCACTAGTTTCACATTTGTTTAAATTTGATGAATTTTTAAACTACTTTGTGTTTTGTTATGGCTTTTGGGCTCTTCCATTTGAATACATAATTGGGTGCAGACTTTGAGATGTCACAAGAAGAAACAACTTGTTTTTTTGTTTTGGGTAGTTGTTGCTTTGGTACAAAGAACAAAATGAGCCTTATGTTTCAAGCAATTCACCAAAATGGAGTCAAATGGATGACGATGGATGGAATTTATCAATTGCGAATGAAAAATGATCCCTCCCAATCTTCAGTAATAAGCATAAGTTCTTTCCTCTTTTCTAGGAGGGATATCCAAGAATATTATGTGACCCCAAATATACTATGAAATTTCTTTGCATGGCATCATGATTAAGCCCCACCCAACTAACTATTCTTGAGAAACAAAAATTCCCTTGGGTTTCACTAGATACCTCCAGGACCCAGCAGCCCTGTGGTGTGTGTGTGTGTTCTTTACTCCTTTGGTTTGATTGCAAGAGTTGGTAGTTCAAGAGTAATGAGACAATAATTGGGGAGCTTATTCATCTTTGCATCAATTAGAAGGGGGAGGGGGCGCACCCACACTATTTAAAATTAAACTATAAAAAAAGGAGCCACATTAATTGGATGATCACCCATTTTTCTGAAACATTGGGCACTCCCCCCAACATAGAAATTTATATTTAAAAAAAAACACTATTTGTCACGATTTTCAACTTGGGTTATTAGTTGATACCCCGATTATAACCTGGGGATACTTATACCTAGTTCTTTTCATTGCCAATGTGTTCCTCAAGATGATGTTCCCAATAGCATCACACACCCGGACATGAAGAGATCTTTTTTCAGGAGATTAAATGTCAAATATTGCTCAAGGAAAACCATATGTCAGAGGCAAGATTTTTAAATTACATTTGTTTGATTGAGAAGTGTGTTTTTTTCTCACATGTACTTCTACTAGGCTAACTCATTTTCATGACTTTCAAGGACCAAGCTCACCTTATGACCCTATTATCACCTATTTGTTAGTGGTATTAATTAGTTGACACACTTTGATTGACCCATCACACATTTGTTTTTTTGGAAACATTTGACACTTGCCAAAACAAAGTGTAGAGGTGATTCCCTTTGGCACACCTTAATAGTTAATGTAAGGTATGGGTTAAAAGTGTGGTGCTATTGGGAACATCTTGAGGAACACATTGGGAACTTTGAGAGAACCTATTTGGGAATACAATAAGAACCATAAGGAATTTGTGGGAACACACAGGGAACATGGTGAAAACACCAAAATCCAACATCCCTAGCTTCTCCTAGGTGCATGTAGAGCCGTCTCCTTGCCTGAATGAAAATTCTATTCTTAAATTGTTTGTCACCATTTTTGACCCAAGCTAATACCCATTCCTAAGAGTGGGTGCCTATTACATAGTCAGGTTATATACCAACCTAGTCTGAAAGACATCTAGTATAATCTTAATGAAGGACCTATCAAGATCACGTTGCCTTATTGTAAGACATCTGTTGTAACCTTAAAATTATGGACTGAACATGGAACTCACAATGTGATGTCATTTCATCTAATCAGATCAAACCATGAATTTAATCTGAGTGATTACTGAATGCCCTCCTTGGGTTCTAGTGAAAGTTGAGAGATTGTTTTTGGGTGCCATGAGGATGCTGCCAAGGTAGAACTTTGCAAAATCAAAAGAAAAGGAAGGAAGGAAGAGTTGATTCCAATTTGGGTATCAAAGTTGAATTATTCCCAAGAGAAATTTGCACTTTGAAACAAGTCAAGACATGATCCCTCAGTGCCTCACTAATATAGCCTGCAAATTGGCAGCTGGCGCCTCTGCCCACTCGAGTTCTGGAATCCAACTCAAAGTGTATGTATGTATGTATACATGTGTGAAGGAGCAAGTAATTGGCAAAATCAATCTGCCAGTCATGAAAGCACAAGCAATATCAGCTGCACAGGAAAAAAGCTAACTTCCTTTGAGAAAAAGTATCATTCGAGGTCAGTAGCAGGACTGCACAAGTTGTCGACATAAATCCGATGGTCTCCCCACCCAGTGTGAATCATTAAGTGTAGGGTAAAAGCCTGAGGGTAAGGGCAGTCTCAAAATAAGGGGCCTAGGATGATGCAATAATTTATCATGAACCAAACGTATGTAGATCATGAGGTGTAAGAGTGGGAGGGATATTATGCCTAATCCTCAATAGTGGGAGGGAAATTATGCCTACTTATAGGTGTAAGAACCCTCCCACTATTGAGTAGGCATAATATCCTTCCCATTTTCTAGGAGGAAAATTGATGGTAATTAAAGTGCCCTCCAAATACACTAAAGATTTTCTCTGAGTGCTTTAGTGTTGTGAGAAAATGCAGCCATTACAATTTCTTAACAAGTTAATCAAGTACTGGGTATCAGCATGTTATTTAACTACTTACACAGTTCCCATCATTTCTCATGATTTTATTTGAACTCATCATAAAATCTGCCACTTGCAATTCCACACTGAGCACAACTTGTTTCCTCTTGTGAGAAAAAAAAAAAACATCCCGCGTAAATGGGAGAGTAAGTGGTGAGGGCATTCCCAAACAATGTGATAGCTGGAGTACAGCCCTGAATTTTGAGAATGTTTCACCTGTGAGCCTTTCACTGACTGTAGTAAAGTGGGATGCAAACTGCATTTTGGGAATGTCCCTGCATGTGGCCATTACCCATTCTATAGACTTCGCAGCAAATGTTCTGGTGAACCTAAAACATGGATAGTTCTCTTAGGGCATAAAGGGGGAAGAACCTAAACATGGGTAGATCACAAAGGCATATTAGGCATGGGAGGTCTCTTTCACTTACTTCTTAAGAGTTGGAGAAGAGTTGGAGGGATCTTACACAGAAATAGGCATGATTTCCCTACTGGGTTTAGTGAATCGGCATTAGACCTCTCATCTTTTCTAGAAGCCCTCCAAGTACACTAGGTATTTTCTCCAACTCCCTTCTGTCAATTGGGCAGGCAGTCAAAGATCCACACAAGCCCATTGCAGCCGAGACCTCACTACTTCTCCAAGAAAAGCTTCATTTAACAGAAAGGCCAAGACACACACTGTTTGAAACACAATAGTTTCCATTAAGGGCACCCAAGTCCTTAATAAGTGTATTTCAAACCCAGCCCAAATAAGAGGTGGGTGGCACAAATAAAAAGGTGAAAAACCAAAAACCAAATACCTGGTGGAATCATTTTTCACTCTCTCTCTGTCTGAGTCTCCTCATCTCATCACCACCAGTACAGTGTACTATTATTGCAGCAGGAAATAATCAATTATCTGCTTTGAGCTTCCAACTTGTAGTCTGTGCAGTGTACGTAAGTCTTACATGGGGCCAGAGAATAGTTCTCATGGTTTACAGGTGCTGCTGCGCATGCTGCATTAAAAACTCGTCCTCGGTATGGGCAGGCGTCAGTGGCAACAGTAGCAGCAAAATTCTTGAACAGGAATATACACTAATCCTCCTCCCTGGTCTTTGGTGTAGCTGTCACAGTTCTGCTACCTTAATCAGTACGCCCGTTGAAAATTGCAAGACACTGTGTGGAAGATTTGCAAAGAAATTGGACCGTGATGATCAGTAAGTACCACACACACACATATTTCATCCCAAAGTTTCAAGTGCCCAATTAAGTTTGTAAAAGTAGTCTTTATTCTTTTGACTTCCTTGATGCTTTCCTGGCCTCAACCAGTCTCAAGTAAAGAAGACACACACAGAAACATTAACAACCAGCTGCAATGGACATTTAACATATGACTTTCAAATTTTTTTATTCCATTAACTGTGTGGCATCAGAATTTTCAACATAAATTTAAGAAAGGCATCAAGAACCTGGTGGTTTCAAAACTTTAGAAATGGAATCATCAATCACCTCCTGCATCACCACCACAAGGGAATTTGTACTAAATAAGCAACCAACTCCTCTCAACTTTTGTTTCACAATCATGGTGTACAAATTGCAGACTACATTTCCTTTTCACCTATCAATACACCATTTGATTACAGATGCTACCACTGGAAGCATGCAGCACTGAGGCAGGCTCAAAAACCTGCTATGCAGCCTGTGGTTATCAGTACCACTCCTCTTCTAGCATCACGACAGGCCAAACAGAAAACCACTTTTTTTCTTCTGAATGACAGCAGAAAAATGTGGTAACTATAGACAAAAGGAAAATATGTTGCATGTGTAAGGGGCATACCATATTGCAGATGACAACCCCCATTGAAAACTGACCACCCATAGTAGAGGCTGCCATGGGAAAAAGTACCAAGAGTTGGTATTAAACCACCAGGCAGGCAGCTTGCACAAAACATGGAAAACTTTTTGCCATGGCCCCTCCCACTAGTGTAGAGAGGGAGATAGAGGCACATGTGTTTGTGTTTGCTTTCAAATGTGAGAGTACAGGAACCCCATATATTTCAACTAGGACTTTCTCAGAGCATGATCATACATTGCACTCCAAGTTGGGGCATGAAGATCATCATCCTGAGGACTAGTAAATAGTATTGCCAACTATCAAAGTAGTGGTGGTTTCACTATCACAAGCCGCTTCATTGAGAAGAAATCAACAGGCAAAGGGGTGGGCACATGGCCACAATGCCACCAACTTTCTGTGCCACTGCTAGCACTTGAGAAGGAGGAGCTCTTGAGGTGCATCAGTTGCCACATGATCTGGCCCGGCCGCATTCCAGCCAGACCTCCCAAGAGTGAACTCCAAATTGGGCATCTTGGGAATGATGTTAGTGATATGGGAGGATACAAACTCGGAGAGAGCAAATGGATTAAATTGTAGGCGAGGTTGTTTGTTGCCAGGTGAGGCTGAGGCCATCCACTGGCCTTCAATTGCATTGTCTTGACCTGTGGGATGTGTGGACTTAAGCTGTTCACGGTCTGTTGCGAAGTTCAATCCTTCATTCATCTATCAACAAACATAGGACAACCATCCCCAATGTCAGTGTGAAGGAAGGATGATCATTTAGCAAAACCAAAGTCAGCTCCCTGCTACTCCAGAAGAGGCAAACAAGTGCTCAAGACCTTTGGCAAGATATTTGGAACGAAAATAAGCACCTCATGTTGTTAGTAATGGGCAGGAGTTAATGCAGACTGATGCTACATGTGCCACATTAGAGGGATGCTCAGAAACTCACTTCTCCCCTGAATGCTGGTGTGTGGTGTGCCTGGGTACCACCTGATCCATCCAGGCCACCACCGTTCAATGGCCTTGTTCTGCCCTTACCAACATCTCCTGGAGTCCAGTCAAGTCTGCAGAACCAGTAAAGACATGTTCAGGAATCGTTGCACTAGGGTTTTGCTGATTTTGTACCAGCAGTTACAAATGTCCAAGAAAAATGAACATTTGCAATGTGACATAGCATAACAAATTCCGCCTACTAACAACATGATGTTGTGAATACTCTTAAGTTCTCAGTTCTGAAATCATGTGGAGATCTTGGCCACTGAATACATCTGAAAATGTTGTCAAAAACCCATACAAGACTGACTCACAGTACCTGTCTGAACCTGTCCATAAGCTGGAAGACTCTTGCAATGGCTTCTTGTTTTGCATTGACAACAAAGCTGCTGCACGAGCATCACCCAAAGTAGGGTAGTAGTTTGATGACTCAGGAATGAATGCCGCAGCTGTGGTGGTTTCAACACCACTGTTGCTTGAAGAACCTTGAGCCACTAGAAACTCATCAGAGCTCCTCCTGCTGTTGTGAGGTGACTCTGATAAGTCATTTTGTCCTGTAGTGTAAAAGTGCAGCAATCAAAACAAATAAGTTGTAAAGCTACTGAACTTATTCATTGTGAAATCATCCCCCCTGCATCTAGCTAAACACATCATCATCAATTACAAAGCTAATCAGTTAGCATGGCATAATGGCCTATATTCTCCATTCCTTGACGCTCACAGTTTTTGGCATCCTCTAATGTCAAAGTGAAGGATAATCACATCAGGGTAAATCCCATCCTGTTTGAAAATGAACAGTCACAGGGGGGGGGCAACCTTGCATACTAAGAGGCTTATCAGTTGTCTTCACTGTCCGATACATCTGCAACACAAAAAACATACAATGGCAAGCACAAGTTAGAAGCTCACATTAACAAATTTTGGAAGTTCATTGCCAACAAACAAATTATGACACAACATGAGATTGCTCAACTCTTCCTCCAAGCACCTGGAGAAGGTGAGCCCCTGGTTGGTTCCCACAATTTCCAGGATGACTCATTTGACCTGTGTCAGTTTCAAAAATGGGGATAGACTGAGAGGGACGAAATAAACAAGAGGAATTGTAACCTCTTGGTGGACTTCCATCCTCAGCAAACCCTATGAACCTGAACCAATAACCTTTAAACACATCGCTTTCATAATTTCCTACCAATTGCTAGGCTCTTGAACATGCTTGAACCCAAGAAGCAATTTATTGAAGAAGACAGGCTTAAAAGGCTGCTTCAACACGTGCACAGTCTAAACATGAAGTATTTCATTGAAGGGAGGGTAAAAAGTAGAAGAAGAAGACACTGCAGGCCAGGGAATACAGAAGCTTCCAAGGCAGAAAACTCTGTCAGTCTTCCAAGTACACATACCTGTAAGTGACTTTTCACATGAGCCAGAGTAAGGTCCTTCACATTCATCAGCTCCAGCACAGACTTTGGCGTTGCTTCTGTGCAAATGATCAACAGTTCACCAGTGGATAGGTACACACACACCATGAATACAGTGGCAAGTAATGAATAACATACTGATGATCAAAACAGAAGAAAAACCCCTGAGCCCAGAATCAAGTTTTTGTTGTTGTTGCACACAAATGAGCATAATCTCTCTTCTCCTTACTTCCTGAACACTCTAGCATGCAAAAATCAAACACAGTTTACTTTTCTCTGGAAAGAAAGCATGGAAGAATCCTGGAGGCAGAGAGCCAGCCACTTCCTCTCATGGATGGGATACACCTCAAATCCATGAACAGGTTACAACAGAGGAATCTAGTTATTATTCATTGTTGTAAGCACAAAGAAGATCATCTCTCTCTTTCCTCCCTCCTGTAGTCTAATACACCAAAAAACAAAATAAAAACCACACCCAACTACAGTTCCTTTTTCTCTTCAAAGAAACCATAGAAGGAATCCTTGCAGAGCTTTCATTCTCTCATTGAGTTGAAGCGGATTAGGGTTTTCCTCCTGCTACTCCTACAATAGAGAAAAGCCTACAGCAACTACTTGGGAAGCAAGGCAAGGAAGGAGGGCATGGAAACTCTCCCACAGCGGCTTTCTGATCCTCAGAAAACACAGGCTGAGATGATTCAGACCATGCTGACAATGACAATGATGAGGATAATGAGAACAAGAAGCCCAAAGTAATATTTCTTGGAGTTTTGCAGCTGCAAAGAAGAAAACACAGAAACAAGCAAGATGGGTGGGAAGGGGAGAGAGAGAGAGAGCATTACTTTCATGTCCACCAAGCAACTCCACAGCATGCACAAAGTGTTGGTGTAATCTACTATTCCAGCGCATCCTGGGAGCTCGCATAGATCTCTTTGATGGCAATTTGCACATGAATCGGGAGCGCAGCGTGCTGCTGCTGGTCTCTTGCAGATTGGAGCTAGGAGTTGTCATGCAGTTTGGCATTCGAGGCCCAGATTGCAATCCTCCAGCTCCTCCAATATTGAGAGCTGATGCATATTGCCCATCTACACTTCTTGTGGGCACAGCATGGAGAGGAGGAGCGTTGTGCTCCTGCTGCTGCTGTTGCTGCTGCAGAAGAGTTGGTGATTCTGAATCTCTGCTGCTGCTGAATATGTAATTGGATGGGAAACTTGCTGGAAGTCCAAGTCTGTAAGCTGAAGAATGATCTCGTGGAGCCACCTCGCCTGGAGAGATGGTGTGGAGTGATGATGATGCAGGTGGGCTTGGGCTATTGTGAGGACTATGAGGATGAGGATATGCTACCTGCTGCTGCTGCAAGCGGAGGGAACTCCTGTCTGATTCCACTCTGATGTGCAAATCCTGCAAGAACCCTCGGGGAGGACTGGATTGCATGTGATGATAGCTGCCGCTGGTCACGCACTTGAAAGCTGCAGCCTCGGAGCCTGCAGCAGTTTGCTGCAGGAGCTTGTGCGGTGGCAGGCCTCTGTCCTGGAAGCTGTCGAAAGAAGCTGGATTGGCCAGGCAAAGGTCTGTGGATGTACCCAAGGCTGCTGCTGCTTCGTGTCCCCCGCCCCTCCCTACTGCTGCTGCATGTCGTCGTCTCCCGCTCGCAGCTGCTGATGCCGGACTGGACGACAAGTTGCTGTCGCTGTCGCTGCAGCTACCAGATCTTTGCGGTACTAACTTCCAAAGATCGAAACCATGCACACGCTCGTGAGGGCTACGCGGGGCCACAAACAACGCACCTGGAGACGACGATGGCTGCTGCTGCTGATTGTAGGAGTTGGGCGGGCTAATCTGAAGCGACAAATCTGGTCCTGCTACTGGCGTGTTAGCGGCCTGACTGCTGCTCCTGATCCTCGACGCATTCGGAAATTTGTTGAAGCTGCTGGACTCTTGCATTGTAAACCCGGGAAGCTCGCTCCGCTGCCACAGGCAGGCAGTTCTTGGTGGTTGCGTGAGAGTTCCAAGTGCTCGTAGGTTCGCGGGATAAACCAGACAGACACTAGTACTAGTGGTCGAGATCACTTGTGGACTGATAGCAAGAGCTGCAAGCAAGACCCGCCCGCGAGCAAGCTGGTGCCGCCGGAGACAAGAAACGATCCAAGGAGATTCTCTTGTCGATCTGCTCTCGCTTACACCCGAACAACATCTTTTTCGACAATGACCCTTCTCTGAGCTCTCTTGATCCACAACTGCGGCAGGCGTCCAGAATCAAGTCGAATGTCCTAGGAATGGTTAGCCGTAGGAGGGAGGGGATCGCACCAAAAGCACACCGGCAAGAAACGAGAGGAAGCTCATCAACGGAGTCTCGAGGAGGAGAGTAGCGCTACCGGAAGATGCCGCCACTATCATGCAACATTCCGCTGTCGAATTTGGATTTGGAACCATTATGAGGTTCGACATCGCAAACATTTGAAACCCTCGCTCTCAAGCTCCCGCGTTCACAAGCTTTCTTTCTCTCTCCCTGTCTCTGTGTGTGCTGCGGCACTACGAATTGGATTTCTCCAAGAAGGAAGGAAGCTAGCAAAGTTCCATAATAGAAATATGGTTATCCCATCATCCTGCAGCGGACAAACACTCCAGCCGAGAAAGAGAGAGAGCAGACTTTCTCCTCGTCGTTTCCAGTTCCAGAGCTGCTGCAAAACTCGTTCCCGAAAAGCCTTTCCAGCGTCGTTTAGGGCACCAGGGTCGACCCACCCACTACTAGGACGGCGCAGAAACAACCACAACAACAAGATCTATCTGCTGCAGAGCTCGTCTAAAGGAGCCACGAGCTTCCAACTAGAGAGAGAAGCTCTTGAGGGGGAAGGGAAGTGGTAGTAGTCAAGGGAGCCTTGAAAACACAAGTAACCTGAAGAGAGAGAGCACAGACAAGCTGTGACTTGCAACGAATGCGTCCAACAAAAAACAACGAAACAACACCACCACCACTACCAAGACCACCAACTGCAGCAATAGAAACCTCAATATTAGAGTAGTTCCCTGAATACGATGGTCATGTCGGAGTAGGAAAAGCTCATGGGAGTCAAAAACGTCACAAAAAGTGGTCAAGTTCTGCAGCAAGCTGCTAAAACTGATCTGCCTCTGCTGATGCAGATGATACTGCTGCTGCGGCTGATAGTCACTTTTCTTGGATCGAAGCTGAAGCAGATTGAGATACACGACAGTAGTATGCGGAGAGGGTTTACGGAGGTCAGCTGCTGTATGCAAAACAGGTTTACAGATGAAGAAGAAGAAGATGCTGTTGCGTAATAACAACAACAAGAAGGAAGACAACATGAGCAAGACCCTTATTCTTCTGCTGCTGCTGCTGCTTCTCTTCGTTCTTCAGCTCCTCCTGCTTTACCACACGTCGCGAGGGAACAAAAGAGGCAGGCATTGAGAAGAAAAGAAAAGAAAAAACATACACACACCCCCCTAAACAAAACAAAGCAAAAACACCTTCATATTCAATGATCCCTTTTACACAAACAAAACCACGAAGCACCAACTACCAAAAACAGTAGGGATAATAAACAATAGTACGTATGAGGCTCGGAAAAGCTAACGAGAGCGATCGAGAAGGCGATGGCGGAGAGCGAGAGAAAGACAAGAGAAAGGCGATGGGAGGAGAGAGAGAGGCAGCGAGGGCAGGCGAGAAACGAGGGAAGAGAAGCAAAGTGAAGGGAAGGGGTCGTAAAGGAGGAGCGGGTTTGGCGGGGCTGCCCGTGTTCATCCCCTGCCCGTGATTTACATTTCCCTTAGGTACCACGGTCTACCACCCCTTTCCATGCGAGTCCACCCGGGATAATATTCCCTTGGGTAGTAATAATAATAAAGCTCTGCAAAGCCTACTTTTACCCACCATTCCACCCTACTGAGTTTACCACTCACAATCATGTTATTCACCTACTCTATTTACACCTACAATAATGTACCTATACTCCACAATTACTCTAAATTTCTTTTTACTACCCTTCCAAGTTTTTTTTTTTTTCACTTCAATAATTAACCCCCTCACCCTGCTTCCCAAATGTTGTATCGAACTACTGCCGGTTAATTAATGTGATGAATTTTGTTACCGATGTTGGTTAGTTAGGTGGGTACTCTCTTTGGTGGGTAAGAATCACCAGTTCCAGTTTGGTTGGTTTGGTTACAACCAACCAAACTGGAACTGGTCTCCGATTTTTGGAACGGAACAGGAACAGGAACTGGAATGTGATTTTTTTTTTTAATTTTCTTAAAAGAATCAGGTTGTTCCTGGGCTCTATTCAAGTATGGAACCGAAACTGAAACCAAGGTTTTGTGACTAGAATTGGGGGTTAATTAGGAGGTTAATCAGCCAGTTAATTGCTGCCTTTCGATCCCATTTTAATAAGCACTGAATCGTAGTCGAAATCGGGAATCACATTTTTATCTCTTTAAGAACTGGACAAGGAACCCAATTTTTTCCCCACCTCAAACCTAATTTTGATCCAACCATTTTGGATTTAAGGCTAAAACCGTATGTTTTGTGTGGATGGATCAATCCCAAAATCATCAATTCATCCTCGAAGGGTTATTAAATGAAAAAATTAAAGCTGATATACTTTTGGTCTCTTTTGGACTCTCAGGTTTAACTCCAAAAAATCATGGAGATTATTTTGTTGCTAGGGAATCAACCTTGATAATAGACTCCATCTACATGTTATCAGCAAAATGAATTATCATATTTCTATTTTGACATTTGAAAATAATCCATTAAAATAAGGCAAAAAAAATTTATCCGTGCTTTAACAGTAGGAGCTCCCAACCCTAAGATTGACAATATCGTAACTCAAAATCAAAATATGGTAAGCCTGCATAAATCATCCTAGTAGAAGGGTATATAGATGGCAGAATAGCCTCATTTTCAGGTCATTTTGCTAAAGTATGAAGGCTATATAACTCCTCAAAACCTAAAAGTTTGGAACATACTTATGAAAAGAGACAACACTTTTGGTCCCCTTTGCTGTTATGAGATGTTTCCAAAAACCCTAATAGCAACTAGTTATGCAATTGCCTTAAATACAATTTGGATGCCAACTTTTCTTTTTAAATCAACCTAATTAGTTATGGGAACATATTGAAAAAATGTTGCATTTACATCATTCCCTATTACGAAAGAAAAATTTAAAAAAATCTCTAATACATTGTACATTGAAAGTTGTCACAAGATGAATATGAATAAAGAATGGATTACACTCTAAGTGCACAAATCCCTTTGAGGAATTATACATATATACCATCATAAAAACATGTTGATCAATAAGTTGAGACTTTGAAATAGTAAATTTTGAGCAGGTCTACAATGCCTTTGAAACCTAAAGGAGGTAGGTATTCAAATACTAGACCAGTTAAAGTTTATGAACCATGGTTAGAGTATATTGGACATCAATGGGTGTATGGACAACTTGTCCACAGATTTTCATTCGGAATTTGTGGGGTCATGGTTGCCAAAACTAGTTTTGCCACCACTTTTGTCCGTGGAATATTTCTATAAGTAGACTAGTTTGGAGCCCTGTTTTTGTTTTTTGCCATAGGGATATTTTTTTTGCCGTCTCTTCAAGCTACAAAGTCAATGAGCATCCGTTTGTCTGCCACACCCGGATTTTGGGGCGGGTGGTCATTCCCATCCGGCTCTACAGGTTTTTTGTGGCCCCAAAATATGTTTTCATGTTTGCAGGTTGGTCAATAGGGGGAAAGAAAGCAAAAGAAAAGAAAAAAGCAAACCACTTTGTTCTTTGTCTCATTAACTTTGTTTAACATCCTGTTAGTATTTGTTTGTCTAGAGCTTTCCTTTATCACCTTTTGCATTTACCCCCCCCCCCCCTCCCCCCCCAAAAGGCAAAAAAACTCTTATCCATGATTCTTTTCTCCTCATTTTCATTGAGCTTCCAAGAACATACATGTTTTGAGTATTTGAAGTGGGGGCATCACACACTCACTCTCACCCAATTGAAAAGCTTGTGGTAGAAGAACATATGTTCAACAAGGAAGGAACTGCCTTTTGAAAAGGCCAGGAGAGAGAGAGAGAGAGAGAGAGAGAAAAGGTGGACTCTACAAGTACTCAAGGTTCAAAAACTGCTTCAAGACGAGAGAGAGAGAAAGAATTGAATGAATGCCCCTTCTCTTCTCTTTCAGTTTTGCGTGGTGGTGTTATTGACGTTACTGTGTGCACAGGCAATCTCTATTTTGAGACATGCTGTTACAGTAGGTAAGGAGGTCCTTCCCTTTCGTTATTTGGTGTGCTTCTTACAACAAGAGGGGGTTTGGGAACTTGAAGTTCCCCTTTGTGATTCACCCCCACACTTTCGGGTGGTTAATTTGTCTTCTTGGACGTGGATCCTTCCGTGTTGTTCTTTGTTTTTCCTTTTTATTTATTTTGGGTCCTTTGGTTAGTATATGGTTGGCAGGGATTGATCACCTAGTCTCTAGTATGTCTTTTGTCTATGCCTCACCCAAAAAAAAGAAAAAGAGAGAGACTCAAATCAACATCTTAAAATTAGTTAAATGGTTCCCCCCAGTACCACTTGTTCTTTGCTATGATTGATTGTGTAATTGGAGTTCTGTGTAACTACGTCCTTTTTTAGTTCACACACTCCTGAAATCTTTTGTTTGAGTGAAACAATTATTTGGGTAGAATCTGGGTTGACCTTTGAAAAATCCAATACCACCCTAGTAAACAACAAACTTCCCAAAGCTGGCAATTTATCTAGGTAGCATGACAAAGTCTTTCATGACCAATATAGTACAAAGTACTACCTATATATATGTATAGAGAGAGAGAGAGTCTAGACCAATAAAGTGGGTGTGAAGTAGGCTTAGAAAAAAAATAGAATCTAGAAGTGAAGTAGAAGGCCCAAAATGGGTTATGCAAGAAATCATTGAAAATCATCAGAAACTTCTGTTGCAACTTGTTAAAAGGGAGAGGGCTTGAGTGACCCAGCACCCACCAGTGCTACATCCAAAAAATCCCGTTCTGGGATTTCATGGATGGAATGAAACTGTCCCCCAGGGGTCAGTTTACTTGGTCAGTTTTTTTTTTTTTCCTTCTGCTTCTTTTTTTCCCAGCTAGATTTTGTTTCCCTAGATCAGTTTTTTTTTCCTGGCAAGAGTTTTTTTATCACTTTTTTTTTGGCCCACCCCTGACCCCAATTTTTTTTGGGAAGCTCCTACCTACTCCAACCACCTACCGGCCTTCTTCCTACCAACCACCTACATCCCCTCATCCTGCTGGCCCCCTCCCCCACTCACCTCCTTTGCTCACTTCCATCACTAGAGCTTCCGACCTAGAGAGAATTTGAGTAGCTCAGAGCTTCAAGAGCACCAAGTACCCAAGAGCTTCAAGGGCTGGGAGCTTCAACAGTGCTACTCGTTGTCAAAAGCTTCAACATGGTGGCAACAGGAGTTCAACAACGATCATCATCATCAAAAATGTTTCATTTACTGCATGTAGGCTCCTAGTGGTCCTTTACTTTGCATCTGCATAGTTGGTGAAAGAATGGAAAATGAACCAATCACTAAAATAATATTATGTTGTTTTTGTTTTTGTTAGATGCAAATTTGAAAGAAAATGATGAATGCTGGAAAAGATCAACAAGTTTCAACAAACATTATAGATGGCATGGGAGGTGTCATGAATGAAGGACATTTGGAACTTAAGGTGATGGGATAGCAAATGAGTGTTGAGAATGTGGTTCCATTGGTTGCAAGTGAGATTGTTGAGGAGGAAGAAATGAAGCGAGTGAAGATGTTTAGGAAACATCTAAAGGAAATGTTGATCAAATTGAGATGGATTTGGAAAGAACTATCTTGATGATAAAAGACTAAGAAAATATAATTCCTTGCTACTCCATTGTCGAAGCAAGAAAATGCAAATGAGGTCGCTGAACTTCATGCACATATTGATAGAAATGACATAGCCATTGAACTTCACTTAATATAATTGTTACCCCACCCATCCTCTCAAATGGAGAGGATGGATGGGGTTTTTTCTATAAAATTTGTGATTGCAATACCTTCTTTAATTATGGTCCTTAAACCTTTGCATGCCCCACCTTCCTTCTCCATGTGAAAAGGTGGGTGGGGCATTTGTTTTTGGTTTAAATTTATAATCAATACCTTTAGGTTTTGTAAGTGATATTGTTATTTTTAGGGTTTGCTTCTTTTTATGTAAATTTCAATGTTGGAGTTTAGCAATACCTTCATCTTGTGTTTTTATTCTATTATGTTTTTATCCAACACCCTCATATGGTGTTTTTTTTTCTCTCTATGTGCAATACCTTCATCGTGTATTATAATCTTTTATCTATCTATGCAATACCTTCATTATTTAAAGGATAACCTTCATCCATAATATTCACATTAAGTTTTTTTTTTTAAATTTAGATGTGGTTGCCCCTTCCCCAGTTACAATAGAGTGTGTCCATTTAGGCAAAGGATGGGCCCAAATTTGCTTGTAGGGTTGATGGGTGCAATGCAACCTATACGGCCAAACACAACTGGGTGCGACATTTGCAAACATGACACAATTACCATGGAATCAGGCAAGCCCGGATGCCCATGTACTCAAGAGCAAAGCCTAAAGGTTCAAGATCACGTGACAATGAATGTGTGGAACTTGAACAACCCTTTGGCTCGATTTTGTCGCAATGAGAGAAAAAAAATTGTTAAGGCTAGGAGGCACGCATTCCTAAAGTGGGATAGGCTCTAGGTTGATTTGCAATACACACTTGAGGTGCCTAAGCCTGCACTTGTGAAGTTAGCCTTTAGCCACATTCTTCAACTTCTTTGCATACTGCATGGGGTGTGAGGGCCATCCCTCTCAATGTGCAAACCAAGTTAAAGGATGATGAAAACTTAACACTTATGATTTGAGTGACTCAAGTCAGGTATGTAAAGGCACTCAAAGGTGTTTGGATGGAATGCTACTAGAAGTTTGCATCAAATAAGACAATGCAACGTAAGGAAATTGGCCTCTATATGCAATATCATGATTTTGAAGTGATTCATGATCGATAAATTTCCAATAATACCATACTAAATTTTATTTGAATTCCAAGTTTTTGAATTTATATGCAATAATTTTTATATTGTGTTGCTTGTTTTAGGGTTCAAGGCACCACCAAGGAAGTGTTTGTGGCTGATGTTATGGATGCAACACTAACCAATCGTGGGGTTTTTACATGACGGCATGCCCATGATGCAAAGGTTGCATTGGTGCAGTACAGGAAGGCTAATGGGATCCCATCTCCCTTTGGTTATGACACATATTACTTTATCACATGATTTATCCCACTTTTGATTAAGGTGTTGTTTTGGTCTTTAGGATTTTGGGTAGTAATTTACTTTTGAAACAACCACATGTTCCCCATTTTAGGTTGGGGTTGTTTTGGACTTGGGCATTTTTTGCACATTTTTGGAACACATGTCATCCATGTAAGGCATTTTACATTCATTTTGCACCATCTCGCGTTAATAATTAAAAATACATTCTCACATATTCTTATATGTATGTTTGATAAATTTATCAAAATAATGATTTTAATCTTGCACTCAAACCAAAAAATCTTTTTTTACCCCCAAAAATTAGAATTTCAAACCTAAAAGGCAAAGCAATACCCTCCTGAAGGTGTTTTATAGACACCATGGATTGAATTATTTTGGTCCAAGCTATTGGAGGGGTATTGTTTGTGTTCAAAATTATTCAATGCAAATGTAATACCACTATTAAAGTATATTAGAAATCCTTTAGGTTCCATAGCATATTTAAAGAGTCTTAGAAGGGTATTGCACAACCCTAACAAAACTTTAAATGAATGCAATACCCTCATGAGGGTATTCTATAAACACCAAGGATTGAATTATTTTGGTCCAAGTTATTGGAGGGGTATTGCTTATGCCAAAAATTACTCAATGCACATGCACTACCCCTATTAAAATATATTAGAAATCCTTTGGGTTCCATAACACATTTAATAATCTTTAAAAGGTATCGTACCTACGACTGATGTTTGGCACTATTGTGTCAAAATAATTTTTTTTGAAAAACAAAGTTCAACATTGAATATTTTTGAAGTATTTTGATAAGTTGGATGAATTGTCATGGTTACATGACAGTTTAAAACACATCCATTCTAAAAATGTTCATTTCTTTTATTTCTTCAAAACATAAAAATGTGTTTTGGTTTTTAGAAATGGATACCTAAGTTTTTTCTTTTGTGCATCTTGTAAAAAACACAATGGAAATTATTTTCGTTTTGTTACCATTAAATTTAGATTGTTAATTTCAATGTTAAAGGTCATTTCATTTCCATGTGTTGCAATTTCAAACCCATGTAAAATATGGTAAGGACACGAAATACTTACACAAACTGATTTGCCCCACATCTTTGGCCTCCAATATTTGCAACAATGAAAAAACATTATAATCTCACTAATGCACTTCACTATTTGAAAACCTTTCACAAAAAACCCTAAGAGGTTAGTGGTCCATATGATAAATTGAATAGATGTTCTCTCTACAAATGTTTCACCCCAAGAAAGAAAGTAAAACCACATATAAAAAATGCCATAGAAAAAAGGACAACTTCTCTGGCATCAAATATACATTTTCAATTATGGAAACAAAACCAAATTTGAAAAATGAACTCGTTAGCATGTTGAGAAACATGTGAGCTACCGGACAAGGACTTACTGCACCCATAGTACAACCAATCATTTGAGGTGTATTTGAAAGTAAAACACCTAAACTCCTAAAAGACTCAACAAAAAGAAGAGGATTTAAAGTGACTTTAGAGTGAACACAAGATTTCATGAGGACTCATGTTAATTGGTCTTATAGGGCAACAACTATAACAACATGAAAATTGCTTCAAACTTGGGAACAATAAAGCATGGCAATGGCACATAAGGTTGCTTACCTTGTGAAGGTGTATAATGTACCAATGTGCTTAGTTGTCAACATAGATCAAACTAGGGTACACCTTGTACCCATTGGAGGAGATCAGACATGGGAGACAAGAAAGGCTAAACGTGTTCAGGTTTTGGGAATTGAAGACAAACGACAAATTACTATAGTTGTTTCATCTTCAGCAAAGGGTCATTGTTACCTTTGCAAGTTGTGTTTCAAAGGACAACAAATCATACACTCCCACCCATGAATCATGGAAAAAAACAATGTTATTCAGTTGGTTTCCATCTTACCTTTAGTTCCAATCATTGGTCCAATTTGGAAACCACTTAAACATTTGTTGAACACATCCTCATACCTTACAAGAAGAGTAAAGTGGAGAAGCTTGCCTTATTAGAATACTAGAAGATGGTATGGCTGACTAATTATTAGTTAATCCACAAAAATAAAAAAATTATGGATTGGATGAAGTCAAAATTCCCAAGTGTGTGCGTCATTTTTATCCCCACAAATTGCACAAATGTGTTTTAACCTATTGATGTTATACTCCAACACTCATTCAAGCATGCATTCAAGAAGGAGTTTCACTCATGGACCTATTCAATAATCAAAAGCCAACTTGAAAACGGTGAAACTATAAAAGTTGACTTTCGGATGTCAATTTTGAAACCAAACATTTGTGCATGGCTTTTTCAAGCATGGATTCATGTCAAGAACATAAATGATTTCTAAAAGTTGGGAAAAAATGGGGCTACTAAGGAGCTTCAACATGGAATTCCAACTCCAAGCTATGGAAATAAACACTACTACGCTTCTATTTTCAATCACCTTCAATTTAGAACGTAAACATCAAGAAGAGGAAGATGATCATGACCTTGATCTAGAAGATTCCATTCTTGAAATCATGCATAATTATTTAGATGTTCAAATTCTTGGACCTATTTGAAAGTGAATGCTCCAGTGGTATGTTCTGTGTCTCCTGCACATAAGAAAAACAAATATTGGTGTGAGTTGGTCATCATGTTCCCATTAGGAAACAATTGGACTTTTGACCCATTGGAAAGTCTCACTACCTGATTTAGTAACTCACAATAAAGGTAAGCATAACCTGGATCATCCATGGTTTTTTTAGTTATGTGATCAAACATGCCATATCGATTCAACACCAACCCCTCAAAAGCCACATCAAGAAAACTCATCCAAATCATCAACACCAACAACTTTTCTACCTTTCTAGGCAACAATAGTAAATGACAACATTGTAAAAGATGAAAATTATAAAAACTTACCTCGTGTTGTAAAACATAAGCACCTACACATGAATTGCACATCACTTGTAGGAAAACCATTTGTTGACCACTCAAGGTGAAGATGAAGCAAAAAGATAAAGTGAAAGAATACAAAGAACGATATATAGAAATGAAAATTTATTATGTTACAAGGTGAAATCAATGATAGTAAATGGAACGTTTATGCCCAAGAAATTGTATAGAATCAAAGTTTTTAATGGGTTGTAAAAAAGACGGCTAGATTAATTAATCACCTTCTTTAGGGCTAAGATTTTTTAATTGACCAGTCAACACCATTGTTGTAGTCCAATGATTTAAATTTGGTTGCAAACACCACAAAAAAACTAAAACAAAATCTAAATTGTTAAAAAATAACAAATTGATTCTAGTTGTCATCTTCATGGTCAAGATCTTTTGGTTGACTTGTCCATAGCCCAATCATACTCCCATGACCTAAATTCAATTACCATTGAAAAAAAAAACTAAAAAAATAATTTGGATTGTTAAAAATAATGACTTGATTTTGTCGCCATTTCAGTCGACATGTCCATAGCCTAGCCATAGTCCCGCCACTTAAATTTAGTTGCTAGTGAAAAATAAATAAATTTTGAAATGAAATATTTGGATTGTTAAAAATAATGACCTAATTTCAGTCGCCATCTTGATGACCAACATTTTTCGATCAATTGTCCACACCTTAGTTGTAGTTTTGCAACCTAAATTTGATTGTTAATGGAAAAAAATAAAAATAAAAATTGGACCATTAAAAATAATGACTTGATTTCGGTTGCCATTTCAATGGCCAAGGTTTTTCAATTGACCTATTTGTAGCCCCATTGCAGTTTTGTGACCTAAATTTGGTCTCCATCAATAAAACTTAAAATTTAAAATTAAATATTTGGATTATTAAAACTAGCAACCTAATTTAATTGCCATCTCAATGGCCAAGCTTTTTTGATTGACCTATCCACACCTCGATCGTTGTCCCATGACCTAAATTTGATCACTAGTGAAAAAAATAAAAATAAAAATTGGATCATTCAAATTAGCTACTTGATTTTAATCGCCATCTCAACAGCCAAGACTTTTTTATTGACTTGTCCACACCTTAGTCGTAGTCCCGTGACCTTAATTCAATCACCAACAAAAAAGAAAATTTCAAAATTTGTTTTGAACTGTTTTTTAATGATTAAAAACTTCTTATTGTCTTTAATTTATTTCTTTCCTATGGGCAAAAATCATCAGGTAGCCATTAATAAGCTATGAAACAAAGTTAACAAATTAAATGATATGTTAGATATTCATCTCTTCCTATCATCCTAAGCTTTGATTGCCCATATGATATTTTATTTGACAAGCATTTATGGCTACCCCAAATTACATGCAACGTCCACCTAATAAAAATGTCAAATTATCAAAAAGCTCAAAGACTTCACTACTAACTATATGGATAAAAGAGATGACATTTGTCCCATCTCTGGCTAATTTCCTCAATGTCTTACTATTTTAAAAATATATATAGCATTTACAATAGCCACTCCAAGAGGATAATCATCCATTGACAATGACAATATAAGTATCAAAAGAGTAACTATAAAAAGTTTTCAATGCAATAGAAACAATATTGCAAGTGCAATCACACTAACAAGAGTCATTGGATGTGTCCAAACTAGTGAAGCTTTGTTTTTCATGTTTTAATGTGCCTATAAACACTCAAAGCAAAGTGTTGTTGTTGATCTTCATGGAATAATGATCTATAGTCTTGCAAGATGGATTGATCAATGTGCATGTCGATTCATCTACTGGGGGAAATCCCTCAAAGTACATAGAATTTTTTTTTAAAAAGTCGTTTACAATCATCTTTCGCTAGATTTTCACCTAAGGATTGTGTAGCTTGCATTCCAAACAACCAAGAAATTACACATTACTATTGGAATTCACATGCACCTCAAAAAATATAATAGTTTTCCACAAGTTATAGTAGTTTACAAATGATATTATAGTACATGAAATGTGATACTTATTGCAACCAAATAACTTTTTAATTTCTCAACTAGTAATAAGGCCATCCTTGCAAGAAATAATAGTGATGGAACACATGAATCTGAAATATATATATATATATATGGGAAAAGTTAGATCTTTCCAAGTAGCAAGAACTAGTGCATCCTCACTTGAAGCTGACAAGATCATAACATCCACACTTTGTTGGGGAGTGTTAAAGCATTTCGCACCATCTAAGGTGGGTAACTACCAGATAACAATGCATTGCACAATCAGTTCTTGTCCATGATTCTCACAACATTACAACAGTCACAACTTGGAAAAGGAGGTTGCATCCTTTGTACAACATTATAGCATGGCCAAAACCCATTCAAATTGCACTACAGTCAAGTTGTGATTATTATTGCACTAGTTTCCTCCACATTAACTACAACCAACACCAACAAACAATATAGACCTACAACACCAAAGTTCCTAGTCTTGTTGGTGGAGTATTTGGGTTCATCAAGGAATAGCAAGTGAAGATGTGTGAGAATTTTGAAAGCACTATTAAAATGACCGCTGAATCCCCTTAAATGCCAATCATTGACATGGGTGTTGGCACATTCCTGCAAACCCATTTGCTAAATGGTGTTGTTCAGGATCTCTCTCTTCTCCACTCTTGTTATCAACACATGAGATAATGATAGACATAGATCCGTTGCATAGTGCAAATACTCCATTATCAGAGTTGCTATCAAATCATCTGATCATGTCACATATGCGTATAAACAAAGCAAGTGCACAAGGAGTTAATCTTGGATGATGATGATGATGATGATGATGATGATGATCCCTTCCCTTTCATTCCCTTGTGAGAAAATTGTCTAGAACTTGACCTCCAAGAATATTAGAGCTCTTTGATGAGAAAAATAGAAAGAAAGTTGGAGACTCAAGACTTGAGATGTGCAATACTTAAGTTTAAAAGCTACAAATGCAATTCCATAACACATATTGAGTTTTGTTCTTTCGATTGTGTCTATTGAGAACCTACAACCACAGTTTCGCACATAGTTTTGTTATTCCAGTTGTGTCCATTGAACATGATTTTTCCAATCTATAAAACAATCATCTTCAATAGTCTACATGCATATGCCACAAACAACAATAAGTTACACAATATTGATCACCCTTTGTAATGAAGTGTAGTCCTATTGCAAAATCCAATTTGTTAATTAATTTGGTTTCAAGAGCTTATTTGTTCTTAATCCTGAGCTTCAACATGGTGCATTTGCAAGAAGGTTTTTTTTTTCAAGTGGTGCACCATGGTTTCTTCTTACTTGCAAGAGCATCGAACATTGTTGATTTGTTGGATCCACTTGGCCCCATGATTGCCATAATCGATTCCGGTTTTGCATATTTTGTAAGAAATGATTTAATTTTATACACAACAAACCTATCTAATTTCCATATTATAGTATATGAGATTTCAAAAAAATGTTGAATGAGCAAGCGAGTGAGGTTTTTGTTTTTGCAATATTATGGTTGATCAATTTGTAATACATAAAATGAGTTGTTTCAACTGTGTTCATCTACTTTGAACTAGATTTAGTGTCATAACAACAAACAAAAACAAGGAGATGGTCAATGGGAAAAGTTTTATCTCTCTTTACAAGGGAAGCCTAGAGATGGAGATAGTGACAAGGAAATGGTAATTGGGAGAAGCTTTTTCTTTTTGCAGCACAAACTTAGTCGTTACAACTAGTTATCTTCCCACTTTTCAACATTACATGGATTTAATTTTATTATATTTTGACACATGGTTACCTATATTCCCACTTATTGGCATAAATGAATTTTATTTTATTAAATTTCAACACATAGTAAAAATCAATTTCAAATTATTTGATTATTTTTAAATTTAAATAATTAATACCGAATATTAATCATAGGTATGGTATTGCATAGCCCTACAAATACCTAGAAGGAACACCATACCTTCATGAGGATATTTTGTAAACAATATGGATTGAATTATTTTAGTCTAGGCTATTAGAGGGGTATTGCTTGCGCCCATAATTATTCAATGGGTGTGCAATACCTCTCTTAAGGTATGTTTAAAATCTTTTGGGCTTCATCACATATTTGTTGAAACATGAAGGGGTATTACCTAAACCTACAAGGAAAATAATACCCTATTTGGACTAATCTGCAAACACCATGGGTTCAATTATTTTGGTTTGGGTTGTCAAAGGGGTATTGCTCATGCCTAAAAATATTCAATTCACATGCACTACCTTTTTTCTGGTATCCCATAAAACCTTTGGGCTCCATAACACATCTTTGGAATTTGGAAGGGTATTACATAGCTATAGCAAAACCTATAACGAAAGCAATACCCACATCATTTTGCAATAATATCGTAAACCATGAAACAAGAGATTTAAAAATATATATTTGTTCCATGTTTGTTATATCATGCTAGACATATTGATTCAAATAAATGAGGGTATTGCAAAGTTTTTCACAATGATGGTAAAATGGATTACTTGAACAGAGTTATGGAGTTTAAATGCAATACCTACATCATCTTGGGATATTTGCATTCACCATGAAATGTGGATGGGTATTGCATAGCTCTACCAAAACCTAAAATGAATACAATACATGCACCATGTTATGACAATATCTTAAACCATTATACAAATGAAGGTATTATCAAGTTAGTCATATTGATGGTAAAACATAATAAAATTATCAAAGTATTACATGTACACATCATAATTTTGTTGAATAACCTTATACCATCAATGTGGTCAATATTGCAATACCCTCATGTACATATACCAACAATTTTGCATTGGTCCGTTTATGAATTTTAAAATGTCTTTCCACTACATATAATGTTTATTTAAAATTTTAACATAATTTTAATTAAAATATTATATATTTAAAAATGCAACAAATTTAATAAATCCACACAATGTAATTAAGTAGAAAAAATTTTATTTTATTTTTGTGTCTCATTGTCAATGGACTTATTAATAATGTCATAAAAATTTTGCATTTACACTTCAACATTTTGCTCAATACCATCAATGTGACCAATTTTGCAATTTGGCATGATATATGAACATGGATTAAATATGAGAAAAAAAACCTCAATATATTTCATGGTTAATGACATTATGAAAAACACAAAGGTAATGCAAGTACATTTATAAAGTTTGTTTAGGTAAACCTTATACCTTCAATGTGGTTAGTTTTGCAATACCTTCATTCCAATTTGCATTGGTCCATTAATGAATTATTGTCGTTTATGATGTTGAAAATGACTGTAAACTAGAATGGTTAATTAAAATATTACCAAGGTAAAACAATCGAGCAAATATTTTATCTCAAAAAAATTATATATATATAATTTCAAATATTAATTAATTAATTATATCATGATTTCAATTAAAATATTTTCAAAACTAAAAATTGATAGATTATGCACCAGTGAATCATAAACAACCATAAATTTATTCAAATAAACTTCACATGTGTTTTAAGTTTAATAAAAGATGAAGAAAATACATATTTTAATACAAATAAAAGACAAATTGAAATGTGACAATAAGTGATCATTAGTGTCAGTTTTGATATGATATTCCCCAATTTTCAATTTTCGTGAAATAAACATGAGATTACATGCATTAATTAAATACACATCATTAATAAATTATATTTTGGAAAGTTTTGGTAGGGTTATGCAATACCCCAAATAGTGTAAAAAAATGTGTGATTAACCCAAAAACATTTCTACGATACAAGACAAGGGTATTATAATTTAATTCCATCCTTCTAGCCATGAGCAATGCCCCTTAAACAGCTTAGACAAAAAATAATTTAACCCATGGTGTTTTACAAAATACTTTGATTAAGGTATTATTTCCTTCTAGGTGTTGGTACGGTTATGCAATACTCCAAATAATGTAAAAAGATATGTGATTAACCCCAAAACATTTATGGGATACCGGGCAAAAGTATTGTAATTTAATTCCATTCTTTTGGCCATGAGTAATTCCCCTCGGGTAGCTTACACGAAAGATGATTTAGCCCATGGCATTTTACAAACACCCCAATTAGGGTATTGATTTCCTTTAAGGTTTTTGGTAAGGTTATGTAATACCCCACTAATTGTCAAAATATATGTGATTAACCACTTAACATTTTTGGGATACTTTGAGAGGAGTATTGCAACTTCATTTCATCCTTCTGGTCACGAGCAATATCCTTTTGATAATGTAGGCAAAAATGAATTAGTACAAAATACCCCAATATAGGTATTGTAATACCTTTCATAATGTCCATTCATAGTTGGTTAGCCCTAAAACATTTCTTGGATACTCGAAAAAGGGTATTACATGTTTTTGGATCACAAGTGTTGGGTATTTTAGTTGAATTAAGTCTATACAAGCAAGAATTTTTCATTGTTTTGGGCATTACTTGGAGTTTTAGATTTCGTTATTAATAGCATATAGTTGTGATTAACAATTATTCATTAACAGATATTGGTTACCAAATCATTTAGATAATACTTTAATGCATGCATTGGAGTTTTTTTTCCAGTGCAAATTATACATAATCCAATTTGATCGTGAAAGGTGTAAAAGGTTAAATATAAATGAAAATTGAGTCACACATATTAAGTTTCAATATGGGTACAAATGACAAACCTTTATTTATTCTTCAATCCTTGTCACGGACACCACAATCACCCATTGTTTGCATTATCACTTACACCAATATAATCGTTTGCATCATCGTTTGCACCAACATAGTCACATGCATCATTGCTTCACCAACATAATCACCTGCATCATGGCTGGCACCAACATAATCACCTACATCATCGCTTGCACCAACATAGTCACCTACATCATCATTTGCATCATCATTAATTCTTAGTTAACTCCTAATTCACTACTAATTAAGAAGTTTTTTTTAAAAAAAAATTGGTCGGTGCACACATGGAAGCCTCTATGGAAATTTCCTTGAACTATGAAACTTCTCAAAAAACTTCCTTGGTCAATGCACATATGGAAGCTTTTATGCCTTGACTAAGTCCCCCAATGGGGTATAAATAAGGGTAGGACCTTGCATTACCTTAAGTATGTTTAACACCAGTTTTGGATTTTTTTTTCTTGTCATAACTTGTGTTTTCATACGTTTTCTAAATAAAATTTTGTTTCAATCATCTTACAACATATACCATGTTTTTACCTTTCGTCCTTGTGTTTCTAGTTTTGGATTAAACGTAAGCTTGCATTTCTTGTGATTTTTTCTTTGTTATGTCCTTGGCTTAGTTCATTTTCTTTTAGTTTTTCATGCCCATTACAGTCTTTTTTCTAAGTGTTCCATCCTTGTTTTGTGCCAATCTTTCATCCGATTGATGGAGTTCTTAAACCCATCATCCACTTGGTGAAATACCATTCGTGGGTGCATGTGTTTGTTGATTCAAGCAAAACAAAGGTGGTGAATGTTTGATCCAACTCCTTGAAGAATTGATGTTGCATGGTTGTACAATTCAACACTTGCACTCACAATCCATGGGTGTGAATGAACCTTCCAACACATCTATCTACATTGTCAAAACAACTATTTTCATCCATGGTCATAAATCCCCCAATGTCAACAATGTTAACCTCATGAACCGAATCTTAGTTGTAATCCTCATCATTGGATGCACCATCATCCAATTGTAAATATGTCGGGTTAGCAAACATGCATTTCAAATTACCATAGTGGGTTCCACGATATGTGCCACAATACTCAACAATATTCTCTAATGTGTATTGACGTGTACTTTCAACCCATGATGTAATTCGAATGTGTAAAAACTGAACATGCATCTAGGTCCAAATTTTTTAAGGTGTACCAAAATCTTATCATTACGTCACATTTTAAAAATCTTTTTTACATAGCCCTTTTTTACCATGTAAATACACATTTATGGATAATTATGATGGAATCTAGAATTGAAATGGTCTAAAATATAATGTTTTTGAAAATTTTGACAACTTTTGATTCATTATGTTTTATGGGTATCGAAATATAGGGTAAAAAGAAACTATAATAAAGACTAGAGCCTTTTCATCTTGTGTGGTACACCTTAAAGGATTTTCACCCATCCAGGTAATGCATCTATAGCAAAAAGGTTTAAATTATGCCATATTTGGAAAGGGGACCCTTTACTTACCAAGTTGGCAATAATAAGCCCAAATGTATCTTTTCCAGGCAACACCAAGTTGTAAGTTATCAAAATTCACCACCACCACCTCCCTCCCACATGCCTTGAAATCATGAATGGTTTCATTTGGGTTCATGGACATGAACATCACCATTTAAAGGCGATCACGTACTACACACTTGAGCCCTGAATCCTTAATTTTTTCCATGGAATGTGTGCCATGCTTTCAACACATGCCATGTGCAAAGAAAAATTGGGATATAATTTCAACCCCACACAATCGTGCCATGGTGCACTCAACATCAATGTGTTTAACATGGTCCTTACCATGAACAATAAATATGTTTATGGAATCCCCATGTTAACGTAGTACCAAAACATGAAACAATGCAACAAAAAATTAAAAATCAATATATAACCTACCACAATGCTCGAAATTCTTGTGGGGCATCACCCATAATGAAACATGATGGTTTCCAATCTAACATATGAGAAATAATTTTGCCCATATATAAGGCATTCAACCACTCCACAAAGTTTTCACATGTTTGCCAATTAGTGATAACCCAAACAACTAGCACCCTTGTGTGATGAAAATCAAATGCCATCAATATGAATAAATGGTACTTCACATTGTTGGTGCCAAATGTGGCATCCATAAAAATAAGCCTATTGTGACTAAATTGGAGCATGGCCTAAAGTTATGTAGGTGTTTAGATCCCTATGGTGAAAGGGACATGCACTAGAAGAAAAACACATATTTCCAATTAGTCTCTGTAACAAAATTGTAGTTGTAAGTGACATTTGCAGCTTAAATCCCTTTAATTGCCTTGGACGAGTTGCGTGTGATATTAGTCGCAAATGAAAAAAAGTATTGGATGAATGAAAATGTCAACAAATACAAGTGCATCCTTTGACTCCATTATATACATATTGTCACATGTAATTGCTATTGAGAGCAAATGATGTGCTATCATGTGTTTCAATATTTAATTATTTAAAATAAATAATAATATTATTTTGAAATAATCTAAAACGTTCAATTCACATGCTTGGATGATTTATATTATGACACATGGCATTTAAAAATTAATTTAATACAAAATATTAATATTAGGTTGGTAGGTACCTAAGGTACACAAATAGGTGCCTACAAACTTAGGTTAAATACCTACCTACCTATTTAGGTAAAAAGCTAGGTCCGTAGGTTTTACCTTCTTAGGCTAAATGCCTAAATAGGTATTTAGGTAGGTAATACATATGTCAACCTAAGTGAGTAGGTCAAATTATGCACTTACTTAAGTAGGTAGATAAGTAGGTTGGGGGAGTAAGTAATTTAAAATTTTGCATAATTTTTTGTTTTTATTTCGGCTTAAGCCTTTTGAATTGCCCATCCCATGTGCATACATTTTTTAATGTGAAATTAGATGACCACACCTTTTGTTTATATAACGTTCAAACTAGGAATGGAAAATAAACAATATGAGATAAGTTTTGAAATTATAACTTTTACAAACTAAGCTGCAATTTCAAAACTTTCCTCATGCCTTTTTTTCTTAGTTTTTATATTTCTAAACAATTCAAATACATGGTTCATTAGATAATTAGATAATCATTTAATTAATAATGTTTAAACTTAACATATATTTAAAATATTAACTATACACTACAAATATAACTATTCATTATCATCTATTTAAATAATTAATAGAATTTTAATATTTAACTAATTATCTATCAAGTTACTCACAACTTGTTAATACATAATTCATCGATAAATAAATAACTGAAATATTTAAAAATCTTTCCTTATTTTAAAAAATCTGGTCCATTTATAGATAATATAATTAAATTATTATAGTTAAAACTATTAAAATTTTATTTTCAAATAAAGAATGATTAAAAATTAAATGTTAGAAAATAAATTCCTACACAAATTATTTATTTTAAAAGTAACATTAAACTAATTATTGTAATTATTATATAAATATAATAATATGCTGAACATATATTAATATTTTTAATTACTGTAATATTACTGTAGATATATTTTTAATAGATAAGTAATTACAGAATGTTTTATTAAAAACATTCACTGTATAATAATTCCTGTAATTATAATCATTACAATAATTATTTTTGACTACATTATAAAATTTCCCAAATTCTAATTTAGATTTAAAGTTATAAATTACAGATTGTGAATAATTATGCTCAATTAGAAAATAATTATGAAATTAATATAGTTAATTATTATCTGAAATAATTATACTGATTATAAAATAATGTAACATTAGTTACAAATAATTTATTCTACTGTAATAATATGAACTACATAATATAAAAACTGATGTTGTAACAATAAGTGTAACTTGTAATTAATAAATAGAAAATTTATAATGATTTATAAAAGTGATAGTTTATGAACAAATGGTTACAAGAAATAAATATTTTAATTTATTATATAAAATATACGTAACTATGGTCATATTATTAATTATTTTAATTAAATTATGATTATTCTAAAAACTTAAATAAGAACTAAATATCCAAAATATAAATGATAGATTATAGTAATATAGTTTGGTTATAATTTAATCATTCAAGTATTGTAATTCTATCAAGCAAATGAATTAAGTAATTATAATTATTTTATGTCACTATAATAGAATAATTATTAATATAAACTTTTATGTTTTCATTTGAAAATTTTACTTTAAATAAGTAAATAATAAGCAATACATATAATTATTTTGATGTATTTTTGTTTTTAAATATAGTAATTACAGCAACTTTGTTCATTATTTGAAGATTATTATAAAATTTTGAAATAAAAATCTTAAGTATAGAACATAACTTCTCAATTAGGATACAAAATTTAATTATTATTTTAAAACATAAATGTTGAAAATTAAATAGTTGTTTTTTATGATTGGGAACTATCATTTTAATTAATGTGAATTTGTTTGTTGGAATAATATTTATTCTTTGTACATAAATAGTCATAAATAATAGGTAAAATAATTATTTTAAATATTTTATATTTACAGTAAAATTATTCTTATATTTTATGATATAATAACAATTATATATTTTAAGTACATATTTCAATATTCTAGTATACTATAATGTAATTCTTACATTATAAAATTAAACTAATTCATCTAATTAGTGGCAATATTTTAATTTCTAAAATATTAAATATTAATATTATTAATATTTAAGCTGAATTATAAAGTATGTTTATATTATAATTAAATTTTTAGAAAAAAAAGTTATTATGATTTTATAATAATTACATATTAGCTCAAAAGTTTTTATTGTTATGAAAATATTTATTTATTTATTTATTTAGAAATTATAAGTAATTTAATTGTATTGAAAATAGTATAATTACAATATTCATATGAATGATTTTAATTACAATAAATATACTATGAATATTAAGTTTAATCACAAATCAAATAATTATTTATATATATAAACATATGTTCATTATGACTAAACATTACTTTGCTTGCGACTATTGGGACTTTAGATGGTTACTTTTCGATGAGAAATTCAACTCATATATAGATGTCAACCAATTTAGGCACAAATTAGTCGCAAGTTGATTGTAGGTGACATGATTGTTGTTAGCATGATGTCACATTAGCCACAAAGGGCAAAAAATTTGTTGTAAAAAACGAAATAGAGGTGAGCAATTGTGAATGCATTGGTCACATATTGACCTTTTTTTTTCTAGTGATGAATCACATTCATTCATCACTTACATCCTAGACATAAAATACATCATTAGGATGAACAGAAACCCATGATTGAATGGAAAGCGCCGAGTTTGTGTGCAAGCTCCAAGTGCCCCTCTTGTGCTTTTGGTCCAAGTAAGTGATATCTTGGAATTAGTAGGAAGTCATCCCGGGTCATCCATTCACCCGTATTTGCCCATGCCCACCAAATTTCTTTGTGCTTGTCATAAATTGAGGTTAGGGTACATTGTGAAGCAAATTTATACCCCTAACCTTATCACAACCCATAAATAAGCAATAGTTCACAAATGGAAAAAAACATCACATGACTATTTTATGGCTATCTAGACTTACGCAAAATAAAATAAAATACATATCCTCTTGGAGACCATCAATTGAATATATGTAGGGCTTTCAATCTAGACTAGTGGGTGCCTGTGGCCGAAGGCCACTGTGAAGTCATGGAGTACTTTACCATAGAAGCTGCCAGGGGCATATAGCTAGCCAATTAATTATACACCAGCAGCTTGTGATTAACAGTTAAGCTAATTAATTAATGACGGGACGATCAAATTACTAAATGAGGGGGGGTGATTAGTGACCAAGCCACAGTGGATGGATGATTTATTCCTCATCATCATTAGGCCTTAAAGTGCCAACTAAATTAGGGGGATGAGAAATGAGTTCAATTAAATAATGATGAGGTGGGGATTAGTGAAGAAGCTAGAGTTGGTGGATGATTTCTAGCACATGCCCGTTTCCCATTGGCGGTTCTGCCGGCGAATTAAAACGTGGAATCGGAATACTGTTTTTTGTCGTCGGAAGTCCGTTTTCCGTTTTCCCGTTTTTCGGAGCCGATTTCGCCGACGATTTAAAACGCGGAACCGTCGCGTCAGCCAGACGCACGCACACACGCACGCACGAAGTGAATTTATATATAAGATGTGCAGTACCCACATGTAATTGATACTTCCATGACCATCCATATGCAAGGGGGAACAAAATACCCTAAATGAATAAAAAAACAAAAAAATCATTATTTAAACCCTAATTTGAAAAAAAATAATGAACAATTTTAATAGAAGTCACGGTGTGTTTTTTAGATCTTGCTTTGATCTTTGCTTGTGAGCCTTTCTCCACTTTCTTTCAAAGAAAAAGGGGAAAAAAATAGTATTGTGGCATATATGTGCAAATGCAAGATCCCCCCCAAAATTCATATTAGGTCTCATTTAGTTAGGCTTAAAAGGCACGAAAAGTCATAAATATTTGTTGCCTCCATAACCCAAAATTTAAAAACCCTAATGCTAACATAAATAATTGCTAAATCTAATCCACATTGCTTAAGTGCATAATTAAAACAAGTAAATCAAACTGTTTTATGTAGGTTGTATTGTTTGATTTAGGCCCCCCATGTGTACAAATGCATTAAATATGTTGGCTTTGCAATACCCCCCCCCCATCATCGACACTTTCGGCATAGAACTTGCAATACTTTAATTGGGGGGTTTCACATACTTTAAATTTTCAAAAGGTTCTACAATACCCTCAATACACATAAAAACTGCATGTTTGCAACCAATGTCTATTTTTAATACCCTTACATAGGGAAGACAATTACTTTAATCTTGCCCTTATTAAT
Source organism: Sphagnum tenellum (assembly GCA_963921925.1). Classification (NCBI taxonomy): domain Eukaryota; kingdom Viridiplantae; phylum Streptophyta; class Sphagnopsida; order Sphagnales; family Sphagnaceae; genus Sphagnum; species Sphagnum tenellum. Next base: position 9,848,534 of record OY998148.1, read on the forward strand.
TTTGCTCAATGAACAAGACCAAGTTCCATGCAATACTTTCATTTTATCCTTTCTTGATTGTTTTCAATTGTTCCGGGGTCTATTGGAGTGCCCACCAAGTAGGTAGGTGTAGCCATGTAAGTGCGGTTTGGTACCTACTCAAAGTGTTTGAAGGTAGAAAAATAGAGGGGGGGTGGGAAGGTGGGTGGGGATGATAGTAACACATTTTTAATTTATAGGTGAGTAGGTAGATGGGGAAGAGTTTACTTTCAGCTTAAATATATAGGTGAGTAGGTTAGTGGGGGACAATGGGGGTAGTAGGTAGGTGGGTGGGTGGGAAAAGTTTCAAAAGTAAATAAATAAATATTTCTAAAAAAATGGGGGGTGGGGGTGGGTTCCATAACATATCTTTTGGAATTTGGAAGGGTATTACATAGCCATAACAAAACCTAAAAGGCAAGCATTATTTGCATCATTTTGCAATGATATTATAAACCATAAAAGAAAAATTGTTTTAAAAAATACTTGGAAGGGTATTGCATAGCCATAGCAAAACTTAAAGTCCCAAGCAAAACCCTTTTTGGTTTGTCACTCAAGAAAAATGTTTCCTGCAGAAGATTTTTTTTTGCAATTCCATTATTGTTTGCAACTAGGATGTAAATATGAATCTTTTGAAGAAAGAGGCTAAACAACAACAATGTTCAAAAAACACCTTGACACTTTTCATACTAGTAGTGGCACATTGACCTTTTGAAACTCTTTTAGTTAGACTCTCTTGCATGTCTAGATTTGCAAAAACATTTGTAAAAATGAAAAGTAAATTGAGTGAATTTGGAATGGGCTGCTTTAAATGTAGGTAATGAATGAAACCCTAAAGCCATCAAGTTTCATGTAATGGCTCCCAATAAAAGCCAATGACGACATAAACATCAATAGTGTTTTTTTTTTTGTCCTTTGACATGTTCTTTGTCATTCTGTGTCCAAAAATTACTTTCATATCTGACACAGATTAGCAAGTATCGTCATGTGTATATAACATGTCATGAAGTTGTTGAATTTCAATGACATGATTTAGGGTGAAGAAGGGGTGGAAAGTGTTTATGGATTTGCATGGACATCATGATCTAGCATTTTTCAAAGACCCATTGGAGTTTCAACCCTCTTAGTTTGAGGTGAGTGGTGTCCAAGCCTAAAGAAAACATTGTGGGTCATAAGAAAGAAAAAGCCTATCTCTAGATTGGCTTGTGGAACATTCCCACTTTTGATTAATATATGTTCAAATTGTCCAACTTTTCTTTCTGTCTACAAAAAATGTTTCAACATATGTGAAGTAGATGTGTTGGGTTTAGGTTTTAGGGTTAGCTCTAGATTAGGTGGCTGCATCTCGTGATTTTACATTGATTTAGGTTTTTTTTGTTGTTATAATGATTCTACAAAAGCTTATATAGATGTTATCTTTTGTAACATTTAGTGTTAGGCCCTAGTTATGCTTGGGCATGAACTTGGACGAGCTAAAGATTTTTCTTTTTGTCCATTTTTTGGTGACCAAATATAGGTAACACTTCACTTTCTCAATTACTATTGCATAGACTATAAAATATTTGCATCATGTGCCAGGTTTGAAGAATTCCATGCAAATTCCACTTTTGGAGATTTTTCACGATAATATTTTAGGCGTTTCTATGTGCTTCAATGTTGATAATCAATCCCTAATACTCATGGAAACAAGTTTAAAGACAAAACTAAAAAGGTGTGATCTGACTTCACTCTTTTTCATTAAGGGAACTAGAATAACAATTGTTTTTCAAAACTAATTTTGGTTTGCCACCAATTTGTTGTAGGTGGGAAAATGTAAACAAGGACTTCTTAAAAAATGGTTACTAGATCCATGTGACACCCGTTACTTGGTGAAAAGAAAAACCGTGTTCATTATTACCACCTCTCCGACAGACATCCTAATGTTGTAATTCTTACTATATCCACAGTAAAACATTGATGACATTGGTAGCATAAGACATTTCAATTTAGTTTCATAACATTTTAAGTTGGGTTTGAATGGCATTTGTATTGTAATTCACAGATTTGGTTGCAACCATCTAGTTTGAAATATTTTTTCAATTGATGTGTTTATGCAACCATGGGGTTTGGCTCTTGGGTAATTCTTCATCATCTTCATCTTCGTTAGAACTAATCAACACCATGGAATCATCATTTTGATAAAAAGTGTTCTTCATTCATACTTGCTAATTTTACCACCTTGTCATCATCATCAACATCATCTTCATCATCTTCATCCGTTTCCTCATCATCCTTTTCCTCGTAGTCTTCATCATCTACAATATCTTCCTCATTAGTGTCATTCTCAAAATCATCTTCATCAACCTTGTCATTAGCATTCAACATTGCTTCTATTGTCCCAAGAACTTTTTCAATGATATTAAATGGTGAGGTGATTGTGAAGAGGAGCTTGTTGTCAATCTTGAGCTCATTATCAACTGCAAATGTAGTCCATCTAGTTGTAAAGTAGCCCCTAGAATTTTGAAGATGGGCACGTCACGCATATTTTATCGGCCACTTGGACCTATCATACTCACACTTTCTTGAAGAAAACTTCCATGTTGTTGCATGAAACAACGTGGAATCTCTTGCAAACTAGGCAATATGCTTATCAACATTAAGGTGAGTAACAATCATCTTTTTTACTGTTTTGGAGCTCCTCATGTAAGTTCAAACATGCTTAACATTTGTAAACGCAATTGTCTAATATGTTATTTCATTAATGTTTTTGGTTTGTCATCATCAACATGTCCAAAGATTGTTCGCTAGATATGATGAATTCCTTGCAAAAAAAAATATACTGTAAGGAACCAAGTATATGAAGAAAGTTGGAAACATAAAACATGAATTGAAACAATTTCTTGTCATCTATTAGGACCTAAAGGTCCTACTATTGATCTCATCAACATTGCAACTTTGTGTTCATGCTTGTTGAGCATGAGGGTGATCAAAGGCTAGAGACGATGTTGTTTTCTTCTTTAGAGTTGCATATGGTTGTTTATGTTTTTGGCCCCAAACTTTGTCTTCCTTTTTTATTCCTTTGGTTCCATCAAAGACATACAAGTGAAATTTTGAATGTGACCTAAAGGAAATGATGATATGGTCACCTCTTTCTAATCCAATAACATGAACAACATCTTGCCAACCTTGCTAAAAAAAACTTTATAACAAGTAGTTTTTTCTATAACCTTTAGATGAACCAACAATGGTTGACCCCTTGGTAGCCTAAGGTGAATGTTTTCTCCAAACCTATGTCCATATTATTGTAAAAAGATTGCAAGGATTTATTCTGGGGATCCAACAACATCATGGTGGATTGATTCATTTGAAAACTAACCCAAGGGACAAAATTGAATGCTCACGATTTGCAAGGAAAATAATGTATAGTAATTTTGAAAGAGAAAAGAACTAACAACCTTGGAGCACTACCTTAATGCACCATCCATCCATGTTGGGGCCAAGAGTGGGGTCGAAAATTTGTGGAGGGGTCAAAGGGTCAAATGGTATTTGAGTCTTGTCGCACTCTCGAGACCTTTGACTCTCTCTTGGACTTTTGCCCCCACTTTCGAGACCCTCGACTCCCATGGTGTGATAATGTTTTGATTTGAGTCAATTGATTAGGCGAATGATTTTGAATGGTTTTAAGATTTGCTTGTTATTTCATTTGTAATCTTGGGACCCTTGACTTTCACTCACACTCTCGGGACCCTTAGCACCCACACGGATTATCACTTACACTTCTGAGACATTCGATTCCTACCCCAACTCAATGCGCCATTTTATTAAGCAATGTGGATGGTGGCGTAATTAAGAAAAATAAGTTTTTTTCTATTATAATTTTTTTCCTAAAATTGAATGTGTTTTCTTTAAAAGTTCAATATGAATTATAAATCTCAATAATGTTTTTTTAATGATTTGTTAGTTATTTTTCATGAGCATGAAGTAGAGGACCTATTATTGATTCTAGATAATGTTTTTATTTATTGATTTAAATTGGCACATTGGACATTTGTTAAGATGAACATTCTCAAAGGCGTGGATGCAGGCATAAACATAACACAAATTACCAATTGCAATAGAAACTCATAACCAAGGTTGTCATATCAACCCTTGTGCTACTAGGCGGATTTCCACATGTAATTCTAGAACCTTTCAACTCCTACACAGATTTCAGCTTACAATTTTAGGGCCTTTTGACCCTTGGGCGATTTCTTGTCCCCACTCCCAAGATCATGGACTCTCACATGGACTTTCGCTTGCAATTCCACAACCCTTTGACCCCCCGTGGACTTTCACCCCCACTTTCGAGACCTTTAAACTGTCACCCCCATGCCTTGGACCATGGATCTCTATGTGGAATTTGGCCCTCACTCTTGGGAGCCTAGATTCCTGCATGGACTCTTGCTTGTAATTCCATGACCTTTTGACCCTTGTGCGGACTCTAGCCCCCACTCGTAGGACCTTGGGTTCCCATGCAAACTCTCATTTGCAATTTTGGGACCCTTTGACCCCTTCATGGACTCCCATCCACACTCTTGAAACCTTGGATTTTTGTGTGTATTCTTGCTTACACTTTTGAGATCCTTTGACTCTTGCACCCATGTGCGAGACCGTTGACTCCTGCGCAAACTCTCGCTTGCACTTGCGAGACCCTTTGACTTTCATGTGGACTTTTGCTTGAAATCTTGCCCCCACACTTGGGACCTTAAACCCTCATGTGAACTTTCACCCCCACCCTCGGGACCTTGGACTCCCACGTAGATTCCTACTTGCACTTTCAAGACTTTTAAATTCTCGTGTAGACTTTCACCCCACTTTCAAGACCTTCAACTCCCGCAATGTGATAATATCTTGATTTTGAGACAATTGATTAGGTAAATGATTTTGAAAGCTTTGAAATTTGCCTATCGTTTCATTTTACATGTTTAAATTTTTAGTTTTCATGAGGTCATTGCATATCAATAGGTACTCAAGGAAACCCACAACAAAGTTTTTTTTTTTTCAATTACAAAATCTAACCCAAATTTGGGTTTTCCAAAACTCTTTAAATTGGTATTGCACATTCAATGTTACACACACTAACCATGGCATTGCCAATGCCTTTAATGGGTTGATGATTTATAATAAAATTCATATAACGCAACAACCACCTTTGATGTATGGGATGCATGAAAATGGAGACAACTATGACTAAGAACTTTATTCAAGTTTAACTTTCTCTAAGTTCATAATATCTTAGTTTATAATTATCATAAATGCAAGGATTTAAATAGTGGATCCTAGGTAAAATCATGTTGCATCCATTACAAGATGATTACATACCATAGCCCCACTAACAAGTTCAGTTGCTACTTTCAAAACATTTATAACACAAATTCTAAACAACCACAATTGGAAGAGATTTCATGATTCTAGAAGTCTCAAATGAAGAATGCACATTTGAAGAAGACCCCACCTTTGCCCCACCTTCCTCCTCCATCAAATTTTTAATTAAAAATTCTACCAAGTTAAAATAATTATGTAAGCATTATATCTTTTGAAATGCAAGAATATATATTTTTTCACACATTATTAAACTAAGTATATCATCATTTAGTTATTATAAAATTAAAATTTACATATAACTATTTTACAAGGACTAAACTTACATACTATTAATAACTTATATTTCAAACTTCAATTAAACTATCTCAATTTACATGTAGTATACTCAATTACATACATTGATAAAATATACAACATTCATAACTTATTGTTTGGAATTTTTAATTCTCATCAAAAATAAAATCTACAAAAAAATTGCACTATACATAACCATGGGTATATATATATATAATTTAAATTTAATATACATTTAAATCAATTCTTATCCTACTTTGAATAAATATGAAAAAATCATATATGTTAAAAAAATCAATATAATTCCATAATATCATTAATTATATACAATGTATTAATCGATATGTTATAAATAAAATATATTTAGACCAATATTTAAGCTAATATTATACATCATTAACAATAAAATAAAATGGACTTGTGTTATATATTTATAACATATAAAATATTACCAATATATCATATAATTATTTTAGGTTATAAATTATCTATTATATGTCAAAAAATTCTAAAATAAAATTTCAATCATACATAGGATTAATATATGGAAGAAACCATTAAAAGAAATAGAAAATCATGTGCGTTAATTAATTTTTTTAAAAATGAATTAAAATATAATTAAAATCTTAATAAATTAATAATTTATGTTTTTATTTTTTGAAATGGATTTACAGCTTTAAGAGGGAAAAACATAAGTATGTACACCATTGAAAAAAATCTTAAGGATGAATTTTTAATTTCTTGATTTTGACAAAGTTTGAAGTTTAACATTAATGAATACATTTCACATTAAACCTTAAACCCTTGTACCATCAATGTGATCAATTTTCTATTAAATTCATTTATATATATGTTAAATCATATTGTAAGGTGAATAAATAATTTTGAAAACATGAATTTCATGATATGTTGGTGGGGAATCAAATATTTAAAAAATATTCTTATGTTTCATGGTGAATGTAAATATCCCCTGATGATGCATGCATTACATTTAAATTCCATAACTTTGTTCAAGTGATTTTTATCATCATGTGAATTTTTTTTGTAATACTTTCATTTACTTGAATCAATATGTAAGGCATGTTATATTAAGCATGTAATAAGTATTTTAAGAAAAGCCTTTTGCTTCATGGTTTAAGATATTATTGCAATATGATGTAAATATTACTTTTCTTTTAGGTTTTGGTATGGCTATGCAATGCCCTTGCAAGTTTCAAAAGATATGTTATAAAACCCAAAAGATATCCGTGATACCTTAAAAAAGGTAATGCATGTGCATTGAGTATTCCTATGCATGAACAATACCCCTTTGGTAGTCTAGACCAAAATAATTTTGCCCATGTTGGTAGAGTTATGCATTACCCCTCTAAGTTTGAAAAAATATGTTATGAACTTAATGTATTATAGGATAACATATAAGGGGTATAACAAATGTATTATGTAGTTTTGAACATGAACAATACCCCTCCGATAGTGTAAACCCATGGTGTTTAATTATTGAATACTTTAATGATAGTATTGGTTTCCTTGTACGACTATGCAATACCCTTGCAAGTTTCAAAAAATATATTTTAGAACCCAATGTATTTATGGGATACCTTACAAGGGGGTAATGCATGTGCATTGAATATTCCTTACCATAAGTAATACCCCTTTGATAGTCTAGACTAAAATAATTCAGCCCATGGTGTTTACTAAATACTCCAAGTAAGGTATTGCTTTGCTTATAGGTTTTAGTAGGGCTATGCAATACCCTTCCACGATTTATGGAGCCCAATGTGTTTATGGGACAACTTCTGAGGGGTATTGCAATACCCTTCCAGGATTTATGGAGCCCAATGTATTTATGGGACAACTTCTCAGGGGTATTGCAAGTGTATTATGTAGTTTTGAAACAATAGCCCTCCAATAATATAAACCCATGGTGTTTAATTAGAAAATACCTTAATAAAGGTATTGATTTCCTTGTAGGTTTTGGTAAGGTTACACAATGCCTCTCCACGTGTTAAAAGATATGTTATGGAGCTTAATGTATTTCTAAGACTTGGAAAGGGGCAACGCATGTTCATTTGAGTCTTTTTGGGCATGAACAATACCCTTCTAATATCTTAAACCAAAATAATTCAGCCCATGGTGTTTAAATGTAGCCCAATGAGGGTATTGCATTCTTTCTAGGTTTTGGTAAGGGTATGCAATATTCCTCCAAGTTTCAAAAGATATGTTATGGAACTCAATGTATTTATGGGATACCATGCAAATGGTATTGTAGGCATATTGAGTAGTTTTAGCATGAGCAATACCCCCCTAAAAGCAACGTAGACCCTTGGTGTTTAATTACAAAATGAAGTTATTGGTTTCCTTGTAGGTTTTGATGGGGTTACACAATACCCTGCCATGTGTTAAAATATTAATTATGGAGCTTAATGTATTTTTTGGATACTTCGAAAAGGGTATTGCATGTGTATTGGATAGTTTTGGGCATGAACAATACCTGTTTGATAGTTTAGACCAAAATAATTAAGCCCATGGTGTTTATATTGTAGTGCATTGAGGGTATTGAAATTTTTTAAGGTTTTGGTAGGGTTATGCATTACCCTTTCACATGTCAAAAGATATGTTATGGAACCCAATGTATTTTTGGGATACCTTGAGAGGGGTATTATAGTGTGGCCTAATGAGGGTATTATAGTTTAGCCCAATGAGGGTATTGCATTTTTTAAAGGTTTTTTTAGGGCTATGCAATACCCATCAAATTGTTGAAAGATATGATATGGAGCCCAAACTACTTTAGGGATACCTAGAATGGGGTATTGCATGTTCATTGAGTATTTTGCTTTATGAACTTAAGTACAACATGCATTAAATGCATTAAAATTGAACTTGAGTTTTGTATCACTTTGATTGTCCACTTGGTTTGCAATACCCCTTTAGAAAACATTTTTCGAACAAAACTTGCAATACCCTTCTATACGAGGTGTTAAATATTTTAATTGTCCCCTTATTTATTTGTTTGAATGAACAAGAACAAGCTCCATGCAATACCATCATTTTCTTCTTTCCTCATCATTGTTGACCATTAGGGGGTCTATTGCAGTGGCAACCATGTAGGTAGGTGTAGCCATGTAGGTGGGGTTTGGTAGGTAGGTACTTAAAGCATTGGTAGGTAGGATGATGGAAGGGCAGGTAGGTGGGTGGGGGATAGTGGGGGGTAGTAGGTGTGTGAAAAAAAAAAAAAAACCGGGTGGGGGCCGGGGAGAAAATAAAGTTCCAAAAAAAACTGAGATCAGGGCTGATCAGGGCAAACAAAAAAAAAGTGAAACCGGGATGGCACAGGGATAGAAAAGAGAATCGTATCAGTGCACCATCCATCCACGTTGGCGCACTGGTGGGTGCTGCTTCACTCTGGCCAAAGGGAGAGAGTACTAAGTAGTAATAATAGGCTAGGCTTGGCTACTAGATAGATATATGGGTGCAAAAAGAGATTCAATTAGGGTTGTTTCATTAGTACCGTTTGTAATGAACTATAATAATGAATAGTTTTGTACATATGTACAATCAATCTAGATCCTCAGCTACTAGATTTGTGGAAGTTACCGCTGAAACAATAGATAAACATTAATAGCATACCCCAAAAACAATCAACTAACACTACAAAATGGGGAATCATGAGCAAACAAACCCTAGGCCAAAAACATAGGAAGGAGAGAGATAGATAGTCTAGTGCCCCCTTCCAACCCATCCCACCCCACCCCACCAAAAGCTTATATCTCAATGCCCACCCCAACATCATCAGGTCTATTGCAAAGGCATCATCTCCAAATCTTATTAGCATGTTCATAGATTTACTTGATACCCTCCCTCCTTGGCCCCCCCATATCTATGTACCAATATGTAATATTTATGTACACATGTGTATGTGATATGTATTGTGTGCATGTTTATTATTAAGCTAAATAATTTGTTAATTTATTTGAAATAAATGAAATAATACTTATAATAACTAGGAAATAAGATGGTTAAATAAAAAAATATCTTTTGAAAAATTTGAACTCTTCCACTACCTAATGCATAGTGGTATTTGTTCCTTATTTGGCAGAAAATAATTAGTCCTTATTTACCCATGAAATTTCTTTCTTTTATTTTGAGAGTGAAGATTGGGCCAACAACACGAGTGACCAGTAACCACCTATGTATGGTTGGTTCATTTTTTACAAAATAAATAAATTTGTTTGTTTGGGGGGCGGGGGGGGGGGGGAGGAGGGTGCTTTTCATTTTTTCCACTTTTCCCTTACGGGCAGGAACCGTTGCTCCGATGACGCAAAACGTTGCAGAGACCCCGACAGGACCACGTGGGTCGAGCCACTGACCGTTGGGTAATATAGGAAGCCCACGTGCGCCCTCTATGCTAGGGGGGAACTACGTATTAGTAGTAGTAGTAGTAGCCCGGAACCTATTGAGTACTGGATGGTAGACCAGACCGGATGGGACCCAACCAGACCGGACCGGACGGGGAGGTGGGTGCAAAGGGAGAGGGGACTGAATTGCCGTCGTCTGAGCGACGCTCGAGAATGTCTCTCCCTGGATAGCAACTCTCCTAACTGGGGCTGTGGAGACGCGCAAGAGGAGGGAAGAAGATCTTGGGTATTGTACTGCGCGATCGATCGAGGGAGGGAGGGAGCGAGCGAGCGCGCACGTCTGACGAGGTGATGGTATTATGAGGAGCGGGACGCCACATTAATGGAGCTGCATGATGTGGAGTCTGGCGCCAACTCCACTGACAGATGAAGAAGGGTCCAGTGCAAATGTCAGAAAGGAAGAAGGGGAAGGATTTAAGCGGAAGCCGGTCACGGAACGGGGGCGGAGAAGCCGCCGACTACTGTCAGGACTGACTAATGATGCTGCAACTCATTATCATTATCATCATCATCATCAATAGCTTGTTGCTGTTAGTTATTGCCTTCTTCTCTCTCTCTCTCTAGATAGCTAGCTTAGCTTAGCTTAGCTCCGCTCCTGCTGATCATCATCATAATCATCATCGCCGCTTCACCTCTGACGGGTAGGTCGCTCCTAATAAGTCCTCCTCGCGCACAGTATCACATTCTCTCTAGGCTAGTAGTCCTTTTTTTTTTTCTTCCTCCCATCTTCCTTCCTTTCCTTCCTTCCTTGTTTCTGGGCGCACCCCCATGCACATACTATTTCCGGACACTACCTGCACTTCCTTACAACTTTTCCTACCAGCTCGCCGTCCTTACTAAAATAAATGTGCAACAAAGTTGCACTTGTAAGGACCTTGAACTCCGACACCGAATCTGGGGACAATCCCGCACAACCCTCTTCCTCCTCCTCACCCCCCTCCCCCGCCTTCCCACCTTCTTTCTCTTTGTCTCCTCTTTACACTATTTCAATCAAGTTCTACGGTGGTGGTCCAGCAGTGTTGAATTGTCTGTACATAACAAGTCTTATGGTCTGGCGGCATATTGAATTTTCTCTACATAAATTTTCACAACTCCGATGGTCAGATGGTGTCAAATTGTTGTTATATAATTTTGACAAGTAGTCATACTATGGTCCCTTTTCCGACAACTCCTATGGTCAGATGGTGTTGAATTGTTGCTATATAATTTTGACAAGTAGTCCTACTATTGTCCGGTGGTGGTGATGTTGAATTGTCTCTAACCTAATTTCGACGAGTTCTATTGTGGTCCAGCAGCATCAAAATTGTCTCTATTTAATTTCAACAAGTTCTACATGGGTGTTGTGCATGTCAAATTGTCTCATTAAACCCTAATTTTTTCAACAAGTTCCAAATGAAATTGTGTTTTACATAACCTAATTTCAACAAGTTTGTATGGTTTGGCTCCAAATGAATTGTCTTTACATAATTTCAACAAGTTGCGTGCATGTTTCATATGGTGCATCTGTCCCATTATGACATCTCTAGAAGGCTCTTCAAAGAATGTGGAAAATTTCTTTTTCTTCGCAATGATTTTTTTTCATTTGTGCCAAAAAAAGAAAAAGAAAAAGAAAAAGAAACAAACAAACGGTGTGGAAAAAAAAAAAGGGTTCATGGGATTTTCACACATACCATAATAGCTAACCATTTGTTGCTAGTGGCTAACTTTTTGCTCCTTGCACTAATTAATTGTAAGCCACCCGCTTTTCATGTGAAATAGGTATATACTAGTTAAGAAGGTGTCGCTTGGATGTCCTATGTTGTTGGGTAACAATTTGTTACCCATGGTTAACTTTTGTTCATTGGACTAATTAATTGTAAGTGACCCCCCTTTTAATTGTGAATAGGTAAATAGTAATAAAAAGGTGCAGGTTGGGTGTGGTACAATATATGACAATTTTTGGCCAATGGATAAAATTTCTGTTTGGACTAACTAAACGGCCATTTAGATGAAGAGAAAGTAATAAAAAAAAGGATCAGTCATTGAGATTCCCGTGTAAGGTAACAATTTGTTGCTTATGGTTTAACTTTGCTCCTTGGATAATATCAATGTACTATTCACTTATGTGAAGAGGAGTAAGAATATGCCCCAGTGTAGTTTCCTATCTAAGGTGACAATTTTGTTGTTATTACTTTGTGTAGTTTGTTGTGAAGCTTTTGTCCTTTGACTAGGTAGTAAGCCAGTGGCCACTACTGGCTATGGCTTTTTCCAGTGTTGGGAAAGGTATTTGATTTTTTAATAGCTGCCAGTTTCAGGTATTTGATAAAAAAACACTTGAAGCAAAACATTCTCACTTCCACCACATATTTGACCAAAAAAATAATCAGATCGTGTATATAACCGCTGGTTCCAGTTACTTTGAAACCCTCAAAGAACCACTGGGGTTCATGAAAGAACCAGTAAAGAACCAAGGGTGTATGTATCGGAACAGAGCACTTGATTTTTTGACAACCACAATTATAGATCAGAACCATAGTTATCAACCTTAAGAACTACCCTTTATACCCAGAAAGGGTTTGATGCAATTTCTAATAACAACTCAACATGTTTTTTTAATTGTGAGATAAAAGTTTGTACTAAACCTGTTATGACTGAGTTGTGAGTTTGACTATTATGTATACCCTTGTTTATTTTATTTATTTGAAACAAATGGTCAAGATCCATTGCAGAAAAGGAGCTTGAAGAGAGAGAGAGACTGGAACACTCACCCCAGCCAAAATTATCACATATGGGCAGTTGGTAACACCATAATTTTTCACCCATCCACGGCACAAATAGTGTAGTGAGGACACCACACTTGTCAACCCTCTCCATAAGTTTGAGTTCCTTTTTGTATAGGGGTTTGTCAATCGACTAAATAATAAACTTCCACTCTAACCTGCCATATTTTAGAAGGCCTTTCACAAGACCCTTGCAAGGGAGAGTTACACCATCTATTGTCATTAACAATAAGATCATTTCTCTCTATCCAAATCAACCATAATATTATGCCTCAAAACAAAGATTAAACATAATTAAACCTTTTTAAGTTGTTAGGCAATCTCTTGTTGGACAAAAAATGTTCAAAGTTGGGAGTTTTCCATGTATAGATTCTGTGGGAGGATGTTTTTAGTCAATACAACAAAACAAACACCATCTCCCAAGCTATCCTAGCTCTAGCGATAATGTGTGAATATCTCAAGGATAGTAGCATCACCAGAAGGACAATATGTTTGAATATTTTGATTGATATTCTTCTTCCGACTACTTACCCCAAGTGCTTGATGCCACAAAACTAAGAGGAACCCAACCTTTTTCTTGACGTGCCACAAGGACAATTTGTCTAAATATTTTGATTAATTTTCACCTTCCAACTATTTACCACAATGCTTGATGCCACAAAGCCCAAAAGAACCTAGCCTCTTTATTGGCTTTGCATTTTCACTCAGATGTCTTTCCATTTAAGTTGGAAATTGGATGGAAGTTAGGTGGAAGTTCCTACTTCCACAGCTCATGTATATTATGAATGAGCTTATTCATTGTCTTGAACATTGTCCTAGCAGGTTTTGTTGTGTAGCTCATTCATCTCTCCTTTTTCATTCCATTTCCATAGCCAAAGTTTGAACTGAAAGTCCTCGAGGATTTCAAGTACTTCTATAGAACAACATGACTTTCTAACCTCTTGACCTCAACCTGCCACAAGCCCTAACCTGTCTCAAGGTCCCAATGAACTTGATTTAGCCTCATGGGATGCAGTAGCCTTGATTGCATTTCAATAGAAAAAGCTTGGAAACATCTAGATAAAGTTACACCCCTATGCAACTTTGAGCGTATGCTCGACTTGAAATTACTTGTAATATAAAAAACCACAATTGGATCCTTTGCTAAGTTTGGAAATACACCTACCCACTCCCCACCCTTTGTCTCTTGAGTAAGGTTCACCAACTCCTCCTTCTAGACAACAAGGAGGCTTTCAATTACTCTCTCCCAAATGCTTTGCTCCTGTTCAACATGTTAACCTCATATTTTGACCTCACACTAGGTAAATAACTAGTTATGTAAGAGCATTCTCACCCACACCTAGGTTTTGAACATCCTACAATAAATCTCACATTCAAAATGGTTGGCTTATTGTTTTCCTCCCTCGCTTATAAGCATAAAACTTGAACCCTACAAGGTAGGAAACTACTAATAACAAATCGCTCGGACATAGCAATCAATCTAGCCAATCAACAGGAACATTGTCTTCTGCCTTTTGCATGCCACAACATCATGTGCACAAATGCTAAGCCAAAATCATTTTACAAATTCCACGTGAGCATAATATTTACCATTTTTCATCCAAAACCTGCTACACAGTGCCCAGGTGGGGATGCTTGGTTAAGCATGGGCAATATTTATCTGGCACCACGGAGTTAGTTTCACACTTTTCAACTTTATTTACTTCATCCAAAATACCCTAGAGAGGTCAATTTTGATCATTGGTCATGCTCTTAGGCAAGGCACTTGGTGGTTACTAGGTAGCTAGGTAGGTACATTTGAATGGTTAGCACATAGCCAGCCAGCTATGGTGGTTAGCTGGGGGAGACAGGAAATACAACAGAAAAGTGTTGCCTGTCCACATACCATTCATCCTGCATTGTGCATTTGGTGGGTGCTGCTTCAATCTGGCCCCAATGGGCTCTCACTTTACTCCTTGGACTAAGTGTAGCACAACTTGTTGTCGTTGCCCACTTTTTGTCCAGAGTCTGAGAGAGTTTGTGTTTTGTCAGTTTATTTGGTTGGAGTGTATGTAGACTTGTGTGTTTGGGTTGGTTGGTTTGTTTGTAGAATGCCCATGTGCAGCAAGCCAAAATTAATTTAAAAAAAAAATAAAAAATAAAAAATAAAATTAATATATAATAAGTAAATAATCTAAAAAACTCTCCATGTATGCAATGTCTTAACAAAATCACACATCTCTAGAGATCCGATGGTCAGATCTCAACACAGCTCTGGTTGTGGATCAAGATTGACTACCAAAATCTAATATCATATGGTCTAGTAAGCAATCCGTTTAGAGTGATATTCATTTGTGATGATTTTTTTCTTTGAGGTTTTACTAAATGCCTTCAAAGGACCAAAAAGCTTGCCATGGTGTGTCGTCACAAAAAAATATTGTGCAATGGCTACAAATCCAACGGTCAGATCTCCATGCAGACTGAACCAAAAGCTTGGGTATAGTTGTGATAAGTTGATCTGACGGTCCACACATAATCTACAAAATTGGTTTAGTACACTTGATCTTAGCCAAAAGGCCGAGAAAGGTTTGGATGTACTTATTGTCAAAATATTGGTGGGTTACTTGAGGAGAAACAAAGGGAGAGAGGAGTGAGGGGGGTCAAAAGGCCACTTACGGAGCTTTAATTTAATTGGCCACTTTTTTGGGGGGGGGAAACTCATATCTCCACTTAATATTTGGTTTGTGTTGAAAATGTTAACCAGAACCATGGAAAAATGGGGGAAAAATATTTATTTAGTCTAGTGTAAAGAAAAATAAAAACTAGAAAAAAAAAAGAGGAACTTGGAAGGAGGTGAGGACAACATGTCCACCAAGTCCTATTCCAAAGTGTAACTGTTATTTTCCACATCAAATGTATGTGATGTAATTGTGTTGTATTTTTATTTCTTAATCATGAGTAGCATTCTTTAACTAGTGGCACCCACAGACCACCGCCTATCCCACTTGCAAAAAACCAGTGTGGGACCAATCTTTGAATTGTTTTTAAACAACTACCAGTTCAAGGTATTTGGGGGAGTGAAAAAGAAAATCAATAATAATAATTAAAAATTAATTAAAAATATGAATTAAAAACCACCCAATTCTGGGTATTTGAGGGAAAAAAATCAGAATAAAATAATTTCCAGTTCTGAGTATTTCAAAACCCTCAAAGAACCTCCAAGTTTAGTGCAAGAACCAGCAAAGAATCGGCAATTTTTCTAGGTGGTTGTTATCTGACTTATAAAAGAACTGAGAACCATGGTTAAATTATTATATCAATAATAATAATAATAATAACTGAGTATTTGATATTCTGATAATTATAGATCATATTCAGGTATTTGATTTTTTGAGAACCATGATTATCAACCCTAAGAACCACCTTGATATCTTGGGGGTGGGTAGGGTTTAGGGTAGAAATAAAATAAAATTAGAAGTAGTTAGAGGAAGATCCCAATACTGGTCATCTGTAGGACAAAAGCCCTAAGGTGGGTATCATTCTCAAAATAGGGGGCCTAGGAGGAGGCAATAGCTGAGTCCCAACCAACATTTTGGGAATGTCCCTGTGTGGATTCAAGACTAATCCAACTGGTTACTAGACATTTTAGGGTTTAGGCTTTTGGCTTTTTGACTTGCCATTCATGAAAAATGATTATAATGATGGTCTGATGTTGTGTGAGGTGTTTTAAACATGTTGCAAGCATGTTTGTGTGTGTGTGTGTGTGTGTGTGTGTGTGTGTTTTCTTCTTCTTATGGTTTGTTGTTTGTTGTTAGAAATCAAGTGATGATGTTGGTGTCAAGGATATAAATGGAAGAGATAAATGGTGTTGAGGGATCGCAAAGTTGAAGAGGGGACTTTTGCAAGTGTCAAGATATAAGTGTTTGTGTGTTTTTTTTTGGTGAATGATTTATGTCTCATGGTTTGCATAAGTTCCTTACTATATTGTACAAGGGATTTTCAAGGAGATAAGGTGCCCTCCAAATACACCAAGGAATTTCTTGGATTGTTTTATGACATTTGGATGTCTTTAATATTATTTAGCATGATTTTTAAAAAAATTGCATTTACGTGTAAGGGAATGGTATATATGGCATTTATTGTTTTCATACAAGGTTTGACACAATGTTTTATTAAAAAAATTGATTTCACATGTGGTAAAATTTTGTTGAAAATCCGAAGGTTTTCTCTAAAAGAAACACAAAATGGTGAAAATTCACCCACAAAAGGTCCCCAATAGGTTTTTGAAATATTGATCAATCAACTAGCAATTTAATTATATATATATATATATATATATATATATATATATATATATGTTGGTATACATTTAATTTGATAGATTTAATGTCTAGAGAGTCAAACAAGGGAATTAATTTTCATAAAATAAAAAATAAAGCATTCTTGGGAGATCCCTCAAAAGTACACAGAGAAATAAAAAAGATAGTCATTTACTTTACACCACTGGCAAGTGGGGCACCAAGCCACTGAACCCAAAAGGGGGTAGGCAAGTGAGAAATTACCTGAATAACTGAGCTTAATTACTTGCTTAGATGATCTGCACCCATAGTTATATAGATAACATATATGATTTACACAATATTTTGGATGAAGTAAACCTTTTAAATGTGGTCAAGTCGAGTTTAAAATTTTAAAAAAATAAATTTAAGGTGATTTTTCACCACTTTTTTTCCACCCAAAAGAAAAGGCAGATAAAATATTACAAAGGATTTTTGGGATAAAAAATGGCTCAAATTTGCCATATTTGGAGGAAAAGCAAATGAAATTGTCATATTTGGACAATAAGTTTCAGTATGTTAGACCAAAAACTTATGGGCAAGAAACCCTAAACCCTATGCACATGATACAATCATGTTAAAAAATGTCAGTAGATGAAAATCAATACTTTGGATTGGCTGGTCATAGCAATTCCTCTCATATTATGGTATCCAATTTTCCATGTGCTATGGTTGTGCACTAGAGATGGGGAAATAATTTTATCACTCTATGTTGGATGTGGTAAACATTTGTATAAGCCCAAATAGGGGATTAGGGGATGGGGGGGAGGGGGTGTGGATGAAGATTCTCTTACTCTAATACCCATCAACTTGACCACCCAAACTTAGGAGTCAATGGGACACTCCTGCAAGCAAAGCAAAGCAAAGCAAAGCAAGGTGTCCTTTGTTTTTGGCGCTCCTCATCATCATCTTAGCTTATTTTAATTCAATTCTCAGGCCATTCAGGGATATGTGACATTCCTTTTCTAAAATTGGTCCACACATGAGTGGCAATAACAGGCAAACCCAGGCTTTGTAGCTAGCTAGCTAGCTACCTAATCCTCACCTCACCCTAAGGGGATTAATACACTACTACTATTATGCACACAGCATCATGACATCACTGCAATCAATAACAAGTCTAATGCCACACACCCACACACAAGCAAACAATAGTAGTAGAGACTAGCCTACTAGAGCCATCAAAAAAACTAAATAATAATAGTAGCCTAGTAGTTTCTAGTCTCTACTACTCTGACAAGAAGAATTATAGGCAATGGTCTTCTCTCTTTCTGTGACAAGAAGAATAGGCAGCAGGACCTGGCTGCAGGAGGCTAGGTTGTGGGGACACCCACTACTGTCACCACCCACATGACACCACCACATTGACCGATTTCAGCAGCTATCAAAGACTTTGTGATTGTAAACTGCAATTAGTAAGTGTAGGAATAGTCAAATAAAAAACAACACAATAAACCAATAAAAGAACAATGGCCAGAACCATCCCAAGGGAGACAAAAAGTGGGAGGCCAAAGAATGGCCAAAAGACGCACAGCCCGAAAGGCCCGAATAGAGGGAGAGAGCTAGTCACTCCTCTCATGGTAAGAAGTTATTTCAGCCTTGGCCCCTTTAATGTCACTAACATGCAAATTGTGAGATCTAAAAATAGTGGTAGGTCTAGAACAAGCATCACTTGCTAACATAATCTTCCTCTTTATAGTAGAGGCTAGAGCACATTGGAGAGCAATACTAACATGTTGCCAAAAAAATTGAGTGAAAAAAAAAAAAAGGATAAATGACCTTTTGATTGTCTATCATGGAAAAGACGAGCACATTCTTTGATGAAATGATCCATATCACACTTGGGTGCGCCATGCACCTCCATGGCCATTTGAATAAAATGGTGCCACTTTTGAAACCTTCTATATTTGTGGGTTTTAGTAATGGCGTTAAGTTTCGTAGCTACATCTGTTAGTTGAGTAATGACATTTGAAACCACCATCTCCCACATTGACTCATTAACGATCACATCGGCAATGAAGACCTAGTCCTTTTAGGTCATGTAGAGATTAGTTCGTAATGAAATTCATGACATAAGGGTGTACCACAACTCTCTGCATACAACGTGCCCACTTTCTTGAGTGAAAGCATAAACAACATCTTGGATGGCATCGTGTGTGTCTATCCATTGACCTCCAAATGGGAAACCATCTAAATGTGTGCCAAATGTATCCAACTTGTGTCCATAGTCACATATGAAAAGACTAGATGCTGAAGGCTGAATCAAATTGAGGTGAAAATGTAATGCTGAGGTGAAAGTAGATTGTGTGATTTGAAACGAATAGTCAAATAATTTTTTTAATTTAAATAATAATAATAATAATGATATAACATTTAAAATTTGAATTTTTTTGCTACAAAATTTTTCATATTAATATTAGGCTACCCATCCACCAATGTCAAAATGTTATTATTACATCTGATTTTCTAATCCCCCCAATTGAGTTGTCAATGGGTTTCACCTTGGTAACTTGTTTTATAAAGAATTTAGTTCATTTACATTAATAGATCAAATAATTATTAAGCGCAAATTTAATGTATCATTAACACCTTAACTTGGATTTTACCCCATTAGAAATTATCAAAGGAAATATTACTCAACTTCCATTTCTCTACTCCTTATTTCTTTGTTATATCATTTTTTCCTATCTATTGCAGACAACTATCCTACCTTTCTTTTTAACTACAATCTTTCCTTGCTTTCTTGGTTATATATAATTCTTTTATATGTTGTACACAATTATCTTACTTTAACATTTTCTACCACTCCTTTCTCCTTGCACTTAACTAGTTACAACCCTAAACTAGGTTAACCTCATTGCAAATATCATTAAACCATAATTATAATAAAAATTTACACAGAAAAAACAAGTGCCACACCTCCAAGAAATAGTTACAAAGCAATTTTGGTTCAATCCCCTAATCCTCCACTCCTTTCTCCTTACTAAACCCTAACACCATCTTTACACTACTTTGTTCCATTATAATCCTACCTTTTAACTACCTATATCTCCAAAACTCTTTACCACACTTTAAAACAATTTCCTTCACATTCTACTTATGTTGGACAATGTAAGCTCTAAATTTTCTTACTCTTGCTACACAAGAATGCAAACCTTTACCTTTGTTCCTAGGTTTCACAACCATTCTTTCATGCCTTTGCCCCTTTTCTATTCTTACTTACTTCAACAATATGGCTAGGTACCTTTACACAACTTTCCAACATTCACCTCTAGTCACCATAATCATGAAATGCCTCCTTTTGAATAGTTGTTACCCGCCACTTGATGATTTTGCCTCCATTCACCAAAACAATTGTTGATTTGATTGCTTCTTGAGAGGCTTGTTCCTTCATGATGTTGTAGTCTCCTTCATGTTTCACCTATCTTGCCCTCTCATGATAGGCCAAGAGCCCCCTTCCCATCTTTACAACCATTAAATCATTCCTTGTTCTTCACACCGTTTCATGTCCCATTCATTGTTCAAGAAGATGGAAAAGAGGTCAACAACTATTCCCCTTCCTCTTAACTCCACAAAGGCGCCACTGTTATTCTCCTAATGTAACCCTAACTATTAGAAGCTTCAGAAACATACCTTCCCTGTTCATATTTCCTTATCCAACAAGTTAACTAATAATAGACAAGGATAATAAATAACCCACCCTTATCTTAATCATGCCAACCTATTTCCCCTCTTATTCTAACCAAGCCATTCAACCTTCAAGTCTTATTGAAATAAAGTCATATGCCCTAACCTACCCCCTTAAACTTAAGCTTAACTCCAAAACTTCTTTTTCCGCCCCACCTAGGCTTAACCAAAATTGGGTTACACTAATTAAGGCCTAACAATAATTAATGTTTATTTAGTGAGTAAATCTATGTAAATGGGTTAGTGTGTAGATGAAGGCTAGTGGGTTTTTGGTAGGTAAGAAGTAAAAACAAAACCTAACTAACCATGGAATGAGATCAACTTGGGGATTTGAAACCCAATGAAAAGTTTTTTTGTCCATCCACCATCCACCTTTCATTGTGGGCTAATGGTAATTTGGTTTCTCTGGCCTTAATTTACACACTATTTCAGTTTCATTTGAAAATGGGTCTTTGTTGTTGTTCTCATCTTGTGGTGTATTGGGGGGTTTAGTTTTAAGAATGTAAACTTATAATATTACATTTAAAACTTGGATCAACTCTCTTTTACTTCCCTTCTTTTTCCATTGTAACCAATTAAATTAGTTATTGAAAAAATAATTGGTTATTAAAAAGGTTATCAATAATGTTATTAATAACCTATTAGTAGGTTTTCACATTGTTTGAAAACTAGTTAGAGAACTTATAGATCTTGTAAGTAGCATCCAAAAAACTAGCAATTTTTTTATAGGTCGAAGCAATGTGGCTTGTTATTGGGAAAATAGTAGATTATCAACAAGGCTATCAATAAGATTACTAATAATTTGCCTCTAGGGTTTTTTTTGAAGGGGTGTCCCCTTTGTTGTTGGTACTCAAAACCAACCACTTTTACATGTTGGTGGTAATGAACCCTAAATATTATTTGGAAGGTTCTTCATTAATCCTAATAGTGGACAACCTTCCCGATTATAATAATGATAATAATTTGGTGGGACTTGAAAAATTACCAAGCCTTCACCAAAGAAATTAGGGTTGCCACACTCACCCGTTGTTTGTTGTCATTGCTCCCCTTGTTAAGGCAACTTAGGCTAGAAAATGTTTAGTTCCCAAGGAAAGGTTTTTACAACCCAAGGAAATAACAAGTTTGATTTATTGAGAACCACAATTATAAAACATTTAATTTTAAAATTATTTTTGTAAAATATCAAAATTGGTGCTTTGATTTTTTAGAATTGCTTGGTCAAGGGTCCATATACCCAACCCTACCTACAAGTTCTTTTTAATTTTTTTAATTAAAAAAAATAGAACCACCCGACATTTGTTTAATCTTTGTAATTCATGGGAAGTTATCATCTTTGTTTTCCTTTTATGTTTTTGTTTTTCCTCAATATTGCTCTTGCTCCTCCTATTTCAAATTGCTACTTCAACCTTTTCATGTTTTTGTAAGTGTGGGAGGAACAAACATTCCAAATTCAACTTTTTAAAGCTAGACTTGAAAGTGAGGGGTTTTTTTTGCCCAAATGTTTATTTGTTGATGGGTTGTTACTTGTTTTGATAATCCATGGGTTTTTGGGTAATTTTGATTGTCAAATTTTTGTTTGTTGTGTGTAGGAATTATTTGGACATTGTACATTTAATTTTACACATTGCATTTGACTGCACATTTGCATTGTGTATTTTTTTAGCACATTGCATATATATATATATATATATAATTTATAAATGTTTAGATTGATTTTCACACCATATGTAAACAAAATCTTGTTTCGGCAAAAAAAAAATCTTTCTTATTTCTCATTTAAGGTAGGTAATATTTTGTTAAAAAGTGGGGGAGTTAATTCAAAATGAAAATCTAATTTTCATTGAAGAAGAAAATGAAACTATCAAAATGAAATGAACATTGAAGAAAATGCTGGAAAAATAGAAAGTGGGAATGTGCAAATAGAAAATAACAAAATAGAAAAAAATGTGGCATAAATAATGAAAATAAAGTTGCAAAAATAACATGTTCAAAGAAAAATTTGGAGAGTCCATAACATAAATGTTCTATTTTGGGCATTTTATTGTGTGAATGATGGGAAAAAGGTTGAAATAGCAAATCATCAAGTCATGAAATGCATTTTGTGTTATGTTCATCCTATAAATGTTCATAATCAAATAATTAAAGAAAGAAAAGGTTCAATAACCTATTATAAAACTTAAGGTATAACTACTTTAAAAAAACATGTAGATGCAAATCATTCCATAATTGCAAAAAAAATTTAAGAAGAAATTAACAATGTAATACCAAAAAGTGTTGAAAGACAACTTGCAAAAAAAAGGTTAAATGTCCTAGGAAGTGCAAATTTCTTTTTTTGGTTGTAAAAGGACCTTTCAAAAAACATGATGTGTAGCAAAAGGACTTTTTGCAAGACCTTCGCCATTTAATTGTGAAAAATAACACACCATTACAATTTGTTGAAAGTGTCTACTTTAGATGTTTAATTTTAGACTTATCTCCTAGAGTTGTCTTCCCTTTTAAAAAGTTATTTTCTCAAGAAGTATTACCTAACTTGGTGGAGGAAACGAAATAAATCTATGTTTTGCCAAAATTAATTTTATTTTTGCTACAACAAGCTTTGACTTGTGGGTGTCCAAGGTGGCACATGATACATTGCTCTCGTTATTAACTTTTTGAAATCTAATTGGCAACCTAAGCAAGTAATTATTGGTTTGCTTAAGGCAACAAAAACTATTGGGCAAACATTGGCCAACAATTTGACAAAGTTGCTCAATCAATATGGGTTAAGAAACAAAACCATTGCCTATGTTAAAGACTAGGGCTAAAATTTAAATATTCTGATCTAGTTGTTTTGAAATTTGTTGCAAAATGTGAAGTTTTTGGTTTGGATGAAAGTTTTCAAGGTATTTGTTTTGGCCATGTTTTTTCCAAAGCATGTCAATATGCTACTATTGACATAAAAGTTTGCAGAAATCTCAAGTTTGTTTCAATCAAATTTGCACAAGAAAATTTGTAAAAATGTATAACTTGGCTTTAAAATTTTGGGAAGGGTAGACAAGAATGGAACAAGGCTTGTTCATATTCTAATCTTCCCCCAATAAAATTAAGTATTCTAGTGAAGATAAGGTGATGGTTTTATCATTATTTTCCATAATTATAGTCTTTTCTGTTTCTTACTAATTTTCTTTAATTAAACATTTAAAATTTTGTTTGGAGATCTGCCAACAAAATCATTATGTTTTGGGAAGACTTGCAAATCAAAGGTGATATTATCCTTTGTTACAATAGGTATAATACTGTTAGAATATGTGGAAAAATGCCTCCTCTTCTTACTTGGCACATTTCCAAAATAATTGTGGATCCTTTATCTCCTATTGTGACTATTTGTGTTCTAGACCAATCGAGCAGCCATTAATTGTTTTTTGATGCATTACAGTCTACCATTACTCCATGCTTAAAATTCATGGGAGAAATTACAAACCCATTTTGCCTTAGTCAATTTGATTGATGATGATTTTGGGATTGCTTTTAATCTGTTTTTGTTTGTTTCCATAAGAAGAGAAGTTTGTGATGTTTTGGATTCTTTTATTTACAAATATATATATGAGAAAAAAAAGTTCACAACATGTTGCTTTTGATGCTAGACCTTATATTCAAAAGCCTTCATTTAATATCTTTTTTTGTTGACCAAGAGGAAGGTATAAATATTGTGAATAAATATGATAGGAGAACCTTGTATTTTATGTTTTTGAAGTGTTATCATCATTTGCATCCAATGATAGAATCTATTAGATGTGTAGATCAAACAATTGATGAAGATTGTGGTTTGTATATTTTTCAACAAATTATATCCATAAGTGAGCCAACAAAAAAACTTGTCACCATTGAATTATTGATTTTTAGACATTACCAAGTGGATCCCAAAGACATCATGTGTCCTCTTCAATGGTGGGGAAAACATGAAGACATGTTTTCTACAATTGGTTTTTTGGTCGGTCAAATCTTATGCATTGTGTGGCCACAAAATTGAAATTGATTTATTTTTTCCTTAGTGGACATACTTACAAACTTAAAGAGATGCCATTTGTAGCTAAACAACTTCGAAAAAATGATTTTTATGAAAAAATAAATTGTTCAAGTGATCTTAGAGTTGGATGTAAACCAGCTTCCAATTAAGCCTTCCAATAAAGTGGAGTTAATTCAAACAAATTTAGATTTTGAAGAGGAAATGAAAAATGATTAAATTTATTTTTGGTGCAAATTTTTTTATTTAAAAAATCTAATAGTTCATATTTAAAACAATAGAATTTATAACAATCGATATGTCAAAACCGCCTTTGAAAACTGACTGGTAGAAGATGTGTGAGAATGGATGCTTTGAAAACCAGGTGAATACAAAATTTTGAAACCCTGCCCAGGTCTTTAAAAGGTGAAAATAAAAAAAGAAAAAAAGGAACTGAGTCGGGTCTCTAAATACATTCTAATACCGGGACCCGACGGTTCTTAGAAAAGCTAGAGAACCACCCAACACTGGACATAACTGGCCGAGTCATATGTCATCATCTCCTCTTTCAGGACTCTAATTTTGGTTGGGTTTTTGGCTATCTTATCTCCTTCTCACTACGCAATCACTTGTCCTCTTTCATCACCTTTCAACCGACTTTTGAAGAAAGTAAAGATCAGCTTTTCATGGAGATTTGATTTTGCACTCTTCCCTACTGTATTATGTAGGGACACACACACCAACACCATCCAGAAAACCAACGCTCCAAAGCAGATGCAGACCAAATCATAGAAAAAAAAATTATAAAATGGGGTGGGGTGGTGGGGGTATTTATTATAAAAATTAACCCCCCCCCCTCCCCACCTTCCTTCCCTTTTCACAGCTCCCCATGCATGATACTAGTAGATATTAGGTACCCAAAAGACCACCCTTTGGTTGCATGCCAAAACATAACATGGCCCAACATCCCACATGCAAAAATGTAATGTAGTTGGGTGCTTTTGAAATAACTCCTCCAGAAGTCAGTCCACAACACACCACACATACAAAAAAAAAAACCATTTACTTGGTAAAGTGAGAAACACTCATGAATGAATTACATGTTTTCTTATTAAGAGTAGGTCCAGGTCCCAGGGGAGTTCTAGGAGCAGTGCAATGGCCTACATATATACTATGTACTTTGGATGAAAGTACAGCCCTTCAAATAGGGTATACTTTGGATGAAAGTACAGCCTTTCAAATAGGGTATACTTTGGATGAAAGTACAGCCCTTCAAATAGCGTATACTTTGGATGAAAGTACAGCCCTTCAAATAGGGTGTACTCTGGATGAAAGTACAGTCTTCAAATAGGGTCGAAGCAGGTTTGGACTGTGACCTGGTAGTTTCCTTGAGCTGGTTACCCAGATATAACCTCCTGTTTAGACGTTTGAAAGCGCCCCCTAATCCTAATGTGGGTGGATGAAATTTTTAAAATAACTTTCTTGTAGATGGATGGAAAAAAATAACCTTGCTCTCCATGGATGAAAATCCATAACCATATTCTCTGATCAAATGATGCACGCAAGGGGGGAAAAAAAAGGGGGTGGGGGAGGGAGAGGTTATGCATTAGTGAGATATGAGGGGAAAGTTCTGAATAGATGGTTAAGTTGGATGAATATGGTAAAAGCACTGAATAGGGAGGTACCTAGTGACCCAAATAGGGTGGGTGGGTGGGTGCGTGGGTGGGTAAGTGGAGGGTTGGGGGGGGGGGGGGTATGGGTGGACCTGCTCTGAGTTCTGTACTTTGAAAAAACTTACAGCAGCAGCCTGAGAGCAACAGCAGCAGTTGTGGGAGTCTGATGAGAGAGAGAGAGAGAGAGAGAGTGAGCCTGGGGCCAAAACCTTTCAACCAGTGGCTGATTTGTTACCACTTAGCAAATCCACTATCTCTTGCTAGGCTACTACTACCAAGAAGAGGAATAGAGGAGTCCGGACTCTTCCTCCTCCTTCGCATATAAGATGAAGGAGAACTCTTGTTTCGTGAGCCAGAATATTTTGAAGCAAGACAGAAACTTGCTTCTGGAACAAGCATTTGACTTAGCCTATTCATATTATTATTCCATTCCTATTCCTATCCCTTCTCCTCTCCTTGCCTCTGAGTTGACTTGTTATTTCTTTTCAGGATTAAGATAAATTGGGTACTATGATCAAGTGTGTGGTGGTTGGGTGGCCCACGGTGGCTCCCCCCCCCCCCTCTCGGCCCCTTTCCTTTGTTCTGGTGTAAAAAGTGCATTCCTGAGTTTATTCTGTTTATGCAAAAGAGAAAGAATAACAACAACATCCAACATACCTGGTACACACCCACACACAACAACACAAACGGAACGGGAAGTCACATTTTTCCATTTGGTGGATATACTTGGGGTAGAGAGAGAGCATCAAATCACATGGACTTTGGGTGATGCTCATTTGGGAATATATGTCGTTGCAACATAAACAACATCATCTACCAAGAAGCACCTACCCTACCCAAGCACAGCTCAATTTTTATATATTTTGAACAGCAAGGGGTCAAGAGGAAGGGAAAAAAAGTGGGGAGGAGGGCGGGGGGGTGTGATGGCCACCTTACATTAGAGTGGATATGCCCGTGGGGGGCGCAAAAGAGCATGTGGCACTATGAACTTTGTTGTGATACTTAACTTACTCATCCGTCCCAAAAGGAAAAGGCTCTGCAATAACACCCCCACAACGTCTTCCCACCAATCCCTTGCCTTTACATCGTGGGGGAAGGGGAGAACCGCAACACAAGCTACTGTGCCCATACTTTGGAAGTTAGGAGCCAATTGGTTTGTCTTCAAGCCCATTTCCGGGTCCTCAGGAATCTAGCGAAGAAGATACGCCATCATCATGATGGGGTTGTAGTAGCGGGAAGCCAACAATCATGTTTGCATCCAGATTGGAACAAACACTATCCCTTTGGAACCCACTCTTGTTTTATTTAATTTTGATTTCCCTGAATGTACTGGACCATCGGATCTATCAAGTTCTGGAGTCCATATATATATATATATATGGATTTATCCTACAATCCATCATTATCACCACCATCCCTACTTTCAATGCAAAATATAAAACACATACAGAGGAAAGCAAAACATAAAACATCTATTGCAGCAAAAGAACAAGAAGAATGGTGTAATTTGTATTAGGTCCCACATCTCAAGTACTGTTCACCAGGTGTTACTGTGGGAGCTTCATGAAACATTTCCTATTTTAACTGTTAGCCTGGTTTGAACTTGCGAGATCAGGATCCCCATTATGTGATGAGATGAGTTCGCTTTTTACTATAACGTTTACACATAATTTAGGGTATTTCACCTGGACGACATCCTACCAAGGTCAAAATTTGTGCTGTGTAATATTTATTAAATAATGGAAAAAATTTATAACACAATTTCAAACAAATTTATTTCAGTGAAATTAGGCATTTATGGTCTTCTTGACTTAGGTGAAATGAACACATGGGATTTTTCCCATGAAGCAATTTTGAAGCATATTTTTAGAGGATTAGTCCTTCTTGTGATAATAGAGGCCTAATTAGTAGGCACTTTTCCTTCCATTTAATTTTGCCCTAACTTGAGAGTCATTTACTTTTGAACGTGAGTACTAGAGCTTGTGATAAATTATAAAGTCTGCAGCAGCAGCAGCAGCAGCCATGAAGAATAGTAATAGCAAAAAACTTTTTATAAAAGCAGAATAGGTGCAAGGAACATGCTTATTCCAATTTTGTCTTCTTCTATCTGGCAGTTGCACAAATTCTAGAGTACTCTAGGGGTTAACCCTTTTAAAAGCTACAAAATTTGAGGGACACATGTCCTTTGTTTTTTTTTGGTAAAAAAAATTTATCAGACTGCATTTGGATGTGGAGACAACCAAAACAAATCAAAAAAATTCTCGTCAGACAAACAGACTTGCTTGTGTGTGTGTGTGTGTGTGTGTGTGTGAGGACAATGTATGTGAGGGACATAAATTGACCAACTACCCAACAGAGCGGAGCGGCTGAAGGGCTGCAAAATAGATTGCATGTGAATTGTCTTTGATTGGGTTGTACATTTCAACCCAAAAACAAAGGGTTAAAATTCTCTCTTTTCCCAATCACTTCCTTTATTGACAACATGTACAAACAAGTGAGTTGAAAAACAGGTGCACACTGCACAGACATCCCCCCTTCACAACTAACTTACTTTAGAAAATCTCATAATCCAGATTCCTTCCAGTAAGTTATTCCCTTCCTGAGTCCCAAACTTCTTTGAAAAAATCTCTTGTAATCAAAGCATCTTTCACACTTCTTTGGAAAATCTGGAAATTAAGCATCCTTTCACAACTTCTTTGAAAAACCTCAGACATTATGCATCTTCAAAAACAAAAAAACAATATCATGTTCATCAATGTGCATGATGCAATTTTCTTTTGGGGGGGGGGGTGGGGAAGGGGGCCGGAGAATTTTTGCATTTTTTCTGACCTGAGAACTATCATTTTCACACATTATACAAGGGATTTTTGTTTTTAAAAATGGGCCAAATTTGCTAAATTTTGAATTAAAAAAATCACCAAAGTCTTACAACAGGTTCCAACTTTCAGCTGGCAGTGAAAAAAAAAAAAAAATCTCTTTTTTTAATTTGTGATTTGACAAAAGCGACGTAGATATATTTTCTGACAAAATACATTTTATCAACTGGAAAAACACATTTTTCCAATTCTTCTCACCCCCCAAAAACACCCACCCAAAACAAAAATCATTGGCATGATGAACCCCCTCTCTTTTCCTCCAACTTTGCACTAAACTAAATTATACACACACACACACACACACAAAGATAAATAAATATATTACTATAAGTGCATCTAATCAGTCAGGGCCGAAAGAATCGAGCTTTCATGTGCACTCAATGCTGACTTTTGGGTTTGTAGGTGACAGACTACATTTGTAGAATTAAGAACTGGCCTTCAGTACCTCCACTGTCCTAGACTTTGGAAACCAGCTGCATCACATCTTGCAGGGTCCACAACTTTTGTGTGTGTATATATTATATATGTGATTAATTTTTTTCTTCCTTGTTTTTCTTGGGGGAAATGGGCTTTACTTTATTTTATTTGGCAAACTTTTCTGTATATGGGCAATGCAATTTCATTGGTTATTGCAATGACCAATGAGCAGTGTCTCATGTCTCTTTGTAATCAAGGACAATGATGGTAACAAGCAAGTGACTCATCATGGAATTGGCTCTCTTCTGCTCCTCCCTCTCTTGTGACAACGTCTTCTTCTCAAGTTCCCCAAAATATGAATGTAATCGGTTCACAAATAACACCTGGTGAACATTCCTCAAAATGTGGAAACTGAAGTTGCCCTTAAACTGAACTCACACTTCATCACAATCACACTTGCTGAACATTCCTCAAAATGGAAGCAATCATCCTCTCCCTTACAAGTAAATGCTGACCATGATCAGGGTTTTTAAAATTCAATTTGATGAAATTTATTTTTTAACTGGTGAATATTTCCCCAAAAATAAACAAAATTGATTGATTTTATACTTGGAAAGCATATTCTTTTCCGACAAAAATTCCCAATTTTTTTGGGCTGAAAAAATGACAAATTCACTATGGGAAAAGAATTCACTGTTGATGATGGATGATAAAAACCACTTTTGCCATCTAATTCTAATGAAGTCCTATGATCCTGTGTAGAAAGAAAGCTCATCTCTCCAGTTAATTTTCAATGACTTTTGTTACATGTATAACCATTGGCTTTCCTCAGTCTATGCTGCAATTTGGTTCTAGATATGTCCATGTAAGTTTCTCAGGAATTCCAAAACATATTCAATGGGACAATGTGTGCATGTTGTTATAATCATGTGAAATACCATCCCATCATTTTCAGTGGAATGACAATTTAGTGAAATGGAACCGTGGAGTGACAATTTGTTAATTTGCACAACACTTGAAGGTAAAGAGGGAGAGATCTCATCACAACCCACAGCACAGAATGAACCTTGCAATAGTTGAACTTAAAAGTACACAAATGATCTGGAAGCTATGCCCCCAAAAAAAGTGAACCATGACTAGGTATGCAAAACTCTAGCAAGCTCAAAAAACCATGTCACTCAAGTCCTCACTTCCAGTTCATGAAATTGGTAATTTGTTTCAGTAATTGGTAACCTTGAAAATGTCTTGGAATGCAAGAGTGGAATGACAACAATTCTTACAATTTGTTGTCACAAACACTGCCAGCATTGCCTTTCACTTCCCAGCACTACTTGTGCTCCTCTTCACTCCTTCATGCAACATAATCCCAACATCATCATAAAGAGTCAAGCAGACCTTGTTTTTTGCTTTGCTCATTTTTAGAGCAGAGCATTTCAGATGGGGACACATCACATTCTGTTCTTTGCTGCAGTTGTACTCACTGTAAAAGGTCCACTCCACCCCATGCAGAGCAAGAAGTGTCATGGGCAAGAGCAGAGTCTGACTCTTTCATATGCAAAGCTCAGAATGAATTGACAAAGGGGAAGACTGATTATATCGTGCAAACACAAAAATCCCTAAATCAGCGCAGGAATTCAACTAGACCAACATCAGCTTTGATATTCTGTGTACCCACCAGGAATTCCATGCTTTAGTGAACAGCACCAATTGTGCTCCTAGGTACAAATGAGGCTGAGCTGCAGCAGCAACTGCCTTGATGGAGAAGTGCAGCCAAGTGTATGTAGAGGAACCCACTAAGCATTTCATTGACACCAAAAAGAGCACCGTGATGCCAATATGTGTTTACTGTGCCTTGAGATTTTTGTGCACTCTTTTTGCAGGGATAAAAGAAATCTGTGACTGCTTTCCATACTGCAAACATCCATACCACCTTAACAACAAAAAAGGAATCAAGGCTTTACAAGGGCTGCTACCTCTGCTGCAAGTGACCTCTAAATGACCACACCTCTCTTGATGATTGTTGTGCTTCTTCCAGACGACCCTCTCCTCCTCCATTAACTATTATTTGTGGTTCTTAACAAAGTGCCATCTTGAAAAAGAACTCTTGCTGTTGTTGTCACCTGCTTTTCCAAACTGAAGCATTTCACAGCAAAAAAATATGGACTAAATAGTTGTTAACACCAGGGCCAAGCTCTACTCAATAGCATGAGGGACAGGAAGAGGATTGGGTTCTTCTCCTCCTGTGACAACCAAGGTGTAAAGGAAAAATATCCACCAAAAACATCATCTACCCATTCTCAATCAATTGTTTGAGAAAAAAGAACAACAATTGGGTTGAGGCAATGATGTTGCAGTCAAGACTTGGAATGTGCTCCCCAGGTTGTGCCTTTGAAGTCTTCATCTCTGTTTAAAGTTTCCTAACAAGCCCTACAAAATCCTACACAAACTACAAAAAATATTTCTGTCTTTGCAGTAAAATCAAACTAGAGCAGCATATAATGGTTTGATAAAACTGACAATAATTAAGCAAAGTCTCTGTACAAAGTAATACAGAAACTCCAATCCAAATAAACCTTTGCTGTGGTATAAGCATTTCAGTTGACTAAATAAGAAGAGACAAATGTTCATCAGCTTGCTTCCTGCATACTGCCTAGTCACATGCAAACAGACAGATCCCTAACAAAATATTCCTTGGCTGTATATTAGATAGAGCATGTAGTTCATTTAGACAAATACAAAGACAAAAAGTTTGGCAGCTTGCTTTGCATGCTGCCAAACAAATCTTAGCCAGATTTTCTTCTGGCAACCCCCCACGGGCAGCAGCAGCACATTATTGGAGTGACAGCCATCTTGGGTGCAGTTTGCAATAACTTGTACAGGAGATGGAAAAATATCAAATAATTGAAATAGGATTTTGGTGACAAGGAGTTACATGGGCTGGCCTTTTTTTCTCCTGCTGTGTGCCTTGCATACATTTCTGGTCCCTGACTCAATCTCAGTACAGATTTCAGGTCCAGTATTTTGCACTTCTAGCTTCTGTGGGACCACCCTGAGTAAGAAACCAGTCAGAGCACATGAACAATAAACTCTTCTGCATCCTACAAGTTCATCAATTTGTGAACCTACAATCATCATAGGTTAGGATGGCATCATAACCAGTCCTGAGCTACAAGACTATGAATACAAATTTTGTCTACAGATGATCTACAAGAATATGAGTCAATCCTCAAGAGAATAACCTCATCCTCCATGTTCCCAAGTGCTCAAATCAGGCTTACCACTTTCAACCGGGTAAACCATTTGAAACCAAGGAAGATGTTAGGGATAGTTCCACCTCTTTCCTGCTTCTAGTGCAGTTGGTGACTGATGTAGGGCTAACATCCATGGCAGGCTCTTTCCCACTCCCTTTATCAGATGTGCCTGAATCTGATAGGGAAGTACCAGAGGCATCCTGAGAGCTAGAATCCAGTAGAATAGTCCTCTCACCTTGTGGGCCATCACTACTAAGCTGGCTTGATGATACAGATGCTTTTATGTTCTTGGTTGGGGAAGGGGAATGAGCAGGGGAGATGAATGAAGCAGGCAATGAATTTGTCTTCTGCAGCAAAGGTGGTGATTGTGAGAGAGAAGATCCCTGCCTCCGGTGTTGTGGAATGGCTACTGGCCGACCAGGCCCACTGGAGACCCCACCAGATGGGAAAAACACACCAGTCCCTGTGCTTGGGGCTCGTGAAGGGGGCAGAGGCCTTGGCATGGCTGACCACGGGGCTTGAGGTATTACAGCTGTTGGAGCATATGTGCTTGAGTGATTCACAGCCACCGGGGGGAAGAGTGGCTTCAATCTTGAACTTGCCACAGAAGGCATACTGGGAAGAACCTGAGCCACACTGGGCAGCCTCACAGTAGGAACTGGAAGCACTCCAGAGACAAGCCTCAAGATATGAGGCTTTGAGTTTGAGAAGCTTGAGCCCTTGGCACCCTGCGTAGGGAGGTGGGTATTGAATGCTGGTGGCCATGAAGATAATGAAACAGGTGGTGATCCTGCTGCAGGATGTGGCAAGCTTGCAATTTGAGGAGGAACCCTTGATGTTTTATTTGGAAGTAGCTTTCCAAGCATTATGGAAATTCGTTTTGACGGTGAAGAAGAAAGAGCATGCCTAGCAATGTCTGCACTACTACCTTGAAGCACCAACACTGAACTGCAGGGAAACAACACATTCCATCAGATAGGATCTTGTTAGGCATATTCATGAGCAAAATCAGCAGATCTGAATAAGTATATCAGGACAAAGAGATCTAACAAAGCAATCACCAGTTTATTTTTTGGACACAAAAATCACAAGGCTGTGGTCATAACTACATATATCTGGTACAACAAAATGTGTGAGGCTCATTGTGCTTGAGTGATCAACTTTGGAAAATCAATTGATGCATGAACTAGGAGAATCCTTCATGGAAATTGCTCTGTGCTTGAAAACCATGAAGAGCTACAATTGCTCCTTAAACTGCAGTGTTCATGATATGGAAAAAAAAGTGCCTCTGAGATGAAGACCTCTCAAATGCAGTTGGGAGAACTCCATGCCACAACTCCAGAGGGTTTTCTCCAATATGAATAGGGATGGCCCAACTTTGACAATCAGTTGATGGTCTTGATATGAAGTATTAGAGCTTATAGGTTTCACATTGGCGTTGCTAAGAATTAAACATAGAATGACCACCCATATTTCCAGAGATATGCCCTGGAAGGAAAAAAAGCATGTGCACAAGCAGTAGGGTGGGAGGAGATGTAGGAGAAAAATCACCCATACATACCCAGCAGGAAGAGAAAGATGGAAAGCTCCCTTAAAGTCTCCAGGAGCATCCATGGAAAGAGAATGGCCCAAAACAAGGGAGCACTCAGACAGCAATGTAAGTGTATAGAATGGTCGCTCCACATGTGAATGGTCTATGTGGGGTGGTAAATAATCACCCTGTATCATCCAGCAGGAAATCAGTTTGTTAGCCAGAGATTGGACACCCTGATAACATGACCACAATCAGGAAGAGAATGTTCCTTTAGGTGAGTTACTTATGATCCAGAACTATGCTGGCTAATAGATGTGCGTTTGCTTCTGTTAAAAATTCACATTAACCCTACAGATTTCTTTGAGCACTGATCTTATATGCACAATCCTGCAAGCCAGGTAAGTAAACCAGGCATCTCAAGAAGATGAGAACATGAATAACTGATCACAGAAAAGGGAGTTACTTGTGGTGCAAAGAGCAGTGTAATATTGCATACAACTAGGAACAACAAAGTCATCTTAAGGGACACAAGGTTTCCAACAGCTGACACTTCTGCAAAATCTGGAAGACAAATAATAGGTAATGGAGACATACTTCGTCAAGGATGTGAATGCTGCAAGAGTCTGGGACTTTGCTAGGAGGAATCAGGTGCCAGGCCACCAGACGATCAATGATTACTTGAAGGCATGCTGGTATTGGTTCTGAGATATCACCTGTTAAGTAGTTCATTAGGGCAACATAACAAATTCATGCACCTTCCACCTTTTCTTGACCCATGTTTATGTGGAAATCTTCAGGAACCTGAAACCAATTCTGCCTAATTAAGGACTCCTAATGAAGCATGCCCACAAGAAGGTCCATTATGACACGATTTCATCCTCTAGGATTAAACGAGCCAGTCAAAAGTGGACCGTTCTGACATTTGTGTTGTTGTGCACCTGATGCCCTATTTCAGAAACAAAAAGGGTTTCCATTCCAACTTATGGAGATTGCAGAAAAGGACAGTGCTATATATACCATTCCACTCTATCTGGCTGCCTCAAAATTGGACAAAAGAAGGCAACAGTTGATTGAAATCATCAAACACAGACAGATGGGAAATTACATCCAGATTGGCAGATAGAAAGGGAAGAGAGAGGAAGTAAGAAAGTAGGGAGGGTCATTGAGGCAGAAAATTTACTGTGAGCTTCAGGATTTTGGCAACCAAAATGGATGGTATCTCTGCCTTGCCCATTGAAACCCCTTGTACTGCCCACAGATGTCCGTCCTGCCAGCAACAGCCAGTCAAATAGCCTGTCAATGATCCTTTGAGCTACTTTAGTACCACTCCAACTTTTTCAATCATCCAATTTGACTAGCATTAGGATAGTAAAGTGAAAATGCACCAAAAACAAAATGAGAGCTTTAAAAGCTATAGCAGCTGCATGTGCTAGACTGGGAGTTGGTTCTCCTCTCACTCTAACCTTTTCTCCCCGCTGCTTGAATGCCATTAATCAAGAGAGTGAGTTGATTTGTTTCGCTTGAGTCAAGGACATTCTCAAAGAGCTGTAGACCTTCAGCCACATTTATCTGGACAGAAGTGCAAACTTTTGATCACAACATCCATACAAACACTAAAACCATATCTTTTGCTTATGTACCCTGTACAACTGTGAAAATTAGAACTGACTGTGTGCATGCCAGTCTAAAACTGGCTAGCTCCCCTTGATACTGCGTCATTCTCTTGAAGCTTCCAATATGAAGGACTAACATGTTTCCTGCTACAATACTTCAAACTCAAGATCTCACCATTTTGCCATCAACTGACTCAGAGCAACTGTAGTATTTTGAGGTCTTCACAGTTGGAAGGTGTTGAGGATCCTCTTTCTTTGAATCCTCTGGGGGTGAGAGCTTTTCTGCAATGCTCCATGTCAACTTCCAAGTTGAATATTATATAGCTTGTTGAAAGCAATAATCCAGGACAGATAAGAGAACTTGGGAGCTTTGATGTGCAAACCAGTCTAGCCTAGGACAATGAACTCTAGGGTTCTCCCTCAAAAGGCAGATGTCTCATGCCAAACTGCAGCTATGGTTCAGGCTCAGGCAGCTTCTCAGCAAATATTACCTGAGGAAGTTTGGCTTCAATAAGTGTGGCTAGAAGTGAACCCCACAAGAAAAGCTTCTTGCTAACAAAATAAATCTAATTGGACCTGCAAACTGTCCAAATGATTCTGACAGTACTCAAAAGAATGTACTGGTATTCCTCTGTTTAAACCTTTCTTGCTCTTGATACGAATTTTGCATTCCAAAAGATCACCTTCTCCACACCTGCTCTGCTATCTCTCTTTGGACTCCAAGGTATTTGACCTTGAGGGGCCTCAACAACTTGGAGGGTCAAAAATTGGTTGCTCCAAAGCCAATCTCAAAGGTACAAAGAAGAACTCATTGCAGCAGATGTACACACAACACTTCACCAACATGCTGACTTTGCAAATATTGTCATGAAGTAGAAGGGGTGCTCATCATTTCATCCAAAAGAAGTGCAACTCCTTGAAAAGCAAACTACTCCAATGGAGTAGAAGCAGAGGGCTTTTGTTTTGGGAGGGTTGAGGACTTACCTTCAGGTTGATCCAGGAGATGTCCCTCGGAATTGCCATTGAGACAATTATCTGTATTTGATTGATTCCCACCCATATTGACCACTAGATTCTGATGTGAGCTGTGTGCTGACAGTGTTGGGGAAGGTGATGCAATTGCATCTTCAGAAAGCCTAGAACCAGCTTCAGTCAGATTCTCACCATGTGCTTTAGGCTGCAAATATGCTGAAGGGGGTTGGGGTGGTTGTAGTGATGGTGAAGCCTCAAAATTAGCTGGGGTAAGCTGTTGCCTTGCATCATTTTCAGGTCCAGTGGCTCTCCTGTCACCTGGTATATCAGACCAGCCTGCTGAAGCAAGATTTTCAGGAGCTCCCTGTTGCCCCTCTAATCCTGACTGCTGCTGAGCTGCAGCTGCAAACCTTGGGATCACAAAGTCTCCCCTGAGCTCTCTAGGATCTTGAACTCCGTTGGTCATCTCCTGGCGTGTTCCTCCTCCATAAATAGCCTCTGGATAAGTGTAAAACTGCTGGGCTTGTGACATGTGGGATGGCTGCTCAGGGGGAAGAGACTGCTTTCTTTGCCACATGACCTGCTGAAGAGCAAAATTCACTTCTGCTACTGAGAAATACTGTTGCATGTGGAGCACAACAGTCCAGTTGTAACGTCGCGCCTGAATGCACGTGAGCACAACATCATACTCGCCGGGCTTGCCGCTCATCTGCAAATGGTGGCACATTGCATCGATGATTGCATTGGCAGCGGCGAACTCTCCCCGAAGCCATGAGATGAAGGCATCTCTCTCATCCGGGATCCATTGTCGCTGATGTTGCTGTTGTTGTTGCAGCAAATCAAGCTGGGCAGAAGGAGGCATAACCACTCCTCCTCTGCTATCGAACAGACACATATGTTCTTTACCATAGCTCCCTAGAACCATATTCGGGATTTTGCTCTGCACATCGCCAGACGCCATATCCGCACCCGGAAGTGCGTCGTATAAATCAAGGGTGAGACAAATTTGATCGTCGGGGTAGGGGTCAACGAGCTAAGGCCATAATAGATCTAAGGTGAAAAAGAACTCCAAGAGCCGCAGCTGTTGAAGGCACGAATCACGAAATAAGGCATTTATGTGTGAAGCTCATTCTGGTTATAAAAGTTCCATAGATCTACGGATCTTGCGACAGGCAGGCAGGCAGGCAGGCAGGCAAGGGGGCACTTCCAGAACGTAATGCGGATTGGCGCACCAGCAGTTCCAGAATCTGAAGATGGCGAAACGAAAGGTGCTGGTGCTCACCTGAAATGGCCCTCGAATGTCCCCAACTCCTAGCGCCCCGAACACATTTTCATCCACTGCTCCGAAGAAACGCGTGGAAGCAGCAGCAGCAGCAAAGATCTATACGTCATCAGGCACAACATTACAATCAAGCTCTTTCCTGATGGAACACGCCTACACGTCAAACCCCCGTTCACCAGTCCCCCCCAAAAAGAAACTCTTACTTAGCGCAGCAACCTTCAAGACACAATGCACCAATGAATACACCTTAGAAACCATCTGCCAATCGATCTCCCCTCGCCGTCAGCCCAGTCCAAAACTAAATACATCACAGAATCCAGGTGAGACTCAAAAGATCACTCACCGGATCTCGGCCTCACATAGCTTTGTTGATTGCTGGCGCTGCTGTGAGGGACCGCCCGCTTTCACGGTTCCAGCAACAAATGACGCACCAAAACAGACTCAATACCAAATCCGCGAGAGATCAAAAACATCCACGCCGCTCCTGGCTAGTCAGGGCCCCAAAAACTGGATCAAAACAGCTCCAAACGCGTAAGAAAATCGGCCGCAGAGCGCAAGCTCTGACCGCGCCCTCTCGTCTCCGCTCTCTCTGTGCGTGTGCTGCAGAAGACTGCGCCTCGTGGGTTGGAATCAGGTAGTCAGCGCAACCAAAGAAGACAATTGCGCTTTGGAATGCTCCTATTCTTGCCACCAGAATGGTCATCTTCTGCACGGAATGTTCTCTTTCCTCTATAACTCATCCGTCCATTCTAACCACCGCAATCATACACCTGCTGCTACTGCTGCTGTTGCTCGTGGCTACTTGGCGTGTTTGTTTCTTCATCCATTTTTTCTTCATCCACGAAGTTAGCAGGTTCGACAACGATGACGGGGAACAAGGAGACGTGCGGCCGCTGAAGAGCGGCGAAAGCGTGACGACGACAAGTGAGAAATTCGACCACCGAATCCACGGAGAAGATTTGTCGTTCGGATTTCTGTGTCCCTGGTGTCGCAATTGTGGCTTTGGATCGGCGATCTCATGTGTTTTGGGATTATTTTGGGATCCCCAAAACGAGGAGAAGGCGGGGCTGGAAAATGATCTGAGATTGAGATCGAGATATATGCAATACACGAGCGTGAGAGAGAGAGAGAGAGAGACGATGGAAATCAATACCTGGAAAATCTCGTGACATTGCATTTTCTCAGCAGCTTTTTTCTTTGGAATCATGAATCTCTCTCTCTCTCTCTCTCTCTCTCTCTCTTTATATATATATATATATATTCAAGATTAAACATCTTGTTCATCTAGTTTGCATTTACTGTAAATAATTTGCTTGTCACTTCAAATGTGAATCTCTTCTTCTTTCTCTTCCTCTTGCTTGCATATAGTGGTGATCTGAAAGCAAATCTCATTTCTTGTCTTGTGTTCCTCTAGCTCTTTCTTGTTCCCCCTTTGCTTGTATGTGGGAATGACTCATCATCTCTTCAAAGACAAATTCTTTTCTTCTTCTTGGTCCTCTTGCTCTTACTTTTCCTCTTAGTGATATATGATAATTTCTTGTCTAATTTCTTCTTCTTTTGGTTCCAATTTCTTGTATATGATAATGAATCATCTCTTCAAATGCAAACTTTTTTGTCTTTTTTTCCCTCTTGCTTGCATATTAATATTTCATCCCTTTGAAAGCAAATCTCTTCGAAATTTACTTGTTTGCATACAATAATATTGCAATTTCTTCAAAAAGAATAATAATGAATGATGGTACTAGAAAACTAAAAGCATGGTCACACTTAGAGATAAGTAAGAAATAACTCAACATTAAAAACTACAAATTGTATTATTGAATTTGATCTAGAATCCAATGTAGCATTCAAAATTAGTTTCGAGTCAATAGAAATTAATATGATTCTCAAGTAAAAAATGAAGAATAAATTGATGGCAACTTTTTTTTTAAATTTATCAATATGATGCTTGTGCTCATTAGACATCTAAACAAACTTCACATTAAAAACCCCACAATACCTATGCAAATAATGACATTTCAACATACTCCTTCAAACATTCAAAAGTGTATTCAAGATTATATTCACTAATGTGCACAATGAATTGTTCAATTAATGATCAATCTAGTGCAATCCAAATTTTTCACATGATGATCATTTAGGTGTGTAAAAAAAACATTTGAGTGGTGATCATTGTTTAAATAGATACACAACTCTTTGATTTCAATGGATAACTCAATGTTGTGCTAAGAAAAAACTATAAGGATTTGAATTATTATTATTACTTCTTTTACATTATCCAACAATTCATTTCATCTTTTCTTTGCACACATTTACATACACA
The DNA here is from genome assembly GCA_963921925.1 of Sphagnum tenellum. Classification (NCBI taxonomy): domain Eukaryota; kingdom Viridiplantae; phylum Streptophyta; class Sphagnopsida; order Sphagnales; family Sphagnaceae; genus Sphagnum; species Sphagnum tenellum. Next base: position 9,889,289 of record OY998148.1, read on the forward strand.
TGATTTGTAACACATTTTGTTGAATCATGTGCAAATGTTCAAACTACTTGTATTGTCACATGCATTAAACTTGAAAGATCAAGGTTGGTGTAGACCTCACTAAGGAAGGAAGTAAACTATTGTTGAACCAACAAGATTTGATTATATAGAAGGTGAATAAAAGCAAACTTGACAACCAAATTGGGATTCTTCATAGATCCTTGTAGTCATTAAAGCAAAACAAGATAAATACCTCACAAGCATTGACCAAATTGACTTACATGACTAGTTTGAAATCAAAAAATTGTCAAAATTATCAATTTGTTACACATTAGATTTTTTTTTAATTGAACAATTTGCAAAGGCAAATGGTGTCCCATATATGGAGATTATAAGAGGATTTATGATAACATATATGGCACAAAATTCAAAATTCAATATCAAAGGATATCACTACATGAAAAAATAACTTTCAATCTACTAAAGCATTTCAATTGTTAAGTTTATGAAATGATGGATGCATTCATGGTGAGTAGGTTGTTATTAAATTCCCCTTCAGGTTGGAGATACCATGGCTCCAAATGATAATGTTTATAATATTGGAGATGAAGGACCCATGATTTAAGCAAACATCATTGTTCCACTACATGGGTTTCAATGTGTGGAGAAAGAGAAATCAAATTAGTTTTTGAAAGAACAAATAGTGATTCTCGACATCATTATGTTTTTCCAAAGCTATAATCACAAGTGAAGCTTTTCCAATTCAAGCAACATAGTCCAATTCAACATGGAAGAATGGTCCATTTGAATTGGGAACTTCAAAACAATGTTAATGAAACAATTCGTAAAGGCCATGGAGTACATAGAAAGTCATTTTATTCTTTAATGTGAATTGTCATTTGAACCACTTATATTTTGAACAAAATTACATTTGTTAATGATAGCATTATAAAAAAATCTCCTTAACACATAGAGGCATGGTGGAGACCATTGAAAATGGAATTGTTGTGTTAATAGCCTATATTCATAAAATTCACAACACACAAATTTGTTGATTAAGGAAAAAATCCAACTTGCACAAAAAGTTCTTTCAACAACTTGATTACTTTAAGCAAAGAAACAAAACAAGGCACAACACTAAAAAGGAACATGGTGTGCATGTAATGATCAAACTTTAACCCACATCATAGAAATGACATTTACTCACAACAAACCAACCATCTTTGATCAAGGTATACTAGAGTCTTCAAAAATCTCACAATTAAAAATAATAATTCTATTTTCATTTTATCTTCCTTTGATTTATTTTTTTTTAAAAATAAATAAATATTCAAAATGATAGATAATGTAATGTAATGTATTATTAAATACATTTGTATATGGTGTAATGCATAATGCATGATCCAAACATGTGTATGAAACAAGTTTCTTTTTCTTCAAATTTTATACTAGTTGCAAAATTCAATTAGTACAATGATGGTGAATAAATTCATATTCATGTAATATTAATAAACCCCAATCCGTGACTACATTCATGATTGGGTTGGTAGTTGTTTATATTATTACATGATTGCAGAGTTTAGGATGGGAAAATGTAGATCAAATTACTTATAAGTACCTAGGTAGTTAAGTGTACAAAAAGCTACTTATAAGGTAGGTTAACTTAGGTAATTAGGAAAATCATATTTTAGGAGACTACTAACCTAGGTATCCTAAAGGGTCAAAGCATGGTTGGGGTACCAAAAAAGATTGTTTCATTAAATATCTAATGGATATTTTCATTTGAAAATGTCATTGAAATTTAATGGCACATTCATATTGAAAGTTTTTTTTTCTTCATAGATACATACATTATTAAAGTACAATCTTATGCATAACACTTCAAAGACAACACACTAAGTTCAAAACAATAAACAAACCTAGGTTTCAATAGTATGATTTCCAACAAGTTTGCTTGATGGTTGCACCAACAAGTTGGGCTGACTTGCATGTACACATGGTGTAGATCATCATCACAAACTATACCAAACTTTTTTTCTAATACATTTAATTCTAATGCAACTCCAATCGGGAATGGAGATCTTTTGTGAAAAAGGAAAAGAAAGACCTTATATTTTTTATTAACTACAATGCTTTGACACAAAGTGGTACCAAAAGGTGATAGATATAGTGTACTAATGAACATGTCAAAATATATGTTCGATGAACATGTTAAACAATACAAAACACATTAAATATATGAGATGAAAATGTTAGCCAATACAAAAACACATCAAATGTATGAAATGAAAAAGTTAAACAATACAAACACCTCAAGTATTTGTGATAAAAATGTTAAAAAATATTAAAATTTGTCAAATATATGAGATGAAAATCTTAGGCAATAAAAAAACATGGCAACATAATGGGGTAAATAACATATGTTTAACATCATCTAGCTTTATAAACATGATATAATCCCTTATCCATAAAGCATTTGTATCTAAAAGTGTGCAAATATATTAATGACAGACATGTATCACCTATGAAATTATAGTTTTTATAATGTCATCGTTCCATATAATAAAAATCCACAATTATAGGCAACAATTATTATACATTGCGAAATTTGCAATTAATGGTATTAGAAAAGTGAGAGACTCCATTGACATTAAAGTGTAGAATAATTATGTGGTAATTGTCTTGTTCATGTCCTAATCATATCTACCAATCTAGCCTTTGTGTGAAGCTAAGCCAACAGTGATCTATTGTCCAAATTTACTCTATCAAATGTTTAGTGACCATCAATTTTGAAAACTACACCTAATCCAATCTTACAACATCAAATATTCAATTGCAAATTCTAATTCCAAAGTACTGCAATTGTCTTTAAAAGGAAACTCCTTTGAGAACTAAAAGTTAAAATGTGTATTGAGACATCACTTCAAAGGCTTTTCACCCCATAGATAAATCCACGTGAAATTAGAATAGCCCTTGATAAAGGAAAGTGATAAAAAAACACATGTTTAAGGACCCTAGACCATCTTGTGTAACTAATTTAAAACCACTTCAAAGATTCACACCTAAAAGTTCAAATTTCAAGGTGTCAAAAATCCCTTCTTGTGTATGGAAGTTTGCCATTGTTAAAACCCATAATGAAAGGTGAATTTTGTGTCAAAATAATGGTTATTTCAAGTTTGATAGTGTGTGAATTAAGGCTATGATAAAAGAATTGTGAAACCTCTTAACAAGGTGTGGGAGAATTGGAATGGCAACACTTGATGACAAAATCATGGTTGGAGTTGCTTCAATTATAACTTAGATAACTTGTAAATGCAAGCAATTTTTACAAGCCCTTAAAAATTGAGCAAAAAGATGAAAACACATCAATAATGAACAAATGAGACATATTGAACATCATGTTAAATTAGATTTGTATTGAGCAAAAGAAAAAAATTGGGTCCAAACTAGTGTTGGGTGGATTTTTTTTACACTATCCATTGGTTTTAGTTATTGGCCAATTTGTTATCCACTAGTTCTGATTATTACTCGTTGTTTTTTAAAAATTACTTGTAATATCCTTTATTGATATAAAAAAAACAGTTAATGTCGGATTTTAATATGGGCAGATATCAACCAACATTAATATCCATTTGATATCCTAACATTTCATATTTTAAAAATACAACATTTTTTCTTCAAAAATGCATCCAAATAAAATTACAAGTCCAAAAGTTCATCTCATTCAAATTCACCTTCATATTGTTCTAATTCTTATTTAAAATAATGTCAACCCCAATCAACTCTAACAAACTAAAAGGTGAATTTGAACCAACCTTAGGATCACTAGGCCAATTTGTATTCCAGATAATGAAAAAATTTGTTCAATTGTTATTTGAAAACCAACAATGCCAAAAATCTAATGGTGAAAAAATGTCACATTTGGAAACAAATACTCATGTTTCACCCACCACTTTAAAGGACATTTAATGTCCTTCACATCCACTTGACACTTCCTAGACATCTATAATTTCCTTGTTCACCACCTCTTTTGTTGGCTCACTATTTCTAGCAAACATTTCAAAAATGTCAAAACTATTTTCTTCATCAATTTGCATATTTGCCACATGTCCAAGTTATGTCATAAGGTGGATGATATGGTAGCATTTCATAAGCATAGGAAATAAAGATTATTTATCATAACTTTTCCACAATGGAAACATGTTTTTGACCAATAACAAATGAAACCAACCTTAGACTTTTAAATTTAAGGTCCAACATAAAAGACATGTTATGTGTTTTTTATTTTCATATAATTTTTTTAAGAATGAAAGAAAGCCATCTAAAACCCCACATATTTCTCTTCTAATGTTAATTGTAAGTAATGACAACTCCAAAGCTACATAAAATCCTTAGCAATCAAATCCTTCAAATTAGATGAAATTCCATTTTTTTAAAAAAAATTAAACTCATAATCATTGTTGCATTCAAGGCATCAAAAAGTAACCAATGTCCATAGGATTGGTTCAACACACAAGTATTCACAATTGGAAAGAATACATCAACAATTGTTTGAGATATGTGCCAAGTTAAAGGTGGAATGACACAACCAATAATCTGCATTGCAATTTGTCAATTATAACAAAGAACTATAACCAAAAAGGAGGGTGCACCATCTAAACGAACACCCTGACAAGACAACAGATCCTTACGGAATTCAAGTTTCTGAGGTCCCGAATCTACATCACGACCTCTGATCTTTTTTCTCAGACTTCGTACAAGGCTCAGTCTGTATGCACTCACAGGTCTTCACGCACATACAGCTTGCATCCTTGAAACATTCACCACTTTGATCATGGAACTCAGAAATTGCATTTCATTTACAAAAATGTACAGAGACTAATTGCCATCGATCTCTAGTCGATCTGCCACCAATCGGATAGTTCACAAGACCTGGCCTTTTCGGCCAGGAACTCTTGGTACACACAGGTTCAGCAAAACCTAGATCTGTTTCTTCAACAAAATGCGACATAGACACCCTTACAACACTCTGCTTGACTTGAAGCTCATGTGTTGCTAACTTGAAAATGCTGATATCTACAAGGACTTCAAATGGCAAGACAGTTGAACTCCATCCTCCCAGTATCACTTACAGATCCTAGCCCTCATACAAACACCTTCAACCAAACTCTGGTTTCTAGTCCCTCTCTCTCTCTCTCAGAGACCATGCTTCTTGATGCCAATTGCAACTACGTGGCAGGCTACTGGCGCAGCGGAAAAATCAGCAACCAACCAAGCATGTTGTCAATCAACAGATCTCTTTATCTGCCTACACATCTCCTAAGCTCCTGCACTACACTTAGTGCTAATCTCCTCTACTGGCTATTCTGTAGAAGAATTCTAATGACTTCCTCCATAGCTCGTCTCTTCAGCACCTCCAAACCACCTCAGTCGCCGTCATTCCAAACCGACTCAGCTCATAACTACAGCTCCATCCCTCCTCATAATTCAGCGTTGTCTACCATGCTTGATCAGTCTCCATGCTCATTCAGTAGTAGCCGCCATTTATGCCTCCATGTACAACATTTCACACACACCTAGAGAGGTTTCCCATGCACTCCCATGCAGTAGTAATGGAGAGGCAGCCGCCACAAAAGCAAAACGACTAATAAAGCAAACTTAATTTCCATGATCAGGGAGTGTTCACAGGGTGTTGGGACCTAATTTCGTGTTATAGAACAATTATTGCCCTGAATTATAAAAATAGATAAAGGATCAATAAAACAACTTACAAATTATAGTAAATAGAAATAAAAAATTGTGAAAATGAAATAAAAATTGGAACAACTAAGAACATAAATCACCTAATTCTCATTAATATGTTTAGTTTTTTAGGTCTCAAACCAACTTCAATGCAAGTTTTGTTCCATTTTTTTATGACCCTTACTGGATTTTTGAACCAAATAATGCATTTTTGCACATTTGCCTTAGCAAATTTAGTAAACACACAATTCAAGTTTTTAAAAACTTTTTTATGCAATTGTGGCATATTAAAATGCTTTGGAAAAAACATGACCAAAACAAGTGTCCTAAAAGCTTTCCTTCAAACCTAAATTTCAAAGTACTAGTTAATGTATTTAGATTTGAACCTTCATCCTTAACATGTGTTTATTATTTTATTTCTCAAGCCATATGCATCTAAAAGATTGATGAATTTTCTAGCCAATGTGTGTCCTACAGTCTTAACAGCTTCAAATGAATCAAGAGTTTTTTTAAAAAATTTCAATTATACCCCAAAAAATTTATGACCAAGGTAAACACATCGTGTGCACTTATGGATATCCACAAATCAAAACTAGTAGTAACACAATAACATTCAAGTAACAAAAAAAAAAGATTTGTTTGTTTTTTTTTTTTTGATAAAGTCAAACAAAATAGTGTGTGAAAAAACATTTTAGGAAGGGAATTGAACATGAGGACACAATTGCAACACCAAATGCTTTAACCACACATTATTTATGAATTGCAAAAGCAAGTGATTTTTCACTATCAAAGTGAAAGATTTTCCAAAAACAATTTTTTGCTCCACATCATCCTTTTTGAAAGGATCTCTTGAAGCAAAAAATTCAAATATGGAAAAATAAAAAATATTGGTTTTCTTCCTTGCTTATGTTTTCTCTCAAATTTCTTTCTCCCTTTACTATTAATTTGAAAACTATGAAATGGTCTACATTAAGATGTTTATGTAAACATGTCGTGCCATTTATTTTGTAAAATGATATTAATTAGACCTTTCTTTAACTATCTACTTAGATTAAAAGAAAAGACAAGTTGCACTATTAATGTGTTTGTATGTTGGTTTTTATGACAAAGTTTTTAATCACAATGGACACTTGACAAATTTGGCTATAGTCAAAACAGACAAGTCATTTTAGCCACAAAGATGACTAAGTTTATTATGACAAAATGTTTACTTATGTCTAGGTAGGCATGTCCATTATGATAAAGTGTTTGTAGGTTTTGCTAACATGTAGTTGTCCATATTGACATAGGTGACCTATTTCTTAGCTGACATGGTTGCCCACATGGCATGTCCACTGTGACTAAATTGTCTAACCTAACTTGTGTTGACATGTAGTTGTCCATGTTGATGTAGTTGACTGATTTCTTTGCTAACGTGGTTGTCCACATGGCATGTCCATTGTGACTATAATGACTAATAACCCAACTAACATGGATGACAAATGGCATCTATTTCAACTTAATTGACTATTATTTTTCTTGATGTGGATGCCAAATGGCATGTTGATTATGAGTATTGTGACTAATAATTTAACTAATGTGGAATCCAAATGGCATTTTTAAAATTTAATTAATTGTTATTGTTGTTGATGTGGATGGCCTATCCATTATGACCAACTTGTCTAATATTCTAAATGATGTGCATGCCAATTGGCATTTTGTTTAACTAATTTGTCTATAATTTATTTAATGTGGATACCACAAGGCATGTTAGTTCTGACTTAAAATGTCTTATTTTTTATTAATGTTAAAACCAAATAGCATTCCTCTATGATTGAGATGTCAAATGTTTTTGCTATTGTAGGTGTTAAATGGCATGACTATTTGACTAAGATATATAATAACCTAGTTGACATGGTTGCCAAATGGCACATGCCTATTTGAGTAGGATGGACCCAACAACCTCATTAATATGGGTGTCAAATGGCATGCATATATGATTCGTAAACTTCTTATTTTATTACCTATATGGTTATCACCTACAGAACATATACATACATGTTTCTGATTTCACTAAAAGCAGATGCCAAAGTTACAAACATATATTACACACAAAGTTGCAACCTAATATATTAATATGAAGTTGGTAAGTTAGAAAGTTCCAAAATTTATGAAAAAAAGATAATTTAACAATAGTTTGCACATAAACCCCAACCATGACATTAATACCATTTGGTTTATTTCCAAGGCCAAAACATTACATATTGTACTGCATCATTAATAGTGCAAAGTGGGGGATCTTGATCCACTTCTAGAAACATCAAACTAGCACCCTTGATTAAACATGAGGTAATGCAAACAAAAAAGGAATTCTTCTAGCATGCTACAATTATGATGAACAATTGTTCCACCCCCAAACTTCATAAAATTGCCAATTGCAACATCTAATCCTCCAACAAAAATTTAGAGTTGTAATTCTTCATTTTTTTAATACTACAAAACAATCACAAGATCATCATATCCAAAATTGGAAAACATATTTCAAATTACAACACAAAATTCAGATTAAAAACATAATTTTAGCTATAATGTATATATTCATTCAAAAAAACTTAAAGGTAAAACAAACCACAAAACCAAGAGTTTTGAACTTACAATTGGATGGGTTTTTACATTAATTCACATAGCTTCTTGGTTTGTTTGTGACCAAAGAGCCTTCTTATAACTTGCAAAATCCAAGGATGCTATTTTGTGAACATGTGAATGTGAGCAGTTAACACGTGAACATGAACAAGTGAGCCCAAGGGTATCGTTTCAAAGATATCTTGCTAATATCAATGGAATATTATTTGACACATGATGGAATATTTTGCCACATGTTATGGATGAATGATGTTTTAGATGAAAAAATGGATGATAAATAGAAAGGATGAACTTTCAAATGAATGTTGGAAACAAATCAAATTGCATTTTCCCCCTTCTATTACTAGTTATCCCGATCTAGAATTGAAGTTGCATTTATTCCACCCTTATTGCCTAGTTGAATCTTTTTTTAATTTCTACCATGTTTTTTCATTTACTCCACTTTTACTACCTTATATGCCATTGATTCACATGGACATTCGACAATAGTGTCTTTGTTCAATTTAACATAAGTATAAAAATCTACCAAAGTCGGTGTGCCATTTGTTGAAACAAAAAAAATGTTTTTAGCACCTTTATAAAAAATCCTACCCCCTAGTTTCAAACATGTCTTATGTGGCATAATCGTATTTGTTAATAAAAGCATATTCTACATTGCCACATCATTTGTGGTCATTGCCATCCTAGCCATTGTAATGGGAGACAAATTAAACATAGTTGTAACATGAACTTGTCAACAAAACACAAGTGGTCAAATATAATAATTATATATAGAATACAAAAAATAATTAACAAAAGATATTTCAACAGTTCTAACAACATTATGGTGAAACAACTATTTTAATTTGAAACAACACGTTGAAAAATTGATGCATAGTTTGTAGATGTATACTACAAAAGGTTTAATTATTAAAGGCATCATTATATGAATGTGAGAAAAGAATGTGAGAAATTGACAAATACATTGTTATGAATATCTGTCTACAACCTAGCAATGCCACTCCACATAAAATATAATTATTGTTGTATTTAAATGCAACAAGTTTACGGCTGTTGTTACACATGTTAAGATATTATTATAATGCAATGCAAACCACATTTTAATTATTAAAAAGGTGGGTATTTAATTTGTGAATTTTCATGCACACATTATTAATTGTTGTTTTGTGGTGTTGTGAGTTTTCTACACAATCTCTCCTCTCTCAATTACTTTGTTCCATTTTGACAACAGACATGGTTTATTGAACTCCTTAGGACTTAAAGTACTTCTACCCCTATTGTTAAGAAGAAAGAAATGAAGTCCATCGATGCAGAATACCAAATACAAATTAAATATTGGGTAGTAAGGAACCTTTTGCAAGACTACCAAATCTATGTGATGGTGATTTGTTTGTTTAATGAGGACTTTCCAAACAATTTAGTATAGCCTCCAAGAAACAATCACTGGTGAGCACACCTGACAAATCGGAACTACAGAACTCAATTCTTGAGGTAGTTTGATTATTTATTGGGATTTGTGTCTTTAAAGAAGTATTCCCTCAAGGTCACCATCAACAGAAAGTGGCCAAAGAACCAAAGCAACCTTGAGGAAGACAAATACAAATCACCAACACTTGTTTATTGTAAGGAGACAAACACAATGGTGGCATTCTTGAAAACATGCTTTCAAACTCCACTAAGAATACAAGGATCTTGGAATGATGACAACGTTGGAACATCGGAAGTCATGGTAGAATCATCCAAGGGAGTGGAAAGTGAACTAGGTCCAAATGTCGAAGGTTCTCCACAATATTACCACATATGAGGCCATTGACATCAATGACATCTCAGAACCATGAAGTATTAGAGAATTATAAGAGTGTCATTTAGAAGACCTTGAAATGAACCAACATTGTTGATATGAAAAAAAAAAACTAATGTAAGATGTGTATTTATCTATGTGTGTTTGGTTCTTTCATCATGGCCTTGACAAGTAATTCATTTTAAATTTTCTTTCAAGAGTTGACAAATGAAAGTTATGATTGCTTGAACAATTGCAACCAAAAGAAAACCATAGGAAAATAATTTGCAAGAAAATCAAACGAATTAACAAATCCAACTAGAAATTGAATTTTTTTTTCCCACTACAATCTTGGAAATTTGTATCTAGGTTGAACAAGATGGATATTCTATTCATTGTATGAAACATACTCTAGATAAAACAGTTGACACCAAGTTCCATAGAGATATGTTGAACACTGGCACAATGTAGGATATAGAAGGAAAGATGGAATATGTATGGCCATTTAGAAATAAGACAATTGGGAAATGGCTTCAAATGTAATGAAAATTACATTCATAAATGGAGAAGAGAGTACTCCACACAAGATTGATTTAAATTGCAATAAATATATAGATAAAATTCCATCTCCTAATGTGGATATTCACTATTTAAATTTGAAATTTGTTATCAAGTAGCGTCAAACTTTATTGGAAATTATTATGTATTATATTTTGTTTAGGTATTGTTAGGTGTAATTCCCCGTTGTAGGGCACAACAAATGTTAAAAATATTGATAATATGAATAACTATATACATTTATGTTTCAAGTTGTTAAATTAATAAAATTGGAAGTATTAATCAATTCCCAATAAAAACATAAGTTATTTTTGAAAATCTCCAATTCTATATTTTTAAATATGGTTCCCAAAAAATGCACATAAGAACTTTGGATAGAGATATTTTCAAACATAAATGCAACACTGAAAAATGAAGAAAACATATAATATATATTTGGCATCCATATAATGTGTATAAGCCAATATGGGATTCCAATCGTAAATAACCCAATTCTTTTGTAGAACTTCATAGATGAAAAGGATGGATTGATTTAGCATTCCCAAGAATCATATAAAATTTGAGATCATTTTGAAAGTAATGACATATTAAATTATCTTCCCAAAAAGTAATAAGTTTTAAATTTTCTTTCAAAGAATAAATTGTTTTATGTGGGGATAATTTATGAAACTTTGGATTTTCCTTGATGTGTGTTTTAATCATTACAAGATAGACATCATTCTTACAACCTAGATTATTTAATATGGAAACCAATGCAAAAACAAAAAACACTCAGAAAACGAAAAATTGCTTGGGTAGAATATACAATCAATCCCAAAAGTAGGATTCAAATTGGAAAAGGCATTCCAATAGATAACATTATACTGTTAATTTTTTTTGAAAAAACTTTTCCCAACATTGTGGTATGTACAAGCTTTGACACAAACACTACAAGTGTTCCAAGAAGGTGACTCAAAAGGAGCTTTGATTGATACATAAAAGGAAAGTCTAAGGCAAAACATTAAAAAATCATTATAGCTCTCCACCCAACCTTAGGACCACCCAATGGGTTCAAAAACCTAGTGATCCACCCCCAAGCTCAAAAACAAATCATAAACATCTTTTAATGCTTCATCGTCGATGAAAATATTATTTCCTGGATGGTAACCTTGGGAAATTATCCATGAAGGAGATGAAGCCCAAGACTCCGAAGCCAAGGCTTGAGCTTCAACATATGATGGTAGCAAAAAAGAAATGGTAGGATCTCGAAACATTTCATCTTCTTCAAATGAAAGGAAGCTCTTTGGTGGAGACAACATTCTACAAATAAAGAGAGAAGAATATGTGAGGCATACAGTAGAAAGCACTGAAGGAATGCATAATATTGATGTAAGTGGACAACTTACTCAAAGTCAAGCAACCTCCTAAATCATTTATTGATAGGAAAGTCAATATTGAAGCTATGAACATGTTCGACATTAGGCTCAAATGTGGCCACTTCAATGAAAAGCTCCAACACCTCTGCAAAAACCTCCATATTCAACTCTAAAGTTAGGATGTGGCACCCAAGGCTTTGGTAGGCCCTAACTATGTTGTATGTAAGGTGAAAGATGGTCAATTTTTTTTTGATGTAAAGATTGTGAATGAGTTTTTTTAGAAGGAACACATACTCGTGGATGTAAATAAATTTGCAATAGAGGATCCTATCTTGGACCAAACATCAATCAAGACTTGAACAATAGAAGGATGCATTTCTTTTACGACCATGAAGGGTCTACTGACCTTGGACATAGACATAGATGTCTTATCCATCTAGTTATACAACATGTGTCACAACCCTAACCTTGGGCTCACAACCAAAGCAAGGGCTTACAAAGCTTGTGGACCAAAAATGAAGCCCGAGAGTCACATTTCATGTTCCCAAGAGTGCAAAAGATTGTGAGGGAATGAACCCCCACATTCCCAAGTGAACTTCCACTTTGGGAGTAGGAGTCCCAATGGACTTCGGAACCTTCAAAGGGTGATTGTAGGGGTCAAAGCTCATTTGATTGAAAATTTCTTTATATAATTGAAAAGCTTTTGGAACTTAGATCTTTAAAATGGGCTTACAAGACCCATTTGGGTACTTAAAACATACGTTATGGCCAAAAGAAGGGATGGGAGTTGAATTGCCAATTTGATTCCTGACCACTAAAAATAAAAAATCGCCTTGATTTCCTTGTGTGTAGGTAGCTTGTCACATATCGTTGGAAAAATCTCAACGAGGGCTACAAATTTGCTTTAGACTTCACTTCAATCAAAGATTTACACACAAAATTATGGGCCCCCTAAGTTGTAGGAGTCCCAATTTAAGGAATTTCGGGACTCTAACTTGGGTGTCCCGAGACAAAATGACATTTGATTGTTGGCCCTATGGCCAGGCACAGAGAATACTATAAAGGGGAAGGTGGTGGCTTCGCCCAAGTCTTGGTTGTGGTGAATTTCATGAATCCATGTTTACATGTGGCTCATCCGTGCACCAAAAGTGTTCCCACTATGCACTAGCCAACTTGTTATTTGATTTGTACAAATTTGTGTGAATAATTGACCCACTTATCATTCATGCTAGTCCCATCCTGGAGTTCCAACACACCCCTTTACCCCTAAAGTGTTACGAGCCAAGAAACGTTTTCCAACTCTTTCTCCTTCCATTGTTTTCCCATTTGGACTCATAATTGAATTCATCAAGGAGTTTGGGGGTGCATCACATGGTATCAGAGCTCTGGTAGAGCTTGATCCACCTATTGGGGAGTTCTAATGGCACCAAAGAAGATTCGTAAAATAGTATAAGAAACCATGGTGGAAAAACCCACCTAGGACTTAGATGTTCCATTCAAGGCTATTAGGGAGGAGGAACAAGAGGATTATGAAAAACAAGACAACCGTGAAAGTCACGATGATCATGAAAATGACGAGGAGCAACCAACCATAGTCCTTTTTATTCCATAACAATTGGAAATTATACTTAAGATGAATAGGCCCAATTTCATTGAGTTGGTTACAGCCTTCAAAGGAGGCTCATAGAAAGGTGTAGGATTCAAGCCTAGTAAACCTTGGAATTTTGATGGGGTCCAAGATTGGAAGGTGATAAATGTTTGGCTTGCGGAAATGGAATAATACTTTCATGCCGCCAAAGTTGGGCGACACTCAAATGTGGAACTTCCCAATCCTATTTAAAGGGCTATGCTTCCACATGGTGGAAGACAGTGAGGCAAGAAGAAGGAAAGACCCATGGCTACACATGGGAATTCTTCAAGGAATGCATTGAGTTGGAATTCATTCCGAAGAATTTTGACTACATTTCCCTAACCTCATGAATGCGACAAATGAGAACTTGCGCCAATATGTGAGGGCGTATTCCAAACTCATGCTTAAGATCTAATGACGCGCTCCCAAGTTCCTTGATAGACCCACTTGAGGGTCTAACTATGTGGAAAGGCGGAAGGAGTTGGAAATTGGAGCCGCTCCCAACTTCCAGCACTAAAGGGGGTGAGAGGGGCGTGCTAGAAGTCCCGGGATTAGATTAGGAAGAGGGACAAACCACTTAGTTACTCGATCCTGCATCCAAAACCAACCACAAGTTGGTTGACACTCATTCTGGACCCTTTTAGTGTTGGGACTAACCACGGGCGACCTTGGACTCACTTGACTCACCATGGCCCGGATTTGGGGGAAGTCACCACCTTCCCCCATATAGTATTCTCTGCAACTCCCCGCGGGAGCTACATCCAAATGGCACTTTTTCCCGGGACTCCCAAGGAAGAGTCCTGAAACTAACCTAGATTGAATTCCCGGGACTTTGGGCATCCATAACTTCTTGCATAGACCTCCGATTGGAACGAGGTCTAAGGCAATCTTGTAGGTCTCTTCGAGAGATTCCAACACCATGTCGCACTCCTTCTGCAGACGTCAAAATCGGGTCGATTCCCGACTTTTAGTGGTCGAGAGTCAAACTAGCAGTTTGACTCCCGGCCCTTCTTTTACCCATAACTTGGGCTGCAGATGTTTAAATGGCTCATGCAAGGCCATTTTGGACATCTACACTTCAAGACCTTTCCAACGATATAAAGAACACCCCAATGTGAACTGTTTTGACCCCTGCAATCAAGCTCTAAATTTTTGGGAAAGAGGAGGACTCAAAGTCCCCGCTTTTGGGAGTGTGAGTTTCATCTTCACACTTAGCCCAAAGTGGGGTTGTGACATCTAGCATATGCACAAATTAGATTGTGTGTGTCATTTTGTGATGAGACTCCCAACTTGAGCTAAGCGTAAGCTTGATAAGAATTGACCCACCTCATTATCAGAAACTATCATGAAAGTGGAAGGCTTTTCGGATGTGGGATGAAGTGAAAAGTCTAGGTTCAAAAAGGAAAACAAATTGCTTCACAAGAAGGCACACCATGAAGGGGAATGGAACCAATGTAAGATACCTGGAAAAGGGAAAAGCCTAAACAATTTCAAGGCTTGGGTTTCAAACCCAAAGGAAACTTTGTCAATAAGGGGGCTCCTTTTAAAGCAAGCCAACCCAAAGGGGATGTTAGTGGGAAGCCCAAAGGAGTGTATTTCAATTGTAATGAAACGGGGCATTACTCCAAAGATTGCCCCAAACCCAAATTGGTGAATGGGGGTTTTAAGGTAATTGCCTTTACCGCCAACCTAGCTTAAGGTGAATGTAATCACCCTATTTTTTTTAAAAGGAAGGTTTTTAAGCGGGACATGTTACGTATTTTGGACATAAGGGCTTCCCACAACTTTGTAACCCAAGAAAGTGTTGAAAGGATGGAGCTCCAATTAAAGGAGCTCAAGGCACCCATTGATGTGCATTTTGGGTTTAGGGGTTCCCCATCCCACCACATTGTAAGCAAGAGACGTGTTTTATCAATTAGGGAATTGGAAAGGAAATGTGGATTTGTTGGTTTCCACCCTAGGGGGAATGGAATGCATTTTGAAAATAAAATTCATCACCCATAATAATGTGCTCAGAAAAAGGCACAATAGGCTAGTTAGAATCCCATCAAAAAATGGGATTGTTTAGGTGAAAGCACATGAAGTGCCTAACTTAGGTGGATTGACCATCCACTTGATGTTAAGAAAAACTTTGGAAAATGAATGTTTTGGAGGTTATGGCATGTTGTGTGTGATGTGTGTGTTGGACAATATTGAACCAAAGGACGCTATTAATTTAATGAGTCTTCCCAAGTGTGTTAAACAAGTCTTAGACGAATTCCTTGATGTGATGACGAAAGTGGCAGTTCCCGCCAAGGCCCCATATTGAATGAGTCATGGAACCACCCCTAGTTATTTTTTAAATGACATAATCAATTACACAACACATTAGTGTAGGTTTCAATTGGGGGGGGGGGGGGGGGGGGGGTTACCAAGGTAAAATTTTAATTATTATTACATGCATTACAAGGGACAAATTCAACACAAGTTTGCTAAATAAATTAATTGATGGCAGTATCAAAGATTCCCATTTGGAGAATGATCCAATAACTAGATGCTTCACTTTTTCATCACAACACAATTTTATGTTTCCAAAAATAAAATAATTTCAAAAATATTTCAACATTTCTTAATAGATAGATATGATTTGTGCCAAAAACCCCCTCTCCTCCCCCACCCATCTCACATGTCTCTTTTGTCTATATTTTCCTTTCAAATTACCCTACAACCCTCCAATCGGATGGATGCAAATGGATGGGTATGTACACTTTAAATTCACACATTGGGGCAAAAACAAATCTAAAAAAATACTTAGCATATAAATCTAATGAAAACACATGATGAACTCTTGCCACATGGCATGCCACATTAGTAGCACGCCACCATAAGTTGGTATTATTCACCAAAAGTTGTAAGAATCAATGGAATTTTGTTATAACCAAATTTTGCATGATTAAAAAATACATTAAAAAATGTATTTTGATATTTTGATATTTGTGTAAAAACCATCAAGTTCTAATATCAACTATAGTCGCAAAACCATAATGCCACATGGCATCACAATGTCTTTTACAAATATGCAATCATTAATATGAACTTCTAATTGCAATTGTAGTTGAAAAAAAAAAAACTTTTGTTTTATTAACCGATTGAAAACCCCAAGATGTGTTATTGTGTTACTTATTGGGGTTGAAACAAAAAAACCATCCCTGGTGTGGATAGTAAATGTGGATGATTAACATAGAAAAAATTACCAAAATGGTTATGATCATGACTTGCACCTAGTTGTGGATCTCAATTCACTTGTAGGTATGGTAGATGTTGGCCTTTATATTTGGAAAGGGAACTAGTAGCCATAAAGTGCCAAATGAAAGTCAATTGGTAGACCATATGCCATTCTTCATATTGTTGTTAGGCATAGCCTTAACAATTGTGTGGCTTGGCAAAATGGACATATGATGAAATGATAAGAGTTGCCTACATGCACTTATGCTTGATTACTTTGCAAGCAAGTTTGACCTAAAATACTTGTTGTCCACTTTTCAGGCACCATCATTCCATTTATTATATTCTAAAGGGATTCCATGTGTGTTTTTTGGGTACTAGAAACTGCTTTACAATGTGGATTACAGGATCTCCAAAACAAAGTTCAAATGTGCATAGATAATCAATATTTGAATTGATATTTGTGCTTAGACGTTCAAATGGCAACCACATCATGTGTGAATATCTTCCGATGGCTTTGGAACTATGATAGAAACTCGGGACACATATTTTTTAACTATTATATGCGATAATTTAAAACCAAATTATAATGTTCTTAATTACACCCAAAGTTGGTGGGGAGCAATGGTAGCAAGTCAATGCAGTTGATGGTTTAATACTTTGTGAATGACATTCAAAAGGGTATGCATAACCCTTTCTTGTTTTTTTTTCCCTTTTGTTTTGCCAAAACATTTAATTATTTAATTGTACATGTTTTTGTGGAGTTTCTTTCTATGATCACATTGATTTTTACGTATTCATATACTACAACAATTTTTTTCACATTTTTATATGTGTAGACTTTTTGATTGAGAAGGAAATTGCAACTTCTCTTTATAGGGGATGGCTTGACAAAGAGAGGCACTATGCAACTAATTAGCTTGGAACATGACATTTTAATTCATGCACATGTATTCAATAGTGAAAGTAACAATTTTTTGAATCTTGTTCATTTGAATATATCTCACCATTGTTAGCATGCTCAAATTTACATGCTTGTAAATTTGTAAAAAACAACAAAAGTTTTTTGGGTTTTCTTCCTTTGTTATCTTCAATATGATTGTTTCAAATGCTTCTAAAATAGAGAGCTCTTCTAAGCCCATTTTCTCCTATTCTAAACACCATAGATCTTCACTTTGTCATTTTTGATTATATAATAATGTGTGTGGTCTCTGACTGTCATTTTATTTGTTTGATAGGTGGGCACATAGTGGCATGCATTGATTTAGCACATGCAAGGGAGGTGAAATTACTAATGTAATAAGAAGTGTATTCATGCCTTGATAATTTGAAAAAATATTTTGGAAACTTGGTTATATAGATTACTAGAATAGATTGTTGGACAATAACTAGTTAATTGGTTCTCTACCACCTAAATATGCAAATGCCCCTAATCTTCTAATTATGTAAGTTTTAGTTCCATACTTATTCTAAAAGGTTTCAGGTTGGTTATTCTTGCTACTTTGTCACATGTTTAATTTGGTTTCCATTTTCAAATTACATATCATTCGAGTTCCCAGTTTGGTTGGATCTCTTCTAAAAATTTAATTTCATAGTTATATAACCAAAGGGGTTTTTCTTTTGTTTTTGGTTCTTGGATCTCTTCACACATGATCCCATTTTGCATTCTCTAAACACATAGGTTGAATAAACGTTACTAATCATTGACCCAATTAGGAAAATTAATGAACATATGTATGCATTTTTTAATTCTCATGTTAATCTTTATTTTGAATTATTTAAAGTATGTAATTATGTGTCAAATGTGGCCCTTGGATCTTATTTATCGATATCCATGCAACCATTTAATGAATCTTTAATTAGCCATAAATTTTATTAGGTTTAAGCCTAGGTTATTACCAATTTAAAATATCTTAAGGTTTAATAGAGGGACAAGTGGCAAGGAACCCTAAAAATTGTACCTTAAATTCAATCTAAAATAAAACCTAATCCACTACAAACCTAGACGTAGTTGTGAACCTAATCCATTATAGCCCTAAATTTAATACAAACCTAATTAAAATTTAAACCCTAATCTTTTACACCTTAACACACCTATTATGAAGGTGATGAATTATCTTGGGCTGTTATATAATGTTATTTGGTTTTGTTCCTGAAACACTTATTTTTAACATCTTATTTTGTTTTATTTATAGTCTACAAGTTTTGTGACATTTGAAGCACTTGATTTGAGTCCTATTGCAATTTTTTTTCCATTTGTTCATTTGATTCAAGTTTATTCTATGAGTTGTTAACGTCCTTTTAAGAGTTTTTGTTTATACTTTAGCACACCATAACACACCACAAATTTGTAAATGTTCCATAACTACATTGGGTTTTAGTTTCATAATTTTTTTAGTTTTCAATCTCTTATGTATACTATAGTGCATAATATAAACAAATTTTCTATATGTTGTGCATATTATAATGTGTAATGTACAAAAAGTTTGTTTTGTTTGTAATCAGGTTGTTTTTGGGAAGTTTTGAACTATATTGTATGGCTTAATTGGTACCTAGCCCAAGTAATAAAATAGTTGCACCTATGAATGTCATTGGCATCATCAATGTGTAGCATAAAATGTTTGGAGCCTAGTTTGAAAGTTATATTGTCAACAAATATGGGTCTATAGATGTTCTTTAAAATGGGTTCAAATGTATCCATTGTGATTTAATAGATCCAATTGGATATTTAGCAATAATTCCAATTGTAAGGTCCAACTTTGTTTCGACCATTTCCTCTCATTTAAATGTCACATCCTTCATATGGGTGCTCATTTTTGGGGTCACTTTTAGAAATGGGTTTGAGAGATGAGATTGGGAATTTGTTTTAAGAGTTGGGGCTATTACTATAATTAAATAAATTAACCCTTTTCCTATTTGCCTACGTTTTGTCCCTACACATTCTATCCATGATTTATGCAAAGGGCAAATTTGGAAGAGATAGGCACCATGGAGTTAATGGTCACTAGGATATATGATCAATTTGCCAAGGCTTTTATCCTAGTGGTTACAATTGGGTTGGGTAGTAATGATGCATAGGCATTGTCATTTTATCTTGAGTTATATGCATAATACGTGCAATTGGTTAAATTGTACAGTACTAGCAGACCTACAACAATGTTGGTCAAAAATATTGGTTTAATGAACAATAGTTGGTAATTAACTATGCTACCATCTTTGTTATTCATGCTCTTGATGTTATAGTTCTTAAAAGGTTGATTGAAGTTCACAACAAAAGGACAAAGGGTCAAGATTTTACAACCAACTTTAAGGTATGTTGAAATTTGAATTATTTGTGTATTGAAAATTTTAGGAAATAAAAATAATGAAATGAGTTATGAATGTTGATTCCATGGATTTTAATGTTGTGATTATAGGTTGTGGGGACAACGATAATTCAAATTCGTGTAGCTTGTTTTGAAAACTTTTGTGAGAAATGGCATCTCCCATTTCTCACAAATTGAAATGTTGGTTACTATTGTTAGGTCTATAAGTGTGGATTCTGCTCAATTTCAACTTCACATTGCTTGCAAAATCAAACAGGTCAACGATGAAAAAATTGATTACACATTGTGTGACCCATGGATTGAACCATTAGTTAAACATAAGCTCATTAGTCCTAAATATTTCAAATCAAAACATGGTTTTTTCGTTTGCCTATTTAGGAAAAAAAAAACCTAAAGGCAAGTTTGTCCTAAGTAGCAAAGATGGAGGGTTACTCTAACTTGAAAAAAAATAGGATAAGGAAAAGTGTAGGCACAATACAAGAGAAGGAAAAAAAATTCAAATTGGCCAAATTGCAAAAGTAAAAGAAGAAGTTTGTAGTTCAAATTAGTATGTATAGATGATAGTTTAATTAGAGGATTACATTTTGAAACATCACTTGTATAGTTTGACGTATTTTCCTTTTTGTGGACAAAAACTTAATGTACATATTTTGTATGTACATATTATATTGATTTTTGAAAATTTATAACTTGAATTTGCAACTTAAACTTTAATATACTTATTAGAATTTATTTTGAAGTTGGAATTTTGTCTAAATCTGTAATTTTTTGTTGATTAAATCAAAGCTTAGATTCAAGAACTTGGTTTGAAAAACTTGCAACTTGCTTTGAATTTGATTTGAACTTTTTGTTACACTTGCATAATGGGCATGCTTTTTGGCCAGATTGACTGGGGGTCTACTAGGATTTGTTTATGTGGCTTAATCAAATAGGGTTAAACCACCTGGGCCGAATTCACATTTGGAACACGAATAGTTATCAAATTATGATGAAAGTAGGAAATGAAAATTCAAGCCATGTTTTAAACATATTATATGCAAACAACCATTTTGAACCTATTATAACATGTGATCCCATGATGAAATTTTCAAATATTCACACTTGTGATGCACATGTGACACAAATTTTTAAAATCATAATATCTATAATGAAAATAACGAGGTTAAACATAAATGAAAAAAAAAAGATGAAATTTTGAATTAAATAATTTCTTTTAGAAGTAATAAAAATTCATCCTGAAGGGTTGTCACAAGATATTGCATTACCTTTATTAAAAAAATCCATATTTAGGTTTAAACACATCACAAATTAAACATAATTTTAAGCATTTTAAGCATTTTAAGTGCATATCCCAAGCAAATAACGATTATGCAATTCATTTTTTTCAACAAAAAAAACCCAAAAATCCTTGAAAATATTATGATTTTTCTTCCAAATTTTTAATATAATTAACCATTTGTTTTACCTATTATTCAACGTGTGGGATTTTTAAAAATGTTAAAAATGAACTAAAATTGATGCCAATGAAATGTGATGTCAAATGTGATAATATTTTAAAAGATAATCTTATTAATTTAACAAGTAAAAATTATTTAAATCATATTCAAGGAAAAAAGAACTCCAATTGAAAACATGCAAAATAATAACAGTATTAAAGATAATTTCATTGGTCTTACAAGTAAAAATAATCCACATCATGTTTTGAATTAAAAAAAAAACTAATAATAAACTAAAAAAGGTGATATGCATATTATCAAATATAAAAAAGATATTCAAGACATTGTTAAACATGTTTGTTATTGTTGTCAAAGATTTTTTTTTTTAATTCCAAAATTTTTTGCATCAAAATCATACATAAAAAAACATCTTAATGTAATACAAGACATCCAAAGAAATGATCGTATTTTAGTTTGTAAATCTTTTCGAAAAAAATTTGATCTACAAAAGCTTTTAAATTTAACATTATGAAATCATATTATGAATAATAAACCAAACATGAAATATCTTCTAACACTTCACAAAATAGAATAATGTTTAATTGTATTCACCTTGCATTTGCACAAATATTTCATTTACAAGGTTGGGGACAATATAGATGCATGGAAACATTGTGAATGTTCCAACAAATTTTAATTTAGTGCAAAACATGTTACCAAGAATGTTATATGATGATTATTCAATTCGTGTATCTTTTAATAAAAATTAGAATACAAGTTAATATATATGTCAGGTTAAATTTGTCCTAACATAATAATAAAAACATTACAAGAACTTTGTGAAATTCCATTATACATAAATGCAAGTGTTTCAATAAAACCAAATTGGCAAGTTGGTTGAACATGCAAATGCAAGTGAAAAAAAATAAAATAAAATTTAAACTTCCTATTTTAATAATTTTGAAACATTTGAAAAAATTATAGAAAAAGATAATACTGATACATTAGTGGAAAACATTTAAAACCCTAAACATATAATTGATAACAATGAAGATTCAATAAATATTGTTCTAAGAAAAGTATTTCAACCTCTTGGGCTATTTCATGATATTCATTTAGAATAATATAATTTCCCAACATTATTTTTTGGTCATCCAAGACCTTTTTTTTAATATTCATATCAAAAAATTGCATTTAAGCAAAATTAACATATGTTGATAAAAGTTTTGCAAACCATGTAACTAATATATATATATAATTTACTTTTTAAAATTAAAAATTTTAATACATTGAACATATTATCTTCCGCTCGGTTTCATATTTCAAAAGCATAATTATTATGTTGTGTTTTCACATGTATTGATGTGTTAAACAATGTTAACTTAGATAAATTACCAAAATTTAATTTAGGATACAAGGAGTGAGGATGTATAAGAACATCTCCAAATCATTTAGATAGTTTTCGTAAAGATGTTTTTATAATGATAGACAACTAAGACCTCCAACTTTTTTTATAACATTTCACCATGGGTGTTGACAATTGGCCCACACTAATATAAACATTAAAAGAATGGCATGACAAAATATGTTACTATTTTTTAAAACTAAAAATGATATTTTAAAAAATGTTATAAAACTTGTTAGAAATGATCTTGTGACAAGTGTACATTATTATCAACATAGGATGAATAGTTATTGAAATTTTTTAAAAAATCCAATATATTGTTTGGTGAGATGTAAGATTATTTTTTTGTCCTTGAATTTCAAAGTGGAGGATTAGCCCATGATCATGGATAATTGTGGGTTCAAAATGGTCCTTAATTTGGCATTTTATCAATTGAAACTAATTAAATTTTGTTGATAAATATTTAACAACTGATCAAACACTTCTTTTAGTTGAAATATATAGTGCACAAATACATCAACATAAACAAACTTGTCGAGAAAATAATCAACCAATTTGTCAATTTCAATATTCTAAACCTCCAATAGTTGATATGGGATCAGGTGTAGATATTTCTTTTGAAAAATTTCTTATATATTAAAATGTAAATGAGGATAATCACATTTTTGCAAATTTACGATCCATTGTTCGAAAACCAACATTATTTTTGAAACATAAAGTAAATGATATACGAACAAATGTTTTTAGTATACATGTAAAACCTATATGGGAAGCAAATACATATGTGCTATACTATTCATATTTTGTTGCAACTTATTACACTTCTTATTTAACAAAAGTAAACAAATTTGTTACATAAGAAATGCAATCCATGTTTTAAAAAAATGTAAACATGAACAATATGAAGCATCCAAATGAATCAAAAAATTAAGAAATGCATTTTTAAATGCACAAAAAAAGTCTATTCAACAAGTAGTGCACATATAGTCATCAATTCCATTTTATCATTTAATAAGATCATTACAATTCATAAATACATGTAATGAACATGAAAGAATTTTTGTGTTATTACCGCAAAAAAATTACATAATTTACCCCCTATGTTAACAAACATACATTGCAAATCATTAGTTGATAAATATAAAGAACGACATCATAGTTTGGACAAAACAAATAGCAAAATTTATTGCTAGTTATGACACTAAAACATCTAAAAAATGTGGACATGATAAAATTATCTCTTGGGTTTCATTCAATTTTCATAAGGACCCAAAAAATCATTATAGAAAACTATTATTTTGTTCAATCATTTTTGCAGATCAAAAATTAATTTGAAAAATAATTATACTTCATGGAAAGATGTTTACATGGAAAAATAAAATGAAATTGAAAACATAAGAAAAAAATTTGTATACTAATTTAGTAAAAAAAATGGTGACAAATGGGATCATCTAAAAAAGCAAGTTAAAAAAAAAACAAAAATGAATGAAATAAAGGGTGTAATTTTTTCAAACAAAATTATTATAAAAACAAGTGATCCGCACAAAAACATGTTATCTACAAACATGAAAGAAATTGAACCATATGACTTAATGTTTGAAAACCATATGCAACCAAAGAAAAAATGTTAAAAAATAATTTGATAATACATGTTTGTCAACAAGTTGATGAATGTGCTTCGTATGAAAAATGGAAGAACTTAATGATGAACAAAAAATTATTGTGGATGATATTTTATACAAGAAAAACAAAATCCAACAAAATCATTACACGTTTTTTTAATAAGAGGTGTAAGAATATGAAAAATGTATATATTATTAATGTGCATCATACAAAACATGTTACAATATTACATAAAAGAAATTATAAATCTTGACCCTTTAAAACCAAAAGTGATGAAATTAACATACACATGAAAAACATCCTTTAATATTAATGGTACCACAATACAATTTGTACTTGCAATACCATTAAATAAAAGTTTTAATGAATTCAAAGCATTAAATGATAAAAAAATGTGACATATTATAAATACATATGATCAACTTCAATTAGTAGTGATAGATGGAATTTTTTTAGTAGGTAATAAAATGTTAACATTTATTGATCATAAATTACTTATAATTAAATAAGTTCATAATCAATTCATGGGTGGTCTTGATGTCATAACAATATAATGGACCTTTATCAAGCTCCATAGATTTGAGATTCATAGATTTAAAAATTTTAACCAACAATTTAAACATCCTTGGAACAAACCTTTAGCATGAAAATATAAAATGTTATGAATTAAAACAAGTAATGAGATAAAATGATATAAATTTCATTAACATTTTGAATAGATTTTCAATAACATCACAAAACATTTGAAGACATTGATTTTATAAATAAATTTTGTTTTAAAACACCACCTTGTGACAACACCTTACTATATTTGTTTTACATAGATGTTAAAATAACAACACATAATAATAATGTATTTCACACAACACTTGATCAAACATTTAAATTTTTAACTCAAGAAATCGATTTTGACACATATCCTCATTTCAAATTATCATCTATTCCAAGTCAAAATAATGATCTTCATCATGAGTTGTTGCTTAAAAATATGTTAGTAGAATTGTGTGCAAGAATCTATGACACATTAGATGGTCTTGTAAATGGTGTAGATGGAGCATTCAAAGATTTCACACAAACTTCTTGAAAATCATTTACATGGATACAATTTTATAATTCCAAAATTGAAAATAAAACAAGAACGAAAAATTTGCACATTTATGAACAATTCCTTATAATCAATAAAGAATGTACACCTATTGAATAAATGAAACAAAAATACAAAAATATCCACACAAACCAAGAAACATACAATACTATATCACAAATTTTTGGTCATGTTATGACCAACATGGAAAACTGATGTTTATGATAATATAATGTTTTTATCAAAAGCAACTTCAACAACAAATTTAGATGCTGAATTCATTAGTGCATGATTTAACAAAAATATGCAAGAAGCTTTATATATAATCAATTTGGAAAACCATATTAAAACACATGCCTTAAGATTATCCAACTATTTTAATTGGAGATTTCCATATAGACATGCTAAAAAAAACACTTCAATCAACAACATTTCAAAACCTTATGTACAAATACAAATTGAAACATTCTTTTTCTGAAAGCACAACTATTAATAATACATAATTTGGACTAATGCCCCAACACAACAATGTCATTTGGGAGTAACACAAGCATATTGGACAAACCATAAACTTGTATATTTCACATTTAGATTATTGTATTATGTTCCCTAATTTATTTACCATATATATATATATATATATATATAATCTATGTTTATCAAACAAAAACCCATCAATTGCCATTTAAATTGAAATTGAATTTTATAGCCTCAAGATAATAACTGAATATTAAAACCATGAACCAAATAAATAAATAAATAAAAATATAATACAACAATTCAAAGAAAAAAACACAAATAACAACAACAAATTCATCTTTAACTTACATATATAGTTAATTACTCACATACTTAATTATTAAAAAATTCAATGAAATAAACAAAACAACACAAATATAAATACGTTCATCTTTACTTATCTACATATAAATCTATTTATATAAATATACTATTAAATAGGCAGAGCCTGCGTGTCGTGACGCCTTGTTTTGCGGAGTTTTTTTTCTTTTGTCGTTGTTTCTTGTGTGTGTTGTGTTGCTCTTAATGTGGCTGCCCTTCTTGTTGCTTCCTCCTCTTCCGCCTCACTCGCTGTAGCCACAATCTCTATGCTTTTCGTCTCCTCCTCCTCCTTCTTCTTCTTCTTCTGTTGCCCCTTCCTCTTTTCTCTAGCTCAGCTTCTCTGTATTTTTTTTTCCTGGTCAGTGGACCTTCGTCACAATGATTAGGTTTTCTTCCAAGATTCTGCAGATTCGACGAAAGCAGCTTTAGGAGTTTTGCATCAATTCAGGCAGCTAGCTCATGGGCGAAAATACACCAGAGAGTACTTACAGGGAATGCCTAGCAACTCGCTCGTAAAGTGGCTCTTTCTCATACCCTCAGGGAGGCATATTACAAGTCGTGAAATATCAGGGTTACCCCCGACCTGGAAGCAAAACTGAAGCAAGACTTTCTCGAGAAGATGCAATCGTCAATTGAGGATCAAATTCCGTTTTCTTCTCAAGAAATGTCGCACCAAAACAAGTGTAGTAGTGTAACGAGGTGGTTCTATAGGAGGTTGTTGTTGCTGTGGGCACTGGCATTGGTCCAAGGGGACTCAAGTATCATCACTGGAGTTCAGGGGTTTTAGGGCTTAGGGTTTGGGGCTCAGTCTCATCATTACCAGGGGAGAAAAAAAAGGGAAAAACTCTGCAGGAAGGAATGCTTTTGACTTGCACAGACAGTCATGGACCTCAATTTCTCCATGGCGTGGTGCAAGAGAGTGTTGCCGTGTTCTCATGAAGTTTACTTGAAGGACTTCCACCTTGTTGTCCTACTTGTTGTCCTACTTCAACTCATGAAACTCATCTTGAGAGAGGGCATTGTACGCATTTTGGAGAATGGTGAGTAGGACCTGCACTTCTCCTTGTTTGCTGAGAAGATGCAAGCAAATTGTGAAGCTGTATGGCATGCAGTTTGGCAGTTTTGCAATGCAGAAAGCTTGACAGGAAAACCCTGTTGTATGTACCAGGTACAAGAAGTTGTTAACTTTGGTGGTGGCCCAGAGTTTGGTCTCATTTCTGTTCTCCACTGCAGGTTATAGGCACATCTCCAAACTACATTTGAACCAGTGCCTGGTTGTGTTTCTTCATACATGTGCTTGTGGGTGGTGGAGGAGGATTTTGAAATATCCCTTTGACTATGAGAATGCAAGTGTTAGCTTCTTCCAATTCCCCAACTGGAAGGGTTTATTGCCATTGCTAGCAATGCCATCTTGCAATGGTGAGGACTCTCTTGGGGGATCTGCATGGAGCCTCATTCATCTTGGAAATGCAGAGTACTCTCAACCCTTAGTTGGCTTGACACAGAGTGGGTTCTTTACCAAATGGAGTTTTCTGTCACCATGTAATTTTGTGGTGGTATACCTCAAAGAATTCACACCAGATTTTATACATACAAAGGAGGATGCAAAGCCTGGGATCAAGGTTGCAGCAACAGAGACAGAGGCGCTTGCAAGTTAGCCAAAGCTTTTGCTACCAAGGCCACCAATGGGAGCACTGGAGTCAAAGCAGAAGGACATTCACAGCAGAGTCTATATAGCAAAGTTGGAGAGAAGGATTCAATCACAGAGATGAGAGCGTGTCAAAAGCCCCTTCCATAGTGTCTTATATGGAGGCCATGACCAACTACATTTTCCAAGGCTAGCTATTATGGAGATGCTGCCTTTCCTCCTCTTCCTGGAAGAATGTAATGTTGTTGGCAGTCGCTTCAACAAAAGCTGCAAAAGCAGATGAATGGGAAGGAGAGGAAAACCTTCCAATCTTCCCAGCTAATGCAGGTGGAACATTGTCTGCTAATTCAGTTGGAAGCATCAGTTCTTCAAGAGTTTTGTGCCCATGTGGGCTTTGAACATTGAATGCCCTTATGGCCACTGGTTTCTCCTCTCTGTTGGTCACCTCCAAAGTCTAGGTGCATCCTGCACTCAACTACCTTCCAATGTCCTGCATTCTAAGAGAGAAAATCCTGGTGTGTTGTTAAAGCAGACTTGACAAGACCACAGGATTGGTCCATCTAAAGAAAACTACGTTGACCAGAGTTGAAAGCATTCCAGCTAGTTGCTATTTGGGAAACTTTGGACTCATGCGGGCAGGTTGAACAAATGGCTGAGGTGGGTATCAAGTTCTCTTAAGGCTCTGGCAATGGGCATACTTTTTGCTGGGAATCTCCCCATCTATATGAACTGTCCTCATTGCTGTGATTCAGGCAGCAAACAGGCTGGGGTCATTTTTGCAGGTTCTGTGTCCCAGCTTCAGCAGATCTTCTTGGTATGTACCCACTGATTTTGGCATGTGTGTGCAGAGGTACATATCTATTAGATCAGCGAAACTAATTCACCAGGTTCTTGTTCAGGAGACATCACCCTTTCCATCGGTTCTTGCCTCTTGTGCTGTGGTAGCATTTGAGGTTTGCCTAACTTTCCTGCCACAGTACCATCTCTGCATCCCCTCACCTACTTTATGATTTAAATGCATGCTTCATTGATTCCTAGATACAAAGTCCTTGGGGTTCATTTTCTTGAAAAGTTCTGTTATTTGGATGAAGTTCATATGCCAAGGGCATCAAAACTGGTAAAGGCTGGTGTGGACCTCCACAGCAGGTCAAAAGTTGTTACGACTTACTGCTGCAGGACAAGGACCAAGATATGTCTGCAAGGACTTAAGATCTGCACTAGGCAAGCTGTCTACGGTCAACATGAGCAGATTGAGATATTGATGATGTGTTTCAGTCCTTGTTTGATTTTGAAGAGCATGGCGGATTGTTACCTGATTCCCAAAAGCTTTATCTACAGCAGTCAAAGCAACCTTCAGGCATGGCATCAGTCTGTGCTTATGTTTTGATAGTGGATTTTTATATGCAGTCGATGTTGGTAATATGTGGTTGTTCAAGCATTTTCTTAGGATTATGAACACTGAGGTTGCTTTCTCATCTTTTATTACTCCAGGACATTTTATCACTGTAAATTTCTTTTGTTTTCAAGGGTATCGACTGTTCTGAAATAAGGAGTTAGTTAGCCTCCATTCTTTTGCTTCTTTGAAGGTGAGGGTGAGACTGGTTGTTTCTAAACATACCCATGAGTTTGGTTGTATTTACCACACACATTGGTTGGGCTGCAAGTGATATAAACCTCCCAAAATTTTATTAGAACCAAGCACCAAAGCAAGGGAAGAATGGGAAAGGCAAATGAAAGGACAAAGGTCTTAGCTACTGGTAATTCAGGGCCTTATCATGTAAGATCCAAATCCAAATGTGAAACAATGGGGGCAGCACATCATGAAATCGCTTTGCCCCTTAACTGGCAAACCCTTTAAACTTTCCATGAAGTTTGCAAAAAGTAATACTTGGAGAACATAATAAACTAGTAAATGTTTCATGAAGATCACAAAAGCTGAGACGGTTGGTACAGTAACACCAATTGCTTGATACTCACAATGTAGGGACCAAATCAAAGCTACTTCATTTGGTACTCTCTTGTGTCCATTGCAAAACAACCTACGAACTTATGCGCAAAGCCAATCAGAGTGAACCAGCACCCCACCCAGCAAGCCATGCAAGATACGATGTGAGATTGATGGTATATGGACAGGAAATGCTTTTTCATTGGATTATTGTTCCATAGCTAACCATGGTGGTTAGCAATGGTACTAACAACATTCACATGATATGTATCTATCTGCATACATAGTAGTCACCAAGTGTCTACCTACCTACATACATATTGAACCAATGACTCATGTTTGACACTAATTAATTCCCAAAAGAGCCACTAGAAAGATAATTAATTAATTAATTAACAGATCAAAAAATAATTAAGAGCAGTTTGTTGAAATTCTAAAAAATCAAACACATGTTCAAAATTCAAGAGAGCTTTGAAATGTATTTAATGGGAGTTTTAGCATACTTAAGGACTATCTAGTAGAAGAAGCAGTTGTTTTTGGAATGGAATCCCAGAAAAAGGAGAGACCTAGGCACCTCACCTAGGCAAAGCATATTTGTGTGGGTGGAGAGTTTGGATACCTTATTTTCAGAATCTCAAATTTTGGCACCTTATCTATAGGATTGGTGGAGTATTCATGCATAGCCTATTATTGGGCTACTTGGTAGTGTTGTAACAGGTGACCTGGTAGAGTTTAGGGTCAACTTTGGAAAGTGGATGAAGTAATGGAAAGTGCCCTAATTGTCAATGGGTCACTTTGGGTTCAGGATGGTGTGAACTTGATTGATGGAGGTGTTAAGAAGGAAAGTGTTTCTTTGTTTAGAACTATTAGGTTTGTTTTTTGGTTGTGTTTAGTATGTTTTTGATGCTTGTTGGCAATGGTGGAAAATGCATTGAAAAATTGGAGGCGCTTGATGTGCTATTAGCTCTTAATGTGTGTGGTGTGCAAATTGGTTTTTATGTGTTGTTGACTTTTTCATTTGGTGGTGAGATGGTGGCTAGGGACTAGTGATTGGTGCTTGTTGGTGATGGTCTTAGTGACTTGTTGAATTTCTTGAATT
The DNA here is from genome assembly GCA_963921925.1 of Sphagnum tenellum. Taxonomy (NCBI): domain Eukaryota; kingdom Viridiplantae; phylum Streptophyta; class Sphagnopsida; order Sphagnales; family Sphagnaceae; genus Sphagnum; species Sphagnum tenellum. The sequence continues at coordinate 9,920,565 of OY998148.1, forward strand.
GTGTGGGGGTGTGTTATTGTTGCAACTCGGGGGAAATCTGGACAAATGTTCATAAATAAAACCTTGATAATGTGGTGGAGAAAGGATGAAAAATATTGGGGAATGCAGAATGACGAAAGCTTTGGCTAACTATGGAGAACAAAATGGGATATGGGAGTTTGGAATCCACTAGTGATTTTTCAAGGCTCTATCACTAGGTAGCAAGAGGTTTCTTTTGTCTATCCATGTGATTGTTGGTGAGGAATTTTCAAGGATTAAACTGAGAAGAGAGTGGTTTATTCTATTGCACTTTAGAGAGACATTATATATGACAAATGAAGAATGAAATATCCAAAAATGTTACACCTTTGGGATTCATGAGCTTTGGGTTTTGTGTAAGGGTGCAGGGAGAGAACTAGATATTTGAAAGTTTGAACCTTTTGATTTGGATTTAGAGGGATCCTTTGAGAATTTTTTTGAGGATGAGTGTCAATGTCATTTGTCAAGCTTGGTGATCTATGATGTCATAAGAGAGAATTCTGTGAAGTATTTAATCCCCAACACCATTTTACCATTGACTTATTATGGGTAGCATGTTGGATTAACATCAAAAGCTATAATGTTGTATATGTAGTGTTGATCATCATGAACATGGTTTTTACATGTGGAATATATATGTGTAGTTGTTTTGCTTTCATCTAACTTTGTCGTGCAAGATTTTTTCTTGTTTCCTTTTTTTTTGCTACACCCCTCTAGTCACCCATACACTAGTACAAGACATAAAACCATACCCAATACAAAGTTGAAACTTGAAAAGATTTACATGTCATTTCAAAAGCATAAAAATTAGGACTAAAGTCCCATTATCTCTATGTACTTGAGGAAGTCACCCTTTGTATATTTTCTAAAACATTGGCGATAAAAAAATGTTCTGGTATGCTATGAACCTTGAACTAAAAATATTCTAGATATATTGTAATTATATTTTCATAATGAATATTAAACACCCTACCTATATTTAAATAAATTATAAATTTATTTCCCAATGACATAGTTGCACTTAATATGTTTTTGCACATAATGTGGAAAACAATGAAAGTGACTTCTCTTGGTCTATGTGTGAACTCTCTCTCAAAGCTATTGATTTCTACACGACCCAACAACATACATAGATGATACAACCATGCAAGCCCAAAGATATGTATCAAAATCTTATGCAAACACATGAGCCTATCCATAATTATCAAAATATTGACACAGTTCTTGTAGGCTTTTTTTTTGCATGATGAAAATGAAATACGTCCTAGACTAAGGAGTGCAAATGAGGATTGATTACTTTAATTCTTTCGAAAGAAAAGACTTGTGATGGACAGATTTCATATCACATGTGAATTTGTTTATTGCAAAGAGTCAAATCTCATGCTCACAATAATTTCATGGGAAGATATATGTCAAGACGAAACACACACTACAATTGTTTTTTGAGGTAAAATGTTGCCAATTTTTCCCATGAAATAAATTTGTCTAATTGTTTAGATTATCTATAAAGTACCCCAAACTAGGGCTATAAGCCTTCATTTTGCCAAAACTAGGGGCAAAAATGAGAAGTTTGGATGAAAACAATACATTAGAAAAGGAAAAAACACCAAAATACTTTTTCTCATCGAAATTAGTCCTCGCAAGAATTCTACCCCTAGTTTTGGATTACCTTTACCTAGACCTTCGTTGTTGTTCATATCTTTCATTGAATCAAATTGTGTCATAATAAGGTCTTTCAAATCTTTTGAATTGATACCTAGTTTCATGAAATGGGTCTCAATTATGCTCACTTCATGAATACATTCAAATTGCGGATGAAATAGGGATTAGAGGTTTCAACTAGGTTTCAAAGAGAGGGTGACTTTACATAGAATTATATTATTGTAGAAAAAAAGTTGGGATTTGAAGCAAAATCACTCAATAGGTAAAGATTGGGCATCATCCTCCCTCCTTAGCCAAATTCAACATATATTAGAATTATTTGCAAAGTCATCCTATGTTTGGGCTCTAGTTTGACTCTTTAAACCCTTTTTCATCCCCAAATTGAAAGTTGTTGTAGAATGAGCGAAAATGGCTACTTTTTTATGAAATTGTTTATTAGTTAAGAAGATTTGTAAAATCTTATTTTGATAGCCTGATTTAATGAATAATATGAGCACCAACCAAGGGGTAGGCAAGGCAGATCCAATACTAGGGGTGAAATTCCCTTTAGGATCGATTGAAAATCAAATAGTGAGAAATTTACTTTGGTTCCCATTTTTTCCCTTAATTATTTATGAGTCTGTGCTTAAGTTGTATTGGTTTCATTATGACTTCATAATTCATCCCCAAATTTATCCCCTTGGTTTGGAGTATTTTATTGTTATCCTATGAAATATTTTTGTCTATTTCATGGTGTCAAATTTGCTAATGTAAGTTTTTAGAATTTCATGGTAACCATTTTGTGGTTATAATTTTAATGTTTTTTTTTTTTGAAAGCCATATGTGTAAGTTTTCAATTTTGAATGATTAGTACTTTTATTGGTTACAAGTGCCATTTTGCATGGTGACATGTTGACACAAAATGTGAAATGAGTATAAGTAAAAAAAGGGAATAATACCATTTGCACAAGCATAATCTCATGGTTATTCAATTCATGGTGTTAGATTTAATGATGCAAGTTTTCATAATTTCACAACGTGGTTTTTCAAGGTTACACATGTAAGATTTTAATTTTTGGTGGTTGTGAGTTTTGTTTTTCATGGTAGCAGGTGACATGTTATCACAAAATTTGCAGCATAAAAGCCAAAGGAGGGAATAGTACCATTTGCACAAGCATAATCTCATGGAATGAAAAGATTTACACTTCATAATCTTTCGATAGTTTTACAAGCAATTTTGCATGACCTTGGAATTTTTTTTGGGTGTAGTCTTCTCAAGTAGATTTAGGCTACTTTGAAAAGATTTGAACAAACTTTCAAGCAATAAAGTCTTTGTTGGAACCATAAATTCTCTACCCAAATTAGAAAAAAACCTTTCATACTTTGTGGTATTTGTTGTTTTTTGGACAAACATGTGTGCATAAAATTGAATTCCATTTTAAAATATTTTTTTGAATTATCTATTTTCATACTAGAAAAATTGATACAATACATGTTGAAAAAAAATCATGTTTAAATTATCTTTCAAGGAAAAAGAGGATCAAAGAAACAAACAATTGAAAAAATGAAAAAAATTGGTCTAAAGTATTATGAAATTGAAAATTTGCATCAGCAAGTTTGACACCATGTGTTGAGTAACCATGTAATTATGCTTGTGCAAATGGTATTTTACCCTCCTTTGATTTATGGGTTGCAAATTTTGTGATAACACTTCACTATGGCAAATAAAACTTGTAACCATGGAAAAAAAAACATGTCACCATCAAAAATTAAAAACTTGCACATGTGACTTTAAAAAAACAAATAAATTTTTTGTAACCACATGAATTATTACCATGAAATCCTAAAAACTTACATCAAAAAATTTGACACATGAAATGACCAACCATAATATTATGCTTATTGTCATGACCTTAATTTTGTGCTTGAGACCAAAGCAAAGGCATAGAAAGGTGCAGACCAAAAGTGTAATTCGAAAGTCACATTCACATTTTTGGGAGTGCAAGAGAGTGTGAGGTAATGAGCTCACACATTCCCAAGTGGATTTTCACTTTGGGAGTTAAAAGTCCTTATGGAATCCCAAATTTTTAGAAAGTAATTTTAGGGGGTCAAAACTCATTGGATTGAAAATTTCCTTATACCATTGAAAACATCTTGAGACTTAAATGATTAAAATGGGCTCACATGATCCATTTGTATATTTATTACACAAGTTATGATTGAAAGAAGGGTCGTGAATTAAATAGTCAATTTAATTCCAGACCATTAAAATTTGAAAATCGCCCCAAATTACGTGTGTATAGGTGTTGTACCACATAACTTTGAATTTTTTTTGACAAGGGCTACAATTTTGTTTTAAACCTCACCTCAATCAGAGAATTTGACAAGAAGTTATGGGCATCCAAAGTGACAAGAATCTCAATTGCGAAAATTTCAGGATTCCCAACTTGGGAGTCTCAGGGAAAATGACATTTGGATGTAACCCCCATGGTTAATCATAGAGAATAACATGAGGGGGAAGGTGGTGGTTTCTTCCAAGTTTGGACTGTGATAAATTTTTGTGTTCGTGTATGCCCATGGCTTGTCCATGCATCGAAAGTGTTCCAACTATGCATTAACCAACTTGTTATTTGATTTGTGCATGTCCATATGAATAATTGACCCACTTGTTATTCATCCTAGTTTCCATTTCGGAGCTTTAGTAGACCACTTTACTTTTAAAGTGATGTGAGCTAAGGAATGTACCCCAACTCCTTCTTCTGTTGTTTTCATTTTTGGATTCCAATTTGAATTTTTCAAGGAGTTTGGGGTGTGATTTATCCAAGTGATATTATTCCCTTCTTTGACTTGTGAATTAAAATTTGATGATAACATGTCACCATGACAAATGACACTTATAACCAATAAAAATGGTAATAATAATCATTCCAAATTGGAAAATTGCACATATGAATTTGAAAAATCGTACCATGAAAATTCTAAGCACAAAAAGTGTCAACATGAAATTTCTAAAAACTTACATTAATAAATGTGATACCATTAAAAAATAAAATGTATTCCATAAAAATTAACTCCACTATAACATTGTTTTATGTCTATAGTGATTATAACTAATGTCCTTGCCTCATTCTTTTTTTGGGGTGAAAATTTGTCAAAATGTGAGACAAGTTTTTGAAAATGAAACATTTTGTTGCAATTCCTGTTTTTTGGGGTGAAAAACATTGTTTGGAAGCAACAAAAAATTTAGTTTTTTAGGGAAGGTCTCACCACATTCATTGTAATGACTATAAATTTAAGAGTTCCTTGAAATATTATCACCAATTAAATCAAAATTTGTCTCTAGATACTTGTCGCCCTGGTTCCATTAAGAAATTGATAAAAAAACACATTGTTTAGCATATGCCTTTTTCTTTGGCTACCAACTAAAGCACACAATTGTTTCAAATGCCATTTGTTAGGATCTTGAAATAAAAGACAAGATAAGTATTGCTATCACATTCAAAAATTAAAACCCAATAATACTAAGCAAGTAATTTAAGTTATAAAATATGCATCAAGCGATTGACTTATTTTAATGACATTGATTCATTGGAGTTGGTTTAGGCAAGATAATTATAAGGTCCCATAATATTTGATCCTACCAAATTTTAACTTGAAAGTTGTTTAGCCAATTTTCAAATAAAAAGGCATGAAAATGTGTCTTTCCATATTTGTTTCGTAATTTTTTCAACGCCATATTTACAAGTAAAATTTCAATATCTTTTCCACCACTTTGCATCCCATTTCTTTTCAAATGAATTTGAATTCAATTCAATTTCATTTTAATATAATTCTTGAATTGAATTTAGTTGAGTTGGAATTTAGTTCAATTTCCAAACAATGTATCTCAATCCAATTCAACTCAATTGAATTTTGATTCACTTCAAGGTGCATACAATGTCATTTCAATATTTTCATTGGAATGGAATTTGACGGTTTCCACAAAATCAATTCATTTTTTGCATCAATTGAGGGGAGTAGCATGGAGCCCAAGTAATTAGATTTACATGTTTCTCTTCCCTTGTTGCAAAGTGATTGGACTCAGAAAAGTTAAGAAGGTACACAATGGAGGTTGGAAATAAAACCAAGGATATTTTCCTACCTAATCTACCTATACATGAAACCTATTTCCTACACAATTGGTTTCCAAGTGAAACCAAATATAAACTCATTTGAGGTTCATCCACAACCAATGGAATAATAACTTGCGTCCAATGGATGGTGCACTGGTGGGTGCAAGGCGTCACATTGACATGGGCAAAGTTCCTACGGGGTTGTATAGCTTTCTCCATTTATTGGTGTATGGGCAATAATTAACACTATGTTGGATATGGTAAACAATTCATAGAGGCCCAAATAGGGGGTGTGATTAGAGATGATTACCTGAGGTTTAGAGTTCACACCATATATTATAAGGTGTGTTTTTTTCAATTTTGCAAATGCCAGATTTTTTCCCCAAATTTATTGGTGAAAAGAATTAGGGAAATTTTGGGTTTTTGAATGTTATCTCTTTTGGACTGGCCTCAAAGGTCTGTTGAACTTCTTTCCTAGGCTTTCTAAAAATTGTAATTAGTAAATGCTATATTTACCTTGAGATGCATGTCACCTACTCCTACTTCAGAAATTTGGAAATTGAAACATAAAATAAAATTGCAGGTAAGTCATTTTTTTGGAAATTTTTTTACAAATTTTCAACCTTGAAAAATCTGATTTTTGACCTATAGAAAAATTATTTTTTTTTCAAAAAGAATATGGTCCAAATTCGCCAGATTTCAAAAAGAAAAAGAAAAAGAAAAAGAAAAGGTGCCAAGTTTCTGTAGTAGGTTCTAGCAGGTGGCCAAAAATATAGATGGATGCTTAATTTAAAAATAAAATAAAAATCACATCTACTTTAATTGCCAAATTTGGCTATATCTTCTTATGGATAATTGCCAATTCCACCACATCACAAATTTGGGGAAAATAAAAATAAAAAAATTGCTGATAAAGGTGGGCTAGTAGAATGACCTAATAACCAACCAGATCAGAAGGAGCCTGACAATTGATAATCTGGAACCAGCTGAATTGGGGGAAGTAGGGGGGTTCACAAATGAACCATAGCCCAGTCTTATTAATAGGTTTCAATGGATGGTGTACTGCTGGTGAGTAAACCCTAATGAAAAAACCAAAAGCCCTAAAAACACAAAAACCCTAAACCCTAAAACCCTAAAGCCCTAAGCCCTAAGCCCTTTTTGAAAAAACCTTGAACCCTAAAACCTTTTTGCTATTGCATACATGGTACCTACACTTGTGGGGTTAGTTAATAGGTAGGTACCTTGTTTCAAGCCCCGTGTGCTCAATCCTCACCAAGGATCAGGTGCCCTTGCCCCCTTGTTATGTTGCTATGTTGAAAAGAGAGATCCTTGTAAGGTTGGTACCAATGTAACAATGGTCCCAACTTGAGTTTGATTGTACACAAGTTTTTTTTTACATCCCACATCACCAAAGAAATAAATTGGAACTTGTCTCAAAACTGGTGGTTCAAGTTTCAAACATGTTCACAAAATTAAGAAGACAAGTCCAAAAACTCAAATTAATTTGTATCATTTGTTCATGACGAGAATTAGTACCGATCAATATAATATCATATTCTTATGCGTGGTTTGGCACCATTTTTCTCTAGATTAATCTCTTAAGAATGGTGTTAGGTTAACACCCAAGTTCATAAGAAGGCCTTTTCTTTCATAGGGTTCACCTTTTGGTGGCTACCCAAACCCTAAGCAACCTAAGACATGGGATGCATAGGAGTAGAGAGATGCATGAGTTATGAAATACATATCATCCCAATCATGGGCACACTTTGACTAATACTATGATTCTTCGAGTATTGTATTTGTGATGAGAATTTTAGCTCACTATTTTCATAACCAGGCAAGTAATGGTGAGGGACCTAAAAAAATGAAAGAAATAAGGCAGGCACCAATCATACTTGCATAGTCTCATCAATAAACACTAAAAATGGGCTTCCAAAAGTTGTGTGTACATAGTTGATGGGGTTGTGTGTAAGATATTTCGATTATCATCTTGCATTTTTGAATCGAAATTTCTTCATACATTTCTTGTGCATAGATGTTGATTGTTTGTACTTCAATCAAGTGTTTTGAGACAAAGGAAAGATGTCTAACAACTCGATATTGTTCAGGTGTTTTTGAACATTCACCTCTTCTTACAACATTGATATAAGTTTTGTTCAATACCCAATTATTGAACCAATTCTAATCCATTCATCTCTAGAGTAGGAGTAGCGTGTTAATGTAGATAGCACTAAAAAATAAAATAAAAATAGATAGATTTCAAGTAATTGTGTATCAATTGATATGTATTTAAATAAAATGCCTAATGATACGCAAATGTATCCCTATATGTTGTTACATGCCCCAACACCAAAGTTTTCAGACGTGCACATCCCACACACTCAGATTTTTTTGTTTTTGTTTTTGAGGCACATTCCAAAAACCAAAGTAAGTGTTGTTGTAAAAACAACACTAATGTGATTCCCAACCCACCAACTACCAAGGTGTTCAACATAAGCAATGAGGGAGAAAATTAAGCCCTAATTTTAGGTCAAGATTAAATTAGGTACATTAAACACATTCAACTTCTTTTCAAAGAAACAGCCAATATTTTATCTATCTTGATAGCACATCATCATTCTAAAAATTAACATCACGGCTATCATCTAATGCTAATTTTATATCAATAAGAAATTTTTTAATTCATTTTTTTGTTAGTTGAGTTTTGTTCTTGTTACCCATAATTGACATCTTTATGGATAATGCACTTTCCTTTTCAAACTTTGCAAGAAACCTCCGGGGCTTCTTACCTACGGGATTCTTGCAAGATAAGATAAGTTGATTGGACTTAAGTCCTCGCAAACATTAGAATTTTGGTTGAGGCGGTCCTTTTCCATCATCACTAGAAGAAGAACTTGGGTCACATGATTTCTCAATGAAAATGGATTTGTATCTTTAAGCATGTTTGCTAGAGACTTGCACACACTCCCAAACACAAAAATGTTCAATGCAATGGGCACTATATATATTCAGCTTTTTCCTCACTCCTTTTCCCTGTACCTACATGGATATGAAAAGACATATTAACATGTGAGGAATGCATGAAGGAAAAATTTTAAAAAAACGGAAGAGAGCAAAGGGGGATATTAGTAAATTGTTAAACCTCCATCTCCTTTATCATTAGTCTTACTTCTTTTTTCACTTAAATTTTTTTAAATTAAATTAAAAAAAATCTAAAAAGGTATTTAACTATTAGAGTACATTCTGTCAATCCAGAGATTGTTCCCTGGGCCCGAGATTCTTTTTTATTTCCTGGGCCACATGCAAGTTCACAATTGACTCATATCCACGGGTTTCATATCCACGGGTTTCGAAGATTCGACCAATAAAAATTGTAAGAGGTGCAAAAAGATCACAAGGTCAACAATGGGTTCTACTCTTACTTTGAATCCCAATTAGAGGTTTTTGAGCTTTACATTTTCTACATGAAAATCCAACCACACACCCTTTGGGATGGCATTTAGTCATCAACTACAATGTTTGTTTGTTGAGGTCAAGTGAAGACTTAAACAGTTGATTTCATGTATGAATTTTTTGTACATTTGATTGGCTTTTTTGGCAGCTGCACTTTGAAGCAGTTACTTTTTTAGGGTTTAACAAAAGGAGTGTTGTAGGTAGGTAATCATGAAAACTTTCAGACTTGACTTGCACCCTTTGATGCTGCAGAAGCTCAGAATTTGAGCTTATGTGGGACCAAGCAGGTGCTGCCCAAGGGGAAGTTTCATGGGCCAAATGAAAAAAACATTTAGACATGATACCCATGCATGCATGCATGAACCCTAATGCTTATTTACTAGACACTACATTTCCATAAAACACTTCATACATTTGTGTGTGATGTTTTGGGGAATCAATAAAACTTTCACAAAGTTTTCATCAATCAACTCATAGTAGTAAACCTCGAGGTTAACTTGGGTTTGCGATTCCAGTCCATGTATAGAATGGTAATGGTAATGGGAACACGGACTTTTGTACTAATGTATGTATGCATTTATATGGTATTGTTGAATAGGTCGGTGCACATTGTTGTTGGAAATTACAAAATGATATATAAATGATAAGGGAGGTTTCAACCAGTGTTGTGTTCATATGTTGTTTTTGATACATCCTCGAGTAAGGATATATAGTTAATTTTAATTTTTTTTTAAAACCCTATCTATCCATGCTTGGTCAATGGTGAGTGTATCCAAGTAAAAGATATATTTGCACAACATTGGTTTCAACTAGTGTTGGGTGGATATCAAGGCCAGTCTGAAAACCAGCAAGGGTTTAGGGTTTAGTTTTCGACTAATGTTTTTTTTTTTTTTTTTTTTTTTTGTCATAGACAAATTTTTGCTAGTTGAGAAAAGAATTTCATAAAAGCAAAAAAAAAGAGAGTGTTTTCTTGGGGTTTTTGACTATCAAATTTCAAAATGATTTAACAAGCTTATGTCAGATTGTATGTTGAGTTTTAGTAGGTAGCAAACAATATAGAAGGATCTTATTTTCTTTTGTTTTAATAGCCAAATTTTGCTAAATCATCTTATGTTGATCACCACTACATTCAAAAAAAAAAAAAAAAAAAAAAAAAAAAAAAAAAAAAGACTGGCTTTGAGTTGGAGCTTGGAAACTCCTCCCCCTTTAACATAAAGTTATAATAATTAGATTTTGTTCTTCATCATTTCAATCCTGATATCTTTCCCAGCCACCCATTTCTGCTGGAAAAACAGAGGAGATGAGGGAGGAAGATTAACACAAAAATATCATCATAAGATCTTAATGGAGATTGAAAGATCTCACTTGGTCTTGTAATCAAGTACTATTGGAATTATTGGAAATATTGGAATTATGAGTATGGAAAGTTTCATACTGTTTTGTAATAATAATAATAATAATAATAATAATAATGTATGTAGCTTCACACTAATTAAAATTTGAACTTCATCCAAATTATAAGTGAAAGAGATCTCGAGATTGTGTACTAAAATAGGTGATGTATGTAACTTGACACTATTTCAAAACCTGAATTTCATCCAACTTATGACTTGGGCTCTGCATTATTTTTTTGCATAGTTAGTATTTATTTTTAATTTTTAAACCAACACAATTAATATATAATTTTAATTAGGATGATTCATCAAAGCTGATGAATGTAGTAGGTACAAAAACTTTATGTTCCATAGGTCATAGTTGTCATTTGGACATATTTCAAATAAAATCTATTTAGCCCATTCTCAAGTAAAGAGAATTATGTGTGTGTGTGTTTTTAAAGTATTTCTTCCCCCAACATTATATTCACAAGAAAATTTTCAATAATCTTCTCCATCAATTTGTATCCAATTTCTCTTCAATTCAATTTGAATTCAATTTTAAAATTTAAATTTTTATTCAACTAAATCTTAATTCAACTGAATTTGAAAATTCAATCCGACTGAATTCAATTCCAATTTAATTCAATTTGCATGCAATATCATTCAATATGTTCCTTGAAAATGGAAATTAATTAATTTTCACATTTGAAATCATTTTTTTTCCATTTTTAATTGATGGTGGTCACTGTTAATGCACAGCAAGGTGGAAGCCCAAGTTATGTATAGGTAATAACAAATGCTCAAAGCCTGAATTTCATCCATAGTTATGTATAACACATGTGATCAAAGTCTGAACTTCATCCAAATTATAATTTACACTTACCCATTATGCTGCTGCTGTTGGAGCTGCTCTAATGTATGCATGTAGATGATTATGTAGTATGTTGTATGATGGGATAAGAGGCAATGGCTCAACCTCTTCTCTCTCTCTCTCTCTAGTGTTTGTGCTTTTCTATATATGGGGTTGGTGTTGTGTTGTTGTGGTGGTGGGATGTTGTGAAAGGTAAAAGCTTTTTTGTTGAAGTCACTCTTTCAATTCCTGCAATTGGGGTGCAGACCCATCTTTCATTTCTCCTGCTGTTCACCTCTGCACACCCCTCACTGCTTTTCTTCTTGACCCAACAAAGTTTTTGTCACAGAAAACATGGAGACATGATGTGAGAAGAGGAAGAGCTTCTGAGAGAGAGGACACCAAGAGAGGAGAGAGAGAGAGAGAGAGACACACACACACACATACATACACATACTGAGCAGGCATGACAGGTTTTAGGATGCAGCAGGAGTTGGAATTCAAGCAAGCAATTGTTCTCACAGGTGGGTGTTGTTGTACCCCAGCAAAAAAAAAATCTGCCCCTCTTTTTTGTGGGTGCTCTTCAGTTTCCCCACTCTTTTGGTAATGTTAAGATCAACCCATGAATTCTTCAACCATGTGGGTTCTTTTTTTCTATCCAATGTTGGAGACCTCGGGGGGTTTGAGAGCTTGGTTCGCTTGTCAGAGAGATGGATTTTGTGAGGAGAGAAGAAGCTCTTCTTGTGTTGGGGTTTCCAAAAAGCTTTTTCTTAAAGAAGTGCACATGCCACACAGGTTCTTCATCTTCTTCTGCTGTTGTGGGTGTGGTATCTATGTGTTGTGGATGGGTTGTTGGAAGCTATAGACCCACTTGTGATTTTTATGAAGGGTTTGGGCACTTTGCCCTTTGTTATTTGCTGTGGGTATTTAGTAGCATTCTGTAGATAGGCAATGGGTTGAAGATGAATGGGGTAATGCTTTGATGGGTTTATGTCAATTGCAGTGTGTTTGCAATCCAGAGCTCTGACAGATGTGGCATCTGCAAACCACTCAGAGTGAGTGAGTTGTCTGCAGCATCTAGTTGTTGGTTTGTCCCTTTGCTGATGATGTCTGAAGGGACCTTGCAGTAGAAGAACTCTCATCCTGGGATGATTTTTGTGTGATCTTATGCATTTTTTTTCTGCAAGTGTGGGTTTGGTAGCTGTTTTGATGATTTGGGCACACCATTCTTGCATCTTTTTGTGGCTATTTCTTTGAACCTGTGCCTGGGCCATGCTGTTTTTCTTAGGCTTGTTGATTGGAAGCCAAGACTGGGATCTGTTGCAATTTGTGGCAGGTGATGCACCAGTTGTGAGGAAGTCTTTTCTTCAAGGAGGGAACATAAGACTATGAGCAGAAAACTTTTTTCATTCTAGACAGAACCCTGCTTTGAGATTGGATTACAAGCTGTGGTGGAATAACAAGAACAAGAACAAGAGAGAGCAATGGGTCGACTATATTTGATACAGCTGGATGGGCGCTTCTACAGTTGTCGCCGTTGCCGGAGCCACTTGGCCAACTGTGATGAGCTACTGTCAAAGGTGATGCCTTTGCCCCTGTGCTTTGCCTCCTGTGGGGGCTGCTCATGTGCTTTTCTTGTGGTTTACTTGGTTTTTTTTATTGATATGGCTTGGTGCAATGGCTTTTGTGGGCAAGTGTCTCTTCTTTCTTTTTCTTGATTTGTGAAGCTTGTCTGACACCATAGAAGGATCGAGTCAACCACTAGGATGGACAAAACCCCACTATGCAGTAACTGCTTTTGACCATGAATTGCTGGGCTACAGTATAGTGCAGAAGCTGCTCCTAGGCTGGAGCTCAAGTGGAAGGAACTGTATACTCTCTCACAATTGTCAGTCACCTGGCTGGCCTCCAGCAATGGAAAAGCTTGCACAACCATGGTTTGCATTTGATATCATAGCAGGGAACCAATGAGGCTTCTAGTCTGCATCAGCAGTTTTTTCTCTCTCAACACAGGCGATCAGCAACTGCTCAGTGTTTGACTGGACTGCAATTTGATTGGATCCTGGAAAGTTTCAAGGATCATTTGCAGCTGCATGGCCTCTTGTGTTTGACGTTTGTTGTCTCTCCCTCTTTCATGATACCCTGTTTCTGTTTTGCTGTTGGTATGTCTGGCCCCTCCTCCAAATTGAGTATGACATAGTTAGCAAGTGCTATCTATATTAAGCCCAACTTCCAAATGTGCACAAGTATTGTCAAGCTCCAGGCTCTGTTTTTGCAAGCCTGTTTTTCCAGTGCTGTTTTCTGTTTCCTTTTGTTGGTGCTATTATTATTTCCTTCATTTCCGACTCCTGAGTTGGGTGGGTTAGAGGTTTGTGCTTTGTGGTGCTGTGGATACCAAGTCGTTGAGGCATACGCTTTTTATCCCCTGATGTTTGCTACATGGTTGTCACAAGGCCATGTGTAGACAGACTCGTGAATTTTCACAAAACTCGGTTGCAGTAACATACGTTAGTGTTAGGGTTTTGCTATATCCTTGAAAGCCTACTTTGTGATGAGGTGACTTGTTGCCTCAGATGTTTGCAATCTAGCTTGAGGCCATAGTGTATGTGAGGTGGCAGTAGTCATGCTCTTGATATGTTCTATCAATGTACAATTGTGTCTGATCAAGCCCTTTTCTTTCTATTTGTTTTTCCCTGTTCAGGCTTTTCACTGCCGACATGGGAAGGCTTACCTATTCAACAATGTGTAAGCACTCTGACTGTGTTCCATTCTTTCTTTTTTTGTATCTTCTTTTATTCTCTTCTGGATTGGTGAACATTATTAAATTTGTTCCAAATGAGAAGTTTAAAAGAATTGTCGAATTTTTGCACTCTTTTTGTGCTGTAACATTCTTGGTGGCTGCATGAAAAAATGGTTTTTCTATATGCATTTTAGAGAAGGTTGGGGGCCCAGCATGGGCATTGACTTATGCATGCAAATGGGGGAGGTGTGTTGGATTGCAGGGTAAATGTATCAGCTGGGCCTCAAGAGGATCGGATGATGACCACTGGCAAGCACACTGTTGCTGACATCTACTGCAACTGTTGCCAGCAGCTTGTTGGCTGGAAATATGTATTGCTCAATTGCCCTAATATTTATTCCAAATTCTTTTGGGTCCCAGTATCATGTGATAGTGTGTAATTAGACAAGAAAAGACCCAGAAATAATCCCAGTTAATTTTGATTGTGGCAGGAATCAGCTTATGAAAAGACCCAGAAATACAAGGAGGGCAAATTCATTCTTGAGCGGTAAAAACCTGTCTCAACAATACCTATTTCAAAGTTCAAAACTTTGCAAAATCGTTTTTGGCAATCTCACTGTCAACAAATGTGTGTGGGAACTCTGTAAAAGTCTTGCTGAAGATTTTGGAAGTGCTCAATGACCTGGAGATTAAGTGTGGGCCAGAATTGGGACACTAATGTTTCCCAGTTTCTGAACACTTTCAAACAATCTTTTAAGCACTCTAGCAGAGAGTGTGTGCTCCCTCCTGCTTAACAAGTTGCTAATTGAATGAAATGTTTGTGGGCACAGAGCCAAGATGATTGATGGAGATGGTAGTGACTTCTACTTGGATACTCATCATGTTGGCAGTGATGCTGATGATGAATAACTGTCAGATGGGTCACCACATCTCCAACTCAATTTGACAACAAAGACACCTTTCTGTTGTAGGCACTGCATGGTATCTTGTGGTCTGTTTTCATGCATCACCATTGGCCATCCAAGCTCTTTCCTGTTTTGTATAGTCCAAATAAATCCAGGCTCACAAACAGTTCTGTAAACAGTGCAACCATCTTGAATTAGTGCTGATTACAGCTTCCCATGTCATAGGCTTGTACAAACCTACAATGATGTTCTCCTAGCTGCACCTTTGACTCAGGGAAGAAACAATGGAGCCAAGATCTATTTTGTCATGTGAATGTTTCGTATAAGAGGTGCATGTAGAGAGAGTAATAAAAGGGATAAGGGCTGGAAGAGACTCCAGATTGGAAAAAGCATCTTCAGCCATGGGAACCCAACTAGAGATCAGCATGGTGGGAGCTACAGTGATATAAAACACTCTCAGCTTGACAGAAGCTAATGTTCGTTTGGTTATCTCAAGAAACTTGTATATTCATAAAGCTCTATAATGCATTGAAACCATTCTGGGAACCTGGCTTAAATGTGGAACCAAGATGAGCTGATGCATTCAACCAAGATGTTTTCTTTGTCCTCTATCAACCAAGACAAATCTTTTCTTTTGTGGTGGGGGGGAGGGAGAGGGAAGTAACTTAAAACATTTTCCTTTCTGCTTATGCAATTGGGTTGAGAAGAAAAGACTATTTATTAAGTTAGTATGCCTCCTAAACATCTGCAACTCACCAAATTGGTTGTTTGCTCTCAGTTTGCAAACTCTGACATTCTTTGTTCTTGCAACAACACTTAGCGATACTAGATAAAACTAGCTGCCTATGGATTTTTTGATGAAGGAAATATCCTTGCTAATAGCTCAAACTGGAGCTGATTTCTTATGACATAAATAACAAAGTATTTGAAGAGATTTGCAGAGAACTTGGTGTGAACTAAGCCCACCCTAAGTTCAACTTTTTGCTTTACCCATTTCTATGGTGTTGAAAATCAACTTTTGAAGAAAATAATTGCAAGAGTATAAGAATTTCCATGATATTGGAAATGTAATTAATATTAATTACTTTGCACAAACACATATTGGCACATGTTGATAACACTTTCCACAAACATATGCATGCCTTTGTATGCACTCATGTAAAATTGTTCAAAATTGATGAACCATACCATACCTATACCAATACCAGGTTCATACATAGATTTTTGCTATGAGCCAGAGGATAGGGATAGTTCTTATGCACATTCCTTAAGGGTTGGAGGGATTTTGCACCTACTTAAGGTGTAGATGTAATATGCATCCTCTTTTCTAGGAGGCATTTTTATGGATAGCTCCAAATACACTGAGGAATTTTCTAGGGGTGCTTTGCATAATTAGTGTACAAGTTGTCTTATGTCTTGGATTTAGGCCAAAAAGGATTGGAGCCATATGGCATCCTCTATGAAGTGTGCAACTTTTATCAACTAGATGTTTGATAGGTAATGGTCATGGTTGCATTAACCCTTCCCCACCAGGCCCAAACCTTTTCCTCGCCCACAATTGAACTCTAAGGAAAATGATTGGATGATGGAATCCCAATCACTTTATTTTGCATCATGTCGAGTGTGTTAGTTTAATTGCTTAGTTAGGTTCCACTTAGTTAAGGATTAATTAGGTTAGTTGAGTTCATTAGTTATATTTTGAACTAGTTTATGTGTGAACAAGGTTTGAAATATTTTTTCATGCGATATAATCACCAGTTGTGTGATTTCAAATCATTTTTGATGATTTGAAATTACAAAGTATAATTTTATGATTTTCACTTTTCTTGTGACTATGCAAATGTTATGATTTTTCTTTTTATGCTTTGGACTTGGATTCTTATGTTGTTACAAGTGAGTCGCATTTTGGTTTACATGTGCTTTACTATTTAGGATATTTTTATGTTATGTATTATATGTGTGGTGATATAGGTGCAGACATAAAAATGCACGACAACCATTCTCCTCTTATATCTAGATCAATACCCAAGGTGTAATATCCTCAAGGTCTATGCCATGATATTTAAATTAGTTTCATTTAGTTTTAAGTATAATTTCATTTCAAATTATTGCATTTCTTTTAAGCATAATAATTTTCATTCCTTAACGTAAGCTTAAATACATATCTGATCCAAAATTGCACATAAACAAAATATCTTCAAGATGCATAACAATGAAGTAGATGTTTAAAATAAGTGGAATATCAAATCATTTGCCTCTCATTACTTACATCTAAAGCTTTAAGGTTTATATATATATTCATGTAATGCTAAGCTATTGCATGTTTCATGTAGACATGATTGAACATAAGCTATTTCTATCCATAAGGTGCAAGCTACCTCTACTAAGAAGGTGTTATGGACCCAATTGGTTTAAGGCATGGCTCAAAAAATTGGTTCATTACACACATCTTATATATAATTACAAACTGTGTGTTCGTGCATACGTCCGACAACGTTTTGGGAGCGTTTTCTATGGCGGAACTGGCCACAGAGACCATGACAATGTGTCCGTCCGTCTATCCGTCTAGGTCTCAAGAAATGAGGGGTCAAAAGGGAAAAAAAGTTTCCTGTGTAACTTCCTCCTCCTGTCCCGGGTAGCAAAAGGAAAAAAACACAGGGCAAGGGAAGGACAGGGCAGGGCAAGGGAGGGGGAGGAGTAGGGACAAGGTAGGGCAAGGCAGGTCCTTTCCCTGTGTAACTTCCTCCTCCTGTCCCTCGCAAAAACGCACACATCCACACAGGGCAAAGGAGGGGGAGGGGCAGGGGCAAGGCAGGGTGGCTGGAGTGGCGTAGCCACGGGTTACCCACTACTCGTTTATATAAAATGTTGACATATCTAAACAAACATACCCATAACCACCACTTTTATACCTTTGTCATCATTTATGGATCTATAAATAATAATGTCATTCCAAAATGTCAGTCCAAACTATCATACAAATAATGCAAGTGGACCAAAACATGGCAAGGACTAAGGATCACCTTACAAGAAAATTGTTTTGGAACTTCAATTTATCATTAGGCCATGGTAGATGTTTGCTAACATAGCAAATAAGTTGTATTAAAAAATGAATGTGTAAATAAATCACCAAATCCATTCCTCCTATTATTGGTGGAAAATTTGTGAGATTTTGAGAGATTTTTTTGTGAAATCTTTTAGCTGAATTTCCTCTCTGGTTCTGGTTTAGTAGCAATTTTTGTTTGCATTTAAAAAATACTTAGACAAGTTCCTATGACCGATTCTCATTTAATGTGAGATCAATCTTGGGATACTTGCAACTTACGCAAATATAAAATAAATGAGAAAAAGAAGGAAGAAAAACACTGATTGCAAACCTATAACTCAAGATCAACTATTTCCATGGTATTACATGTAGCATTGTAACTTGTCTTTTCACTCACTTTCATCTAGACTTTACATGCTAAAGCATATCCACTCGCATACCCACCACGTCTATTCTTTAACTTAAGATTAAAACTCAAGTACATTAGCCCACTCAGTTTTGACAAAATGAGCCCATGCTCCAACTTTTGATGTTCTCAAAAATATGCAACCGTCAAACTGAACTATTGTCGTCCCAGACAAAATTCTGAACCTGTATGTGTTTCATTCTTTGTTAGCAACTTGCCACACATAATGGATTATTTTATACTAGGAAACATGAAGAATATCCAGACGAGACTGGTAGTTGGACAAAGAGACTTGAAGTTGCAGATTATTTGGAGCATGTAAAGTTGGCCAAACCTTTGCGGAGTAGGTAGAGCCATCTTGAAGTTCGAGTTGGTGACATCAGGTGAGGTTTCTGACTTTTTGATACTTGTCATTTGAGAATTTAGTCGAATGGTTCCCTGCGGTATCTGGCCAGCAAAAGCTTCCAACAATACCTTTCGCTCCACGCTGTGCATTTCATGTGGCCTGTTTCATGAACCATGAAGTTTACGGTGAGTTCGAATCATGTGAAGTATGAGATATAACATCACTTTTGCATTTCAAAACAGAGACTCAAATTGTCAACTACTTTCTTTTTTCCCTTTCTGAGGATAGTTGTTTTGTAGACGATTCTTTACCCTCCTTCACAAGTAGAGAAATCCAAGGTTATCAAACGTTTGCCATCCGAGTTCAGAAATTCCTGTCTGCAAAACAGTTTCTAAGAATTTAGAAGAAAAGAATATTGAACCCTCAACTTCAGACAATTTCAGTAATTTATTATTGAAATGAGCTTTCCAAGAACCACAGACCTACAATTTATGCATATGTGGGGGAGACCAGAGCATACCCTGGCAAGTTGATATACATGCTTCTGAATTGGTCGGCCAAGTCCAAAACTTCAAGGATGTGCATTGCATTGGTCCAGAGAACGATGGCAGTACCCTCGGATCGCATCCTGTCTGACTTTTCCAAGACCACAGCCCTCAGCCCAAGTCTGCTCCAAAAATAACCAAACACTCCCATGAGAATATTGTACTCTATCAACAATAGTTTCCGATTGCTGTCGAATTCTCGTCAAATCATGATAATTATTTGAAGGGCGTATGATTGCGTACCTGTGGAGAGCAGCAGCAAAGCACAGGGCCCCCAATCCACCACCTACTATCACTATCTCCTCCTGGTGGTGCACTTTGTTTCCGTCTGTTTCAGCAATGTGCCCATTCTCGTTTATCGCCATCGATGAGGTCCAAGCCCGGAAACTGGTTCGCTCCACTAGTCCGATAAGAATCTGGAAAACAGAATTGTCAAATTCAAGGAGATGTGCACGGTAAATCATTCCTACCTCCGTTCCTAACCTTGACCACTGAAGAATTTTGTCCCCATTGAAGATAATCTAAGGTGCAGTAGTAAAGAGTTGTGTCGACCTTATAATTGCGAATGCTTACCACGCACCGATGGTACCGCGAGTGCTGCAGATGTATCGTTTGCGTCTCCACACCTGTATAGCTGCAAAGCAAATCGATCGAGGTTTAAAGCAGAAAATTATCTATCTGAATGAATGCCCACAAGTTCATAACTCTGATACCATGTTGTATACGACCACATTTAGTTCATAAAACATTCCGAAGCATTTGGTGCTGTTTTTATACCTTTGAAGACTTGAGCCTGATTGAGCTAGAAGATGGAAACCAAGCTAGAACTAGAGCTCTTGAGGTGCAAGGTGTCAAACATTCAAGCTTTAAGGAGAACGAGCACTGTTCGTGAACCATTTATTCCCCCAGAGTTGCTAGTCGTTTGCGCATTTAAGCTCTAAGGTCACGCACACGTGCGGTTACTCGCCAACCAGCCAGTGATGTGGTGGCTGAAGAGTGGCAGGACTGACGCCGCCCTCCACCGCTCAGAAATGGTTTTTGAATTGCAGAAAGAAAGATGCATGTGCAGAGCTTTGATCCGCAAAGTGAGGAAGAAAACCCTAAGTAAATTCCTTGGCAACAACTTGACCTGCTGCCATCTCTTAATTTCCAAGAGCTACACGTTCGAGATCGCCTGCGGGACCTTGTTTACAAAGCAAACTGGCCGCCTGTGAAGACAGACAACTGATTTCGGTCGATTTCAATCGTACAAGTGATGGCGCTCCTCGGCTGTCACGCCGGGGGAGAAGAGCCTTTCCCCTATACAATGTGCGTCTTTCAGCAGCAGAATGTTTGGGAGTTTTGCAGCTATGGTGACTAAGTTTCTTGTAATTTTGGTGGTTTGCGACTGGTGCGTGGCAACTGAGGCCTCTCCTGGCCGTGTGCTCCAAAGCAAGCCATTTGCCTATGATGATGCGAGCTGATACTGATAGGGGCAGGCCATTTCCCTATCTCCAAATGCACTTCTCAATTCAAGATAGCCTGGGACCTTGTAGCGATGAACTATAGTTGTGTTGTATAATGTGACCATATGGATTTCTGTCTTAGACAACAGTGCACCTATCTATTCTTTGAGCTTCTTCCTGCAGATTCCAATTAACCAGTGGCTATTTGTGGAGGTGCAAACCTATGCATGAGATGGATTTATGACTAAGTAATAACCGGCAGTAGCAAGCCTTATTAACCCCCCAACTCCTTTGAAGGATTTGCCTTGCCCTGTCCTCAACACACCAGATCTGCAGCTTTGCGAGCCTTCCTTACAGAATTTTCCTGATGCTTCGAATGGGGCCAAACCATTTCTGGACACCACTGCAAAAAAATTTCTAAAACAGAGTCATGATGCAAGTCAAAACTGAGAGTTGGAGGTTATGCTGCTTCATGAAACTAGCAGGCATGAGGGTGGGGCAGTGGGATTCCCACCATAGAAATAGTAGGAGCAAGATTACTATGAGCATCCCACATCATTGCGGAAGCCTATCTAATCTGAGGATCAAGAGATGACAGCAAAAAAATTCCACGTCATATGCAAGGAGCCCAAGAGTTCATAATCAAAAGAAAACTTACAGTGTCCTGCAAATGTGACGAGAGTTTAGCATCCACAGTGAAAGAAGCCTTGAGATGAAGAGAAAGGCAACAGAGCCTTACACCATGATAGCTTTAGGTGAATCATCCATGCAAAATTCATCTCTATTGCAACTTGCTCTTCAGAATGGCTTAAATCCAGATCTCTGAGTTTTTGCTCAAAACTAGCAAATGTGCAAATAGGACTCGGTCAGGTTAATTGAAAAGATGAGTGCAAGCATCTACACTTGTTACAGCACAAAAATTTGACACTTATCTGTACACTTTTAACATGTTAAAAGCACATGGAAGAAATCTTGCCATCTCTGTAGAGGAATTCTGAAAGTTTAAAAATAACCAAAAAATAAAACCAATTGAAAGTTGATTACATTTATTTTAAGTCAGGCATCAGCTATGCAACAAGTAAGAAATTCTGGTATATTCCAGACCAATAAAGCTTTTTCCAATGCAAATCACAAAACCAAACCCTTCACAAAATTCCAAAATCTTCAATCTAACCTAATGTAATCTGTCATCAAAATAACTCAAAACCCAGCACCAACTACTATACAAGACATCAACTGAAACCCCATGAAATGAG
The DNA here is from genome assembly GCA_963921925.1 of Sphagnum tenellum. NCBI lineage: Eukaryota > Viridiplantae > Streptophyta > Sphagnopsida > Sphagnales > Sphagnaceae > Sphagnum > Sphagnum tenellum. The sequence goes on from OY998148.1 coordinate 9,942,704, forward strand.
TATCTGAATTCTGAAGCATCCCAACAAGAAAACACAAAACACAAAATCTGCTTGCTTATAACAACTGACAAAGAAAAAATCAAACCACACCAACACAAAAAACCTTATGATATATGTAATCAAAAGCATAAACAAGAATTGAAGAGGGTTTTTATGATCTTATTCCATAGTTAGCAGTTGAGCAAAGTCAGTCTTAATCAAATCCTTTTCATGAAATCATCAAATAACTCTCTCTCTCTCTCTCTCTCTCTCTCTCTCTGTGGCTCTTGGTTTCGTTGGGTTCAAACATGCAAAAATGTTCTACTAGATATATTCAGGTCAATTGCTTATCATCAACCACTGAACATGATAGAAATACTTATCCAATACTCTTCAATATAGTGCAATATTCCCACACAAACATCGCTACACCAAAATAGCATGGATGATAGGACACAAAATCTTTATCCAATGTTCAGGACAGAGGATATCCAAATAAAGAGGTTGAAAAAGGTCACTCATCTATATATTGTACAATCCGGACCTCCTTTGTGTCCTCTGTTCAACGAAGACAACCATAAAATGGGCTGTTTGGATTATCAACATCCACAATGCTTCACCAGCAAGCAGTTTCAGCTTAATATGGCAATTGCCTTTCCACTTATGCAATTCAGCCAGGGGAACCAAAAAGCTACTGTGTAAGTAAACTGTTCTCCCACTTGGACTAATGATGTTAAACAGCTCCAATCTTTACATGATATGTACCCTGTCTGGTGCCCAGCACCATTGACCTCTGAAGTTACAGACGAGTGACTACGTAACAACACAACATCCTATTCCGAGACCTGCTGCAGTGTCATTCCAGGAAAACTTGCATCCTGTGTCTGTGATTCTCAAATTAGATCAATCACATCCATGACAGCAAAGACCTGGTAATGCTGAAATCACAAGTCTCTTTTTCTTTTCCGATTGACTGTGCAGCCATGCCCTGGCTCCTCTAATTACAGAACATGTGGAAAAAATGGCCCACATGAACAGAACTGTCTCGCTAGATTGCTCTCTTGCTTGCTATAGCTCTCTATACACAAGTACAACTGCTAGAAGTTAAGGCTTGCTGTCCCAAATTGCAATGACATGATCTCATAGAATCAGGCTGTCCCAACAGACAGCTCAAGCCAATTAAAACTTGAGACTATCTTGTTCCCAAGAAAGCTTGCTAGCAGCTGTCACTCTCTGGTTAGATATTATAACCAAATGCACCAGAGGTCAAACAGATTCTCAACTGGCTGGCACCACACCTTGAGCAGGCTCTTGCCTCTCTCTTAGTTCATTGCTCTGCTCAGTCAGAGTGCCTTCATTAGTTGCTGCTGAGCCTCCAACATCATGCTTGCAGAGTGGACAAGATGCATTGATTTTAAGCCACTTATCAACACACTCAACATGGAAATGGTGAGTGCATGGCAGCTCACGTAGCTCAACATCATCCTTGTACTTACCAAGACAGATGCAGCACACTGCATCATCGGCTGACACCAGTCTTTCCATTTCAGTACCTGCTGCTACCAAGCCTCCCTCTGCAGCTCCCCCCTCACAATCTGATTCATTGCCATCCTTGTTCACTTTCATCCCATTTGGTATTTTTGCCTTGAACTTATAGGTAGGCAATGCACCAATAACCTCTACAGAGGCACCTCTCCCTTGAGTATGATCCTCACGGATACCAAGAAGCGCAATTATGCATGGCAGGCAGCAGCAAATTGTTGCACATAAAATGAATGGCATAGCATATCCTATGCAACTGAAGGTAAGAAACACAATACACAACCTGCTCCCACATCCACAAAAAATGGTCAGAACCTGTATGACAAGTGAACTTGTCAACAAAATTCTGGGTGGTGGATGCTGCAATAATCTGTTTTGGCACTCTTTGAAGTCAAAGAATAGTCAAGTGTTCTAAGTTGTGGACATACCTGTACAAATTGGGAGCTTCACTTGAAGATGAATGCCCACCAAAAATCCAAACATTTCCCACCACAAACCATATAGCAAAGAAGCAGTCCAATGCAATCTTAAACCTCTCAAGAAGGGTACCAACCCTACTACACAACAATTCAATGTCAGTTGTTATCTCACCAACATTGGATAAAAGCAGAATTGACTTGGACAACAGCAGATCACTGAGCAACAAGAAGGGAAAGAAAGATAACACCTCTCAAACAAAGTGACATCAAGCAAGCAGAAAGACAGCTGCAAAAGAAGGAACTGAAAACAGTATATGTCTTGCTATTCAGGGTCAACGCCTCTTCAAGAATTCAATTTCCTTGTTACTACTTCATGCACATCCAATAAAAGCTTGCAATCAAACTTCAACACTCACAGTAAGAAATGGGCACAATTTTTCCTACTTAGGTTTCCTACATACAAGTGACCAGAAACAAATGTGCAACAAATGATGATCAAACTTGAAAAATGTCCACTTCCAATATGAAAGCTACAGCCAAAAACTTAAAAGGTCCTACATCCAGGACTGACCAACGCACCCTTACAAACATTAGAAAGAAACAAGGCCTTGAAACAAATTTAGATACCTGTTCTCGCTGCCAGGGTCTTGACCATCCAAGCCAGTCTGTCTCTCCCCCTGAGACTCTTCATCTTGTGACCCTGGAGTCAATGAAACATAAGAGGTACTCCCAGATACACCTACAGGGTTTGGAGGGGAGGCGACAGAGGATGAGAGGGGATCCTGCTCATGTAACCCAACATATCGATGTCTAAAACGCCAGTACAAAAGTGGCAAGGTTGCAAGACAGCCTGCTGCATAACCAGCCACCCATACAGATAAGGGAGCTTGTGGCTTTTCATCCCTGGAAAGAGAGAGAACAATAATGGAGGCAACAATTTGACTGACAGTGATGGTGAGTTCGATGGTTATCCAAAGCCCTGAATTCAACGGGCTTGACCTTTGACGAACACCATAACTATTGGATTGCACTGGTCTTATTGTGGAATTGGAGGCAGTTGTTGAGGGAAAGGAAGGCTGGCCTCGCAGTGATGAGCTGGCAGACAAGCTCCTAGATAATGCCTCCCCTGCAAAAGTGCAATTAACTATACATTAAGCCTGAAGTGCAAGCAAGTCATCCATCTAGGGCTCCCACATGATGGATACTGACACAAGGAAACATGAAGCAACAGCCATTGGAAGCAACTAAGAACCACAGCCACTGTACCTCACAAACAGAACAATCTAACTATCTACTACAAAATAATCCCTTGTTCTAATGTGCAATAACCATCTCAGCACAAACAAACACCTTTACAGTGTCTTACTCATATCTATGAGATCGCAGAGAAAACTCTGCAATAATAATTTGAAGGTAGCCATTGTGTCAGTTTTGGCCAAACCAAAAATAAACATGGCACAATGAGTGCAGTCACGACCTTGTGACTGTTGATCTTAAAGTACTAGACCATGACCTTTATGATGAATGGCAGTGACTAGCTGCCATACTTCCTCCCCACTTTTGGACAAGCAACTGACAAGAATCTCTATCCTGAGTTGCTTCACATTTCCAAGAGCACTAGGCAGACCCACTCATGGTGATGGCTAGCACTGTTTAGAATGTCTTGATCACTGTGATTGCAGATACCAGGACAGCCTTGGAACTATGAACTACCTGAAGGGGGATCATCTTGCTGGGCCACAGACTGAGAACTGCTCCTCTGAAAAAGTGCCTCATTCTCTACAGCCGCAATGGAAGGGACAAAAGGATTTGAAGTGGAACAAATATTGACAACATGCTCATGTTCAACTGAACTAGGCTGAGCCATTAGCAAGGGAGACAAAGCATTATGTTGGGAATCAAGATCCAAATTGTCACTCCCAGCAGCCATTGAGGTTATAAGCCCAATGTTGTGCTCCACCCTGTCTCATCTGCCCTGAAGACCAAGCACAATCACAAACCGGTTTGTAACCCGAATTGTCAAAAACCATTTATCCCCTGCTGTCGAGGGCTTTGCTCCTGCTGTTCCCTCAATATTGCTCCTGTTGCCTCCCTTTTACTGGGGGTAATCATCAAATATCAAACGAGTGATTTGTTGCCAATACTGTCAGCAGCAGCAAAGTGGGTGGTTGACCCTTTGCAAGCCTGTAGTGCAGGCATCAACAGTGCATTCTACTAGCAATCACCATGCTGCATTTGGAAAGGAAAATCACCACATTCTTCAGCTGGTGAAGTCCAATCCTGGGACAAAGATTGAGCTCAACTCATGAATACATTGATGAGACTCAAGGGGATAAGTGATCCCTCTAAATTATTCCATGGGCTTGAAAGCTAATCAGTCATATCCTTCCCCCAAGCTCAAGGGTGTTTTTGACAGTGCAGACAGCCTGCAAAAGAGCAAAGAAAATCAACCAAACAGATAAGACACTCTCCAAAATGGTATCTATGGAGGGTCCAAAATACAACAAAACACACAGATAAATCTGGAAATCAAGGACTTGAGAATGTCCTATGATCTGCAATGAATCAAACATGACATCACTGATTCACCCAACCCCCTTAATTCATGAGCCTTGTACTCCATCACAACGCAATCTGAGTTGAAGATGTCAGGAGAATCCTTAGAGGGAAGGACTCCAATTGTACATAAAAAGGGTTCATAACTTCTATTCTTGTGCTGTGTGCAAGTCCATTTTGCACAGAAAGTTACAAGTTTATGCCATGTCAAAGGTTTCCAGTGGCCCTTATATCCTCAGAAGCAAACATCCCATTCAGAAAGTGCATTATACCCACACAAAACGCCAGAACAAGGGAAACACATGGTCACCTCTTAAGATAGAGCTGATTTGTGCATCTTCTGCCACATATCCTGCAAGATAAGGTACTTAAAAGTTTTTGGGAGCAACATTTCCCGGAAGTCTGGCTCCGAGGGAATCGGACAATCTCGGAACAAAAATTGCGTCAGAGTAGGGCTGGATGTTCTGTCGAACCTTTACAGAGGATGCACGGCAGGAAATGAGAACATTCTCCTGTCCCCCCCATTCCTCTTGCAGAGGACGGCACAGTCAAGCTGACAAATTTCTTACGTGTCTGAATTTGTACTAGGGACAAATGGAGGGCGGGGGCAGGGTTTGCGTTTTCTAGGGTTTGGATATTCGATCAAAGACAGACAGTCACACAAACTCAAATCCGATCCCAAGCGTTAATGGAGAAACGGCTTTACGCTGGACTGCAATGCATTGCTGAATGCTCGATCAAACCTTTAGTCTGCCACCAAGCAAGAAGATTCATGTCCAATTTCCATCACGAGAGTCGAACAAAGACAACAAAAATTGCGCATCAAGACTCGCCACAAAACAAAAAGCCATACAGATGCCCACCTGACTCTTGGAACGACGTCTGCCCGCGCTGCTGCTACTGCTGCTACGTACCGCGCGGCCTCCTCACTGCATCATACCCTGCGGACTCCCCACCTCCTCGGTCCATAAAATGAGGTAGGCAGACCGCCATAAGAAGACGAATCCTTACTAGGGTTTGCAGCCAACAGCAGCAGCAGCAGCAGCAGAAGGACGTTTCATCAGACGAACGGACTGCCCTGGACAGCCTTTTCACTCGGAAAAGAACAGAGAAATAGTTTCGCTCACTCACCAATGCAAGATGTATTAGACGACGTCGCATCAGTAGCGAGAAGTGGGATGTAACGAGAGGTCGCCCGGGCTTAGTGAACACAGCAGAGAATTCTGCATGCTAGAGCGATGGTCGTGTCCGAGCTTCTTCGAGCCAGGGGAGACAACCAACCATACCTCGTACCGAAGCTAATCGGAATCTTTATCCTACACCGAACCTGATTCGAGCCTCACTTTATGGCATCCGAGCCTCCCGCTCTGGTGTAGTCTCTCCGGGTTAAAATAACGTCGGATTTTTTTAATTTTTTTAAATTTCAAAATGGGGGAAAAAATTGGCCTAGTTCTGTATACATGGCAGGTTGCACCAGAACCCAATGCCATAGTAAAATATTAAATCAACTAACTTTTATTTATTTATGCTTACGGATGATCAATTAATGGAAAAAATGAATTGATTTTGTAAAAATTAAGTTTCATTCAAGTGAAAATATTGAATCACATTTATATGTAAAACTTGAATTGGATTCAAATCTTTTTTTCTTTTTTAAAATGGTATGCAAATTGATGTGAAAATTATTGAAAATGTGTTCTATGATGTTAGAAAAAAAAAAGAGAAAAAAACTTTGGAAAGACACAAATAATTTGAAAGGGCACCTTTAAAATTCCTCTTTACACTTGAGAATTAGTTAAATCAAATTTCAATTTGAAAATATCATTTGAAAAGATAACTTATGAAATCTAAAGTTTTTCCACTTAAACGAGATCCAAATGAATCAATGTCATTAGAATAAAGTCATGCAAAGTTCACATCATATTTAGAAAAGATGTGGGGGGGGGGGTGGGTATGTAATAAGTAATTGCCATTGTGAATTTGATAAATGAAATTTAATATGACAATATTGTATAGCCTAGGGTCAGTTTCCACATTGACAAAAATGAATTTATTTGTTTTCAAAAAAAAATTAATTCGTGTTTAAAATTTGAAAATTATTGAATTTTCCATGCCTATTATGATATTGTCACATGAGTAGTGAAATTATTTCACTATTTTGAGGATTATTTAACTACAAAACTGACCTTAGGGTAAGGTTTACAACATACTAGTGGATACCCGCGACCTTGGTCACTATGAGGCGCCCCTGGCATTGTTTTCACCATATTTTTTATTTTTAAAAATGTTATAGCTTGAGTAGGACCGTCATCATTTAATGCTAATTAATGCTCGAGATCCCCGCCAATGGACCTACTTGAGAAATTTGTCTCAAAAGTTTTTTTAAAAAAACCCTGGTATTAACCAATGTGGGGAAAAGGGCGGTGGAAGGGTATTACATACCCGTCGGTTCTGTGTATTTGAAAAATTCAAAACCATCAATTCCGTGTATAATTAGCAGAATCAAATATGGGTATGGAAGAACATACCTACCTACACAGCGAACCTGCCGAAAAAGGACGAAAAAAAAAAAAAAAAAAAAAACCCTTGTATTAACCCTGGGCAGCCCGCCAAAAAAGAGCGAAAAAAAAATCATGGTATTAACTGTGAGCAGCCCGCCGAAAAAGGACGAAAAAAAAACCCCTGATATTAACCATGGGCAGCGCCATTTATAGAGACCGATTCTGCCATCGAATGCAAAGCCAAAATTGTCACATACAAACAACGCAATTAATATATAAGATTGGAAGTACTAGATAAGGATTCTAAGTTTAAAATGTGGTAGTCTTAAGATGATGGATTACCTCCTATGATGACAACATGGCAAAGTTGGCTCTTGTTTTTATTTACCATAGGTATTGTGTCAAGCACAAATAGGCTTCTTGGTTTGCTGAAAATCATCACAAATATTTACTTCTTTTAACCATACAAAGTCCAAATGGGCTTTGGTGTAGCCTATGTGATGTCCACAAAAGGGTGCATTTAAGCTTAATGTTAAGTTCTATTGGATTTCAAAACTGGCTTTACAAGCTTATCATTCCCTACCATCCGAATCAAAACCACTCTTCAAAAGATGGTGTTGTCAAAAACATAACCCTCTACCAAAGGGATGGGATAAAAGAACTTATTGTTTTATGACCACCTTGTGGAAAGACTTTAAGGTGGAGTTGTGACCTAACCAAATGAAAGTATTCATAAACTAAGGGGTGCCACATGAACCTTATACATTTTTAATGGTCACATAGATTTTGCTCCCTTTTCATTGGGGTGCTTGGCCTTTGGGTGCGCCCCCTTTAAAATTAATGTTGTTGAAAGAATTGCCAAATTTCGGACCTTGCCATCATTGGTTTCTGAAGGCATTTGGATGACAATAGAGCCTAGTGCCCCATACTCAATACACCCATGGAAATGTGACAAGAAGTTCCAAATGGGATAACTTCTATGTTTAGGAAGTTTAACTTTAGCAGTCCAATATTCAGAAAGATCATATAATTTCTTTTGCTAAATATTGTACTTTTGGATCTTGAATTTACCTATTTGCATGTGGTTAATCATATGTTTACAATGGCACTTTTAATCTTTTAGTATGTGATGTCTTTTTGTCCATTTGCACCATCATTTTGGTGTTCACCCACCAAGTTGCAATCTAAGCAAAATGTGAAATTTGATTTTTCAGCTTTTGGTTTAACAATTTTACGTTTAGGGTAGAGATGCCCATCATCAAACAGCCACCTTTGACCAAAGGTTGAATTGGTTCATGAGTAGGTCGGTGAGCAAACGATGTCTCACCTTTAACCATTCATTTTGTACTCCATGACCAAACACACAATGAGAATAATTTGTTCTTCACATTTTGCAATATTTTGCCTTATGATGTTTGTATTTGTGTTTAGGCATAGGTGTTATCTATAGCATTTCTTAAAGGTAAAGGATCCATCGATATCAAAATTTCCATTTGGTAGGCTAAAAAAGTGGCAATCCAAGACACAAAGATGCACACATATTTGGAAATCATACATACCATGAAATTTGAAGTGTTTATAATTGCCTTTCACATTGTACAAGGGTCCTATTTGTATTCAAATTTGGAGTGTTTTGGTGAAGGGCCTTATTTGAATCAAATTTATATAATTTGGAGCTCATCATCACAGGGTGTCAACGATTGGAGATGGGTTATGTGACACACAAATGCACATTATCCCCCCAAGAAAGCATACCCATGGGGGGTTTAATTGTTTGGTTTAAGGTGTGATCTATGAGGTGTCTTCAAATTTAAAATTTAGGTTTTCATTATGTAGTGATGTTGTTAGGAATGAGAGTGTATTAGTACATTGGTTGCAATAAAATAGCACTAGAAAAAACCAAAACCCTAGTCACTACAATGCAAAATTTTGATTTGGGGACTATGAGGCTTAAATGTGCAAGTTGGAAAACATTTACTCAAAGATTAGCAATTGACATGTGGGCTAGGATACTACTACAGCAAGTTATGAAAGGCAAAAAGCAAAGATATAGGGTAGATCGACCTATCATTGATCACTTGCTTGTGGTCGAACATTTATTTATATTTTTATCATATGTGCTTCATTCATTTAGAGTGACTTAAAATGTTATGGAAGGGCTACCTCAAACTCTAGAAATCATCTTTAAAGTGCAAAGAAAAAGAAGGAATGAAAAAAATAACAAGAAAAAAAATAAGTTTTCCAATTTACAAAACATGTTTTTTTATCGTTCTCTTAGAACCACAAACCACTCCTAATTTCAAATCTCATAACTTTCTTATTTTTTATTCATTTTCAACAATTTTAAATGTTACAAGAGTGTCATCTAAAGTTTTACAAAAACATCTTTTGTTCAAGAACCAGCTTTTGTAATGGTTTTGATTTTTTTAGTTCTTGACCAATTTATTTATGGGGGGTCGTAACTTTCTCATTTCTAATCCATTTTCAATTATTGTTTACTGTGTTAGATGCAGTGAAAGGAGAGGTTCAAGTTTTGTTTGCACATTACAAACAACAAAGACCTCCCCTTAGATCCGGCTTGCCCTAAACATTAAAATGTTCAGTGAACGACCAATCTAACCTACCTATTCCAACAATTCCCCACCAAAATTATGGCATCAAAATTGGTGTTTTACATTGAATGTCACTACATTTCCAACAAGCCATTCAAATACTTAACCGAAAACTAAAAATGTCAAGTTTGCAAAAATATGTTTTAAATGACCTCCAAGACTTTTTTTAAATATTGGTTCTTAGAATATGCACATTAAGATCAAAAGGAGAGCATAAGATTTCAAAAGTTAAAATAGAATTTGAGATTTTAGAAGTTTGAGTAGAAAATGATGAAATAGATTTGAAAGTAGAAGACCAATTTATTGAGTGCAAAATTCAATCCATAAACAAAATGTACAAGGAAAGGTTTAGTACATATTTATATTATTGTTGGATAGTTCAACATGTTGCTTCACAAGTAAGGCAAAATGCAAGAAAAATACAAATATGCATATTTCAATGTGTTCCAATCAACTATAATTTGATATTTATTCCTGTAGCTTGCAGAACAACACCAAATGAAGATCTAAAGTGAGAAAAATGGCCAGATGATTTAAGAGCTACCTGCTAATATGCCAGTTCAACAACAAGAGTTTGATGTCTTCTTTGCTAAGTAGCACATTTAGCCTTCATCTTAAAGCAGTCATTTTATTTGAAAAGGGAGTGGTGAATCATGCAGCAAGGGATGTTAACCAATGGAGCACAGCTTCATAAACAACAAATGTAATGGCAGCAGCTGGCGCTGCTTTAACAACAGACGGCAATGTGCCCTTATAAAGTCCTCTCCATCCCTCCTTCGCTAAAATCATCTGAATTGCATCCCATATGTTCTTATATTCTCTCACTTGTATTCCAGCTCCATAACGTGGATGTCGAGCTAGCCCTTGTACCTGAAATAATCACCAAACACATCTCCTCTGTCAGAAGAATCTTACAAAAACATATGTGCATCATTCTCTAGACCCTGAGTGGTGCCAGCTAGAAAGAGCAGTTCTTATCCCAACCAATTACCACACTACACAAGATATGTGCTCTATCAACAAGTGAACACAGTTATCTATGTGAGGCAAAAATAACCAACCACAGGTCCATACAGTGCAACCCAACACAGAAGTCAACTATCTGAGGGTGATTGGGAAGTGTCAGCAGGATGAACATAGAATTATACCTGAAATCGCTTTTTGACCACATCAAGGGGATGGCAACATAACTTTGCAAATGATCCAGCACTAAATCCACACAAAAAATGCTGACTGCCTGACAAACTTTCAGTTCCACCTCCACCTGACATCACTCTACTTTTATTTAATGCCTGCCAGTTACAAAGTCATACAGGATTATTTCAGCAGATCTCATAAGAACATTCAAGCTTCTACTTGAAATATTTTCATAGTACTAGAATTTCTTAATATTATGAAAAAGTCAAACTGAAAAGAATAGAGAGAATGCCCAATATTAAGGTTACAGATTTCAGATCTGACAACATAACAGCAACCAAACAGCAAGTATGAAAGAAGGGGAGCCCCAACCCTAAGGACAAGAGGAAACTAGACCATAAAACAAAATTGAGGAGTGGTTCAAATGACAGCTATTGTAATACATGTGTTCAGCGACCTTCAATAGACTTCATCAGTTTCTGGCAATGGGGACAGTTTACTGTCAAGCATTAACCAATGTAAAGAGTTTCTGTCATTACCCACAGTAATGCGAAAACTCAGCCGTGATGCTGGCCAGCCCAATAGAGAAAGAGAAAACTGAAAGAACCCCAAGAAATAGATACAAAAAACTGAAGAGAAAGGTACAAGGCCAAGAAATGAAAAAACTCAAAAAAGAAAAGAGGAAGTAAACAGAGAGAACAATGAGAGTAAGAACATTATAGTATAAAGCTTCTTACATGAGAAACTCCATGAGTAACATCAACACTCTCATTCATCATGTAAGCAATTAGAAACAAACTGTCGAAGATGTAGGCCAGGGTCAACTAAAGAATGCAAGTGGTTGGTGGGTATAAGGATGAGAAAAGTTTCATCTAATTATGCAGTGCTAAACACAAACAGTGCAGATCATAGAGCACATACAGTAGTCCATTGCTTCAAAGCATCATAAGTCCCAAATTGTAGCCCAGCATATGGCACAATTTCTAGGAGTGATGGTGCAAGTCCTGCATACAATCCCCTCACTCCTTTTGTCTGCAATATCTCCACCAGTGCTGATCTTAAGTTTGGATACACCTGCTCAGATCACAAGCCCTTTTTCAACATTCACATGGGTTGCAACAGAATTAGCTTCTTCCCTGGGTCAATTCTGTGGCAGTTATGTCTCTTACATATAAGTCCAAGCATTACTAAGTAGCAACTCTATTGTGCAATAGGCATACAGGACCTGCAACAAGATTGTACAAAGACCACAGTTTAAATTGTAGACACAATGAGGTAGAATCTTGGTTTCCCTCCATCAAAACTAGCAGACGGTTCCATGCACAATAGCAAGATCAAGTCAAATCCAAAAATAAAGAACTACCAGGGACTCCAAACAATGGATGACAGAAGTCAATCATCAAATCTGCACAAAATGTGCACAATTTGACCAAAAGCTGCAGAACTAAGTTCAAAAGAACAAATAAGAGAGATGTGGCATTCAATAGACTAGTCGGGGAGAAAGCGAGAAGTTACCTTTGGCTCCCCTTGAGCTGCAAGGATGGTGCGAAGAAGGTCAAAGGGGTAGGCGGCAATTGTAGCAGCAGTTCCTGCTAATGACCCACCTATGAGGGACATCTTTGGACTCAGGCGCAAATGCTCATCTGGTCCCATATCCAGAGAAACCTTTTAAAACATCTTCACATACTAATATTGTCCTATATGACAGGCTCACCATTCAATGCAAGGTGAAATGGTGTACTGAAGATAGCTTCTCCAAGTGTTTTTTGCAAATCTCAAGAATCACTAGAACAAAAAGTCAAAAACATCTAAATTGTTCTGTACCATTATACAGAAAATTGCAAAACAAAGAAGCATCAAGACAAGATGAAAAACTCAACAGACAAAAAGAAACTTTCACTCCTTGCTTGCTTGAGCTCTTCACACACTGGATGGTACGACATGAAACCTTCTCTAGGAGAGCCAGAAACCAACGTCTTAAATTTTTGAATGACTACAAACTGGATAGCTGTATATGGCATCACCAACAGCAGTGCTGGAACATTCCCACGCCAAAATCCCTGATCCAAAAACCCACCACAATTTTTTTAAAATTTCCATAGCTTGGAAGATGTGCCATTTTGTTGTTTCATACAGGTGCACACTCTACATTAGCTAATTTCTTCTGGAACTAAGGGAGAATTTCACAATCCTCATCCCTAATTTGACTGGATCTGGCTTGCTGATGCCTTCACAGCAGCAATTGTTGACAAAGCAGTTGCAGTAACCTCAGCATCAAATCAACAGTCATGTAATGAATAGAAGATTGGAAGGGAGATTGTTTTGTCATACTAACCAACAGTCCCTCTTCTCGAAAAATGTCTTGGATGGCTTGAGTCACTCCAGTGTACTTAGAAATTGCCTTTGCATCTGCACTGAAGAAATGGTGGCGTGTACTTGTTGGCTCCAGCTGCACCTGCCTTGCAAGACACCAACAAACTGTCTCCAGATCTTCAGTGCAATGCTTGCCCCCAAGTCAGATTCTTTCCAAATGCCAACCACATGTGCTACCTATCCAGCACAAGTCTCACTCACATAATGGTGACTACAAAACTGCAGTAGATTCATCAACAAGCCCTAAACCCTAGAGATCATGCAGACGCAGAAAACCCCATCCAGCGTGTTGTAAGAAATTCAAAACCCTGGGATCCTCGAAATGCAGGAAAAAAAATTCAACATAATCAGTAAGAATTCTCAGAAACACTAAACACGCGAAGGGAAACACCAAAGCAAGACAAAACTTCGCACAGGAATCGGACCTGAAAGCGGATCTTGATGACATCCAGCGGAGAAACTATGGTTCTAGACACTCCGCCTGCCAGTGTCCCAGCTATGGCATCGGCTGTGGCTCGTTGCATGACTCGCCCTCCTCCTACTTCCCCGTGCGTTTTCTGCATCTCCATCAGGTCCTCGCCTTCAATTTTTGTTCTGGAGTTATCTCGCGACTGCCTACTGCATCCTCCTCTCCTTCTCTGATCTCCCGAGCGCCTCTTAGCTTCGCACGTGAAGCACGGCCAGTGGGGCTTGGTCACACCTCACACGACATACATATGCGTGGTCGTCGAAGAAGAAGACTTCAACGCGATCGGCGTGAGAGAGAACACCCTGTGACCTGATTCTAGCGGCAGCCGCGCAGCCAGCAGGGCATATGATGTCACAGTTACAGTGTACGGGAGATTCACGGTGCACACAAATGTGCTCCATGGGGAGGAGCATCGTCGTTTGCATCATCTTTTGCACACGGGAGGTCACAAATCCCACTGGAGCTGATGGGCATGGTCATGCATCTGCCATGGCATGGAGATGTATGTACCACAGATCTGCTTCCCTCACCTTTTCCCCAAATTTTCACTGCATATTTGCCTCTCTGTCTGTCTGTCTGTCTGTCTGTCGTGCAAGTGTTATTAGAAAAACTCACGTAGTTGAAAGCTCATTCTTTGATGTTCCACTGCTACATTCCTCTTTGAAGACGGCAAAGAAAAGTTTCCTGCAACTTGCTACAGATCAGGTAGATAAAGAGACACAATGAACAAATATATGGCTTGTGGTAACACAGATATGTTGCTGCAAAAGTTCTCATCAAAGAATGCCATGGAAAAAGGAGAGAAGTGGAGTGGCAAACACATGGCCAGAAGTGGAGCTCTCAGGCAACAACATGGTTTTGTTGGTGGTACCATTTGTTAGAGTTTTTGCCTTCTTCATTTCTGATGCATCACTTGTCTCTAATGTTTCAACCTATTCCTCTTCAAGTGATTGCCTGTTGTGCATGTTTCTATTGAAGATTGGTTGCCTAATAATACTGCAGTACTTTGGCAACTTCCACAGACACAACATGTATGTCTGTCCAAATAATTAATCTATTTTGAAATCAATTTTCATTTTGACGAATAGAATATTTTAAAAGATTCAATATTTTTTCTTTCTTTCACAAAATTTTATAATTCCGAAAAAAAAAAGAGTTTCAATTTTCTTTTCTTTTTTGCAAATAATATAACTAGTGTTGAAGCTGCCAAGGTACTAGGGTATTATGTATCATCTTACTCAAAGGTATATAGCCAAAGGAGTGTATACTTTCTCTTTGTGAAAGTGGGTGGCATTCATTGGAATTACTATACACTTCATTCGAAATGTATGCAGTTTTATTAAGATTTACGGTTTTTAAATGTTTTCTGTGGCTTTCTTTGGAGCCCTCTTCTTCTTTTTCCAACTTTGCTGAATTAAATGTTCAAAATGTATAGATTTTCTTTCTATACTCTTTATCCACGTGCCATTTGATGTGTGGGCAATTTGTGGATTTTCTAACAAATGCCATGTTTTATTGTAATTTAGTATGGCATCTATTATGGTTTATAAATATTGGTATTATGAAAGTTCACGTGTTGTGAGTTAAATTTTTTAACTCATAAGTTATAATATAATTATGTTTAAGGTATAAACATTGATATGCTTATCATTACATGTATGGTCATTTTTTTAACCTTCACTTTTGGTGTCGTTTTACTCATAAACATTTTGAGAAGAATATTTGGAGAGTCATTTTTTATTCTTTCATATGATTTGCAACACTTAATGTTAGGTCAATATGAGAATCCAATTTAGAATGAAGTTAGTATTCTAGTTGATGATTATCACTTCAAAAACCAACAATTTAACAAGTGTGAACAAAATTAATGTACTTGAAAAGCACCACCAAAATGTTATGTGGTGATTCTTAACTTTGTGTACAAGCTCTTTTGGGATTTTGGGGGAGATCAAAAGTAAGTCCCAATCTCACTTCAATTTTATTTTGTTAGTGCGTATATGATTTTGAGGACTAAATAGCCTCAAACATTCTTTTATAATGTCTTGGATTTTGGGGACTAAGTAGCCAAACCCCTTTCATTATATATTTATTTAAGGCAGGGAAATTTCTTTTGTGAGAATGTGCCTAAATTAAATAAATAAATTTCAAAATCATCATGATTCTGAAATATACAATTAATCAAAAAATGGGATTGTTCATCCAAATTTTGGAAATCACCCAACACTGATAACAATTTGTGTTCAAGTAATAATTTACAATATGTACTAGCAAGAGTGTGATTTATTTTTATTTTTAATCTCATGTTCTGTAGTGCGAGAGGCAAAACTAACAATAAAGATTTACAATTTTTTTTAATATTTGAATAATATTTGAAAGAAAATTCATATGTTATATGATTTGTGACAATTTTCATTTAAATAATCTCCACTGTTCATCCCCAAGAAGTTGATTCATTAGTTCTTTTGCTTTTAAAACAATCATGGTGTAATGTGGAAGTGCAGTTTGCGAAATAGGTTTTAATGTTTAAAGTTTAAGATGTTTTGAGTTTAGGATTTAAAATACAAACTTGAATGGAAGATGAAAACGTCATATCACATGATGTATCTTTTTATCTGTTTAATTTTGATGAGGTTTTGAATCGCATTTCATAATTGGGGGATTTCTTGAGCAACAACTTTTTTTTTGAAGTGTCAAATATTGATGAAACATAGTTTTGTTCCTTCAATTTTGATTTTGACATTAATATCAAATGAAACAATTGTAAAAATCAAGACTTGGAAAAGACTTTTGAAACTTTGAATTAACTTCATGTGATGATGATGTTTTTATCTTGTCAATTTTTTAACATACGAATGCAAATTACAATGTTAAGTTCATTGTAAGAACTAAAGAACTTATGATGAAGTGTTTTGGAATATGATGAATATTAAACACCATCCTCATTCCAAATGAATTGATAATCAATGTTTTGTGTTTTATGCACTAACCTTTGGTGACTCTATGTAATTTGCTTAATATTAGTTATTGTACATCCTCCAATAACTGTTTGAACCTTCTTCATTTTCTTGATTACTTGCAATTCATTTTCAAAGTTCATTAGGTTTAATCTTGATCTTTATGTTGGTGGTTCATGACTCCTTGTTATTTGCAAATGCGTCACTATTATTAAACATCTTTTTTGTGATTAATTGCTTAACAAAATTAGTCTCAAAACAAGTAAAAAATTGAGATATTTGATTATTTTCATTGCTCCTTCCACAACTAATGCTTATGTTCATGGATTTTCTTTGACAATCCTTTAACTCCCGTATTATATTTATCATCATAATCTTTTTCATTTGGGTTAGTTTGTCCTAGAATTTGAAAAATATAAAAACCCAAGTTGTATTCGTAAACCTCTACCCAACAAAAAACAATAGATGGTCTTGCAACAAAAAGCGGCAATCTACAATAGAAAGTACATCAACTCTTGCATTGCATTCTTTTCCTAGGCCTAACTCTAGCCCTACATGCAATGGGACATTGAGACCATCGTTAGTACTTACTAATACATTTACAAATACCCCACTAAATAGGCCAATGACCAAGACCAAGATGTTGCAATCTAAGAGCCTTGCCACCATACTAGCAAACAAGAGAGTTTTGTGAAGGATTGGAAAGCTTTCTTAAGTGCAAAAGTAGATTTTAGCATTAAAAACAACACCTTTGAAATAGACAATTTGAAAATAGCAAAAGAATGTGAAGTGATTTGAAATACATTATTCAAAGCTAGAATTGAAAAGTTGCTAGACTTATAACTAGTAGTCTAGCTACCTTAAATAGATGATTGTGCTTCTCTTTTATGGAATCAAAACAATTCATAAACTTAAAACCTAAAACCATAGACTTTAAAACCTTAACCACCCAAAATAAACAAGCTTTATAACAAGCTCAAACCCTCTTCTAAAAATTTAAAAAAACAAACAAACTAACCAACAAAAAAACAACCCAATACCATAATATAAGGGCAACTTCAACAAATGTTTGTCGAATACTTAATTAATTCCAAACATTCCAAGTTGACAAATTTGAAATTTTCAACATTTTGTTTGCATTCATAAGTTCCATCTATGTCTCTTTCTCTTGATCAGTGCTTAAGAACAGTTATGAGATATTGGACTCCAATTCAAACACATGATAATTCCAATAAAGAAAGAGCAGTATCTGAATGGACTTGCCAAACAGCAGCTTTCCTTGATGGAGTCAAAGACAGATTCATCTTCCACTTCTTCCCATGCTTTCCAATCAGATTTGCCTGTACTCAGTAGCATTCACTCCAATTTTGACACTGGTATCTGCTGTTGAGGGTGTACAGTTTGCAACTAAAAAGCATAGATGCAGCACCACTCAAGCATGATGGTTGAGTGATGCTGCAGTATGGCTTGTGTGGATCAATCTTCTGCACAAAAATTACAGGAAACCTCTTGCTTGACCATTGTTGAAACAGGGTGATGCTTCAATACATGGGGCCAAGTTTCAGCATGGGGAGGGATGTGCTTGGATATCTCCCTTAGGTCTGCATCAGCAAAGCTGGTAGTACATGTGGGAGCCATGTGGTCTTCCCTGCCTCTTGCTATTATATTAGCCAAAAGCTGCAAAGAGATTCTGCCTTTCCTTCTTGTTTAGATGCTCCCACTGTTGCAGCTTCTAGCAGGGGCAACAATTAGGTTGCCTCGTAATCCTCATGCCACCTCCCAGCCAGTTGTTCCTCTAAAACCCCTGGTGACTAAGGACTGCTCCTGGCTGACATCTTAATTGCAAGTTTCCTTTTTTTGACTCATGCATGTGTGGTAAAAGTCATGTAAAGGCTATAGTTCTATACTATAATAGGGAAAGGAGCTGTCCAGTTCACGAAATCAAGAGTTGAAGGAGTTGCTGTAACTAGGAAAAGTAGAAAGAAGTCTTGGAAGACGAAAATCCAACAGATCAAAGTCGATGACAAGAGTCGCAATGATTTGGTTTGGTTTGATGTGTTCAACTTTGGTATGTTCTTTTGATGTGCTATTTGGGAGCACATCAATTTGGCACTACAATTTGTGAAATAAATCTTGGTGGCTGGCACAAAGGGAGCAGATCAACCCGGTGAAGGGAGAAGCATACAATTTTGTCCAACAAAACTGGGCCCTTCTAGACAGCCATTGCAATGAGATCCCCTGCCTCTCAAGCTATGGACGGTGTTGTTGAACTGTGCAATTGACTTTAGGTTTGGAGTATATCCCTGGTCTGGATCGGGTGTGTCCTTGAAAGATCAAACTTTTGGAAGTTCTCTGGCTTTTTTATTTTCTTTGCTGTGTTGTTCCTTGCGGGGTTTCTTCTTTCCGTCTTCCTGCTTGCTTTATCTCCTCATCATCTTTCAGGACTGTTGAGCCAGCCAGCATCAAGGCCGCCGAGTCAACATTTGAAATTGAACTCCACCCACTGCTGGGAGCTGACGAAGTCGGTGATGATGTTATGAGAACTGGTCACTACCGTTCATGTCGCTGTTGAAGGTCTCTGCACACATGTGCTGGGGCTGTCGAAGGTCTCTGAACACAGGTGCCGCTGGTGTTGATGGTATCTTGTCGCTATTGTTCGAAGCACTGAAAAATCACGTTTCCATGTTTTGAATTTCTTGCTCGATTCTTGGGGTTTGGGTTTTCTCTTTTTCCTCCTCAGTAATGTCGTCAGATCTGAAATAGACTGTCACTGGATTGTCGGTTCATGTCGGACGAAGATCGCCTTCTGTTTGTACTCGACCCTCTCATGTTTCCTCTCAACGCGGAGTATGTAGTGCTTCGTTTTCTTTGTTTCCACGAACGAGGGACGTTCTTAAGGCCTTCCATGCGGCTGTGACGGCAATCAGGCCACCTGCCAGGAATCAAAAGAACACTGCTTCATTAGAAAAAGAAATTCCTGGAACAGAAACGACCACCATCGCCTCGAACAGTTTCGCGTGACCTCTGACGGACAATCCGACATGTTGCAGCAACGAAACATTTTCTGCACAAAAGAGTTGGGTAACGGGACATTGTATCGATCAAGTTTTTTGCCTCGTGCAGATGGCCCCGGCATAGGCAACTTATTAGCGGATCGATCCTGCAGGCGCAAGGAGGCCACAAGTTCGGAGAGCGACAGCGGTCACGGATCTTAGGAGAGGCGGACGACATGCCGAAGAATCGCGATGTACGTCAACGAGGAGGCTTGTCCAAGAAGACACGAGAGGGAGAAGGAGGAAGCAAGGAGCTTCACAGAAGCGCGCGAGTGGAAGACAGAGAGGGCAGCAGGCAAACAAAGGGAGAGAGAGGCGAGGGAGGGAGGGAGGGAGAGATTAAACCCATATGAAATGGCGGGACGCGTGGGTCGGGAGAAATATATAAAGTGGAGGGGTGAGATCGTGTACTCATACCTTTCTCGGCCTTTTGGCTAAGATCAAGTGTAGTATCTGTTCTTATCAGTTTAATATCTGATACGAGGCTCATCGAGCCTCATGATATTAATCTAATTTTTCTCGGGGGCGGGCCCGTGAGGTAGCTTGCTACCTGGGCTCGCGCGCGTCGCCTTGGTTTTGCACTACTTCCTAGGCAGGCACACCCCTCCCTGCGGGGACCCAAGCAAATCAAACTGGATCAGTAACAGGGCAGCATGGCGCGTGTGCAAAGTCCGATTGGTCAGTAGCGATGTGTGTCAGTTCCACGGCCGATTTAGAAGAAACATGTAAAAACTGTACGCTTGAGGCGGACGAAGATGTTGGGGGCCGTGTGATCGAGACGGCGGCGAGTCACTCGATGGGTATTCTAATTATGTTCATAATGGGTAGTAGGCATATGGTGGTAGTTCGTGTCCACATAACATCCATTTGCAGGGTGCGTCGGTCGGTGCTGGTTCATTCTCCCCTACATATAAGTGGTGTAGCGTG
This sequence comes from Sphagnum tenellum, assembly GCA_963921925.1. NCBI lineage: Eukaryota > Viridiplantae > Streptophyta > Sphagnopsida > Sphagnales > Sphagnaceae > Sphagnum > Sphagnum tenellum. The sequence goes on from OY998148.1 coordinate 9,963,226, forward strand.
TGCCGTCGGCCCAAGTGTGAACTGGTTTTACCCAACTAATATTTTCTTCTAATCCATTTTTTGTGATTTAATTTAATTTCCAATGGTAAAAACTATTCAAAATTCAATATCTTTTGCACCTTAAGTATGAAAGTTTCCAAATTCACCTTCATTAAATCCTACTCGTTGAGAGTTTTCCAACGATACCAAGAATACACCCCCTATAATTTTTAATCTTGATTTAAATGAATTTTCAATGAAAAATTATTCAATAACTTCTCCACCATAGGCTGAAACATTATGAAACCAACTTGGTGCACCCTTCCTCATCAAGTGTGAACCAACGAACGATGCCAAGAGTGACGCAAGAGGTGATGTTTGGGAAATTTGAAAGTGACAAACCAACCACCTTCTTTCATCTACAATTATCCCTTCCAACCATGGTGGTGGTCATAACATTAAATTGTCTCATTTACATCTAATTAACTCACGTCATAATCATGAAGTCAATTGGATATCTTTAATGTGAACACTACTTTGTTTTAGGGTTTAGATTTTTGTTTTGTGAGGTCGTCAACTTTCTTAGTGCAAACGACAGAGTTTATGTTGTCATTAGTTGTTAGTGGTTCTAGTGATTGCTTAAAGAAGACTTGTGAGTTTAGGTAGGAAACTTTGTTTGTTTGTGTGTCATGTGAAATAGGTTGGTAGCAGAGGATGGGTGGCCAAGGGCGCTACAAGCATTTAATGGAGATGAAAGGTAGGACGTTGTTGGACAATATAAGAAGGGGAGTTCAAGGGCAAAGAAGGACGGGTATGTGTTTATTGTTGGAACTGTGACAGATTGTGTAAAAGGAGGAGCTTGCAAAGTTCGGGAGCTGTTGTTTGATTTTCGCTACGCCAATAACTATGTCACGGCAAGCTTTGTGTCTTGCTAATGTTAAAGTTTTATAAAAGGGTTGATGTTGAAGGTTGATGACGCATAAAGGAAGTTTGAACTATAGAATTATGAGCATGTAAATAAATGCATTTGCATGGGACCTTGGTGGAACCTTTATTGAAGTCTAATGAATAGCGCATACGTATGAATGACAACCAAAAAGCTTGGTGGGTTTCCTTGGGTTGGGAAGAACGCAGGCGAGAGAAGAACAAAATGGGAAAGATTATAGAAAATATCCATAGACCCATATTATGCACATAATTTTGTTTTTCCTAAATAGTTACAAGCCAACTTGGCATATAGTGCTCAATCGTGGTTCGTACCCAAAAGTCAACTTGTTTTTAAAACCAGACCAAGCATTTCTTTGCATTATCTCATGTGGTAGAAGGATGGATTAACAGCTCATAACGGACCAACTTGAAAGCGATGACCTCAAACCAAACCCCATTAGCTCTTACACCTACAATATGTGAAATTATTCTTAGCAATAGTTTGAAGGCTACCACTATAGTAATCTAAGATAGAATAATAGTTGTGCGCAATTTGTAAATTCACATGGTCATGGAGAATCATGTGTATTTCGAACAGCAAAACCAAGGTGTTGTGACAATGCCACTTTGGCAAGAAATGAATTGAAGACATTGTTGCACAAAGTTAGGATCTATAATCAGGAAATATTCCTTCTAACCCTTTCTTTTGGTTACAATAACATAAAATTGTCTCCTTTACATCTAATTAACTCACGTCATATTTTTGCCATGTTTACAAATAAACATTTAGAGTTTACGGGTTTATAATGACAATTATACAAGTTATTGAAATATAATTTGTCGTAACAAATCCCATACATTATCTTAATAACATTATGTAATATCATTGTGTCATTAAGATTGAAAAGAAATTTAAGATAATGGAACGTTGATGTTAATCACAACAAATACACCATTTAAAATTTCTAACAAAATTCCAATGAAAAAATATATATTTGCGAAAAATATGGCCACTATAAATTATCACCATGATAACTAATCATGCTTCCAAATTAATCAAATCGGAATTGCAACAACAATTTAACACATAAGCACAATTGGGGAGTTGGGCAAGGGGGGAAGGTGGGGGAAAATGATTTGGGATAAAGTGGGGGAGGGGGGTAGGCAAGGAGGGAGGGAAGGGGTGAAGAAAAAGATATGGGAGAAAGTAAGGGGCCACGGTGGGGGGTGTGGGGAGGGAGGGGTTGAGGTTAGGATTTGTATTCCATATCCTTTGCCCACATTCCATTATTTAAACTCATATAAGTAGATCAAAAGAATCAAGTTCAAATAATCCCAACAATTTTTTTACATTGGAATTTTCAAAAAATGAACCTATCAAAGAGGTTCAACTTCATTTGAAAAATAAGTGTTTTGATATCAGTAGACTCTCCTACATAGGCCTTAACATTCAAACCCTTTAAAAAGCTCTTAACACCCATTGGGTCAAGTTTGGTTTACCTTGTTTTTACCTTGATTGGGTCTAGGTCTAGGTCTTTGGATATTTGCATAACCTGGGTTGGGTCTTGTGTTGGGTCTTGTCCCATGTAGACTTGTTGAATTAATTCTAATAACCCAACCCAACCTAAAACCGCCAAACATTGTTACAAACTTTTCAATTAAAAAAAACCCTCTCTTGGGGCAAAACATGATTGGGTGGTACTAGGAATGTCACAAGGTCATTTTGTGGACCATCTTGACATCATTATCAATTTATGATTTTTTTATACAACTTTTTTATATTCTTATAATATGCACATCATGGAGTTTCTAATGGTGAAGAAACAACTAGCAATTTTGCATTTGTTGGCTTTGTAATGTGGCTTATGATGTCTGTTAATTGCCTATCAATGTTGTATTCAACTATTTTGTTTTAGTCTTGCATTTGTTGAACTCCATGTGAACTAGGTTGTGGGTATGGCCTTTTATGCAATTTCTTCTTGCATATTTTTTAGTATATGATTGCATTGGTTTAGGTGTGGGGGAGCTAAGAAACAAATATTGAAAAAGGGTGTATGGTGGTAAGCTGCACTTGTGTAAGGAAAGCAATGAAAACAACACATGGTTCAAGAGTTGCAAAGAGGGAAAGAAATCTTGTGAAGTCAACCTCATGTGGTAAGTGATAATCTACCTCTAGGTTTCTAATACTACATCCCAAGTGTATTCTTTAAATTCCCATTTGTGAGTAGGTGCAAAAATAGTTGTCAATCCCATATTAATTGACCTTAAAATATTTCATAAATTTCTTTAATGTCATTGTAATTTTTGAATTTTTTAAAATTCTTTATCCTAGTTATAAATATTTCATATCAACAAATTAGCCTTCTACAATTGGATTCAGAAAGTCATTTAATTATGTTTGTTCATGCAAATATTTTATCTCATGTTATCTTTAACACTTCTAAAATGATAATAAGTGTGTCATGTTACCTAAACTAGATGTCATGCATGATCTAACTACTATGCAACTTGTAAACATATTTGATTTTTAATTACTTTTACAACAAATAAATTTAAATATCCACAAATGGCCAAAAATAATTTTGCACACAAAGTTTATCAACTTTGAATTCATTTGAAACATTTTGATGTGTAAATGTATGTGGCAGTTTTTGCATGTTTGATACCATTTTAAAATTGTTTGATTTAGGCATTAGTACGATGAATCATGATGTTAATACATAGTTACAATGTGCATCAAATTATTCAAGTGGGTCAAGATTGCTAATTAATGTAATTTTGTTGTGTTTTATAAATATCACATGACTTAACTCTAATTTGGCCTAACCTTAGGACTCAACCTAGTTGAAAATTAAAATTTCATATAAGTTTACTTTTGATTTTTGGTTATTTATGTGAGGGCATGGCTACACAAGGGGGTTTAAACTCCAAATTTGACTTGTTAGTCCTCCAAATGAAGTTGAACAAAGTTCACACATGCTAATGTCAAAATGCATGTACATAGTAATCCTATCAAGAGGTCATAGGTTGATAACTAATGCAACAAATGGGAAAACTTGAGGGTCAATCAATGTTAATTTTTAGTTCCATTAAAAGGAAAATCAAATTGAGAGTGGATGAAAGTTGGACAAATAACAAAGTTCAACATGCAATTTTAGTTTCCGAGTCATTACTAATTTTGAAATTTTTTATAGTGTTTGGAGGCACAGACAAAACATTAGAACAATGAGTTGATTGAATGAAAGGCATTTGCAAATAAAGGAGACGAGGAACCCCAAAAAAAATGTTTTATTTTTTATATTTCATTATCTTATGGGAGGTGGTGTGGATGAAGGGGGTATCTTTTGAATTTGGTTTTAATCACCAAAAAGGGTTCAAGTATGAATGGATGTCAAAGTTGCTAAGATGCCAAAATGGTTGTTGTTTGTCCTAATGGTGGGGTCTATTTTGTGAAAAGATTAATTTTATCAAAGAATTTTCAAGTTACTTGTTTATATATATGTATATCATTTGGGCAATCAATTTATTTTATTGTAAAACATGTTTATCTACTTGATGCTCACATGTATTTTATTATTTGGGTGCAATCACAATCAAACAAGCCAACATGATTACTTTGCAAAATGACTATCATGGCCCCTTTTTTTTAATCCTCATGACTTTTGCATATAAAGGAATTTTTAAATGAAATATTTTAGAACTTGTTACTAAAAATACTTATAATTTTTATAATTTACATCAGATTTTTTATGTTAGTCTTTTTCAAATAACTATGATTTTTTTTAAGTGTATAACTTTTGTTAGATTCTGCATTTTGTCTTGAAAAAATCATAATTTCAATTCCTTTCCAATATATGTTAATTTTTTTGGGTTTTAGTTTTCTTTTATCATAAGGTTATAACTTTTTTTTGTATGTCATGTGTATTACACACCATTTGTATGTTGTAAAGGACTTTGAACTTTTGAAATTTTTAAAAGATAAGTTGTTGAAGGTTTTTTCATTTTTCTATGAACCCAACACTTACATCATGGGCATTTGAACAACCTTCATGTACTTGTTAAACTTGTGGACCTAAATGGGAGAAAATATGATCTTTAACCACATCAAATAACTAGGTTCACATCTTTTGTTTCCTACATTACTCCAACATTATGACTCGTGTTGAGTTTGAAAAAAATGGTTGCAAATCAAGTTGGCTTGAATTTAAAATTGGTGGAACCATATCACCCCATTTCGTTTTACTGGCAACTGCTCACCTTTTAGATCTAGAACCTAAGTAAGGGGTAGTTTTGCATCGTGATATTCACAAAAGTTGGTGGCGTCATTAAAGGCAAGGTCATCAAATTTGTAGAAATTAAGGATCAACATATGATTGGTACAACTTAACCTCTTCTAACTTCACAACATCAATGAAATCATAGACAAAAAATATCACGCCTTTCAACAAACTTAATAAGTGTGTGTCATTTCCAACATGGCAAACCAAAAATCAATTTCATGTCACACAAAATATCCAAGTTCTTTCAAGCGAGTTTACTCTTGGGTGCATCTTCATGCATCTTCACAATAAGTGAATTGTACCCCCCTTAACACATGTTTCAAAAGGCTATACATGGATATCCAATGGGTTTTAATGTTGTGTGTTAGGTATTTACTATAAAACAATTAGTTTTTGTAATTTGCCCCGTGTGGATGGAAGCTTGTGAAATGTGAATAAGGTTTTAGTTTTATTTGTGTTGGGGGGAGAGGGGGGGGGGGACTAGTTTATCCCCATAGGAGTTTCATCTTTCATGTTTTGAAATTCTATAACACACATGAGAAACATGCATGGTTTGTGGTTATTTTGAACTTGGATCAACCTAGTGTTTTGGTGTTACATCTATATTAGTTTTTGTTTATGCATTGGAAAAGGTATTGTAGTGGGGTAAAGGTTGCAATAGGATGTTGATTTTGGTTTGTTTTGGAAGGCACAGAAGCTTTGAAGGCAAAAGTGACATTTTTTATGTTGATTTTTGTTCATCATTCCTTGAGGATTTGAACCCCATTGGTGCTTGGGACCTTGGAATGTTGAGTGATTTATAGGGGAAGTTAGAAGGAGTTGTTAAAAGAGTAACCCCTTGTCAAGAAAAAAGAAAAAAAGTTAGGATGAGGATTTTACTATTCACACCCTCCCCCACCCTCCTTGACATTCTATTTCCCTTTCTTTCTTTCTCCTTTTTTTTCTTTTGGCAGAAGCGTACGTGGGAGCTACCAACAATAGCATCAACCAATAGTAAAAGCCTTTAGCCACCACCATCGTTAGTTAGCAAGTTGTTAAAAGGAGGAGCGTGGAAAGGTAAGGAGGGCTTCCTTCCCTTTCATCATGTTCATGGTCGTTGTTGAGGAATACAACATGTGAAGGAGGTAAGGGGGGGTGGTTGAACAAAGAAAAAACATGGCAATGGGTGGAGCTCAAAGTTCCATTGTCGTTGCCATTCAATTTGAGCTTAGCCAAACTAGGGTCAATTTGCTAAATTTGGTTAATTTAGAAATTTCATGAGCTTTGACATGGGTTTGAAATAAGGGGGTTTGGGGAATCCAATTTGGGCATTTTTTTTTATTTTTGCAAAAACTTTGAATCTAAGGTTTGGATTAGTTGGTTTTAACACTAATCTGAACTTGCCACATGGTGTCATTTTAAAAACCAATATTCATACTTTTCTTCCATGTGGAAAATGTTTCAAACTTTCATCCATGATTTGGATGTGAAAATTGTTTATCCATCCATCTAATTGGTGAACATATTTAGTCAGTGGACATCGCATTAAAAATTCGGACATCTTAAGCCTTAAGACTGGACATAAGAAAAAATTTCAAATTTCATTTAAAATTTTATTTTGAATTTAGTTGTAATTGTTTTGTGTATGAGAATTTTCAATTGATTCTAAAACAAAAAATCTTGGAAGTTTTTCTTAGGCGTGGGTTTTGAAGTGGGTTCGGAAATTGGCAGGTGCACAACATGTTGGAAACCAAGCTTTAATGATGGGTAAGCACTATTTATTAGACCTAAATGTGATGGAGTGCCACACCATTTGCAAATGGGGAAAGTTGTTCCATAAACTTTTCCTTTTCTTCTATAGTTTGTTGTAGTGGGTCAAATAGTTTTGACCTATAGAAGGGGGTGCAATAATGCATGTTAATTGCTTGTTCGTTGTTTAAACCCCCCCATTTATTGTTGTGTTATACATTTTTGCTTCTTATCATCATTTTAGTTGGGTTGTCATTCATTTTCAAGAGGTAGGGGGGTTTCTTGAGGTGTGTGCCATTGGTTTACAAGCTAAAAAGCAAACACACATGTATTCTTAGGCCGGTTTTTCAAAAACTTGTGTATGTTTCACAATGGAAATCTCAAGGTGGAAGGTGATGAACTTTTTCATGTGTGCTAATTGTTGTAGTGACCCTTGGGGTTGTAATCAATGTGGTTAACCATTACATCCTTGTGATTAATGATGGGGCTCACATTGCACTTGGCCTATTGATTTCATATGTTTGGAACCAAATTCCTTTGATGGATTACCTTATCACATTATGTTTTATTTCATCATACATTTGGTTATTTAATGTAGGATGATATTATGCTAGCTAAGGGTGCAATTTGTGTGCATGTTTTCATGTGCATGGTTTTGTTAGTTTCAATAATGTTAAGCATCAACTTAATAGCGTATGATATGTGCAACAATTTCAAGCTTTTAGTTTCAATGTCTTGGCAAGGGTTTTAAAACTCCAAAGCTTTCTTTGGATTATTGGAAAAAAGTCTACACAATGATAGTAACATACCTTCTAATACACTACCAAATCCATCTTACTCAAAACAAGAATTGCCAAGTTGGTTCAATGTGCCATACAATACACACCAAATAGGTAAGGGGTTGTTTTCTCCCTTGTTTAATCACCCCACTATGATGGCCTTAAAACATTGAATCTTTATCATATCCAAAGCAAACCCACTTGGATGCCATGGCCTCCAGAATCACAAAAATAATGTTATTTAAAGTTTCATGAACATCTCAACTATTTCAAGAGTGAACAAAATTGGAACGTGCCTTCAATTCTTCAACACATAAATTGGGATACTAATCCATTGTTAGTTATTGATGGTGCTCACCTCATTTTCACTATAGAAAATCATTAAATTTTGCAATAACAAATTCATATTTTCAAAAAATCACATCACGCATATTGGCCATGGAAATTCCATAGCCATTTATTTCTAACCAATGCTTAAGTGGGTTATTCTTGACCTTGAGTAATATAAACAACTCCTTCAATGACTCATACTCCAACATTGGCCTCCCATGCACGAGGATAATTAAAATAACAACAAATTAAGTTACAGTTTTTTGGTTCACAAATAAATTTTATATTGCACTAAGGTTAAGATTGAATATGCAATATTTCCATCATAAATCCTCTTATTTCAACAATGCATAACATTTTTGTTGAACTATACTCCCTGATCACCACTTGAAAAGTAACAATTGTTGCCTTTTGGTGCCCAACATATTATTGAAATGTTTCAAGCTTCAGGGCTAGCAAAAAAAAATTCCCAAAAATGTGATTACAAATTTTACATTACACTTGAGATTTTAAACCATCATCCCTTATGATTTATTTTGCCCATGGAAATTGAACAACTCACATATCTTGAAAAACCCTATATTTGTCATACAATCTTTTTTATTTCTTTTGAAAGGTTTTGCACAACTACTTAAAGGAATGTTATTTGAGGGAATGTTGCATGAAAGAGCATATTGATTGGCTCCTATGATGCAAGGGCTAGAATTAATGGGCAACTATGAAATTGTGTTGGGCAATCCATTGAAAACTAACTTCAATTTGGACTTTTTAGGGAAGCCATTTGGAACCATTATGTTGGCAAAAATATTACAAACAAATAGCAATGAAAAAGAAAAGATGAGAACTGTAAACCCTAACACCAAATTGGTTCCAAAAATTATAACAACACATAATAGTTACAAATCAAACATGATGCAAAACAAGTTCACAACAAATGAAATCTACAAATCAACCATCCCCTACAATAGAAAATCACAATGAAAATTTTGATGCACAAGACAAGTCCATAAACAAAATGGAAGATGAAGGAAAATCAAAACTTGATCATGGAATGCCCATTGCACATGTGTTTTATTTTTGCACTTCATCACCTACACACCACAAACTCCAAGCAAATAATATCAGAGGTTCATAAATGCCAGCCATTGATGCATTTGCTACTTAGTGTGCTTTTGTTATGTAATTTGCAACGTTCCTTCCACTAAAATCAAAGATTCACCAAACAAAAACCACTCACATTAAGACCCTTGTCATTACTAACATTGCACATTAAACACAACAAAATGGAACACCATTTTAGTTTTCAAGAAAAAAACCAACATGCACATTCAACTCTAAACTAATGTTGGCATTGGATAGATTTGAAGACGGGTTGGTGGGAAGGGGGAATTTGAAAAAATCATTCTACATGTGGGTGGCCCCATCAAACAATAGAGGTATAGTTAATTTAATGTTATTGAATGTCGTGATGGAGGTTAATGAATTTTGCCATAAGGTGGTGATGGTGATGGCACATAATGATGGCTTGCTTGATGCAAGTGATATGACACATGCAAAGATTTTGAAGTGAATTCTTAAAAACAAAATCTTATATATTAATTCACTAAGTCCCTGCGTTTGTGACGGAGGTTTTGAGGGGTGGGGGAAGGGAGAACCCGGTGAAGCAGCGGGCGAACCCGTGACGATTTTGTAACATACCTCTGCAAGCTTTCTTCTGCAAACTTGTGAGATGATCCTCCAAAGTGATTTTTTAGGACGCTTTCTGTATGTGTTTTTGCGGTGCGATTTGGAGTCTGTTGCGCACGACTATGGCATCTTAAGAGAGTGCGATTCAATGCACTGTGGTCGTAGATCGATCAAGAGCAAGAACAGAGACAAGAAGAAAGAGGGAGACGCAGACATAGAGAGAGAGAAAGAGCTATAGCAACGTGTTTGGAGTCCGTTGCGGTCATAATGGAGTTTGAAGAGTGCGATTGAATGTGCTGTAGTCTGTGGTCGCAGATCGACACTAAGAACATACACAAAATTTTGGCAACGTTTTTTTCTCGGGGGCCTTGCAAGAATGCTCTTCCGATCTGATTTCAAGGTTTTTGCAAGAGGTTTTTGGTTGCATTCTTAGGTGTTTTTTTGCTGTCTTTTGCGCACATAAAGACTGTATTTATTCTACGTTGTTTGTAGATCGGACACTAGATGATGATAATCGAGATATGTGTGGTGCAATTGTTGTATAGGAAGGTGGAGGAAGTTTCTAGGGAGCATTTGTTCTTGTGGCTGTGTATGTTTTCTTAACGGACGTTAGAAGGCTTTTTTCCTCCTCGACAGCTATTTGGACTTGGACTTGAGTTTCTTTTGTCACGAATTCTTGCGCGAGAAGAAGAGGAAAAAGAGGGTGAGGAATCCGACCGAAAATGCTGTTCTTCTTTGTTTACATGCAGTCTTGAATTGGGAATGCAGGAACATGCATTACGAGTTCTTCTTTGGCTTTTTTTATAGGTAGAAAGATTGCCAAGGTTGCATCAAGACAAATTGAAGAATAGGTGGAGCACATTTGCAATATGAAACATTGTGGGGTTTTTGAGCTGACACAATTTTGATTGTATGCGGAACATCACTAAAGAAGCTTCCATCTGACAAGGTAGAGGTGTGATCTCCTGAATGCTTCCCAATTGACATGTCTTTAGATCAATAGAATGTGAGGTCTTTCATGAATATGCTGCACAGACCTTAATTCATGTATTTCATGTACTACGTGAAGTTAGGATCTCTCTTGTGCCAGTGGATATAATCATGCAGTAAAGAATCTCTTTAGCATAGGTAACCAATGTAACCTTATTAAAAAAAATCCAGGAACATGGAAAGAGTTGCATTTTTCCTTTGTAGTTAGTACCTGACTCTTCACAGGTAGTTGTGTTTCACAGTTTACAGTCACATATAATCTCAAAAGGAAGAATGTGAGAATGCAAAGAATGGGAGGAAGAAGGGCAGAAGGTAGCCACGAGCATTGTTTTTATGTACTCATAATTTCCTGCGCTGATGCAGCAGACCAAGGCACCCACAAAGGTGTCATTGATGTTTGCAGGAACACAAGAGAAATGTATTGCTTGCAACAAAACTGTATATCCAATTGAGAAGGTACGCATTTCTTTTCTCCACTCTCTCTTCCCCTTTTATCACCGCATGTTATTCACTTACAAAGGGTATACCTGATGCTTTCTTAACCCATTACATGGCCTATAAAACCTTCTGTAGTCAGGATATAGCAAGAGATCCAATAATTGATGTCCCTGCAACCTGAATGAAAATTCATGGGCATTGTCAGCCTCAGTCCAGATTAATCATTCAATCTGAAATCAGATAGTGAATTATTTGAAGTGAGTTTTGTAATGGCTAGTAGGTAGTTTTGACTCATCAGATATGATAGTGGCCCACTTCTGGTGGAAAGTGACCTTGACCCCCTGTTCAAAGGGGAATCTTTCATCGCTGTTGAAATTTATGACAGCCTGGGTATGTGGCCAAAGGAGGCACAGGGTCAAAGCCCCCTTTTTGAGTTGTAAGTGGGGTGTGTTTAGGGGTGAACATTGTTCAGCATTCATACAGTCTGAAAGATCATAAGGTTATCTTCTGAATGTGGATACCAAAATACACTCATCTCCATGGTATGATGCCAATTTTGGCTTTTAGTGTGTAAGCGGAAGATTTTAGCATTGCAACTGTACCTGATTTCCCAGCTCTCCCCCTGAAGTCTCATCCCACAAAATGCAGTTGAAATTTATTTTGGCAACTCCTTTTTGGTGTACCTGAAAGTAAATACACACACATAAGGGAGTCTAATGCACCGGTTTACTTTTAAACAAGCTGAGAAAAGCCCAAATTGTGTTACCATTGATACTGTCATGGAAAATAGAGGAACATGCTTGGAGTTTTGTGCATGTTGTTTTGTTGGGTGCTTTTGAACTGCTTCAAATGTATCCATGGTGGTTGCACAATCAGCCCCTCCAATTATGTAGCCCTTAAAGGGCGACTTTACTCCAAACATCACTATTCTCAGCTTTTCAAGGAGACTGGAAATTACAGCAAGTTCAACAATACCCTAGTATTGAAGCCAACTGGTAGTAATGAAATTCAATGAGCTTCAGGATCATCTCTCAATGGTAGACCAGACTTCCTTGCTGAGATGCTTTCCAAGTAGGTTCTCTACTGGAAGGAGAGATTTGTCTATATCTTGAAGCTTTCAGATGGGCTTCAGTAGAGGTTTGAAGGTTGTGGAGGTTTGGGATATTCCTCCTAAGGTTTCTTGAAGCTTTGCAGAACTTCAGTATGAATGGCAAAGAGGGATCTGTAGTGTTGTTTTTCTATGTGCCAACTATAACTGTCCAGTGAGGTGTTAAGGGTTCCAATATGCAGTAATCTTGTAGGTAATCCAGAGTGTAATAGAAATTAAGGAAGGATAGGCAGCTTTAAGCTGTAGTGTTGCTTTCACTTGGATTGGCAAAACATTCAATTAATTATACTTTCTGGCAGATGGCTCAAATTGATGATGTTGTAGTTCTGTGAGAATTGCAAAATGAAACTTCTGGCAGAACATTCAAGCAAGCATGCTTTCTGGCAGATGGCTCAAATTGATGATGCTGTAATTATGTGATTGTCAAGAGAATTGCAAAATCAAACTTCTGGCAGAACATTCAGCAACATAATTTGTGAAACCCCAACATGGCAACAGATTGTACTTCTGTAATCTCTATGATCACCCCACCTGCCTTGAAACAGGTAACCTCCCAACACTGGTAAATACATCTCATGTATCATATCAACCCCAACAAAGTTCAACCATCCTTTGTTCCAATGGACCACAATAAGACCACCTTCTCAAAGAAACAGAATGTAGAGGAGTAGCCACATAAAGGTGTTGAACTTTTCAATACAAAATAAAACAGGGGCAGCAATCCACCACCTGCCATCTTTTCCCCTACCAACAGATTGAAATAGGATAAAGTGTTCAGAAGCTCCATATGCTTGGTGAGACCCTGTTTGACAAGAACATTTACAATGCTCATTGACATCCCAGCACTGCTATCACCCTCCTATTCATATTCATTATTATTATATACATTTTGAAATCAATTGATCTACCATCTCAGCAACTACTATATAGGGAATTGAATATGCAATTTGTCTAGCAAAAACTACAGATGGACTCCTTTAGAAAGGGAACAGATAAATTCCTTGACTGCCAAGCATAAACGCTTGGAGGTGATATAATGCTTCTTTCAACCCTTGACAAAAATCACCTGTCTGTTCTGCATCATACAATATCAGAGGTATTAATTGGTTGAAACAATTAAGGGGTACCCACTAGTAATAAAATAAATGAAGGACATATCGGTGGGCCTTGATTAGTATTTAACAATTTGGCAACATATCATCCAAAAGAAACACTAATGGGTGTACCACAAGGAAGCACTTATGCCAAATTTTAAGAATGGTTAAAAAATATTTGTATTTTACTTTTAGTTTGCTTTTTCTTTATCAATGCATCCATGTAACCAATGATTTCTATTATTTGTAAGATAAAATGCAAGATTTTTCTTTTTAATTTGCAAGATGATAGGGTTCAATAAATCATGTTTTTTGAATTCACATGAATTCAATGAATGCAATACTTTCTAATGGACATGTCACATCACAATACCAAAGGTTTCATTTTGTATTAATAGCCATTGCAAACATGTATTATCTAACACACCCTGCAAAGGAGCAAGTAGAGTTAAAAACTTTTTTTTCAAAATCCATTCTTTATTCAATTGGCACTCAAGTTTAAATATTTTTCTTCATGTTAAATTTTAAACAAAAAATTCAGTATGTACATTTAAATATTGTTATTGCAAAATGGACACATTCATTTGAGGCATACTCCATAAACATTTCCTCCAACAAAAAAAATATCAAATGATGTCATCAAGGATTCCTAAGTAGTTCCAATCTTCATTATTGGAAACAATGATATTCTTCAAAATATTGATTTAAAAAATGTTTAACACTGTCAAAACATGTTCAAATTTTAATTAACATGAAACATTAGAAAATCCATGATGTGCATATTATAAGAATATAAAAAAGTTGTATAAAAAAATCATAAATTGATAATGATGTCAAGATGGTCCACAAAATGACCTTGTGACATTCCTAGTACCACCCAATCATGTTTTGCCCCAAGAGAGGGTTTTTTTTAATTGAAAAGTTTGTAACAATGTTTGGCGGTTTTAGGTTGGGTTGGGTTATTAGAATTAATTCAACAAGTCTACATGGGACAAGACCCAACACAAGACCCAACCCAGGTTATGCAAATATCCAAAGACCTAGACCTAGACCCAATCAAGGTAAAAACAAGGTAAACCAAACTTGACCCAATGGGTGTTAAGAGCTTTTTAAAGGGTTTGAATGTTAAGGCCTATGTAGGAGAGTCTACTGATATCAAAACACTTATTTTTCAAATGAAGTTGAACCTCTTTGATAGGTTCATTTTTTGAAAATTCCAATGTAAAAAAATTGTTGGGATTATTTGAACTTGATTCTTTTGATCTACTTATATGAGTTTAAATAATGGAATGTGGGCAAAGGATATGGAATACAAATCCTAACCTCAACCCCTCCCTCCCCACACCCCCCACCGTGGCCCCTTACTTTCTCCCATATCTTTTTCTTCACCCCTTCCCTCCCTCCTTGCCTACCCCCCTCCCCCACTTTATCCCAAATCATTTTCCCCCACCTTCCCCCCTTGCCCAACTCCCCAATTGTGCTTATGTGTTAAATTGTTGTTGCAATTCCGATTTGATTAATTTGGAAGCATGATTAGTTATCATGGTGATAATTTATAGTGGCCATATTTTTCGCAAATATATATTTTTTCATTGGAATTTTGTTAGAAATTTTAAATGGTGTATTTGTTGTGATTAACATCAACGTTCCATTATCTTAAATTTCTTTTCAATCTTAATGACACAATGATATTACATAATGTTATTAAGATAATGTATGGGATTTGTTACGACAAATTATATTTCAATAACTTGTATAATTGTCATTATAAACCCGTAAACTCTAAATGTTTATTTGTAAACATGGCAAAAATATGACGTGAGTTAATTAGATGTAAAGGAGACAATTTTATGTTATTGTAACCAAAAGAAAGGGTTAGAAGGAATATTTCCTGATTATAGATCCTAACTTTGTGCAACAATGTCTTCAATTCATTTCTTGCCAAAGTGGCATTGTCACAACACCTTGGTTTTGCTGTTCGAAATACACATGATTCTCCATGACCATGTGAATTTACAAATTGCGCACAACTATTATTCTATCTTAGATTACTATAGTGGTAGCCTTCAAACTATTGCTAAGAATAATTTCACATATTGTAGGTGTAAGAGCTAATGGGGTTTGGTTTGAGGTCATCGCTTTCAAGTTGGTCCGTTATGAGCTGTTAATCCATCCTTCTACCACATGAGATAATGCAAAGAAATGCTTGGTCTGGTTTTAAAAACAAGTTGACTTTTGGGTACGAACCACGATTGAGCACTATATGCCAAGTTGGCTTGTAACTATTTAGGAAAAACAAAATTATGTGCATAATATGGGTCTATGGATATTTTCTATAATCTTTCCCATTTTGTTCTTCTCTCGCCTGCGTTCTTCCCAACCCAAGGAAACCCACCAAGCTTTTTGGTTGTCATTCATACGTATGCGCTATTCATTAGACTTCAATAAAGGTTCCACCAAGGTCCCATGCAAATGCATTTATTTACATGCTCATAATTCTATAGTTCAAACTTCCTTTATGCGTCATCAACCTTCAACATCAACCCTTTTATAAAACTTTAACATTAGCAAGACACAAAGCTTGCCGTGACATAGTTATTGGCGTAGCGAAAATCAAACAACAGCTCCCGAACTTTGCAAGCTCCTCCTTTTACACAATCTGTCACAGTTCCAACAATAAACACATACCCGTCCTTCTTTGCCCTTGAACTCCCCTTCTTATATTGTCCAACAACGTCCTACCTTTCATCTCCATTAAATGCTTGTAGCGCCCTTGGCCACCCATCCTCTGCTACCAACCTATTTCACATGACACACAAACAAACAAAGTTTCCTACCTAAACTCACAAGTCTTCTTTAAGCAATCACTAGAACCACTAACAACTAATGACAACATAAACTCTGTCGTTTGCACTAAGAAAGTTGACGACCTCACAAAACAAAAATCTAAACCCTAAAACAAAGTAGTGTTCACATTAAAGATATCCAATTGACTTCATGATTATGACGTGAGTTAATTAGATGTAAATGAGACAATTTAATGTTATGACCACCACCATGGTTGGAAGGGATAATTGTAGATGAAAGAAGGTGGTTGGTTTGTCACTTTCAAATTTCCCAAACATCACCTCTTGCGTCACTCTTGGCATCGTTCGTTGGTTCACACTTGATGAGGAAGGGTGCACCAAGTTGGTTTCATAATGTTTCAGCCTATGGTGGAGAAGTTATTGAATAATTTTTCATTGAAAATTCATTTAAATCAAGATTAAAAATTATAGGGGGTGTATTCTTGGTATCGTTGGAAAACTCTCAACGAGTAGGATTTAATGAAGGTGAATTTGGAAACTTTCATACTTAAGGTGCAAAAGATATTGAATTTTGAATAGTTTTTACCATTGGAAATTAAATTAAATCACAAAAAATGGATTAGAAGAAAATATTAGTTGGGTAAAACCAGTTCACACTTGGGCCGACGGCACACGCTACACCACTTATATGTAGGGGAGAATGAACCAGCACCGACCGACGCACCCTGCAAATGGATGTTATGTGGACACGAACTACCACCATATGCCTACTACCCATTATGAACATAATTAGAATACCCATCGAGTGACTCGCCGCCGTCTCGATCACACGGCCCCCAACATCTTCGTCCGCCTCAAGCGTACAGTTTTTACATGTTTCTTCTAAATCGGCCGTGGAACTGACACACATCGCTACTGACCAATCGGACTTTGCACACGCGCCATGCTGCCCTGTTACTGATCCAGTTTGATTTGCTTGGGTCCCCGCAGGGAGGGGTGTGCCTGCCTAGGAAGTAGTGCAAAACCAAGGCGACGCGCGCGAGCCCAGGTAGCAAGCTACCTCACGGGCCCGCCCCCGAGAAAAATTAGATTAATATCATGAGGCTCGATGAGCCTCGTATCAGATATTAAACTGATAAGAACAGATACTACACTTGATCTTAGCCAAAAGGCCGAGAAAGGTATGAGTACACGATCTCACCCCTCCACTTTATATATTTCTCCCGACCCACGCGTCCCGCCATTTCATATGGGTTTAATCTCTCCCTCCCTCCCTCCCTCGCCTCTCTCTCCCTTTGTTTGCCTGCTGCCCTCTCTGTCTTCCACTCGCGCGCTTCTGTGAAGCTCCTTGCTTCCTCCTTCTCCCTCTCGTGTCTTCTTGGACAAGCCTCCTCGTTGACGTACATCGCGATTCTTCGGCATGTCGTCCGCCTCTCCTAAGATCCGTGACCGCTGTCGCTCTCCGAACTTGTGGCCTCCTTGCGCCTGCAGGATCGATCCGCTAATAAGTTGCCTATGCCGGGGCCATCTGCACGAGGCAAAAAACTTGATCGATACAATGTCCCGTTACCCAACTCTTTTGTGCAGAAAATGTTTCGTTGCTGCAACATGTCGGATTGTCCGTCAGAGGTCACGCGAAACTGTTCGAGGCGATGGTGGTCGTTTCTGTTCCAGGAATTTCTTTTTCTAATGAAGCAGTGTTCTTTTGATTCCTGGCAGGTGGCCTGATTGCCGTCACAGCCGCATGGAAGGCCTTAAGAACGTCCCTCGTTCGTGGAAACAAAGAAAACGAAGCACTACATACTCCGCGTTGAGAGGAAACATGAGAGGGTCGAGTACAAACAGAAGGCGATCTTCGTCCGACATGAACCGACAATCCAGTGACAGTCTATTTCAGATCTGACGACATTACTGAGGAGGAAAAAGAGAAAACCCAAACCCCAAGAATCGAGCAAGAAATTCAAAACATGGAAACGTGATTTTTCAGTGCTTCGAACAATAGCGACAAGATACCATCAACACCAGCGGCACCTGTGTTCAGAGACCTTCGACAGCCCCAGCACATGTGTGCAGAGACCTTCAACAGCGACATGAACGGTAGTGACCAGTTCTCATAACATCATCACCGACTTCGTCAGCTCCCAGCAGTGGGTGGAGTTCAATTTCAAATGTTGACTCGGCGGCCTTGATGCTGGCTGGCTCAACAGTCCTGAAAGATGATGAGGAGATAAAGCAAGCAGGAAGACGGAAAGAAGAAACCCCGCAAGGAACAACACAGCAAAGAAAATAAAAAAGCCAGAGAACTTCCAAAAGTTTGATCTTTCAAGGACACACCCGATCCAGACCAGGGATATACTCCAAACCTAAAGTCAATTGCACAGTTCAACAACACCGTCCATAGCTTGAGAGGCAGGGGATCTCATTGCAATGGCTGTCTAGAAGGGCCCAGTTTTGTTGGACAAAATTGTATGCTTCTCCCTTCACCGGGTTGATCTGCTCCCTTTGTGCCAGCCACCAAGATTTATTTCACAAATTGTAGTGCCAAATTGATGTGCTCCCAAATAGCACATCAAAAGAACATACCAAAGTTGAACACATCAAACCAAACCAAATCATTGCGACTCTTGTCATCGACTTTGATCTGTTGGATTTTCGTCTTCCAAGACTTCTTTCTACTTTTCCTAGTTACAGCAACTCCTTCAACTCTTGCTTTCAATGCTTGTTCAGGCCCTCCACCATCTAATAATGGCTCACATGGAAAGGCCCAGCTTAGAATCTTTCTTTTTTCTTCTGCTTTCTATGCACACGAATTTTAGTTAATAACTGGATCTTGTTTCTGGCAAGTCGAACCTGCCACAGAGCAGCAACAACACAGAAGGCACCAGCTTTTGTTTAGATTTGGCACTTCCAAAAACTCTTAACCAAAGCAAGAAGCAATGGACATTATGATCTTGAGGTTAACTGGGCAGGATCAGGAAGCAGGCTGCAGGAAAATCAGCTCAAATATGCAGTTCACTATTTAGTGTTGGAAAAATTCTAGGGACCAGAAAATCAAGAATTCAAGGACCATACCGTTGCATCAGGCAGACTGCCTTACAGACGGCATTCTGGTGATCAATAACGATCGACAAGAAGCTCCTCTAAGTCCTCTTTGCCTTTGTAGTATTGGACTTCAGCCTTCACATAGACAGCAGCCACCATAATGCCCCAAGTCATTAAAACAACTTAATGAATTTGCAGGTGCAGATGATTTGCAAAGTTTTTTAAACAGGATAACTGCGAGTGACACATATAATGAAGACTATGTACACAGTGTGAAAGTATTGCATTTTCATATGCACCTTCCGAATTGCACATATGGCTGTGAGTAATTGGGGCCCAAGAAGATCCCGAAGGGCCCTGTCAGCTTCAAGGGCTTCAACTGCCTGTTCCAATGCCCTTGGCAACCGATTAACCTTGCCAGGTTCCAACTCGTCCGGGTTTACCTCTTACATCCCCATCCCAAGAGAAAGAATTTGAGCTTCTTGAGAGGAAAAGTCTCAAACATCATCAACAAGGGACTCATAAAAGGAACTACCATAGTTGGTATTTGTTTTGACAGTACCCTGACAGAAGATTCAGAAACTGCGTGATAACCATCCAGAAGAAACATTTGCAAAATAGACAAGTAAAATGAGAAGGATGCGTACGAAACCAAAGAAAATTACATACCGACTGGTTCTGGTAGTTGCAGATGTTTACGCAAGCCATCTATGCCAGATGCAATAATTGCAGCCAGGCCCAGGTGTGGGTTAGCACATCCATCGAAAGCTTTGATCTCAAAATTGCTGACCATGTTTGCATCGACCCCTGGAGGACTAGCAGTACGAATGGGTGCTTCTCGATTATCCCGACCCCAGCATTGATAAGCACCACTCCATGTATTTGGTAGGATGCGAGCATAACTGCACACCCAATCCAATTAAAAACCATCCTGGCAACAAAAAACTTCAAAGATATGAGGAAGAGGAACACTGCCCAAAATTGACCCCCCAAGAAATAAACCTGTTTGGATTTGGAGCTGTGAAAGCTAGAATTGATGGAAGGTGAAGAAGAACTCCAGCCATGAATTCTTGGCCTGCCTTGGACATTCCATGCTTTGATCCTGGACCTGAGCCCATGAACACATTTCGGTTCCCTTGCCAAATGCTGAGATGCACATGTGCACCACTACCTGCATCAGCTTTGGAATACCTGCATGCAGATTTCAACTCAATGGTCAAGAGATTGCGATTTGCAGCAAGGACACCCTGTGTCAAACCCATTCTTAACTGGAATCAGTAGATGCAGTATCATAAAAGAGGATATGTCACGGTTGGCCCTTAAATTCTCATTTGAAACATATACTCACTTTGGCAAGAAAGTGGCATGGAGAGAATATTTGTTGGCTACTGCTGTCACAGCTTCCCGTAGCAGGAGAAGATTATCAGCTGCTCGTAGACATGGGCTGTGGCTTACCACCATCTCAAACTGACCCCCACCTGACTCACAATGCATCTGCGACATTTTTCCAGCACAAATCAACCATGTCCCTTTATAACACTTCACTACCTTACAGAACTCCTTTTGCTCTGAACAAAGTTACACAAGTCCAGTTCACCTGTCTGAATGTCAATAACAGGTAAAAGCATCACTTGTTCACAGGTAGCAGCAATGTACTGAAGTTACTGTTGCAATCCAGATGGGAAAAAAAAATCAATATCGAGTACCTGCTCAACATTCACATCTAGAGATGCCAAGGTACTATGGATTTCAGACAGAACAGGAGAAGCGGCATCAAATCCAGCTGATGAGCAATATGGGGTGACATCCATTCCCTCCCATCTCTTTGGCCTGCATTTGAACTTTGCTTCTGATTAGTAAATGAAAACCACAACAGATTAGGACATGTGTGATACAACACAGGTGTGGTAATGACCACATGCAGGTGATCTTGCAGTTGACAATGACAAGAAATGAGAGAGCCTCTACAACAGATGCTAAAAAAATCAGTGGCTCCATACTTACCCAGTGGATCGCTTCAATAGGTAAAACTCACTTTCAAACCCAGCCCGTACAACCTGTTGTACACAACTTCAGAGGTCAGTGTATCAGTGTGAGTGGTGCTTCTTTGATGGGCAGTATCATTATTAACATGGCAGATGTTCTGACAACTGGGTACATCTGAGTACAGAGTAAGAGCAGCTCAATCCTAACAGATTTTCAGCAGAGACCCACCTCTGTAATGCTTACCAATTACACAAAACAAGAATTTGCTGATCAAACATACTGCCATGTTTGGAAATCTGTGGCTGAAGGAAAAATTGCACCTGACTGCTAGGCATCCTTTGATAGGTAAAAGCAATAAGCAAAAGGGATTGAAATCACTTCATACCAGACCAAATTCTTTGACAAGGTTGAGAGCAACACGACGAAGAACACTTCGAGGGCATAACTGCCATGGTATCCCAGGCTTCACATGCATGTCAGCCAATACAAGCTCATGCTCTGGGCACCTACAGGCAGCAGTTGCATCTATTCATGCAAAGGGTTTTAACCAATCAAGCATGTGCTGCAGTCATATGTGGCCTCCCTCCTACAAAATGCCAATGACAAAAACCCTCAAAAGACCAGGGCAACAGAGAAAAAAATTGTACCAAGGGAGCCTGTGTTTAGTGGATGCATCAGGCATTAATCGAATTTCACCAACATTAGTTACTCCACTGTTTGGTGCTGGAGCATCAGAAAAGGATGTCATGCCCATGCATGCCTGTGTCAACCCTACCCCATAGTCCATTGAAACCTCTGCATATCTCCCAATGGGAATCACCTGCATCACACCAATGGTCACATGCAAATGTCATACAAGCATGTTTCCAAAAGGGGCTCTGCACATTAGACAGGAAAGGATCCTGCCCCCTGAGACCCTACCAGGATTGAGCCTGGGTCCAATTGCTGCTTGCATTGCACATTTCCAATTGCCACAAATGAGAGCACAAGAAAATAGACTAACAAAACATCTTTGATCAAATATCCCAGTTTTTCAAATCCCTCCCCTCATCAAAGACCAATAGACAGTGGCTCCAGAGGATTTTATTCTGACGGAACATACTCGGCAACGCCTTTGTCCAGAGCCATCTGCATAGAGTAAGCGGACATGTTTCACCACCATGGTCTCTGCTGAAGTGCCCTTTTGCTCTCCTTCCACTCTCATAGTCTCTTTTTGAAATACAGCATTGAACCCATTTGTCTCCTTGTTTGCCTTTGGTGAATCTTGAATGGAAGGGGGCAATCTTGGTGTGAATGATTGGGATCGGTCCAATGATACAAGATTAGTACCCGAAAATGACTGCAACTTCTGCAAATTGTCTGTGGATGCTGAAAATCCACCCCTTCCCTCCAGTTTATAAAAGTCAAGTGCATGCCTTCCAAGTATACCATCAGCAGCTGCAAGAGCCTCATTGATTGGCAGGTCTCCATTATCATACGCCTCGATCAAAACACGGCTTAGTATTTCCCGGGACCATTTTGCACCTGTGATATTCATCTCCCATCACACATCTTCAGTACACTAAAACGTCAAGTATAGACCAACTAATCATGCTAGCTAGCTAGCTTCACTCGCAGTATGATTCATCACAAGATGCTGTGTGGCAACCATGAACAAGGATGAAAAGCCCACACTTCACTCACCAAGAAAGAATGTCTCTGGAAAAGCATAGCCATCTGTACTGAACATGATCTGCAGCAGGTAAAAACAGGCCCGATCATATATGTCAAAAATCATTCTGAGTTTATGAATTGAGGTTGAGCATGAAGACTTCAGAACTGACAGGATGACAGAAGGGTATTCAGGAGGGTATTCAGGAGTGTAACAAGTAGGATTTGCTAAACCCATTCACAGGAACATAACAAGTTGATCATCTGGAGTATTTATAACATCACTTCAACCCTAAAGGCGTTACCTTGTTAATGGGTGCCAGGTCAAGAAGGTCACTAACTGCACATCGCATTCCCCGTACACTGAGCTTGGGAATCACAAGCCCAAAGTCCAGATGAACCTGCCAACCCAGCAAGTTCAGGTATCTTCAACATCATACTCCCATGTTGCTGAAAACATATTCCAAATATCCTATATAATGTATGATGGTCAAAACTACATTTATCACCCAATCCTGGTAGTCTCACCTGCTGTCTGAAAGCCAAGTTTGAGATTGCTGTGATCTAGGACATGTTCAGAAAGAACAATTGGTGATATTGTGCTCAAGTCAAAATTCGTGCTTTGTTTCACCCTTAAAATCATACACCCACAACAAGCAAGGAAGCATGCTTTCCCCCATACCTGCGGATAGACACTAGCAAGGTAGGATGCTTCACGCATGAAAGGGTAAGAGCCATGCAGTAGCACTACACGGCAGCGAGCAAATGTTGGTGTTTCAAGCACAGCTCGTAAATGAAGGGGATTGGCAAGCTCCAACTGCAAATCCTTGTCACCAAACCTGGCCCAGGAATATACACTCCCCAGTCAACATGACAAGTTTGGTCATGTGACCATTCAAGGATTTTCATGAATTACTTCTCTTTGTGTACATTCCTTTCTCTTGCTGGCATTCTAAGCTGTCCATAAGAAGTGGATCAAATTGATTTTAATTTTAATTTTCTTTCTCTCTTTCTTCTCTCTATGAGTTTGGAAGTCTTGAAGACAGAGAATCTTAAAAAGTGTTAACTCTTCTGATATAACACAAATCTAGCACATACCCTGTGTGGATCTGTAGAGGTACATCCCGCTGTGTGGCAACCTCAAGTGCACGGGTAAAGATGAAGTCTATGAGGGCCTTGCTTGACACTCTCACTGGACTGCCCATCCCTGCAACAGCAGACAGACACCCCGCAGACTGAGCTACAAAGTATCATGTGTACCTAATTTTCAAGTAAAGCAGCAGTAATCACATGAGTTTATGCACATCATATGCATGTTGTAAAAAGCACCCAAAAACACATATGAACACTGCTGCATCTTGACATTATGTATATAAGAGTAATTATTGTTCAATACACGTGACATAACATAGACTTACGCAAATTTTCTTGAAGA
Source organism: Sphagnum tenellum (assembly GCA_963921925.1). Taxonomy (NCBI): domain Eukaryota; kingdom Viridiplantae; phylum Streptophyta; class Sphagnopsida; order Sphagnales; family Sphagnaceae; genus Sphagnum; species Sphagnum tenellum. Next base: position 9,987,485 of record OY998148.1, read on the forward strand.
GCATTCTCAGCTTCTTGAGCTGAAACCATTGGGTCGATGCGCAGTCCGCTGCGATAGGCTGCAATGCTCTTAAATGCAACAACTTTCTGAGAGAGTGTGAGAACAGCTCTTTAGTTAAGATCACAAAGGGAGAGCATTCCAAGCACCAATTTCCAGAACATTCAGCAAAACCATAACTTGGGGTTGAAGTTATATCTTCTATTCAAGTTTGGTTCATATTTTTCTCTACTAACCAATTTGATCAACTCTTCAACCAAGTGTTTTCACATGCTTTCTTCGTCTTCGGTCAGCAGCACCCATCTGTGAACACAACAGAATTTTGCTTGTCTGTGTTGCTGCAAATTTGTGGCCATTGATTGAGTGGGGCTTCTTTCAACTGGGAGGAGGATAAGCCAGTGATTCCAAATGGGAAGGCGATAGTGGGTGAACTGGAATTTGGTATTGGAGAAAGGGCATTTTTTCTACATGATGAGGAATTATTACAGGTTTGAGCTCACAAAAATCGACGATGGTGGGTTGTTTAATGCTTGTGCCAAGAAGATGACTTTCTTTCTTTCTATTATGAAATTCTGCACAAGGATATGATTCCAAAGTTGCGACAAATCTGCGGTCGAAACTCTCCAGTGTCCATCCCATATTCACCTGTATCCCCTGTGTTTGCAAACCACCCCAGGATTTAGCTCTGCTCAGCTGAACATTGAAGTACCAGATCCAGATGAGGGCGATCGATACCCACTTCTGCATAAAATTCAGCAGGGGGATTCTGAAGCAATTCCTAGCCATCCCTGTACCTGATTGAGAATTGCCTCTGCTACTGTCTCAATTCGTAGCACTCGATGGACGCCAGGGATGTACTTGCGATGCCATCCCATGCTCACCATCTTATCCATGGTCAGGCCATCATCCAGAAGAACAAACTCTATGTTTGCAGCATCGAAGCATTTTTCACTGATGGTTGCAAGGCCTGCACTTTGTCTGTACTGTTCTATGGCAGCCAAAGTTGGCTCACAGCCATACAGACCTGCAAGGTCTTGCACACTCCTCTGCAAAAAAAAAAAACCACCATCAGCAGGAGCCCCCATAAATATTTTGTTGCTTCTTCTTTGTCTTGGGGTATCAGTACAAACAGGTGACACACACAAGGAGGATCAGAATTATTATTTTTCAATATTTGGAACATGGAAAAAACTCACCTGAAAAGAAAGACTGTGAGGCACAAAAGAGAGCGCTTCATGCCCGCGTGCTTCAGAGAAGCAATGGAGAAAGGGGAGATTGGAATCCAGAGTCACCACATTGTGTGCATGTGCATCTATTAGTGGCACTTGTGCACATGCTGCTCTGATACTTTCTCGGTCTTGCTCCCTTATACTCTCCTCCATCTTCTCCACCCAGTCAACCCCCTCCACAAAAAACTCCCAGCTTTTAAGCCAAATTCCAACCACAGAAGCAAACCACCAACGCCCCTCCCCTTCAGCTTGCAAATTCCTCAACTTCAGAGCTTGAGAGGTGGAGAGCCAGCAAATTGGCGCATGCCCCAAATGCTCCCGGTCCTCCCCCCCTGAAAACAACACACCAACCTCTGCGTCTCTCTCTCTCAGCAGCAGCAGCAGCAGCAGCTTTGAACCTCAGTTTTTGCCAACACGCAACAACCCTGCTTTCACAACAAGCAAATTTCCAACACGACAAGAAAGCTGCACAACAGAAGGAATTTTTTTAAAAAATAAAAATTAAAAAATCCAAAACACAAAACAAAACCCACCTTCCACAACAACAAAAGAAAAAGAAAAAAATTATTTAAAAAAAAATCCCCCAACACTGTGATCTAACGGGCACCTACAAAAATGAACCACAAAACAAACCAATGTCTCTGTGCGTGCGTGAGTGCGTGTGTAGCTCTGCCCCTCCTACTTAATCAAAACTAAGACAACCCACCATAATAAGGAAAACAAAACTGCAACAAACTGTTGGTATTCACTAATCACCCATGTTCCGGATCCCCCAAAACCCACCCCCTCCCCCAACCCAACCCCACCAAAGAAAAAGTCCTTGGAAACTTAACAGTAAAGAAGAAGAAGAGAATTTCACCTCTAAAAACAACAAGAAGCTCGCATGGTGCTTTTGTTGTTGAAGCACCCAAAAAGCAAAGGACACCAAAGAAGAAGGATGATGATGAAGAGGAAGAAGAAGGGTTCTTTTGCCACTAAAAAAAGAAAAAGAAAAAAGAAAAAGAGAGAGACACAGACACAGAGAGAGAGAGAGAGAGAAATTGGGGGTGAGAAGATAACAAGATAACAAGTCTACACTAGTACTACTTCTACTTCTCTTTAGACCACCATCCAAATGGCATCATCCACTCACAATGATCAAGAAATCTTTGATGCTGTTTTCTCCTTGATGCACAAGAGAAAAATATCGTACACAAGGATCGAGGAATCTTGAATCCAAGCTCGCTCGCTGGCTCGCTGGTAGCACAAAGGACGACTCTGTCTCCTCCTACTTGGCATTGATTACTATCTCAAACAGAGACCCATATGGATGAACGTCGTCGTTACAACAGTAGTACCAGGGTCTGTCCGTCTCTGTCCGTCGGTCTGTCTGTCTGTCCGTCCGTCTGGCTGCCTCTTCGTTTTTTGGTTTGCCCTTTTTCCACTAGAAAAATAACCCCAAGCTCGCCGGGGTGAAAAGTAAAAAGTACGAAAAGTTACGTACTTTCTAAAGTAAGTAAATAGTAAGTTTCTTTTTTTTTTTTTGCTATAAAAGGAGTTTTTTCATAACTTTCGGTTTTTAAATTTTTTTGGAGCTTTTTTATCTCTCCCTCCTTTCCCCTTTCATTATTACCTTTTTACTTTCTACTTTTTTACCTCCACCCCCCCACCCACTTCCCAACCCCCTCCGCGTTTCGTTTCCACCGTTGGATTGTGCTCCCGCTTCTGACCGTCGGATCCAATGAAGATAGGATGACGAGCTTTTTGGACGCAAGTGGAGAGGGGGGAGTTGTGACGGCAGCCTTGACACGTGGATCGTCACTATTGGGTTCAGGATTCCAGGACGGTCATCACAGGGAAGCTTGAGGACAAAAGCCACGTGACGATTCCAAGTGGCTAGAGTGGCTCTCCTTGATTGGTGGAGCGACAGGCTATGTGATACGCGGCGACAGCAACAGTGCACCGTGTGAAAACTCATAGATAATCTAAATTTAATTTTTCCCACTTTTTTTTCCGCCCCCCCCCCCTTTTCTTTTTCTTTTTTTTCCAATCTGACCGTTTTGTTTTTTTTGTTTTTTTTGTTTTTTTTGTTTTTGGGTGGAACTACGTATATAGCAATTAACACACAAAAGTATGCAACAAATACATTGTACGTATAAATACAGTATACCTACAGTACTTAACATATAGAGAGGGAGAGTTTGTGATTTTCTCATCACTGTCATTGCATTTTAGCACATTCAAATCTCTTTGGCACTTTTCTTCAGACATTGCAGTGGTTTGTGGCTCTGCCCTTCAGAGTAGACAGACATTGTGATGCACTCAGAAAAAAATGGCCAAAGTTTGGTATCCCCACGTTCCAGGGTCATGTGAAATCATGCACTATAGAGAACACTTCTGGCATATAAACTCAAGGATCCACTTGAGCTTCACCATTCTATTATGCAATCCATCATGTGTTTCCAATTCAGCATTTGGCATGCTGAATATTATCTGAGCACCAGTATGTGACGAGTGAGCCACTTGTTTGTTTATACATCTTTATGAGATCACAAGTGGAAAAAAACTCTCAAATATCAGTAAAACCAAAAACCGAACATGAAAAGAATGAACTTCTTCTTCAGAAGTTGTTGCAGTGTTTTTTGATACAATTTTGTCTGTGAGATTGCAGAGGAAAACTTTACAACAGGTATGTCTATGAAATTGCAAAGAAATCTCCACCACGACCATTCCAAGGTAAACACCACAACTAGTGCAGTCTTTTAACCTAATGAGACTCTTGAGTTGGTCACAACGTGTCTCAGATTATCATCACCTTCATCATGAATAGCAGTGATAAAGCTGCCATGACTACTACCCACTCACTTCATCAGCTACCAAGAAGGTGTGTGGGTGGGTGCGCGTAGATAAGTGCATAAACAACCTGCCTAAATATTGGGCAAACTATTATGCAAATTAATCTCTGATGTCTTGAGTTTCTTTTTTTGTTAATTGATGGGGAGATTTACTCGTGATCTTGGCTACCACTCAAGCGAGACAAACATGACAACAAAATAGAGTGCAGTAAAGGAAAGCAATGCTCTTCCGTCATCCCTCTGTCATTGGTGGAATTGTGGCAGTAATTGCAGACACATGGGTTTTTGAAAATGCAGATTGGAGTATATCATGAGGTGTTCTGATGAGCCTAAATATCATGGCAAAAATGTCCTGCTGGTGGTAACATAAATGAGGTCACCTTTTCCCTCAGCATCATGCAGTTGTTGTGAATTTTGTATCTGGCCATGCACACCTGCTGTCATTCATATGTGTGCACAATCTCCTTTGTTACCCATGGATGTCACTCATTCGAGGAGGATAATGGTCTCAATTGTCAATGACCAAATGTGTGTCCCTTGTCATTCTCGTCAATCCAGGTACAATCTGGCTGTGTCTTCACATCTCTTTCCTTTCTCTATTGTCATCAACATTTGTGGTGAGATCCCACCACTTGCCACCAGCAGCATAGATGTTCAATAGCAGCACATTGGCCGTCAGGTGTCCAGGTTCCAATTCCAGGACCCCTTTTTGCAACACATTCTCCCATCTCCATATTCTCACAAACTCTGCAAGCACTGCTCAAGCAAAGCTGTCCACACTGCAACATTGGTGTACTCACAGCGCATCATATTGATCAAATCCTCTGCCTCCTGCAGATGGCCAGCCCGGCCAAGAAATCAACTAGGTAGACATATAGTGCTTCACTGTTGCAGAAATACCATAAACTGAACACATGTAATCGAAGTAGACCAGTCCTTCATCCAGAAGACCTGCATGACTGCAAGCTGACAGAAGACACACAAAAGTAGCTACAAATTCTGTGAGGCTACTACCCACATAAGCATCTAATTGACAGCCAGATTGCATGATCTGCATATGAACATGTCTGCCCTCTTCAAGTGCTCGTAAACCAGCCAAGGCATTGAGCATATCAGCAATCATGAGCCCTTCTTGATGCATTTGTTGGAAAAGCTCAATTGACTTCTCATCATACTGACCCATCTTGAAGTATCTGGCAAGCTTTGTATTCCATGAGAAAATGTGCAATTGTATAGTCCCTGGTGCCATAGGAGCCACCTTTGCCTTCACCCATGTGGGATTCCTCTCATCATGCCAGAGTGCTTCCCCTCCTGTCTTCTTCTGCTTGAAATCTGGATACCTTGCATTTACCTATGACATCAGCTGTGCATTGTTCAGTCTAGCTGTGCACATCAGGCATAACAATGGTGTCTTTACTTCATCATCCACATGAGAGTTGTGATAGCAAAGCTTATTCATTCACCTTTTCTGACCTGTGATCCCACAGCAAAGGATCTGGAAAGAACTCCCACCAAACTTTCTCTAGAATCCCTCCTGACCCGGCCTTCAGAACACCCTGGAATGGCTGAGACTATAGTCCCCTTCATCATGGCATAAGCAGGTTCATATGATGAAAAAATAACTTCTTTGAATTGCCAACAAAACAAACATATCAATCTGTATCTGGACCCATGCCATTCAGCTCTGAAAGCTCATGCAAGTCCAGCAATGATGACCTTTTTTCTCTGCATTCCCAGGAACAGGTGCCTTATCCTTCCAATCAAGAACCCAGCTAGGGTTTCAAGGTGTGTGGATTCTGAAGAGCAGCTCAAAGATGAGATGCATCAGTTGGACTGCTGGTCCAGACCAGGGTTCTTGTAGCTTCCTAGTGGGAAGTAAACATGCCTGAAAAAGGGAGAGAAGGATGAGCAGGGTCAGATGAAGGTGATGGAAAGAGGTGTCAAAGATGATTCAATCAAGAACAAATGCTGGAGTTGATATGGATGTGCTTTGATGTTGCACTGCAACGAGTTCCACTCTCTCCTTCAGGGATCTGTCCCAAATGCATATCAATTGCCCCTTCAACCTTTGCTCTCCAGCGGCATGTTTTTTTGGATAAAGCAGGAATTAGCTGGCTTAGTATATATGCATACAAGGTTGGGCCATGGGTGTCATTGGGACAAACAAGCTCATTTTGCAATGCCTACTTACTGGCTTTGAAGAGCTCAACAATCTGACATGAAACCCACCCAGATTCAGTGGTGTAAATGACTTCTGCCATAAAGACCCAGCAACAATGAGAAAAGGAAATGTACTTCCCTGAAGTTTCAAGAAAATGAAATCACACTTTCCTCACAGAAACCACCTACTGAACATTCCTCAAAATGCGAGACCAAATGAGAAGAACTACAGCAACAGTTTAAATAGGAATTTTGTTCCATGAAGTTTACTTAAATAATGGGATTGACAGTTTCAATCACACACAACATTCCTCAAAATGTGAGACCAAATGAAAATTGCATCCTATTGTTGTAGTCTCTTCCTTTCAGGCAGAGCCTAACAACTTATAACCTACAAACAAACAGTAGATTTTGTCTTCCTTTGAAAGTGCAGTGGGTAGCTAGCTACATGAGGCCCCCACATTATAATATCCATCCATATGACTCATGTTTTTGCACTAATTCATTCCTCAGAGGGCCAGCTGAAAATAAAATAAACAAATATAAAATCTAAGAGTTATTTGCGAAAATTCTAAAGAATCGAACCCATTTCAAAACACAAGATAACTTTGAAACTTATTTGTTGGACTTAGCATTACTTAGAGCATCCCCAGGAGTGCTCCCTGCAAAAATATTTTTTACACCAAGTTTAGTTATTTACTCCTTTTTTTGCAACCCCACCCATAAAAAACTGAATCTGGGACAGCAAATAAATAGGTGCGGGACTACTAATAGCAAACCACCTGGACGGCCCACAAAACACTTAGCAGCAGTCAGATCATACGCCTTTTACCAGCCACCGCAAGCTGTGCAATTCTGCTGATCCAAACCAGCATATTTTGACTTTTCTTCATCCAATTTTAGTGTGCACGATCAGGTACTGAGGAGCACCGCTGGAGATGCTCTTTAGAGACTATTGTTGAAAATTTGAAATATTCAGATTGGGCTATCAGAACCCCCCTTTTTTTTTTCAAAAAAAATGGGTCTTTCACCAAGATTTGTCCAATATGAGTTGTATAGATATGATTATTGAATGGTGGATCTGGGGTATCCAGGATATAACATATGTTTGCTATGTATTAACCATCTACATGTAGATACCTACCTAGATGCTAATTCAACTACCAACAACAAGTAACAAATCAACCATATGATTTGGGTTGATTTTGTAAAAGGTGAAAAGTAAAAAAACCTGACCACAATAGGGTAAACATTAAATAGTAGCAACAAGTTAAATGCAATATCAGATTTGACACATTTGTAGTACAATGTCCAGCATGAAAAAAAATTGGATTTTTTTTATTGTATTTGCACAATGCTTAACATTGTAAATATCTTTCTTACACAATACTTTTTTCTAAAAAACATTTGATGTAATGATTAGAACCCTCCTTTCAACCCAAAGGTTCTAGGTTCAATTTTTTTCTCTATTTGTTTTTTAACAAACGAAATGGATGAAAATATCTATAGAATATTTAAATAGTTTCTTTTTAAGTTAGTTACTTTTAGGAAGTAATTTCCTTAGGGAAAAGAAGACTAAGTGCTAATCCGAAACAAGTTCTCCATGTAATAAAAAAAAGTTCCCTAGTGAAAAATACAACTTTCGTGGAGAGTAATGAAATTTCATTGGGGAACGGTTAAGTTCTTCGAAAAAACATATGTTCTTAATCTTTTTGCAATCATAGCCATCTCATATTTTTTTAAATAGTCTTATGACCTATCATTGAAAATGTCCCAAGGAGAGCTACAACTTTGTAGTAAAAACACTTCAATTATAATCCATATGCAAAAATTACAAACAAACAACATTTTGGACACATTTGTTCTTCAAGGAAACATATATTCCAATTTTTTTACCAATCACAATCATCTTTTATATATATAAGCTTACAACCTATCATTGGAAAGGTTTCAAAGAAAGTTACAAATTTGTAATTAAAAACACTTTAATAAGAATTCATATGCAAAAGTTATGATCACACAAGTTTTCAAACACATTTGCTCCCGGGGAAACATGGTTGCTCATGGGGGCAATTTAGGCCCATTTTTCCCTGGGGGCCAACCATGTGCCTAAAGGAGCCATTCCCCTAAGGAACAACCTAAACCATGTTCCCCCCCGGTAGCAACCATGTTTCTCGGGGGACAAATGTGTTTGAAGTTTTTTGTGATCATAACTTTTGTATATGAATTCTGATTGAAATGCTTCCAACTACAAATTTGTAGCTCTTCTTGAAAAATTTCCAATGATATGTTGCAAGCCTATATAAATATAATATGAAATGACTATGATTGTAAAAAAAATTGGAATATATGCTTCATCATGGAACTTGGGCCTTTCTTCGAAAATAATTCATTGTCCCCCGAATAGTGACTTAAACCTTTTTTTTTCCCTAGGGAACAATCATATCTTCGAGGAAAAATTTAAGTTGCCCCAAGGAACAACTTAAACTTTTTTTCTAAGTAACAATGATGTCCCCAAATAAGAATTTAAATTGTATCACGGTACAATTTAAACCTTTTTCTCCTAGGGTACAATCATTGTTGCAACCTTAACCTTAGGCTTTCGACCAAAGCAAAAAGGGGTTGCAAGGTTGCGGGCTAAGAGGAAGTTCGAGAGTCACATCACATATTCTCGGGAATGTAAGAAAGTGTGAGGGAGTGAACCTTCACACTCCCAAGGCAACTCCCACTTTGGGAAATGGAGTTTTGATGGAATCCCGAAACTTCAGAAAGCGATTTCAGGGGTCAAAGCTAAATGGCTTGTGGCGTTCTATATATCATTGGAAAGCTCTTAAAACTTAAATGTTTAAAATGGGCTTGCATTGCTCATTTGGAGATCTGAAACACAAGTTATGGCCAAAAGAAAAGTGAAGAATCAAATTGCTAGTTTGACTCCCAACCAGAAAAAGTTGGGAATCGATTCAATTTACTTGTCTTCAGACAACATGCAACATATCGTTGAAAAGCTCTTGACAAAAGATACAACTTTGCTTGAGACCGCACCTCAATCCGAGGTCTGCTTACAAAGTTATGGGGCTCCAAAGTCGCGAGAGTCCTAGTTGGTGCGATTTTGAGACTCCCACTTGAGAGTCCCGGGAGAGAAAAATCATTTGGATGTGGGCCCTGTTGTCGCAACCCCACTTTGGCCAAGTGTGGGGGTGAAGCCCAACACTCCCAAAGTTGGGGACTTGAAGTTCTCTAGGACTCCCAAATGTTTAGAGGTCAACAGCAAGGCTCAAAACACCTTGCATTGAGGTAATCTTAATGTCATTGAAAAGGTCTTGAAGCGTAAATGTTGAAAATGACCTCGCATTGGTCATTTGGACATCTGCAGCTCTAGTTATGGGCAAAAGAAGGGCCGGGAGTCAAATTGGCAGTTTGACTCCCGACCACTAAAAGTCAAGAATCGACTTCTTCCCAACCTCCAAATTGAGAGTGCAACACGGCGTTGAAAAGATATCAACAAGGGCTACAACTTTGGTTTAGACCTCGTTGCAATCAGATTTGGCAGTTGGGAGATATGAGCTCCCAAAGTCTCGGGACTCCAATCGGGACAGTTTCGGGACAATTTTGGGACTCCAACTTGGGAGTCCCGGGAAAAAGAGCCATTTGGATGTAACCTCCATAGAGCGTTGCAGAGAATACTATATGGGGGAAGGTGATGGATTCCCCTGAGTCTAGGCCGTGGTGAGTCTTATGGTCCAAAGTGCCCGTGGCTTGTCCCAACACCCAAGGTTGTTCCCGAATGTGAACTAACCACTTGGTGGCTTGTTTTGGATGCAGATTCAAGCTTGATCTACTAGTTCCTCTTCCTAGTCTGATCCCGGGACTTCTAGCATGCCCCTCTACCCTCTATAGTGTTGGAGGTCGGGAGCACCTACCGAGTCCCAACTTTCCGCAACTTTACATAGTTGGACCCTCAAGTGGGTTCAACCCAGGACTTGGGAGTGCGTCACCTGTGGAGAGGTGTAGAGTATACTATAAGGGGGAAGGTGGTGGCTCCCCCCAAATCCGGGTTGTGGTGAGTCTTGTGTGTCCATGTTGTCTGTGGCTCATCCTAGCACCAAAGGTGCTCCAACTATGCACTAACCACCTTGTGTGGGTTGTGTGCAGGCCCGTGTGAGTGAGTGAAGCTTGTCAACTCTTCTTAGTTTCATTTCGGAGCTCTAGCACACCCCTCTACCCTTCAAAGTGCTGCAAATTAAAGAGCATGCCCCAACTCCTCACTCTTCCCCTATTTTCTGTTTGGGACTCACATTTGAGACTCTCAAGGAGTTGGGAGTGTGTCAATCATGTCCCCAAAGAGGACTTGAAGTTGAGAAGCAATTCAAACATTTTTCCCCCAAGGAACAATCATGTCCGAAGGGAGAAGGAGCTTAAATTGCTTCAAGGAGGAACTTAAATTTTTTTTCCCTTGGGAAAAATCATGTCCCTAGAAAAAAAGAATTATTTTCCCCCAATAACATGGTTGTTTTTTGCAACAACTTAAGCCTTATTCCTTCAAGAACATAATTGTTCCCAAAGGTGCAACTTAAACCTTTTTTTTATTTTAAGAATTCATTTTCATCCATTTTGTTTGTGGATGAAAAAAAATTCATAGAAGTACATTAAATTATTAATAGTTATTCTAAATAAATAATTTTTTTTTGGGGGTACTTTTAAAAAAGATTAAATTATATATTAATTAACTATTTTGTCAATGATAATTATGAACATATTATTCTTAAATGTATGCATTTAACCAATAAATATTTCTTTCACATAAAATTTCTCAACCTCTTAACATATTCATTACATTTTTGTTATTTGGCCAAACATGGTTTTGAAGTCAAACCATGTGCTTTAATTATATAATTGTGAGCTTCATGATATGACTTAGTCATGTAATTGTAAACATGATTAAGTCATGTTACATGACTAAAGACATGATCACATGATTAAAATTTAGTCATACTCACAAAAATGTTAAAATCATGGATGTCACCTTTAAGTGTATTGTTTAATTTGCATGTTATTCCACTTAGGTCAAGAGCTTCTTTCCGTTTATGTATGTAGTTAATTTGTGGATACTAAATGGAATATGAAATTGTAACAACATTTTCCATGGTCTCTATTACATTATAAATTGTTCCATTCCCAAATGGAAATAAATTATTGATGTAGATATATCAATTTGTTGTTATGTGTAACTATTGGGCTATTTCAAAGAATTTGTGTGGATTCCCACACTACATTTGTGAAGTTTTTCTCATTGTTACACCGGGCACTTCTTGTTGTAGTGGGAATGTAATGGTGGGTAGGTGATAACATGCATGTCGCCTTGAAAGGTCCTTGGACATATGTATGTCTATTGTTGTTTATCAAATCTCTCCTTGGTCTTTGGTTTTGCTATATTTGTTCTATTGGGTGTGGGTTCCTCTTCTTCCTATGTGCTGATTTGTTGTTATGTTGTGGATTTGAAGTTTTCTTTTGTTACTTGGCCATTTCCCAATTCTATTGGTTGGATCCTATGGATAAACTGTCAATGCCCATTGAAAACATGTTTGGTTAAGAAATTTTGCATACAGTTGAAGAGGGATTTGCCATCAACAACGCAATAATGTGCCTGGGTTTGCTTGATGTTAATGTTCCAAGCAAGGTTTTGCACCAAAAGGATTGTCAAGTTTCATCAATTTTGGTCACAATTGAATTCTTGCAAGAAAAGATTGTTAGGATTAGTATGTGTTTGTTGACAAGAGTTCTTCAACATGATGATTTCCCATGGATATAAGGATCATTGAATTTTTGTTTAAATGGTTATAGTAACAAACACATAATTTTTTTGAAGTGTCTTGTACTAAGTGAAGTGATTATGATTATTTGAGTGCCAACTGATGCATAACATCAACTAAACAGATAATGGATTAGGCCACTTGCCATGGTGACCAAATAAGGTTTCAATTGAATCATCCTTTATTAAAAACCTGTCAATTTCATGAGATGGACAAGAATAGGGCGAGATTTCCTCTTTTGTGATCTCATCCATTTTCCAGCACAATTCAAAGTGCACACACACACACACATTGTGTGTAAAATTGGCTTACTAAGGTAGGGAAGGTGCCCTAACTATATGCACTCTGAAAGACCAATTGAAATGATAAGCCATCCTTGTGACTCAGATCTTCAACAGGCAAGAAGTGCAGGGAATTATGTTTTGCTTGCATTCTTGGGTCCTTTGTGATATGCCAACTTGCTTCATTTCCACAACTTTGATTGACTTGCTCAAGATCCTGAAACTTAAATATCACTGTATCCTTACACCTGAAAACGCATCAAAGTTAGCAGATCAAGCTTGTTACCAAATAGAATAGTCAGCAGGTTTAGGGCCCACCATGTTGTCCCAATTTGAAGTCATCTCTTCTTATCTTGAAGCCAATGACAGATTCCTGCCTGTAGCCTTATTTCCAGACTCTGCACGTTTGAGGATATGAAATATGAGGGTATGTACCAAAGATCTTATGTCAGGTGGAGTGGAAGTTCCTAGAGCTACCAAGGACAAGGTGATTGCATATTGGGCCTCAAATGTGGATCTCCTGGGTATTGCTCAACTTTTACTGTCCTTGCCATCATTGTTCTAAAAGAATTTGAGGTTATTGCCCCAATTCAAGCAGTTTGAATTAACAAAAACTGAAGATTGAAAGGTCTCCTTCAATTCCAAGTTCTTTGAGTTTTGTGTGCTTAATGGAGATCTAACAACAACCATCATGTCCTTAAACCGGACTCTATTCCAAAGTCCTCTTATCTTCTTTATAAACCAAACTCTTAGAGCCCACCAACAGAAGGGAGCAGTATCTCCAGTAGGTCCGCTTCTTCAAAGGGAGGAGGCAGCTCTCAAGTCGTACAAGCTTCAGCTGACAGAGCCCAGCAATGAAAAGGAATAGAATCTTAGGTAGGTCCTCTTAGGGAAGAGGCTCGTATTTTAGCTCTAGCTGACAATCCTCTGTTTGTTAAGCCAATCCCACCTTTGACAAATAGATAAGTCACCATACATATAGACCAGTTCACAACTTGTATCACGTGGTGGCACACAGAGAGCCTAGTTGCTTGGATGAAAACTTCAAATGCTCATCAGCACAAAACCCCAAAGTTACAACTTAGTTCCTACAACATGCATAGTTCCAAGAGCTCAAAGATGATCTGAGCTGGTATCAGTTGGTTCATAATATGCAACTGAATAATGGGCTGCAAAACATACACCTCACTGCCAACTGTTTTTGGTGGGACATGAAGTAGTGAGGTCTCTCTTGGTTTACACAACTTCACCTTGACACTATTTCTCTAGATCTTTTTAAAAAAGACAATGACCATAAGTGATTGTGCATAACAGGTGCCAACATTGACTTTTTGTTGTTAAGTCACAAGGCAGTAACAATTTGTCAAGAATGAGCCAATCTATATTGGATCAAGAGTAAATAAAATTCTAACTTACTAGCACCCAAACTAAATAACACCCAAAATGATTAGGTGTACAATGTGGTCACCGTCCTGAAAAGAAACGACGCCAAGACTGCCATGGTAAAAAACCTCCTGAAACAGGAAACCACAATAACATGACCCTCAGAAAATGAACAATTTTAAGTAAGATTTCAGGGGTATGGATTGCCATCATGTGCTGTTGATCAACAAAACTGATCAGCTCCTGATCTGGTTCTATGATGAAACAAATGTCCCTCAGAGATACTTGCAGGCAGGTGCCTGAAATTGAGCAATGCATGTATTCTTGAGGTAGATATCTTTTTGGTTCTAAGCTGCCACTAGTTGCAACTTGGTGATCAGAACAAGCACCTGATATTATACCCAATTTGACAAAGAACAAGGACCTGAAATTTTACAATACCTGGTGGTTGTTCTTGTCACCATGGCAACAAAGTTCTAGAAAGCACACAAAGGGGAAATGGATACTTACCACAACCACCACATCGAAAGTAGTATTCACCTCTTTGTACCAATCCTGATCCCCCACACACATTACACCTCCTTTGAGCAATCTGCATAATCACCAAAGGCAAAGGCCTCATCAACACACCAATGTTCACCATCCACACTTTTGAGTTTCTGGAAGTGAAGAATCATGAATAAGGTACATAGGTTTTGTGAGACTTACAATGCGCTTGCTGAATTCAATGCCTGCAACAACAAAGGGTGCTACCCCGGCTGCACCACCACCACCCCCACCAAAACCAAATACCCTATCTCTCATGAAATATCTCACTTGTGAATCCTTTAGCATATAATTTGCATATCAGCTGTGATCATCATTCTTGCTCATTTGCATTTAAGATGTTACTCACAGGTTTCTGAGGCTGTGGTAAACCTTGTGATAGAATTTCCACTTGTTGATTGAGTCTGGAACATTATTACTGCTTTTAGGTTTACAAAATAAACAAAGAGTAGTAGAACATTTGGAAGTCACTCTGCAAGAATTTGGCAAGCCAGAATCCGGACGAGCTTCTGGAACTGATGCGGATTGAGTGAGAAAGAGATAAAATGGTAACCAAATAATTGCAAAGTGATGTGAAGTCCTGGGCTTGCAGAGGCACGCAGAAAGCGGTCACCAAGAGAAAGAGCAAGATAGAACCAAAGCTGCACCACAGAAACGAAAGTTCTATCTCAAATACCTATGGCTCCCGCAGCAGTCTGCCACGTGAGGTCGGTATGAGGAACGGCTTGTGCTGCTTCTATCATCTCAGATGCAGCCCGTGCCTGCACAAACTCTTGATTCCTCCGAAGCGGATTCCACTGCAGCGACCTCGGTGCATGCCGTAAAGACGTCTGCGCGAAGGTCGGTGGATGCCGTACGGACGACAATGCGCATGTGAATTCTGCCATCTCTAGAGCTCGTCCTCAATACTGTCTCTTTCGGTTTTCACAGTCTGTGATGTTCCTCTTCTGAGTCATTGTTACTTTTTAGCAATTCGAAAGTTCTGAACTCCTCTAGCTTTGGGTCCCATGCGTCCCACGACAAGTGGTCGTGCGCACTTCCTACGTGGGGCTCCACGGTTCATTCCTCTAGCAATCCAAAAATCCTGGCATCCTCACGGAAATGAAATTTTCTGTCTAACTCCGCGTCCAAATCTTGCGTGAGGATGCACTTACTGCATCATGCTCTGTTGAAATTCGGTTTTTTTGTAACAGATTGTGGAGATGGTATGCCACTCTCCTCGTCTTGTTGAGGAATAATCCCAGGATAACGCACATTCTTGTCACCCACAACAATCAGAAACATTATTGAAACCTGAGAAAAAAACACGCAGCCACTGGCGCTCTGAGGCATGGAACCACAACCCAAGCAGAGACTATTGCAAAACACAAGAAAAATCTCTTGATATTCAGCAAACTGATTCCATTGTTGTGCACTCTTTCTTTCCCAGTCCAGCTTAGACTGCGGAGAGGCATACATTGCAGAGCTTCAAGATATGGGTGTGTTAATAGGTTTTTGAGCTTTCAGAGAACTAAAAAGGTGCAAAAAGGGGAGTATTCTGAGAGATTGCAGAATGCTAGTTGCCACAAAAGATACACATCTCTGGGGTACTATGGACGCTTTGAACCCCTGCTGTTGGAATAAGATAAAGAAAAATGTGGAAATGAACAATGAAACAAGAGCAAATCCAGCATTGCTTTGCAACCTTCGTCTTCAACAACGCCAGCTCCGCCTTCGCTTGTGAGATTGTGACCACCGGTGCCTGTGCCCCAAAACAGCATATATTGCCCACATTGGTGCAGTCAGTTCTCATGATTCACAGGTTGATAACCCATCATGCTTATGTTTCTTAGCGTGATGAATTTGCCACAGGAATGATACACGCACATAGCAACTATGGCAGAGAGTTCCTTCAGTTCCAATTGAAATGCACATTCCAGAACTCACCAACTAAGATAGCCCATGAGAGAAGATTGAAGATGAAAGGTTAAATATTTCTTTTCCTGTATGGATGGGTGGGTAAAGTATAGAACACAGTTAGTTCTATACAAAAACAAATTTATGCTCAAGAATGGGGACCTTGCATGAAGTTCACCATTGAACATACTTTCACAGCTTCCAAAGAATCTTTAGAGTGTAGAAACTGCAGCAAACTTCAATGTGATCCAGGGGCATAGACTGCTTCCAAGTTCCCCAATTAGAAATGTTGAACTGGCAATAAATTATTAGCTTATACATCGAATACACTCACATTTTATAACCTTTTGTACAGTCTCTGATGCATTGGTCCTTAAACCGACATCTTACAACTCATATGATCAGAGTCATGGGGCACCCGTGTCCGCAGTCCCAAGGGCACTCTTTCCTTTGAGGATTGAGTTACTTTTTGCATAACCAAGATGTGGTACTGTTCTCTGCATTGTGCTTATGATCATCTTCTGTGGTTAATCTGCATATGCTAAGTTGACAAATTTGCAATGGAAGGAGGGGTTCATAGCTGTAGCTGAAGGTTCTGCGTGAATTGAAGAAATTTGTCAATGAATGAACCTGAGGAAATCTTAGTTTGCAGGTTGGGTTTGTAGATGCAAGACCGCATTCAGCTCAAACCTAACAGCCATTGGGGTGATGTTGCTCCAGATTTTTGTGAACTCTCAGGCATATAAGAAATAAGGAATCATTATTAGAGTGGATAAAAAATGCATCATAGAACTGGCAAGTTTTTGCAATACTGGCTTATTGGGTAGTGTTTTTCTTCACAAAAGTTGACAGTCTATCCTGCACTTGTAATTGTCACTCAGGAGAGATTTGCCCTTCACCTTAAGCTTCTGAAGGTAAATTGTTCTTTCAAATGCATGCAACTGGCACATAGAACACAGTCAGGTCTTTGCATATAATGCACAAAGATGCTAATCATTCTACAATGTTGTAATCTATGCATTTTTTATCCACTCTCATACACAGGTTCTGTTTTGGGAAAAAATTGGCCCCAAGTCGCCATATTTCGAGGAAAAGCTGTCTGAATTCGCCATATTTAGACTATAGGTTCCATTAGGTCGTCACACCAAAGCAGGGATCTTAAACTTTTCCTACTAGGCTCTGTGGGACGTAGCCAAATTTGGCTAGGTCTTCTTGTGCTTCGGGAGCTGCCCAGCATTTGAGTCTACCTCACAAAACTGAAAACAAAAACCCTGGTCAGTATTGACTGAATTTTGAAAAGGGCTAATGGGAACACCTTTCTTTAACCTAAGTCTCAAATCCAATTTGCATTAAAAATTGCACTTTTGATTTTTATTGCAGTTCCAATGACAAAAATAACTCAAAATTCAATATGTCTGCACCTTAGGTCTAAAAATTATGAAATCAAGTCCAAGAACTCTACTCATCAGGGGCTTTCCAATAGTATCAAAGAGTATTGGAAACCCTAAACCCTAAACCCAATTTTCATAAAACGTTCATTTTCATTTTCCTGAAAATTTTAATGAAAAAATGACTAAATTGCTCAATATTCAATAACTCCTGCACCATATGTTTAATCATTATGAAACCACCTCAATGCATCCCTACTCATTAAGAGCTTTCCAATTGTAACGAGAATGTGGCAGGGGTGTTGCGGTTTGGGAGATCTCAATTTGAAGAAACAAAACAAAAGACCTTCCTTATTTGTTGGATACCAGCAAGGAATCTGTGAGATATGTCATTCCTCAATCAAATACTCAAAATCTACTAGACCAATGCTCAGCACCTCCCAAAGCAATGAAGATTCTTGTATACTCCCACATTTGTAGTTTGTACTCCCTATGCACATTGTGCGGCTGCTAAGCACTGGGTCAATGAAAGAAATGTAAGTGGAACAAATTGTTCTTGTTATGGTCAATACTTGATAGCCAACAGCACCTAATTTCCCCCTTAGAACTACTTCCATTTATGGCATGTGATTTGTGCATACAAGTCAACCATGGGGATTTCATTCAAAGGACAAGAGGAGACTTCAGTTCATATTTGTGAAGGGTTGGTGCAAGTGGTTTCCAATAAGCAAAAAATCTGCATTACTTGAAGAAATTAAAAATGCATGGGATGCGTGTGTGACAATGATCTATGTGCACATAGGGATTGGAAAAGACTGGCAAGAGAGGACTCAATCCACTGTTTTTCTGGAAAGAGTTTGATAAGGGTTGTCAAATATGAGCACATGAAGAGCATAAACCCAAACACCACAGCCAAGCCCGTTCCCCATAAAATTGTGCTTCCTAGGGAGGAGATTAAACAAAACAGTCGCCTTTCTTTCAACAGCGAAAGATTTCAGCACTAATAGCAAGTTGGTGGGGACTAAGATTTGGCAAGCCATTTACACTGCTTGATCAGCTATGTAGAAGCAGCTCACATTCAAGTTAAAAGCTGTGTCAAGAGCAAAGTACTGCAACATCTTGATTAGCATCACTAGTCATATTCAATAAGAATGAACATGACAAAGATAAGAAGTCGGTCAGGTGTGAGGCAAAGTGGATGTTGTTAAGGTCATACATGTCACCACATTGCAAGATTGTATTGGAAGTTCTTGGTTTTGGGCTCACAACAATAGAACAATTCAACTTCTTGTGACAGGATAAATCATCCAAGTTATATTCCTTCTAAATGGCCTCTTTCAAGTGAGGATCATAAATAGTCTGTAACCGTGTAATGGAAACAACCCCTTGCTTGCAGCAAGCAGCAAGCACACTCCTCACACACGCACAACCCAGTGAGCACTGTTCTGTCTAATGATCTGAATCAGTGACATAGGTTGTATCTAAGAAGTTCTTGAGTCTAAGAGGATTTTATGTATATTAAATTTTTTAAAATGTTCAGATCAATTAAAATATTCATATCCATACAAAGAAATTATATGGATATTCAGATTAAAATGCATTAGTACCTATTAAGACAGCAGATTCTGAACTTTGATCATGTTAGTCTCCAGTGTTCACCAAGGATGTGGTTGAAGACTGGGATTTACATGTAGAGTCAACATGCTTTTTGGAGGTACATATTCAACAACAATAACGAGTGATCGCCCATGAAAATCTTCCAGATGAATCTTTCACATCGCCTACTTTTCCTTTTTCCCCTTCCGGGATCGCAGTAAACGAGTAGAATCTGTGGTGTTACGCATAGCAGAAGGGTATAGGCCCTTCGGTGATTTGAGTGGTGCCTTCTTCCACCGCAGAAGATCCCGCTTTGCTGAAAATAGGTTTCTTCAGGCAGGTAAGAGAGCAGAAAATAGAAAAGAAAAATCCAGCAGTGCTTGACGTCCGTTTCGAATCTCGTCGCAAAGAGCGTGAATGTTTTTTGAGAATAATAAGAACAAGAAATATAGTGCTTTGTGGGCGGAAGGAAAGATGAAGGAAGTGCAGGATGAAGCGGTTACGACCCGGTGACGGTGGGGGAGGGCCAAGGGAAGAAGCCGGGCGTTTTCTAGTAACGGTAAGTAAAGCAAACGGCAAGAAAAGGAAGCATCTCGATGGCACATGATTAGAAGGAAGAGAGTATGGGGGAATACGGCTGGATCTCGGCGAAAGATCGGGGAAGTGGCGGTACAAGTATGGATCACCTAAAACGTGTACGCGCTTGCTTCAAAATGCGTGTTTGTGTGTCACGGAATAAATTGCGCCGAGCTTTGATGTGCGATGTACAGTAGCTCCATTTCCATTTCCTACAAAAGGCCGCCACTCATGGCCATTTTGCATCCACAATTGTTTGTTTTCTCGCAATCCGCATAATTGGAGTGTCGAATGCTAACTTACGAACTTTGCGAGAGAGTCGCATATTAGCTTACCGCGGTGCAATCGTCACTATTTGTGTCTAGAAAGCTTTTGATTCCTATAATATTATCATCGCAACGCCTAATAATATTCGAGACATTACACGATTTGTTGTGCTGCGCCCGTGTATCCACCACCATCGGACGACGTGATCCAGGTGTTTGAACGGAGTTTGAGCTTTCGAAACAGACGCTGTTGCAATGGCATTCGCACAGGAGTTGAAGAGGACAGTCGTGATGGGAGCCCTGTTGGCGGTAGCTGTTGGGGCTATAGGAGCGCAGGGCGAGGCGCCCGCTCCAACGCCTGGGCAACCCGGTGCAGCACCGGAGTCGCTTCTGTCGTCTTTGGTGGCACCGGTGGTCGTCAGCGTCGTTGCATTCTTGGCCTCCTTCGCCTTATAATTCAAGAATTTTCCTTCCCCGCGAGATTTTTTCGTGCTCTACAACATCAACTGTGAATAAGGTGATTTTAATACTAAGAGGTTTGGGTGTCATCTGCTCGATGGCTCATGTGCATCAAGAGCAGGATTGAGACGTATATAATAGCGAAAGATTATAAGATCGTGCCCATAGAAATTTGTGTTGTGTGCAGGGAGTTCAGTTAAAGCACAGGATCCCCTGTACCTACGTGCATTCAATGGATCGGCAACACCAGGTCAGGGGACAAATAGAATAATATGAGACCCAGGAGTAGGAGCGAGGCCTTGCTAGAAACTTGGTGCGAAGGGAAGAGAAAGGTACCTAACCAGATGCAGGCCCATAATAGATACATGATGCCGTAAGGGTGGATTAATTTCTCCAGAGTCTAAAGTACCTCTGGAAGGCTGATTTGTTATTCTGAAAGAGATTTTCTTTTTCGGTTTGTAATTAATAAATCTGGTGTACAAGTTAACCAGCTTCAAGCATCTCTGTGCCGGATCAAGAATCTTCAATGTTGAAGATCCATTTATGTTTACCTCACATTCATGAGCAATTGGTGATCCATAAGATCAGTAGAATTGTACAGAATAATACCAAAGCCATGAAGTTGGGGATAATTCAATGATTCATTGCAACAATCAAATTAGAGAAGTCTTTTGCCTTCCCAGACAGTCAAACTCCATCTGAAAACGTTCTATGCGAGCAATCATTTCAAAGGTTCTAGAAAAGTCTTTGAGAAATTACCCTCTATGCAGGCAATTGTTTTGGAGGTTGGAAGGGTCTTTTATGCACTAACATCTGGTCTCTGTAGACCTGCTCCCTGCTGCTGGCCAGGAATGCAATGTAGCATTCTTCCTGATTGTTTTGCTCAATCTTGGCAGCTTTGGACATGCCATAACCCTGGGTGGTTTAGGGATTAGTTGAGCAATCAATGTTTTGATAGTGATACTATGCTGAAATGTTAGTGATAAAAGAATTCTGAATTCTGAATCTGGAGGAAGATTTCCTCTGCTATAGAATATTGGGACTGTTGCCTTGAGGTTTTAGCTTTAGTGGTCACACCTCCTTGGTGTTGTTTTGCGGCAATTGACTTAATGGTCACTTCACCTTCCAAAAGAAAAGAATTAGGTAGAAGTGCTTAACCTGGATTATTTGAACCTTGACATGGTAGTCTGAAAGAACTGACTCTAGAATTCTGGAAGTTTTGTTTAACTGATTTTGCGAACTTGTATCAAGTCAATTAAGCTATCTCCCAAGAAACAAAAGAAGTTCTATTCCAATTTATCTGGTAAAAGCCCCACAGAGACTGCACAAAAGAGGGTACTAAAACGTGGAGGCCAGAGGAGGAGCCACAGCCTCAACTGAGCCCCTAAATAAAACACTGTCTTTCATAAGCATTTTGAAGAATGTTCAGGATTCAACATCTTCCAGGGGGTGATTTTGTTGCAGAAGGTCAATAGGAAGGGGATATGAACACAGTTTATGAAGAGATCTCCACTCCTTTTGTAGGATCTGTGCATTAGAAGTTTAAATCCATTGCACACTGCTGCAGATTTTAGCAGCTCCCTGCATGTACTAAATTGGAATTGCAAAACACTTCTAGGATTATGAAAACACAAGTCCACAGGAAAGTACTTGATGCATGAATTGGCCATCAATATGAATGCACAGGAATACAAGGAGAGACACATCGTCAGCCTAACCTTTTGATGTCTGTCTGGTGAGCAAACAATCACTACAAGATACATTCTTAAGAAATTTAAGGTGTACCCTTCCAATTGGCAGAGAGGATTTCATGACAGGTCGCAAGCATATGCGAGAGACATGAAGTTGGGTCCCTATTATATCAGACTTAACCCTTAGCATGTAACCTAACCCTGGGAAGTTGGCATGTGAAGGAATATGTGACCGATGCAGAGTTGCCAAGCCATCTGCCTTTCACTTGTAACTGGCATTTCAAAATAGGCTGTCAACAAAGTAAAAGTAAGCTTTGGCAAAGTCTTGAAATAAAAGAGAGATATTTACAATCTTTTTTATCTTGTCAGGAGCTTCTTGTCCAAATATGTTTGGATGTGATTATTTATTGTATACAAAAGGTTATAATTTAAGATATATTTATATAATACAAAAGATCATACAAAAGGTTTGACCTGTTTGTTTGACCTGTTGCATGCCTTATTTTCATCAAATACCCCTTAACTCTTAAACATCATTGAGCACCCATTTCTTTGTGTGAGCTTTGTAGTGTGAGGAGAACCTTAAGGATGTGAGGAACGCAAGTAGAGCAAACAAAGTTATGCACATTGCCCATGAACTACAATTAGTCGTTGCATGTGTTATCATCGTTGAGACATGTTGCACCAAATTTGTATGAATCAAATAGCAATGACAATGTCCACCAAGGTTTGAAAATTGTTTCTAATGATGAAAATAACCATTCGTCTCCATGTATGGCAAGGGAAAAGGTGGGGAACCTCTATTTGTACGTCAGTTCTGTTTTTCAATGCAATAACTACACTATTATTTCAAAGTGTATCATGGGCTGTAATGTGCTCACTCCTACACAAGCAACGTAACAAATGGATACCCAAATCATTGATGGTATGACTACACTAACATCATGAAAGATGTGCAACTATAGGATGTGATATATCAAGACAAATATGTAATGTTGTAAGGAAATGGGTTAAAGACAAACAAAATGAAAGGGTGCTAAGACGAGCTAATAACCAAGCCCTTACTATTGCACTTGCACATGAGCAAAGACGTGCTTGCACGACATTTGAAGGAGCGTATGCTATAAGTGAAATAAATTCTTGTTCATGTAATTAGTGTATCACAAAATATTGCATTTGAAGATAGGATTACACCATTGAATTCTCAAAAAACAAAGCATGAGATCAAATGACCTCAAGTAACATTGCACTAGTGCTACTCGGAAGGGATAAGTACCAGTTTCTACATGTGCCACTGCATTAAGAAAAGTAAGGTGATCATCTTACTAGAAATGAGAAACTAATGCAAGAGTGATCAAAACCCAACATCCTAAGAAGGCGAGGGCAGCAAATCAAACCATTGGGAAGGTTTAACCCCCTTAAGAAGTAGTAAAAAATGACTTGATGATGAACCAAAAGGGCCCATTATGATGCCAAAGGATCTTGAACCCAATAGCTTTTCCAACATATCTATGGTATGAACATCAAATTTAATGTAATGCTGTAAGATACCTTAAACTTTCATTATGAAACAGTGGTGCACTCCATTGAATTTATAGTAAGTTACACATAAAATGTGAAGAATCTCCATATAAGATAAATGGATGAAAAATATGTTCTAAATTAGTTGGGTTTTCAAAATTTTCGACATATTTTTATATAAGAACTTTGATAAATTATGATTATGATATGAAATTGTTTTAAACACATTGATACATATTAATGCTCTATCCATTTAAAAGTACAAAAAATTCAATTACAATTTTACTTTCATCATATTTTCATATACTTGAAATAGGAGTGTGACACCTACTTTCCTATATTTGTATTTTTTGAAATGTACTTAAATGCATATTAAAACATTCAATTATTCAATATTATGTAATGAACTCAAAGATTTCCTTTTATTGATCATTAAAGCAAAAAAATTCTTGAGTTCAATTTATTAAGTTTTAATTTATGGATACTTTCTACCAAAAATAAAAGTATCCTTTGTTGGCATACTTTACCATGCTTTCACCCTATCACAAAAGTTGTTCAAGGATTTATAAGCATAAGAATGTTAGCTATCGTATTGAGGTCCTTTTGGAGTGCCTTTGATACGGATTCCACAAATGGCAAAGAACTCATTGGAACACCTAGAATATGAAGACCAAATTTAGGTGTAAAAAAACCTAGAAAAAATGATATATACTAATCTAACCCTTGTGGAGACCATGCACTACACATTTCATCGGCTGCATTGAAAGCCCTAATGTTGTAAATTCATGTTATAATCACAAAAAAAAGGTACCACATTCGAAGCATGACCAACTATGTGCATATCATCTACCAATGAGGGAAAACACAAGTAGGGTGGGTTGTTGCAATAGGACGAAAAGCGCAAGGATGAGCTAGTGTAAACAACACTCTCCCAAAGGATCCCCTTCTCATGTACTAGACTCAAATGAAATGATTGAGAGGTATCTTTGTCTAAAAGCTTTTAAGAAATATAGTGGAAATGGGTGTGCATAAAACCAACAAACAAATGGGAAAATTTGATCCAAGGTGCCGATACAAGACCACAACTCGTGAACAATGGTTATTTGAAATATTAAATTAAATGCATTTCAAGCATCCACATGTAATACCACCCATTCTGGATGTAGATTTAACATGATGCTAACCCCATGAACTATAATTTCGCACTTACTTGGTGTTACCACCCCAAACTAATGTGGATTAAAATGTATTATAAATGTATCCTTGAACTGAATAGTTAATGTGCGGGTGACCAATGGATAATCACCTTTCCAATCATAATGGGTCAAACATTTTTGGTTTATTTCTCCAAAGTTAATAGTCACGATCCAATAAGTAGGCGTGATATTGATAGAGGAACATGACCATGTGCAATGTGGCCACATATCTCAAAAAGGAAATCAAAGCCAATAACAAAATCATCAAGGACAAAACAATCTCAAAATTCATATACCATATCCGAAAGATTACCAAATGAAAGACAGGGTGAACATGCCAACGCATAAATAAATGCCTCTCTATCCAAAAAAAGATCCATTTCCAAATAAAAATTATCAATAAAAGGGGGGGGGTCAACTTTAGCTAATAGATGAAGATGGTGAAAGGTTGTAATGGTCTTAGCTGATGGGGTTGTAAAGTGCTGGGGGTTAATGCACACACTGTTCGAACATATTCCCCTACATGAACAAGTACTCATACATCATGCAATTATGTTGATGGGTCAAAACTTATAATTAGGAGCCAAAGGCATTACTTTGGAAAAAGAATGCATGTATTTTTTACCAAAAACAACATTTACATGCAAATGAATTTTTGAATAAATTTTTTTGTAACTTGTTTTAAAAAATATTTAAATGTTTCCCAATGCATCACATTTTGTTAGTCAGTATTGAATAAATATGAATTTTTAAAAGTGTGGAGATTCTTTATAAATTCAATGTTTCATCTTGAAAAATGATCGGAATTTTAAATAATCACCAAAAATCAAATTTTCAAATTCGTTAGTTTTATTATAATCTAAGTTATAACTTATTTTCATACATCATGTACATTATAACCCATTTATATGTGGTAAAAGATTTTTGAAGCTCTGAAATTTTGAAGTAATTTGGAACATTTTTTGAATTTTTAATGTTTTAAAATTCTACATTTAAAAAAGTATGAATGTTTTCTGAATGTGACTGATATGTTTTTATCATCTATATTTTTTTCAATGAAAATTCTTTTATTATATGAGTCTTTTTAATAGTCCTTTGCAAAATTGACTCCATTTGACACAATAGGTGTACATTTTCAAACATCCTACATTAAAACCAAAACTTAAAATTGGATAGAATAAACTTTTGCTCTAAGTTCCTTGACATTCATATGAAGGAAAAATGACTAACTTGCCATGATTACGATGGTTTTAAATGGTAGTAAAAAGAAAATGTTTGATTTTGACTAATTATGTCTAACATTTAACACCTTTTTTGGCTCCTAGTTACATGTTTTGACCTTGACAAAAGTGAAGTAGAATCTAATGCCATTTCTGAAGATCTTTGGGAGGCCAATGCATGTGCTCTAATCAAATGTTCCTTTTGTAATGTCTCCCAGTCCCTTACCATGGCGCAAATATCTTGATGGCCTTTTTCACCACACTGTGGCGAAGAAAACAAACACAAGGGATGGAAAAACGAAAATGCATGCCAAGCTACTATGTCAAATGGGTTGACTATTAATCCAGCTAAAAGGATGTGTAAAACATGTAACCCTTTGACATGAACAATATATGGAATATGATGGTATGAATGAAAGCGTGTTAAATTAAAATGGAAAGCATTGATGATACCTAATAATACAATCCATGTCCAAGTTGAAAGGAGGAAAAGACAATAATGTCGAAAACAATAGCACCCTAGAAGTTGATGACTATTTGTGTGTGATGCATGATGTTTTGTGACATGTTAATCTTGCTCTTATTATGTATAAATGACCATAACCAAGACAAGGAACACACAAAAATTGTTTATGGGATGGATAAGCCCTTGATATAGGTACACATGATTGAAGATTAGCCAGTGGCTAATGAAATAGACAAGGTGTGAAATGTTACAACGTTAGCCTTGGGCTCGTGACCAAGGCAAGGGTTTGCAAAGGTGCAACCCAAGAAGGAAGCCCGGGAGTCACGTTTCATGCTCCCAGGAGTGCAAGAGAGTGTGAGAGAATGAACCCTCACACTCCCAAGTGAGCTTCTAATTTGAGAGTTAGAATCCTGGTGGATTGCCAAAAATTTTAGAGAGCAATTGCAGGGGTCAAAACCCATTGGATTGAAGAGTTCCTTATGTCATTGCAAAGCTTTTGGAACTTAGATATCTAAAATGGGTTCGCATGACCCATTTGGACACTTGACACACAAGCTATGGCCAAAAGAAGGGTCGGGAGTCAAATTGTCAATTTGATCCTGACCATTAAAAGTTGGGAGTCATTTCAATTTCCTTGCGTTTAGGTGGTGTGCAACATAATATTGGAAAGCTCTCAATGAGGGCTACAGCTTTGCTTTAGACATCATTTCAGTTGAAGTTATGAGCCCCCAAAGTCGTGGGAGTCCCAGCTATGGGAATTTTGGGATTCCCACTTGGGAGTCCCGGGACAAAATGACATTTTGGTGCTAGTCCCATGGCCAAGCACATAGTATAATATAAGGGGGAAGGTGGTGGCTTCCCTTAAGTTTGGGCCGTGGTGAGTCTTATGAGTTCGAGTTTGCTCATGGCTCATCCTAACACCAAAGTGCTCTGACTATGCACTAACCAACTTTTTGTTTGGTTTGTGCAGGTCCGTGTGAGTGAATGATTGCTTGTTATTCTTCCTAGTGTCATCTCGGAGCTCCAACATGCTTTTCTACCCTCAAAGTGTTACGAGTCAGGGACCATGCCCCAACTCTTTACATTTCCATTATTTTCACCTTAGACTCACATTTGAGTCTATCAAGGAGCTTGGGGGCGCATCATAAAAGGTGGAAACACAATAAGTGTAATTGAAAAGACTTAATGAGACAAAGTAGATGTAATGAGAATCATCAAGTGAGGGGGTAGAAATGTCTCATGATGATCCATACAAATCGTCATGACATCACAATTGTACTGGGATACCCATCAACGCTTTGATGCCAATGAAATTATAAGGTCTACCATGCTTATACACCTTAACTAACAAAACCCTAGACCTTAAACCCTAAATTGTAAGGGTTTTTAACCTACTTACTTACTTACCTAGTTTGAATGAAATCAATAAGGGTCGCCATACTATAGTCATGCAAAAATCTTTAGGACACAACAAGAGGAATTGCACAATTGGGGGATCTAAATGATCCATAGTTGTTGCTTATGGCTAGTACATTAGCCACTATGTTTTTGCAACTGGATGTGAAAAGGAAATAGAACAAAATTTGAATTTTTTGAATAACTAAACTCGTAATGGTTTTAGTGGAATTTGAATGCTACCTCATGTGTGAATAATTGGACCCATAATGGTTCTAGGAAGAAATAACAACAATTATAAGGCTACAATAAACCTTAAATTTGACATTTGCCAAAATAGAAAGAAAAACATAAACGAGGAACATGAAAATGATAGAATCTCTTTGTGAAACACACTCACAAAAACAACAAATCTAAAATACTATCATCATTAACGACAAGTGTGGCCACCACCTAAAACCTCAAGGGGGAAATCCACCTCTACCACCTCCAAATGGACCTTCATTGCTTGCAATGGAAGAAGTTTGCTTCAAAAGTGACTACCGAAAGCACCATGCCATTTTTCTAATGTTGTTGTTGTTCTTCTCTGTTACATAACTTATGTGACATCATCACTAAAAACGGGTATAGTAGCTAACAATGCCAATGACAACAACAACAACAACTCCCTCCTTCTATCTTCTCTCCATTATAACCATACAAGTCCATTGATGATTTAGATTATGCAACTTGGTTTTTCAAATGAAACAACAAATGATGATGTTAAGTTCTCACAAAGCACAACAAAGTGGTTTGTAGATTCAAGTTTTGTAACCCAAGAGTTGGGGCTTCCATATATGTCATCATAGAACATGAAAGACCTCACATGTGATGACTTGTTTGCACCATCAATGTGGAATTCTCCTAAAACTCAGATTCTTATAATTGTATGGAAAGGTGGAAATCAAGTTTTGTGAATTAATTTACACCAATTCAAGTCTTTTGTTGATTTTTTTCATATTGTTTTTTGCCTACATACTCATATCTTGAAGACGTTGTATGTGATGATTAACATCTATGCCACCAAAAAGGTGGAAGGGGGAGGCACAAAGGTAAGGGTCAAGTGGACACAACTAATTGTGGTTGAAATGAAGGTGTTAATTATGGTTATAATTTTCATGGATGTTAGAAAGGTTTGCATACAGGCTTCATTAGTCCAAGTTTCTAAACCTTCTCCACACTCCTACAATTGCAAAAGCCACAACACATTCAAGATTTGAGGATATTTTGACATGTATACATGTGGTTGATGACAATAATATTGTAATAAACAAGGATGATTTAACCTATGATAAGATTATTAAGACTATATGGCTAGTTGAAATTCATATTGAGTTGTGTGAAGATGCAAAACAAAATCTTGTTGTTGATGAAATGATGATATAATGTTGTAGGAAATTTTCACACATGCAGTAATACATGAAGCTAAAATCATGTTGGTATGGACTTTGGACTTTGCAAAGCCACAATAATCAAACCGCCAATAGAGGTTCAATAAGATAGATTACCTTTTCAATAGGAATTAGGAAATCTCAAATCATAAACTCAATCTCAAACTATTTGATGGTAATTAAAACCAAGAGAAATAGAAAAAAAGGTGATGATAATGAATGCTAGGAACCATGATCGGGAAACCAATAAGGTATTCATGATTAAGAGGAATAGAAAAATAAGCAAGGTTAATGTTTGAACCTAGGACCTTTGGGCTATAAAAGGGATTTTAACCATTGCATTAGTTTATTTTCCTTTGAAAATAATGCAAAATTTTTTTTTAACAATTAATCAATATGTACGTATATTATAAAAAAATCATATTCTTTTTCCTACTAAACATTATATTATATTATTCTATAATTGTGTTGAGCCCAGTGCAACATTTAAAATGTAATTACTATTTAATGTTTACCCTTTGTGGGGTATTATGTTGGGTTGTTAAGTATGTGTTTAATAAGTTTATTTTATTTTTGTCAATTATGTTTAACATTTAAGAAAATATTTTTAAAAATTGGCATTATACTAAATAATGAAGTTATTATGGTTGAAAGTGTCATTTAGATTTTTGGCATGGTAATCATACAAATTTTCAAAAAAATTAACAATTCCCAAAAAATAGATTAGTGTGTAACCAACCTTAGTACTAGGCTACTCACCACTATATGACACATATGTCATCTTCTAAAGAAAGTCTCGTTGCCAATTTATGCCATTCCAAGTCCATTGCTCCAAGGTTAATGTTGTTCCATGTCCTTCATTTTAAGGTTTCTAAACAAAACTCATAAGAAAAGTTGTATAAGACCTTTCCATAATCACATCTATTTCATGGAAAGGGATGTGTATGTGATAAGTTGAAAATATTTGCAAGTTATACTAAAATGAAACATTGAATACAACAATAACAAATGCCACCCCTACTAACTAAATGATATTCAAAAATAGTTTTATACCCACCTAACATTTTAAAAAACCTTAAAGACAAACAACAATAGGGGTTAGAGATGATGAAACCATGCCAACCATATTAAATTAACTAAAACACCCAAAAACAAGGAATAAAATGGAAGGACCCAAGTCCAAAAGGACAAATGAACCACCCAAGAAGACGAACCACAAAAGGAACATCAAGTTCCTAAACCATTTCCAATCACGAGAAACACATCAAATAAGGAAAGGGGAAGACTTCCTAAAAGGACATTTAGCCTAAACAAACCTTCACTTATAACAACATGTTTCAAAATAAAAATCGCATGCGCATGTTGTAACGTCATTGACACACTCTACCTATAAAATGTGCACAAAATTGAAATAAGAAAAACCTTTAGTCCCCTTCACTCCCATGCCATGTTGGCACATTGATGAAAAAATCCCTCCATATGTTGGTGTAGACATCCAAAAACCTTTACAGTTAAAGGGAAAAACATGTCCATTGGGAACTAATCATGATAAAAATCATCCTTCACTTGAATCGCAACTATTGTAATAACCCCACGAAAATGAACAACCCACAAAACCAAATCAATTTCAATGGGGTTAGTACTGACAATGTTTCCAAACATGTATACAACATTGATTAATGACACAATGTTGATTCAATAGTGTGAACTACAAAGTAAGGGGTGAAAGGACATGGATTTGCACTCGTGAAACATGAAATTTTGTATCACTTACAATGGGCATGAAAGCATTTCACACAACATCATGCAAAACATCCCTCTCCCCACCATGAGCATAATAAAGAAAATGGATCCCCATAGGATCCAAAGGTTAACTACAAATACAATATGACACCCCAGGGATTAAAGGATGGGAAAGACTAAACCTAATGCGTAATGTGGTGAAGAAAACATCTATAGTGTTAAACGGAAAAAAAAGGATGATTGGGTGGGTTGACAACCAAACACCTACACCCAACCCTACACACAACCTCAAATGAACTCAATGCAAATCACAAGGTAAATAAGAAAGGATTTTAATTAAAGAATGGTCATGTAATTATTTGAAATACTCTTTTGAAGGTGATTTACACTTCTCTTTACTACCTACTCAAAATGGGGCACACATGCTACAACCCCAAGGGGAAGAAGCTCTCATGTTAATCTCAAATGCACTTAAAAAGGAGTTGCCTTTAGCTATTCGCACCTATTGCCTCCAACAAGAATGGGGCAAAAATTTGGAAACTATGATAGGGGCAACTAAAGCCCAACTTTTTAGACATGCAATTGGAGCAATGACCTTTAAGGAAATCAACCCTACACCCCATTAAAAATGGGGAGAACCATTTGCCAATGAACTAAAGGGGCCTTGGGGCATTCCAATGAGTTCGAACCCAAAAATATATAAAAAATTCCCATTAAGGTTTAGTAAAAAACATCAAATTAATTCTAAAAACCTAGAAAGGGGCGAAAGGGGGGGGGAGGGAGCAATGAAGCAAAAAAAAAGGTCTTTGCGCAAAACATCAAAAAAAGGTACTAAAATCCATTTGAACATCCCCTAGCCTCAAGAACATGTTTACATGCCGCACATCAAACTCGCTTATAACCTCTTGTTAAAGAATAAAATGAAAGAAGTAGAACCAAAAGGGACACCAAAGATCTTGATGTCATCGAGGGGACAACAAAATTTGGCAGGGCGGATGAACCAAGAGGTGAGCTAGATGAAACCTAAACCAAACATTTGTAAAGTTGAATTAACAAGCCCACAAAAGCCACTTAGGAAACAAAATGATCAAACACGAGGGAAACAACATGGGCAAGGCTAAAAATATGGGTGTCATCGGCTAAAAGAAGAAAAAGACATGAAAGGAAAACCTACACAATGTGCAAAAATGAACTAACATAGAAAACAATTCTATAAGTTTATTGCCTTGACATGTGCCCATTAAAGATAAAAATGACAAACAAAACCCCTAGGAAAGAATGATGATTGAAGAACAAAGGAATTTGAATGCCATAAAAAAAATGAACAAAGGGTAAAAGCTAGGACACTTGACCTCCCTTTGCCCGAAGCTCCTAAAAGATGGTCTTATGCAAGATGTTGAAAGTGTTTGCAATGTTTAATTGAAACACCACCCAATCAAGTGGGCATCCAAAGTGGCCTAAATACCATGGACCACAACCTCACAACCTCCTCTAACTACCACCATGAACTAATATAATAATGTAAGTGAAAACTTTAGGCGTGAAATCCTATTCACCAACCAATATAATGTTTATCCCATTGCAATTAAACAAATGCCATCATAAAGCTTAACCGAAGCCAAAAGCTAACTAACCCCAAGAAATATGATTTATGATTAAAGAAGTATCAATTTTGGTTTTTTGAAAAAAATCAAAATCAAAGAATTGTTGGACTTGGTTATTTCAAAAACCTTTAAAATTCAGCAAATT
Organism: Sphagnum tenellum; assembly: GCA_963921925.1. Lineage (NCBI taxonomy): Eukaryota > Viridiplantae > Streptophyta > Sphagnopsida > Sphagnales > Sphagnaceae > Sphagnum > Sphagnum tenellum. Next base: position 10,020,317 of record OY998148.1, read on the forward strand.
TAATGGGAAAAAATGGTGAACAATTGATGGATTTCTTGCAAATTATTTAATTTGTTCAAGTTTTGAAAATTGTGGTTATACACCAAATTTGGGTCTTTGATTTTTCTTAGGATCATGGTTATGAAATTTAAAAATCATCTAATAATCTAGGAATTGGGGGGGGGGGGGGGGTGTGGGGGTGCAAGGGTTGTCCATATTTCTAATAATCACCCAACATTGGGTTTTTTCAATATGGGGGCAATTTCTTACTTTGATGAAAAACAAATAAATTAGATGGGTTCCAATTTTAAATCTAAAAATAATAAGTTAAAATTATTTTTGTCCCAATTCCAATCTTTTTTTTTATTAACCTAAATAGAACTAGCGGTCAACTATTTAGTTAACCCCTAATTATAGTCATTTTCTCAAACCCATATATTTCCATTCTAGTGTCACAAAAAATCAACCTAGAAACTTGGTTTCATGTTTGATTTTAAAATAAATAAAATTCAGTCCAAGGTTTGGCTTTTTTAATTTAAAAAAAATGGTTCCAATCTGAAATTGCAACGAATTTCAATTCAATTCTCATTTAACCAAAACTGGAATCGATGAAAAATTCACCCAACATTGGTTTATTTAGGTCATTGAAAAACATTTAGGGTTTGATGATGACAACAATCTTGAAGGATTTTTTTTGGAAGGTCCTTATACCTAAATTTACACTATTGCATAAATGAAATTTCATTACACAATTATTTTATTACAATAAAGGACATTACATTGAGATTTTTTAATTAATTTTTGAACCAATGTGATGACCCATTTAAATTGTTTAGATTAAATTATTGAAATAAATTTCGTTGTGAAATTATATAACTACATACTTATGTTATAATGTGTGAAATTCAAATACATGTGTGTTCACATTTTTTACAATGACATTACTTGTTATTATATGAGGTGGTGATTGGATGGTTTAGGCCTTGAACGTGAAGGTTTAATTCTTTGTTTCGGCATTTTATGATAATGACTTACATGATTAAAAAGAATTATGATGATGTGACAAGAAATATCCTAATAAATAAATACACATACATGAATCACAAGTCTAATAATTTATCAACAATCTATCAACAATTAGCCAAAATACTAATAAGTTTGCATCATAATCATGGGTACATCATAACAACATTTTTGATAAAAATAAAAAATTCCAAGTTGTGGGTCCAACACATTGAGATGACCACATACAATTTGAAAAAAAATTTATTATTATTATTAGATAAGCAATTGATTAAAAATTTCCCAAAAAAAAGTTTCACCACATTAATTAAAATTTCAATCATTTCAATAAACAAATGAAGACATGTTACTGAGAATCGACAATGACCTCTTAGGCAACTATTTAATTTGAAATATTTTCATATATTTTTTGACTATTTAAAAAAATCCTTCAAATTTTTTTAAAAATCATTTCTCAAAAAAATTTACTATTATGTTAAGGTTTATATTTTTTAAAAGTCAAAAATATGTCATCTTCACATTAGAATTTTTTAATTTATTATTGCTTAAAAATATTAATTACAATTTTTTTAAACATGTTTTTCTTTAATTCATTAAATTGATATTCACATGTTCCCAAGCTATATTATGGATGTAGTTACATAAATAAATCTAAAATTTCAAGTCCAATCTAAATCATTGCTTAAAAATATTAAACATGGGTCACAATTGCTTTGGTACATATTAGCATCTTTAACCCAAGCACATGAACTCAATCAAATTTTTGGCGTACAAGATTATTCTATTTGGACTAAAACCCAAAATTGTCCAATGTCCATTATGACTAAACTTTTAGTCTAAAACTAATATAAAAACTATAATATGTGGAAATGGTAGATCCAATAAATCTAGGAGTAGGCTATGTAGATAGTTTTCTAATCAAACATGTTGGGCATTCCATTGAAGCTAAAGTAGAATGGAATGTAATCATTGGAAAATAGTTTTTTTTTGGGACTTGATAAACAAATACTTAGGTGAAAAGTGACAAATATGTCTTCCTAAGATAGCAAACTTGCACAAACGTAATTGGTAGTAGGTATCCTATTTGATAGATGTTATAGATTAAAAGTCGGGTAATAGGAGCTAGGGAAATTTCTTGAGTCAGTTGTGACTACTCTTAATAAATTAATATGGTAGCGCGGGATTGGTTGAAACTTACTAAGACAATGTTGAACAATGATGCATAGACAATGCTTTTAAATTGTTTCACAACATTGAAAAACATTGCTCATAATTTTAAAACACAATCAACAGTATTTTATATTCATTTGATTATTTTCAAACTTATCTAGATGTTTTTAAATATAATTTAAAATGCATACATAAAAATATAACACACATTTTTAACATTAATTTTATATATTAAAATTTCAACCATGTTAAAAAGACATTGGTTAAATAAATTTGGCTTCTTTTATAACAATTTGACCTTATAATGCAAAATATCACATTGCATTCTAAATTATTATTAAGAAAACGCTAAAGGACTCAAGTAATAAAAATTATTGATTTTGGAATCAAGTAATGACAACTACACTAAACAACAATACAAAGAAAGGTGTTTTACAATAGGTAGTTTGTTTACCGAAGGGAACTCTATTACAAAAAACCTTATTAGAATTCTAAAACTAATTTCATCACAATACATAAAAAAAAAGCTATATAATACTATTGTGGTCCGTTATTGGATTTGAAAATATGAAATAGAAAATTATTAAATAATGAAATCAAAGGAAGATGATTTACCATAAATAAATAACCTCATTATGAACATAGTGCAACAAATGGTTTAAGAAACAAAACTACAACAATTGAATTATGCCTCCCATAAACAATTATCATAATATCTACACAATAATTGTAATAGTTACTAATTCCTCTAGTGTTTCATTATACTAAAACACAACTAGTGGAATAACTCCAAATGTTTGGTACACAACCATGGCCATGTAGTACATATTCCAATAGTGAGTATAGACACCAAAAGAAAGTTTTACCCATAATATTCAATAACATTAAAAATACACACAATTCCACATTACTAGAATATTGCAGCACACTTCAATACCACCTTTCCAGCCTACATGCATGTCTTTTTGACACTTTGACTTTACACACATTGGCATACCTATGATTAGTAATCAACTTTTCTTTTGCAAGACTACCAAAATTGCATTGTGCATCCAAATGTTTATTTCCTTTAAAAAATAAAGTTCAAAATTTTAAATATGTGAAGAATACACACGGAATAATACATTTTCAATTTCAACAAATATTAATGAACTTTTTTTGTTCCAACAAAACTTTTGGAAAATTATTTTGTGTTGAACATCAATCATAGGTATAGTAGTTATCTCCAAACTTCACACTCAATCTTTACTCTAAAAACCCACCCATGTACCATTATAATCCCATAACATTTGGGCATTACTTGCGTCACAATTGAAAACACAAAACAACTACTCTAATTCCTTCTCTAATCTCACAATGTTTCCTACTCCAAGCTTACATCAACAAAAAGTCAAGCACCAATACGCAAACCCATGCTACTTATTTATTCACCAAAATAGTCAACCATTACCTAGTTATACATTTAATAACTATCATAAGTCTCCTCCCTTAAATGTCTTTCTAAATCCCATTTTAATGGTTAAACTCCACCACCTAATTGCGATCTAACTCATTCTTTTATATGATTCCCTAAAGTAATGGAGGTAGTGGTTTTCCTAGTATTATTGGTTATTCCAAATTACTAAATTTACACACTAGATAGTAAAAACTATGCTTTTGTGATCAATTTTTTTTCCTTTAACAATTGTCACATAATAGAATAGGCCAATAATGGAATTTGAGTCTGACATAAACAATTCCATATAAAGAGGAAAGACACGAAATCTCAAGCAAAGTGTATAGTAAATAAATGACAACAAAGATCTCTATTATAAGTTAGATATTTGAACCCTAGGCAAAAGAATCAAAACACCGGGTCCATCCTTTTGAGGTTGATATCCTCTTGTGAAGTTAGTATTGTTTGTTTTTAAACCTTTTTTGGATGATATGTGGCATTTTTTTGGGGGCACATCATTAATTAATGTACTGGACATGCCAACCATCTCATAGGTTTGGCCCATTTCACAATGTGTGAAGTTCATCTAAGAAGAGGTGAAGAACCTAACAAAGGATAGTTTCCACCTTGTTCCGTAGACCAACGATTCAAATCCAATGATGGTAGTTGGAAAACAATCTTCAAGGCAACCATGTTCCAATAATATTCAACATTTATTTTCCTAGTAAATCAACATCCCACAAAGTGATGTAGGCTTCATATTTGTCATCGTGAACATAACACTAAACACTTCATTTGTTTTCAATTATTTGACATCAAGTAGTGGCACATGTAATACAAATGTAATATGTGCCATTACATCACACATGTCATGAGCCATGCCTTTTTGTGTGAGAAAAACCACATTTTCTTGTAGTGGGAGGCCAAGATGTACATTATCTAAAATTCAATAAATTGCATCAAATTCAAATGAATGGATCATTAACATAGGTTGTAATATATTTAGTGTGGTAATCAAACATTACTTTCAATGCACATGCATGAATAATGAAACATCAAACTTTGTTAGGGTTAAGGGGTGGATTGCATGCAAACATTTTTATGTAACATGTCCTATTGCATATTAATGGCTTTGAAATACAACAACCAAGACTCAACTACAATGAAGTGTTGAAAATGTTAAAAAACGATCCTAATGTAAGAACAATGAAATCAATAATGTTCAAGAAAGTTGGCAATTCCTTTAGTTATTGTTTTGTGAAATTGAAGCTCAATTTGGATATAATCTAGATACTTTCATTTGGTTTGGTTTTTCTTTGTACAAGCTTTTGCACCATATCAAACAAGAGTTTAATGAAAATTACAAAGATTTTAGGCTAAGTTTAGGGATGTAATTTTTTTTTTGGGCTTTGAAATAGCATTTGGTTTATATATATAAACAAATATTAAAATTCTACATTTTATTTCATAATGTGGTACAGTGTAACAAAATAAAACCTCCCCAATGAAACCATGTGGCAATTACATGGTTGCCAGATGGCAAAATGTTGACATGGCATGCTTGGTCTTTATATACCGTACACATAGATGTGTGTACCCTAAATTGCAAACCTTTTCAGTGTGAATGTTTAAATTTTGACAATTTTTGAAGCAATTGAACAAAAGTTATTGAATTTAGAATGATACTTTTGAAAATTAATTTAACAAAAACTCTGAAATTAAGCTCATTCTTATTGGAATAATATCAAGATGGGTGACTTTATAGGAGGTTTAATATACTTGGAGCAATAGCACATGCCTCATTGATCCATCTATTAAGGAAGGTAGTTTGTTTTGTCACATAAGAATCCCCCAAACTACAACACCCCCGGAATAGTTGAAAAGCCCTTTGGTGAGTAAGGGTGCATCCATTGGTCATTATAATGTTTAGACCTACGATGATGGAATTATTGAGTATTGAACAATTTTGCCGTCGAGAATTAATTAATTTCAAAATTAGGATAATTTGGGTGTGCTTTTGGTACTGTTGGAAAACCCTAAATGAGTAGGGTTTCCAAAAAATTTGCCCTAAAAAGGTGCAGTACTAGGTAGATCTATTAATTTCTGAGGATTTTTTTGTCATCTATTAAGATCAATTCTAATGGAAATTGAATTTCAAAATTAGGCTAAAGAAGGTGTACCAATTGCCTCTCAAAATTTAATGAATATTACAACATGTGCTCAGCCCCATAGGCTCCCCACACTAGTTTCTATGAAAATGATATCATTTCAAAATATGGCATTTTGAACAATGAGAAATCTAATTACATTAAAAGGAAACAAATGTGACAGTAATAAAAAAGGAAATATCTCTTTAAAAAAAAGACGTTTGAAAATAAAATCAGAAAAAAATTGTTTATAAATACAGTACATATTTATCGATTGTCAAAATTCAACATACTCATTGGTAACTAAGGATAGATTTTAACATTCATCCTGTTTATAATTGTAGGTATCAGAATAGTACCTACGAAGGAAGGAGGTACCCACTAAATACAAAGAGTGACCTCCCCAAGGTTAGGACAAATACATAGTGTACAAAACAATAGACCACATTGTGTAAACAATAAACCACATTCTATTCTGATGGGATTAGTTAACAATAAGGTTTACACTGTATAAAAACAATAGACCACGATAGTGCCAACAGTAGACCGAATTCTAATCTGATGGGTTTGGTTTTTGCCTAACTATGATGAAGCCTGTGTAGCACATATAGAGATGTTGATGACATAAAGATGGAAATAGCATACCCAAGCAGATCCACACTGGTTGTGATAACCACGACCTTGCTCTTCTCGTACATTTTCACCAGCAGAATCATGACTATCACATGCCCGAGCTTTGTCTTCAGCTCATCTAATGATCCAATTCGCATCCATAATGGTCTCCTCTGCAACACAAACACAGTCATACCAAGCACCTGAAGCACCTCTTTGTACTTCATCTCCACCTTTTTCTTGGTTAAGCATTGAGTTTGTATCCAGCACATAAGGAAACACATCAGTATAATACCATTACGGTGCTGACAAATCCACCAACTCATTTGATAATCACATAGATAGAGGAGGGTGCAGAGGATCTTCACTGCAAGGATGGGTGGGGGAGAAACTAGCATTCTTGACCAGACAGCCTTGGAAACTCTTGCTGGTTGCTTTGAAAATTCACGTTCCATAAGGTTGAGCATTCCCCTCAAAAAACTGTTTGTCCATGTTTGCTTTTACTGTTTGCTTTGTTATAATGTTGGAATTCCCACCATTCTTCCCATAATTATGGTGCAAACTCTTCTTAACTTTTCTTTTTGCAATTTCATGCAATTATAACAGAAACTGTTTCTCAAATTGTTCACTAAAGAGAATCCAGGGATACCTTAAGAAGAAACAACCCAAAGAGGGATGTATTCTGAAGGGCGCGATCATCACAAGCTGCAGTATCAGTTGCCACATTGCTGATGAAAAGACCATAGACTCCCATTCCGAAGATCAACAACACAGTGCCAAACAAGTAAACATCTGTCAACACCCTCCTCCCCAACCCAATTCATTATACGCCTGCTCAGTCATGCTTGCAGCTTATTTTGATACAAAGATAACATGGACAAATTTTGATCTCCAATTAAGCAAGAAGATCTGGTGCATATAGACTGACAGCATAAGGAATTTCAAAAGGTTTTTCTTTCTTTCTTTTGTCTTTTTGGGTGTGCCAGAATTGAAGAAGTTCTGGATGCTGAAGCAACAATGCAGCCATTGTGGGGTTGCTTCAAGGGTATTCATGAAAATCATGCTCACCAACAGCCTCCACAAGTTTGAAGATGATCTGTGTAAGAAGATCTGGTGCACATAGACTGACAGCAGAATGGAATTTCAAAAGGGTTTCTTTTTGGTTTGCAAGAAGTGGAGAAGTTCTGAAAAAAAACAGCAAAACACAAATATGGAAATTGTGTTGGTGTGCTTCAAGGGTGAATTCTAAAATTCTCACCAACGGCTTCCACAAGTTTGAGGAGAATCTGTCCTGTGGCAAATCGATGCACATTGAAAGACTCAAAGACATATCCACAACCCTGTTTCACATGCCCACCAAAGCGACGATTGAAACAAATCCATCACTAGGGAACACCACAAGAATGTCACAGCGGCAGACAGAACAACTCCATCTAGAATCACCCAGACAGAAATTTATATCGCAAATTCAGGATAACTCCATCTAGCATCATCGGCTGCATAGAAATTTATTTCGCAAATTCATCACTACTGCGGTGGATGGAGCAGAATACCACTTACTTTAAGAAAGCACAGTAAAGATCCTGCCAACGAGCCTCCAATTGCAAGGAGTGTTAGAAACCTGAAATTGAATATGGTCTGCCACAACCCCCACAGTTTCTTTTTTTAGCTCGCTCAGTCCAAGGACATATCATGTGTGTATACATACTGCAGTTTCATGGCTGCTCTCTCTCTGCTTGCATTTTTACTCCATGGAGACAGGAAAGCAGGTGGCTTAGAGCAGGGTTTAGGGTCTAGGTATACATACCCGCTCGATTCCGTCCTCTGCTCTGGCGTTCCAGAGTTCTCTACTAGAGGGTGATGCACCAGCCTCCGCAGCAGCAGATGCGGTGTCCAGCATGGGACCTCCTCCTCCTCCTCCTCCTCCTCCTCCTCCACTTTCTTGGTCTCGCAGCAGCAGTGGACCATTCACTTCAGAATCAGATATCCAGCCATCCCCAGCTACTCCTCCTCTTCCTCCTGCCTCTGCCTCCTCCATTGCAGAGCTTCTCGGTTCGTTTACCGCACAACAAGTGACGAGGTTGAGTAGTCCAAACTGGCGTTGCAATCTACCCTTCTCTTGTAGTCTACGATGCGGGTTCATACGGCATTGGAGCTGGGTAGTAGGCAATGGGACTGCGGCAGAAGCATGCTGTTGTGCAAGGGAGCGGGAGCCAGCGAGGTTCAAGTTCAACCCAAGTCGAAACAAGGACTGTGATGGTGGTGATGGTGGTGGTGGTGGTGGTGGTGGTGGTGCAGGTGGGAAAGAAGCAAGCCCCCCATGTATCATACTCCTCGCTGTGAGGCCACTCCACATCCTGCTGAGCTCAGAAACCCAACACCGCAAGTTCTTCTACAAATGTGAGTGATTGATTCCTTCCTATGCTCTCAAACCTACACAACCCAAAAGGCCAACAAAGCAGACAAAAACAAAATTGCATTCCAGAAAAGAAAAAAAAAGCTTCACAGAACTGATTCTGGACCTTTCTGCACAGACAAGGAGAAGAAGAAGAACGTCAAAAGCATCAAGCATACTAATAACACGAAGAAGAAGCATGAGCGAAGGAGAGGCTAGAGCAGAGGATTTTGTGACGTATTCAATAGCCTTTTTTTTTCCACTGGCGAACTGAAAAACCAAAATTCTTGAGTGAAGTGATTGTGGACGGTTTCAATCGCCAGAAGTGAGAAAATAATAATAATAATAATAATAATAGAATTCGCCAGATTTTGAAATTTGGTTTTCAATGTGTAGCCATAAATGAATGTAGAAAGTTGATTAAAGATTTTGTACTCCACGTCTGGTTTATTATTGGCCAGATTTTTGGTTAAATTTTTTCTAGGGATGATTGATTGCCACGCACTCAAGTTACATTAAGAATTAATTATTCCTAAAGCAACCACTGGTAATCCAGAAAATAATTTAAGCCAAATTTGGCTACATAATTGATATGAAAATAGAATAAAGAAACAGAATCCTTTTATATTATTGGCTACCTACTGGAACTTATCATGATAATCTGGCAATTTGAATTTTTTCTTTCTTTTCTTAAAAATCTGTTGGATTCTGGTCCTTTTTCCATGAAAAATCCATTGTATAAGTTGAAATCGTCTTTTTCGGGTTGAAATTTGGTGAAAACTTTGGCTATAAAACCAACACCGATATAGAATAGGTGTATAGGGTTAAAACCCTAGGGTGAGGGCATTCTCAAATTAAGGGGCCGAGGAAGATGCTAAACCCTAGGTAGCTAGGTCCATGCATTTTGGGAATGTCACCATCCTTGGGGTTCATACTAGTGTTATCTAGTTATCACACTTTAGGCCTATCTTGCATATACCAATAAAATATATCTCTTTTTTTCAAAGAAGAAGGATATGTATTTCAAAAAAATCTGAAATCTACTACGCCATCTAGTTACACATTATTTTATTATTATTATTATTTAATTTGGTTATAAATATGTTGGTTTTCAATTTTCAAAGTTGATGGATATGCACAAAGGTTATGCATATCAATTTTCTGATTTTATTGTCTTAAAAAAAATGCAACAAAGAACAAAGATCCTAGATTCCTAGAACCAAACCAAAATTTGTTGTAGAATTGAACCCTAGTTGTATGAAGAACTTTGCCCAATTGCAACACAAGTTCCTTGACCCAACCACACCCCCACACGAACCCACCCAAGCCCATAAAGTTAGTCACCATCAACTTGTAATTCTTCAAAAAAATCATGCTCTTCAATCAATTGTAGTTATCATATGCTTGAAGTTTTTTTTGGTTTTCAAGTATTGTTTGAAGTTTAAATTTGGCTTGCAATTAGCACATGGATCATTAAGCCAATTCTTCACAAGTGTAACAATCTAGTCCATTCTGTCCATTTGCAAGTGACAATGCCTTAAAGCTATGAAAACCCCAGCAAGGCTAAAAACCCCATTCAGTTTCTATTTGTGAACTTGGGATTACAAGAATTTGTTTTGCAAGAAAACCCACATTCAAAAATTAGCTTTCATGCATACACCACCACGTTAGTGGATCTCCACATGCAAAAGAGGAAATAGACTTCCTCCTAAACAAAAACAACTTTCTAGTAACTAATGTTCGAAAAGATTTTTCAATTAAAGCCCCCACTCCAAAGATATTTTCTTCAAACTCCAATCTTGCATCATCAATTGTTGTAGCATATGCAATGGTATTGAGGTTTAGTCGGTCAAAACACATGATCAAAGGAGGAATTGCAACCTTATAGGCATCATATTCAGATGTTAATCGAATTACATTTTCATGTCCCACCAAACTTTTCACAATTTGCAAAATGTTGAAGCTTGGATCCAACATGATAACCATCATGTTGTGAACTTATTGCATATCAAAAGACTTCAAGAAATCCAAGAAAAGTTTGATCACCTTTATAACTTCAAGTTGCATATTTTTATGTAAAAACAAGATTTTAGCCTCAAAAAGGTTAGAAACTTTAGATAGGTTAAAAAGCTCCAACAACTGAACTTCCATGTTCATAATCAATATGATAATTGTTGTCAAGGTGTTTGACAATAACCAATGCCCCCCCAATTGATTCAACACACATGCTGAAATAATTGGATTCAAAGCAAATGTGAATGTTTCAACAATAGCCCACACCTGGGTTTTAGGTACTCATTATTGTAAAGCCACATATTTTTGCTTGCCATAACAAAAAATAATGGCATTTTAAAACTCAAAAGTCTTTTCAAACATAATGACCTTGGTAATGAATTTGGTCTTCATAGGAGTTTTTAATTTTGGTGTCACATCCCACTTTCAACACAAGCCCATTCCCATTCCTACGTCCCTTTCCCAAATTTTTTAGTTAAAATAATGGTTTTCTATAAACTAGCCTAGGCATCTTTCACATTCACATGTTCCAATCCAACAAAAAAATTGTCATCATTTGTAGCATATTGATAGGCGTTAGACATCACATGCCCACAACATGTGCCTTCGTAAACCCTATAAATCTTCATAGGTTCACAATTGAAGATAGAATGTAAAGTTGCTACCATAGCTACCAAATTAGTGCCCTCATCTTGTATAAAAGTAATCACTCAATGTAACAAACCAAACTTTTCCAACAAAGATTAGAATTTACATTGGCCATGTATTACCCAAGTATTTCATTCACTTCAAACAATCCCACAATGATATGCATGAAGAGCTAAATGTCATTCCCAAAATTGATAACCAAAGTGAAAGTATCCACACCGCCATAAAACATGCACAAATCAAAACTAATAGACATTATTACTACTACTGTTCATCATTTTTTTGGTTTGGGTTTGTGGAACCCAAAAATCCAATATTTTATGGTTAAAAGGACCTTTTTAAAAAATTTAATTGTCAAACATGAATAAAAAGAGGTTATGCCACCTCACTGAATTTTTGTTTCCTTAAACCAAAAACTTTAGATCTATAGTCTGCACATGATTAATCACATGAATTAACCCATTCATTTTGTTGTATTTAATTAAACCTTTGTGCATAATAGATCTTTGAACCAAAACATCACTAGATGTTTGTTTAAATCTACATATTATGCACTACAACATTTGCAAATTCACCAAATCCACATGTAAGCCATCATTGACAACAAAAAATCCCCAACATATAGAAATGCGATTATGAAGTCTCCAAGCCACAACTTGTGCTTTTATAACCGCAAGTTGTGAAACATCAACATTTGACAATGTGTTGCTAGATTCCAAACACACATTCTCAACATCTAAATGTGATGAAAATCAAATATAAGTAAGGATAGTTGATGCAACATTTTCATCAACTCCACCCACACCTTCAATAAAACAAAGTTGTTGAAACCATTCAGCCATTAAAGACAAAAACTTGAACAAAAAAAATAGACATGCTAAACCCATATTTTCAACAAAACAAAGTTGTGAAAGTTCTTCATCCTTTGAAGATAAAACCTGAACCAAAAAACAAACACATTAAACCTTAAACCCACATTTTGCCCAAAATAGGATTGTTAAAGTTCTTCAACCATTGAAGACATAAACCTAAAAAAAAAAACACATTAAGACACTAAACACCAAAAGTCAAGTTCCCAAACACAATTTTGTTTTTGGAGCTTCCCTTTTTTGATTTGTTGAACTTGTCAAATAGATTCACAACAACACCACATTTGTTGAAACATGAACACCAAATTCATCGAGCATGCATGCAATGCCAATACCAAACACCCCAACAAAACATAATGTTGATACCAAATTAATTAACAAAAAAATCTATAAGACTACAAAGTGTGCACACATTTAGATGTAGTCAAAGCAAGCAAAATGGTCAAAATTCATGTGTTATGCACTATGCACTAAAAAAAAAATAGTGAATTGTGCACAATGTTGATGCCAAGCAATGAGCATGTGCACAATGTTAATGCCAAACTCACACACAATGCAAAGTGTGTAATGTGCACACATTCAGATGCACTAAAAAAACACACAACAATCGAAATTCATCTGTGTTTATGCATTGTGCATTATGCATTCAAAGAAAGTAATGAGTTGTGTGTAATATCAACGTCGAGTAGTGAACATACATGCAATGCCAATGCCAAACTCACACATAACACATAATGACATCTCTAAGTTCTCTAACAAAGAAATCTGCAAATTTGTAAAGTTATAAATGTGTGTCTATACATTCAAATAAATAAGAATGATGGAAATGTCAAGTTTCAAGTGGTACTTAGATGCATTCAAAGAAACTAAAAAGCAAGTTGGAATCCATGTGTGTGCACCCACTATGCATTCAAATAAAAAAGAACAATCACTAGTACAAAAATTGAGTGTGATTCATTAGTTTAAATCATTATGGGACTTTAAAAATGAAATAAGTTATTATAAGTTATTATAGGCTATTATAAATTATTATACCTTAAATTATTATATGTTATTATATTTTAAGGTATCCTAACTAACTTATTATAGGTTTTTTATTTTGAGATATTTTAAATTAAATTATTCAAATAATTACAGGTTTTATTTTAGGGGATTTTATTTTAAACTAATATATGTTATTTCAAGTTATATTTTATGTTATTTAAAATCATTATATTTTATGCTATGTAAATTATTTTATCCTAAGTATGTTAATTTAAAATAATCTATAATATAATATAATGACCTAAGGTAAAATAACCTAGAATAACTAATAATAACCTATGAAAAATAATTTTAAATAGCTTATAATAAAATAACCACGAATACCCTATGATAACATAACTTGGAATATGCAACAATAACTTATAACAAAATAACCACCAATAGTCATAATATAATCTAAAATAATCAACAATATCCACCAATAGAATAAACACTAATAGCCATTAATAGCCATTAATAGCCACCAATAAAATAGGCACCAATGGCTTACAATAAAACAACCAATAATAATCACTAATATAATAGGCACCAATAACCTATGGTAATTTAACCACCAATAATCATTAATAAAATATCCACTAATATAATGATCATTAATGATCATTAATAACCACTAATAAAATAATTACCAATAGTCATTAACAGCCACCAATAATGATTAATGGCCACCAATAATCACCACTAGGTTAACCATTAATAGCCGCTAATAAAATAACCACAAATAATTTATGGTAATAAACCTATAATATCATAAGGTGAAATAATTTTCAATAGTAAAAAATAGCCTAAGATGAAATAGTGTAAATTAACAGAAAAAAACTTATAATAATTATAAATAACCTAAAGTGAAATAATTTATAATAACAAAAAAAAACCAAAAAAACTTTATAATCATAAAAAAAACTTAAAATAGGTAAAAATAACATAAAACAACCAAAAATAATTTAGAATAATTGAAAGTAACTTAAGGTGAAATAACTAAAAATAACAGTAAATAATGTAAGGTGAAATAACCTATAATAATGAAAAGTAACCTTAGAATAGTTGAAACTAGCTTAACATAAGTAAGTATTGTTATATTAACAAAAAAATTGTCCAATTAATAAATTTTTTTTTTTCAAAAGAATGGTGATATGTACTAAATGGTGATATTTTTAAAAAAATTGTTCAAATGATTATAAACTTTCCAAAAAAGAGAGAAGTAATTATGTACATTATGTAAGAAAAATAAAATAAAACTTTAATAATTTCATTTGGACGAAATCTCAATAAGAGATAAATTTTCAAAGTTTATGTTTTAGTAATGTTTAAAAAATGAAATATTTGATAAATAGAATGAAATGTAATACATTATCATAAATGTGGTTGTGTTGTTTAGATAAGGATATGCATAATGAAAATATTGCTTTCATGGGCATTTAATAATTGTATATAAAGTTGACCGATATCAAAATGAACCAAATATTTAGATATGAATTTATACCTATCCGGCCATTATTTAGATGTATATTTGGATTTTTATATATAATTGGACAACATTAGTTCATACATAATAAAACATAAAATTATTGTGAGTTATACTGGAAAGGCAAGGCTAGACACCATTTGTTTGTTTGAAAACATGGGAAACTAAGGTTATTTGTAGTCTTAGTTCCTTCTACCTTCAAGCAAACAAATGTTCATTTGGCTTGGCCTTGCCCTACATAAAAATCTAACATAATTTTAGGTATCCACGTGAAGTGTTAGGAATGAACCTACAATGAAGATCTCATATATTTTTAAGACAATTTGATGTGCTTTTCCACACCTTGAATTAGGTCACGATTTTATAATGTCATGAAACTTCATAAGGAGATTAGTAGGAGGGGAAGGGTTCTCAATTCTTAGACCTAATGTTTCAAAGTGAGACAAATCTTATTCCTATAAATGTCGATTGAAAAGGGAAAAAGTTTTTACATTATTGCACATAATCCTTCAAAGTGGGAGGATATTATTTTATAAATTGTCAGTTGAAGAAGCGAAAGGTTCTTATGTTTTGACTCCTAATCTTTCAAATTTGGAGGATGTTATATTTATAAATTATTGGTTGAAGAGACAAAGGGTTTTTACACCTAATCCTTCAAAGTGGAAGGTATTTTACCTTTATAATTCATTAGTTGGAGATCCTTCCTCCTTTGTAAGAGAGACAATTTTATGAATAGGTGCAAGTGAACAAAAGTAGTCCAAAAAAATATACATTGCAAGTAGAAAACAAAAATTTGTCAACTTTGAAGCATAGAATGTAGAACCTAATCTTTTAAAACATACAAAAAACTACATGAATGTATGTATGATGGTATGGATATGTTTTTTAAAGCTTAAGATTTTGTGTTTCCTTTTTTATCAACCTACTTTCACTCTATTTTCCAAATTTACATTGTTGTCCCATATTGCACAAAATAATGTAAAAAATATTAATTATTTATCATTTGACCAAAAAATTCAATATTTTTAAATTGTTAGAGGATTGTTTTGACATATTATATGCAAGTATTAATGTTTGGGTTCATATAAAAAATCATGTTTTAGATGCACAATTATGTTAATTTGAAAAACTACTTTGTAAAGACTTCACATTATTGTAATTGAAATATGAAAGTTTCAAAAAAAGTATCAATATATGCATGATAACTCAAACATCAATATCACAACATCTGGATAGTTTGATTTTGAAAAAAGTATCAGACATTAGCTGGTGATAAATTGAAAAAATGATGAAAATGATGAAATATGATTATATATGGTTTATTTAATATAACAAGTACATTCTAAAATTTGTAGCATTGTTAAAAGCCTTAAAATTCAAAAATTCAAATTCTACTTTTCACCTACTTTTATTTTTTGAGCAAGGATAACCAATTGGCCTCATTTAGCATGCTTATGCCTGAAAATAAACTGTTCTTCAAATACATGTAGAAACCTATTTCAAGTGTTCAATTTTGATTAGCAATTTTGATTGGCATACAATCGAAGGAATGAATACTTAATATAATGCAAAACACTCATGTTTTTCATTTTGTATTTGAATGCACATCTTAGCATGGAAAATAAGACCATTAATTGAAGGAGCCTTCCATTAATCACATGTGTAGACCTTCAACAATTTTGAATTGATTTTTTTTTATAATGTTTTACACTTGGGGAAGGCTTGCCTGCATGAATCTTTCCTAACTTTGGGCCAACGCACCCTCGGGCTATTGCCCTCAATGCTACAACCTTCAAATTAGGGGAAACCTTAGGGAATGGGCCTTCCTTTATACACAAAATACTAAAAAACACCCTAGGGTATTTGGAAGGTATCTTAAATTCACCAATGTCCCTCCTAAACAAAAAAATAAAATAAAATAAAATAATAATAATAAAATATATAATCCTCATTATATATATATCTTATATATAAATTCCCTACGTCCCTGACAGAGTTCGGGTTCGTCACAGACGACCGACCGGGCCCGGCCCGCCAAAAACGAGAGAGGGGCTGACTGGTTGTGACGGTGGCCAGCAGGGCCGGGCTGGGCATGGGAGAGTCCCTATAGGTCCTGTGCGTGCTGGGCACGGGAGAGGGGCTGACTGGCTGTGACGGTGGGCGGGCTGGGCACGGGAGAGTCCCTGCAGGTCCGTCGAATCCGGACGGATAGTAGAATTTCGGCCAATGGGAAGGCCCATGGTGCCTTGCTTTTATTCCTTTTAAGTTTGGGGGGGGGGGGCGAGAAGGATTTTTTTTCCATTTTTCCCTGTTTCCCAATGTGTTCTCATGGTGTTCCCTCTAAGTTCCTAATGGGTTCCCAATATGTTCCCCAAGTTCACAATGCGTTCCTCAACATGTTCTGCATATAAGCACCTCACTTTTATCCCATATGCTTTGGCAAATGTTGTGGAGGATGAGGGGGACTTCACAGTGGCCGAAGGTCACGGGCACCCACTAGTATATATAATCTACATATGTTTAGATTCATAATAATTTTAACAATGTGTTTTTAAATTCATAAAGCCCATGGGTGGGGGGGACATTCCTAAAATGGAAGGTCAAACTTGGCTATTGCTTCATCCTAGTCCCCTTAAATGAAAACCCTAAACCCTAAATATATTTCTAAGTTTCCATTCATTATGTTTTTATTTTTTTTCCTGTGGGGAAAAAGCAAGCTGTGGGATCAGAAATTAATTACTTAATTAATTAGATAAATAGATAAATAAATTATGAAATAAATAATTAATTCATTTCTGAATTAACTTATGGGTTGTCCGGGCGGGAGTGAAAAAGACCCACAAAGAAATACTTCTGTGAAAATGTAAAAACATAATGAACCCTAAACCCTAAATCCTGAACCCTAAACCCTAAAATCTTAAAGCCTAAAAAAAAGTGTTGTAGGAGCGAGCATGTGAAAAAGTCCGTAACAAGCTAGTGTATGTAGATCTGTAAGGAAAGCTCAAATTTGCAGAGTGAATTTCACTTTGCAGCTGCAATACCTGCAACAAAACAAAGAAAATTTCAATTTGCAGATTGTGACGAAAACTGAAGTGTTGCAACAAAAAATGAAAGATGATGAAAAACTTGCGAAACTTTTGATTACAGAAAGGAAAATAAATGTCAGTAAAACAGTTTCCATGATATTAGAGAAGGAACCAGAAACCTAGAAAAATCTCTCCAATGCTTTCTTACAGGAATTGCAAAAGAAGCTGGCTACTTACTACTCATGCTTTGCTCAAGGAGTCCCACAATTGTGCAGAGTTGCAAATAGAAGCTAGGAAGGCAAAAGGGGAAAGTCACTCACAGGATGTAAGTTCAGTCTCTTGATTGCTCCAGGAAATAAAGAGTATGGAAACCCAATTCTTGCAGGGAACAATCTTGCAACGGGAAATAAAAAAAAGATGGGACAATGATCTTGTCGTTTAGGGTTGCTGCTGAGAGAGAAGGTTTTGAGCCTTGGCGCCACAAAACAGTCCGAGGAGAATCGGAATGTCTTGTTCGCGAGCGAGAGAGAATGCGAGACAAGATTTCTGTGAGAATACGGGAATTCGGGTTTTCAGATTACGCATCCCTACTGAATAAACAGGTATCATATTTATTACCATTACTGCTGTTTCTGGCCTGTATAGCGGGTTCTGCCTGGACTTCACCATTCACCTGAATCAGTTTTTAATCACATTATATTTTTTTGGAGAACTGAGGGACTTAGTTGCACTGCTTCTTTGGTAAGCAGGAGAGGAAATAGACGAAGAGGAAGAAAGTGAGGATGAAGATGCTGACTTTGATGTTGAAATTGAATCAGCTTTTGAAAGTGATGATGAAGGCCTAGATCAAGAGGGGCGGAAAAGGAAGCGTCCCCACCAACCAGAAACAAGGGAGAAATGTAGACAAAGAGCAAAGCTGCAAACAAAGTCCGTTTGCTGGGTCTTGCCAAGACCCCTCTCAGGCCACTTCTACCATACATGGGCAGTACTCCTGCCAATTCTTCCATTGCAGAACGCACCAAAATTCAAAATGATAGCAAAGGGTGGCTCACAAATGCTAAGAAATGGCCACCAGTCAATGGGTTCACTGCTCACCAAATTGGACAACTCTACTGCTTGATACATGAGCACATCCAATTACTTTTACAGGTTTTTTCATTGTGTATATTGGAACCAGCTTGACAACAGATGGCAATTGATACCCATTGGATGCTGATGGAGCTTGTTGAGAAGTGAGAGTCTATACTTGCATGGAAAAAATCAGCATTTCCAGATTTCTGTTTTCACCCACCATATACACATCCTTCTGTTGCTGAAAATGGAACGCTCCCTGTTACTGGGCAATCCCCTCTAGGCAATATTCCTAATGCTTCATACTTGCCACCAAACAATGTGAGCTACTTTTCCAGTTTGTTCCCTGATCAAACTTCGTCTCAGCACCCTGCCTTGGACAGCCCAAATCCTTCTCTTAGACTCTTCCTTTTCTGAAGTTGGTCAGTCATTTGCCAATGTGCAGTCTTCGTCTGCAGCACCTGTAGCCCTCTCTTCAATCCCCATTTCATCTTTTCCAAGTATTGTGTCTGAGGTTACAGAAAGTCAAATGGATAGTGGCAGTGAGCAAGAGGACACAACTTTTGTGCATAGTGAACTGCCTGCAGCTGGCTTGGAGGTGGCCCCATCTTCTCTGGCTTCCAAACCAGGAAGCATGCAGTCCCATCATGTTGATGTCTCTGATGAGCAGGAAACTTCTGTAGTGTCTACTTACCCTTTCCTACTTGAGGAGAGGCAAACTGGAGGATCCCTGCCTATACTGAGCTCAAACACACTCGGTCTTCCCTCTTCATCACTCAGCTTTGCATCATCACCATGTGAATGGGTACCAGAAACATCTGGTCCACTCCGGTCACTTGTGGATGTGGCTCCACTTGTGCTAGTGCGAGACTTCTTGGCAGACATTGCTCAAGGTCCACACTCCTACAGTACCTTTGTAGTTTTAAGTTAGCTCTTCTGCTCCTATCTAGCAATCTGATTGCTTATAGTACCTGTATGTTTCCTCTTCTTGGCCCCCCTCCACTTTCTTTGTGGTCTAACTATCTACCAAAAATGTACATGCTTCTCCTGAAACTTGTGGTCTTTGTGTTCTTTGAATTGTTCTTATGCAGTCATGGTGTTCCTTATTCTCCTTGACCAATGTAATATGTTTACTAATTTGCAGCCAGCATACTCTTAAAGCTACTTCTAACAAATGAATTTGAGACAAATAGTAATAAACTTTTTGGAATGGTGCAGCTGTACAGGACTACAGGCAGTGGCGTGTGGAAAGTGGGGCATACCATGCACAGTGTGAACGGGAGCCCATGTTTTCAGTCCAAGCATATGCAGATCAGGGCATGACAAAAGTGACTGGACAACTACATCAGCTTCAACTACATCCACAGGCTAGAATGAACTCATTCCCCAAGCCTACAGTGAAGAAGACAATGGCAGCTGCCCTTGTGGAGAATATTAAGAAACAAAGCATTGTCTTTGTTCCTAAAGATGTTGCCAAAGCAATACATCGGTTCTTGCCTCTCTTCAACAAAGCTCTGTTTCCGCACAAGGCACCACCTGCCTCTACTGCTAACTGATTGCTATTCACATGCTGAGGATGAGTGAGTCTCATGGTGCTTTCCATTGTTATGATGTTTTGGATCTGGATATACTCCTCTTTTCTCTCTTCTGGAGGGGAATGCCTTTGTCTGTTAGCTCTGCTGACCTATATGTAGAAGCTGTCTGATGGACCAATTACTGTTTGTGGTACTATTTCTCCCCAAGGCAGTGTCTCTGGAACTAAGCATTGAACACCATGTGAGGTCATTAACTGTTTATGGGGTGGCTGTTTGGAGTGCTGAAAGCTGTTAGCTATGGGTCTAATGACTTTCAATACTGACTGGAAGGCAGTTCAGCACCGGTATCTTCCAATAAAGTCCATGCATCAGGTGAACAGTTGTACAACTGCTGTTCTAATCGCATTTTTCATTTCTGCTTCCAAGGATCAACTTTTGCAACTTGGATTGCATGCTCAAGATTAAAATTTAAGCTCTTCGCAGATATTTGTCAGACAGAAGAATCGCAGCTCTGCAAGAGCTCCAGAGAATTCTATCAAGGTATGCTAAAACTGTTGATGTTGGACCAATGAGTCTTGCTTTCTGTCTCATATTTTGTAAACTTTGAGTCCTTTAAGCCTGCTTTGTCAGTTTTATCAGGCCACCATAACCTATCATACATATTGTGTCTGAGGAGGATGACCATGTATTTCATGATGCTACCCGTCAGGATCTTTTTCTGTGATCTGTTCAATCCATATGACATAGCCTTCTTTATGGTTACTGATCTTTCTGCACGAATGCTCTTCTTAGGCAGTGAGGCAGATGAAGTCATCTCCATTAACAGCCGAAGAAAAGTCTTGCATTCAAGAGGCAAGTCCTCTCTCTATCAGAAGTTAGATTTAAGAGGTTTAAAGGAATGCTTAGCATTTTTTATGCTTTTCGATCTTTTGCAAAATTTGAAGTAGGCTTTAACCAAGAGTTGTCTTGACTTCCTGCTGCAGGCACTTAAGGTATTTAAGTACGATTGGTCCAAAGTTTGGCAGTTTTGTGTGCCACATCGGGACCCAGCATTACTGCCCCGACAGTGGCGTATTGCACTTGGGACTCAAAAGTCATACAAGTCAATGAGATCAACAAGGAAAAGTGTCGCCTATATGAAGCTGGAAGACATCAGGCAATTGCTGCTCAGAAGGATGCCTTCCTGGATGAAGTGAGACGACATCTAACCTCTGTCACTTCTAGAGCTCTCTCTTTTTCACACTGTAGGGTAGTAGTTGTGGAAAATGGGAGGTTCTTTGAGGAAAGCTAAAGACTGATTATTTCATACAGGATGAGAGATGCTCGATGTTGGTTGACACTGCAGACATGGGAGAAGAGTACAGTGGTGAAGAGGATGGTGATGAAAGTGAGGAGGCCTATATATGTGATGCATTCTTGGCTGAGTGGAATCCTCACACAACCACCAGCTCTTTGTCTGTTGGAATTCCTCAAAATCCAGATCCACATGGGCCTCCTGAAACCACCTTGGCAGGTTGTCTTAAGAAGCTACCAAAAGCTCGTATCCCTATGCTGCCAGTTTCCCCTGCACATCCTCTAGACCCTTCCCTTTCCCCTGCTTCGACTGTTCCTGCATCTGTCCCTTCTAATCCTTTGCATCTGGACACTTTAGTCATACCTCGAACTCACATCACCTTTCATGGGCATCTAGAAAAGCAAACAGTAAAACTGGCCCCCGGTTTGCCATCATTGAAACTTCCACCAAGTGTACATGTGATGTCTCAGTGCAATGCCGGAGACCTGCAAGCCTTTGGCCTTTGTAGCAGCAATGTCTCTGCTGCACCATGGCCACACCTAATAAGTCCTTCCTGGGATCCTCTGGTTGAACAGGAAACAACAGGAATCCATAAGGAAACTCCTCCAATGAAGCATCTCTTATTAACACCATCCTCAAACATGACAATCATTGAGCAAAATTCAGTCCAAGTTGAAGAGGGTGTAACTGGAAGACCCAAGTTTGCCTTGAAATGTCCAGCCCCAGATGTGGTGGCACATAACTACTTTGGGAGGAACAAGCTCCTAGTCGGCAACGAGCAGGTGGCTACTCTGAAGCAACAATTCTGCTCACTATGCTGTTAAAAACTGCATGCATGGCTTGTATGCTTCCATACTTTGTTGGCCTTTGTTTGATCCTACTTGGCTTGTGTGGGACTTTATCCTACAGTCCACAATGGACTAATAGCTCAAATTTGAACATCTGAACAGCTTGTGTATCTCATGATAATCTGAGTGACCAAATCATAACTGACATTGTAGACGTAGTAAATTTCAGACTGAGAGTCTCTGCTGACCTGCAGAAATTTGATGGTTAAGGTAGCAGGCAGCCGAGCAAGAGGCAGAAGAAAAAAATCTTCATTTAGGAGGGCATGCAGGCAAATGGAGGGAGTGGAGAGGTTCTCTTCAGACCAACCTTGATGGTCATGGAGCAAGGAGAGCACAATAGTTTGGATCACAATGCTGGTCAGTTCAATTGTGAGCACTATCTTTCAGAGAACCTGACTTTTGAGGGTAGGCTACCATTGTTGTTGGAATTCACCATGGTAGCTGCTCCACTTGTTTGCCATGCTTCTTCTTCAATGCTGCTTACTTTTATGTTTGAGGATGTTGTGCAGACTCACCAGCAGGCAAGAATATTAAGAAGCAGAGATTGGCTTCTATAGTCATATTGGTTTAGGGAGCCATGCACGTGGATGCTGAGGGCTAGACCATAACCTCCCAAGATGGGTTCACTGCCAAAAAGGCTGAGAAACATGATATCCTGGTTGCTTCCAGGTACGCACCTTAGAGTGACTGCAATATAATTCAGAAACAAAGTTTGAAAGTGGCTGGGGAGGAGGGCAGGTTCCTCAAGACTGGCTGTGTCCATTTTAAAATGACCAAAGAATTAGGTTTAGTTTCTCCTGAGGTGGGAGGTATCAAATCTCAACCTTTAAACATATTTCTGATGCCAGCTGGTGGTGTACAAAGAGCAAAGGAGAACAGGATGGACATTCCATGAATGTAAGTTTTGGAATTACAAGGACTACAAGTGCTTGCAGAAATGTCAAATGCATGGATTCCTTGAAATAGGAGGATAAGCATAGCATATAAGCCTTTACAGCCCTTCCCTGTTCAGGATATAGTTCCTTGCAGTTGACTTTGCCTGGTTTGCTTGTCTATTTTGGATTCAGAGTGTAACTTGGATGCTGTGGCTGCTTTCCAGAGCCTGATGCAGCAGCAGCAGCAGCAATGGAGGCTACTGAGGTGCTGGCAGTTTGTTATCAAAGAAGCAAAGAGAATCAGGTGTTTGTAAGGCAAATCCTGAAGTTTTACACACCAAAAACTATACAAAGTTGTTGCTCTTCCTTCCATTTCACAAGGTTGGATGCTTCTCCCTCATGTTTGACCAGGTTGGGTGCTGGTAGTCAGAAATTGGGCTGGCTGCTAGTGATGACATAATGTATACTTTTGCAATTATACATTTTTTCTGAGGTTTATATGAGTTGTATGCTCCTTTAGAAGAGATTCTTGGACATGTTGCTTGATACATATCAATGCTTCATGGTTTTCTTGTTTTCTATCCTTAAAAAGGCTTCTTTTTTTCCTTTGTGTGCCTTCTATCTGTGCAATCAAAAAAGTGAATCCTGTTAGGTTGTGCAAGTTGATCTTAGTGGACCTTACTTACAGGGCATTCAATTGGATAATCGTTCCTTGGGTTCAATTCATGCACTTGAAATGGCCACAACTTGAAAAGAACCCTACTATTGAGTTGTCCTTGATAAAGAATGACGCATGTTTGATCATTTGGGTTTGAATAAGGCCTTTCACAAGCTCTGGTTGATTTGAATACTCACATTTTGGAAGAATCTTCCTTGTGTATTTTTGAGTTGTTACTGAGAATGAATTGACACACGTTTGATCATTTGGGTATTTGTAAGGCCTTTGACGAGCTCCAGTTGGTTTGAATACTCATGTTTGAAAGAAACATATCCTTATGTTTTTTCCATTCAGAAATTGTAGTGGAGTTTTTGATTTGAGCACTCAGGTTTTCATTGAAGTATTCTTTGAGGTTTTCTCCATCTTGAAAGCTTGTACTGAGGAACAGGATTCAAATACTCAGGTTTGTAAAAAATATTCTGTATGTTTTTCCAGTGAAAGAAACTTGTGCCAGAGAACGTGAAGGCCAAGTAACTGGACATTCCAACTTCCTCCCATTAACTAAGAGCTTTAAAGTATTGGATTAAGTATCCGAGCTTTCTTCCACTAACTTTCTGGTTTTGGGTCATGTCACTTGAGGGATCATCAATTTCAGATTTTTTTTCCCCCCTGAAACAAGAGCGACAACAACATTATTAAATTAACTAGAACCCTGCGACTGGTGAAAAAAGTTATGAATTAATAGAAGGTTATTTAATGTCAATTCAAGAATCTCACAATTAAAAGTAATGATTTTATTTTATAACAAAAAACTTGTAATTGAAGTAAAAAGAACATGTTATTCTTAAACCTAGAAACATATGATCTTAAAACTTCAAAATCCAAGTTCAATTTTAGCACAAACACATACATGTGATTTTCAAAGGTTTCATATAAATTTGTTTTTCAAACTAATTTTTCTTCTTAAGAAGTTTTGGGAGAAATAAAATGGTGCTACATACAATCGGGTATTCTTCCAATTACGACCATCTTTAAACATTCTTTCTTGCGAGAGAATCAGAATATATATTGAGAAAAATTTAAAAAAATAAAAATGAAAATGCCCATTTATGTTTCCATAGAAATAAAGCATGAAAAGGATGCCAGTTGCAGAAAGTATTGTTATTTTGAAAAGATTTCTTCTTGTTGTCGTAAGTTAGGATTCTTCACATTGGCATGCTTGCATTCCCAAGTTGCAAAAAATTTCATAAGTTTTTAGCATTAAAATTATCCCAATTTCATGGATGAATTTTTAATGGATGAATGGATGAAAAATCAAACTTTGAACAAATTTTCATTGATGAAAAAATTAAACTTTGATGGAATGAAGTTCATCCATGTAATTATGGTTTTTTAGAAGGACACCCTTGGCTAGGGACATTTGTGATTGTTGGATGGCCTTTGTTAATGATCCTTATGTAGACCTTTACATACTTCACATGTTTCAATAATGTGAATATAATAATTATCACATTTGGATCATTCTTATCCCATGGTTAACCACTTTTCCAAGGCATCATGCATTTTGCAAAAAGATACAAAATATGTTTTCCTACAAATAATTATTTGGTGAGACCCCACCAACAACCCTAGTTCAAATGTTCCAAGCTTGGCGAGGAAGGAGCAATGCAAGTAGGAGAAGAAGGCAAGGTGACAATACACGAAACGACTTTTTGGTGAGAAAAATGGAAAAGGAATTGTGACAAACTAGTGACCTTAAAAGCAAAGCACAAGGAGGGAATGAAGATGACGATGGGGGGCTCCGCCTTTTTAATGGAGGAGTCCCTCCGATGACTATAATGTTGTCATTTGGCAAATTTGATGGCTTGAAGTAGAGTCATTTGTGGCTTGAGGACACCCCATTAACAAACCCGAGTTGTGGGTCGAGATTCTAGATACATCAAGTACCTATACAAGCTATCCTGGATTCCTGGAAACCCAATACACAACACTACAAGCATGATAATTGACGTACAGTGTTTGATCTGCAAGCAAAGGGGCCAGGGGCCCATCCGTGCTAAATGCTAGTTATAAAGTGGGCATATCAGCTGCAGAATTTTGCAGATTCTCATTTCTCAAATTAGAAGAAGTGAAGGGAAGGGAAGGGATTCGGGAACCAACCTCCTTTTGCATCATAAGTACCAATTTTTGTGAGTTTTAGATTTTAGTGGCAGGAGGTAGGGAGGGAGGGAAACAATCAACAAATGGGTTGGCAGTATCATTAAGAGTCATATTTGTTGATGATGATGATTCAGATTGATGATTTATGATGATCTGATCAGGGTGGGCATCATCATTGCGCAAGGCGATTAAAAGCTTCAATTCAAAAGACCCAAAGGAAACGCAGGTGCTAGTCACATGCTCTCACATGCATGGGCATGGGCATTCTTCAGAATGAATATGTACTTGCAAAATTCCCTACTCAAGTAGCAGCAACAGAAAGCTGCTGCTCATGGCATGGTACTGGCAAAGTTGGGTGCTAGAGTTGAACCTCATGAAAGGAGCATCTCCACCGGCGGCAACAGGAGTATAATAATGGCAGCCACATTGGCCAGTACATAACACAATGGAATCAAGTATAGGGTATCCATCTCTTGATTAGCTATCACATATCCTTTGAAAGCACTTTCAAAGGATGGATTGAACTATTCAAGTCGTGACAAAATAGAAGTTTTGTAGTGCTGCAGGTGCTTGATTTTGTTAATAACCGTCTGGATTCGGGTTCTGGAACTGCTGGTTCTTTGCACCTGGATTTTCTAACACCTTCAACGAACTGAGAGTTTGAAACTGCTGGTTCAAAGAACCTGAATTTTTTTTTAAAAACCCGCATTTCTCTGCAAGGCTCTTCTTGAAACCGGTTCTTTGATGATGTCTCGCAGGACTCAGCCTGCAGTTATGGGATTCAAAGAAGAACCGCATTAAGAATTATAGATTATATTTCTTGCCATTTTTTGATACCCAACCAACACTGGTTAGTGATCTGCTGTAGCCAAGGCCGACTATCGCCCTGCTCCAGAATTGTGTAATTCTCTTATGAGACCTACTTTGCACACCCATTGCAGTACTTGAATTTGCAGTTCCTATTTTCACAATGATACCCGATAGGTACCAGCTGGGTAACTATCAAATATCATGATAAACAAAACTAACAAGGGGCAATTCAAAAAATGAAACACTTGCATCTATCTAAATGCAGGCATTTTGCCTTTCAAAATGCTCACTTACAAGTTCTGTCAAGTAAGGGTGCCTTCAACTACACTAGTGGAAAGTGGGAATCACAAAGATTTTTGTGGGTAATGAGTACTGACTAATGTATTTAAGGAGGTTGACATAAGAGCAGGTCAGGCTACAAAATGAATACCATATCAGCCAACTTTCTCAAAACCTCAACACTAATACTCTATGAGAGTATCACCATCAACAAGCTGCCATAACATACTGCACAACATGCCTCATGACATTGTCGATTGGGACATGGGGATTATGAATAATATTAATGCGAACACCTTTGGCAACAAAAAGACTCCTGATATCACTTCATGAATAGACTTCATTTCACCTTGAAGAGCACATATATACATATATATTCATTCGTTCAACATGTTTGAGTCATGGAAGTTTTTCGTTTCATTAAATCTTGGGATGGGATTTTGTGAATTTTTTTGTCGGGGAAACACTTTGACACATGTGTGTTTTTCATGACCATATAAACTCCCAAACATAAACACACATACATGTACATTTAGTTTGCAAGGGTAATGTGTTTGCAACACCAAGTAACCCATGGTACGGTATTGCTTGCATTGGAAATTTCTATGCGTGTGGATGATGACAATTGGAAAATTTGTTTTAGGCTAATGAACTACCAAGTTGCCATTTGCACATGTGGTGGTATGGCCTCTTATGCAAATTGTAAAGATTTAAGTATTCAACAAGTTGAAATGGTGTCATTTGATAAATTATTTGGGTTTGGTATATAGAATCTATACATTTTAATATTGTCAACTAGAAGGGGGGAACTTTATGGACAAGAAAACATGAGAGGAAATGTGCAACATTTATGCATGGTCAACAACTTGGTTGATTGGAAAAAGGGGGTCACAAGCTTAGAAAACTACACATGGATCGCTGGCTATGTGCGTGCCATAGAAGGGTAGAATGGATGGAGCTATGTACAAGATTGTTTAGAAACCATAAATGAACAATCATGAAGTTCACCCTTTCTAAATCTTAAAGCATGCCTACAAAATAGGCTAAAATAGAGTGAGTCGACCAAGGTCACCATTGCAACCTCGAAATCTTGAAATTTGATGCCTTTGCATGCACCATATCAACTTGAAAAGCACTCAAAATCCAACGAAAGTGTGGGTGCCCTGAATGATCAATTCAAAACTTGTTTTATAGGCAAAATTAAGGAAGAACACACTATTAGAGATAAGAATGATTAATCTTTGAACCCCCTTAATCAGCCAAACCTTTCTAAAGATTTAACCATAGCTAGATATAAAGATGTACTAAGGAATATGCAATTAGAATGTTGATGTGGCCTATGATAATGCAAGGAGAAGAAATGTGATCTCCATTTAAACCATGGTTAGAGCCATGTTGAAGTATGCTTGTGAACCTTGAAGGGAAATAAATATATGTAGAATTAGGTCCTATGTTGCAATGTGGATTGATGAAAATTATTGGGTTCACATGACCTAACAACATCATTTATCTCACAAAGAAAACTCCTTAACTAATCCATTGGCATTTATTTATGGAAGTTCATTTGCTCATCGGAAAGACCATTTTTAAGAAGCCACACCAAGTGTAATATAACTAAAGTGGCTCACAATTTTATACAAGGTCATACTCAAATTGTTCTTCATGGTAACTATGGGCTAATTCTCAATTGGAGTTAAAATATAATGCATAACTAATGTTATAGGGTGGAAACAACACACATGTGAGTTCATATACATGATTTAGATGTGCAGCTAGAATAATCCTATTTGGCGTAGTCCCGTTTACTTTAATGTTATAAGAAAATTGTGTAGACACCATTGGAATCTTAATTGTGAATAATAATAATAATAATAAATCAAGATAAACGAGATTGAAGTATATCAAGACCTTTCCAACCGTATGTGTACATTGAAGTTTGTGATTTGTACCCATGCTAATAACATTTGACATAATGCTATCAACTTAAGCTCGTGTACAAATTAAGATTTGAAGTGTGAAGCCATCAACTTCATTAAAATATTTGGAGGTGCTAACTATTATTATAAGTATGAACTAAAAATAGCTACCTACTAAACCCAAAAGTATCATCACCTGAAAAACAAAACAACATTTGGGTAGTATGTATAATGTAGGCTAGGTACAATGGAAGAAGATTTTTTCACATGAAAAGACTGAACTATATTATTATTTGCAAGAAAGACTGAAAAGATGCCACTGAAAGAACAACTTGAGGAGGTACTTGTAACTCACTTTCTGAGGAGTTGGGTTGTGAACACACACTATAAAAAGATCATGATGGTCAACATTTCAGTGGATGATCCCTCTCATCCAATCCAATCCAAACCACAACTAGAAGGTGGGGGGGTCCATCATCAGCCACCACTTTCTCTAAATAGGTCTTCTCTCCCTCCTGCTCATGTGTTTTGGGTGCACAGAACTTGCACTCTAGGACAAACTGGAATGTTCCCTTGAGAACCAACAATGCCCCCTGGTAGGGTAGGAAGGGGGGGAGGGGAAGAAGGAAGGTGTATCCTATTATATGTTGCTTGCTTCAAAGAGATTGGGTTTAGGGTTTCCAATGGCTTAGGGACCACCAAGAGGTGTTGGGAGTTGGGAGGGGAGGAATCAAAACAGATACATATGTTGTGTGTATTGGGGTGAGTGAACCATGGGGCCAGCCAGGATGAAACTCACACAACCAGGGTGGGGAAGTTATTTGGACAGAAGATGGTGGATGATGAGATTGATTGCTTTTGTTCTATGCCTTGGAATTTTGTGGTTGAAGAATTTTTCGCAATGTGTAGGTTGGTGGTGTTGCACTCATGTTGCAATACTTATTTCTAGGGTTGTTTCACACCATGGCCAAAAAAACATCACTTGTAGCACAAGGGTGACTAGGTTTGATTCCAGGACCTTGTGATTAGAAATATGGTTCTTATCTTGGCTTATTACTCCCCATAGTCCTGCCAATTTGCAACATTGCATTATATATCAAATTGGAACCCTCTTGGTTCACTACATTCTCAATGGCCATTCCCCAAATGCTACTTTTTGGATCATGTGGGTGCATCATGGGTTTATCCAAGGACCTCTTGATTATAGCCAAGGTTCTTATCTTGGCCTACTACCCCCCCCCCCCACCATAGTCCCTCTATTGGCAACAATGTGTTTAAAAAAATGAACATATACACTATTAATTGGAGCCTTTTTTAGTTCACCCTGTTCCCAATGGTTGTTCCCCAAAAATGCTCTTGGGTGTTGGATTGGATGAGGACCTTCATCCACCAGGAATGGGATGTAACTCCCAATGTGATTGTTAATTAACCCCAGCCTGCCTCATATCATGGTGGCAAGAAAACATTTTTTTTGGTTGGGTTGCTTCTAAACATAGCCAACAAAAATCTCTTGGGATAGAATGAGGATCTTTGGGTCGTGTTTGGCGTTTACTGGGTTAAATATAGCCACTAAGAGGGGAAAACACACACACACACAAAGAGGTAAAGATTCATTAATCCTGCTATAATTGATTAATGGGGGTGGAGGTATAGGGTTTAGGGTTTACAAGTCCCTAGGTTAGGGTACCCCACCCTAGAAATACACTTCGTGCGAGATCCATTGTCCCCATATGCCTGTGCATGTGTGTTCCTGGCATACATGCGTGGATTTAGAGCGACATGCAATTCGCGTGGCCGCCTTTCATGTAAGCAGGTTACGTAAAAAGCATGCAAGCAAAGGAGGGAGAGGGAGAGGGAAGAGGGGGGACGGCGGGGAGAAAGAGAGAGAGAGAGAGAGAGAGGAGTAGCCCAATAGATCAAGTGTTCATAGACTAAAGAAAGGCAAAGAAAAGCTGAGACCTAGTAGAAATTTCCACACATACCTAAACCCTAAAATCCTATCATGAAGAATCAATCACAAAGAGTGATTGAAGATGAAAGAACCCGGCTGGCACTCCGAGAAAACCTGTCCCTGCTGAACCCGCCTTCCACTAATTGGGTAGAGCTCATTTGCTGAGAATTACACATATGACTCGGACGGCCGCACCCACATGCTGCCATTCTATCCCATCGAGTCAGAATGAGCTAATGAAAACGCTTCTTTCACTTACATCTGGACTCACTCACGCACAGTGTGAGAGAGAAGAGATGGACCCAGCAAGCTTTGCTGCTCTCCTCCTGCCCACCCCACCCATCCATCCATTTCGGGAAGAAACTAAAAACTTCCAACGCGACCCCAAATGCAATCGGAACCTGGACTAAAATTTGCTGCAAAGTCGTCGCACTTTGTGACAACGCACAGTCAGTCAAGTTCGTCAGATCCTTAGCGCTAACTTAGGAGCACCATTAGGCACATAATACAAATGTTATCCAGTTTGGTCGGTACTAGGAGATCTCCAAATTAAGGAAAGGTGCGGGCGCGAGACTACAAGCCTGAATGAGTGCGGGTCACGTGTGTAGTAGCTAGCTAGCTAGCTAGCTCAGACTCAAACTCATCGAGAAACCGAGGTAATAACTAGAGCATCTCTTGCGGGTGCTCTGTATGTGGCTCTGCAAAAATGTTTCTCACATCCAAGTGTTTTTAGTTACTTATTGTTTTCCAAGCTCCACCCATAAAACTAAAATTGGTACTGCAGCAAGCAAACAGGACATGGGAGACTACTAAAAGCAACTCAACTGGACGAATCAAACTATCTAGTCAATTAGAAACACGTCAATAAAATATGATTCGCCCAATTTATTAGACTCTTCCAGGGCTCCTCCAGGGCCTTGGAAGATAGGTCAATGTAATTTTCAAGGGTCATCATAGCAATCTTCCAGTGAATCCACTTGGATTTGTCCAAGATTTCCTCCACTGCAGGGACACATACTGAGCATCCTTGGAGAGGCTCTAAGTTCAGTTAGAGGGCATGTTTGTTGGGTCCATTCCATTCCACTGTGAAGCTGTGTGGAAGCCCCAGAGATGGGAGCAAGAAGTGCAAGGACTCAGGAAATGGCAAGAATCACATGGGAAGGATCAATTTTTTTCATATAAATAGTTTTTTAAATGATTTTTTAATACCAAGGGGCTGAAATTTACCAAGCCCTACCTGCTCCCTGGTAATATGAGCTCTTTACAAGGTTGGCAATGTTGTCGAGGCCTCTCAATTTGGTCTAACGAACTGATATTTGTGCCGCATAAACTGATTCAGCATGAGAATTAATCGATGAAAAGGGAGAATAAGACCTAACAGCTTTTTAATGTGTAGGGTAATTCCCCACTCCATACACAAGGAGTGGGGCATTACCTTGAATAGAACCAACCCTACTAGGAAATTTATTTAAAATTGATTTTCCCATGCTACATGTAGGACATCTTGGAAAAACTGGGAGATGAGTGTTTCAAATAGTGAAATGCCTGCTCCCTTGTGGATGAAACATTGGGCTCCAAATCGAATACACAATTTATGGTAGGTTTTTATGGATTTTAAAAGAACCCATGCAATATTGCTTTTTAAGTTTCAATTTGTACACATTTTTGCACTTTTGGGTTTGTCAGCCACTCAAACTTATATCCCCCCTAATCTTATTAGCCTAGTCAAAAAAGGGTGTAGAATTAGAATCTAGATGGGCCAAATGGAGAGCCTAGATAACTTATATCTAGGGAATGTCGACCAAAATTTGAAAATTTCAATATTGGGAATATTTATGGTTGGGGAGCCTTTTTATAGTGATTGGCTTACAAATTATAGAGGTCCATCAACCAAATAGAAAAGGTTTTAAACTTTTGATGCACCCACACCAAATGAATAGTAAAACTCAGCCTACGCCTACAAAGTGAAGAGAATTTTCTTTTTAGGATGTTGTCACATGGTACTTCCTATGTTTAGCAAGTAGTTCCTAAAAGGTAGGCAATTTGAAAATATAGGTGTGAAAATACGCCATATATGGTAGGTTTTGGTGGTCAATCATGGGAGAAGGAAAATAAAATTACGATGCAACAAACTCAAGATTGTTTAAATAATAAAAATAATCCATAAGGTTAAATTTTATGTGAACTTGGTGATTGATCCCCACAATTCAAAGTCTTTACACACTTGTGATGAGCTTCTTTTGAGAAACTAAGCTTTAGGCATGTAGGGTGATCCTAACCCAAGACATAGAAGCTTCACCTCTTTGTGGCGGTGTGTGTTGTATGAAGGTGTATTTCATTTAATCTATTCTCTTGTTATAAGAATTTTATGCTCTTGTTGGTTTGGAACCACCTTAGGCTACACTTGTACCAATAGTGATAATTTCCTTAATGTCTCATAGGTATTTTCTTTTAGTTTTGTTGATTTCTAATAGATTAATGAGAGGAAAACATATAATGGAACTTGAAGAAAACACATAACCGCATACAAGTAGGGTTTTGCAACATTTTTTCAATTATCTAGACCCTTGTGGAGCCAATATGATGAAATGAAAACAATGAGTATGTCTTGCATAAATTATTTTTTTGGATTATATGCTGTTAATTAATTTTGAAAAGGGTCAGTTGAAAATGAAGAAAAATCTGACCTCAATTTGTTGAATTTCCTGAGGATTGAACTTGGGACTTGTTAATTAAAGGTAATTGCCAAAAATGTTGAGAAACCCCATTATTTTCATAAACCCTAAACCCTTAACATGCTTATTGACAGCTTGTTGAAATTCTAAAATATTCACATTAGGTCTGTCAGACCCCATTTTTTGAATTAAAAAATAATAATTCAGCAAGGTATGCTGATATTAAGTGTACATATGGTAGAATATTGGGCTATGTAGGTGGAAATGGAAACAATAAACAATTGACAAGATAGGGGCATCATTTGCTTGGGGAAAGGAGGAAGTAGGTACACTAGTTCAATGAATAAATGTAAGGTTCACCTCAAAGGCATTACTAGACATGTTACATGAACAAATATATATGTTGCATGCAAAACACTATCTATCATGACCTATGACTAAACATTAAGGTTATTTAACTCTCAGTTTTAATCTTTTGTAGTTTGCATTAAAACTTGTTTACCACACAACTCATGCATTTGCCATGCGAAACATAAATTACACTTGTTTATTCAGCTTAGGAAAACCTTACCTTGATGGGTGTAAGGATGCACACGTACACATCAAAAACACTAGAAAAGAACAAGTTAATTCAAGCTTTCACATGGACACACTCTCTCTTCTTGTGATGTTGAAGGTTGGACAAAAGATAAAGACAAGCCTAACAACAACAAACAAACAAGGGGACCCCCCACTCATTGGGGGTTGGGGAGGGGGTGGGGACCCCCAAAATGAAATCCTAATTCAAGGTCTTAAAAGACAAGATATGCTTGGATGTAAGTGCAATCATTTGAGCCTAAAGGGAAAAGTCTAGTGACCTTTCAGCCTACTTAGGATGAATCTACAATTTCAGGTAAAGACACAATCTTTCTACCATAATTACTTGTGTTTAAATTACATATTTATACAAAATTTTA
This sequence comes from Sphagnum tenellum, assembly GCA_963921925.1. Classification (NCBI taxonomy): domain Eukaryota; kingdom Viridiplantae; phylum Streptophyta; class Sphagnopsida; order Sphagnales; family Sphagnaceae; genus Sphagnum; species Sphagnum tenellum. Next base: position 10,055,171 of record OY998148.1, read on the forward strand.
GATTGTTAATAGACTCATTAATTTCAACATGTCATGAAGCTCAGGAATAATGTTTGTGCAAGTCATATATGATATGTGTTTGTTTTGTGTGCAAGTTTTTTTTTTGGCATTTGAAATGAAATTTGCTTTGATTTTCTCCAAATTACCACAAAGTGAATGCATGCATGGAACACCCATATGTCCCAAAGCATGTTGGAAATAAATTTGCATAGCCACACACATCCCAAGGCCTCCAAAGTGTGGCAAAAATAGCATTCTCAACTTGTCCCAAAATTACCAAAGGAGGACACAATATATGCCTCAATATTTTGTTATAAGGTCCAAGGATTATCCAAGTGTTGTTTGAAATGTATGTATGTCCTTGGGCCCCCAAGGACATGTCTAATGGCCAAGGCATAACATGTTGAAAAAAAGTTTTAAAGTATTTTTCCTTTAGTACTTTTTTTCCACTTTTAACTAGGGGATCCTTGTGGCTTGTTCATCATTACCTTCTTTTACTATATGGGTCCTACATGTACATGTTCACATGTGATGCCCACATAACCTCATGGTGCTAGCATGTGATCAAGTGTATTTCTTGTCTTGCTTCTCTTTCTTTGGCTTCTACATGTAGGTTTTTTCTGCAATGGAGGATCATTTTTTCTTCATGTGTATTGTACTTTTGTTTCCACTTTATTCCAAATATTATTCCTCTAATTATGCATGATGTCAAAATCCTTTTGTATGTAATCTTTTGTGGGTTAGGAAAGTCTTTTTTGTCTAATGGTTTTGTATTCCAAAGATTATGTCATTTGTTATTTCTTTTTACCCACACAAAAGCTCAACAAAATTATGAGGAAATTGTGGTTTTCACTTGCGTAAATGTTTATTTGTGTAAGCAAGTGAGAATGCCATTCAACTTGTTTTCCTCTCGATATTTTAAATAAAAAAATAATATATCATTGAGAACTTGGAGAACACGTTAACAACCCATTTGAGAACTTGATGGGAACAACAAGAATCCAACACTCCCAACCCCTTCCCCCAAAAGAAAAAAAAAAAAAAATCTATTCTGGGCCCTCCTAGGTGCATGTTGCCTCACCTCATTGGCTGCAAGAAGTTTTTGCCAACCCAGGGTTGTTTGCCATTTTTGACCCAGGTTAATGACAAGGGCATGGACAATGGGGGTGCAATTGGTAAGGTATTAAGTTTCAAAGTCTTTTATTACATGCCTTAACCCCTCTTTCCAATTACATGGACAAGGTAGTTGGTTTTGTGTTAGGAAAAAACCCTAAACCAACTCCATCACAAAACCAACAACCTAAGTCATGTAATTCTTTCAAAGCTGTCGGTGGGTGCCCTTGCACTTCCATCACTAGTTTGCCTAAAACTTAAAAGGGGCCATGGGTGGGGCCTTCTTTGCCTTACCATCTTGCTCCCCCCCTTGGAGTAAAAATGCCTTGGGTGGTGAACAAGACCCTAAACTAGAAACCCCCAAATTTGTTTGGGTTGGTTCCAAACAAATGTTTGGTCCTAAAGGCATATTTTAGACTTCAAAGCTCTTGAAGTCCAAGTTTGATGCTTGAAGACTTCCCCATGGGAATGTACCATTTGTGTTTTCCCCCAAATGTATTTATTTCATATGAAAGTCACCTACTTCATCAAGGAAGTAATGTAAACCCCGACTAGGTTTTTGCATTTTTTTAAACCTACCACATAAAAACATTGAATCCAAACTAGTTGTTTTTTTGTTTAGAAGTATATGTAATATGTGACACGTTATTAAAACATTGCACTTCCACTCACATAACATGGAAAATTAGTTGCATATGATGACAATTATTTATTAAAGGTTAATATCACACATTTTTATGTTTGGAATCAATTTTTTTTTTTTTTTTGGGGTGGTTTGTGATTCATTTTTGCCAGTTGGTGACCCAAAAAAGAAAAAGGAGGCTGTGAATCATTCAAAGGTTTTTTGTTGGGAAAAAAATGGCCCAAAGTTGCCATATTTTTTATTTTTTTGGAACAATAGTTTGAAATCACCTTATGTAGTAGCACCATAGGTGGACTATGGATTCTTCTAACATGTTGCCAAAAATGTCATTTTGATCCAAAAAAAAATTCTACTTTCCTTTGACATGTAGCCAAATTTGGCTAAGTCCTCTTGGGGTTGCTTCCCGATCCATATGTAATAATAAGCTCACAAAATTATAATTAAATTAAATTTTAAATGAAAGTTTTGAGGTCAACTTCATCGCTTCTTTGTTTGCACTAATGGCAATAATAATACATCATAAAAATGACTTTTTTTTTTTTTTTTTCTTAGTGTTACCTAGAGAGTGCCTTACCTAGCATAAAACACTTATGGGCATTACAAAATACATAATTGCCCCTTATTCTGGTAAAAGGCTTGGGGCATTATATCCTTACACATAAGACCCATTGATCTCATTAAGGCAAAGATTAAAAAAAACTCCAAAACAAATTCCGATTTCTTCATGCAAGGGAAGTTCATTAACCTTGGGATTTCCTTGGGGTGGAGGAGTTTCAAATACAAAGGGAAACAAAAAGGGGTGTGTCACACATTGTGGCCTTGCCATTTACATGGAAAAAGTATCTTAAGGCAAAAAAGAAGAAGAAGAATTATGGAAACTCAAATAATATTTCACCCATGCAAAAATTATAATCTTCCAAAAAAAATGCCTCTTCAAGAAATCAAAATCCTTCAAGATATCTTGAACTCTATAACTAATTTTCAAGTTTCAACACAAGCCAAAACATCAACTTTCAAGAATCTTTGTATAAAAAAAGACCTATTATTATTACCTAGGGGCCAAAATCCCTTAAGCTACTATACTCTACAATGAAATCTAAACACAATATCTTTCTTGCCTTTTGAGGGGTCAAGGCCAAAAAAATACCCCCAAATACGAGAAACCCTAAAACCAAAAAGAATAGTAAAATCGGTGATATTACTACTCCTAGAGTAGTAGTAGTAGTACCCTACTACTACTAGTAGGCTACTAGTGCCATTTCTACTACCTATTTTCTTACTAAAAATATAACTAGTAGGTAGGTATCAAAATGGACTAGCTTCTATACAAAGATGAAGTATAGACTATACTTACCTACCTACCTACCTACCTACCTACCTAGGCATGGCTATATGTACCTAGTACCTACTACACTTGGGGGGGGGGGGGGGGGGGCACCATGGTCTTGAAGGCAAGAATGTAGTGCACATAAAAGGAATTGGATGCAAATTTGGGTTGATTCTTCATCTTCTTCTTCGTCGCTCTGAATTTCGATTCCGATTTTGCGTTCACAATTTTCCACTGTGTGTGTGTGTGTGTGTGTGTCCTCTCTCGATCGATCGATGACGAAGAATTGGTACGTGTAGTAGTAGTAGTAGTAGTAGTAGTAGTAGTAGTTGTTGTTGTTGTTGTTGTTGTTGTTGCTGTTGTTGTTGTAGTTGGTGGGGAAGAACTAAGTGCTTCAGAGTTTTGTTTTGTGTGTGTGTGTGTGTGTGTTTTTTGGAACATCTGGTTGGTTTGTTTGTTTACAAACATGCAGTTTTGTAGAGTTTTGTTGCAGTTTTTTTCTCTTGATCAAAGTCCATGGGGGTTGGGGGTTGGATTGATTGAACTCGTGGGGTTCGTGGGTGGGTGGTTCAAGGACCCCCAGGGGTGTGAAGAAATAGTGTTGAAAACATGTGTGTATCGCTTGTGTGAGTGAGTCCCTGCGTGCATTGCATTTGCATTTTTTAATTTTTTTTTTTGTTGTGGATGAAGTGGGAAGCTAGTAGCTCAGGTGCAGAAGAAGAAGAAGAAGAAATATTGACGTGGGAATGAATTTGTTGTGCAGGAGCAATCAAGAGGAAGAAGTGCTGCAGCATTCAGAAGTAATAACTTTGCACCAGGCGGCGAAGAGTAAGAGGAGGAGAAGGAGCGGCGACCGCGACGGCATGTTTGGATTGTCGGGTGATGATGCAGGTCAGGTAGTAGTAGAGGAGGAGAAGGAGGAGCGGCGGATGCTTGGAGGGGAAGGAAGAAACTCTCACGAAGTTATGTTGCATGCGTTTGCAACTCCCGAATCGTTCAAGGGCGTAGTTGGAGATGGCGGCAGGTATCCTGTGGAGTCGAGTTTGTTGATTCAGCAGCAAGGGTCGATAGCAGCAGCTAGTAGCAGTATGGTGGATTCCAGTAGCGAGTTAACGACGGAGGGGAACGTCTGCGGGATTGGTAGTGCCGGTGCAGCTAGCAGTGACGGAAGTTTGGAGCTCAGAGTTGGAGCTTCGACTACTCTGATGGACATGCTACCGGGTCAGACGATCATAGCAGCGCACGAGTCCCAGCAGCTCAGCGGCCTCGGTCCGGAAGTTTCTCCCACGGTGAGCGGCTCATCGGCTTCAACGGCTTCCGGCCAAAACTCCGGACGGGTTTTCTCCCAGCTCCACCTCACTGGGCTTGATGAGAAAGCGTTCGTTTCCCAAGAATCTTCTTCCGTGTGTGCTCCAACAGATTCCATCGGATATTCGCACGCTGCTGATCCCTATCTGGGAGTCGAGAGCTCATGCGCGCTCACTGGCATTTCGGGACCAGCCCCAGCACCTGTTGCAGGTCCAACTCTCTTCCGATTTCCAGGCTCTGAAGCTGTCTGTGAAGAGTCCAACAACATCATGATGACAGTACCGGATCACATGACGGCCATGCTGTTGCGAGCTTCTTTCCCCAGCAACTGTGCGGCAGGGGATTCTTCAGTCGAGATCAGCGGCAGACCCAGAAGACGGAATGTGAGAATTTCCAAAGACCCTCAGAGTGTGGCTGCCAGGCATAGAAGAGAGCGGATCAGCGACCGCATCCGCATGTTGCAAAGACTTGTCCCTGGCGGCACCAAGATGGATACTGCCTCCATGCTCGACGAAGCCATTCACTATGTCAAGTTCCTCAAGCTACAACTGCAGGTACAGGGCATCCACCCCACAAAACCCTCAACTCCCGCTGTTGTCAAAACCCATTCACAACCCTTCTCTGTGCCTGAAAATGCTACTTCTTCATCATGCAAAGTATCACCTCAGTAATGCAATTCATCAAATGCTTTCATCATCATCATGCCAAGTACCAGCTCATTGCAATTGGTCAAATCCTTCTTCATCATCATGCAGAAGACCATATGGCTTCTTAGAACATCACTGGATGCTTGTTGTCATTTGCTTCTATCGATTTTTGTGCAGGCTCTTGAGCAATTAGGGAGCAGTTTTGATCCCACTTTTACCATGGGCATGCCAGCCTTTCAGCCATGTACATCTCAGCCAGATTCTCATCCCAATGGTGGCACATGGAGGCCATTTGACTTGAACTGTGCAACATACAATCAACTAGCTGCTGCTGCTGCTGCTGCAAACACTCCATCATCAGCAAATGCATCATCAAATTCTGGATCTCCAAGTCATATCACTGGCTGGCCAAGAGCCTCAAGCTCCATGTGCTTTCCAGACCATGCACAAGAGCAGTTCTGTCATTGATTTTCTTATTGTTTGACATCAGGACAAAGAGACATGAACCCATGGACTCAACAAACTCTAGACTCTCAACCTTTGGGCTCAACCCTTTGATTGAAATCAGAACTCCAAAAGTGCAATCTGTAATGTGGGCGAGCCTTTATCTTTCAGAGAAGAGCTTTTCAACTCAAGCTTTCTGAGATGTTTTTCCCGCCCCCCCACAAGCTCAGACACTCCTTGTGCCATACAGATCATCCAGCTTGAACCCTGTTGGGTAAACTAAATCAACCAACAACCAATTTGGACATTGTGCAATTCCTGCTGTGTACTCACTAGCATCAAATTATAGCCTAAGATGTAGCATTAAAAGCCACTGCTGCCATCAGTGCTGTACAAATGTGAGAAAGCTCTCAAATGATTCTCAATCCAGCCTGAGTAAATTTTCTAGTGCTTTTCTTTCTGAAGATTTGAAAAATACTTTTTTTTCTTTTGTCTAGACTCAATCCTTGTTAGAGAGCTTTGTGTCTGTTTTCTTGATTCTGCATTTTGGCACCAGGGATTTGTAAATGACAGACTACTAGAGTTTTGGCTGCTACTCTAAGACACTCATGGATCACAAGTTGCTCAGACCTTTGTGTGATTTGGTTTTTCTTTTTCTTTTTTCATTGTGGGGAGGGGAGTTTCAACAGAGTTGCATTCGAGAAATTCGGGTTTGTCACCTGGCTATGGTGTCTGTTGTTTGGCTTGAATGTCAAATTGATACAGAACTGTTACTCCCTAGATTTGCATTTGGATCAAATGCTCACAATCTGTTATGCTGCAGCCAGATTGACTCAGTAGGTTTGTGTTTTGTTGAAGCATATCAGAGTTATCTGTAAAGTAAGGAAACACAGCACGGCAACCCTGAGTTTGGTCATATGCAGGGTGAGATTCAAAGCAAAAAAGTACATTAGCATTAGGGGGAGGGAAGAAATGCAGAAAACCATGCATTGTGGTGGTAAATTGAGTTTCGTCCCATCTTTCCTTTTTCACCTCCACTGCAACTACATATGTTTTCTCTACTCCTACCTGTACAACTACGCTAATTAGTCTTGAACCTTGTTAATTAGATGCTGAGTTTCAGCATTTCATACTGAGATTTAATGAAGTTTCCTTAGTTTGTGCATACCACTGAGAGAGGGGATAGGAGGTGAAAGGAGACCCAAAGACAGGGTGACTTTAGAGATAACTCTATTGTGTAAGTTCTGTTTCTTTTGATTTAATGAGTAAAGAGGTTAGAAATCTGACCAAGACTCGTGAGCCATGCTCGTGGAAGCAGTTTGCAAGATCTAAAGTAGAATATAAACTTATTTTGGACTGCTGAGCAGTAAAGGATTGGATGTCACTGAAGTAGAGCTGAATAACAAATAGGTATGTTTTTTCAGATTCCATGCTAAAGAGAAAACCTTCTGAGGGGCTTTTTAGAATATTAGGAAGCCTTGAACCAGTTTGAAAAGTGAAAGGCTTGCATCTACAAGTCTTCTGCTTTATGAAATACCCACTTGCAGATACCATCCAATAAGGGTGCCTTCAACTACACTAGTGGAAATCATGGAGGTATTTTACATGTGCAAGTTAGTTCATAAACATGAAATCTTGGACTGTGTATGGTGAGGATGAATTAAGTGCCACCACAAGAGTCAATCATTGTGGCCTGCCTTTAAGAGAGCTGTGGTAGGTGCCATGTTTGTATTTGAAGGTTTAAACTCATCATGTTTTTCCAGGCTTAAACTTCATCCAAATTACTCTCTTTACAAGCCATTATACTATTGTTGCTGGAACTGCTCTAAGTTTTGACATTGGTTTGGGTGTCCTAAATCTGGCACTTTCTTTCTTCCTTGGTGGGACAGGCGGCCATCTCTTGGTTCCACTTGTAATGTGAATCAATGGTGGAGAACAAGCTTGTGGAAACCAGTTGCAAAAATTGTGGAACAAGCCCTGGAAGAACCAGTTAGCACCTAACAGAATGGACAGCTCATCCTACCAAGCTTGTTGCATTTAGTCATAAGTGGAATGGGCAAGAGTGAACCAGCACCCACCAATGCACCATGCAAGATGTTGAACACAAAAACACTTTTTATGTTATATTCTTGTCCCATAGCTAACCATGGTTGTTAACTATGTACTAACGGTGTTGGGTGATTATTAGAAACGGGAATTGACTCTGGTGGTTATGAGGGCACAACCGTGGTTCTCAAAAACTGAAAGAATCAAATAACCAGTCAGAAAACTGTCAGTTCTTGGTAGCTATAAAGCACCAAGGCTTTTTAAAACTGCATCCCCTTCTCTCTCAAAGAAACAAGCAACCCCCTTTCATATGAATAAAAAAACAATGGGTTTTTATGCCTTGTTTCATTGGTTGTTGGGATTTTGTTTTTTTAAATTTTTTTATTACATACCTTCTTCAATTTTTTTCTTGCATAGTATAACTCACTTCTCATCGTGAGTGCGGGTACACATATATGTAATTCATTATTTTTTGTTTGGAGCAATGTAAATGAAATCAAACGGATTCTTAACTCACATCAAGCTCCAAATACTTGGGAAGTCTCTCAAACCAAACCAAACCAAAGGTTTTTTATAAATCTAGAAAACCAACCTCCAACCCGAACTAAAGGTTCTATCTATGAAATAAAAACAAAACTAAAACTCCGAAGAAACCAAACCCAAGATTCCTTTCAGAAATCAATGAACGAAACAAAACTGGTACTTACTATACATATCACACTGGAGCCAAGTGTTTGATGATTACCCAACTTGACATGTGAAGGTTAATAACAAGCATGTGATGGGACCAATAGATAGCTTTAGAAAAAACCGCAGGAATCAACAAAAAAAGAAGGAGACATAATTCTTCAATCTGTCCTCATCTTGCTCATCATTATTCCAGCCTGGAATTTGGGTTCTGTACTTCAAAGGTTCCACCATTATCCAGACCATTTGCTCAAAAGGATTCTCACATGAAGACAAAAAAGATGTCAAATTTGTGGCAGCAGCAAGAATTTCCTGCACCTTCTTCTATATCTAGAGTTTGAACAAAATGATTGAGTTCATTTCATCCCTTCCTGAATGTCTTTGTTCCTGAATTGCAATCATGCAATTTGTGGGGGTGGGGACTCTCTCTCTCTCTCTCTCTCTCTCCTGCAAATAGCAAAACTAGGCTAGAAACCCAAAACATCAGGAACTCAAACAATTCAACCAAAGAAGCCCATCCATGTAATGGGTTGAACTTACATGACAGTATTATGAGTAGCTGTGTCATTCCTGAGATTTGGATGTTCTAAGTGTTGTTTGTGGACAACCAGTGTGTAGGACAAAGCTCCATATCCCCATATATCAATCATTGCCTGATTCCAAATGAACACCACTTAAGCACATTGCAGTTTGAACTTTGAACTCTCTATTTTATTTCTTGGTGAGTACCATCTATTCACTATTAATTGTCACATGTTCCCAATTATGTTCCTATTGAAGTTTGGAATTTTTTGTCACTATTGTATTCACAATTTATTCGCTATATGTTACTCAAATTTATCCCATATGTTTTGCCATATGTTCCTTAGGAACTATCATCATATCTCCCTCACATGTGTTCTTTAATTTTGTCCCATATGTTTTATGAAAAAACATTCTTTGTAATTGTTAACTTTTCTAGGTCCAAAAGGATTGTAAATCATTGGAAATCATGTTAGGACTATTAAGTGGTTAATTTGCTAGGTGTTTTTACTCTAGTAATTTTTAGCGCACCTTTACAATTGTTAGATTCCATTAAATGGGGTTGAATTTTGTTGCCTTTGAGCAATTGCTTTGATTAGGTAGCCAATGACAATTTTTTCTTAGTCATAACACACATTTTAAAATTCAAGTGCAACACCAAGTTTTCATCAAATTGTTGTATTTGAAATGGCTTATTATATCATGTTATGCACACATTTTTCATCTTCAACCAATGTTTCTTGAAGAGAGGTTTTGACAAAACAATTTTTACCATTGTACTTGCAAAAGTAATTTTGTTTTGAGATGGATTGGTAATCTTTATTCGTGTGTGTGTTCATTAAAGGTGAGATTTAGCATAGGTTTAGATGTAAGTGTTACAAAAAATATAAAATATTTTGTACATGAATGTGCAATTTTAAATCCAAGCCGATTGGTATCTAATTGAGGTGGAATCGTTTCAATTGATAATTTCAACACTTGATGATGATGCACATTGATGACAAATAATTCAACTTTTTTATTTTATTATTTACTTCTATGTTTTGATATAAGACATTTAATTGATTTTGCATTATTTATGCACATTTTTTCTTAACTAGTTTATAAAATTTTGAGCCTTTCATTTGATAGCTTGTAATAATGTTGGGAGTGTTTGGTGGGAGTGTTTGGGCTTCTCAAAATTGTTTAATTTATGTTATGACCATTAGAAGAATCCTAAAAAGAAAAGATGAATAGGTTATTATTATTTAGTTAGTCCCAATGCAAGAAAGCAAAATGGGCTTTCTTATGTCCACATGTAGAAAAGGCCACATTTTCTTGGTTTCGTCTCATGCAAGAGTATAATGCCACAATTACAAATGATATGTTATTTTCACTTGCAACAAGGTTTTATGTGGGAGAATCTAGAAAAGAAGGTGAGAGAATTCTTAATTTCCCCATGGATTTTTATTGTGTCAAGAATAAATTTAGCATGAGAGGCTACCTCAAGGCTACACAAAACATAGAAACATGGCCTCTACCAATGATTCCCTAGAGGTTCAAACACATATAGCTATAATACATGAACAAGTTTGATGAGATTTGGTTAATCTATAAACTTGAACCAAACAAAATGTTGGCAACTAAAGGTTAATTGAAAAGAAATAAAGTAAGGATCGCGTTATCATAGCCTTGGCCTTGATTGCAAATGGTAATGGTAGCATGAAATCACCACCTATGATTATCAACAAATTATCTTAGCCCCATGCTTTCACACATAAGCATGTCACATGACATCCTTCAAATTGAAGCAATATGTGATTTGTCAATATGCTCAAGATTGGATGATTGTAATATTGTTTGAGAAATTCTTCTTGGATTTTGAAAGATAAATGTACATTGTTTGGAAGGAGAAGGTACTTAGCATGTTCAAGTAAACAATTTTTTGGCCCTATGGTGGTTCATTTGTAAGCAAACCAATTGTGTATCGCCACCATTGTTATGTTTCCTCCCAACACAAAAGCAAGTGCGAACCTATAGATGTTAGGATCGTCAAGGCTTTCAAGGCATGTTATAGAACTCTTTATCAATCACCAAATTGACACTTGCCCATCATTTGATGAAAATAAAAATCCTTCTATGGAGCTTTCAAGGCATGTTATAAAAACTTTTTACTAAATGAATAGCAAAGATCTTTCTATTGGTGTGAGTTCTTTTGAAACTCATCTTGTTGGAATTCTTTTTGTTGATTTTACTTTTAATTCTTTATTTTCAAATTTTTAGGTGTTTGTAAAAGGTCACAACTTGTGTTGGTTATTTGTTGGGGGTTGTGTTTTTATGTTTGTGTGCAAAATCACAATAAAAAAAAGGTTCCAAATGGCTTGCTTCATGTGAACTATTTTTAAAGATTTTTTTTTGGTTATGTGTTTGTGTTGATTTTGTTGTTAAATTATGCATGAGTTTTAGGTGTGAACTTCTTTCTTCTTGTCATGAAGGAGAATAATGCCAAACATTTATGCTTCAAGCAAGTTTTTTTTTTGGGGGGGGGGTTTCATTTTTTTGTTCATGGTTATGAGCTTTTATGTTGAGGATTGCAAAGGAAACTAGGAACAATTAAGTTTGTTTGACGTGATATTATTTATCTTTTATTTTATTTTATTTTTCAAGTTTTTTGTGTGTGCACATGTGTTCTCTCTTTGAAGGGCCCTTGTTTTCATGTGGGTTGTTTGTTTTGGATATTGAATTTGTTTTCATTGCAATAATGATTTGTTCAAATGCTACTATGGGGAACTTTGTTTTTCCTCCTTTTTTGTTCATTTTTTGTATGATCATGATGTTCATATTGTTATGAAGAGCAAAAGACCTTCACAACATTTTATTTTATTTTTTGTTGTCATCTTCTTGTTTAATTTATCATGATCATTGTTGATGCAAGGAATTAGATGTATTATAACCTTTACTTGTGATCATCTTGATCTTTTTTTTCCCCCCTTTTTTTCATGGTTTTGGGTGTTTGTCCCTACTATGGAGAACTAATGATATATATATAATCTTCTTAGTCATCATTGTTTTTTTTATAATTATATTGCTGCACTTTTCTTGGTAATTGGGATGTTTTTGTTATTATTCTTATTGTTGTGATGTTCTTGATGTTGTAGTAGGGAACTAGTTCCTTCCTTGTAGTAACATTGTACTTTTGTTTTTTTAATATTATCTTAAAAGGGGGAGCAAGAGGTTGTAATGGTGCATTTTATATATATAATGTTTTGAATTTTTTTTTCCTTTCCTAACTTGTAGATTTTGTTGTAATTTTGTGTCAAAGTAATTGGCTTTAAGGAAAGTTGGTTGACATAAGGTATTAGCAATTGGATTTTTTTAATTATTGTAGTGATGGAAATGCAAACTTTTATTTGATGAAATGGTTTTAGTTAAATCATGTTACAAGTTGAAAATATTTCTCAATTTTCACATGGGTTTACCATTGCACCTTTACCTTTTTGACAATAGTTAAATAATTTAAAATAAATGCCATTTTTTCAAAATTGGCTATCCACAATACCAAAACTTTTTTGAACTATGTTGCTACCCATTGTACAAGGTCATTTTTCTTATTCCAAATCTACATGCCCAAGTCTTTGAAAACTTTGGAATTTGGATTTTTGCAACAAATCATTTGGCCAAATATTTCTGTTTTTTCAATAATTGTAAAATCTACAAAGATTTACCTATGTAATAAAGAAGGTTAGTTCTACTTTGGTGTATGTAGGAAGTTGTTTGCTAGGGGTTTATTCATGGTTGGGGTTCCAAAGGAATGTGTAATTGAAAAAGGATTGTAAAGGACAATTTAGACTTTTCTAATGTTCAATATATTGCAACTATGGTGTATTATTGTGTTCCTACTATTAGAACATGGAGAAAAAAAGCTTAAAAATAATCCAATAATTATTGGATGTATAAAAATGTTTTTTGAGTTCTTGATCAATTTAGATCAATTATCCATGTTACAATTTTTTTATAAAGGAATGGAGAAGGAATGCATAAAATGATACAATTGATTTCAAACTTATTGTACAAGAAACCCCTACTTCCCTTTATTCAACTACATGTTCATTATGTCAATCTAATGAAAAAAAAAATCATCGTATGAAAATTTCAAAGTCTTAAAATTTTGAAACAAAAGGTTACAAGGGAATTGATTCTTTTATTAAATCATTTGGTTAGTTTTTAATATTCATTAGGTTCAAAATCTTAAACTTTAGATGCAAATTAGATGTCTAAGAAATAATTTTACAAAAAAACATGTTAAGTTGATTTTTAAAGCCCTAAGTTTTAACAATTTTTGCAATTCTGTTTACAAATCTAAATATTTGTGCACAATTATGTGTTCATGTAAAAAATGACCACCACCAAATGAATTATCTTATCTTGGATTATTCAAAATTTCCTACTTAAATTTGCTTCATGTAAATGTTATTTGTAGAAAATAGCTTTAAGCAAGTTATGGAATATTTTTTCTTTTCTTTTTTGGTACCCCAACCATGAATGGACCCCTACTTTATTTGATATTCACAATTCAAATGCATGGTCTTGGTGTGCATATAAGATGTATGCATCAAAATTTGCTTATGTATTTAATGGTACAATGTTAAAGGCGCATTGAACTTTTGGGGGCTATTTGGGTTGGAAAGTACTTTACCAAGTTAGGGTTAAATAACATGGATTATTTTTAACTATAAATTTCACCCCTAACCCTATTCGAGCTACGAATACAAACTATGTTAATTTAGATTACCATTTTTAGGTTATTATTAGTTTATGGTTTCTAAATAACAATAATGTTGTCATGTTTGTGAACATAATTTTCAAGATTTTTGTTTCAGTATTTTTAGATGTGCATGTTCAAATTGTAAAATAAATGTGTGTAGCTAATTAGTAGATTTAATGTGTGAAGTAATATTGTTTGCTAATCTTCAAACATTTTGTTGTATATTTTTAAACTTGTTTTATGTTCAATCTATTTTGTCTTGTGTACTAATACATATGTCTGGGCTATTTTTAAGCATTGTCTTTAAAGTTGCCTATATGTTTTTGTTGAGTATTTTGTCTTGTATTCAATTTGTTATTTTTGCTTGTACATACGTGTGGGATGTTTTCTTATAGTATTTTCAAAGTTAGTTGTTTGATATTATGTTCTATTAGACTCTTGAACATTGTTGTGGTAAAACTACATTTGAAAGTTCAAGCAAAAAAAAAACCATTCCAAATGAATATTATGTCTATTAATAATGTCCAACAATGAATGATACGAGCACCATTTGATGGCCTTATATTTCTAGTAGGTTTGGGTCATATGATGTTGTTGGCACTTAATTTAAATATACCCATTGTGACCTAATTAATCATTCTAATTATCTTACTATCACATTCACTATCAATGTTGCATTTGTGACAACATTGATAGTTGATTACATGTTTGGTCATTTGTGAGGTTTTCCAACTTGGTTGTTATGTTCAAAAATAATTTTGAAAAAGGGGATTGGAACTATGTATGTGTTGAGGCTAAGAGCAACAATAAATTGAACATATTGATCCATTTCTTGTATGTTTGCAATTTGTGTCAACACACATTATTCATGATTTTATTCAAAGGGAATCAAGTACATTCAAGATGGTCATTATTAGGATTTACATCAAATCTTCAAGCTTATTTACCTTGATAGTTACATATGGCTATGAAGCTAAAGACATCAAAGCCTTGACTTTGTTTCAAGAGTTTTATGGCCAATACATGGATCTTGTGCAAACCTACTATACTACTAAGCTAACAACATTGGCAATCAAGAACATTGGGAATGCCATATATGGGGAGCATCAACTAATAACAACCTATTCATCCATATGTGATTCTAGTTCACAATAATAGTGTTGTGGAAAAAATGACAAAAATGCACAAGAAAAAAACCAATGCATAAGATTTTAGCACAATATTTGAAGTCATGGAATTGTGAATTTTGTTTTCTAACTTGTAGCAAAGTTTGTTGTTATTTTGTGACTACTAATAGTTCATGGTTATGTTGTAAGCTTTCAGAAAGCTAAGTATTTTAATGGAGGTGTCATGTTTTGAAAATATTATATATTAATAAATTAACAATATTTACAACAAGTGTCACCTTCTTTTGTTGACCAATAGGGATGTTGCTTACTATTGCTATGTGTGCAAGTGTTTGGTGGGGCCAAGGTAAAAGCTTGGATATAAGCTACAAGATCCAACAATCGATTACATTCTATATGGGCTCTAGATCTAGTGATTGCCAAGTAGGGGGACATTAGTTGTTAAAATTCTACACCAGTTACTTATGTCAAACAAGGATTTTGGAAGGGGGATTATTAGGTAGGAGGAATTTTTTTCCCCCACCCTATTATTACCTAATTTTTTAATATGCACATATTTCAATCACTTTCTTCTTCTTCTTCTTTGCATGCAATTTCAATAACCTATATTCATTTCAATTTTAATAAGGCTAAAGTTGGAAAAGAAATCAAAATTTCTCTTTCAGAGGTGAATCATTTGCATAGTGAATTAGGACATGTAAGAATAATTGTTTTGGTGCCTTTTACTAATCCATTTTGCAATAGGTAAGGTCAACAAAATTTTGTAGCTAATGCAAGTTCAATCTTCAATATTTTTTAATACAAAAATGAAATAATATAAACAAAACATGAAACCTAACCTAACAATAATTCTTATGATTTTGCAATATAACATGTTTAACACTTCACATGATCAAAGTAAATTATAAAGTTATTACTTCTAACCCATTATATATGATGGGTTTAGCATATTTATTATGGTCTTTATTAATTTTTCACTTCATGTTGATGTTGTTAATGATTCCTTATGACCCAATACCATTGTCTCATAGACTTTGTGAAATGGTTCACAAACATATATGAACTTGATAATTGATTTCTCAATAAGCTAAATGTAATAGATCATATCTAAATAATGAATGAAAAATGAAAATGAGAGAGAGGCACATGAATTAAAATACAATTATCATCCTAAGATAAAGTTGGATTGCCACGCCCCCAAGTTCCTTGTTAGATTCAAAAGAGTCCAACCATGTCAAAAAGTGGAAGTAGTTGGAACTTGGTGCCACTCCCAACTTCCAGCACTAAAGGGGGGTGAGAGGGGCGTTTTGAAAGCTCCAAGATTAGACTAGGAAGAGGGACAAGCTACTTAGTTATTCGGTCCTGCATCCAAAACCAACTAACAAGTTGGTCAGAATTCATTATACACACTTTTGGTGTTGGGACAAGCCACGGGCAACCTTGGACTCACTTGACTCACCACGGCCCAAACTCGGGGGAAGCCACCACCTTCCCCCATATAGTATTCTCTGCATTGCTTCATCCCCCATATAGTATTTTCTGTGACGCTCTGCGCACGTTGGGTTCTTCACTCCCTAGGCGCGTATAAAAAAACCCACACTTTCTCACATCCAATGCACCTCTTCTTAGTTGATTCTTAAGCGCTTCTCGATGGTAAAGATGAAAAGCAACTCAGAATCTGAGGGTCTCCAGATGTCCAGACTCAATGAGTTATTTCTTGTGGCTAACAGGATTCAAAAAGCAGGGTGTGGCACGCGGCAAGGTCTCGGCAAATTCAAATGCAATAAGCCGAACCCTAGCAGCAGTGGCGGCGCCCGAGCCTCCTCTCCGACAAGCAACGAAATTTTGTTTATCGCAAACAAATCTTCTAATCCGCCAGCGCAAGGCTCTCGCGATGCTCTCTCCGAGCCAAGCACCTCCCTCTCGAGAAACTTGCTCAGCAAGGGAGGAAAAAACGCAGGCCAAACGCCGGCGGACCCGGCCACGCTCAGCGATCCGGCAAGATGTTGGCTCCTAGGCAAGGACGTGAAAGCGAACTTTCCTCAAAGCGATGGAGGATCGTGCAAAGCCTGCCTCCAACGGTCATCTTCGCCGACCACCCACTGGGACATCTCGACGCGAACCACAATAACACAGCTGGGACATTTGGCAGCTTCTCTTTAACTCAAGTACCTCCAAAAAAACCCTTCCCCTCTCCCTCGCATTCTAGAATTGTTTTCTGCAATTGTTGGGCAAGGATCGGGCTTAGAAAGCTTGGGCGCCATCGTCGCAAGGCAGGTGGCGAAAAAGGACCTCTTAACCGCCAGAGCAAAGGATCCAAACGAAAGAAGCGTAGTAAAAAGGAAATCGATCACCCCCACAATGACTCCTCCCAACCCAATTTTGGTTACGCACCTAGGCAGCGGACCAAGAACAACCTCCCCCACAAGGGGGGACACCCAAGGTCCATCGCCGGTGGATTATAGTTTGGAATTAGAAGCGGAGTTCCCATCGGACATGGTGTTCGAAATGCAAGGAAACGTAGCCAAAAAAGCGCGCAAAACAGTAATAGGATGCACCCTAGGGGGGAGAGCGACCTTCAAAGCTCTACACGAATGCTTGAAACTACACCTCCCGGCGTCGTTCATCTCCGCCATACTCCTTACACGAGGCTACTTCCTGATCCTCTTCGAGAACGAAGAAGGCGCCATAGCAACCAGAAAACTTACAACGGTTGAGTGGAGTGGACTCAACCTCTCCTTCTCCAAGTACACGCCAAACTTCGACGCTAGCGCGCAAGGCGCGAAAGCGCTTCACACGCACACGATAAAAATCCAATTCCCCGACCTATACAAGCAGTTCCAAAACACAAGAACGCAAACCATCATGGCAAGCAAACTCGGCGAAGTCCTAGACATTGAAGCTACCGACTCCTACATGAAGAGATCGGCAAGCCCCATGGTAACAATCGAGGTCAAGGAAATCACCAAGCTCATGGGATACATTAGGATCCCCTCCATGGCGGAAGGTGCATCAGCCACGGACACAATACGCCAAAGGATCCTTTACTCAGGCCTCCCGAACAAATGTCAAAAGTGCCGCAAATTCGGGCACCACGCCCAAATTTGCAACACCAATAGATTCAAGCCTCGGGAAAGGCTAGTTCACCACAACGCCCCACCAAGCGTGAACGCAGTGAGGGCCCCAAACTCACGCCCACTGCCGCAAGCGCGACCCGCGCAAGCAAGTCGGGACCCCCACGGAAACTTCACCCAACTCTCAAGCCACAGGGAGCGACGCAACAAGCGTAGAAACAAAGATCTCAATGAACTGCCTTTAGAAAGGAATGGCTCCACTTGAACATTCTCGGAAAGGACAATGCCACCATCGGGTGGCATTTCCTTCCCCCTTTATACTATTCGAATCTTGCTAATGATTAATGGGGTTGTTGCCTCCCCCCCCCTCTCCGAGATTCTCTGTGTTGCTCCGCGGCACCTGCATCCGAATGGCTTTTATTCTCGGGATTCCCAAGGAGGAGTCCCGAAATTGTCCTGGTTTGGAAACCTGGAACTTTGGGAGCTCATAACTCCCGACTCAGACCTGGATTGGGATGAGGTCTGAAGAAATCTTGTAGCTCTGTTCAAGTTCTTTTCAACGGTGTGTCACACTCTATTTACACACACCGGGGTCGAGTCGATTCCTGACCCTTCTTTTGACCATAACTTGTGCTGCACATGTCCGAATGGCTCATGCGAGGCCATTTTCGACATTTATACTTCAAGGCCTTTTCAACGATATAAAAAACACCTCAAGACGAGGTGTTTTGACCCCTGCAATTGAGCTCTAAACTTGCGAGAATCCCGGAGGACTCCAAATTCCCACTTTTGGGAGTGTGAGTCTCATCCTCACACTTGCCTCAAAGTGGGGTTGCGACATGGATGAAGTTTTTTTCCAAAATAATTAGCAATTGAACAAGGCTTCCATTGATAATAAATAGAAGATGCAAGATTTAACAAAAAAAATGGAAAACAATACAAAAGCTCTTAAGATATGTTAATTGAACTTGTTAACATTTGTTACCTAAAAAATTTAGTACATATGAATCATATTTTTCTATTTTTAAAATATATAAATGGAAACCCTCCAATTTAAACCTACATATGGTATTAAAAAAATTATACCATTTATGATAAAAGTTATAAAATAACTTACTTTTTACTCATGTATTTTGTAAATTCAAAGAATGCACCCCTACTTATCATTGTTGATTTGCAACTTCAAAACTCTAACAAAGTTTAAGGATAAACAAGGACTTTATATGATCTATTTTAAAACCTCATATATCTTGTCTAAACCTACATATTATATTACGTCTAATAGTAAAAATCATGGGATATTCCATTATGAGATGTGAAACTTAACCATGAAGTTTATTAAGTTTAAAAGTATATGTACATTTGTACATTTGTCTCATTTGTGGTTGTTGGGTTTGTATAAGGTGTATGGTTTTGATCATCCAATACACAACAATTTTGGATTCAAATATTGGGATTTTGGACTTGAACTTGGATATTGTAATTTGGAATTGCATGTTGGATTAAACTATTGGAATTTTGGACATTTGATTAAATATTGGGATATTGGTTTTGAAAATTGCATATTGGTATATAAGATATATTGAGATGGTAGTTCCGATGGGTTTTGAATCAAACTAAAAATCTAATTTGAGGATTGTAATTGAATGTGTTGTATATAAAATTAAAAAATTTGAAATTTTTTTGAATATATAATTTTATTTATTAAAGTTTATAGTTTTGAGTTGATTACAATTTTAAAACATTATTCTTCTCCTTTTTTTAATTTAGTTTAATTGAAACCAAAATTCAATGAACTAATTCACTTTTTAGTTTGCCAAAGTTAATGAAATATATATAAAGGTTTGTTTTGAAATGGTTTGAATACATCAAACTTATATTCCAAATGAAGTTTGGAGTTGTTTATTGATGACCATGATGGTTTTAGTTGAATTTTCATAATTGTTTGAAAGGTTTTCTTGATGTATAAAACATGTATTAGAATTGAAGTTTACAATTCTAAGTTGATTAGATATTTGAACTCATCATTCTTGTTTTAACATTCTAGGAAGTGCATCATCCGATTAACTCAATCAACTTTTATGAATCACACCAATCAACCCTAACACAAAGTAGGTATCTTTGCACAAATCAGGGTATTCACAAGACCTTGTCATGAATTCTACAACTTATGATCATATCCTATACCTAATTGAAATCAATTAAGTTGCATGGTAGTGAATGGGTAGTTGGTTGTCCATTAAATTGCCAATGTTCATTGAACAAAATAAACCAAGTGCAATTCACCTCATATCAAGATGAAATTTCATACAAAAAACAACAACAACAATGGGTTAATCACACTATGCATTACAACACCTACGCTTTTAAAAAACAAGATGAACATTCACCTGGAATAGGAAAATATCGCACATGTTTTTCAATCCCCATACATGCTCAATTTAGAAAAAAAATCCCAATGAATTCAATGGATACAATTTCACACCACAATCAAATAAGAAATCATCCAACACTAGAAGCTTCACTAACATTGTTGTTGTAGCCATTCTCCCACCATCTATTTCTATGCTTAAATCTCATGTTTGCAAGTTGAGTAGACAAGAAGAAGTTCAAATTATGTGATCAAATAGTTCCAAAAAATAGCAAAGACCCATTGATAATTCACAATCCATGTTATTAATTTTTTTTAAAAATGCAAATCATCAACTCCATAATGAATCACCCATTGAATGAGCCAACCTACCTACTTTGATGGAGGGATGTCAATTTTATATATTGTAATACAAAGGTAGCTTCAACACATGTATGTTGAATAATTAATTAATTTTTAAAATTCCATTTAAAAAATTTGAAAATTTGAAAATTCCAAAATATTTTATATATTCTATTCTTTCACCCAATTTTTTTTAATAATTTTTACTTGAAACTTTCAACATTTCTATAAATAATATAATTTGTGTTGAAGTTGCCAAGGCACTATGCTAGAAAACAATTTTGTGCAAGGTAAAACCCTACCATGTGGACATTCTCAAAATAAGGGGCCTAGGGCAAGGCAATAACCAAGTTTGGCCTCCAAAAATTTTGGGAATGTCCTCCACATGTGCCCGTCACCTCTCCTAAAACATGAGGTGAAGGTTATCATGAACTTCAACATACGTAGATCACAAGGCGCGGGAATTGGAGGGTTCTCACATCTACAAGTGTAAGATCGCACTCTTGAGGAGTAGGCATAATAGGTTCCTCCTCTTTTCTAGGAGGGATATTCATGGACATAAGGTGGCCTCCGAATACGCTAGAAAGTTTTTCCAAGTGCTTTGGGATAGCTGAGAACTCAGTTAGTAGCTAAACAACATGACTAACATCTGAAACAAAAATGTGTTTAACCCTAAACCCTAAATGTTTTTCATAACCCTAAACCCTTTGATGAGAGGGTCTAACAGGTGGAAAGGAATAGGACCTAATGATTTGGTGTCCTTGTACTCCTACCCTAGTCTGACCTCAACTTGTGTGTGCAAGTGTCTGAAATTTGTCACTAGATGAGATGATACTACAACTTGTTCATTTTGTATTCAGATGTTGTGTGAATGGTGAAATAGCATCACATATGGCATCATGCCATAAACTTGATAGATATTTTTAGCATGCATCATGTTTCAATAGCAAAATGGCAGATAATATTCCCATTATGCTTATTGAAGCAGCAATCCCATCTCATGCTTCAATAAGATTGTAGTGAGATATTTGAGGGATGAACAACTTTGTGGAGCCAAATATCACAGTGGACATTGTGAAATCCCTAGTTCCTGACAATTGCAGACAAACAAGCCACCTTGCATAGAATTGCATATCTGCCACAAAGATAGCTCACAAACTCAGAAAAATCTCTCCCACACCTTAGCCTACCTCAAAAACCCATCTGCCAAATTGAGCTCTTTTGTCTTCCTCTAGGATTTCTCTGAAGGGCTTCTTAAGTTGCTGAAAAGAAGAAGAGATCATGCCTTTGGCTGTAAACAAAACCTGAAGTACCTACCTAATTGTCTCACAAAAATCAAGAGAAAAGTAGATCTAGTGTATGCCATGATACCAAGGGACTTTTCTGGTCATACATAGCAAGGGGGTGGTGCAAGGAGACCACAGCATCTAGCTAAACCACATTCACCTGTAAATATCCACACGGAAACCTTAAGATACTACAATTCACAAACCACATAGCTCTCTTTACACATCTTAAACAGCACAGCTTCTTGACAATTCAAAGTGGAGTACAGAGTTGCTGGATCAGCACAAGACACCAATGGTTTTTCTTTTCTTACTGTGGTGCAACGGAAAATGGAGCTCCCTTTTTCCTTCTCCCTTTAAATCACTCTGCACAAATTGGGTATCTGGCAGATCTAGCCCAGCATTGATCATCTGACTCACCCTATTAATTGTCTTTTTAGTTCTGCATGGATTTTGGGGATGGGTGGTCTTGGTCATCAATCTAGGCACAGAGTGTATGTATGTGCCTGCCTCACCATTCAGTAGCTCAATCCATGTGTGCCCTTGTTGTGATATTGCAATCGATCCAAGAGTATATTCAGTCCCCCACAGATTTGGGATATATGTTTGAGCATGAAAACCAAGATTCCACTTGCCAGCAGCCAGTATAGATGTATCATAGCAGCAATGTATTAGCCACACAATCCTCTTCTTCTCGTCAGGGGCTGTGAATTCAACAAGTTACTCGCTTTTCTATCCTTTCTCCCATCTCAACATTACCATGAATTCTGAAGGCACTGTGGCAATGCAAAAGTACTCGGGGTTCAAAGGGCATCATATTGATCACATCCTCTGCCTCCTGCAATTGGCCAGCGCATCGAAGAAGCTCGACCATCCATGCAGCAATACTGCTCTGCAAAAATTGCAGAAATTCTGTCAACTGAACCCCACAGATTCAAAGGCCTCGAACAGATTACATCTATGGATACAGTTCCAGTGCCTTTGTCCCTTGCCCCACATTCCAAAGAATCCCAGAATTATGACATTACTATGTGAGCATCTTAGTGAGTACTCTCCAGGAATCCTCTATGCTCCCACATTTGATGTACATATCGATGAGGATATTACTACCCATGTAATGGTTTTCATGTGGCCTTTTCTGTCTCTGTTTAGTCCCATTACAAGGCACAATGGACAGGTCTTCATGGGTCTACATGACCCAACCAACCATTGTTCAAAATCCACCATGCCCATTGTGCAAATCATGGGAACCATTACGTTATGGAATGTGCTGGATATAGACCATTGTGCCCATTTGGAAAATACCAGGTTTTGCCCAAATTCCTCAAGGGCACCTTACCAGGCACAATGGCCTATATCTGGCACATCCCATAATACGAAAATAATAGATTCATATCCCACTTTGCATAATCTGTTCATGAACTCATCTCGCCTCTTCCAGTGCTCTGCAGTATTATCAGTTGTAGTTCATTTACAATTGAACCATAATAATGGGTTTCCAATGGATGGTGGAGTGGTGGGTGCTGGGTCAAGAAATCAATTTCGCTGCCTTCCCATCAATCCTTTACATACCTTAGTACATGCGAAGCTACATGGGCAGCTTCCACACATGTAGCTTCCACTCAAAGTTCAAAGTTCAATTAAAAGTTCAAGATTTCATGCCAAAAATGGAGTTTTCCTGAATATTCCAAAATATTATTTATCTTCCTTCAAAAAAAAACTTCTTTGATTTTATTTTTTGGGTGAGAATTTCAACATTTCTACAAATAATATAATTAGTTTTGAAGCTGCCAAGGTACCATGGTAGTTGTTCTCATTACAGTTTCAGTTGTAGCTCCACTTGTACTCCACAAAGTAGCTTCTGCAGCTGCTACCCCAGGAACAAGTAGTGAACTTAAATTGCTCAGCATTGGCATAGGTGAACACTATGGCTGCTACCCCTAAGTCATGTACAAATTTGGTGCTGGGCAAGCAGACAGTCGTTCTCCTCTCTTGCAAACTTGTGTTTTGAAACCAACGGTTTGTTGGCTCTGGCTGTGAGGGAGAGACTACAGAATGATCCCGAGTTCCTTCCTTCCCACAAGAGGGTTACTGTCACTATAAGCCCTGCCAATATCACAGTAAGGGTTTTCTACTATAGATTTGGGGGTCCTCAAACCACCATACACAATTTGTAAGTCATGACACAATTGCATGGTTTGCCACTTGACGGAGACTGTACAAAGGATTCATATGGGTCATAAATCTGAATAAGCTTCAGTAGGTTTTTAATACAATTGCTTTGATCACACAGCACAAATCGTAGATATAGCTCTGTTGACATTCATCACTGGACTCACAGATGTATTATATGCAAATAGATCAGGCAATGATAAGGTTGGTGAAAAGGAGATTATATTAACTGTCTCAGTAGTTGACAGCAGAATTTTTGTTAAATGTTACAAATTGGAGGGACCAATAGCTGCTACCACAAAATTTGAAGCCATGCACAATGATGCCAATGGCAAATGATTTAATAACTATGGCAGCTGAAAAATTTGCAGTTTCTCATTGACCCTTTTTCAAAAGGTTTCAGCTTCATCTATTAGAATCATTCTGGCAGTTCAAACAATACCTGGATAAATTTGTAGAGGATCAAATGGGAAGAGTACACTCGTGTGATATCCTTACAGGCTTGGAGTTCCCTCAGAAATGTTCTGAAGTGTTGCAAGTGAAAACTCAGGATCTGTTTGGTAGAAAACAATATCCCCGCTGTCTGAAACATAATGATCTTCTTTCAAGCTTGTAAGCAGAGGCTCTACTAGATGCAAGGGAATAGGGCCTGATTTTTTGGGGTCCCTGTAGTACTGACCCAGTACAGGCTTGATTGCTTCCGTCTACAAGTAGCACAAACACATTGCATCAGCTTTTCATCATTAGATGACAGTAACATCACATTATGTTTAGAAATTAGATGGCCATGCGACCAAGTATAGTCTTGATCAAATATTGGCATGTTAACTAGCCTACAATACACGCTGATTGGAGGGATAAGAAAAGCAGAATAATTACACAACAACTGGACAAAATCCATAGAATAGGAAATAAGTACCGCTTCTATAAGATGGTAGTGAGGGATTTGAGGGAATAAATGATGGACAACATGAGTCCCAATATCGTGGTGAATATTATTGAACCATCCATAGTCCCTGTCAATTGTTGACAGGCCACCTCGCATGTAATTCCATTCCTGGCATTCAAATGCAAACACACTCATCAGATCCTGCAAGTATGTCTAAACACCCATGCGTAAAACTCAACATTCTTTCTCCACAATATTACAAAGGCCATCATGTCTTCAGGTACATAAAAGTGCATACCATGCCCCGGTACCAAGGGACCTTTTTCTCATAACCATGGTGGTGCAAGTATGTCACTGCATCTAGCCATACCACATTCACCTGCAAACAACCCCCCACAAGAGGACAGGTGAGTTACTACAGGTAAATAATTCAATGCCTTATTCAACTTCATCTTAAAGAAGACAGCATACAAAAATCTGAGGGAATGTGTTCCAGCAATGGTATATAGAAGATGCATCAAGTGAGGACTATGCAACCAAATTAGAAAAAATCAAAAACATCATAAGATGGACTTGGAGCTAAAGACACATTATTTGACAGTAACCAGAATCAACAAAGTTTGTAATGCATGCGTTAGGGAAGCTGTGGATGCTTTCATAACAGTTCATTCAAACTCCCACTACTTTTGAGGTACATCAATACCTAAACCCTTAATGTGCAATCAATGGAATCACAGCAAATGTGCATAAGACCAAGCCGGAGCTCAGTTGATAGAAGTAGATCCACCAACTGGTTGCAGCAGTTGGTGGATCTTTTTCTAAGCTTGGTGGCTGCAAGTCAAATTCAACAAGTCTCTTCAATCATTAAAGACTCGCACCACAAAATTAGCATATGGATAGGAAATAGACCATATTGTACTATTTGGCCTACTTCGGATGAGGTTTGAGTGATCACCCAGTAAGGCACAACATAGAGCTTGAGCATCCACATGGGGCCAACGATAAAGGTGAGACCCACTAGAGTTGCCAGCATGGCAGTCCAGCAAGCAGTAGATGTCATCACATCCTTAGCTTCATTTGGTACAAACAAATCACTTTTGGGGTCAAAATGTGAACCCTTCTTGCCAGGACTCCTTGACCACTGCACCAAAGAAAGTTATCATTTAGCCATGCAAGAAGCTTTGTCATAATGCTGAAGACAGAGGACTGCTAAAAAACACATGAACAAATTAGGAGAGTTGAATGGGGTGTAATTTAAATTAATGCCCAGGAAAAAAAACCAATAAATTCCAAGGAAGAAAAAGGAAAAGGCTTTTATTAACTAGGTTTGATTGCTTGAAGGATTACAAGGAGATGTGGAAAACAGAGGTGAAATTTTGGATTTCAGGCTCTGCAATACCTTATGCCATACTTGACCAACATGCTCCCTGACATGGATCTAGGGGTACAAGAGTAGAAGAGTACCAACCAGGTAAAATGGATATGCTAGCATCGCCCAAGGAAAGGAGAGACGCCCTGTCTTTGCCCAAAAGTCCATATCTTTGTAGATAGACTCTGAAATCTGTCATGACAACAACTAACTTTTCAACATGCCAAATGCAATGAACAAGAAGCCTGTTTCTCTTTCACTATCTGTTTACAGGTCAGCCAACAAACAGTAGTTCAGACATTAAGACAAATTGCTTTAGGTTGGGGGAAAGGATAGTCTTACAGGATGCCAGGACTCATCTTTCTCCACATGGCCATGGTTTTGGTGGTGTGTGCGGTGGCTGACACGCCTATTGTTCCAATGGGAAGACAACAACCAGTAGAATCACATAGTTCAATAAAGGACTTGAATGGTATGACTTACTTCTAGCTGCAACAACTTCAATGCCAAGTTCAAAAAACAAAAACAAGAAAGGGGGGGGGTGGGGGAAAGAGGAAAAATGGTCTAACCAGCCATGATAAGGAACCAAAATAGATGAGTGCGTCAAATGGCCAACAAGACTATTCAGGTTCTTGTCATTGGAGAAGCTTCCATGGCCACTGTGCACAATCAACCCCCCACACACAGCACCCAAAAAATCAGGACAGACTCTGAGTAACATTGCAGCCATATTATCAGCATAATACTGATATTCTCAGGGTCCAATTCATGCATGTTGGCCACAAGTTCATCAGAAAATCCAACCTCATCATAAGCACGCCATGCTAGCGTGTGAGGGTGGTCCCAAGGTCATGACAGAGTCACAGTTTCTGGCACAGAGAGTTGATGGTTTGGAGAAGAAGCCTTTCAAATGTGTTTAGTCTATTCTCAATTCAGACATTTTGCAAGAGGGAGGCCCGCTGCACGGATGATGATGATGATGATGATGATGATGGTGCATTTTTTTGTTGAAAACTACGATGCAGTCCAGACGAGGAAGGAAGGAAGTAAGGAGGGGGAAAACAACAGAAAGAAGGGGGTTCAGAAACAACAGCGCACCAGTCGTGTCCGAGGACAAAGAGGGCCCAGAACATTGTGCCTTGCGCCAGCCAATACAAGGGCCAAACGAACCAAGTGTTGAGGTAAGCAGCTCCGGCCGCCAATCCAAACACAATTGCGACATCTCTGGCCACGAAACTCATGGACTTCCATACATTCTTTTCCCAGCAATGCTTGGGAATGGCAGCTCGAATGTCAGCCAAAGTAAATGGAGGAATCGCCGATGGATCAAACTCCCTCTTCTCATCATAATCATCATCATTATCTTCTGCTGCTCCCGGTTCTTCCGTTGGCAGAGTAAGAGGCCTAAACGGTACCGCCACCATAGCCACGACACCACCATTCTCACTTCTTCTCCTACTACTAGTACTAGTCCACTTCCTTCTCCGTCTCCTCAACTCCAAACCCAATCCAAGCCCTGGAACAACAGAAGAAGAACAACAAGAAGAAAGTGAGAGGAATCCCGAACACTTCCTATGCAGCTCTGCATTGTACACAACTGAAGCCACTGGTGTGCAAGCTGCTCCTGCTGCTGCTCCTGCTGCTACACCTAGCACCTTCCGAGCGACCATAGTCGCTGCCATCGCCGCTTGCTTCTCCACAAGAGCGAGACAGAGAGAGAGAGAGAGAGAGAGTCTGAGGCGGAGGAGACAGGAGACGCTGGCCACAGGGCCCAGACAGAAGAGAAGCTACGAAATCAACACCTCGCTTCAACCGGTCCTTACCCAAAGCTCTCTCAAGCGATGAATGCTCCACGACACAAGCGGCATTGCGGTCCACACAAACGTGCGGAGCGTGGCCCGGTTAAGGAACCACCAACAAGAGGTGTACTAGTGAGCCTGTCAGTCTGCCCCCAGTACTTTAGTCCTCGCCTCCTTCTTCTCAAGTGGGGCTCAAATTTCTTTGCACTTCTTTCTTTCCCCTTCCTTTCAACTTGAGAGAAAGAAAGAAAGAAAGAAAGTTACTTCCCTACCCACTTCTCCCTAAAGAAGTACTTGTTTTTCTTTATTATTTTTTTCGGCCCACTCCCCTCCCCCTCACACCCACCCACCCACCCAAGTCTTCTTGGGTCTACATCATGACCTAACCATTGTTCATCGTCCCACCATCCCCACCATAATGCAAAACCAAATTCACATGCCCATTGTGCAAATCATGAAAACCAACCATTCGGTTATGGAACATGCTGGGTAGAGGCCATTACATCCACGAAGGTGCCCATGAGGAATTTGGGCATAGGTAGGTAGCATTTAGTTGGTCTGTATTTTGAGGTGGGTGGCAGCCTGGGGTTTTTTTTTTCAATTTATGATATTTTACTTTTAAAATCCTGAACTTTTAATTAGCAAAAATAGTCCAAATTACACTAGAAAAAACCCAAAAAATAAATAAATCCAAAATTTCTCAGGCGCTAAATTTTTTTAAAATAATAATAATGAAACTCTGGTGGTGGTCAGGGGTAGGGAAGATGGGCATTTGCAGGTAGGTACGTAGGTAGGTAGGTACCTTGTTAGATGGGCCCTTGAGGTAGGTATCTCGTAGATATGATTGGTCACTTTGGCAGGTACCTACTAAATATAATTGGTCACTCCAAACAGTGGCCTACCATTCTCCATGAAATTTCATGGAAATTTTGGAAATTGTTTGTTAGTTCCGGGAATTTGGTTGTCAAGTGTAGGATCCGACACCCCCCCCCCCCGCCCCCCCAAGTGGGGCCGTTCCCCCAAATAAGGGGCCTAGGACACGGTGGAGCCCCCTAGAACACCGCCTTTGTGGAATGTCCTCACTCGAGGAAGGGCCACTCAAAAGCACATTGAGATGAGACTAGGGAGCCATGAAGTAAAAAGGAAATGTTATTTATTAGAAGCATAAGAGCAGCTCCAACAATTAATTCCATTGGAACAAAATTGATTTTTAATCACTAAATACAACATCGATTTTTTAACACAAATTATTTACCGCTTCCTTACCTACACATAAACATTTATAATTTACAAAATTATTTTTTCTTAATTAAAAAATAAAATGGACACATGGATCAATAATCATGGCCAATGACAAGCAAAAATCGATTTGTTGTTGTTGTTGTTGATACTCCAAATATTTTGAGGGAATTTCTTTCAATGCTTTTTTTTATGACCTTTAAATTTTTGACCCCCAATAATAAATAGGGTGTGAAAATGTAGCACACAAGTTCAGAAATTTTGCAATGAAAATGAGCTTTTTTTGTGTTGATTTTGGCAACAAGCTTGCCTCAACCCTAACCACCATAGTAGTAGCTTGGTGTCTTAATAGAGCATGAGGAGAAGGGGGTCCAGTTGGGATTTTTAATTGCCAATCATCTGCTTCATAGCCTTACCCTTTAGCCATTGTGTAGCTGAATGTCCTCACATTCAGCCTCTTTGATTGGCCCATCACATTAAAAAGTTAGTTAGCTTCACAGCCTTACCCTTTTGGTCACTAGGGTAGAGCCAAATGTCCCCCACACTTAGCCTCTTTCATTGGCCCATCACAAAAAGTTCTGAAACCTTAGAGACTTCTTAATATAGAAGTATTCTCTCCAAATATAGAACCATGTAAAGTCTCCATATTCAACAATCTACAAGAAGACAAGATTTGGGCAAAGCATATGGGATAAATTCAACAATCTACAAGAAGACAAGATTTGGGCAAAGCATATGGGATAAATTCAACAATCTACAAGAAGACAAGATTTGGGCAAAGCATATGGGATAAATTCAACAATCTACAAGAAGACAAGATTTGGGCAAAGCATATGGGATAAATTCAACAATCTACAAGAAGACAAGATTTGGGCAAAGCATATGGGATAACTTGAGGTGCTATTGGGAACATGTTGAGGAACACCTTGAGAACTAGGGGAACATTTTGAAAAACCCATTATAAACTTGGTGGAAACCGAAAAAAAATAAAAATTTTGCAACATTCAACAACCCCCACCCTCCACAAAAGAAAAAAAATAAATTGGATCTATTGGGTGCATCCTACAATTTATCATTGGTTGAGCAGAATTTTTTATACCTATCCATCACCTATTTTGGCCAACGTTACTAGCAAGGGCATGAATTATATAGGGACATGCCTTATGTTGTTGGCCCAAGTGTGAACTCGTCACCTAACTAATTTTTTTCCTTCCATAACCATTTTTTGGTAATTCAATTAAATTTTTAATGACAAAAAAATTACTCAAAATTCCAGCATCTCCCACACCTTATCATGTCTAAAAATTTCCAAATCACCTTCATTGAATCGCACTCACTAATGGATTTCCAATGTTACAAAGAGTGCAACAAATGTGTAGACTCTTATGTGAGTAAAAAAATAATTTTGATCATCTCAATTTGGAATATGCATGACTTATGTATGTATTTGTAGTTAATCTAATTTTTTAAATCAACAAATTTCATATCTGCTAAATTAATTATATAATTAATTATGCCTTGCAAAATAAATTGTTGGAATTTTTTTGTGCATAGCTCTTCTTTTTCTCACAAAAGGTTCCTTATTGATATCCTCAACTTAACCTTAAAACATGATATTTCGCAAACGGTGATAACTAGGTTACCCACACAATCAATCAACCAACCAACCAACTTCCCCCTCACACTAGCCCCTTTACATTACATGATATGAATGTTGTGATGGAAGATCCTGTATGAAAACCAAAACAAAAATGAAAACTCAAAAACTTGTGAATAGCTTTCTCCACCACAAAGAAATGCTCGGAGTGAAGGGACCCAGCATTATGGCCAAGTTCAAGTAACCTTATCAAAGAGATGAAGAATGAAGAGAAAAAGGTGGTGGGAAAAAGTTGAGATTGAAGATATTATACACAAAAAAAGTTTATCATATTCCTTGCAATGCTCCAATGTAAGGCTAGAGTCCCCTCGCCCCCAAAACTTCTCCCCAAGAAACCTAATGGTCTAAAAAGTGGGGGGTAGAGTCCATATGTGTCCCATTGAGAGCCACCCATCCACACCATGTTGGTTTTCTAGACTCTATTTCGAGGGTGGAGGTTTCTTTTTTTGTGTGTGTGTATGCGTTTTCACTAAACCCTAAACCCTAAACTTACCCAAAACTTGTCAATAAGTCAATAATTCCCTCTCTTCTCCTCCTTTTTTGCCTTAAAGTGATTTTTAAAAAGACAAAAGCATCCAAATCCCCTTACTTTTTCATGTGCCAAAGAATCCGGGGCAGCTCAACCAATGAAGAGTCCAAACATTTGGGCATACTTTACAGCCCAAGCTCATGATGGTTGCTATGACATTAGCATGACCTTTCATTGTCTGATTTGGTGCTCAATTTGTGTCCCTGATGGTATGTGGGTGATTTAAGAGTAACGTTTTAAACCGCCCAATTGGGTATAGGACTCTAGGCTCAAACTTTTGAAGAGGTTGATTCATTCAAAAGGAGCTCACTCAAATGCTAGGTATTTTGATTCATTCAAAAAGAGCTCACTCCAATGCTAGGTATTTTGGTTCATTCAAAAAGAGCTCACTTGGATATGCTAGGTATTTTGATTCATTCAAAAGGAGCTAGCTTGAACATGAATGCTAGGGGTTTTTATTTGTGTGAAAAAGGAGCTAAGCTTGAACATGGATTCTAGGTATTTTTATTCACTTGTAAAGAACTATCAAAAACCAAACTTACACAGACCGATAGTTTGATTTATAGGCACTCTTTGACATTGACCATTTTTTCCATGTTATTAGAGTTGAGATGCCGTTATTATATAAGTTACTTTTACAGTCATTTTAAAAAAAATAAGGACTATGTTATCTCAAGGTCAGTGGTTTTTCTTAGTGAAAATTCGGATTATGGGGATTTTTCTCAAAATCATGAGAATTTCACAAAGAAATTATGTTTTTCAGATTTTTTTGTGCCCATTTTTTAAGGACTTGAAAAAAAATAAAAATAAAATGTAGATGGATGCTTTAAAAAATCTGTAGTTGGATAATTGTCACCAATTAATGCTAGATCCTTTTTGGAATGACCACCAATGATGCTACAACAAGAAAGTCGTTTTTTCTTATAAAAATTTGTGATGTTGCCACACTTGCGATAGTCCACAAGGAGATTTAGCCACATTTGGCTATACACCAGCTATGTAAGTAGAATTTTATTAAAATTATTTTTTATCATGACTACTTTCTTGTACAATTTGTGAAGACATGGTGATTTTCTAGAAATATTTTTCAATTCTTGGAGATGTTTTTAAAAGGGGAAAATTCAACAAAAATGTTTTTTGCCAAATGACACAAGTTTGCCACAGAAAAAAACCATGATGGGAGGTAATGAATGAGTAAACTAACTTTCTTTTAAATGAATTTCTTTGGAATCATTATTAAACATTAATTTTACTTCTATAAAAAAAAAAT
Organism: Sphagnum tenellum; assembly: GCA_963921925.1. Classification (NCBI taxonomy): domain Eukaryota; kingdom Viridiplantae; phylum Streptophyta; class Sphagnopsida; order Sphagnales; family Sphagnaceae; genus Sphagnum; species Sphagnum tenellum. Next base: position 10,087,776 of record OY998148.1, read on the forward strand.
GTATAGGGTCATAATGACTTTTAATCCATGGGAAAAGGACTCCAAATTATATTATAATATTATGTGTAAAATAAAAGCTTGCATTGAAAAAATTTACCAAAATTATGGATTTGATACTATGAAGCATAGAGTTGAATGATGACAAATTAACTCCCATTGCCATTGTTGTATATGTGCATAATATTATGGTTCATATATATGTGAGATCTCATTGCCATCCTACATCCTCACAAACTTATTACTTGCCATATTTTATATGTTGAACCTCCTTGTTGTTTAAGCTTTCCTAAGTGAATGGCAACTTCCTTTTGAGCACAAATACCATGTCCCACCAAAAAGGGCAAGGAATCTCATGGCCTTCAAGATTTCTACAACTTTTATGGGTTAATTGATACCAAAACGTGGTCAAAAAGTAGCCTTCTAACCATGCTATCGTATTTCTCATTGATACCAAAATGTTGTCAAAAAGTAACCGACTAACCATGCTACTATAATTTTCCATGTTTATGCGACAACATTATATGAAATTTTGAATATTATGTTTTAATAGTATAACATCTTGTCATAGTTTTTTATTACATGATTGTTGCTTAGGATTTTAAGAAGTTCATAAATATTTCACCCTACTTTGGTTAATTTTATGTTGCCCTCATGCATACGTTAATTCAATTTTAGTTGAAAAAGTTGAACAATATAACACATAATATAAAGAAAGCACACATTGACATAATTTTAAACAAAACTACCATTTGCATTGATTGTACTATGTGCATAGACAAAGCAGGGAAAGAGTTTCCTTGACAAGATTTTCACTTTTGTTTTAAACATTCAATTTTTTTTTCCCAATATATGTCTCACACCTTGAAAATTCAAGGCAAGTTGAATAAAACCCCTATTCATTCACCTTGGTAAATTAATAGCCAAATCGGGCCCTCTTGCACCCACCCTCTAGTTCAAGGGCTACATCGAATGATAGATATTTTATGAAACTTGTGATGTTTAGTCTATGTAAAGGTGGTTTCCCACACTTGTTGCATTTTTAGCCATCAACAAGGACCCCATTTGCTCAAAACTATTATGTGCATAGACTTCATAAATCCTTTTACAATTCTACATTTCCCATCTCAATTGGTAGTGAGTAACTTCTCCCCTACAATTACATATGCGTATAATTATTCTTATTTAAATACTAATGTCAAACTTTTGCTCCATGTTGCCCTACACTACTAAATTCATAATCAACTACTAGGACATAATGCATAACCTATTTAAGATTTTTTGTTTCATATGAATATAATGCTTCAAGTTAACTAAGGTCTACGAAGCTAAATGTATAAATAAACATTATTGAAGTACAATTTTGTTTGTGGCTAAACATCAAGAAGACCATGAGATTGCATATTTTAGATGAAAAAAAAAATGATTTTTTTTTTTTTTTTTTTTTTGCAACTCCCAATCCTCCAATCCCATTGATTCAATTGTGAAGATTGACTCATGATACCATGATTGCAAATCCCCAAAGAAAGTACCACAAACCCACATAATGGATCTAAATGACAAAACATGCAAACTCACCCAACAAAAAAACCAATTTTGATCCAAATGTAGTTTCTAATAAATAAGGTAGAAATCATTTAGCCCTCGTGGAACTAACCTTTGAGTAGGGGAATTTCACATTCATTTGAACTAGAACATTCCTAATGTAGCCAAAAACAGAAAAGAAAATGTAATTTCAAAGGCTGAAGCTTTTACAAAGGTGAATGTGACTTAGGACGTTCCACCATTTCCCAAATATGAACCAATGCACCCAAGGGTAGTTAGACCTTCTAAGGTAGAGGAACCACCCCAATTAATCACCCCTCTTACTTTAAGGTCGACTAGTTATGTAGAGGTGGTGAAGTCATCAACATCCCCCCATTCAAACATCAAGACAATTCTAAGATTTCTAAGACAACATGTAATTGTTTGGAAGCTATTGGAATTTCTCTTTTTGCAAAGGACTTTGTAAGGGTGGGGGAATTTGAATTTATCAAGAAGTCTCATAAATAGAAAAGGATGAACAAACCCAACTCTCTAGTTTCAAATTCATAGAATCTAGAGCCAAAAAAACCTCAAAATAGAAGATATTGCACATCAAAGCTTCCTTATGTTTTTTGGGAAACTTCCAAGTTCCAAGTACCTTTCAACTCAAAAGCAAGGAGATGTAGGATCTTCCATGTTTTCATTTCTTCATATTTTGATGACGAAAGGAAGAAGTCTTATTTAACTTTAATAGACACCTCATTAAACAAGCCCAAAATAGTTTCAATAACCTAGATGTTGATAGTTGAAGGCACACAAGCATAGACAAAGGAGGAAGCAAAGGAACTAATGGTTAATAAGATATCTTTAGCATTGAAAAGGTAGTGGTAAATGTTAACAACTACAAAAACCCTTTAAAGCAATGGGAAGATGCAATTTGGTACTGCAAATGGGTAGAATCAGATGTGGAGTCCAACCACTATATATGTTTTACTTTCATCCCAATTAAAATAGTTGACTTAATTCTACAGAAACCCATGGATTACTCATGGGATACAACTAGCGAGGATATTTGCCAAATGTTTAAAACAATAAGAATGGGAAAACTAAATTTGATTGGAAACATTCCTTTCTTATTGGCCTTCCTAAGGTAGCTAAGAAAAGACTTGGGAGACCCCTCTCCTCCTAAACCCGAAAACAAAAGAAGAAAATACCTTCATTAATTTCAAGAAATGACAAACAATGAAGGACATGCACTCAATCCATCAACCAAACCTACAAATCTTCTATGAAGATTGAACAACTAGTAATAGCATCTTTGAATTATAACAACTTAGGGCATGGAATTCAAGGAGTGCACAAAAGGTGTGAAATCTGAGATTTTTTCACATGTAGCATCCCTATCCAGACATCATTCTTTTCTAAGAAGACCACATGAGCTTGGAGGATTGCTTACACAAATCAAAACATGTGCAATTTAGAGGTGGGTCTAACTATTGGAACAATGCATTGTACACAACCTAAGGAAGGAGATTTAAAAGGGGCACAAGAATATTAGTCTCATAGAAGTTAACCACACACATTGTGGCTTCATGAGTTTTCATAAAAGCCCAAGCCCAATTTGTCATACTAGACATTCATGTGCAAAGGATTGGCATACTCAACATCTATGCAAACAATAAATTAGCCCAAAGAACTCAGTTTTAGAACCACCTTTTACAATGTTAGTTCTTAGTAGCAAATTGGATAATTGTAGGGGACTTCAATATGGTGGAACAATTTTAGGACAAAAGCCAAAAAAAATTAGGCTCAAAATCAAAGAAGAGAAAAATAGATGCATGGAATAAGTTAGTTATGTTTTTAGGCCCATGGTAGATGCATTTCTCCTTGATGAATTTTGAAAGATAAGTCCAAAAAGCTTCACATGGAGTAAAAATAATCTTTCAACCACATGGTCAAGATTGGACCGCTTCTATGTGAATTTTTCAATCCAAGTTCAAGGGGTAAACATAGAATTTGGCCCACAATGGGTCATGTTTAAAAACATGCCCCAATTTTCTTCCAAATTTATTTCAAAAAACCAAGAAAACTTCATTACATCCCCTTCATTTTTTGTTCAATGACATTTGTAAGCAACAATATGTGAATGCATGGAAGGAGTCAATTGAGGATTCTTCATAATCTCAAGCATGAGGAGTAATGGAGGCTTTGAAGAAGTTGAAAGATCTTAGTGATCAACTTTCAATTGAAAGAAGACTAAAAAATCAAATTAACTATTTACAACAATTTCAAAGCATTGAAATACAAAGTTGCATATTCAAAAGATTGGGATAATCTTGAGGCTTGGGAAGCTCTTAACTTGGCGCAAAATAACCTAGAAGCTATCCAGCTGGACAAATTAAAAAGGTGCAAAAATGTAACATATGTTATTTGGGCTCAGGTAGGTGACAAATGTTGTAAGGTATTTTTTGATTGTCACAAGTAACATAAATCTCATACCCATATTTCTAAGCTCACGGAGAGAAGAAGAACGTTGAATTCCCCAAACAACATACATGAATACATATTTTGATATTACAAAGCTTTCTACTCAAAGGACAAATGGGTCTAGGCAAATCGCCATGAAAGGACACAATGTTTTAAAAATGTGCATCCCTCCATCATAGAAGAAGAAAATGCCATGTTTACAATGGAGATTTCAAACCTAAAGGTGCAAGCAACAATTAGGGCTCTCCCCACCCACAAAATAGCAAGTCACAATGGAATACTAATAAAAGCATTTGGAATGCTTTAGAAGGAGATTGGAACATATGCGACAATTTTCCTATTAAAAACATTTGAACAAGGAGTTTTAGATCAATAACACAACACATGACTCCAACCTTTAATCCCAAAACCAAGTCCAAGCATAGGTATTTACAACTATAAACCAATATTTGTCTTCACATCAACATATAAGATAGATGCTAAGGTACTAGCTTATGATCTCCAACCATTATTCCTTGCTTACATCATAGCCACACAAACATGGTTTGTGAAAGAAAGACACATATTAGACAATGTGTTTGTGGCCACAAAAGCAATGTAGTGGGCAACATAGTCTAATCATGATCTCATATTATTATTTATGGACTTTGAAAAAGCCTATGACATGGTGAATTAACAATTTTTATAAGAAAATGAAAGCCATGTGATTTTTAAGAAAATAGATACAATGGACATCCACTTTGTACAAGAATGCAAAAACAAGTGTCTTGGCCATGATGAATGGGGCAAAAACAAACAAAATCTCTATGGAAAGGGGCGTTAGGCAAGTCCCTTTGCCCCATATATATTTCTGTCTCTTAATTGCAAATGTTTTGAGTGCAATGCTAGTTGATCCAATCCATCAAGTAGAAGGACCGACTTTACATGATGGGTCCATTCTTTGAAATATCCTCTTTGCTGATGACACTACCTTGTTTTTTAACAGGACCAAAGAAAACCTTCAGTAGGCATTTCATGTCATTAATGTATTTTGTGAAAGATTTGGAGTGTGGATGAATTGGCACAAGTCATGTGCAGTCTAGGCTTTTAATAATCCTCGAAATTAGTCTTGGGGTGAAGACAAGCCACTAGATACTTAGGTTTCCAAGTGGATTTTGAGGTTCCTCAACATGAAAAATATATTAAAGTGATCCAACAACTTAGAAAGAAACTAAGCCAAATGGGGAGGAAAGAAAATTTCCTTGACACATATGATTTTAATAACCAACCAAGTATTGTTAAGCTCCATTTGGTACTTAGCATCTTGCTCTGACATTTTTTAAGCCTCCTTTCACAAAGTTAAGACTTTAGTCTAAAATTTTGTGTGGGGAGGTCAAACCAAGAACAAAACTAAAGCTAGAGTAGCTTGGGACATAACAAACCTTCCCAATGTCAAAGGTGGAATAGAAAATTTCAACCTTCAAGCTTAGGACCAAACTTTGTTGGCAAAACTCATTACTCAAGGATTAGTTATTTTTATTTCATTTTCAATGTCACATGCATGTTTGTAACTAAAGATGGTTACTTTTAAAGGCAATTGGATTATAAGATTTTAGATAGTCCTTTAGTGAATAAATCTTAACAACTTTCACAACCTTGTCATTTCATTAAACTTTATATAATATATGAAAATGTAAACTATTTTGTTTTGTTAAAGAAGAAAAAACCAAGGTGATTTAAATGTCATGGGAAAAGGATGGTGTTAATTTTCAATAGATGGATTTAGTGTTAAAATTTGGTGAAATTGGGGGTGGGCACTCTTTGCATATTTTATGAAACATATGTAATGAAAATGTATTTTTTTTGTATGTTATGAAATATTGAAAAAATGGAAAATTATATATATATAATGAAATGTAAGCCAATTACATTTAAATTAAATTAAATATTTAAAAAAATGAACTAGTTACATCTTATTTTGTTTTGCATGTGATTTTTAAAAATGGAAATGAACTCCCTAAGCAAATACCCATGCAACGGAGTTAATTATAAGGGTTGTACTTTTAGTTTAGTTTGATTTGTAATTTAATATTCAAATATAAGTTGTAGTAGATGGGGAGTTTATATGATGTTATTGAAACTTCCTTTGCATGCCAATGATTTTGTAATTTATTAAAGTTGGTTGATGCACTGTCAAGTTCCTTAATAAATTCAAACGTGAGTCCAAGGTGAACACAATGAAAAAATGAGGAGTTGGGGTATGTTCCCTAACCCACAACACTTCGAGGGTAGAAGGGTGTGTTGAAGTTCTGCGATAGGGAATAGAAAAAGTGACAAGCAAATCAATTAGTCACATGGACCTACACAAACTAAACAACAAGTTGGTTAATGCATAATTGGAGCATTTTTGGTGCACGAACAAGCCCATGGGCAAACATGGATTCACAAGATTCACCACAACCCAAACTTGGGGGACACCACCACCTTCCCCTTTATATTATTTTTTGTGCTTGGCCATGGGACCATCACCCAAATGTCATTTTGTCTTGGGACTCCCAAATTGGAGTCTAAAAATTCCCTAAATTGGGAATTCCATTACTTTGGAGGCCCATAACTTTGTTTGTAGACCTTTGATTAAAATGAGGTCTAAAGCAAAGTTATATTCTTGGTCAAAATATTTCCAATTGTATGTGGCATGCCACTTGCACGTAAGGGAAGTAGGGCGATTCTTTACTTTTAGTGGTTCGGAGTCAAATTGGAAATTTGATTCTTAGACCTTTTTTGGGCCATAACTTATGTTTTAAGTGCCCAAATGGGTCATGCGAGCCCATTTTAGACATCTATATCCCAACACCTTTTCAATGATACAAAGAACCCTTCAATCTAATAAGTTTGACCCCTTGCAATTGCCTTTTGAAGATTTGGAAGTCCATTGGGACTCCAATTCCCAAAGTGGGAACTCATTTGGGAATGTGGGGTTCATTCCCCTTTATGTTCCTAAACTCCCAAGAGCATGAAATGTGACTCCCAGGCTTCACTCTTGACCTACACCTTTGCAAGCCCTCGCTTTGGTCGTGAACCCAAGGCTAGGGTTATGACATTGGTGATATCAAATCATTGACCTTCTGCATTTCCATGTTAAGAACTTTGCTTGAGAACGTTATGTGGAATGTCTTGTGGTAGATGTTTTCAACAAATGATTTAAAAGCAAAAAACACTCAATGTACTGCATTGATTCAAATTTTTTTGTTTTTGAGTTCTTCAAAAAGATTTCTTGTCAAAGTAACACATTTCACCAAGATTCATGAATGAAAAAAGAGACTTAGTAAGACAAATAATTACTTTCAAACAATTGAAGACCAAATAAGTGAGTCTCAATCTTGTTATGCTTGTTCATTGGGCTTTTCTTGGCAGCTCCATGGCTAGGAGCTTCCGTTATTTACTACTCCCTATAATTGTCTTCGAAATTGTCTTCATGTGCCACACAAATTGGTTATGGTAACCTCCATGTTTGAAAGATTCTGGATTTTAATTCAAAGCCTTATTGTTGATATGCCCCTTCAAAGTACAATGTTGTGATGGAATTGGGAAAGGCATGCGATTGTTCTTTTGAGTCTTATCTCCGTAGATTATAACTTTCTGAAGTAGGTTTGTTTATATCCTCTACCATTAGTATAACCCAAGGGCTTGTTGTTTTTGATGCATATGTATTAGACAATTCCACTTTAAAAACTTGCCAATCTTCCCCATTATGATGTGAATACATCTTTCAATATTCTTCAAGCACTAACTTAAGCCCAAGAATTGAACCCATAATGGGTATTATAGTAATGCAATCGATTATTCCACGTTTGAGGAAAATCCAAGGTGCCAAGTTAGAGAAAACTATATTCACTCTTTCATAGTTGAAAGAGTTTTCAAAGGCGTACGTGTTCGTTGCCAACCTTAGTGGAAAATGTTGCTTCAAAGAAGCCATTTCCCACTTGGGCAAAGTTGTGTAAAGATTCATGCAAGTTCATAAAAGCCCAAGCTTGGAGAGCTTTAAGGCCCAAGTTTGTACCTTGCATTTGGCCTAAAACTATAACCTTCATTGTTGCTTATTGAAATTGCTTGAAGATATTGTGGTCTTTTTCACTTAGAGCTATGGTGATGATCCCTTCCTCGCAATGCCATTGTGTTGCAAAGTTGTTGAGAGATTTTGCTTCACTCCATTTTGTGCTTCTGTCTCTCTTGACATTTGAGATGTTTCATTTTCAAAGGGCGTTGGTTGTGGAAGAGCTATTCCGACAATTGTAGACTTGAAATGAGTTAGGCTTGCACTTTTGAGATTTCCGTTTTGTTGAGCAACCTCCCCATCTTTTTCACTACCCATTGTTGAACCAAAACTTACATTAACACTTGTAAAAACTTGTTTAACCTATCTAGATGCTCGAGAAAAAAAAATATCACTCTACCATCTAGACTACATCCCCACACATATATGGCGCTCTACTCTATTGCCTGCACTCAGCTAAGTCAATTCTATTCAACACTCCCCCTTCAAGGCTTGTCCTATCAAAAATTAATATATTGTTAAATTCGATTAATTTCTAAAATAAAATAGAATTGTTTTTCTAGAATTGTGTCAGATTTGTATGTTTTGAACTTTTGAGTGTGAAACAGAATTTTAAAAGAATGATTAAATGTTTTATATTTTATTCTCACTTGTAATCAGAATTAGTTAAATCTTCCTAAGGATATTCATCATTTTTTGAACATTTTTTTTTACTATGGCTCATAGCCATTTTAGTTGCATAAATTCAATTTTGGAAAATGCACTAGGCACATGCGCTGTGAAACTTGTTTTGTTCATTGTCAGAATGCACATTGCACAATGAAGTTTCTTTTTCTAAAAATTATTTTCAACTATTTTCTTTTCATATTATATTTCTTCAACATTTTACCTTTTTAATTCTCATTTTTTTTCAACTTTTTTGTTTGTCTTTTTAATCTTTTGGCAAACCTGGCTATATAGGTATGGTAGTAGTGTGGTTGGTGTGGGTGCACATAAAAAATGTAGAGAATTTTACACAGAAAACGGCCAAAAAACAAGCAATAAGGGGAGACAAACAAGTGAGAACCGCCGTCCCAGGGGTTCGAACCCTGGACCACAAGGTTAAGAGCCTTGCGCTCTACCAACTGAGCTAGGACGGCTTGTACTGTAGATGTGAAGCCAAGGTAAATGTACCCAGAAATCTACACAATTACACACAGAACCTCGAGCTACAAAAAGACAGACTACACAAACTTTTACGCCGTCCCAGGGGCTCGAACCCTGGACCACAAGGTTAAGAGCCTTGCGCTCTACCAACTGAGCTAGGACGGCCCAACTGTTGGTCGCTGTGCATCCAGTTTTAGTTTTTATATCTTAGAATATGCGCGGTTCAGAAAAATCGAATTCAAACGACACTTAGGAACGTGGTTGATTTGGCCATCTGCGAAGACCAAATTATTGCCTGCCTATACCACCCATGGTGAGTGCAGCGTTACTGCAACAGAAATCAAGGTATAAAATACATGAGGACCATGCCACAATATGTGCATTATTTCTTAAAAGTTTTGAATTATAATTACACTTCAGAGCATATTCTTGATAATTCATGCATAAATTTTATGTGCAGATATCTATTAAGGAAGAAGGTACTTTGTTTGTTTTGTTTGTTTCTCTTGATGAGATCTCCCCAATCACAGCACCTCTTGTTCTCCTATTGGTATTGTTTGGGAAGCCCTTCATGAGTAGGGATGCATCTAGTTTGTTTCATAATGTTTTTGACCTATGCTGGAAAGTTTATTGAATATTGAACAAAAATTTCATTGAAAAATCATTTAAATCAAACCAACTAAAGGAGAAAATTTGGGTGCGCTCTTGATATTTGTTGAAAAGCTCTCTGGAAGTAGGATTTAATAAAAAGTGATGTAGACATAAGGTGCAAGAGGTATCGAATTTTGAGTCATTTTTGTCATTAGAAATTCAAGTACATTACCAAACATGTCTTTGAAGGGAAAATTAGTTGGGTACCAAGCTCACACTTAGGTGAATGGCTATGACTGTGTTACTCAAACAGAACACTAAATTTGCAACTAAATGAAAAATTGCACAAGGAAATGAAATGAGATACTTGACATATTAATTAAATTTGATCTTTGAAATAAATATTAAGTATAAAATCATTTGCCTCCTTGATTACCTCTAGAGCTTTAAGTATTCTAAGTTAGTGGAAGTCATTTTTCTAGATCCAATCCAAAGGTGTCATAAATCTAAGCATATTCATATTTCTTGACTAAAAGCATGACACAATAATACAACACAGACAAGTATTAAAAATTTGTAGACACAGACAAGTATTAATTTAAAAAAATATATGGCATTTTCTTTATTTTATTTATATATGGCATTTTACAATATGGACTAATTATATTGTGCAAAACTTTACCAATGATGAAAAAAGAACAAGTTTGTTTTGCAAAGCCAATGAACTCCCAAAAAGTGGATAAGTAGGGCCTTCCTTGAGAATTGCACCAAGCAAATGCAAACCACTTTGTGCTATGTGTCAAAGTGTTATTGTTGAATAATGTGCATCCAGTGGCAGACTGTTTTCATACATAGAATGAGGGATCCCAAGCAAATCGGCAAATAAAAGAGGCCAGATATATTTTCAGACCACCATTGTTGGAATACCTTTATGCAAAGGTCAAGCTATAGTGACAGACAGAAAACTGCAGCTGGTTTTAGTCTTGAAGCCTACTGCGTTCACATTTGAAATTACAGCTTCTGAGATCAAGCTCCTGCTTTCACCCCCGTTCCTGTTGCCAGATGGTACACACCTCGTCCCTGCAGATCAAGAAAAGATGCACAAAAAACTATGAAGACAATTTCCCCACAAAGGTATGGAATTTCTAACTTGTAAGGGTACCATGTTGTGATAGAATAAGAACCCAGAGGCCAAAATGCACTTTTGTATTGTCAAACGTACTTCAGCAATATCCTTAATCTAGGACAGAGACAAATAATAGAGTCAGGGAGTGAGGACACGACCACAGAAAGCACCAAATGCACCACAAGAGAATAGGATGATATACCACAAGGGTGAAGCAGGTTGCCAACAGAATGCCAGGTATGATGACAGAGGACACTCTGTCATAAGGACCCTTTAAATGTGTCAACTTATGAATGGCCTGAAACTGTTTTTGCTTACTGAACACCCCATTTGAAGCTCCAATCTCACCTGCCATCTCTGTGACCAACAATAAACCAACCACAAGAGGTGAACACAGAGTGGGGGAGCAGACTGCAAAACTGATACACTGGACAGAAAAGGGACATGATAAGAACATATACCAAAGTGCCCATGGAGGAAAAGGCACTGTGAAAACAGACCAGCCTTAGCCCCAATGAAATGCAAGCTTAGATAAAACAGAAGTACAAGCAGAGATGATGAACACCTGCAATTAGAGCTGCCACCCAGCCTAAGCCAAAAACTAACCATAAGACAAAGCAATTATCCTGGTAATGGGGATGCTGCACCAAGTCACATTCAAGATCCAGCACATACAAAGGTTAAAGCACTGCCTTAATCTGGAAGTTTTACTTGCCATACATCCTTTAGCACATAGACACAAATTGCACAAACTGATGTCCACCACTGCCTTGTGCAGATCTCACACAAGTCATAGGAACAACCTTGGAACAACTGTTTTCAGAGTCTCCCAGATTTTCCCTAGAAATCTGTTTACATAATGATGAAACTACTCCATGACATCTGCCCAGTCCTTGCATGCCAGCAGCACATGTGTCAAGCAATTATGCAGGGACCAAATCCTGCAGAAAGGACCTAAGATGGTAACACCTAAGACACTACATCAAGGTGATAATATGGTCCCCTTGAGAGAAGGTTGGACTTACCATGTTGGTGTAGGTCACCACATATGTTTCTAAACCAATAGAATCCTAACAGCGGAGAACACATGTTTCTAGGGCATATGATCCCAATTCTGGATGGACACTAATGTCTCTCCAACTTTGCACAACACACCTCATGATAATTGGTGGCCTCCAACAGAAAGACCAGGAAGGGGGAAGATCTTATTTGGCAGAAGATCTGGTTCTGTAGTAACCTGCCTCACAAACTGCTGCAGAATGACAATGATTAAGACGAAAATATCCCTAACGCTCCAAACCAACTCATGGAATAACAAGAATCTGGAAAGAACCCTAATCCTAAGGTATATTACCATGACACATACTTCCATAGTTGAGCTCCTTTTGCAGTGATTAGGTTATAGAAGGGCTTGAAGAGTTCAAAGCAGAAATCAATTGCAGGAACATGAATGCAGGGTGTGGAATGCCAATCTCAAAATCCAAACAGGAAAGCTCGTGAGATGAAACCGCAAGCAAGACAAAACACCCCCAAAAAACAAAAAATAGGGAAAACGCAAACACTAAGTTTTCAAAAAACTAAAATTAAAAGTGCAATGCACAAACAAAGACAAGTTTTCAGATCAGACAGAAAGTTGCGCGTGCAACCTAACCTTGAAGAAGTTGCGCGTGCTGTGGCTGTGTGCGAGGATCCCAAACGGCAGCAACTGGTGGAGAGAGCGCTGAAGCCAGGCGACCGTCGTACGCAGTTCATGCTTACCTCGACTTCGTCTTCTTTCTACCCACTCACAGGAAACGGTGCCGTGCAAAATAAGATACGTAAAAGAAGAAGGGAATGCTCGATTCTCGCAATCTGGGTTTTCCCGGGTATATACGGGTATCTAATATCCGGCGATGCAAGGATACCTAAGTAGCAGTGTTTTTTTGGGGCGAGAAAAAAAAAGGGCGGTGCGAAAGGTACAAAAGGCTTCTTTTTTTTTTTCTTTTTTCTTTTTTTTTGGGGAAAAAATAAGTACAAGTCGCCATATTATGAGGGTAAGAAAATCTAAGGTCGCCATATTTAGAGAATAGCTTCCAAATTATAGGAGGAACCCTAAAGTTTTCTACTCCCCCTACCCCCTCAGCCTCTGACTCTAGCCAAATTTGGCTAATCTCTCTTGGGCATGATCGCCAATGCAGGTATAGTATATACTTCACCAAGTTGAAAAACAAATCACAGGGTAGCACCTTATTTCTGTTTCCAGGGGTTTTTTTAATAATTTTCTTTTCCTTATTTTGTGAAGCAAGTGGGTTGGCTACCATTGACAATAAGAGTTAGCCAAATTTGGCTATGGGTAACAGAGAACATTTTTAAATATTTTTAAAAAAAAAAAAAGGATTCCTGCTACATTTGGGTGGTGACATGCTGGAACTTGTTGTCTAAATATGGCAATTCCAAAAACAAAATTCTTCTCAAAATATGGTGACTTTTGATCATTTTTTCTCAAAAAATCCTTTGTAGGATTTGCATTTTAAATTTTTGTTCACTTCAGATCTTATCGAAGGACACCTTTCCTCCCATACACAAGAGATTAATAATATAATTAAGTTTAAACTATTTTTTATTACCATTCAATTTTTTTTTTTAAATGCAATAAGTCCAAAACCCATGGCATTCCTTTGTTATTGATGGACGTTCCCTTCGTTTCTTTGTGGTTGTTTAGGACTATAGAACCCATGGTGTTATTTTGTTACTAATGGACCTTCCCTTCGTTACTTTGTGATTGTTTAGGACTACAAAACCCATGGCATTACTTCATTACTTTGTTGTTGTTTAGGATTATAGAACCCATGACATTACTTCATTACTACTGAACCTCCCTTTCATTACTTTACGAGTTAAGAATGTAAAAAAACTTGACTATCAGTTTTTCTTTTTGCAAGAGGAAATGAAAGTGTTATTTGATGCATGCATGAGCAAGAAGCCATTCATGCATGTGGTGTGCACTTGGAAATGATAGGGCAAAATGTGATAAAACATGTGAGAGGTGGTAAAGATTTGACATTCGCTTGAATTCAACCAAGGCAAGTTCTTATGCTCAACCATTGCATCACTCTATCACTATATAAATAGACCTTTATCATCACCATTGTCATCGCTTAACAAGAACATGTGACTTGTTGTTTGATTTGGATCCCTTACCCCTTTTCTTTTCATTTGCATTTGCTTGTGTTTGTTTTGTGTTCTTACAAGAACGTGATAACCATCATCACATGAGTTGGCATCTATGCCATCAAAACCACTAAAATTTCAAGAAAATTTCAATACCAAAATTAGTTTAATGTAAATTTAGAACATCAATCTACACACTTCAAAATTTCAAAAAAGAATTAATTCCCCGAGTTTTTATTGTAGATGATCTATGCAACTAAGATTTTCAAGAAAAAATTGTAAGCAAAATTTTTAGTGTAGAAGATCTATGTACTTACCTTTTTTTATTTTTTTATCTTTTCTTTCAAACCCTTTTTTCCCCCTATATATGTCCTTCATTCTTTCAATCCCTTCCTTTGTTCTTGTTCACTATCCTTTTTTTCTCTTATATATTTTATCAATTTTCTCTCTTCCTTCTGAGTCATCACAACCAATAAAACTCATCTCGAACCTCCCATACCTTTCCATCCTCTTTTTTTTGCACCCCCCCCCCCCCCCCCTTTTTGACCAACCATCACTAATGCCATCAAAACCCATTATACACCCTTGCATCTTTCATTTAATATTGTTGAATGGAAGGTTACAATTTAACTATGACATGCCCAAGAAGCTACATTTTTGCCTTTATTTGTCAATTAACACTTATTTGCTACATAGACATGATTCCTAAGCCAAACCTTATGTACTTTAGAGATGGGCTTGAAACCTTACCATAAAATTGTTGTGGAATCTTTCACTAACAATCTAATAGCATCAGTAGACCATGTGTCATTGAATTTAGCTTTATTCTCTTGCTCAATTTTGCTTTGAGTTATTCATTCAACTCAATAAAATGTACCTTTTACCCTTTTTAATCTTCTTTTTGCCCTTTCCTTTGTTTTCAACTCCTTGATTTCACCAACAATTTTTTTATCCACTGCTTTTTATTTCAATATTACCAAGTATTGGTATGATGTGCCATGTGTGAACTAGAATAATCCACTAGTGGCTCATTGCCTTGTATTTTCCTTGTTGGCAATTGTGGCAAAGACTAATCCTACAACTTCTTAAATCTAATTTGCACCAGTTAGGTCATTATATTCAAGAATTAAAAATTCCAAATTCACCACCAATTGATCTTCTTCATGGTTCTTTGTTGATGTGGATGGATTACATGACATTTTTACATAGTAACGAGTTGTGGATAAAAAGGGACATCTAGAGGTGGTACAAGTAGTAGCAAGTATTGGTTGGAAAGTCCCGACAATGTTCAACAATTATGTGCAAACTTTAGCCTCATCCCCATTTTTTGTTTGATTCATATGTTGCATATGATTGGTATGAATTTCATGATCTTCCTCTTCTAGTACTATAGTGAACATGTCACTTGGACCAACTTTTCTAACCATGGTTGTAGGATTCAATGGCCAAATTCTACAAATCCTGAATTTGATTTTGTATTCTCCTTTTTCAAAGTTACTTGAAGGCCTTGTCCATCCCTTATGCTAATGTGATTTCATTTGGTTCAAGATACTTGTCTTTTGCCATAGCATAATCTTTTGCCTTTCTAAACACATTTTTGAATGCTTTGAATTAATGACCTATATTTAAAGGACTACAAAAGACAACTTTGGATTTTTTTAAAATTACATTATTATAGTTGTAATGGATTGTTGTATGCCAATAAATAAAATGATGTCTTGTTAAATTAATAAAAATTATTCTAAAATAATTTGGATACTATGTAAATGTTGTTACGATCATGTTATTAAATTATATCAATTGTTTAAACTACATTTTTTTAAAGGAATCAAAGGGAATGCATAAAGTCATATAATCGATTTCAAACTTTTTGTACAACAAAAACATGCCCCCCTTCTATGAAAGTATATGTTTATTGTATGAACTTGATGACAAACCAAATCATACAAAAATTTCAAAGCTTTGAAATTGTGAAGGAAAGGGTTGCAAGGCAAAGGATTTTCTTTTTTCAACCATTTGACCCAAAAAAATGTTTAATGGGTTCAAAATGTTTAGCTTTAAGTGTAGGTCACATGTGTAGGAAATAATCTTGCCAAAAAACATGTTTGGTTATTCATTGAAACTCATTTTGGGATTTTAAATGTTTTTAGCTATAAACCAAAATATTCACACACAATTGTATATGAATGTAAAAACTCACCAAGGTCACATGAATTATCTTAAATTGGATTATTCAGTTTTTCTCACTTAAATTTGTTTCAAGTAAATGATATTTGCAAAAAGTAGCCCCACAAAAGTCCTTGAGTCCTTTTTCTTTTTTGGAAACCCCAACTATGAATAAGCCCAAAAGGTTTAATTATGAACTCAACATGTAATTAACCTTAAACCCCTCACTTTAATGAAAAAATTGACAACCTATGTGGCCAATTAATAAACAAGACAATAGCCAAGTTGTTGTAGGTAGGTTAATGTGAAAAATATCAATAGTGCTAATGTTTGAACATCAATATATATCATTTTGATTATTCTTGGAGCTAAATTAGGTTTTGTCTTTTGTGTAAGTTAAAAAAAGGATGCCAATTGGAACATAGGTAGTAAATTCCTATTGAATGTTTCCATAACATATTTATGGAGCTTTCCATGGTTTTGCACAATGCACAATTCATGTCCTCCATAATCAAAACTTGTCATGTAGTGATAATATATGAAATACCCCTAACAAGTTATATCTAAAGCTTATTTATGGGGCCCTACATAGTATTATGCATCACATAATTCATGTTTTTCACAATTAAAACTTGTCATGTTTAAAGGATATTATATATTTTTGGTTTTGTTCTTCCTTGCCATGTTGTAACCTATAATTACACAAAAGCAAGAACTAATAGCCACCACTAACCTATTTCCTACCATTTACAATAGTATGAACTGTTAATTTAAAATATAAAAAAAACATAGCATTAATCAAACCCACATAGAACTACACAAGGTGCCACAATTAACATTTGGACAATACTTAGTGTCTTTTAATTTTCTTGTTCCAATTATCATGGAAATGTTTAAAGATTCAAAGTATGACCTTTATGCAAGAGGAGACATTAACATGAACACTCGTATAAAAATAATGAATTGCAAACTGAGAGGAAAAAATATGAATGATAGTAAATGCTCAAAATCTCCCTTGGGTGGTACCATTAAAAATGTCACACTTTGATTTTCCTAGAACCATCACTTTGAAAAATCATAAGAAACATTTAAATACATATTTTCATAGAATTTGCTACATGAGTACCTTTATTAGGTTCCACAAATTTTTAATTTTCAATAATATTAATAATATAGTGTATTTTGATATTCCTAATCATTGCAGTTTTTTTAAAAAATCAGGAATACCACATTGGTTCCTTTCCTTGAACTTTTTGGTCATGAACACAAATTTGAAACATGATTTGAGAATTTTCTTAGGATTTTTTCTTAAATTAATTTGAAAACTATTTTATTTTAGATTTTTTATTAAGAAATTAATTGAATAAAAATAATTTAGTTATGAATTTCCAAAGTTAAAGCTATCAATTTCTAAAAGGGCTCTTTTAATTAGGAATAAATATTTTTAATATTTTTAAAAAATTTAAATTCCAAAGGAAACTTCTATATTAGTGCATGCAATTGATAAACACGAAAATAAAAATAAAATTTATAGTTGTGAAAAAAATTTAAGCAAAAGGTCAAGAAAATGATTTTGTCATTTTTGGTTCCTTAACCATTCCTTGAGGTGGTTATTCATGGTACCACCCAAGGATGCTTTCACCCAAATACCCCATATCAAGCTTTGACAAAATGTCAATTCTATGCCTTGTGTGGTTTTGCCCAATGCACAATTCATGTCCTCCATGATTAACATTTGTTTTATTAGGGACAATTTTTTTGGGTATGCTTAGTTGTTTCTTGTTGCAATTTTGTTCATTACACAATTCATGTAATCCATAATCAACGTTTGTTGTGCTCAAGACAAAATTTTTGCTTGTTTTCTTGTTCCTTGTTGGGCTTAAACACACAACTTCACAGGAGTATAACCTAATACCCATCAATAGTTTACTTCCAACCATCTATAACAACATAATTTGGTATTGTGTTTGCTAATTCTTTTGTAAGTTGTTTGCCAAATGTTGTGGCAAAACCACACAAGATGTTGCACAAATAAGACTCCATAATGGTATTTAACATCTCTCAAAAAGTCTTGTGACATTCGACCATTGAGTGGCATTTGTGACAACAACTTTCAATATTATAATATTTATGTCAAGTTGAAGTTTAACATTCCTCTATGAATGATTCTCCTCACATGAAGGTCTTCAAGTGCCCATGATTCAATGTATGCATTATTTGCTTAATTATGTTGTTGAAGGACAAATATGCATATATTCTTATCTGTGTTGGGCTAATTCCAAAGTTATCCATCACCCTAGCAATGAATATTTTCTTGCATTTTGTATCGACATTTCTTTGGCCTCAAGCATGGTTTGTCATATTTGCTTCAATCTATTTTGTTGGACAATGAACATTTTATAAACATACATTTTACTATTTTTGATGACAAGTATGGTTATTTGGTTATTTCAAATGACTCAAGGAAACCATTGGCCATCTAAGAAAACTTTCACAAAGACCCCTTCCTTTCCCCACTTGTAAGTTGTAAAATAGGTAGCATATATTGTTGATACTCAATAAACTTTTGTTGGTGAATGTTTCAAAAACATTCAATTCATAAAATGTGGGGTCATTAAATTTGTTGTAGGGATCACTGTAGAGCTTTAGTTGGTAGATTTTCATTGCATCAATAACATTACAAATAAACATGTTGTGAGATTGTGCAAAATTGATCAAGGTATGCACATAATCCAAAAGTGGCAAAATGGCATGCAAACCCAAAATTAGTTCCAAGTCACAAAGGAAGTTCAAATTTTCATTGACAATACTATTTTTCAAAGCATCATCATGCATTTTTGTAATCATAGGTTGATATCAGTCCATCACACGTTTCACAGGAAACAATATGCTGATCCATTTGATTTTCACATTTCTTAGCAATTTTGTTTCTTTTTCATGTAAACACATCACACATTTTTTGAAATTCACTGACATGCCCCGAACTCTTCAAAAGACCCAAAGGTGGCTCTTAAAGTGAAACAACAGAAGAATAATAAATTTGGATCACGCTCGTTAACTCGTAGCACTTTGGGGGTAGGAGGGCATGTCAAAGCTCTGGGATGGGATTACGATGAATTCACAAGTGAAAGTTCAAGATGAAATCAACTTGCACAACCAAGAAAAGAGGGTGGTTAGTGCAAGTTGAATGAAAATGGTGTGGTAGACTTAATAGGGACAACATCAAACACAAGCTTTACATGACCCACAACCTTTGGTAGGAGGCATCACTCCCTTCCCTGTATTATACTATGTGCCTTTCCACGAGGACTACATCCAAATGTCACTTTTCCCCGAGACTCCCAAGTGTGAATCCCACAATTGAGATTCTTATCGTTCCAAAACTTTGGATGTTCATATATTTCTTAAATCAACTCTATTTTGAAAATGTGAAGAAAATATGTTATATCTCTCATAAAGATCTTTGAATCGGTGTATAACATGCCCCAATAAAACTTCATTTGATTATTGCTTCTAAGGTATTTATGGTCGGAAGTCAAATTCCCTATTTGATTCATGCCCCTTCTTTTGATCATAATTCATGAAAATCATGTCTAAATGAACACCTTAAGCATCTATGTTTCAATACCTTTTTAATGGTGTCCTAGGGGCCCAATTTGATGTTTGTATTTTTTTCCAACCAAGGCTTTGAACATTCACAACTCCCAAAGTGGGAGTGCATTTGGGAGTCATTAGGTTTCATCTGTTGCACTTTCCCCCATTTGTGAAAGTGTGTTTCACACCTAAACACACTTTTGGCCTCATGGGCCCTTGCACTTCACATTTACTCATGAAATTAATGTTAAGGTTGTCACATTCAAAGAATAATTATTTAAATGAATGAGATAAAAATTTGTATAAAGCTTGAAGGAAGGCTTCCAATTGAACAACCAAATGCAACTTTGATAAAGTTAACACAATCAAATTGTTCCAATAAGCTTGAAGGAGGGCTTCCAATTGACCAACCAAAATCAACTTTGATCAAGCCAACACAACGAAATTGTTTGGATGAGTAAAAAAATGTATGCCCATTAAAAATGGAACCACATTCTTTTTCATTTGTGTGGTGACAGTAATTCTTACACCTTGAAACACACTATTACCATCATACCCATTGAAATAAACTTGGTTCCCAATTTTTTGAAATTCAAACCCCCCAATGCGACCAGAACAATGAACATCAAATGAAAAATGTTTTCAACTATCCTTTACACAACCACCTTTCCCACATAGGCTAGAAAAAGTGGACTTTATTTTTAACCTTGAAAAACATACAAATGTGTAGAAATCCATGATGTATTTTCTATTTTAGTAATCTCATTTGCACTAATAGATATGAAATTTATAACAACAACATAATTCTAAGTGGATTCCAACAAAAACTCATTCATGGATTTTAAGGAATGTGTTTGATTTTAAAGATAGTGAAAATTTCCATCATACCTTTGAAATTTGTCATAATTCAACCTTTATACAACAAATGGTAGATTGATGCAAATTAGAAAAAAAAATGTTTTTTTCCTTGCGAAATTTCAAAAACAACTAAATCTAAAGCAAAATGATGTTTAAAATAATGTAAATGTGTTCATTATGTGCATGCTAACATTTACCATTGAAATAGAAAGAACCTATTTAAATTTTGGATTGATCATTTTAGCTTTTGACAACCTACATGTTTCAACAAGTTACAAGCTTTGGAATAAAAAACTTTGCACATTACTTTTTTTCTTAATTACATTCAACCTAATGAAAACATGTGACCCATTTTCTTAAAAGTGCCACAACACCTTCATGATCACATTTTTCTTTCCTTTTCAAGGTGAAACTTAGAGGCTTTTTAAAATGTGCAATTAAAGATTTTGAAACAATCAACTTAAGAACAACTTGAACTTACACATTTAGAAAAGGGAAAAATGCCTAAATTATAAATTTGTTGAGATCAAGAAAAGAGGATACATTTTGAAGAAACAAACACAAGGTATAATGTAATTGGTCATTCACAAAATGCACAAATCACTCATAGAATGCATGTTGCACATTGTTCGTCATTCATCACTCATGATGCGCCCCCAAATTCCTTGTTGGACTCAAAAGAGTCCAACTATATCAAAAAGCAGAAGTAGTTGGAACTTGGTGCTGTTCCTAGCTTCCAGCACTAAAGGGGGTGAGAGGGGCGTGCTGAAAGCTTCGGGATTAGACTAGGAAGAGGGACAAGCTATTTAGTTATTCGGTCCTGCATCCAAAACCAACCACAAGTTGGTTAAAACTCATTCTACACCCCTGTGATGTTGGGACAAGCCGGGGGCAACCTTGGACTCACTTGATTCACTATGGCCTGGACTTGGGGGAAGCCTCCACCTTCCCCACATAATATTATCTGCGTTGCTCTGCAGCACCTGCATCCAAATGGCTTTTATTTCCGGGACTCCCAAGGAGGAGTCCTGAAATTGTCGCGGTTTGGACTCCCAGGACTTTGGGAGCTCATAACTCCCAGCTCATACCTCAAATTGGGATGAGGTCTGAAGCAATCTTGTAGCTCTCTTCAAGATCTTTCCAATGGTGTGCCGCACTCTATCTGCACACACTGGGGTCGGGTTGATTCCCGACTTTTTGTGGTCGGGAGTCAAACTGGCAGTTTGATTCCCGACCCTTCTTTCGACCATAACTTGTGCTGCAAATGTCCAAATGGTTCACACAAAGCCATTTTCGACATTTTTCACTTCAAGGCCTTTTCAACAATATAAAGAACACCTCAAGGAAAGGTGTTTTGACCTTTGCAATTGAGTTCTGAAGTTGTGGGAGTCCAGGAGGACTCCAAATTCCCACTTTTGGGAGTGCGAATCTCATCCTCACACTTGCCTCAAAGTGGGGTTGTGACAACTCATAAGTGACAAAATGCACACAACTCGTTCAAGTCTTTCACATTGTTCAAACTTCACAAATCATTTGCATTTATAGATTATTCATGCATTGCAAATCACTTGCATTCACAGATCATTCACATTCACAAGTTGCTCAAGTTTCACAAATCATTCACATTCACAAATTGTTCAACATCATAGATCATTTGCATTTATAAATCCTTCAAGCTTCACAAATCATTTAAACTATACAAAGCACTCATGCTCACATATCCTTTCAACCTTGTGCTCATAGATTATTCAAAGCTTCACGTATCACTTGCATTCACAATCCTTTTGTTGACACATCCTTCATGTTCACAAATCATTCATTGTTCACAAATTTGTAATGTTCATAAAATCTAGGTCCTTTGCATTCACAAGTCCCTTGTTATTCAAAACTTGCAAATCATTCACATTCATGTTCCGCACATCATTCACATTTGTAATTCATTGGTCACAAGTCACAAATCCATTAATGTTCACATAAAAAAATCATTCAAACAATGTATTTAAAAAAATTTCTTACACATTGCTCTTAAAATGCACAAAAGGGATCTAGTGCATCATTCATCATTCACACAAGACACCAAAAAAAAACCAGATAGGAATAATCAAATGCATGATTCATCATTCACCTAATGCAAAAAAATTCAAAGGAAAAAAAATGCACATAAAGAAATACCTTTGACTTGCAAAGTCCCAACTATTGATTCCAAAATCAAATCCTTGCCACTTGGACCTTTGGACCTCAACTTCAATGTTCATTGGCAATTTGTTGCATATTAAGCATTCCCACCTCTCATACATTGTTTGATGTTGCATTGGTTGAAGCTCGACGCCATTACTAAAACACAAGTTTTTGGAATCAATAATCATTTGGTGCTACCCCCAAAAGTTTGAACAATGAACATGAATACAATTTACATCCTACATATTTACAAAATCATAAACACTCTTGGCTATGCATGTCTACATTCTAGTATTCACAATAGCTACACACAAGAACAAAGGTCAAACACCATAGGATCTTCACAAAGTTGGAAAAGTAAAAAATTCCTCTATGTTGTGGAAAGAGTGGCAATGGCCATAATGATGGGTTGGGTGGTGTTGTTACGTTGAAACATTTAACCTTAGCTTTTGTCATTTTTAAATAAAATTATTATTTTTCCAAGTCTATATGTTGCAAGTTTGAATCACATGTAGTTTTTTTTGGCAATTTTTAGCTAGAAAAAATAAAGAATGATAAAAAAAAAGACTATAATTTTTTTAAAGAAAAATTTATAAAATTGACCCATCACAAAAAAATCACAATACTCTTAATTCTCCCAAAGTAGAAGCATTTTCTACCAATATGGGATTGTTGGAGTGCTTCCCTCTATATACAATATAAGAGTGCTCAACTTTGGGACAAAGGGTATGGGTGAAATTGTGGTGTTACTTTAGGGAATATCTTGGATGCACATTCTTGCATTTTGTGTCACCTCATTACTTGAGTATAGTTTCCATTCTTAATTTTGCTCATCACCATTTTTGGCCTAAACGCTAAACCCCCATTAGAAATGACATGTTTTTAAATTGTTTTACACAATCGGATAAGACTATACAAATGTTTTTTGTTTTACACTTACACATCCCATGTTTTATATTAACATATTTAGATTCCATGCAAGTGTAAATGTTTTAGATCTGTCTACATATGGGCCAATTTTGCCACTCAAGCAGCCATCAGTAGGCAATCCCAGGAGGATGACCTTGGTGGCTGCAACCATGGCAGAATTGGCCATAACAGCCTCCTGTTATGACCTTGTCATCAGCTACTATCTTGGGACAGGCAGTTGTAGCCACTGGAGAAGCCACTGGAGAGGCCACTTCTAGGCTTGGTGTTTTGTCAAGTTTTTAGCTCATCTCCTTGCATGATTTGCTTTGTGCTACTGGTAATGGATTATGTCACAGGTTTCTTATTTTCTTTTCTTAGGGCTCCTCCCCTTTGTGTGTTTTGTGCTTTCAGGTGTGATTTTTTGTTTGGAGTTTGATCCTTTCTTTTTTTTTTTCTCTTGTTCCCTTGCTGGGTGTTTCCTTGCCGGGTGTTTTTTGCTTTGTTTATTTATTCTTGTAAACATCCTTTCACAATCTTGATTACTCTAGTGAACGTGATTCCACATGACTTCCCACTCCTGGTCTCCTGTTCCCATGAAATCCCCACACATTCCTTATGAATTCCTAGACATGTATGTGTTTCCACTTTCTTCCCCCCCTTGTTCTTCCCAACATATCCCCCCCCCCCTTTCCAATGCTCCCAAAGTTGCTAAACTATTTCATCATATTGGCTAGAGTGCCTCTTTGTCTCATCATCATATTATTTATTGTTTATGCGGCAATTTTTAAGTATGTTCTCATTGCACTCCTTAACAGCCCTACAAAGCAATGACCCAAGGAGAGGGCTATCTATCAGCCCTTCAAAACACGGTCATGAGGTGACTCCCTTGAAAGACCAATTTTCCAACTGCCCATCTTAGTTTCTATGGCAGCCAGTAATGTCATGCTAAGTACCTCTTTAAGAGCCTACTGGGATTTGAGATATCAAGTGGAGGGTACGAAAGTTCTGGAGAGGTCTTAGCTTGTTGCAAAATACAATAAAAATGTCCTCTAATATCCCGTCCATGTTCTGATGAATCTGCAAAGTCCTGAACAACCTTAACATAAAAACCTTGGAGAAATTTCCTAGTGTAATTTGAAAACCCTATATACCCTTAAAAACCACAATCACATGCAATACCCTGTTTCTCAGAATTATGAACAAATCTGCTGTGTTCATCTTGGCATTATATCTTCGTTTTTATGCAAGGCTATCAGTGCCTTCCGCACTAGATCTGAGGGCAGACGCATCTTGGCTACCTCGGTTTTTATGCAAGGGAAGGCACCACTAACAGTTTAGGGTTTAGGGTTTATCTGGCCGATGCTACCTCGGTTTTTATGCAAGGAAAGCCACCGCTAACAGTTTAGAGTTTAGGGTTATCTGTCTGATGCTACCTCGGTTTTATGCAAGGAAAGGCACCGCTAACAGTTTAGGGTTTAGGGTTTATCTGCCTGATGCTACCTCGGCACCGCTAACAGTGCTTCAGGCCTAGTCCTGGGGCTCTGCCCTTAGCTCACAGGGCCGAAGGCACTGATAGGTCCAGGGTAAGGCACTAATATATAGCAGTGCCTTCCCCTAATACTAAATCCTGACATGAAATCTTGCACGATACAAAATGCAGTTTAGTGTCGGGGGGTAAAGTCCTCGGCCAGGGGCTTTATTGGAATGGGGCCCAGACTTTGGCCTTGTGTGGGGCCTGATCTTCAGCTGAGTCCTTTACTCTAAAGTCCCTAAAGACCTGCCCCAATTTTTATTTTTATTTTTCCTATGGTACCTGCCAGGTGTCATGAAAAAGAAAGAAAGAAAGAAAGAAAGAAATAAATAAATAAAGGGGGGTGTTTCAAAAAATGGAGGAAAAAATACACTACACGACATGCCCTCCAATTACACTACCAAAGTTGAAGCAGGTATTTAGATTACTGTAGTGCCTCGCCAGCTTCAGCACTAACGTGTCAAATAAATAAATAAAAATTTAAATATCGAATGCGGCACTTGAGTTGTTGATTTTTGAATTTTTTGACATAAAACAACTAAATAAAATAAAATCACGATGCAGCTCACTCACAAGCAAAACATGATCACCTTTTGCTAAGACTAAGTGCAGTTTAGGTTATCTTGTTGGGCAGGACGTGGGTTCAAATCTGGCTGCCTTGATTAATTACATTTTGATTCAATTTTCCAAAAATTAAACATAAATATTCCCTTTTATTCCCAAAAATTTCAACTAAACAAAAAATTAATATATTGTGTGCCCACGTACTACTACTACGATACACATAAGCAAAACTTGATGAGATTTAAAAAAATATTTCAGTGACATATTTTTGCCCATGTGTCACCTAGTTTGATACAAGGGGAGAGAGAGAGAGAGAGATGAGCATTCTCTCCTAAGGTTTTAATTAGTTTTTAACAATTCTCCTTTCAAATTGGGGATTAAAAAAAAAGCAGCTGAATCAGACAGGGGACACTCTCTCTGTGAATTGCCCATTCAAAGAGAGCCAATGGATAGACTAGACGACCAGGTCTTGTTCCATTTTTGATTGTCAATCAATTGGTGGGGAACACCAATTACACCGAGGAACAGGGCCTAGTAGACACTTGTTATTACATAACGGAACAATATCTTGGCATGTTCCTACAAAGGAATGGGTGAGGAGGACCATTCCATAGTACGTAATTCTCACTCACTCATTAGAGATTCCACCTTTCACCCTTGTGTGGCTTCTTGCTTCTTCTTAGGATCAACAACAACAAGCTCTTTCAAATGCAATTTGACTGGTTGTATAGAAGAACATTGGTGAGGTCTTTGCAAGTAAGTAAGTAGCCTACAAAGTTCTTCCTCATTGTGATGTTTGCACAATCTCTCCCGACTGCTAATTCTGTCACGTAACGTATCATTGGTCAGACAGACCCAGCTCATGGCCACCCAACCTGACCGCCACTCTCGACCAGGTCATCCCAATGGCCATTCACATTAGTGTGTACCCCAGTGAGTACCCCACCTCTTTTTCTTCACTGGGTTGGTGGCTGTGCTGTTTGTGGGACCCTAAGGGAGGAATTGTACAGAAAGTTTGTTTACATGCATTTTCTTGCTCTCTTGCTCAAGCCTACTAAAGTTCATCTTGTTCTATGTTCTTGGATACTCTAGCCTTGGGTCAGTTTTCACCATTGACAAAAATGAATTAATTATTTTTTTCTTTCAAAAAAGTAAAATTCATTTTCAAAAAATTTGAAAAAATTGCAAATTTCCATGATCTATTATTATGCTATTTTCACATGAGTAGTGAAATTAATCCAGAGTGTAACCTATAATAATTAATGATGATTTCCAACATTTCAACTTCATATTTTCACAAAAATTCATTTTACTATTTTGAGGATTATTATTTAACAGTGAAACTTCACCGACCTTAGTTAGGGTAAGGCATCCTTTCCAAACATCAAAACAAGTGCAAAGTAGATGGGTCACGAATTTTGTTATTTAGGAAGAATTAAGTAGTTAGGTTGAATTAAAAAGACACACACCCCATCCCCCTTCCCTTTCCTAAATGCCAAAAAATGAGGAAATAGACATCTTGCATATATTTTGATGCATTTTAGACACTTGTCATACTTACTTTGAAACAAGTGCAAAACAACCTTTAGATTAAAAATTGTTGTTTGTTGAGTTTTACTTAGTTCGGTTTATGTGATAATATCAAACATGCCCTTTTGCCAGCCAATCTTTCAAGACACTCTGTATCCAACAACAAACACCAACAAGTCTACGTGGTGGTATCCCGAGGTTGCAAGACTCCGTCAAAATTGGACCCCACACTTTTTGCATCTAACATTCATACTCCTTTGAAATTTCTACCAATATAGTGCTTGATTTGTCAAAGCATAGCCATGTGGCATTTCTTTGTGGAAACAAAAACTTTTTTAAAAAAAATTTAATGTTTTTGAGGTAGCTTACTCACCGATTGATTGCCTTAGCTGCCATGATCAATACTAATAGGCCATAATTAGCCTTATAGGGGGATTTGGTCTGATTGTGTGTTGGTGGGTGCTAGGTCACTTGGTCCATTCTAGCCCTAATAAATTATTAAAACTCTTTCAATAATTTTTCAAAAATCTATAGCAACTCAATTTTTTTTAACATGTTTCAACCTATACATGGGGTTTTTCATGAGAAAAAATATTTGTCAGACTTGCAGGAATATAACCTACCAGTCAGTTATTGATTTTTGCAATAACCAGTTAAAAATTGATAACCGTCTGGTATTTATTTTTCAAAATCTAATAACCTACCTAGATGACTTGATTATCATCTACATAGTTATCAATCTTCAAAAAAGCTAACAAAAAAACCCAAAAAAAAAAAGAAAAAAAGAATAGTAATTTTAATTTTCCAGAAAAAGAAAGACCCTACAACCAGTGTATAACCAGCAGGTTAACTGGTGGTTCTCAACTGGTTATTTGAAAACCTACCCTTATGCATAACAAAGTATTATTACCCAAATTTTTTGACACCCTACTTGAGAACCAAAAATTTTAATATTGATAATTGGGTAACTTCCCCAAAAAAGTCCAAAAAAACCTAGGGGATGGTTATTTATTTATTTATTTAAAATAATAATAATAATAATAATAATAAACCTGGCCAACACTATGGGTAGTTGGTTGGGTACTGTAGCAGAAATTCATAAGAATCTCTACTACTGAACTCCAAACCAAACCAGGGGTGGGCAAAGAAGGACAGGAGTTGATGATCATCTTGATGTGTTCTGTAGATAGATAGATAAACAAAGGTATAACAATTGCTAGATTAAGGTGATGCTCCAGTAAGTGTATAAGGGGAAAATTCTGATTCATGCAAATTAAGCAAAGCAAAGCAAAAAAAATCAATCAAACAACAACAAGATCATCATCATCATCTGTAGGCTTACTTACAACAACAAACACAAAACCAAAAAGAAATAAGAAAAATCAGTTCTGATCTTGTCTCAGTTTCCCACAAAAAAGCCTTCTTTGTTTTGCTGGGTCATGCACTTCCCCCCTAGACTGGGTCATACACCTCCTACCTACCAAGTTGATCACTTCCATGACCCAGAAGTACATAGAAGGGAGAAGACAAAGCACAGAGAGAGAGAGAGAGAGAGAGAGAGAGAGAGAGAGAAGAGATCAGGTAGCTCAGGGAGACAAGAATCCACAATTGGGAGAGGGAGAGAGAGAAGAGAGGGAGCTCATAGGGAGGAATCCACAATTGGGTGTGAGAGAGACAGACAGAGAGGAGAGAAGGAGCTGAAGGGGGGAGTGTAGGGGATTCAATCCACAAATTGAGAGTCATCAGCAGCTCAAGAATTTTGTTGGTCTCTGGAACTTTCAGTTTTTTGTGCTCCTTGGTTTTCGTGGGCTTATTAACGGAAGTGTTTTGTAGCTGGTGCAGGTCGAATCTTGTTGCAGGGAGTGAAGGGGAAACCCAGAAAAAAAAAAAAAAAAACGAAAGAAAAAGATTGTTATTATGGGGGTGTCCAAGCCGGCGCATTTCGTGTTTGTGCATGGAGGAGGTCATGGGGCATGGTGTTGGTATAAGACGGTGGATCTGCTGCGACTGGCGGGACACAAAGCGACGGCGGTGGACCTCGTCAGCTGCGGAAGAGATTCCACGGATCCTAATCATGTGGAGTCCTTCTTGGATTACAACGAACCTCTCATGGAGCTTCTCAGCAACCTTCCTGACAACGATAAGGTACTATCCATAAGAAGGAGATCATCTCTTCTTCATCTTCCACCATCACCAAATGATCGATCATCTCGTCCTAATCCTCTTTTTTCCTTTTTCTTTTTTGGTTTTGTTTTGTGTGTTTGTGTGTGCGTGCGCGCGCGCGCGCTTAGCACTCACAAAAATGTTGCTGGACAAATGTCTGTTTCTGACTACTTCATTTTCCTAAGATTTACAGAATCATGCTTCCTGACATATTTGTATGTGAGTGCCTTCAGTCTTAAGAGTCACCTAAGTGGGCAGACATTGCTTGAAACTGCAATTTTGTATCTGAAAAATCAATCACAAGGGGAACACTATAATATTGATTGTCCAAATTTTCAGCTTCATCAATCCACAGATCTGTCATCTAGTGCCAATTTCTATATTAGGAAATCAGAGAGTCCAAGATTCATAGACCCATGATGATGCTCATGATCAAATGATAGGTTTTTTGCAATCAGCTTGGAGACTCACTTGACTGGGATTGAATGTGTGAGAGTGACTGATATATATCTTGATCCGCAGATCATTTTGGTTGGCCATGATTTGGGAGGCTTGAGTGTGACCTATGCAATGGAGCATTTTCATGACAAGATCTCAGCTGCTGTCTTCCTGGCTGCGATGATGCTCCCCAGTGGTTACCCACTTACTTTTGATGTGAGAAGAATTTTCCCATCTCTATAATTTCCCCTTCTTCTTCTTCTTCTTCTTGTAAGTGACACATGACACAAGCTGCAGCTTCACAATCTTGACTAAACAAGTCCTTTACAAAACTGAAGAAATTGAAGCAACATTTTCCTCTTTTTATTTTCCTTCGACGCTCACAGATCACAAACTTCCTAAACTTTGCAACTGCAATTCATTGATCTTGGTCTGCTGTCATGGGTTTGTTTTTTCATCTGGTAGACTGATTGTCAATTTTCTTCATTTTATTGCAGCTCTATGAATTAGACCCGACAGTTGGTCAGCACATTGAGTATACTTTTGGGGATGGCATTCACAATATTCCAACATCTCTTTATGTGTTGGAAAAGGTTCAAGCTGAAGTGTTCTATCACTTGAGTCCTTCACAGGTAGGCCCAAAAAAAAAATCAAAACAAAACAAGAACACACAGCTGAAATATTATTATTATTCCTTCTCATTTGCAACTCTTAGTTTAACTGATTTTTAATATCATTCTTTGAGGAAGCTACTTCTTATCATCTAGTTCTTATGACTGACTACCAAATTTGCATGTCTTTGTTGATTTTTACAGGATGTCGTACTAGCTTCACTGATGTCGAAGCCAATTCCATTGCGGGTATTGGATGGCTCGACAATTGAATTCACCCCAGAAAAGCATGGCAAGATCCCACGAGTGTATATCAAGACTTTGCATGACCGTGTGCTTGGGCCACCAGAAGCACAAGAAGAAGCTTTCTTGTGTGATCCCGACAATGAACCCACTGAAGTTCGAGAAATCAATTCTGACCATAGTGCTTTCTTTTCAGCCACTAAAGAGCTTCACCAACAACTTTTAGAGATTGCAGCAACTTACACTTGAATCACAAAACAAATCTTCTTCCAATTCGGCATAATGTTGCATGTGAGACTGTAATCAGTGAAGCAAAAACTTGGCTGCAAAAAGCTTTTAGGAGGTCAAAACATCTTCTAGTAAATAGTTTCAGAATCAGTAGGGTACTCAGCTAGGTTTGAAGATAAGAAGTTGGCTGCCATCCTTGAATCCATCAATTCATGGGTCTTGCTAAGGGGTTGAGAAGCTATAGTCACATATATGTTATGCAGTACTAGATAGATGGCCAACACTATGGAAACTCACGAAGTCACACACAAAAAAACATGCACACTAATAATAACCAGTAGTACATCAAATTATTTGTTCTGCACTAAATACCTGACATATAGGAGAGCGTTGGGGATTGGGTGCAAGCCCTCATTACATATACTGGTGTGTAAACGTTTTGCCTCATGCAGATGTATGACAGGCACTGGTTATAAGATCTTGGTTGATTGTGACATGGCTGGGATAATTCCTGTTCGTAGATAAGAAACCCACTCTTGGTAACTAATGTAAATGAAAATTATCCTCAAAAGGCTGTTGAAGTGTGTCCTGAGACAGGAGTTGAAACAGCACTCCTCTATGCACACTCTCATCAAAAACTATTGTGGGGATATTTCCTGCATTTCAATGGCTGTATAACTTGAATTCAATGGTGTTAGAAACCGTGAGCGTACACTCTGGAACTAGGCTGCCCAAAAATCCAATGAGAACACTCTACTTCATCGTCATTTTATCAACAGTTGATTACCAATCCTAAGAAGGTTGCAAGTTATGCTGTGGAACCAGACTGCCCCAATCCAACCAGGCTCCACATCATTGAGATCTCATCAACAGTCAGGCTCCCAACCTGCTTGCAAGCCCTCAGAGGGTTGTAGGTTTATCTTTGGAACCAGGTTGCCTGGTTCCAAGCAGAAGCCTCCTTGTCATCAAAACCCTTGCCCATGGTCCATCTTTCCTGCTCCCAGACTGTCAAGGCTTTGGTCCCAGTATCCATATCATCTTAAAGTCAAACTGGGATCTGTTCTGGAACTTACAATTTGCGCCTACTCACTTCTCTCAAGATTTTAGACTAAGCCATTCCAGTTCCATTTCAGCACAAGGATAATACAACCATCTAATAAGAGCTTGCATCAGATGCTTTGAAGATAACATGACAATGAGTGCAATCATTACTGTATGGCAAGGGACATTGCTCACAAAATGTCAGACCATTACCTGTTCATCCCAGCTGCTGTCACTACCCACTGACTACATCATCTCCCAATCAACAGTGAGCACTATGTATATAATAGCCTGCCCAAAATTTCAAGCAAACTATTATACAAAATTTCAAGCAAACTCAAGCAAACTATTACCACACAATACACACCAGAGTCCAAAAGTGAGATGAGATTAAGATGACCTTAAGAATTCTAGGGCACACTAGATTTCTACAAGCTCAAATGCCAGCAGTAGTTGTGTCTTAATGGTTGCTACATTTGTGAGTAGAGCTGAGTGCCACCTTTTCCTCTTGAGTTCTCTGTGAAGGGCAACTAAAGTCTCCTGCAAACCAGTTGCCTGCTGCCTCTACTCATAGAAAGGTAAGAAGACTATAGTCAACTTACAAAGAAGAACAAAGCACATGAAATGAATACTTCCAAAAGAAATCATCCCCATAGATAGTTAAAAGGTAAGGTTGAAGGTCTTTTGCCTAGGGCAAGTGATTTGTCCATTCTAGGCTCCCCAGCATCATCCACAAGGGAAGTGGGGGGGGTGGGAGGGGGGGGGGGTCATACCAATCACTTCAGTCACTTCAGTCTTCTCTGCAACACATCCTCTTCAAATGCAACACTCAATTTGACAAAAGGGGGAAATTTCCATAGCCTCGAGTCTAAAAGCTAAAGCCTCTCTGCCTCCACAAACTCCCACTTACTTATGATACAAGAAGACTAAGCCAAAGACAAAGAAAGCTAGCATTGACGAGAAGGCACTCCCATAGTAAGGAAATGCTGCAGGTATGAATCGTTCATACTCATTGTGCCTGAAAGGTCGAACAGGGATCTGTTTGCTGAGAGACAGGGTGGTGTATCCGAGTCGCTGGTATTCAACTTTGAACTGGAACACGCCATAAACATCTGGCACTTGAAAAGCCGTATAGTACAAGCCATTTCCATCATGAGAAAGTGTCTTCCGAATGTAAGGACTCATCATGTAAAACTGGACCTGCACATCATCTGCCTGGTATGGCACCCACTCCCTTCCAGTCCATTCATAGATCTCCAATGAAAACTCCAGATGGTCAGTGATACGGTACATTGAGGGCTCATCCCCACTGCCTCCACTCTTGTGATGCTGCAAATTGATGGCCTTAAGATGACCCCGTTCATGAAATGTCCATTTGCTCAGCTCAACAGCAAACTGCTCATTGCCGGACTTGGCATACCTCAATCCATTGCTAGAGCGTTGGAAGGAGAGCCGGAAGAACTTGTTGCTGAACAGATCCAAAGAACCGGAGATGAGAATCCGGGCGTTGTTCCTGGCCTGGATAGCTGACACTAGGGTTACAGAGGTACCGGTGAGAGTCGGCGCTTCCGTCAAGTCTGTGTTAGGTTTTCCAGAGAAGGCAGCCGGAGATGCCGAAAGAACAGTGACCATCAAATCATTTGCGGTATTGACGGAGTGCGCAATCCCACGGAAAAGAACGGGAGCCGGAATGTGTTCAGAGCCCAAAATGGTTGGAGCGTCAACGAAAGAGTCGGCAGCGATGACGGAATGGTCATTCTCACCTGGAGTGATGGCAAATTGCGTGTGATCTATCACCACTGCATCGACTTCCTCCTCGAAATCGGCACCGCATTCAGTGGCGATGTCACGAACGAAATTGGATGTCTTAGTGCCTGCCGCTAGAATCAGGTCGTGACCGCTATCCACGAAGTCCAGTACCGCCGCCACATCCAACGCGCCGCCTCCTCCCAGAGCTTCAACAGACGGCGCAAACAATACCAGCGCATCGTAAAGGTATACGCCGTACTTCTGCAAGGAGAGATCGGGATCCTCTGCCAGCTTGAAGTCCACCTCGAAGCCGCGATCCGCTAGCGACTTGAAGAAAATGGAGTGCGTCTCCTTGATGGAAACATCTTCCAGAAGCGCCAGAACTCTCCGGTCTGACGGCTGCTCCTCTGAAAAACCGAAGCACACCAAAGGCAACAGAGAAACAGTCAGAAACACCAGCCAAATCTCCCGAGAAGCCATAGCCTAAGCTCCAAAAATCGAGCGTTTTGCTCTCTTTCTCTCTTCTCTGGCTCGCGCGCGCGCTACTCTGTGCGTGCGTCTTCCCGCACGGGAGAGAGGACGACGACGTTCTCAAGTTCGCATTCGTGTTCCCAAGTTTGCTCGCGCGCTCTCTCTCTCCAGCTCTCGCAGCTTTGTGCGTTCGATTTCCCGCACGACTCTTCTTTCGTGCGGAAGAGACAAAGACGACGACGTATTCACGTTCACAGATTGTTCCCATGGGTGTTGAGCTCGGGCGATGGAGCACGCTCTCATTAAAATGCGCCGTTCTTCGCGCACGGATCCTGTGGGAGTTTGTAGGATGTACACAGGAGCTCTTCTATAGAGGGGGAGCAATCTCTGTATGCAATGCTCCTTCTTTCCGTGCAAAAGTCTGGGATTTGTAGCCTTTAGGAGATCCAAGAGAACATAAAGACAATCGGCGTTTCCGTCGATTCTGGCTCCGGGAGAAGAAGAGCTTGACGTCCGTCGTCTCCTCATGGCGCCCAAGAAAAAGGTTTGGCAGATTGGCATCAGAAGAGAGCTACAGTTTTGAGTTAGATGTCTTCATTTTTTATTTTCTCTCTCTCTCTCTGCTACTTTGTCCGTCTTACATCTTGTTGTGAAGAAAGGCAGTTACGGTGCTGTTGTTGTGTGTGTGCGCGCGCACCTGGTTTTTCTTTCTCTTCTCGACTGTAGCGGATGTTCACGAAGTCCTTGGAATACAAAGCTTCGGATTTGTGGCAAACTAGTCTCCAGCATGAAGTCCAGTCATGCATTGTGACGGCAGCCTGAGAATCCAGAAGCTTTGAGACAACAAGCCAAATTCACCTAAGAATGCTTAGAATAGACAATGAGGTATGTGGTTGCTTGAGTCTTACAGCACCCTTGTATTGAGCTCTGCAGAACCATTGGCAGCCATCATGGAAATAAGCATATGAAGCATGGTGGAAAGAATGATAGAGAATTTGTCCATGCAAATCATTGTGGCCTTTCAATGATCACAAACTTTTAGGTCACGATTTGATGCTAGTAATCGTGGGGAGTCTGTTTTTTCATACTTTTGCATTATCTATGCATGAATGTCATGTGTTGAAAATAAGAATCAAACACATATAAGTAGAATGCAAGATTTTATTATAAATGGAAATCATATTACTTACACATGTCTGACATTTGTTTTATATGTACTTCTGTGTCTAAATAGTATGAACTTATGAAAAAACAGATTTCACACGCCTACTATTTTCAAATTGTGGCCCAAAGAAGTTTGGGCTGATGAGAAGCCCACAAAGCTTTAGAGCCGAAAGATCATCACAAGCTTATTTGGGTCACAATTTGAAAATAGTATTAATGTGAAATCTGTTTTTTCATAAGTTTATACTATATAGACATAGATGTTGTACATATAAAACACATATCAGACATGTATAAGTAAGATGATTTCCATTTGTGGGCTTCTCATCATCACAAACTTCTTTGATGAGAAGCCCACAAATTCCAAAATTCTAGACTTTGCTTTCTGGAACAGTAGTAGTGTCACAGTGAATGGGATGCAAGCAACTTAAGCAACCCAGCTCCTGAGCAATGGGCCAGTGAATGAGACCCAAGCAACTTATGCAACCCAGCTCCTGAGCAATGTGTGGCCACTAGTGACAGCAATGATAAAGATGAATGGATTGATGAACTTAGTTCCTGGCTTACACAACCAGCATCTACAATGTGCATATGCTTTTTAGGCTCTTTCTGGATGGAAGGAGAGTGTGGACTTGGAGGTTCATTCGAGAGTGGATAAGCACAAGAGACTTCCAACTGTTTGTTGCAAGCAAGACAGACTCTGGATTCCATATTTGCACAAGATGACTCAGGGCAGTACAGAATGATGCCAGCAAATGCACCCAAGACTAGTAGAGCAGATGGATGGTGTACATCAAGGAGAGGGACCTACTCTGAACAAGTGACAGTAGGTAAGAGTTCCCAGAACCTCATGAATCACGGTAATGGTGCTGACAAGACTATTCTCACTGGCAGCAAGAGTGTTCATGGTGGATTGACTGCAATCTTGAGTGGCACTCTTTTTCGCAAAGCATGTTTCACAAACCCATAATCCCCATCACATAGCACTATTGGGTGCATTTTGTTTTCTAGGGCTTATTTCTCCTCTGGATGTTAGTCCTTTCACTTGCGGTCTTGATTACTAAACAATTTGCTGGAATTTAAATAATGAAGGAAGAAGTTGGCAAGGAAAAATACTCCCAAATGAAGTTCCCAGCACTAAATAATAGTTCTCAAAGGGAACTGTGCATATAAATGTCCAATATATCTATTTACATAGTATTATGAGATTCAATCTGCCATCAGTGCATATCCACATACCAGAATGCTTTGACCTCTGTACATGGAAGGTGTCTTGGTTTCAACGTCATTTCAAGCTGCCACACTCTGATCCTCAATGGAAGTCCGGTGGCAAGCTCTCCTTGCAGCCTCAATTATATCCTCAATCTGCAACAGTGCATAATTTTGGGAGCAGGAAATGTGGTGAGCATGAATTGACAAAGGAATAACAAACTAATGTTGTCCTCTGTGTAGTTTGCAGGGTCTGCAAGCTAGGAAACAGACTTGACAGCCTTTTGTGAAGACATGCAAACCACCCAGTGACACCAAGGGAAGTGAGGCAGTTAGATCATATACCTGTGGTAAAGCAAGGCGCTCAAGGTTGGCTGCATAAGGCATTGGTATATCAGCACCACATATTCGCTCCACAGGTGCATCTAAGTAGTAAAAGCTCTCTTCTACAACACTTGCACTGCAGGCACACAAAGAAAAAGAGAAACCACAATTAGTGGCTTTTCACATGATGAATGGGAATATGGTACAAAGGCAAAGGTAGATGAAATTAGATGGGATATTTGGGACATGCAAGAAGCACACAATATTTGTTAGCCTGGGCACACATGAATAGCAAAAATAGCATAGAAATAAAGAAGCCTCTTTTGCAGTGGAACATGGATGTTACCAAATTTCAGCTCCAACACCATGCTGAGGCCAACCTTCCTCAAGAGTAAGAAGTCTTGATGTCTTGCGGACTGATGCATTTATAGTTTCTCTATCAAGTGGACGGATGGACCGCAAATTGATGACCTGTGGATAGTACATAAGTCATATTGCAAAGATGGGCATTGCATTGCCATCTTTGGATGAATGGTGACAGAAAAGGACCAAACATCAAAAACTTGAAAGACTAGCTATCAGAGGTATGTGCCCTGCCCAACTCCCCAAACTCTCTTTTTCTAACAGTTTTCACTAAACAGATATACCTAGGAGATTGCAGAGGAAACTCCACAGTTACAATAAAGCTGCATTAGTTCAGTTTAGCTTGAATGTACAAGCCAGCATCTAAGCCTGAGGTAAAATATAGCTGTCGGTAACAAAAGATAAGAATAAGTAAGAAGAGTATTCTATGATACCTCCATACTGATGCCTTCCTTGGCTAGTTCATCTGCAGCCTGCGAGGACAGCCTCATGCATTAGCCTTGCTACAAGGGAGGTGTGTCTGAAGACAAAAGAAAATCATCAACCCCCTGATCTCCAACCAATTAACTAGAGGTACACATCTGTATCACACCTTTAATGCATAACCAACCATTTTAGAAAACGCAGTAATGGTGATGTCTTTCCCCTCCCTCTCAATCTGTAAAGAACAGTCCAAGCAGCAGGAGCATGAGACCTCAATCACAATTGTGCAGTGAAAGAAAGAAAGAGAAGGGGGCCAAATTTTTCCTTTGAAATTCAGCCTACTACTATGGCATCACAAAACAGTCATGGAACTGTCAGTATTATGCACTTGTATGGAAGGAAAAAAAATGGAGAACCATGGACGTGGCTTCACCTTAGCTTGGCCAATTGGGAGAGTGAAGCTTGAGTCAAGTACATCTGGGGACACAGGAAACGATTCTCCATACCTTTAAAAGACCACAGAAGCTTAAAGTCAATTACAGGATTGGTTCACAACCTCATTTACAAGCCTTTTAGCACAAACTGTAGTATACATGTTTGATTTTGTGTTGTAAAGTTCTTGCACCAAACTCAAACAACACATGGGCATTCTTTACTTTTGCATTTGACCTCCTAATTTGCTGTCAGATCAGCTGAGGCTGACATTCTGCTTCAGTTTGTTCAGTTTATTGGCTTCAGTGAGGCCGATATCAGCCTGATTGCTCACTAGGAGGCAGAATATGACTCATTTGGAGGCAGAATGTGCAATCCTAGGGGCATGTTCTCTAGTGCAAATCAAATGAGAGTGAAGGAGTAGCATACATTAGCTCATTTTCCAGGAAGACAACTGGGTCAGGATCACGTATAGCAGCCTTGAGGAGCCCACGTGCATCCTCTGCATTGTAGGGCACCACCACTTTTAGTCCTGGAACCTGGCCATACCAGGCTGCAAAGCACTGCCAGAACACACACCTTTCCATTAGCCAACAAAACACTGCACACATTTAGGTCTATGCTTCACTCCTAACATGTCTATTCTCCATTTCCTGGGCCTGACTAACTGATACAGGTTCACAAAAAAGAAGGGTAGCAACAGAAATTTAGCTTGGCAAAGATCAACAGTTGATGCTTTTACTTGTTGGCTAATACCAGTCAATGTTTCTGTGCCCCAAATGTAGAATTTACATGTAGGAGGAGGAGGAGCTTCAAGAGTGTGATGTGGATGGGGGTGTAACTCAAATACCTGGGAATGCTGAGCAGCAACACCTGCAGCTGCTCCATTAGGACCTCGAAAAACTATGGGTACATTGATTGTGCCTCCAGACATGTAGTTGGTCTTCGCAGCAGAGTTGATAATGTGGTCAATGGCCTGTTGTATAACCCACAAAGCAATGAATCAGTGGTTCTGATTATGGAAAAACAGATACTAGGTGAAACCAGAAAAAGGGAAAGGAGTTGGATGCAAAACATAGAGCCCCCCCCAGAGGGCTACTTGGGAGGGCAAAGCAAGATTCATAGAAGAAACAATCACAAGCACTTTTTCCTGGAGTGATAGACAGATGCCCAAAGGAGGGCATTGAGAAACACCTGCATAGCAAAATTGAATGTCATGAATTCAACTATTGGCTTCAGTCCTAGAAATGCTGCTCCAACTCCGAGACCTGTGAACCCTGCCTGCAGGTCCCTCACACCCAAGACAACAAAAATTCAGAAATTGCACTTACAAAAGTCCACAGGGATAAAGCATCAAGAATGAAGGAAAGGGGGTGGGGGGACTAGAATCTCCTACTGCGACCCATTGGGACAGAATAGCTTGACTATGAGAGATGGTGAAATTAGCTTTTCAGATACTGTGATTTGAAGGTGGGGGAAAAAGCTGCTCATTGCAAACTGCAAACAACACATGCAACATTGAATTATGAGAATTTTGGTGGTACAAACAATACTATTGAAAAAGTTGTGCCTGCGTATGTACATATGACTGACCTCTGTAATTGGAGTGTCCAACATACGTTCAGGTCCAAACTTCTGTAGAAGCCCCTTTGTGATCTGCCAGGACACCAAGTTACAGAATCTTAAGAACATTGTTCTTGTCACAATCATCTGGTCTCTCTTTGTGCATTCAGCAGCCATGACATAACAATCTGTAGAAGCTCAATTGCAAATATTCTCTCTTGTAAGAAGTGTAGGGGAAAGCCATGCTGTCAGGGCCTTCCACAGTGGAAAGTCAGATGGCTGCTCCAATTTTCTACAGCAGGGATTAAAAGCCTCAGTTTTGGCAGTCACAAATCTCCAAGATGGAATGGCCATGGTTCAAGAGCATATGGTAGGTTCTTCTGCCCATATGAGGGTATTATATTTTTTGTAATGGCCGTCAAATTGGCAGAAGAGCCCACCATACAGAGTGCACTTCAGTTCCTGAAAATAAAGGTGTCTCAGTTCACAGTATGATAAAACTTAGGATAACTGTGCCTAAGAGAGAATATAAATGCTCATTATGGGAAGAAAATTTCAAGTGTTTGACAGATGAAAAAGAAGGCTCAATCAAAGAGATTCAAAATTGGAACTAGCAGATTCAAAGTGGACAATTAGGTGGGTACTAGGTACCTTGTAAGCACCTTGATATTCACCAACCTGTACAAAACACCACATATGTGACTCACCAGTTAAGACTTGGACAATAATTCACCAGCATTAGAGAGAGGTATTTGTTTGCAAAATTGACGGAGAGCAGAAATTTGTAGGTGACAAACTCCCAGTACCTCCTCACCCAGCACAAGAACTTTGGAATCAGCTGACATTTCTTCATCAATTGCAGTACTAAGAGCCTCCCTAACTGTCATCTGTAAAACCCACGTTTATACAAAACCCCAAACCTTTCTCAGCTCATGCACAAACTGCCAAAAACAAACTTTTGCAGAAAGTTTCAATGCATATACTCACTCATCATCCCCCTGTTTTGCTGCTGCTGCTGTGACAAACTGCTATTTTGTTGTACTTCTGCTATTGCCTCCTCAAAGAAGAACCAAAGTACTTTCTCAATAAGGACAAGTTTGAAGGCTGCTTTCCTTTGCTGTTTGGTTGTAGTTCCTGTCTTGTTTCATCTATAGTCAAAAACTTAATATTTTCTCAACAAAAAGTTTGGGAGCTCTGCTTTACTGCCTTTGCTTTCTTTCTTGCTTTTTGTTGCTTTTCATCCTTAGCCTTGCATGTAAGAGCCTTGAGACTCTTTTGTTCAACTAAAAGACAGTTTTTGTATTTTCAGACTCTGATCTAAGATCATAGGTACACGAGTACACACACGAGAAGACACCCACCTCATTGGTTGACATTAACCTCCTGGAGATT
Organism: Sphagnum tenellum; assembly: GCA_963921925.1. NCBI lineage: Eukaryota > Viridiplantae > Streptophyta > Sphagnopsida > Sphagnales > Sphagnaceae > Sphagnum > Sphagnum tenellum. The sequence continues at coordinate 10,128,974 of OY998148.1, forward strand.
GCCCAAGCCATGGCAGCTGAATTATCATGGTTGTGTCTCTGAAGAAAAAAAATATAAGCCCACCCACCCACCCACCACAATAGATCAGTAGCAAAACAGATCCTCTGCATTTTCTTGCTCTTCCATGCAAATAATCCCAATCATAGAAGTATTAGGGAATGGGCAAGCCCCTGATGATTCTGCCAGGTAGCACACAAGCCCCCTTATGATTCTGTCGGGTAAGCTTGCAGTGAGCCCCGGTAAGCTGAGACACAGCCAACAAAGTCATGAGAGGCACAAGCCCATTCCCTTTTGTATAGGATTTTGGACCATTATGCCGAATTTTGAAAAGGATAGTTGATGATAATGTAAAATTACAAATAGTATAGTACCTTGGCAGCTTCGAAACTAATTAAATTGTTTGTAGAAATGTTGAAATTTTCAAAAACTACTTTTCTCAAAGCACAATATTTTGTGAAGGAAAACAAAGAGTCTATATGAATATCTTATTTTTGACACGGAATCTTCAGTTCTAATTCAGTATTTGAAAGAGGTGTTGAAGCTGCTCTTGTACTACCATAGTGAAAAGGACAGGTGACAATTACCTTGAAAAGTGGCATTATCTGCCCTCAAAATTGTGTCCAAAAATGGAATGAGAGCTGCAAAGGTCCTGGACTACATGAAACATTATTGTCTAATTTGCAGTTTCTTTCATCTGGTCCAAAAAAAATTCTGGAAGGAAGCTATGAATCCATTCTTTCATCAATTTCCAACTTCCTTCAGAATTAAAGCAATCTCATGTCTAATTTTGGTGTTTGGTCAAGTCTTTTTGAGATTTGCAGTAAAGTGGGGGTGACAAAATCAACAACGTCCAAAATATGGGCTGGACTTGGTATGACTTTAAGGTTAACTCTATCAGAAAATTGTTGATTGCACCTCTTTCAATCAGATTTTGCCGGATCAAATTTTCTTCCAAATTGCTCGTTTTCTAAGATGTAGAGCCTTCATTAGAATTTTCCTCTAGATCCGAACAAAGTGATTCAAGAATGTCGACAAAAAATTAAATAAGAGGCATTGATTTCTCTGGCAACTGCCAGAGAATCGAAACCTGAACATGGGTACCAGAAAAACAGAAAATACATATATTCTCACGAGGAAAAAAGGTTCGACCGATTTTTATCCAAACTCTAAAAGGCGCTCCAATCCCAACCAAATCTCAGGAAAAGGATTGCGTGGAAACAAGAATCCGAATCTATGAGCTGCGAAACCCAATTGATTCGACGATCATCATCTCTATTGAAAACGATCTCGATGGGGTGAAAAAAAAGCTGAATAAGCTAGCTACAAAACGGAACCGAATTACGAAGGGCAAGACAAAGAAAAGAGGAGGGAAAGAAACAAAACGACTTCACAGTGAGGAAGAATAGCAGTCTCATAAATACATACATACATACCTTCTTCACAAAGGTGTTGAAAATCGAACGCCCGACTTCAGTCGCATGCCGACCCACTCCTCCTCCCCACATGATTGCGGTTCACACAGAAAGAACCCCAATGAGATCAGGAGGTAGAGGATATGTGCTGCAGCCACAACCTCGTCTCACAGAACTGGGTGGGTGTGATTCTCTCTCTCTCTCTCTCTCTCTCTCTTTCTCTCTCTGGGTGCTTGACAAAATGCAAATTTAGTACTGAAAGCAAGCCATGCTGCAGTCTCAACGACCCAAGTCTCTTCGAAAGAGGAGGAGGAGGAAGAGGCCGCTGCCCTCTTGTCTTCGTCAAAACATGCCACGTACCCATTTCTTCTTTTTACGCTGAGGAAAAATTGGCGCTTTTGGGTAGGTATCTGGTCGTCCACCAGGTGTTGCACTTGGGTAGTTTGTTCTGAAAAAAGTAAAATCAGTGCGAAGTATTTTTCACAAAGGGTTTTTTTGGAAAAACTACACAAAAGTTGCCATATTTTTGAGGAAAACAAAGTTCGAAGTCGCCATGTTTAGATAGTGAGTTTCAAATAAGTTGCCAGGAAAGACAGGATTCTAAAGCAAGCAATTCGACTGATTGTCTTGTCTGACCTCTATCAAATTTGGCTCATTCCTCTTTGGGACAATGGATGGGTCCACCTACTTGACGACAAAGTTGGGAAAAAAAAAACAAATTTTTTTTCTAAACAGATTCATCCAGGGTTTCTCTTTACACTACCAAAAAGAATAAATCCCAAGATTTTTGTCACAAAAAAAGACAAAATTTGTGGAAAACATAAAAACACTGGATTTGTCAAACACTTTGCTCTCGCCAGTAGAGATGGGGAGGGAGGAAGCATTAATTCTAGGTTGATGGCATGCTACAGCCAGCCAGCCAGCCAGCAACATCCCTCTCAGCTATATTTGATAAGGGTACAGGCCATAGCGGCCCTGCTTCAGAGCCAACTATGTCGTTGTTGTGTGATAGAACACAACAGTGGGGTTGGGTAATGTTGCAATTTGCAGATATTTTTTTCTACAATTGTTCATCTTCAGTTTTAAACAAATTAGTATGGCTTCTCTAATGCTCACTTTCACAAGTTGATGAAGTTAGTGGCAAGAATAACAGCTACTCACTACCATTAATGATGAAATTGATGTTCTTGTACTGTCTGAGTAGGGTGTAGAATGCAGCAACAAATACTTGTCATCCTCACCTATCATGTATGTCTTGTGCAGTTTGATCTATAATACCCCAACTTCTAAGTGTTTCTGAAAATGAGAACCTCAAGAAAAGCTCACTCAAATCACTAAAATAAAACAGCAAGAGATACATCTGTGCAAGTGTTTCAAGCAGATTTGTGCAGAAGTTCTCAAGACATTAACTCAAGATCTGTATTTGAAAAAATCAATTTTACAGAATGCCACAATGTGATCATATTTTCAACCATCTGAAAAACAGCTGAAACAAATTTTCAAGCATTAAAACTGTGTCATACTTTTCTACACAACATTGAAACAGCCATTCCAACTACTTTTGAGAAATTTCTTCATAAAATGCAGAGGAAACTCTTGTGATAGCTATGAACATCTCACAAAAGCTCAAAACCTATGATATATACAGAAGTTCCCAGCCAAAAGGTTGGTTTCAATCACAAATCAGTCAATTTTGGAATGAATGTAATCCTTGAATATGAAGTTATTCTCCTTCTCCTTTAGAATATATGCTACTGCAGCACTGCAGATCGATCCAGCAGCCAGGAGAGCACAGAGTGCAAGACCTGGAGGAACATCTGAACATGCTGCCAAAATAATTGTGCTCCCCCAGAAAAACTTTTGCAAAATCTGGAAACCTTCAAGTGCTGTCCTACAAGATGCACACTTCAATGTGTGTTGCTCCAACCGATTCAACATCTGCATCACATGATACCAGATTAACCAGAAGCCATAAACTATGAATAACAAAAGGGTACAGGCTACACAGTCAACTGCCACAAACTACAAGATAATATACTGTGACACTAGAGAAATGTTGCATCAAACTCTCATCCATATGAAGAAACCCGAACAAGAATGCAAGTGGAAAAACACACAAGGCACACGAAAAAGGCAAACCTACCTCATATTTCGACAACACTGTAGAAGGAAGAGGTTGACTAAGATTGGCTTCCGGAAACCAATCTGGCTGACTATTCCCATGTGTGTGCAGCCAGCTATGGAAGGCTAGGACAAATCGATCAGCCTGAGTAGGTGTAAAAGTGAGCTTGCTATACTGTGCGTTCACATCACCACCCTGTGCCAAAAACCCCTTTTCTTGCCCTTGCAAAACTATCATATCACCATCATATACCTTGTTGGATGTCCAATGCTCATGCCAGCGGGGCACCAACTGTGCCAACAAGCAGAAAACCCAATTTAATCCATCAAGAACTGTCCACTCAAGGACAGAAGAGATACAGTTGCTTCCATATATTAAGCTTCATTGACAGAAGGTACCATCCACAATACTGCAGCAAAGATTTACAACCTACACCATATGCTACAAAGAGCTTGTGATGCCAGAAAAGAACTTGAGATAAATGAACAGGGGAGAAAACAGACCTGCCACCATGCAGGGCCTGGCATGGTGAAGTGGAAGAAGTTACGGGTGCTGCAAACAATGGAGCGTGTTTTGCCAGGGGCCATTGGAACATTGAAAGAGCATATAAGTACCTCCCATTTCTTCTCCCCTATCAAAGGCAGCTTCACTGGAATCTCTATCCTGCAACCACAAGGCACAATGCCTCAGAACTTCCCTCCACAAATATGCATCAATGAATCAAACAGCTCCACCTATCTCATCTTGTATCTACTTCAGCCTTACAATACAAACATTCATGGTCTCTCAGTTCAAAGACTTCTTATACAAATCTCTTTCTCTTTGTGCAAAAGGTGCTCCTTATGAAATCTGCAAGTCATTTTTTCCAAGAACAATGAAGTCATGGCAACATAGAACAGAGACATACTTGTTGTAATAATAGCAAGGTGGGTAGAACCCTGGAGTAATCTTTGGGGTGTCATTATTAGAGCCCGTAAAGCCCCAAGGTCCACATTTCTCCAGTTTAAAAGGTAAGGGCTTTGCTCTATCTCTCCTCCCTGTAACCTTATGATGGGCAAAGTTAATATGAGATGGGTCAGACACATTTTCCATAAGTGTGTCATAGCCATAATACAGGTCACATTGAATAGTTACTGATGAGTAACTTGGATCATCAAATTCTGGTGGCATCCTGCACAGAGACGCAACAGAAGTTGACCTAGTCATTCACAGTTCCATATCCAATCCATAATATCACTTTCTGGTTTTGCCTACTAGGCCTACAATCAGTCATGGCAACATCTACCACATGTGTGTCATCACAAGATCTCTGGGTTCAATGGAAAGAAAAGCATTACCCAATTAGCCTGATCAATACTAAACCTAGCAAGCACATGTTCTAGAATGTAACCTCTGGTGCTGATTCTCTTAATGGCCACTATATGTTGCTTGTTTTCCAAACTGTAGACAATATCTGTCACATTGCAAAAGTATGCCGATACACATAACAAGAATCACAAAAGGCAAAAGTGTGGCAACCAAACAAGGCTGAGTGTCACATCAAAATAGGGTCAAAGACTCCATTTCTGAAATAGAGTACACTTTCACAAGTATTGTAACAGGGATCAAAGTGGTTGCAAGAGGTTATTTTTCTGAGGATTCTGAAGCCCACCCTGCTAAGGCTCAAGTTGTTTGTGTGGCATTGGCTCTCTTGGTGGGACTGGCGGGCTACTTGAATCTTACGTAGGAGGGGATGTTGCTGAAGCTTTTTCCAAGCCTTTTTCATCAGGCCAGACAAACAGCAAGCCAAGGCAGTAATGTGTATGGATAACTCAGTGGTGAGGCTGGTATGTCCATTTGGCATGCTTGATCATAATCATAGGCCATGTTGCAAGAGTTTAGGGTTTAGGGTTTAAGTTCACTGCCAGTTGGTTTATTTGGTGATTTTGTGTTCACCTGGTTATGGATTATGCGCTGGTCTACTTATAACTGATCAGCCATTTGTCTGGCTAGCATTAAGTTAGTGAGGAAATTGCCATTTTTTGCTGAATGCAGTCTATAAATCCATGGTTAGGGTCTCATGAAATTAACCTCCACAATCCTAACTGACACAGTTTTTCTCCCTCATATATGCTTTATGTAGTTATAACTGTCTTTATTCGTTTTTGTTTGTAGTAACCAACTAACCAAATAAATTTAAATACTTTTGTTAGTGTAGTTGACTGCCAACCCACAGTTATCGATGTATGCTACTAAGTTCTAACCTTCACTTACCATTTCTGGCAGAGGTAGCACCTTGATCACCCAGATGCATGCAAAATGTGGTCCATTTTGTAGGATGAAAAACTGAAAAGCAATTGCTAAGTCAGAAAATTAGTCTGTGAGCAAGCTACAACATTATGGACATGTATTGCCACATCCAATTCCAGCTGTGTCCAAACGTCTTGTACCAATGAAATGCTACTGGCACATTCTTCTCTACTACCTATTTATTTGAGTGTGTTAGACTATCTTCCTTGGGCATATCTTCCTGTTTGCTATTTACCATATGTGTGGTAAGCAAATATGGAAAACTGCAAAATTCAAAGGACCACCAATTCAAGAGTTTTCAGAGTGCCAGACTGCTTCAGTGTGCAATCCTGCAAAACTAAACAAAAACAAGAATTGCTCGAATCAACTCTATCCAACTGCTGACACTTTTATTTCCAATCATTGCAGAAGTACCAGGTATTTATGCTTGATCCAGATGAGGCAAAACTCTCTCTGCCATGGGCCATACCTCGAGTAGCAATGCAAGTGCCCCAGAGGACAGCTTGTGCTACGATGGGTGAGAGTTTGCTTCAGCAGAACTGCTCCCATGGGTACTTGTCAGAATCAGCAGTGCCAAAGTCTGTCTTGGACCATGTATCAGGACATTTGCAGTATGCAGTGTGCAGGTCTAATACAAGTTTTCGACCAGTGTTATGAGCTTCTGGGGCCTGTCGTTCAATTGTGCAGCTGAATCAGTGGCTCCACTCCATAGTTTGATTCCATCTGCTCCCTGAGAAACATGATCCAAATGTGAACTTGCAGCATGATATCTCTTTAAATGCATACAATGGGACAATTACTGACAAGTGTTGCTCAACCCAAAGGCATGGACTTCTGAAATTTGATGTGTCAACAACAAAGACACTTTTCACAGAAGGATTACCGATTGACTAGGCCCTAATCTGTTCTGGTTGATCACCTCAAACCACCAAAAACCCTTGGTTCAGGTTACTATTCATTCGATAAGACTAACTGGCAGGGCTAGTTAAGTATGCATAATAAGCTTCAATAACCTTGCAAGTTGAACATTTCCTTCTTTTTGCAATTCTGAATATTACAGTTATCACAATATGTAATATTGGCTGTGTGGTCAGCACAAAGTGAACTATTCTTTCGCCTTTTACTAAAGAATATTGTGCAAAACCAAAATAAGTGACAAAGAATGAGTGTGGTCACAATGTTGCAAGTACTCACAAAGTATGAACAATAGTGACAATCTGTCACTTGTTCAGGCACCATCGACAGTAACATGTATAACAGACACTTATATATCACATCTTACCCACCGACTTCAACAAACATGCAGTTTGAATTGAATGCCACAAAAATGACATGATAGCAACAAATGCAATGAAAAAAACTCACAGATACAGTAATAACACCATCCTTGCCCACTTTCTCCATAGCCCGGGCAATTGAATCACCAATTTCCTGATCACCATTTGCAGATATTGTTCCAACCTGCACTAGTTAACAGCAGTTATATTTAGACTGGAGTAAATAGGTTCTTAAAACATTGTTAAGAATTGGTGCATTTTCCATACAAGAACAAGGGTTAACCAGCAACAAGAACCCAAAAAATTGCATTGAAGTTTTTACTTGGGCTATCTCCTCAGATGAGCTTGTCATTCTTGCTCTGTCCTTCAAGTGTTGACCGCTGAATCCACTGCAAGGTTGATCCCGCATCGCAGATCCATGGGATTCATTCTGGCTGCCACTGATTTGCAGCCTTCAGAAAAAATGGCTCGTGTAAGCACTCTTGCTGCTGTTGTACCTGCAACACAGCCCCTCAACTGGAAGTTGAAATCATGTATCTGACAAGTTTCTGAATTTTCAGGGTTTAGCATCATCCATCATGTATGTGTGCATGCAATGTGCATGATTGCCTTTCCAGTAGCAACATATGAGTCCTAAAGCTGGGTCACAATTGGAGACAACACTAGGATGATATATTGACAAGGTAGAAGCCACACACTCTCTTGAGGATTTACCATCTCCAGCCACATCATTGGTGGCATTTGCCACCTGTTTCACAAGAATTGCCCTGAGGTTTTTGAGCTTGTCTTTGAACTCTATGTTCTTGGCGACAGCGACACCATCCTTTGTGACCTTTGGACCTCCAAAGCTTTGCTCAATCACAACATTCCGCCCCTGTAATATTGCCAGAAAGAAAAATATAAGCAAGCAGAGACATGTCTAAATACCACCCACAGCCGAATATCACTTGTAATCAGTTTCCTGAATTTCCATGAAGTGATAGATCCCTGCTGAAGGCTAAAACTATTCAGTTTTTGGCAACATCAGTTCTGTACCTTGGGTCCCATAGTAACCTGAACAGCATCTGCAAGTTGCTCCACACCTTGCAGCATTAGGGCACGACCCTCCACACCAAATCTGATGTCCTTGGCTGAGAATCTTCGAACCCATTGTACAAAGCTACTGTCCTGCTTCACAATAACTACCACTAGGCAATCAGGTCTACTAAACCTTGATATTATGCACACACCCACTCACTTGTGCACACACACATATTTGTAGGTGATGTGCTTTCATGAATTAGAGTATGAAAAACACCATCACTTAGATCAGCTTCCACATACATCAGTGAGAAGGAAAAGAATTTTTCCAATTTTCAATTGAAATGCATCAGCAAGAAGATGATAGGTGAGAGATGAGCAGTGTCACACTTACTTCTGCCCGAACATATTGCCTGTCCTCATTCATCAAAGAACCCACATCCAAGCAAACAAGAAGATGTTAGTAACTAACTTGACAAGAGAGGAAGCCTTTGATCCACCAGTATCATTCTGCATATCTAGAGAATTACAGAAAAAGAAATGTTGCATGCACTTATGTGAAATAGACCCAACCACATCTGCACAAAAACAGCGTTGCAATATGAAATGGTATGGTTTTTTTCCTTTGCGAGTTTACAGAAAGAAGATTCAAGTTTTCTGGAACAAAAACCAAACTGCAGCACAAAACGCAGCAAATGATCTTAAACCCTCACATCTTTGTCTGATGAGACCATACCTTCTGGAAGAAGGAAAAAAACTGCAGGGAGAAGCAAGTAGCGAAGATCAAGCACCTGACTCCAGATATCGATGTCCTCAATGCACGAAACATGATCACTCTTACTTCCTCGAGAACAGGAAACAGCAGGAGAAATAGGTGTATGTATTCGACTCGAGAATGCGCCTTTCTTTTCCTTCTGCACAAACCAAGGATCACGAAGCGGAAGAATGCATTCAAGGACAAGAAAAGAAAAGAAAAGAAAAACAAACACGCACGCACGGACGGAAACTCTGCTGGTTTCCTGAAAAGGAAAGAAAACACGATTCTTAACGTGGCAACAACAGATCGTAAATGGAATAGCATGTCCCAGACAAAGTGTGAGAATGGCACCTGGAAAGCTTGCAACACATGCAGCCGCGCAACGACCCGATCAGCCTCCTGCTGCTGCTGAAGGATAATCCGAATACGGAACAAAGAGTCGCATCGAGAGAGCGAGCGATAGGTAATGGAGAGAAAAATGCGAATAGGAGTAAGAAAAGTTTCAAAACCGGCGTGATTTTCCGAAGCTCAAACGAGAGAGAGAGAGAGAGAGCATCGAGAGAGCGAGCGATAGGTAATAGAGAGAAAAATGCGAATAGGAGTAAGAAAAGTTTCAAAACCGGCGTGATTTTCCGAAGCTCAAACGAGAGAGAGAGAGAGAGAGAGAGATCACAAAAAGTCTATTGATGGTGATGAATACCTCAAACAACAATCTTTTCAACTACGCGACGAAGAGCAGCATAAGAAGAGCAGAAGATCAGCAACACTATTAATACAATAACAACAACAACCACAACTCAGCTGCTGCTGCTTCTTCTTCCAGAGCCTTCAAAGAGTCACAAGTGGAGAGACCTTAACATGGAACCCACGCACACTAGTAATGTGTTCTCTCTTGTGACAAATCCAGTACGAAGCACATGAGAGTCACAGCATCCATAAGAAAAGCTATACACCCGCCGTAGCTGACTTTCTCTTTCGATCTTTGGTTGTCGAGAGCAATTTGGTTTGCAATCTCATTCCCTCTCCTCCATCTCCAGTTTTCTTCTTCTTCTTCTTCTTCTTCTTGAGATGGCAACTGTTGTTGTTGTTGTTGTTAAGAGGGCTATTTTTGCAATTAAATAGCCTTTAATGGCTATTGTCCCATCACATGTTTTCTTGGTTTGTGTGTTAGTTGCTCACATCTGTTCAATTAATAGATGACCTCAAGCCCATTATATTGTCTCAAATACTTCCAATAATTGATGATTGATGGTTTATGGATTAGGTGATGGGATCAAGGTTGTTGATTCATTGAAAATACTAGTATCAAAAATTTTCAATGATCAATGGTTTATGGATTAGATAATTGGCTTGAGGTCATTGATTGATTGGAAGTACTCGTCTCAACTATTTCCAATAATGGACGCTCCATGACCTCTCACCCATCTTCTCACCCATTTCCTAGTCCATAAACCAATCCATAAACCAAGAATACATGTGATGGGACAACATAAGGTGTTTTCTATAACCAATGACCTCAAGCCAATTACTAGACATTACCTATTGTCAGAACATAACCTTCTTATCGGTGGATTAAATAGACACACACAAGTGAAAGGATCATTGGAAAAACATATTGCAAAAGTGTTGGAATTCAAGCTACCAGTGTGAAAAAAGGCACAAATCCATTTCCTTAGTGCCAATGACATTCTTGTTTGCTCTGCCAAGTGCTGCAGATATGTTCCAGAATGCAGGGTAAACCCTACTGCCATCTAGCATGCTGCCTTGTTGGAGACCTTCATGTGCACACTTCTCCACCTGGGCATCCAGTTCCAAGAGGAAACAAGCTATAGTAATCAAAGAGTTTAATAAATGCACACCTGAAGCAGAGGGACCTGTGTGCAGTGGTTGCTGACCAGTGAAAATTTGACCCAGGAACTGCCACATGAAGATCCCACAGCTTCCGGTGAACACTGGCAGTCCAAGAGACCACATCATATGTGGTTGATCTTATCAGTCTCCAAGCAAGCAGCCTCTATGCTATCACATTTTGCATATGGTGTCCACAAAGGTACAAAAGAACAAACACATCATTGTTAGTCATCCAACAAACAACTGTCTGAATCTTCCCAAGCACTCACAAAACCCACACATGTGTGGGGTATATCCAAACTGAGAAAGTTCCTTTGTCTTCTTCTTCTTCTCTAACCAGCACCAAATCTTGTAAGCTTTTGATTGTACTCGGTTAAAAGGACATTCAATTCAGTAGTTGTCCATGCTGCCATGGTAGCAGCTAGTGGCTTTTGCTGATTGAAGATTCAAACAAATGAAATGAAAGAACATTGAAGAAAACTGGAAACCTTATTCCTTTCACCAAGTAATCATGACAAACAGAATACAAAAACTCAAGCAAAATGTGAGAGAGAGAAGACTAAGATTGTGAGGGTTTCCGGTAAGTAAACAGTGAGACATGATCAACAGGTGCTAAAAGCTCCTGGATTTGCAGCTATCTCAAGGAACACAGAGCTTGATGAACTCCTCCTGATGTTGTTCCAATGGTAACCAGAACACACAAGTTCAGAAGACAGATATGTGTAGAAAAACAAATTTGATGATCTTATGCTGAATTCACAAATCTCATATCCAGACTCCACACATGATGAAAGTGCCCATCAATCTTCCATATTCCTCAGTGCAAGCTTCAAAGCTGCAAAAACAAAGAGACCTAGCAAGAGAGAGAGACACACAGAGAAAGGGGTTACAGATAGACAGCAGGCAACTTCAAGCAGCAAACATGAAGAGTAAAGATGTGGAGGAAGAAGTCACAACACATGGTCATCTGTGATCAGCAAGATCAAAAATATACACAGCAGCACTCTGCCAGTGATTGGATTTATGCTCTTCTTCAGAAGAAAAAAACCTATGCACAATGTTAGAGATAATAATCCAAGTTTTCACCACATACATGTGGCAGAAGAAGAAGTAGAAGAAGAAAAAGGTAGCTGCTAGCGTTGCTGCTGCTGCGTTGAGGAACGTGCAAATCATCATCATCATCATCATCAAGAAGCAGCTCCACCCATCATCAATCTTTTGACACCTGCCTTTTGTTCTGCAGTGAGTCTGGTGGGGAAGTCGATGTCAAACTTGATCCTCAGATTGCCTTTCTTGCCTGGCTCCTTGGCAATGGGCATGCCTTCCCTTGGTACAATCTTCTCATACCCAGGTGTGATAACCTCTGGGATGTTGACAGACAATGTCCTTCCATCAAGAGTGGTGATGGACACTGTTGTGCCCGTGAGTGCTTCCGTGAGTGGAATCTTCTTGGTGACAATCAAGTCATTCCCATCACGTTTGAAAACTGGGTGTGGTTTCTCATCAATGATAAACACGAGATCAGCAGCTACCTGATTGGGTTGCTCGTTGCCCTTCTCTGGGAATGTGACTTTGGTCCCTTTCTTCCACCCGGCTTTCACTTCGATGGTGAGAATTTCTTCCACTGGTAGCGTCTTCCCGCTTGGATCCGCCAGGTTTCTGGAGATCTTCATCTTCCTGACTGAGCCTTTGTAAAGCTCTTCTAAACTGCACAGCAGCTTGTTCTCCACTGCTGCCGGCTTCCGTTGTTGTTGCGCCATGTGCGAAGAAGAAGAGCCTTCTCCAAAATTGCGGAAAGCTCCTCCTCCCCCTACTCCTCCGTCTGTGGTACGAAACACAGTCTCCGGTCCACCGAAGCCACCACCAAAGATGCCATCGCCAAATCCACCTCTGGTAGGTCCTCTTCCTCCCATGCCTCCCATGCCTCCAAAAGGACTTGCACTTCCGAAAAACTCTGCGAAGATATCTTCAGCATTCCTGGGGTTGAAACGGAACGAAGTTGTTCCACCACCATTGGCAAAGCCTTGAGCTCCTCCTGCGGGATGCGGAACTTGACCTTTCAAGCCTTCTTCTCCTTCCTGATCATAGATGGCTCGCTTCTGCGGGTCGCTGAGAACTTCGTAAGCCTCGGAGATTTGCTTGAACTTCGCTTCCGCTTCCTTCTTATTGTTGGGATTCTTGTCCGGATGCCATTTCATCGCCAGCTTCCGATATGCTTTCTTCAGATCCTCATCACTCGCTGTCTTCCCGACCTTCAAAACTGTGTAGTAATCCACGCCCATCTCCCCGTCGTCGTGGTCTTCTTCCTCCCTCTTCCTCTTCCTCCCCTTCTCTCCTCCCCCTCCCCTTGTTCTCGGATCCGCCACGCTACCAAATTTCACAAACTTTCAATCTATTGCAAACACTCATCCCTTCTCCTCCTCCTCGACACGAACAACATGCAACAACACACCTGCTTTGCAAGGAAATCACCAAAAATCTCATCCTCCCTCCGGATTCTCTCTCGCTCTCTCGGTCGCTTCTAGATCTTTCTCGATCCTTCTCGATTCTTCAACTTTTTCTCTTTTTTTCCTTGTACGATTGTTTCGGTATCTGTCAGGTCCGCAAATTGATGATGCTGTCCGCCTGCTGATGATGTTGCTGTTGTTGTTCATGATGATGATGTCCTCCACCTGGTGGAAATCTAGCGAGCATGCATGGTTGTTGTTGTTCTCGGGAATCTAGGGTTATTCCTTCTTCCATCCCTGGACAACAACGGAAGCTGCGATGTGATGATCCTTTGATGGCAGCGACAGCAGCCAGTAGCAGCCAGCGTCATTCTGCTCTGCTTCGATCTCATATCGGCGCAAATGCAAAAGAAGCGTTTTCTGACTCTCAGAGATCGTCTCCCACTTGCAAATGCCATTTCTGAAGAAACGAAGAGTGTTGAAGGTCTCTACTTGTCTTTCTCCTGTTGCCTTGACCTTCTTGACACACCAGTGTTGAGGAGGAGAAAGGATAGGATTTACAAAGGCAGGTCACTCCAGAGATGATGAGATTCATACATAATAGTCATAGAATTAGATTACGAATTGCCTCTGAAACAATTCACAGTTTGCATAGATGTGTATGTATGTTATTCTCAAGCAAGCATTCACACTTCTTACAGATGCTGATCAAACTGTTGATTTGGATTGATTACGTGTAGAGCACATGAAAAAGAGTTGACTGTTTGGTTGAGCTTTGCCATACAACAATATCAGCATCTCACCAAGCTGCCACAGAAGATGACTGATGGAGATTCACAGTTCTTTTTTTCCCCTCCATTAGAGATCTACTCAGTACCAGTGTCATGATTCCAACCATGTGTGAGTTTTTGCTTATGGAAAATTGCTCAAGATATTGCAGAGATCATTGAACTTAAAAGTGGAAGCTACTCATCATCACAATCATTATCATTATCATCACTGTCATCATCAATGCTTGACTATACTCACCCCATAGCAACACTGACCATTTCTCTGTAGGGGGAGGAGATAACAGCACAATTGACTGACAATTGATACAATTCTGTCTGCAAATTCCTCAAACCACAGTGGATCAGTACATCTTGCAAAAGCCTATGAAGGTGGCATCTGAACCAAATTCTTTGAAGAAAAAACTATATCTGAGCAAGAACTCTGAATTTCACATCAAGTAGTTGGGAGTATTCTGGACGGCAGATGAGGACCTCAAAAAGGTGACTGTGTTATTTGTTGGGTGCGAGTAAAGGGCGAGTGAGGCTGTCTATTGTCTTGACTCCAGATAAAGCCTCAACTCTCCCTTTGGTTACAGCCTGTTGCCCTTGCTTTGACAGCCCCATCGTCTGTGAACATTCCCGACACTTATGAGAATCAGTGCAGAGAATCGGTATGAGAAAGATCAAAACAGAACAGAACATGATGTCACATCCATCACTATTTTCTTGCAGAAGATGGGTCTTTTACCAAAGAGATGGATCTTCTATGCATATGTTGGCATACAGCATGTTTTGAAACATGACAATTCTTGTGATCCTTTCACAAAATCAACAATTCTTCTTCAACAGCATTCAAGTCAGATCCTACCATTGTGCTGACAAGTGTATCTGTAAGAGACATCTCCTGTGTCTAGTAGAGAAAAAGGTGTGCATCTGACTTACAGGGCTTTGAACAGAACCACAAAGACGTCCCACAGATGAGCTTCTCTTCAAATGAGCTGATGCAACCACACGTATTCTGAGCAACCATCCCCAACAAAACCCAGTCCCCACCACAGCAACAATAGCAGCCATTTGTCAAAACAAAGTGTCTGTCAGCTTCAATTGACCAAAAAGATCCAAAAAAACTGGAATCTACGAAAGGGTCAAAGCCCCCCAACCATAACTTCTTGTCCATATCAAGTACTCCAACGTCACTGAATCAAAGGTAAGTAGTATATGGCTTGTGGGGGAGCTCACCTCCGGTGGACATCTATATACTCATCAGTCTCATCAACAATTTCTTCCTGCAAAAATTGACACACGGAAGTCACACAATTGCTCATGGAAATTTGCCATTATTCTGGTTAAGAATGCAAAGTTTCTCACACCCAGACTCCAACAATCAATCTTCAGGAAGCAGGCTGCCACAAATACTGGCCTTCTTACATTGGCAAACATAATATTCTACATGTGGCATGCCTCACTAGGTTCTCAGTCCTGCTCTTGCAACATGGAGCAAAAGTCTACATCCAAAGAAGGTTGCGGGGTTTTACTTGCAAAAGTTCTTCCATGACATCCTCCATGGTTATGATGCCTATCACATCTCCTCCTTCCAAGTCCTCTATATCTTCAGATTGTTGTGCTGTTCGAGGACTTGTCTGAACCTGACTGTCTTCTCCATTCCTGTTTTCTTCTCTAATTCCATTACTAGAGCATTGGTGACCCTCATCCAGATGAGTATGATTGGTTTTCTCTCTCTGCTGTTGGTTTTCCAAGTCACCTGTCTGAACATCCACAGTGGTGACTTCATTGCCCTTCAACCCTTTCTTGTGGATGTCTCTAATACCCCATGTGCTGGGCTTCTTCATCATGCTTTTTGTCTTCACTACTGCCGCCATGTGGCTGCTACCCTTCTGAAATTCATTCAACATGTCGTATAGAGGCAGATTTGCAGGAACTCTGTCAAGCCCATGACCCATTCATTACTCTGTCTGCTTTTCCCTACAAGGTTTGCAAGATTCAGACTCAAGCACAAGCACTCTCTGAATGCTTTTGGGTCATTGTGGAACATAAGAGTATGCTCTCATGGTGTGCAAGATCTTCATGAACTAATAACAAGCAGGAGTATTGTGCACACCTGGGCATTCGCCGTATTGATACAGAACTGACAGGAGTACTATCCTCTGCTCGAACTGTAAGAAGACTCTTCACCTGCAATGTTAGAGAAACTTCACAATGTTATGTTCTGAGTGTATATTTTATAATACTCATACAAACTGACTGCAATCCTGATGGCTCAAGGGTGAGAATCGGTAACTCACAAGCAGGAGTCCAACAATGTTATGAGGGCTACCCGTATATACAGGCACACGGCTATGACCTCGTGCCAATATCTTCCCCATTGCCTCCCTGCAGAAGGAAAATTCTGCCTTCAAAAACAAAACAAACATTGATGCAGAGAGACTAAAGTTGGTAGAGAAACCTATGATACTTTCTTCAATGTTTTCCTTGTCTTGGAATAAGCACTTTTCACTTCAAACGGTTTGGATCATGAATATGACTATCTCTCATTTGGGTTCAATCTATTTTCATTCATGTTCCTAAACCCTAAATAAGTGCTCTCTTTTTTCTTTGCATTGGCCATCTCTGGGCTTGTGCAACTCCAACATCAGCATATACATCTACAAATCTATTTTCTCTTGAATATTTGGCAGTAAAGAAAAGCACATACCAATCTAGCTTGGAATTGATATCCACTGAGAATGCAGACTCAATTGGTGTCATAGCCTCCTCCACTGTCTTATTCATCCTCAACACCCATCAACAAACCAATCATGTAAACTGGATTGTCAATGCTGCATGCAGTGTGTTAAAGATGACAATCTCCAATCACAGGTTAAAATGAGGTAATGGTATCTGTAAGAATCTTCTGAACAAAAAGGTCACAAAGCTGCTATTCATTACAAGGAATGAGCTATTCCTGGCCAAAAGCTCATGAAAATCAAAAGCAATGCTGACCTTCAAAGTGAGGTCCAAAGCTCCACTGATGATAGTGGTCTCATCATGGGTCAGATAGCCTCCTGCCTGAATTCAAACACACCAACATAGCATTATGCGATCAATAACAAGGAGAGTAGGTGCCCAGGTGATTTGCTCCTCTTCTCAGAATGTAAGGAGACCAACCAAAGCAACAAATGGAAATGATCAGCCCAACTCAGCTGAATATTGATGGCAGCTCTCACGACTGCTCAGTATCCTAATCTGTGTGGCATCTGTAATTTTCTCTGTGGTTTACACTGTATCATTCTTGACTGCAGCATCTCATGTCCATCTGACACAAAACACAGGTCTATCCCACTGGGCTTCCTTCCCAAGGAAAAATAAAAACCAAAATGGCAAATCACCCACATTGCAGTTCCACAGCCATATACAGCCTATTCCCAGCTAATAGCTATGTCCAATATAACTGGAGCACAGAGCATAAGATGTTGCCAAAGATCATACCTCTTTACCATGAATGGAGACAAGGGCCTTCAGCTGTGAGCGCCTGAATAGTGCTGAATCATCATGACCTAGTAAATAATCCAGAATCTGCAACCCATTTCCCATCATTACATACCTGGCAGGAAATCAGTGACCAGAAAAGGCAAAAAATTACAAACTTTCGACTAAGCCTAGAATGTGAGACTAGAATGCTCCAACACAGAGCTCTGTAGAAATGTGATTCTTTGAGAATTTCTCCATTCATATGCTGGAAGGCAACCTTTATGAGATATATCCACAGGAAAGGAGATTACCAGTCCCACAGGATAAGCAACAGGAAAGCAAATCCACATCAGAATTTTCACCAACCACACCAGATTAGCACCAACTGCCAGCCCAAACCTTGAGCATATTGCTTGAGGCATCACCTGCCAGTGCCAACCAAAGCTAAAAGACTGTGACATGAAATTGTAAATGCTACTCACATCTATGACACAAAACAAAGTGTGTGGGCCTTGCAAGATACAAAAAGGGTCATGAAAGATGAACAGAAATGGATAGGTAAGTCACATACTTCACCGAAGGCAAGTACAAATGTGACCGACAAGATTACTGCCACCCACTCATTAAACATCCTGTCTAGAAATATTGGAAGTGCCTGCATCACTTGCACAAACACCAAAACATATTGAAAAACTAAGGACATTGAACACAAATTGCCCATGCACCAACAAAAAGTGCATAAGTTTATATGTGCAAACATACTAGAAACAGCAGCAGCAACCTCTTAATGCAACATCAAGATTACAAGTATGCAATCAAATACCTCCATAGCAACAGCATTTGAGAGAAGCAATGTGACCAGAAGCTGGTGCTGCTTTTGCACCACTGGAAGAATTGCAGCTGTCAATAAAATCCCGACATCAGCCGACGTCATTCTTATCAAGAACTCACACAGAGTAGGTCCTTCAAAAGGTTTACACTCTGCGGTGGTGGTAGAAGGGTATCAACTGGAACTGTACATGATTAAGCAGAAAAAACATACATGCACAAACCTGAATCAAATCAATTCTGTCTGTAGCGTAGGAGATTGAATTGAAGCACAGAAGACTGAATTCAGAAACAAACAACCTTGTGAAAGCATATGAAGGAATGGCTTTGTGCATGAAGAGAATCTCTGCTGCTTGTGATCTAAAGATCTTTCTTTACCTGCCTGTCTCTTCTCAGTTGCAGTTCCGCTCCTCTGCAAGACCTCAATGTCCATGAGTCCTAGAGACATGAGGCCAAGAGTGAGACCTGACATAATGCCCGCAAAACAGACGAGGAAGACGGATATGCCTCCGTAAGCCCACCACCAGAACGTCCCGAAATTGAGAGGTACATCTCCAACAGATCCTCTCCACCCTGGATGCATGTTGGCAAGCAACATCGTGATGAACATTTTCCCAAAATAACAAAAAGGGCTCTGAAACTAGGGGTTTCTTCAATCCCTCCCTCTGTTTTCCCTCTCTCTGTGTCCTTCCTCTTCGTCAAGGTTTAGGGTTTTTCAGCTCCCTGTGCAATATGTGTAAATTTCTGGAACCAGCAAACAAACGCTCGGATCTACACCTGTTTGATGAAGGCGCACAAGCTCATTAAACCCTAATTATTTTCTGTGTTCCTACTCTCTCTCTCTCTCTCTCTCTCTCTCTCTCTCTCTCTTCGGCAAAACTCCTCTCGAGAAAAGAAATGGGTTTCAGCTTTACTGTTGGAGAAGCAAAAACCCAAAACCTTCCTGCATCCAGAAACAAACAAACCAAAAGTTCCGGTGTCCAGAAACACCCAACCAATTACAGAAGCGAAACTGTGAAGCTATAAGATTCTACAAAGGGAAATGTCACAAGAACCAGCAACAAAAAACTCCTGGAGCTACAAAATCCACAAGGAGAAACATGGACAAGCAACCAGGTACTCCAGCTGCTCATCCACTAAACCCACAAGAATTCCAAACCCTACTCACCCATGAGAGTGAATGTGATATTCAAAACAGACCCCTAAAATATAAAATAAAATAAATAAAAAAGAGCTCGAATTCTATGGCTCTTTCCACTGTCGTTACGGGACCCACTTCAAGATAACTAAAAGATTGTCAAAGAAGACAGCCCCAACTTGAAGAAGCAAGAAGGTGCAAGATGAGAAAAGAGTGTCACAGGTGATCTTGAAGCTGCTTCACGATGACATGACACCGTGGCAAGGTGATCATGAAGCTTTTCTCCATGACAAGATGATCACGAAGCTTTTCTCTATGACAAGGTGATGATCATGGAGCTTCACCATGGCTCTCAACACTACTGCAAAGGCATGATCATCAACACTTTTCTTCTAAATTGGGAAAGATTTTTATTGACTCTAAGAGGAAATGTGTGTGTGTGTGTTTGCAGATCATTTACTGACCTTTTTTTCTTCCTCTGTGCAATTGGGTCTACACAGGTGGAACATCTTCAGGGATGCTGGTGCTGATGACTGAACAGCTGATGATGATGATAGTGGTGGTGGTGGTGGTAATGGTACACAAAAGATCAAATCCAGAAAATTGAAGGCTTTGAGATTGCAATCACCATACCTCATCAACATAGCTGAAGGTGGATTTGAGCATTTGGATTATCACCATGAGCAATGGTATTCATCACAAACCCATCCATTTTTCTTGAGCTCTTTCAACTTGATATGTTCTTTTTATTTAAAATCCTACAAAGATTGAAGATTAGATTTCAATGTTAAGCTTTAAAAGATATTTTTGTGTTTACTTTTTTTTTTTCATAAAAGTTTATTAGGTTGGTATTTGTAATTTTTTTCTTATTCATCTTTCATTTTGTTGTTTCTTTCCCCTCAATATAATGTTGACATGTTAATCCTTTTTCTTTTTTGGACATATGTTTTTGTTTAAATTTATAAGTCATTGCTTCAATAAGTTTTGTTAGGATTGAAATTGTAGTGCTCGTTCTAATTTGTTTATCACTCGAGATATTATAATAGTTGGATTTTTTTAATTGCACCTAAAAGTTGTTAAACGGTGAAGCTTGAATTTATAATGTGTTTTTTTTACATTGTTCAAAACTTGAATGTGATTTTTTATTGAAATGAATGTTAAAGTTTAAAATGAAGTTGGTTACATTATAAGACAAGAACTTCAATGCTTCAATAAGTGTTGTTAGGATTGAATAGAAAAAACTTGGAAGCCTTTTAATATATCATTTCATAATAAGTTGTTTGAAAGCATTCATAGAAGTTCACAAGGATTCCATTGTGAATTGCCTAAACTCTATAGTTTTTATTTTAAAGCCTATAATCACAAAAAATAAATATCATACATGTTTTAAATATATACTTAGAGATGATATTTAGAATATTTTTGAAAATTTGTAACTTCTAAAAGATTGGTTGACCAAAAAAATAAGTGTACAATTTTTTTAATATTGTTGATGAACTTTTTAAATGAAATAATATAAATCTAGTTTTTGAAAGTATCACCAATTAGTCTTGTTAATGCAAATTATAATTCATGTATTTCATTTTCATATTAGGTTATGTTTTGTTGTTTTCAACATTTGAGTTTTTTTTTAAATTTATGACCAATGTCACTTTTCATTTTAAATTTTAAATTGTGCACATAATCAAAAATAATTTTTTGGGGATGTTTGCTTTCAACACAGGTGGTATTATTTTAACTTTTAAATAGATTTGGAAATTATGTATAAAATAATACATCTTGGCACTTGGCAATATTGTCATGATGTATTTCAATTCTAGATGGTATTATTTTAACTTTTAAATAGATTTGAAATTATGTATAAAATAATACATCTTGGCACTTGGCAATATTGTCATGATGTATTTCAATTCTAGAAGTGCACCATGGCATTTTGATATTAAGGATTTACACCAACCTTTTCTACCAAAGTGGTATGCACAATTATAAAATCATGGGATCCGGTCATCTAGATCCCTAACATGGTTATCAAATATAAAAATGTGGGATCCAACAACTTACATCCCCAACATGGTCATCAAATGAAAAATCATGAAATCCAATAACTTAGATCCGCAACATGGTTGCCAAATGTAATACCACATGATTTGTTAACTTAATTCCCATTTAAAAAAAGGTGACATTTATTTTTAAATGACAAAAAAAATGAAAATACTTGTAGGTATGGATTACTTTTTGTCTACCTACCATCATGTTGCAACTACCATCCTTTGTAGAAAACCATAACAACTTGTAAACATCTTGAAAGTGTTGCATATTGTCAATAATGCTTATAGACCTTTTGTGATTATTGCTTACCATCTACAACACTTTTAGATCTTTTGTCACAATTGCATATTTATAACACATGTAGAATCTTTGTCATTGATGTTTATCTTTTGTAGCACCTATCAAACTTTTATCGTCATTGCTTACCACTTACACCAACTTTTTGTTCACTTTAGGCCTTAAATATTAATTCTAACTCTTTGTTATTACCTCTTTGTGACAACTACTATCTTCTAATAGAAGATATTTCCTACTCCATAAACTAAAGCAAAAAGTGGATGATACATAAATGTTATTAAAAAAATGAAAAATAATAAAACTTTATGTAATACTAATATGAACTACTCACTTTTCTTTTTTCATATTCGAAGTAAATATAAACACCAACACAAAATATGAAAATCCATCAATCATTTTCCATTACAATTGTCAAAATACCACTTGTTTCCATTTTTTTTTCCTTTCTTTTCAATGTCACATACACATTTTTTCCCCAAAATGTTTTTCCTAACCATATCTAATCTATAATCATAATATTTTCTTATATTGCAAAGGATTGATTCACAATCCTCTTTTATCTTCATCTTAATCCCCTTTCTCCCATACCACACAAGGTCCACATGTTTTCCATGAAAACAAGCCTTTTTTATCCTATTTTTTCCTCACATCCCATGAATTAGTTAGTTCGTTGAACAACCAATCTTTGTCATTTTTAAAAATCCCCACATGATTGGTGGATTACCACCAACCATTCATTTAATTAATCCCATTAATTTCATCCTTTGGTGTATATATATATATATTACTAGTAATAACCATTTAATTATTAGATGCCCATGGCATTAATTAGTTTAAGAGTTTATACCCTTAACAATAATCCTTGTTGAAAAAACTT
Organism: Sphagnum tenellum; assembly: GCA_963921925.1. NCBI lineage: Eukaryota > Viridiplantae > Streptophyta > Sphagnopsida > Sphagnales > Sphagnaceae > Sphagnum > Sphagnum tenellum. Next base: position 10,151,576 of record OY998148.1, read on the forward strand.
CACAAACTAATTTTTTCAGCTCAATTTTTATATTATTTTTCTCCATGTTAATAACTTGATATTTGATTTCTTTGATTTGTTTTTCACATTAGAAAATATTTTATATTATGCAAACATTCAATTTGTGACTATATGTGACTATATGTTATTTTCAAATATGTTTTATCATTTTACAACTAATCACCATCCATTTCAATTAATTACAGTTCTTGTAAATATGAATTAATTTACAATTATTATATTTTATATCCTTCCATGTTAATTAGTTTTTCAAGTTTATTGTTTAAAAAGAGTTTTTTTATGTCCATTAATTGTAAAAGTAGTCACAACTTGATCATTTTATGTGATATACATATATTTTTAATGCATATTAAATTAGTTTCGAAATATATCATGTGCATATTTATATATTTCATGAATTTAATTATATAACATTTAAAGCATATTAAATATACATTTTAGATATATTGTGGTTATGAAGGCTAAGTAAGTTGGTAAATAAATGTTTAATGTAAATAATGATTAGTTAATAATGATAAACTAATTAATTAGTTCATGGTAATAGCTTGTTTATTACATTTAATAACTGTTTATTTATTTATTAAACTACTGGAATAATAATCTATTAGTTATTTTCTATTTAAATTTATTTATTTAATGAAAATATTGATTATTTACTATTGACCATTATTATTATTATTATTATTTGTAATAATTTTAAATGGTTTATGTTGTTACTAGTTATTACCTAATTAATAAATGGTAAAAAGGAGTAAGTAGGTCGATGAAAACACTATGATGTTGATTAGTGTGTGATTGTGCTTACTACGCATGGGAAATTATGCATTAAATATTTGTTGGAAGTTTTGCAACAAAACAACGATTGCATGTGATCCCATTGATCAAGCACATGAAAATATGTGGGAAGTTGTGCATCAAAATAAGATCACACTCACTGCACACAAGAAGTTATGTGGGAATTTTTGCAACAAAGCAACAATTACATGCAATCTCATTCACTACTCACTACACATGGGAAGTTATGTAGGAAGTTTTGTAGCAAAGTAACAATCATGTGTGATTGTGTTGGGGATGTCGATCAATGTGCAATCTCCCTCACTATGCATGTGAAATTATGCATCAAAGTTTTGTGGGAAGTTATGCTTCAAAACAACTATCACTAGTTCAAGTTATAATGTATTTGGATTTCATATCATGAAAATGAAATTGTTTCGATCCTCTCTTTACACTCAACTTTCTTAAAGATTTGGGAATTGCTTTGGGGAAAGTTTTGGTGATAAAATTAATTATTAACCTTAATAGTAAATGTTGGATGGTTTTTGCAAAAAAATGTTACCTAATATACAAAGGGCATTAAAAGGTCATCCACTTGTAGTGGAATTTGTAGGTGTGGTAATTGCATTTTGTTTATATGATTATATGTGTGATCGTATGTATAAATTTTTTCAACAAGAATGTTTACATAGTTGTAACCATAAGTTGTAATGTTTGTCTCTTTGGTGGCTATTATACTTTTTTTTTGGCTTCAAAAATGCGTGTAGTGCAATCTTTAGAAAGCAATTGTATTGATGCAAGAATAGAAGTTGATAAATAATCAAATGGCTTTTTAACACTATTGTATAAGTTAGTATTGGAACATTTGTGGAAATGAGCCTTGTTATTCATAAAGATAAAAACAAAGTCTTCATGTGAGGTTTAGTTAAGTGTTTATGGACATTTGTTGTATTCAGAAAAATGACAAGTTGGAAGAAGCTAACAAAATTACACATGTATTGTAATGATGCATAACCGTAAACATCATTCAAAGGATTTTATTAAAATCAACATGGTTTTTGATACGATGCTATCAAAAAAAATTAAATTTTAAAACTTTTTTCACATTATTATTTTTGTCTTAGCTAGGTGCCACATTTTGAGTTGTGTTTTGCTTGCACTTGCAATTGACAATTTCTCTAAAATTGAATTTGGTCGCAAACATTCCTCCATGATTGTTGACATTGTTAACATGGGGTTTGCATCTAAATTGTCTTCTATCCGTTCCTCAATCATTTGTGTCATTGTGAAAAAAGGTGTAACAATATTGGCCTCCAATGCAACAAGTTGGAAATTGATTGTAAATGTTTTTGTGACCCCTGTTATGTCCCATCCCTTGACAATCTTGCTTTTCATATCTCCAACCTTCATCTAGGTAACATGCAACCAATTACACAATTTAGGTTTAAGGTTACTCATCTTGAAGTCCACATTTGTATGTTGTCCATTGTTAGTTTATTCTTTTATGACTAGTCCATGCATTGAACTGGATTTTGAATGCATGTTTTTAATGGTCATTACAAAATCACATCTATAGGTTGTAGTTCATTTGTTCAATTTACAAGTATGAAGATGACCAAAATGTTGGGGTGGTCTTGTTTCATCCAATTAAAAAACTCCTTGCTCTTGTGTATTAACCAATAATCTAACAACCAAATCATTTTCTATTGTTTTGGCAAGGCTAACTATTCAACCTGTGAAGAAATGGCAACAATATTTTGTGCACAAATTTTTTCGTGGTTTCAAATTTGAACGGTGATTCTCATTAAACGTGAAATCCCATCCATTGTTGACACACATGGTTTTACTTCCATTATTTGGTGGTAATGTTCTATTTGTGGTACTTGCAAATATGACCTAGAGGGGAGGGGTAACAAATTTACAATTGATGAAACAACAAGAGTGATTTGCTTTTTATCCTCCATCCTTAAAACTTTGATGTGTTTTGTACGATTATTTTCCCATGTTCATTATTTCATTGTTGTCACCAAATGTATTCATGTTTGAATATTGTTCACCATAAAGGTTGGAAAAATATCATAAATTTTTGCAAGGTAAGCAATTGTGTAACCCATGTCTTGCCCTTGTTGTTTCCAATCCCTTAGAAATTTACTTGTTGATGTTGTGTGACCGGACACCGGGTCACCACACAATGGAGCTCCACTGATTCTGATCCTGATTTTTGCAACTCTCACTAGGTTGGCCGTGCATTACTCTCCATTTACTGCAAGGAGTGCATGGCGGCTGTGTCTGGCGGATCATGGAGGCTCATCGCGTGTGAAGAAGACGGCGTGGAATTATGGAGGAGGGAGGCGTTGCAATTATGGTTTGAGGCGGTTGGAATGTATGGCGGTTGAGCAGCTGGCACTTCAAAGACTAGGAGGCAAATTTTGGAGTGGCAAATTTTGGAGGTTGCTAGGAGAGAGCTACAGAGAAAATCCGAGTGTAGAGAGCATGCTGGAGAGGAGGGCGAAGGCAAATTGTGCTAGGCGAATCAGAAAATGTGTAGTTAATGGAGTAGATTAGTTTTGCTTAGAAGAAACTTAGCTGGTTACAGATTTTTCCACTATGCCAATAGCCAGCCAAAGCAGCTACAATTCGCATCAGTGAGCATGTTTTGAGAGAGTAACAGCGCAGGACTAGAAACAAGAGACAGATTGAAGTTGTTTGCATAAGAAGCTAAGATTTGTGAGGAATGCTGGGGAAGATGGCACTCAGCTGTCCACGCATTTGAGATTCCTATATATATTTTCACCTTCGATGTTTGTAATACATCAGTTTTGAATTAGGAAGAGTGCTGTCAAGATATGTCTGTTGCATTTTGTTGATGAAACAGGTATGTGATTTTGTTGAACATTTGTATGCCAAGAGTCTTTGGTTGAAAGGATCAAGCTCTGTGAACTGTCCGATTTGTGGCAGATCGGCTAGGGAGCGAAGGCGATTAGACTCTGTGTATTTTGTAAATGAAATGCAAGCTCTGAGCTCCCTGATCAATGTGGTGGATTTTTCTAGAATGCAAGTTGGATATGTGTAAACACATGTGTCTGCTTTCAGGATCATCCTTGTACGAAGTCTGAGAGAAAGAGAAGATCAAAGGGTCGTGACTCAATTTCGGGAACTCAAAGATTTGAGCCCAAGAGTATCTGTGTCTTGCCAGGGTGTTTGATTCTAATGTGCACCCTCCTTTTTGGTATCAGAGCTGGTTTGATAGTTTTGGTAGAACTTGTGGAAGTTTAGGAGGAATGTATCATGTCTTTGTCTGGACCAGATGAGGTAGGAGCAGAAGAAGTGACTCAGGACATTTGTGAACAACGACTTGTGAATCGATTTGATTATTTCACTACTCAGGGTGGACCCCTGAGAGGAGCTGTGATCGTGCGCTTCTTAGGTTTTGGGTAGTGACGCTTATAGGGATAGATCCAGAAGTCGCCCGAGTCGAAGACATAGTTGTAGAGATTGCTCATAGTGGATTTCATACACGAGCTGAAGTTTGGTTAAAGGTAAGGAATGGAGCAGACGGATGGGTGTCCGTCTCACAGCTACAGACGCAGTACTACTACGTCTCATACCTTGTGTAGGGTATCTCCTATCTTTGCAAAGAGGCAGCGTGGTGTGCCAAGGTTAGGAGACATCTGGGTTCCAAGTCTCCTGTATCGCCGAACTATTTTCCTAGATTCTACATTCCTGGTGTAGAAGATTTGTTCCAGGTTGGAAATCGTATTGTCCGGGTGGAGCATGCGGGGTCAAGGTCTCGCTTCATAAGCTGGTGAATGTGGCGCGATCCATAATCGAAGTGGCAATTCCAGCAGGAATCCACAAATGAGCAGTGTTTTTCTACTTTTCCATCCAATTTTGAACCTTTGAGACCAGTGGCTAAGGGAGCTTAGTCTGAGTTTGATGTGTATTTCGGATGACATCTATTTTTGCCAAGGTTCATAAATGAGCTGCAGAGGTTGAGAGAATTGTTGATCCTGTTAACACCTGCTTGTTGTTCAAGGACCGTGTGGTTATAGGTAGTGTTGCAATTTTGTTTATTTACTGTTGCGTGCCTGCAAAATGATTAGTCCCCAGGGAATGGATGAGCTGTTCTGGGGACGAGACCATGAAGATGTTAACGATTGGGCGGAGAGGCTCACCATGGCCGCAGAGGTGCGCGATCTGAATGCTAACAAACTCTTCAAGATCGCGAAGCTGAACCTGCGGGGTAGAGCTAAAGAGTGGTTCAAGAGACTACAACCAGCACCAGCCGATTGGCCGGAATTGAGGATGCTGATCGTGCAGAAGTACGGGAATGTGGATGTTGATGACATCCGAGTGAGGCTCGATGCCATCAAGCAGGAACCCAAGGAGAGGGTTCAAAAATATTTTGAGCGCTTGATAAACTGTTCCAGAGGGGCAGGATACCAGACGCCGAACAGAGGAGGCGATTTTTGGGTAAGTTGAGACCTAAGATTCGAAAACTATGTGTTGTTAGAACGTTTGCTGACATTGAAGAGCTGGTGGGTGGTGCCACAGAGCTTGAGAGGGTACTGGGTGAGCTTGGCGAGACTCCATACGATCCTCTGAAGGAAGAACATGAGGAAGGAGTTACGAAAACAATGATGGAGAAGCAGGTTAATGCTTTGAATAACACACTCATTAATTTTTTGAAGGGGAATGTGCCGAGATTTGTCACATCATCCTCTTCCAGCATGTCTGCAAGATGCCAGGTCTGTAAGGGAGGAGATCACATAGCCACAGCATGTCCAAGGCTTAATGAACCCCGGCCGGAATGTGCCAAATGTGGGATGCCTCATAGGACAGAGAATTGTGGTGTGAAGTGCTCCTTCTGCGTAGGGTTAGGACACTCGAAGGATAGATGTTGGAAGAAACAGAAAGATGGGAAGGTACAGCCTGGATCAGCAAACTTTCTGGAAGTGATGCTGAACGATGAGGAAGCAACCCTGCATTAGCTCAACAAGCTGTGTGGGAGCGAGAACCTATTCTCTTACACTCGGGTACCAAGGAGAAGGATGCGTGTCGAAGTGGCACCAGCAGGTACTGTGTCAGCTCCTGATGCTGCAATGGAAGGCGCAAGAGCTAATCGGGAAGAGTCTGTTAGATCGAAGATCCTGTCCCATTTCATTAAAGGAAAAATATCACTAACACCAATGGAGACGGTAATGATGATACCAGGGGAATTAGTGCACCTTGAGAGTCTAGTGAAGGTGGCTAGAAAGAAGAAGGATGCAGAAGCTGCGGGTAATCAGGTATCGATGGTCTCGGCAGCTCCAACGTTCAGGCAATTGTGCATCAACAAAACGCACAGAAGCAAAACACTCCACCTATCGGTGGAAGTAAACAATTATTTGGTTGAAGGACTTGTGGATATTGGAGCATCCATGTCTGTCATGGCAGCTGCAATAGTTCGAGAATTGGGTCTAATGCATTTAGTGTTTGGATCCGAAACTTACAAGACGACATCAAGAGCCCTTACACAGGCTTTCGATCGGATCGATGAAATATCGATCAAAGTCGAAGGAGTACAATGCACCATGACTTTCATGGTGGTAGATACGGACAGTTACGATGTCCTGCTTGGGCTTCATCTGCTGATCAAGATTGGAGTGATAGTTGACGTGGAGCAAGGATTGATCCAAGTGAGGCGCGGTCCGGGGGCTAATGTGGAAGTACTGCCACTGACCATGGTGAACCTGCTGTAGAGGTCGAACTCGGAAACTATGATCCGAGATAATGCTGTGCTCTGAAGCACACACCTGGGAATTTGGATACAGTGGTCGGACTGTTGTCCTTGTATGAGCACGGCACTAATGAACGAATGGTTACACAGGAGTCTGATTCCGACTCTGTCTCGAACGGGGACTGCAACGAAGGAACTCAACTAGTGGGTCCAGTTGATGGCGAATCCGAGTTCGGAAACACCGAACTTGAGAACTTGGTGATGTTGGAGGGACCACAGCAGATTCTGCAGCTAACACTGCAGAAGCAGGCTGATGATCTCATGAAGGAGGACATCACGGATGTTGACGACTATGCCGATTGGATTGAATGGGCTGTTGATGCAGAGTAAGGAAAGCAGACCCTCTCAGGAACAACGAGTGGAGCAAGAGTGTCTGTGCTGCTGCAAGTTCAACAGATGGACATCACTGACTCTTGCAACAGTATCAAGGAACGAATCGCTGACAATCGCAAAGAAGATTCAAGGTGGGGGGAGATTTGCCAAAAGATTCAAGTTGATCAAAATCTGAATAAGGAGAAGGGACAGCAACTTTGGGGGGTCTTAGAGCGGCATCAGGATGTGTTCGCTTGGAACAAAGGGGAGCTCGGATGTTGTACTATTGGAGAACACTTGATTGACACACAGGGGTTTCCACCTTGCAAGGTAGCCCCTGGCCGATTGTCATACTGGTAGGAGGCGGAAGTGAAGAGGCAGATTAATGTGTTGGTAGAGTTGGGCAAGATGAAGCCGAGTGACTCTGCGTACGCCTGTCATGTGACCCTGCCAGTGAAGAAGGATGGGAGCAGGCAATTCTATGGAGACTACCGGCCTCTCAATTTGCAAACCCGACGAGATTCATTCCCCATGCCCCTTGTTGATGACGTGATTTCTCAGCTAGGCAGATCAGCCTGGTTCACTGCACTTGATTTGTAGTCGGGTTTCTGGTAGATAAGGATGGCTCCGGAAGACATGAGGAAGACGGCGCTCATTACGAAAAGTGGGCTCTATGATTGGACAGTCATGTCGTTCGACCTCAAGAATGCAACAAGCACATTCACACAAACCATGTCCGAGGTTTTCAAGGATTTGGGAGACACGTTCCTGAAAGTGTTCGTGGATGACCTTAATGTCCACAATGAGAAGTGGGAGGACCATCTCCAACACTTGGGAGCGATGCTCTCCAGACTCAGGGAAGTAAATTTGAAATTGAACCCAAGTAAATGTTGTTTCGTTGCTGAAAGCATTGTGTTCCTGGGACACGTAGTCAGCAAAGAGGGTACTAGGCCCGATCCTGGTAAGATAGAGGCAGTGCTGCACTTTCTAGAACCAAAGACAATAACCAATGTCAGATCCTTCCTAGGATTGACAGGGTACTACCGTAAATACATCAGAGGGTATTCAAGGATGACCAATCCTTTGTTCGAACTAACAAAGAAGAATGTGGCGTTTGTGTGGAATCAGAACTGCCAGAGGGCGTTCGATGATCTGAAGAGAGCACTTGTGGGAGCTCCGATCCTAGTAAGACCAGACTTTAAGGAGCCATTTTGTCTTGATGTTGATTGGTCAACCAAAGGTGTTGGCGCCATTCTATCACAGAAGGAGGATAGATTCGAGAAGGTCATAGCTTACGCCAGCAAGGCTCTGACTGTGGCACAAAGGAAATTTCACCCCATGGAAGGGGAGTGCTATGCATTGATCTGGGGAATCTTGCACTTTAGACAATATCTGCACCGAACCCATTTCATTCTGAGAACGGACCACAAGCAGCTTGAATGGTTGGCGACAATATCAAACGCACATGGCAGGAGGGGCAGATGGATCGATATGCTGCAGGACTTCATCTTTAAAATAGTACACCAACCAGGTATGAGGCATGCGAATGTTGATGCCTTGAGTCGAAATCCGATGGGGCAGGCTGTGGATGATGATGACTTTCGTCAAGAAATCCAGGATGATCCGAATATACAAAATGAACCAGTCGAGGCAACTGGGATAGTCTTGGCTGTCCAATATGGTCAGGATTTGGATTGGCTTGGACTCAAGAGGTAGTTACGGGGACTCACAGAGCATCGCAGATGTTGTTTTGGAATCAATCATTGGCGCTGCTTGGATCCTCACCAACTGTTTATGCTTGACATTGTGATTGCAACTGACGCAAGTGAGGAGGTTGCCCCAGATATATAAGTTGTGGGAGCAGCAGAGGGTTGACATCTGGAGAGATGCAACCTGTCTAGTGCTGCTGAAAGAAGGAATGCTACCTGACGCAATTGACCTTGAGGAGGGCAAGAGGGTTAGAAAGCAAGCAGGCAACTACTGTTGGAAGGAGCAGAAGCTGTACTTCAAGGATCTGTATATGCCCAAGCCTAAGGAAAGGATACCACTAGTGTTTCAGATGCATGAGGATCTGGGGCACTCTGAAGAACAAAGGCTCTTGGCCGAAATCTGTCGAAGGTATTTCTGGCACAATCGAACTGAGGATGTCAAGTCGGTGGTCACGAGCTGCCAACAATGCCAGCTGGTGAGAAGTGAAGGTAGTATCCCCTCTGGGGATGAGCAGCTCAAGAGCATTCCCATCTGTGACTTGTTCCATAAGGTGGTGCTGGACACTGTGGGACCACTACTTGAAACTAAGTCAGGAAACAAGTATATCTTGGTGGCCATCGACCACTATTCCAAGTGGTGTGAAGAGAAGGCTGTGGCTGATCATGGTGCCAAGATTGCAGCCAAGTTCTTGGAAGATGACGTTATTTACAAGTATGGAGTTTCCAAGTTTATACTTATTGACAATGGTGGAGAATGGGCTACAAAGTTTGATTTGATGTGTAAGGACTACGAAATCCAACATCAGCGCATTACACCTCAGTGGCCGCAATGCAATGGAATGGCGGAGCGCATGATCAAGACCATCAAGCATGGCATCACAGTCCTTGCTGCAACACTTGGCAATATGGATTGTTGGGATGAGCAGTTGGCTAGTATTCTGTTTGGGTACCGCTGTGGAATACAGGCTAGCACGAAATTCTCACCCTTCATGATTCTCACTGGTCGCACACTGCGCCTTAGGGCAGACAATTATCTTCACGCTATGACTCGGGTAACTGATGAAAGTGCTGATGTGGAAGTTGATGCAGCACAGTTCTTACAGAAGATGGAGCTTATTGCAAACATCCATGAGGACGTCGTGCTCAATGTGGAGCAGGCACAAAAGAAGCAAAGGAAAACCTATGCTGCTAGGAAAGGTAAGCACCTATTTGAGGGTCTGATTATAGGGGAGACGATGGTGAAAATGAAGAAGCCAGGGAAGAAACAAGCATTGGCTGCAAGCTGGGGAGGTCCATACCAGTTCATTGGACATGCTGATGGAAAAGGTAACTACGACTTAAAAAAGGGTTGTCGCATGTGTACCATACAAGACGCTGATGGAAATCAGTGGGAGAGGTCTCGGAGGGACCTTCAGATCTACCACATGCAACCAGATTGAGTGAAGCTGAGGGATTCAACTTTTTAAAGAAGGGAGGGGTTACATATGTGACCGGACACACAATGGAGCTCCACTGATTCTGATCCTGATTTTTGCAACTCTCATTAGGTTGGCTACGCATTACTCTCCATTTACTACAAGGAGTGCATGGCGGCTGTGTTTGGCGGATTATGGAGGCTCATCGCGTGTGAAGAAGACGGCGCGGAATTATGGAGGAGGGAGGCGCTGCAATTATGGTTTGAAGCGGTTGGAATGCATGGCGGCTGAGCAGCTAGCACTTCAAAGGCTAGGACGCAAATTTTGGAGCGGCAAATTCTAGAGGTTGCTAGGAGAGAGCTACAGAGAAGGTTCGAGTGTAGAGAGCATGCTGGAGAGGAGGGCGAAGGCAAATTGTGCTAGGCGAATCAGAAAATGTGTAGTTAATGGAGTAGATTTGTTTTGCTTGGAAGAAACTTAGTTGGTTACAGATTTTTCCGCTGCGCTAGTAGCCAGCCAATGCAGCTACAATTCACATCAGTGAGCATGTTTTGAGAGAGTAACAGCGCAGGACTAGAAATAAGAGATAGATTGAAGTTGTTTGCATAAGAAGCTAAGATTTGTGAGGAATGTTGGGGAAGATGGCACTCAGCCGTCCACGCATTTGAGATTCCTATATATATTTACACCTTCGATGTTTGTAATACATCAGTTTTGAATTAGGAAGAGTGCTGTCAGGATATGTCTGTTGCATTTCGTTGATGAAATAGGTATGTGATTTTGTTGAACATTTGTATGCCAAGAGTCCCTGGTTGAAAGGATCAAGTTCTGTGAGCTGTCCGATTTGTGGCAAATCAGCTAGGGAGTGAAGGCGATCAGACTCTGTGTATTTTGCAAATGAAATGCAAGCTTTGTGCTCCCTGATTAGTGTGGTGGATGTTTCTAGAATGCAAGTTGGATATGTGTAAACACATGTGTCTGCTTTCAGGATCATCCTTGTACGAAGTCTGTGAGAGAGAGAAGATTAGAGGGCCGTGATTCAATTTTGGGAACTCAGAGATTTGAGCTTCGAGAGTATCAGTGTCTTGCCAGGGTGTTCGACTCTAATGTGCACCCTCCTTTTTTGGTTATAGTTGTTCCCATTCGAAAATTCTAGTTCATGTATTGATTTCAGAGTTAACGAATCCATTTTTGTGTGACCTTGAAACTGCCAAGGGCATCAATCATGACTTCAAGAACGAGGGACTTTATCACGCCTTGCACTATGGGTTGGATGGTGGAAGGGTTGGCATGCCTTTTGCATTTCTACAACATTTTCACCAAAGTATATTGAAGTTCTAGATGTTTTTCAAATACCAATAAATTTAATTATTTTGCTTCATTATTGTTCCAAGCTTTGTTACATTAATGTAGATTGGTTTAAAATCATGATTGGGTGTAATCCCACAAGCTTGCTTTCCTTAACTTCTTGTATGCACTTAAGATTCCATGTTTATTGTGAATTGTTTTGTAGAAGTGTAGAGCTTGGGAGTTGTTATCATATTTTTTTATAACATCCATTATGGGCAGCCACGGATTTGCTTGGAACCAATTCCCCTTTTATTTTTTGTTTTCGACCTTTTGTTTCTTATTTGATTTTCTTGTTTGATAATAGCTTTGCAACTTGCTTTTTGTGGCCTATCGACAACAAAATTCTCAACTTGCTCAAAGTATACTTGTTTGGTACATGTGCATTTACATTGAGAAATTATACTTCATGTTGCAATGCAACTTTTTTTTTCTCATTTGTGACTCTTTTGAAGATTGCAATAATGGTGTTTTTTTAACTTTTTTGTTTTCCATCTCTCAATCATTTCAATAAATCTCTCCTAATAACTATCAAACCTTAACAAAAAAACCTTGTAATTCACTATTAAAGTTGACATTATTTTCACAATCTTTTTGCAAAAATAATAACAACATTATGAACTCACTGAGGTTTTAAAACAACTTCAATTTTTGCAAAGGAAAATAATTGAAATGCACGAATGTGATTCTAACTATATATTGTTCATTATTAGTCGCCAACATTACTGAAATTAGAACATTAGGAGCATATTTATTACCTTGCTCGAATCATAATTTTAGTCAATGCCTTTAGTTTCATTACTTTCTATTTCAAGCTAATTTGAACGATCAAGTATCCAAAACATGGAACATAATGATCTTGCTTTTTACCATCAAAATAGGTTCCAACATCATGGTTCTAACCTTCTTCTCCCAACATGAATCCTTCACAAGGAAGTTCAAAAAATTGGGATATTCCTTCTCCCACATCAACTTGTTGTCCTTTGAACTTAATGTATTGATCAATATAATTGAAATTACAAATCAATTCCTTCATTAAAAATTCATCAATGGAAGTCCAATCAAACTTTTTCAGATGTGGAAAACCCACAATTCTTGCCCACTTAACTTTCTCCTTCTCCAATGTCCAAACATTACCATGAGTGCATCCCTAAAAAATAATCTTGTGCAATTCTAATTCCTTGATTTTTCATTGTTTTCCAATAAAGGTGGTATTATCCAATTTGTGCTTCATCATTTCAATAGCAAGACGTAATTCCATGGTTCTTTTAGTGAATCTCTATTCACTTGCATCCCTAATTAACCCCATCTTGCTCCATCAACTTTTGTTCTCAATCCTTTCTACACCCAATAAATCCTACTTTCCAAAGGTGATGTATTATATACTTCCATTTTTTTTTTCAAAAATTTCAATTGTTTTAAAAAATAAATTCAATGAAGATGTTCCATCCTTCTTTTTTCTCATTTTTTTTTCTTTTTCTTGTTATTTTATTCAACTATGTTGTTTTTCTTCCAAGGAGGATTTGTTTTATCCCACTTTTTTTTAAAGCATTTTTTTTCTTTTGAATTTATTTTCCTATGATTATTATTTTTTCTCTTTTTTTTCTCCTTGGAGGATGTGATCATCTAGGTGATTTTCTTTTGTTAAAATTTACCATTTTGCTAAATAAATAAATTTGCAAGCAACATGGTGAAGGGAACTTTTAGGAAAAATTTCAAAAAATCATTGAATTTCAAAGGAAAAAGTTTTGAAATTGTCAATTTTTTTTGAAGATTCATTAGAAAACTGTGCAACTACTGTTTAATCACAAATGACACTTTGCTACTAAAAAAATTTCAATCATGTAAAACTATTCACAAGTGCAAATCAATTAGAAATATTGATGACATCATGTCATCAATCCATGGATGCACATGGAAAATATTTATTCACTTTCATCTAATGTATAAAATATTTCATACATATGGCCATTTGCCACTATTTCACAACTATTTTGGTGGCAACCAATATTTGACTCATGGTGACATTTGAGTGCCTTTTATTTTCTTTCTTTTGTAACTGTGAAATAAAGAAAACCCAATCTAAGCCATTAGATTCATATGTTTGGATGGTCTTAGATTGCAACATGTGGCACAATATAGATCTACCACATGGCACACTAATTTAAGTTTAAACCAAATAAATTTTAATAAATATTTAGGTACGTAGGTACTTAATAGGTAGGTCAGTTAGTAATATTAAATACCTACTCACCTATTTAAATTTCCTACCTACCCAAGTAAAATACTTACCCATTTAAGTGGGCAAGTCGAATTAGGTACCTATTTACCTACCTACCTACCTACCTAAGTCAATAGGTGAGCAAATAGGTTGGGGAGATAAGTAGGCTAAAATGATGCATAGACATCTTTCATTTTTTATTTTGGGTTAATCTTTTCCATTCACTCATCCCAAATGGCACAATTTTTTCACTTTGATAATAATACTAGATCACACACCTTTTTATATAGTTTTCAAAATGGGAGTGAAAAACAAACAATATAGAATAAATTTTGAACTTGCAAGTTATTTACAAACTAGATTACAATTATAAAACTTTCCCCATTTCTTTCGCTATCATTTTTGGATTTTTAATTTGAACAATTAATTAAATAAATGACTAACTATTTAACTAACTAATTGATTATTTACAAGCTCTCAATACATAATACATAATATAATTAATAGATAACTACAATACTAATTAGTTAATAATTATTAACTATAACTAATAGATAATTATTTTAACATAGAAGTATAAGTTATAAATTATGAATACTATGTTCAATTATAAATTATGAAATTATTGGAATTATTGTATAACTAATTTGATTACAGTTTTTATTTTAATAGTAGTAAAATTGCTATAAAATTTAAATCCTAATTCTAATTGTTAATCATGAAAATAATTAATAATAAATAAGTTTCAACTATACAAGCACCACATTGGCACCAGTGTAGAAAATTTCAAAATCCATTAAAAAATTATATCTAAATATTACAAATATCCCATGCTATTGGCAAAATCAGGGTTTCTGAGTTGAAATTTTAACATTTTTTGGGCTTAATATGGCCGGTACTAATAAGAGGCCTTACTCATAAAGTTTAGGGTTTTGCACTCTATTCCTTTCCAGCCTCATTGGATGACTCCCTTTATCAATGAAATGGAGGCACCTTATGCAACATAAATAAGTTTTTTTTTGAAATTTTGACCATTGGAACTTAGTATGAATGAAATTGTTATGTATTCAAATAGTTTTGTGAGCGTTGTGAAGGGAGTAAACTTCGGGTGAATTTTCTTTGGAAACCTTGCACATCAAAAGGAAATGAAATACTTAAAAAGAGACTCTCTGGAGAATAACAAATACCAACCCTAGTGAGAAAGTTTTGCAACATTTTCAAAAACACTAATTCTTAGAACTGTAGTATGATTTGTCTGGAGGCCCAAGTGAATCGGGAACTTAGAAATAACAATAAAGAAAACTCTGATTCCAGCTATTGAATTGTATTACAAGATCATACATAATAGGTCTTGATTTTCATCATTACTCAACTTACGGTATACAAGGAGGCTCTGAGACTATGGAACTTCCAGCACAAAGAGTTGGTACACAAAGAAAAGGCATCCAGATCATTATGGCAAGTGTTCAAGGTGTGTTGTACTTGATAGAGATGAGATATCCGCACTGTTCTGAGATACACAGGAGTCACCGGGGTGTTCAAATCTGGCTGATCATTACGCCTGCAGAGATAGTTGTTGGCAGTAGGTGCTAACATTGCACTTGTGTCGGTAATGCCTGAGATGCAGAGAATCCCACAACTTTTTTCCTTCTCACAAATATGTAATAGTTGTAGACAAAAGTGAGAAAGCTCTGGAGAGGATAAACCTTTGAACCCACACAAAAATCATTATTATATGCAGATGCCTTAATAGTATGTCCAGAACAAGATGAAGTCCTCAGTGAAAATAAGCATATGGGTGGAATGTGCATCCACTTATCCTTCAATAGGAAAATGCTTTGCCCTGACCTTGGAAACGCTCTGAGAACCACTATATACATTGAGCTCAGATTGGTTTCATAATCCAGTTTCCTGAACAAAATAGTCATCTCAATGGGCACTGTTAACTATGATCCAAGATTACTGCAGATATAAAAAGCTGCATTCAGAAAGATATCTCCCAGATTGTATAACAAGGGTCTATACTCAATGTCCGTAGTACCATCCCTTCTGTCAAAGGATCCTTAAAAACTCATGCTGACATTGAGAACCCAAAAACACCCATGACTTACTATCACATAGCTCACATTCCCAGCCTTTTCCAGGCTCCAGCCTGCAGAATCATTTAAAAAACCTCTGCTGCCAATGTTTCCTTTTCAGGCTTCAGCACACAGAACTGGTTGAAAATCTTTGGTGCAAAGGTTTCCCGATGATTGTCAGTCCAAATGGAGTTTTGTGTCTATTGTAGTTTCTGACAGTAGGAACGTACAAAAGGTGAAAAATGTCTTCATGATGTCCTCAATGGAGGAGAGACCAAAATCACTCCATCTCCTCGCACAAAGAGATATGGCATGTGCCGTTTTGAAGTCTGCAAAAGGCCAAAGTCAAGCTCACACTGTTTGCATCCAAATACAGGAACAAAAAGGAAGACGATTGCAGGGGGAAAACCAACCAGGAGCATTCAACAGTAGGAATTTCTGCAAGCTATGTAAAACATATCATTACCCTGACAATTTCTTCATAAGTCTCGTCATCGATTTCCACAGAAGTGACCACCTCCTCCACATCTCCAAGAATCATGTTTAAATGCTGATCATAAGCCTGCAAGACAATCACCACAAAAAAAAACGTAGTATTTTCTGTCAGAGACAGGCCATTATGACACAAACAAATGACAAATTCAGTGAAATTATTTACATTAGAATTTCATCCACCATCCAACCACACACTGCACAAATAAAAACAAGGGAAACCACCTGCAGCTAGTGTTTAAAGCTCATATGTGCATGAAAAGTTCATGAAACAGAGAAGAAGATATCCGGTTGACAGCAATACAGATGAAACCCTAAGTCCACTGTCTGTTTGTTGGAACACAGTACACACACCCTCATTGCTGAAACATACACATTCATGGTTTTGTGTGTGGTTGTGCCAGGTTTAGGATTCCTCCACACTCAATGACAATTGAAACACTTTGTGAGAGATTAGTTTTTCGATCTATAGATAAAGCCCCAAATCGAGGGGAAGTACTCGCACAAAGACTCGGGGGGAGGGGAGTTGCATATCACTTGCAATGGGACGGCGAGGACAAAACCATATAAAAACAAGCGCAGCAGCAGCAGTAGCAATAGAGCCAAGTCTCTCTTCCTGTCACACTCAAGAAGGAAGGAAGGAAGGAAGGAAGAGCTTTGAACAATAACAAAAGGTCGGACTGTCGAGAAGAAAGCTGCTGTTACTGACAAAGCAGAGTGTAAGCATAACAACAAAACACTTGCGTGCACAAGAAGATCCTTACATGGAGTTTGCCACGCAGCTCGCGGTCCGCGCGAAGCTTGACGTAGATGCGCTCATCAAGGCTAAGCCTGATCAAATCGAGAGGCTCCTTGACCGCACTATCATCCTCCGTTGCCATTACACCGCCCCGTCTCCTCCCCTCTCCTCTCCTTTCCTTCCCTCACTTCTCTTTCTTTCTCCTCCACTGCCCTTCCCTCCTTTTCCATTTTCCCTGCAACCCTAGAAACAGCTAGCTGCCTTCAAAGGACCTTCAGAGGCAAAACCCTAAAACAGCACTCGAGACGAGCATGGCACTCGAGATTCAGTAATGGACATATTGCATGAGGAGAGTAGTTTTCAAGAGGAGAATTCTGGAGTTTCAGAAGAGAGACAAAACTCGGAAGAGAAAGAAGGATTAGTAGCAGAAACTAGTGAGGAATGCTCGGAGGAAGGAGGAGTGGCGGAAGTGGGATATGAGCTCCAAAATACGCAGCTTGGAGGACAGACCAGAGCGATTTTTGTACATCAGCTGCCGAGAAAGGGTCTTTCCTTCCAGTTGTGGCCTGCAGCGACTGCCTTGTGCTGGTACTTGGATCACACATATGGGAATTCAGGAATGCAGGTCGCCTCCTCTTCTTATGCTATTCCAGGAGTGGGAGGGAAGGAGGGGGAGGAGGTATCGGGGGTGAAAAGAAGAAGGCTGCGGGTTCTGGAGCTTGGTGCAGGAACAGGCATGGTGGGTGTTCTTGCAGCGCGCCTCGGAGCTCATGTAAGTGTTTTTCTGAGCTAAACCCTAAAACTCTCTGCGAAGAAGATGTTCAGAACTGTGAACCATCATCATCAAAGTATTCAGAGGAGATGGTTTTGACGGTTAAGTGTCAAATCTTTGTAGCTTGCAGGTGACCTTGACGGATTTAGCACATGTTCTTCCAAATCTGGAGCAAAATGTGGAGCTGAACAAGCTGACAGTGGAAGCTGGAGGAGGCAGTCTGTCTGTGCATCTGCTGCAATGGGGAGTGAAAGAGGATGTTACGGCTTTGGGGCAGGAGCCCTTTGATCTCATTCTTGCTTCAGATGTTGTCTACTATGATACCTTGTTTGAGCCACTTGTGAAAACACTCAAGTGGCTTGTGGGTGGTATGCAGCAGGAAGATTTGTGTTTGAGGAGCACAAGACCACCAGACAACCATTCTTTGGGTCACTGCAGCAGTAGTGATCATGTTGTTGGGGGAGCATCAAGCTGTGGGGGCATTGATAAACAGATGCCAAAGATGGAGGAGGATTCAGCAAGCCCTGTTGTGTTATTAGCACACTTACGAAGATGGAAGAAAGATAAGCATTTCTTCCGAATGGCAAGCAAGTTCTTTCATCTTGAAGTTGTCCATCAGCATCCTCCCCCTGAGAACTACCGCACTGGTGTTGTTGTGTACCGTCTCACAAGGCATGTAGCTCCTTGAACCTATTCCCCTTCCTCACGTCTGTCTCATTTGAATTTTTGGGACAGAAATTTGTTAAGTTAATGTCCAGTTGAAGTCCATAGGTATAACAACAGGCATCATTGAAATTATTTTCCTTACCAAGGGTGGCATTGAACACTTTCACTCATTTTTTCTTGTATTCAACTCATTGAGTGAAATTTTGCAACATCTTTTTTTCAATGCCAATCTCAACAGATGTGCAGAATTTTTGAGAAATGTTCTCATTATAATTCTAAATGATGTCCATTCATTTTCTTAATTTGCTGCAATTGAGTGTTATTAATTCATTCTCAAAGTTCTAGACAACTGTAGAATTTCGTGTATGCAGAATTTCCAGATCCTATTAGCCTGCCTCTCCTGCATATCCATAGTTACTGTTGTGATGCATCAGTTTTTCTATGCCTTTTCTGATTTTAATCTAGGCTCCCACATCTTCCCATACATTTCAACAAGGCTATTGCCCACTCAAATCCAGGTTTTGTAATTTCTTCATGAGGACACCTGCATTCAAAGGACTACAAGATTCTAACACCTGCCACTAGGTATACTGGTGCATTGCACTGGAAACTCCTACAAAAGTGACAGAGTCTGGCTCCACCCACTTTACAGAATCATGATCGTGTGGAGCGAGATTCAGACTCAGGGTTTAAGGTTTAATCATGACATTCTGGTGGGTCTTGATTCCCTCTACCCCAGTTTCAGGGTTTAGGGTTTGTCACAGCTTTCTGGTGGGTGCTGCTTTACTCAAGCCCAGGTTCTGGGTTTAGTGTTTAGGGTTTAATCATGGCATTTGAAGAAACTGGGTGAACATGAGAATAGATTTTCCTGCAATTATGTCCATTATCTTCTTTGGCATCTCATGCTTTCAATTGAGAGGAGTCAAGAACTCACACCAAAATGTTACTCTGCAATTCATTGCACACCCAATCCTAAAGATGAACCCATAATTGACTCATGTCCGATCTATTAATTTGCAAATGAGGAAGATGGAAATTTTGATGCTTGTAATTAAACAAACTGAACAAACATATGCACATGGAATTCAAAGAATTGTGGATTTCATCACATGGTCAAGTTTAAGATTTTCTAGAACATGAACAAATGTTGAATGTAAGGAACTAGATTCAAAATGAATGAGGCGTGAATTGCTTGGGTTTGAAGTATAAGCAAGCAAATTCAAGCACACAAATATGATAAACATTGAATACGAAGGTTTGGACAATGTGGTTTCTTAGTATTTTAGGGTTTTCATTCTAATTGTTTTTGCAATAGCATCTTAGTTATGCCAACCAATTAAAACTAGAAGCACATGCATACTTGCAAATGCAACATAGAATGGATTGTAACAGAAAATTCTAAACCAAAGGCAAAATTTGGACCAAGTTTGATAAACATAAGGAAAATATTATGTTGTTCAACATATTAAACTACATCTTGGTCAAACAAGAAATTGAAAAAAAGACCAATAAAAGAGACAAGACAAACAAACAAAAAGTGGAGATGAATTATCACCATTGAAAAACACAATTTTGAAACCCCTCAAAGAAGGATACTTTTTTTTTGTTCTTATGGGTATTTAAATTTTTTTTTCTCCTTGAGCTTGAAATTTATCATTTTTTTTTTTTTGTTCTATGTTCAAAGAGATGTAATTACGTTATATAGGTAGATTTTATAAAATGATGAAAAAAATATTATTTGATGAATGTGTGGTGTAATTGTTAAAAACTTGGGTCTTACAATGTGGAGTTGACGGGTTGAAGTTCTCACACTTCCAAACTATGTCTAACTAGACTATCTTTCCTAGGTTACATCTTGAATTTGTTTTCCATGATTATGTTCACAATGTCATTAATGGCATTTGTGAATATGACCATATATTATTAATAATGATTAAAAAAAGTGCATCTAATTTGACTACATGTAGTCATTTATGTGATCATAAAAACCATGTTTGGCTTGTTGTTTATTCATCATTAACTAATATAAAAGTTTTTAAAAATTCATTGCCTTCTCTAATGTCCACGACACAATCAAAATATGATTCAAGTAGATAAGCTAATCTAATTCTCCTTTTAAAAAATAATTCACCAATAGTTTGTCGATGTAGAAGGAAGTTCATTGGGAAAAATATGACAAACCCTTTCAATTCAAAGTTTGAATTTATCCACATACTCAAGGACATATTCATTTGCCAAATTGAAAAAATAACCTTCAAATATATGGATCAAATACATAAAAATTCAAAATATGAAAATTTATTCAAGCTAGGTGGTGATGTTGATCTCACCATGAGTAATATTAAAGTATAACATTCATGTAACATCATTTCATTTGGTAAGTTTTTGGAAGAATGGTGATTCACATAGAAAAAATGTAAAAGCACGTAAATCACATCTCCTTAAATTGCCATTAAACAATGTCAAAGTGTTTTCAAATAGTGCACAATATCCTACATTGTCCAATATGTTATTAGGGACATAATTTTTAAAAATCAATTTCATTTTAATATAATTTAGATAAAACTAGATTATAACACATACAATGGCATGTCAATGTGTTGTTTCATTAGTAGCAAGCTCAATGATCATTGTGTTCAATAGTGCAAAAATCTTTCTGAATTGATAAAACTAGATTATAACACATACAATGGCATGTCAATGTGTTGTTTCATTAGTAGCAAGCTCAATGATCATTGTGTTCAATAGTGCAAAAATCTTTCTGAATTGATAAAACTAGATTATAACACATACAATGGCATGTCAATGTGTTGTTTCATTAGTAGCAAGCTCAATGATCATTGTGTTCAATAGTGCAAAAATCTTTCTGAATTGATAATCTAAAAATGATTTGTAAAACCTTATAACAACACTATAGAGCTTTGGTTATGATTCACATGATTTGTAAATGAAACACACACACCATATTGAAGATCTTTTTATCTTGTATTATTTTTTCAAGATTAGAATCATGAACAACACACTTTAATTGTTCTTCAAATATGAAATAGTCGACAAATCATTCTATCTCCATCGCATCCTATCAAACTACATTTTTTTTAAGGGTGTGTTTTTTCATGTTTTATCTTTTCCACTCAATTGCATATTAAACATGTAACCCATTCTTATGCATATGATCTTAGAATACAACGAACTTTACTTATGTGTCTATATCTTCTTGAGCTCCCAAAACACCAACCATCCACTCTTGAACACTTATGTAACATTATTTCATCATAAACATATAAAGCCATCTTTTTCTTTTCCTTTTTTTTGTTTTTTGCCCCACAAGAGGGAAGGGGAAGATTGGGAAAATTTTCAACATCTTTTTTCCAACACACCAACATACATTTTGGAACTAAATTGATGAAATTGGAAACATGAATGAAAATATTGTGTCTTTGGTCCATAGAGGGTGAAAGGCCTATAAGGTCCACCCCTTTCCATCTTGACCATACAATATAAACACCATATTCACCAATTAGTTTCGAAAATATTTGTTACATATTTTATTATATAGATTTTTTAAAAACTCATATATCATTTATTATAAACTTATGTTGGTGTGTTGGAAAAAAAAATTTGAAAATCCCCCCTTTAACCCCACTAAGGCCATAGGGTGTGAAAGGCTTACAAGGTCCATCCCTTTCCATCTTGACCACCTTCTTTAAACAATGTGTTTCAATTGCATTACAAAAAATGTAAGCCACTTACATCTTGTGCCATGTTGTATAGTTGCCCTAGGTGGAGTTGGCCACATCCTACCTCTCACCAATTGTTGACTCCAATGAAATATTTTGCAACCCCTTTAATTCCAATTGTACACAAAACATTGCAAAAAGAAGTTTGAGATCAAAATATAAGTTAATAATTGTTGCTTAGCAACATAAAATGTTATTCAATTAGGAAATGATGTTTAAAAGTTCATGGAAATGATATTATTGCATGTTATAAGTCCCAATGTTGAAAATTGCCTTTCACCAAACCTATAGTCAAAATAGTTCATAGAATTGAAAAATCAACAAGGATTGTTCTAAATCATATTTATTATACATTTCGCCATCAACCTTCAATAAAAATATAATAGAAGAAAGATCACATTATGTTTTCAACAAACATCTTATTTTATATTAATTTGATGATATTTAATAGTTCATTTTCTAGGTGTAGACCCAAAAGGAAATGATAACTAACCCCTTGTCACATACAATAATGTTATTATGCCTTGTTGAAAGCTCCAATCATTACAAGCTTATTCAATTGAATTTTTTTATTTTAAGCATCATTTACATGTGAAATTTCAAAAAGAACCTCATTGAAGGGCCATGGAAATATGATTTCATAATATTGTTGTAGATTGGTCATTTTTTTGAATCGCAACAAACTCCCTTCCATTCCAAACCACATTAGGTCTTCGTCTTAGCTCCAAAACTAACAAGTTTTAGTTTCAGTGAAACATCATATCTCAAGTTACATTTGCTAAAATTTTAAAGCTAAACAGTGAAATTTCATTCAACCACATGGTTTTGAATGGGTAGTTCCCAAAAAATATTTGTAGCGGACCCCCTTTATTCAAATACCCACAAATCACTCATTAGATTTTCAAATCCAATAAGTTTAGGTGTCAAGAAACCATCATATTTAAGGAAAATACTCGCCAAATTTTAGAATATCTCTTTCCTTCAAATTCATTCCACTACTAATATAATACATGATGTCATGAACACAAAAACTACAAAGACAAAGGGATTTCCAAGGTACATAAAAATAATACAAACAATGACAAAGTAAGTTTAAATTTAAATCAAAACACAAAATATGAACATGAAATGTGCAAAAAATAATAATTCAAGTTCAAAATTTTAACAACATGTGAAACATGAACATGAAATGAAATGAACAAGGTTATGTTGCAAAATTGTATTTCAAACCGATCTTGAATAAAGTAAAGATATTGGGGAGTCCTACTTTTAAATTTATACCCCTTTGGGAACTTAATTGAAGTAAGCTTCATTGGATGTTTACATCATATACCCATTGTCCAAGGAATCTTTTGAAGAAAATTCATAAATTATAAGTTAATTATAAATTAATTATAAGTTATGGATGAAAAGTGGATGTGCTGGATGAATTTGATCGATATAACAATAGTCTTTGCTAAAACAACCAATAATAGCCAACAATAACATATGATAAAATAACTTAAAAAAATAGACAATAATAACTTACGATATTCTAAAACATTTAAAAATGAAATTTCACATGTAAACAAAGCTTGAAGTAAAACATTCTAGAATGAAACACATAGTGAACTTGGATGCATATTGGTGTAGTGAATCAATTATAAATAAACTTATGATAAATTTAGGGTAGGTTCTGAATGATTTTGAAACCTCCACCACATATGGTCATAAAATGTTTATTTGGAATGGAGGATTTTAAAAAGTTTATCATGTGCCATATTCTTGTAACATTAAAATTAAATGGATTCCAAATATTGCTTGACCATTTCATTATAATGTTAATATCATAAAAATATAGTTTCAATGTTATTTTTCCATGATGATGTAATTTTAAAATTTAAATTATGTAACTACCTTATGGGTACAATTTCATTATTATGAACCAAAATGACCACAAAGAAAATTTCCTTATAAATAGTGGATTAGTTAGGCAAATTCATGTGGATGTAAATGTTGTAGACCTAGCAATCTTAAATACACATAAAGTGAGGCCTAACATATATAAAAACATAAAAAAATGTGTATTTAAAAAAAAAACCATCAAGTATAACTACCATCAAAAAACATAAAATAAAACACTTGAAAAACACAACAAATACTTTTTTTAAAAATTGAAATGCTAAAAATCTAATAATCATCTTTCCCATCTTTTCAACTTTGCTGCAAGTTGAATGTATTAAAAGGCGCAAACCACCTTCATCATTATGAATTTTTGTTCACCATTGTTGTTGCCCCACATGGTTGCAATTACTCTCCAATAACCATGTCTAAAAAACTAATGTTGCCTTCCTTAACTACAACTATTGTCCAACAACCATTTGGGGAAAAATAAAATAAAAATAGAACCACAATATTTTACATAAAACAAACAAAGTACTTTCATTTGACCAAAAAATCAAAGCAAATAACAAAGAAAAATAAAACAGGTCACAACCTTCCATTGAACACCTGACATGCTTGCTTACAAAAATATTTTTTTATCCTATAATCTTTTTAAACTCCAAAAAAAGAGAAAAGGAATGAGTTATTCACACCAAATCAATTGAAGAAAATGGGAATGGAAATGAGAATGAAAAATCGACAAAGTTCCTCCCACTTCATAAACCACAAGGCACTTCTTTCCTTCTTTAATTTTTTTATCCTATCTAAATTTTATTTGCATTTATTTTCATTGTTTGTTTCTTTGGATTATAATAACATAATACATAATGAATAGATTTATGCAAAAAATTGCAGGATTTTATCAATGCATCAGTTTTGAAACCATAAACCTACAAACCTAAATTGTGTTTTAAAAAGATTGATTCATAATAATGAGAGTGCACCTTTATGCTTTCTATTTGTGATGTCAATTTAGGTGAAAAAAAAAAAATAGGTGCAATTTAAATTACATTCCTTAAAAGCTACCATTATATTAACTCATAAAAGATGAAATAAATGAGTATTCAACATCCTAAATTCATAACAAGTAGTTGAATTTTGTAGGTCATTAGAAAACCAAAAGCTAGGATAATCACTTTCTTCGCAACAACCAAAGATTTATTCATATTAAGACAACCTTTCAAAAAGTTGATGTGAGCTTTAAGTAGATGATGATGTGTCTACATGTGCTCTTGTTATTTATCATGTAAGCTTCGTTTGCTAATGCATTATGCCAATGTGATCCTTGGTGTGATCGTTTGAAGTCAATTTTCTTGTTATTAATGGCAGTGAAGCCATGTTCAAAGGTTGCTTCATCAACTTTCACGTAGCAATCACTTCATGGCTATTGAAGTTTGGTCATGTTCATTACCATTGGTTCAAGACTTTGTCAACCACCTAACACTTGAATGACAAGCCTAATACATTGTTGATATATTCATATGTATTTTTCATTTTTTAGAATATAAAATACTTAAAACAAGGGGAATATTGATGAATATGAGATTGAGTTTAACTATCTAGAGTGAATGGTTGTTATTTAAAAATGCAAATAATTCTAAAAAGAATCATATAAAGAATGTCAAGTTTGAATTTTCAAGTTGTACTATAAAATATGAAGAATTATGGCATCCCATGGAACTTAGTTTGTATTCTATAACTTATCATAATTAGTAAAACCTTCTTGAGTTTTGCCTTGGACATTTTCATTAACCCTAGGGGGCTGTCCTTGAAGGTTTTGTTGTTGTCCATATAAATTTAAAAATATATAAAATTTACACAATATTTTAGAAATAAGGAGGGTCAACTTTTAAGATTGATGAATTAACATACAAATTAAACTAAGACATCCTTAAAGGTTTGACCTTAGCTTTCTTAATTATTAAATTTTGATGTTATCCATTCATAAATATCAAATTGTAAAGAGACAAAAATGCTGTCAAAGAAGGCTCACATACAAATTTCCATTGTTCTAATCATCTCCTATTTGCTTAATATATAAATATTACTTCCTAATTTGTCCTTGCTTTGTATTATTGCATCATTATTGTAACCCTTCAAACTTGTATGGATGATTTCAACTAGAAGCTGAATTAATACCTAGTTTCATCATTTTGACCCATGGTGTATACTTCATATTTAGACCTTGAGAAAATAAAATTCGTTAACCTCTAACATAAATATTTTGCAATTTGGTTTCCATTGTTTATTTCATGTTTTGAACTTGTCACTTAACTATCCTTTCAAGACCTAATTACTTCTCCAATCTTAACACAATAATCCAACTTAATTATTGCTAATTTTGAATATTTAAATCCACCTATAATAATCATGAATGAAAAATAAACTTGTTGACTCCACATACATATATCCAAACATAATTATCACCAATCAAATGTCCAAAGTGATCCAATGAGGTTGCCATTACAATCATCCCATGTTTATAATATTGATCTTGTTATAAAACCCTATTATAACTTGGCCACTAGAATACAACATATTGATGAAGTGTGTTATATGGATTTGCTTTTCACACATATTTGCAAGTTCTACCAACCATGAATTCTTATTGTTAATGACTTACATCCTTAAAACAATCCAAAATAACATTTTTTTTATTGTTCCAAAAACCATGCAACCTCAGATGTACATTGGTCTTTCAATGCTTTGATTTGTGCCTCTTTCATTTAATTAGATTTCTTAATTCTCATCAATTGCAATCACGTTATAAACATCCAAAAACATCCAAATTATAATAATGAAATAATTGCACGATAGTTCAAAACTTCAACTAGTGATTATAAACAATAATACCATTGACCTAATGAAAGTGTGCGAGGTTAGTGTTATTGAGCAACCTCATCCCAAAACACCACATAACAACAAGTGCTAATTACAATTGGTAGTTTGATTGGCCAAGTTGGGAAACATTGTATGATGACCACCATCTTATGTTTATATCATGGGAACAAAAATGGAGGCTAAAAGATCATGGTTTAAGGGAATGGTTGAAATGGAGTCTAGTGTACATTATTTGTAACCACAATTCAACATTCTACAAATGCAAATCTTATATTAGATGTTGTGAAATTTTAGGTGGTATCAAGTAAATAACAAATATTGTTATTAATAAAATGTTGGTTTGATTTGAGAAGAGATTGATGGAATTGGTTATAGAAAATCATATCTATGTGGGCTTGGTCCACTTAGAAATATGATAAGCTTGGTAGGGCAAGTTGTTGTTCCAACGGGTGGTAATGGGTTTGAATTAAAGCCTATTTTGAAATGTGATTGGTTGTTCCCATCATGGATTCACTAGGTGTGTGCATCTTTCTTCATCATTGTTTACCAAATGCCAAATAGCTATATTAAAAATGATAATTACACGTAGTTGCTTGTCCCACCTAGGAAAATGGTGGAAATAATGTTGTGATAAAATAATGCAATGGTTGAATTGTGCCATAATAGGACAATGTAACCAATAATGTATACATTAGAAACTCAACATGTATAGTTTCTAATACATACATACTATACATAATTTATAGTCATTGTCATTCCCTCCTCTTTGCAAAAAAAATCATTGTAGATTGTAAATATTATCTTAACTATTATAATGCCCAAATTCTTCTCTCAAGGTTCAAACCTTATGTTCCTTCAACTTTGGATAATCAATTTATCTAGTGAATCATGTTATAAATGGTATTATCTTAGATAATATTAGTTGAATGTGCCCATATTCAACTTCAAAAAAACTTAGGGAGTAATGGTCTGTAATTGCTAGCTACAAGGTCATTACCCTAAACAATTTTGGATGAATGTTTTCTCTCATGCCCATTCAATATTTTGAATATTGCTCTTGGCTCACAATCTCCCACTTACATTTCATCCTTCTTTAGAAAACAAAAATCTCAACATTTAAAAGAGGTTTGAAAGAGGGGTTGAGGTATGAAAGAAGGGTCGAAAGCAGGGTCACTTTACAAAAAAGAAAAAAAAAAGAAAAAAAAAAAACCTTTATTATTATCAAACATTTGATGCCCTCCAAACACACCAAGAAATTTCTTGGAGTGTTTTTTGAGACAATTAACCTTGGAAGTTGGCTTTGGGCATCATGTACAAAATCCATCCAGAAGACAATAATGTGCCAAACCCCTTAATAATTGTGTCAATATGTGATCTCCATGTCCATTTAGGTTTCAATTGCAAGATACCCAAAAGAGATACACACACATATAGAGGGCAGGTATTGAATTTTGAGCATTTTATTCATGTATATAATTCAACCCTAAAACCTAAACCCTAAACCCACCTCATTGTTGTGTGTAGGCCCAGCCAGAGCTGGTGGGACTCATGAATGGCACCATACATACTACCACCCTTATGATTCCCATACCTTGCAAGCCTTATACTTCACTAAAGGATTCCAAGTTGTGGAACTACTTCCTACCCACTAGGACCTAATTAGGTATCTGGTCATTAGGAAGAGGAAATATGTTACCAAAATTGACACCCATGTTTGGCACAAAATGCTTGCAAATTTTTGAAAATATTTAAAAAAATATTTTGGTAAAAAAAAATGGAATTTGCTTAAGAAATGGAAAAAAGGGGGAAACGGGAAAGATTTGGACTTGGGATGAAGCAGATAATGAGTGATCAAAGTTGCATGTAAAAAGAGCATCGACACACAAACAAAGAACATATTGATTGATTGATTTCAAGCATCTTGCATAGGCCCTCTTGTCCCAAAACTAAGGCAACTCCATGATTTGATTCAACTCTTGTTTTCAAAATGATGAAAAAATTGGCCAACAAAACTTCTCACCAAGAGTGTTGCACCAAATTACTCAAAGCTTTTTCTATCATGCTGTCTGGGGCAGGCAGCTTGTAAAGAGTTCCTATTATAATAGACAACCAAAGACAAGAAACTCTTATTATTGCAAAGAGGGGGCCCTACTCAATGATATGGTGGTAGCTACAACCCATGGATGTCAAAAATTTGAAACCATTGATCTGAGCTTGGAGGCAAGGGGGGAAGGGCTGACCAAATTGATGTTCAAGGGTTTAATCACAGGATCATGGTGATTAGGGTTTTCTAATTAAAGCTGGACTTGATGCTCCAGCAATAGCAACCATAATATAATGATTTGGGTGATGGGTGGTGTGCATTTAAATGCAATTCCCCACTTCATATTGTCCAGTTTTTTATTATTATAGTGTTTTTGCATCCAGCTTCTTTCTTCTGGGGAATAATTGTATTGCACTCAAAGTTCATGAAAAGGGTAGTAGATCCACAACCCTCCATTCATTCCCCAATCAAGGAAAAGTGAAAGTTGGCCATATAATGGAGTAGTAGTACCTAGAACCTTTGTTGATTGTCATGCAGAGATGAGAGTAATTAGTCCTGGTGGGTGCATCTACTAGAAGAATGTTTCCATGACCTTCTTCTTTGTGTGTGTGTGTGTGTGTGTGTGTTTTTGGGGCAATTTTGTTTTATAGCCAGAGTGGTGATGATCCACCCACAAGAAGGTTTAGTCAAATTTGGCTACAAGAAAAACCTGAAATTAAATTTTAAAAAAAAACCATCCTTCTATATATTTGGCTAAACCCTAAACCTAAACCCTAGTTGAAACATGCATAGAAATCCAACATTTTTTCAAATTCCGGCTATTGAACATCTTTTTTTAGAAAGCACATGATTTTAGGACTTTGAGTTTTTAGTATAGCATTTTGGATATATATATATATATATATATATATATATATATATATATAACCAGAAAAAAAAAGAAGAAAAAAATTATTTCTTCTTCTTCTTCTTCTTCTTCACAATGTACATGGTGTAATGACCAAGATAGGCCAAGCCATGGCGGGGCCACATGTAAGTAAGTAAGTACAAGGGGAAAAAATTTGCTGTAGGCTTTTGATATGCAGGCCCACTGTAAGTGAGGGCATTTCATTAAACAAAATGCCAGCCTGCAAAGCTTTGCTATTATGCTTCCTTTGATCATTTCATTCAGCTATGGAAAGGTATCATGACTCCCCAACCTCTTCATACAAAAAAAATACACTAAGTGAAAGAAAGGATCCTTCATCTAGGGGAGTATAAGTGGTAGGTAAGTAAGAAGTAGATTGATACTAGGTAGGTAGCAAAGTGAGTAGGTAGGTAGGAAGGTAGGAAAGTAAGTTGATAGGTAGGTAGGTGAGTAGGTGAGTAGGTAAGTATGGATGAATGTGGATGAATAGTTAGTACTAAAAACCTGACCTAATTTTTCCCCTTTTGGAAGGGCACACTGAAATTTTTTGGGGGGTAGGGAGGGTCCAAAAATTGCACAAAGAAAAATCGGCCCATTCTTTCTTTATAGAGTATAATAGTAGCTTAATGAATTTTGGCCCCTAGGTGATAATATTATAGTAGGTGTATCTATTTTTACATGAGGATTTTTGAAAGATGATATATTTTGGCTTGTGTTGAAACTTGAGATTAGTTATTATAGAGTTATTAATAATAATATCTTGAAGGATTTTGGTTTTCATTTAAGAGGATTTTTTTGAAGATTATATGTTTTTGCTTGGTGAAATTATATTTGAGTTTCCATAATTCTTCTTCTTCTTCTTCTTTTGCCTTAAGATACTTTTTAATTGTAAAATGGCAATGGCCACAATGTCACACCACACCCCTTGTTTAAATAATCATCACTATGGATATCAATAAGGGTATCACACCAAATTTGATACCATGTGATGTTTTTTAAGTCTGACACTTGGGGTGATAACAAACACACCCTACAATACATGCCCATTATTTTTACCCTTTTTCTCAAAAGGGTGGGGCATGTTTTTGTGAGGCACCACATAGGCATAACAAAAAAAATTCAAAAACTTTAGACCTTCATTTTTTCATTTTCATTTTCAAATTAATACCCTACTTACCAATCAACCCAAATTTTTTCGGCATTACATTCATGTTATGCATAAAGGTCGACTATCAAAATACTCACAATGGGAACTACCTAGTATACCACCCATGAAAAGTTCTAGGGTTTGGTTATCTTTTTTTTTTGTTTTTTTTCCATTACCTTATTAACCAAAAGTGTGTGTATGCCCTTGCGATTCCTTTGACAATTTGTACATAAACATGTAAGAAATGCAATCCATTATTCAAGCCAAAGTGGGGCCAAGGTGGTTGCTCAATCTCCAAGAAATCCACATGCATCTACCTACCATATTGATTGAAAGGAAAGACTTGCACATAATAATACCCTCTTGGGGTCCTAAACACCCATGGTTATTAAAAAGGGCGTTTGCATGCCTTTAAGTGAGATCCTCATCTTTTCAACAAAAGATGATGCCATTAAGATTTCATGACCATCATAAACTATCTATATAAATAAATCTATAGAAATAGGAAATTGCAAGAAGAAGAGTGTCATGGTGTAAAATAAAATAAAACTACACTATCCATGTAAAAATTTCATTTGCACCTATCAATAAAACATTTAAATATGTCCCTTGGGGTGGAACTATTGAATTGGAAATGAAAATAATCTTTGTCACATAAGGTTTACGGATAGTTCGAGCTCCCTATTCACCCATTCATTAGTTTAGACCTCAAGGGTGACCCAAGCCATGTCCCAAGTTGATGGGTTCATTCACGGTTGGGGTAGCCAAAAGGATTATTCAATGGACAAAGGATTGCATAGCCGAACTTTGGATTTTTATAATATTTATTACATTATAATCACAATGTGTTGTTGTGTGCTTATAGTTAAAATGATGCCATATTGCATAAGAAATATTTTTAAAAAATAGCAAGATTTATTATTTTTTAACAATCATTTAGAACAAAAATGTTAATTTCCAATTATTATATATATATATAAATCCAGAGGAAGAAATTAAAAAATATTCCAACTTTCATCTAGGGATAAAAAAATCTTATGTATAAAAGGTAGACATGCCCATCATTGAACACAAGTCAATAATGAAACACATATTCATATTTTTTCATTTCTTGTTATTGTTTAATAATTTTCATGACTATGAATGTGCCAAGTGGAGGTCTAAAATATTTCTTTGAACTTCAATGTTGAAGTTGATAACCAAATATTCATATATTCCTCATTTCTTGTTCTTGTTTAACAATTTTCATGATGATGAGTGTGCCAATTGGAGGTTTAAAATATCTCTTTAAACTCCAAAAGCTACTAAACAATGAAAAAGAAAGAAAAAAAGAATGAACATGTTTTTTGAGCAAAATGCTTGGAAAAATGCATTAAAACCCCCTTGACCCCCTACCCCAACTTTTGGATCCCATGTATTTGTACCTTTTTAATCCATTTTTGGAAGTTTCTCAAAATATATGGGTGTGTCACCTTGAATTTTACAAACCCAATTACAAACCCTTTTGAATTCTAAAGCAAACTAAAATATGACTAAGGATTTTAAGCTTTTTGAAAGTCAAAATGTTCGGATTGACCTATCTACTTTAGTCCCATGTTTAAAAATTGTGTGCCCCAATTGTGAATGTGCCCTAACAATAATTTTATTTAGCCAATGTTCCACGCTTGAACTCAAGGTGTCATAACCATTGATCCCCAATAATTGATCCATTTGTAGAGTTGATGTTGCATCTTTTGT
The DNA here is from genome assembly GCA_963921925.1 of Sphagnum tenellum. NCBI lineage: Eukaryota > Viridiplantae > Streptophyta > Sphagnopsida > Sphagnales > Sphagnaceae > Sphagnum > Sphagnum tenellum. The sequence goes on from OY998148.1 coordinate 10,184,240, forward strand.
TTGTGAATTGCATGTTGATTTCAAAAATATTGTTGCTTTTGTAGATTTAAAGATATAAAACATATATAATAAAAGATTGATGGCTGAAACCATCACAAGTGAGACAAAAAGGGAAGGCCAAAAAGAGGCCAAAATATGAACAACCTGCATAACAAAAAAAAAGGAAAAAGCTAGTGCTTTTCATGGTAAAAAGCTATTCTACCCACGGCCCCTTTAATGTCACTTGGATGCAAATTGTGAAATTTAATAATAATGCGAGGTTTAGAACATGCATTAGTTGCCAATATAATTTTTTTCTCTATTGCAAAGGCTCAAACATCTTAAAGGGCAATACTAACATTGTACCTAGAAAATTGAATGTAAATAAACAAAGATAAATAAACGAGGATAAATGACCTCCTAATCATCTATTGTGGAAAAGACAAGCACATTTTGTAATGAAACAATCCATAGTGAATGGTGGGGTGAAATTGTATCACTTTTCTTACAAGCGTTGGAAAGGGATTTTGGCATGGATGTGGATGTAACTTCAATTGGATCTTTAGAGGTTATGTGATTTATTTGTGTGATTTGTATTTGCCCAATTAGGATAAACATGTAAAATGTGATGTATGTATTGCACATTCCCCATTGTTCGTAGTGCTTGAGCTACAATTTGCATTTGATTAGTGGATTCATATGTTGACAAATATGGGCTATTATGAATGGTATCATAGCTGGTGAATTTTTTTTGTGGCAAAATTTTGTTATTTTGATTTTTGAAAAAAAATGTAAAAATGTGGGGTTCCAAAAATAGTCATCAATTTAAATACACCATCAATCATAACCATGAAAATTTTACAATTGTGTATTCAATTAATGTTACAATGTTTGATTACAAAAGGATTGTTCCAAAACAATAGTTTAGAGTAGAAAAGCATTGTTGTTGTTGTAGTATATGCATAAAGGTTTGGTTATTTTTGTTTATTTGCCTTCTCCTTATTTGCTTAATTATTTATTGCTAGTTTCAACATGTAAGGTAAAGCCCAAGGGTACAAGTGTTCTTGAACAAGGGGCCATGGATGGGGTATAGAAGTTAAGTTTGGTTTCACATTTTGAGGATGACATGATCCATTGCAAAGCATGAATATTATGGTATGATTATGATGTGATAAGAGAAATAGGGACCTTACGCCTATCAAGATGCCTCTCTTGATGGTGTTGCCTTGTGTTTTTGGTTTTTGAGTTTGTAAGTTTGGAGATCAAGTGGTTGAAAGGAAAAGACATGTAAAGTGGACAATTGTAACATGATGCAAGCCAACAAGAAAGGTGCGTGTTGAACATGCATTCCAAAATGAAAGCTAATTGTTCCAACAACAAAGACACCTCATTAAACATGTAAATTTCTTTCAAATTTACCAAAGTTGGGTATCATTTGAGTATATACAAACCAAGTACAAGAATCCTTTCTAAAAAGGTTATGGACAATTTGTTGGATTCCAATCTTTGGCAAGAACATCCATGAAGTGGGCTTCCCATGTGAACATTTGTGTAAACAAATATGAGGATGGTAAAGTTGTTTTGAAAGCACTTGCACAAGTAGTATAAACAAATATGTGAACGCATTCCAAACACATATTCATGGCCCGAGGTCAGCTTCCACATCGACAAAACAAATAATTAGTTTTTTTTTCTTCAAAAGATCAATTGATTAATAATGGGGAAAACATGGGTAAAGGTGTGACTAATCCCCATCATATACCCAAGCTTGGGATAAGAAAATGAGTATATAATTTTAATTAATTTAAGAATAAAAAAAAGTGTTTCACACTTTGAAATTATTAGGAAAGTTTTCAAATATAATGGAATTTATTCTTAATTTAAAAAAAAACCTAATTGCATGGGTATCTCTTACATATACCCAATGGTATCAAAAGGTTATAATTTTTTTCAGATATATATATTCTGGGGTATGTGCTTTATTAGGGTATATTAGTTTAAAATAAAACGAAGTCAAGGTAAGGGATATATACCCTACCCAGACCTGAGGGGTTAATCTGGGTAGGTAACCTTATTAACTTGGTAGGTATGTAGGTAAGGCACTTTGTGGTCACTAGATAGGTAGGTAGATACATAGCTAACCACTATGGTTAGTTTATGGGACAGAAAGACAAATGAAAAAATGTTTTCTGTTCACATATCATTCCATCCTGCATTTTGTGTGTACTGGTGGGGGTGTTGGTTCACTCTGACTACATATTTTTGGCTAAACATACTCTATGGATGAATCGCCAATTCACTCAAGGGCAACAACATCACAAAATCTCTACAAAAAAATTGAAATAAAATCGCCAGATATCTCTAAACGTTGGTTCAAGTACGTTGTCAAAAAAAAAGAAAAATATTTTTCAATTAATTAATTAATTAATTACTCCATATATCTTTGTTTATAGTCAAAATCTGGCTAAATATACTCTATGGAAAGATCATCAGTTCGACTGAATGAACTACAATGTAGATTTTTAAGATATTAAAATTTAATATTTATCAATAAAATAAAATGAATATTACAGAAATTAAAACTAAAATTTATACTTGAAAATTGATTACAAATTAAGAATATTTACAATAATTTAAAAAAAAGAGAGAAAATACTTACAATAAAAGTTTAAAATTTTAACAAAATTACAGTAAAAATTAAAACTGAAAAATATTTAGAAAGAAAAAAGAAAAATATTTAAAAGAAAAATGAGAAAAATTTATAATAAAAATTAGAAATTAGAAATATTTATAAATCTAAACGAAAAATGAGAAAAATAAAAATAAAAATTACTTGTAAATAAAAATGAAAAAGAGAAATATTTACAATAAAAATGAGAAATACTTGTAATTAAAAATGAAAAAATATTTATAATAATGTTTTGAATGATTAAAATTAAATTAAAAAAAACTGATACTACGACCTATTGAGGTTGACACGTTGAGATCAATTGGTTAGCATGGGAAAGTTGGAAACACACACACACACGCTAAACTTAATATTTTATTAATTAAAAAAAAAGTGGAAATCTATTCTTCGTTTGGAAGACAAAATATGACAATGTCAACAGCCTAGAGTTTAGTTACGTGCCACTAAAGCGGCTGTTTGTGTGTATGCAACGAAAGAAAATACCCCAAAGGAGACAAACCACTCGTTCGTTAAATAGTCAACACTTATGTCCCCCCTTTGCCCCCATTCCGGCACGCCGTTTCCTTTTAATTTTTTAATTTTTTAATTTTTTTGTGTGGCAAACTGGCGATCATCCATGGGGAAGCAGCGTTTTTTGTATTGTTGTTGGAAAATTTAGCCAAAAATGCCACAAAATTTAATTCTAAAAGGGAATATTCTGTCGTGATATTTCTGAAAATATTATTAGATATTTCGCCATATTTTGACTTGCTTTTTTAGTTTGCTAGCAGCGTTTTTAAAAAAAAAATTAATTTAAAAAAACCTGTTTAGACAGGTTTTAAAAAGCCTGTCGCCATTTAATGTTAAATCCCTCTTGGGGATATAGTAGCCAATGACTACGTAAAATTTGGAAAAAGAATTCCCTGATATAGGAAGAACGTAGAAAAAGTGGCAATCATTCATCCCTAGGAGGCCAAATTTAGCCGAATTTTGCTCTAAACCAGATCTTGGATGATCCTTCTATTCTTTTCCGACTACACAATGAAAACCAGATATTATAAAAATCTGGCAAAATTTATTTTTTGTTATCTCAATTTTTGGCGAGTGAAAAATCTGGAACCTAAATTGTTTCGTTGTTGAATGTTTATTGTTTAAAAAAATTTCTCTTGTTGGCGAAATTTCTTCAGAATGTTATAAAAAAATGGGTTGGTCAGAATCCTACGGCACGTGGCGGGACCTGGATGGATGAAATAATCACTGATTTGGACTAAGTTTTGTCAAGTTCTTTGCGCAAGTTACGCGTGCGAGTGCGCACTAACGCGGGAGGACACTGAGTGAGAGAGAGAGAGAGAAGGGGCGACACTAGAGCAACGATGACTCGGTTGTGATCGAAGGAGACAAAATTCATGGCGGCTTGTGCTGCAACAACAGCAGAAGAAGGAGGAGCAGCAAAAATAGCAGCAGAAAAAATAGCAGCAGCGGCAGGAGCAACAGGCAGTAGCAGCAGCAGAAACAGCAGCAAAAGGAGCAAGAGGGGGAAGTGGTAGAAGTAGGGAGTAGTAGTGTTGGTAAGGGGACCAGGCAGTGGATGTGTGTGTGTGTGTGTGTGTGTGAGAGAGAGAGAGAAAGAGAGAGAGAGAGGCGGTGATCGTATGGGCGGCCATGAGCGATCGGGGTGGAGTATTACTCAGGCAGCCGCATAGTGGGGGACGACATGGGTTACTGGCTTTTTTGCTACAATTCTTGGGATCTTGTAGCAGTAAGTTGTATTCGATTCATGGTTCTGGATCCGGGAATAAGCAGACGTGGGTGGTCAAGGAGAAGGAGAATCTGCGTGGGAGTGGGAAGCAGCTTCTGGTAGTTGGGGGTGGTGGTGGTGGTGGTGTTGTTGGTGGTATCAGTAGTCGTCATGCTGGCTTGTGGGCTGCTTTTCTCCTCGCCATCTTGTCGCTCCTTGTGATCTTTAACAATGCAAGTTTGATTTCCGACCACTTGCATACGCAAGTGGTTGTGTACAGGCAGCAGCATCGAGTCTCCACCTCCTTCTCCTTGCTTGACGGAAACGCGGGAGGAGGAGGAGGAGGGTTAGCACGCGGAGCTTCTTCTTCTTCTCCTCCTCGCCGTGTCAAGCCGGAAGGAGTATCTTCTCCTCCTAAGTTGCCGAAGTCTCTCTTGCATCCGGGTAGATTTAGATCAAAGAAAGACGCCTCTTCTTCTTCTTCCGTTTCTCTGGTCCCCATCCCGCATCCTTGTAAAGGATTCAAAATTCCACCTCCTCCGACAGACAAGAAACGGACGGGGCCGCGCCCATGTCCTGTCTGTTACATCCCCGAGGCCATGGCAATGAGTGAGATGCCAGAAGAAAACAGGTATGTGTCCCCTGTGCTCAAGCAGCTGAGCTACGTGAGTGATCTGGGAGCAATCCAGCCACCTTTCCAAGGAGCCGCTGGATCTGCGTTCGGGGGATATCCAAGCCTGAAGGAGAGGGAGGAGTCATTCAATATCGGAGATTCAATGCGCGTGCATTGCGGGTTTGTGAAGGGGAGCACACCGGGAGTGGAGACCGGGTTCGACATTGATGAGGATGATCGCGCGGAGATGCACGCTTGCCAAGGGGTGGTAGTAGCATCTGCCATCTTTGGGAATTATGACCAGCTGCAACAGCCCAAGAATGTGAGCCAGGAGGCCAAGAAGAGTGTGTGCTTTTTCATGTTTGTGGATGAGGAGACAGAGAGCTCTCTGGAAGAAAATGAGAATTTTCTGAGTACCAAGCAGGTTGGGTTGTGGCGCATTGTGGTGGTACATAACCTACCCTACACAGATGCACGGCGAAATGGCAAGGTGCCCAAGCTCTTGCTTCACAGGCTGTTCCCCAATGCAAGATTCTCACTCTGGGTTGACGGCAAGCTTGAGCTTGTGGTTGACCCATACAAGATCCTGGAAAGATTTCTGTGGAGGACAAATGAGACGTTTGCAATCTCTGAGCACTACAAGCGCTTTGATGTGTTTGAGGAAGCGGAGGCAAACAAAGTGGCTGCAAAATATGACAATGCTTCAATTGATGCACAAATCAAGTTCTACCGTAGTGAAGGGCTAACCCCTTACAGCACAGCCAAGCTTCCCATCACCAGCGACGTTCCAGAGGGATGTGTCATTGTTCGAGAACACACACCGATTGCAAACCTCTTCTCATGCCTCTGGTTCAATGAGGTAGATCGGTTCACCCCTCGAGATCAGCTCAGCTTTGGTATTGTTCGTGATAAGCTCGCTCAAAAGGTTCCTTGGCACATTAACATGTTCAAGGATTGTGAGCGCCGCAATTTTGTGGTCCAAGGCTACCACAAAGACTTACTAGAACACACAGCAACCTCGACGACAAATTCGGAGCATTCAGAAATTTCAGTAGATGATGCGATAGCAGCAGATCTGAAGTCTGAAGTCAAGCCTGAGGTCTTGCCAAGGAAGGTGGAATCAAACACTAGAAATAAAAAGGAGGGTCAAGGTAAGGGAATCAGTTTGAGAAAGATACGGATGCTTTCAAGGACCACCTACCAGATCTGATCCAGCAAGCACATTCCATTAGGGTTTAGCATGCTTCATGAGATCAATTGAAGAACCTCTGTTGTCTAAATTAGGTGGAACAACAGATTGGTGACCATTTCCTCCTTTGTAGAATAGACCACGATCCTCTATCTCAATTCTTTGTATGAAAGTCTAGCATCCCAAAATGGGGCGCACAGTAATGACATTTCTGACCAGATTCTTTTGCAGTAACCAACAAAGCAGCTTTGGTGAATCAAGTTACTTGAATCTAGAATAGAAGTCAGCATGCCTGAGTCATGTGTTGTGTTGGTAGATTAGAGCATATCCCATGCATGTTGATTTTAGGCTCCTTCTTTTCATTCCAGTTTTCTCAGTTGCCTTGGAGGTCGTGAGATCATCAGAAGGGCATGGTTTCAGTTGGTCTACGGCGATGGTAATGTTCATTAGTTTCATGGCTTAGGCTCTCACCTTAAGAGCATCGGTCTGTTCACCCCATACCAGGATGTTGTGCAACAATTGTTTTTGCTCTTTGTTATCATCAATGCTAATCTGCTTTCTTGCAGAACTGCAAAATGAAGACCAAGATTTTCCTTTGTGAGCCTCCTTTAAACATGGTGTGCATTCAACCAACTAGCAACTTAGTTAACCTCTTAGCGTGGTTTCTTTCTGTTGGATAGTCAAAGGGATTAGGGAGGTTTTAACTCCTTGGCTTATGGCTGACTGTTTGTTTTGTTAACCTGTCATGTATCTGTAGAAACAAGGACTTACAGTCCAGCAAATAGCTGTATGTGGTGATTGAAGTTGAAATACGCATGCAGAAAAGGGCACTGAGGTTTGATCAATAGAAATGGGACATTTATACGCAAGTATCTGCAACAATCTTGACAGTGCCAGTAATCATGTTCCAAACTCTGCTTACTTCTCTGTCCTACTTCCAGGGTTCAATGTTGTTCTCAGTATGGGCAGGGTATGGTGTTTCTTTTTCAGTGTGAGACCTTCTGATATGACATTCAGAGTAACATTGGAGGCTTCCTTTGTCTTTGCTTGGATTGCTGAATGTAGCCTGCCATCCCACCTTAGAAGGCTCATAGGGATTGAGTGCCACTAATGAGAGAGATGTAAAGGACTTCATGATCGATGAAGAGGACACAATGCATGAACAATGCTTCCGAAAGGAATTGGAAAAGCTTACTGGGCAGAAGTGCTTGGGTGAACTGTCCTAATGCTGCACAGATTCTTAGCTTGCAAGCTTGAAAGAATCAGCAGCCAACCTCTTGATTCAAAGTGACACTACACGGCCGCATTTTTTGTTTGTCAAAAGACGAGCTTGGAGTGGAAGATGTATCCGCCAATTTTCACATCACCGATATGCTGCAATCTGATCAATTGTGAACTCACATGATTAATCTAGCAAAGACCTGATGACAGTTCCATTTTGTGTAGAAATCTTGCTCAAAATGTAAGGATTTGATGACGCTCTTGACGGAGCGGAACAGTGTTAGCATTAAATGGAACATTTTATGGATGCAACGGAAGAAAACAACTCAGACAGAGATCCCTCTACTGTGCATTCTCGTGTTAAAATAGTCTTGGCACCAGAGGCACTGAAAACACTTCCAATGCGCAGCTCTGTAAACCCTAACCCTAACCCTAATCCTCACAAGCCCCGCCCCCCCCCTTACGTAAGAATTTGATCACTAGCTGAAGGAAATTTGCCGCTGCGCAATCTTTGGTGAGCCTCGCGAGAAGAATTTGATGCCCGCTCCGCCGCAGCAAGACAAAACGACGAGTTGTTGTTTCTGTTGCTGCTTCCGGAAGAGAGAATTGGGGTTTTTGAGGCTTCCAAATTTTCGCACTCCATACTCACAAAACTGCGGGAGCTTCCTTACGGAAGCTTGCTTGGAGTTTGAGGGGGTTCTGAAGAAGATCACGTTTCCATGCTTTCGTTATCGAAATTTTGCTGCAATTAGCGGCAAAAGCGTTCTCGACTGCGTTTTTTAGTTGAAGCGGTTGTGATCTTTGCGGAGATTGTGGTTTTGCGACGATTCTTACATTATGTCGTTCGTCGTCGTCGTCGTCTTCTCGGGCTTCTGCAGCATCTGCCTGTCTTTCTTCAGTCTTTGCTTCAAGGTTTATCATGCTTTGTGAAGAAGCTTGGCATCTCCAAAATGCAACGGGGTAATTTTGGAGTGGCTCCAAGAGTTTGTGTTCCAAGGAAACTGGCACAGGCATTTGTGTTGTCAGGGGGTTTGAGAAAGGCTTTTCCACGAGGGAGAATGAGTTGAGGAGAGCTACCGGGAAAGATGTCGAGACATTTGCCCAGGAATAATTTTTGTTTCAGGGCGTTTGAGAAAGGGCTTTTTTGGCAGAAGAATGGGTTGAGCAGAACAGTGGTCTGAAGAGGTGGAACAGGTGAGGTGCTCGCCAGTGGGACGGACGCCTAGGGATGAGGAGCGCTTGGAAAACGGTGAGAGATGGAGGTCGGTACAGGTTGGAGAATTTGCTGTTGAAGGGGAAGAAGCAAAGGTATGGAGAAAAATCTCTTTTACACCGGTGTGCTTCCACGAGCCAAGCTCGAGACCTTTGTTCCAGCGTGTGTAATGCAACTCCTCCTTCTCTTCCTTCCCATCCTTCTAAATGCTCAACTTCTAAATCTCCTGTTTCTCTCTCGGCATGGCCTTCCTGCATTGAGGAACAGGCATTGGGCTTCAGAAGAGGAATGCAGTTAAAGCTGCGGCACGTTGATTTGCTTTATTCTTTTCCTTCAAGGGCTTTAGGAGGCCTGCATTTTACTGCCTCTTATGCGGATAAGTGGAGGAGAACCACAGTTGTGGCGGTTTCTGTGCGATCCAGTTATGCAACAGCAACTATTATTGCAGTGGAAGAACTTGATTTGGCAGCAGCTGTTTCAGATGACAGTATTCAAGACTCAACAGTGGTAGCCCTTGATTGTGAGCTTTCAGAAGGACTCACAGAGGATCGCCAAGGGAGCTTGTCACATGTGAATGATCTAGAGGAAAAACTGCGGTGTTTGAGGAACTGGGGCTTGACTGAAGAGGAATTTGTCAAATTGCAACATCACCTGCCTTCTTCTGTGCGCAGTGCTTTACTTAAGAATTCCACCAAAAAGCTGACAGAAGTTGCTTCCTTCCTTGTTCAAGAATGTGGTGTCCCAAAGCAAAAAGTTGCTAGTGCACTGATTGGAAATGTGTTTCTTGCCAGTAGCAGCATTGAAGAATGCCTGCGCCCAAAGGTTGGCTTTTCTCTCACTGTCAGCTTTTGTGCTTTCTAGGACTGGATCAGACATTGTGTGACATGTTTTGGGTATTGCATCCTTTTCTTCCCACTGTTGGGTGTGATTTAACCAGAGATCTCCTCTCACCTTGTGGCAAGGGCCCATGGATTTGGACTTGCAATGTAGTTATGCATTCTCTTTGGTCCTTATGATCCCATGCACATTTCTGCATTTGATGTGAATTTAGTGCCATTGAGGAACTTGGAGTTTTCAAAAGAAACAATGAGACATGGTAAATGTGCAACAACCTCTCATGACAATACTATGCAGGCAGCATCCTTCAGGAAGAGACCCTTTCTGTGTGCAAACGTTTGCTGTGCACCCTTGTTCCTCCATGATGACTACACGCCTTTGCCTATGTCTAATTTCTTAATGTTCTAAGAGAATTTCAGTTTCCTGACAACTAGTATTATTTTGTTGGTTCATTTTGCAGATTGAGTACTTGCGATCTTTGGGAATAGGCAAGGATCAAGTGGCAAAGGTCATTCACAGATTCCCTCAAATCTTGACCTACAGTATGGAGCAACGTGTGCTTCCTTTGGAGCAGAAACTCCTGGAGATTGGGTTGAAGGTATGATGAATTGCTGGCATGTCCTTTGAAGTGCTTCTTGAAAAAGATACTCTTTAATGAAGGTGAAAGTGACACAGTCCAACCATTCTCATGAGTCTATTCCTTAGGGCTGGGTGCAGGGATTTATGGCTACTGAGGTGGCTGCAGGCTCAAATTGTTCAGTGCATTCCTGAGTACAGAGCTCATTATTTTAGTGACATGAGGCTTTTCTGTGTCTCTTTCTTTTGCGAGCATGCATATGAGTTTCATCGTTTCTTGCAGTTGGAGGATATTGGAAAAGTGGTGATGAGATATCCAGGAGTACTGGGTACTGGTATCAACAAAATTGACCGAACAATCGAGTTTTTGAGAGTGGCAGGTGTCATGGAGATGGCAAAAATGATTGCCAGACATCCCCAGGTCTGTGTCTCTCCAATCTAGTTGTAAATTCACACCTGCAACTCATGCAGGACAATGTGCAGAGTACAGACTGTCATAAGTCTAGTGCAGTGTGGTGCAGACTTGTAACGTTAACATGTGAGTTTAACATTGAGCTTCATTGTGTGTTCCATGTTGTGTCAAACTGTCTAACTGCTTAGATAGAAAGTTCAGGACATGATTAACTTTTTTGCAATCTGAGTTTCTGCTAGAGCAACAGCAGATCAATAAGATCATCAGCATTCATCCATATATAGACTGTTCACATCGTATCAACTATAAACTTGCTGATGACTGTGCTCTTCATGGTCAAGTGCAGATTCTGAGCCTGAACTTAGATGGGAAAGTCCGGGACATGATCAACTTCATGCGATTGGAGTTGCTGCTAGAACCAGCACAGATCAACAAGATCATCAGCATCCAGCCATCTATTTTCACTTACAGTGTGGAATCCAACTTGCGACCAAAAGTTGACTTTTTCCAGACTCTTGGTCTTGAGAAGGTTGAAGTTGGAAGGTAAGTTCATTCATTTGATAATCCTGTCCCAGATACCACTTGTTTGTCAAGGGGATCAATCATGTCAATAATGCCCTCAGTTCTTGAGTCTTGACTGATCTAACAATTTGTTTGTTTGGAAGAGTTGCACAACCTCTCTGGAGGACTTATATCTGAAACAGCAATGCAGAGGGAAATTATTACTTTTGTCTTTGGAGGAGAAACGATTCATCTCTTTCTTGGCACTTTGATTGCAGAAGTGTACCCTTGTTTTCTAATCTAAATCTGTTGGTAGGTGAATTTTATGTTTATATCTGTTCATATTTTTCCTTATTTGTGGCCCCTCTATAAGTGGAGGTCATAGAATGAACAATCCAACTCCAACTCAGATCTTTGCATGACCAGGTCAAAAAGGCATCATTTGTGGCAGGCTGGTATCATTAAGAAACTTCTGTTGATCCAAGAGTTCAATCTGAAATCTCTGAATGACAGGAACGCTCAATGGGACCGCAAAGATGGTGACTACATCTGGTGGTCCCTGAGCATTTCCTAGTAGAAACCTGTCATATTTAGTTCTGACCTTTATATTGCCGTAGACTGCCTATGATCAATGACCCAACTTTCTTCTCAATACAGACTTGGACTTAGACTAACATCTGATGATGTTTTGTGCTCTCCGTCATGTTCTTATTGGGATTGATTATTGTTGGTTTTTCTTCAGGATGGTTGCGCTACACCCTGCACTCATGGGCCACAGTGTGGAGACATCAATTAAGCCCAAGATTGAGTATCTCTTCAACGTGATGAACAGAGATGTGTCAGAAATTGTGGGGTTCCCTCAGTTTCTTAGCTACAGCTTGGGCCAACGCATTCAACCCAGATATGAATTTCTTGTGGAGAGAGGCATACTTACAAGTCTATCATCTATGCTTTCCTGCAGCCCAGAGGTTTTCAACCGTCGCTACAGCAGTAGGCTTCCTACCCCCATCCAATCATTGTTGGCTTCCACCAAGTGTAAGATGAAGGCAATCCCAGCTGTTGCAGTCTAGAAGGTTCTGGGTCTTGGGTTGTTCAATCCCCACTGCAGAACATGCTACAACCATACACCTTTTAGGGATATTGGTGGGTAAGTGCCATATCCTGAGCCTTTAATGATAATGCACCATGCAGCATTGTCTTGGTGACCACTTGTGAATGGTAGAGTTGTGATTTGTTTCAGGGGCTCCAATTCCTCAGTCAATAACACTATGGGCTGAAGGTAGGATCTAGAGAGGCAATGTTGGATCTCCACCGTGTGTTAATTCTTGTCATTTCTTTAGGCCTATGCTGCTTGCCTGATGCAGCTAACCTTTGTCTATATTTAGGTCTATCTAATTAGAAAATTTTGGGTGCATGTTTGTTATGCAATAAGAGAGCCATGTCTATGAAAAAATTGTATTCAGCTCTTAGGCAAGATCAAGTTTTGGGCAAGATCATTCAATTGTGATCAAGTGGAATTTTCTTTCGATTAAGGTTTTTCTCTCCTTAGTTTTAAGATATGCTTCTGGCAAGATTCTTGTCAACATCTAAAGACATTGTAAAGTGAACCTGATTGGACAAAACGTACTGCAATGAAATGACAGTTTAGCTCAGCGTTCAAATTGCAGTTGCAAGCTTACCCAATTCTTGCCGACAAGTTTTGAAGCCCTAACTGAAAACATGAGTGGTAATTGGTGGTGGGTTCTAGTGGTTCGCTGGAGGTGGGGTGCATGTAAGAATATATATATGTGCAGGTTTTATCTTGTAAATATTTGAGGGATGTGATACAAGTCCCAGTAGGTGGAGTGGACGGTTCCAAGATATCTTGACTGGTTGAAAAATAGACCTATTTGTTGTGGAAATGGTCATTAGGAGGGGTTTCAAGGTTTGACTATCTTTCTGCATTAATCAGTTATCTGAAATCTCCATGTGGTTGCATCTAATTGGATTCATCATTGAATAACTTGGAGTAAAGTTTTGAATCATTGATGATTCAAATGTCTCTCTTTGTCATCCCCTCGAGAAAGGATACAGTAAAGGACTAAATAAAGTTGACAAACCATTGTGGGTGCATTCAAAGCTTCACCATTGATTTTCACCTTTGATGATCATGTTCGAACCTGGAATCTCTTAATTTAAGTTTTTCTTCCACTTTGAAAGGTGCATTCTTATGCGATTTGATGTGGTCTCTTCAACATTAACAAATATCTAGTCTGGTGGGTGAGCGGTGACACAGGCTGAGGGAAAAAGGCCATAGGGGAATGGGAGGAGAACAACTCTTGGGGGACCCATGTTCCTCTTTTCCAAATACAAAATTTGGACCATGAGTTGAGGAACAGTGCATTTAGTGGGCCCTTGACATTCAAACCATTGGCTCTCTTTTTTTAGTTATTTTTGGTATGGGGTATCATCATGTTGTTTTGACACAGAGTTGTCTTGGTGTAAATATTATTGCAAGGTCTAATATTTTCCTTTTAAAAAGTTACAAACCAAGGAGTTGCTAAAACTATTCAAAAAGCCTTTTCAGTTGATAATTGCATGCAGCTGATTGTTTTTCCTCTAAGAAATGAATGGAGACAATATAACTCAACTGCAATTCAATGGTGAACAGGACATTCACATTGTTTGAGAAGTTTCTCAATTTGTTCAAAATATTCTTACATTTTCATGATGGGACCCAAATTCAACCTTATCTTGCAAGCATCAATGGGTATTCAATGAGTATTGACTACCACCACCGCAGCAACAAACTCATTGTAATCTTTCTATTGATTACAATATGCAATCAATATGTGTTCTGCTTCTTAATCTTAAATCAAAATTGGTTCCAGATATTATAACAGAACATTCTCATTCATTTCAAAGATCAGTACAAGTGACTCATGTTGTAATGGCTCTACCCTTTGTGGTAGGTTTAAACAAAGTCATGAAAGAGAATGGGAACCTTGTAACATGGTTGCCTACAAAATGAATTTATCAAAAAAGAAAACATATAGAACACAACTACGTCTCCAGCTGTCACCCACTAATTGGTTCTGAGAACCCAATCCAAAAACTCAACATGCAGTTGGCACAGCAGGCAACATACCAGCCCAGATTATCTTCCTCCAGTACTTCAGCCTTGACAGCAAAGGCATGACCTACTTTTTGGTTGGTTTTCAATTGCCTATAGAGGGTTGACTACCCATGCAGGGTGAAGTGGATGATCAGGGTCCAGTGGAATAGTGAATATCCATCCTCACAGTTAGACTATTCATCTTCTTCTGGAGCAATCCAGATGACATAACAGCATTATTTAGGAAGAAAGGGATATTTTCCCAGGTGGTCTGCATCATAGCGAGCAACACAAGCACGTGCCTCTTCTTCTGAGGCAGGTAGTACTCTCCGCACAGCAGAAATGGTTGAGGTCTTCAGAAAATTGGGATCAAGTGAAAATGTGAAGTGAAATGTATTGGAAACCTGCAAAACAGACACACATCAGCCCAGGAAATGCTGGTGCCAGCACATGAGTCACTTAACTGCTCAAAGACCATATATTTTCGAGAGTCCCTACCACTCACACCCCTGGCTCACCAATATTTGTCCAGTTTATGAGAACATTTAACATACTCTGCATCAGTGGTAAGAAAATTTGAGCATGATAAGATAAATAGTTCCTTTTGTCTATCAGACGACTCGTGAAACACTTTTTAGCAGCCTTAATGAAACAGGTTCTGATGCACATATTTGACCATGAACTAGGAGAAAATGCTATCACAAGGAATTTCCCTTGTGTAAAAATCAAAGAGCACTTTTCATCAACAAAACAAGGAACAGACTTGCATGAACAAACTTGATACACCTGAGAAATTACAATTAAATATGTGGACAGCAGGAATATGTACTCTGATCCACTATACATAGTAAGGAGAATAAACAGAATATTCTACTGTTTATGGAATCAGATTTCAAGAATATCATGAGCAACCATTCCACCATGCTCTCAAAGCTGAGACCATCTTTTAGACTAATGCACTATACTATAAAAGAGAATTGCACAAGATTTATGTACCTCACTAGAACGTAGTTCAGGCTGGGTGACATATGCCACTACTTCAATGTGGATGAGAGGCCGATCTGGCCTCTCTACTTCTGTGTAAAGAACACAGGCCTTAAAGCGCAGCAAGTTGCCAACATCAACCTGCAAAATGAGTAAAACCAAATATCTTCTCACTTATTGATCAGCATATGAGAAGCTTAAGTTCCAGGTTGCAAGTAAAAAAGGAAACTAAAAACTATGTACTGCCAACAAAGCTTTTACCACTACCTACATGAGGCATAACAAAATGTACTAAGATTCTCTCCAACTTCAAGGGGACTGAGACAGGGAAGGTTTCACACTGGTTTCCTGAAGTCCACATGATCAACTTCCAGGAAGAGGGGCCGCATGCCACCAAAAACATAGCAAGTTGAGAAAGCAAGCTCATAAGCGCGTCTCATCAAAAAACCTCCAAATATCCGACCATGCATGTTGCGCTGCTGTGGCTGACAGATGATTGCATTCTCCAGCTTTGTGTCACGGATTAAAATTGTGTTGTGATCTGCCAGTGCTGGCATGTCGCATAGTATCCGCCCCTGCCAAAAACAAAAAGGTAATGCACACATTCATATTAAATTTTACACAACAAAAGATGCTGTGAGCAGAACAAGAGGCAGGTTATCATGTACCTCCAATAAAAGTTCCTTGAGCTTCTCATGGTCATATTCTGCATTCTGATTGCCAAGAATATCTTCATGCTGCTTCCGATGCTGTTTCCGGTATTCATCACGAGCCTCTGCCTCCTGATACAGCTGTTTTTCCTCCTCTGATTCAGGTATGAGCTGGTTCACTAGGGCTGCCTTCTTGGTCTTCGAGTCACGTGCCACAAATTTGAAGTTTGCAATCATTGCAATGTCATCCTTAAGTGGCTTCTGTGTGTTTGCTGTCCATACAAATGTAAGCAAAAGACACCATCAGTACTCCTGAGGTTTGGAATACCAGAACAATAAGTAAGATTTTCTGATCAGTAAAGGATATCTCAGCTTTAGGGTTCAGTAAACCTTGAAAGGGCATCATACCTTGGACAGGTTGAATGACCTCCATTCGAATCTCCATGGAGGATCGACCAACCCATGCAACAGCACCTTTCATTTGCAGATCCTTGTCAAGGTGGAGAGGCTTCTTCAAACTAATTTTGTCAACTGATGCTGTAACTAGCAGCAGCGGCCTTGTTGTATGGTCGTCATCTGCACAATGCTGCTACAGCCAAAAAGCTCTAGGTTTCAGAAGTGCAACAACCAAAGGTTACAAAACAATTCTCTGAACAAACCATCAATTCTTCTGACTCGGGCTGAATGAGAAACATACCTTCATGGCTATAGTGCCAGCTAAAGCATCCAGATCTTCAAGCAGCTTCCCAATTCGACATCCATTCCAAGGGTTTCGGTACTGTTCCCTGAGGATGGGATCCGAAGAAAAGCTGTAAAGAACTCGAGTCCGGCTCTGCTCCGGAGTCCTCTTCACCAGCTTTGATTGGGGGGGCCCGTGCTTCCCGTCCCTTTCCGTTATGTTCGACCTCGCTTGCCACAATGCCGCCGTGACTGGCGAATGGTACATCCCAGGCCACAAGTCTAACGGCTTCCTTCTCCCAGATTCTTCTCCAGCGCCCCGTCCCGCAACAGGGATGGGCTGCTCCGAAGCTCCCATCTCCCACGAGATTTTCTGAACCGGAGTCAAATTCTCGGCACTCTCCGTCACGGCGGCTGCAGCAGCAGCGGCAGAAGAAGACGACGCAGAAAAAGGGGGCGACGGTTTTGTCGAACTCGAAAACGACTTCCAAAATACCGAAAATGTGAAGTCATCCAGCGAAAATGAGGGATTAAATCTATTCTTAACTTGCGGATGTTGACCCCTCCTCCTTCTTCCTCCTCCTCCTCCTCCTCCTCTTCTCCGGATCTCCGAAACCACAGCTCCCATAGACGGATTGCAAACCCCATATGTGGGTCCTGTATCATCGTTCTTGCTGCTAAAGGATTGAGAAAGCGAAGGAAAAAGTAAGGAGGGAGGAGGAGGAGGAGGAGGAGGGGAAGGAAACAGAGACGAGGGTGAAGTGAGAACAGAGGGGAAGACGACAGAAGGATTGCAAAAGCAGCAGCGACGTTGCAGGAGCGAGAGAAGAAGAGACATGGATCCAAGAGAGACGCAGCTGCCGCTGCTGCGACGTCGCATACTCCTGCAGCTCTCCTTCAAGACTCCAGCATTCTGGATGTATGTAGTAGGCAAGCCCAAACTCCATCCAACACATACATTCATCCAACACACACACACACACAAACACTCAATCTCTCTCTTAGACGGAGGCCCTGCGGGCCAGAGTGAACCAGCACCCCACCGAGCGCACCATCCATCCACTGGATGCCCATTATGACTCAGTTATTATGGATGAATTTCCACAAATATTCATATCTGTTTTCACATTGGGTAACCCAGTCTGTAAGAAGTAAGTCCCATATTAAATAGGTAGGAAAATAGATGGTTTATAATCTAATGTAGGGCCAATTATTTCCTTTTAAAAAAAAATAAAAAATCGTCAGGTAGGTTTTTTTAAAAAAATTTCTTGAAATCATATAAATTATCAATATCAAAAAGAAATTTGTTGCTGGGTAGGTTATCAAATAATCAGCTGATATCCACTTGTTATCTTGTCAATTATTAGGTTATAATTTAACAAATTATAAGGTTTAATTTACAAAATTAACAAAAACTAATTAAAAAAATTTAACACCTTTTAAAAAAAAATTAAAAAAAAATTAAGAAAATTTAGTATTAGTGTTTAGAGATTGATAACCTACTTGAATGATAATTGAGCATTTCAAGCAGTCAAAAAATAAATAAATTGTGTGAAATTTTGGATTGTTGCAAAATCTAAAAATGAGTTGTGACTCTCTCAAAGTACTTTTTGGGAAATTTTTCAAAATTTTAATATAAAAAGAGCAGGGAGAAAAAGCTAAGTTCACCACATTTAGATTCTATGGTTCTACAAATAATTTTAAAATAGCAAGATTCTAAAAAAACTTTTAGCTTATTATCTATCATGTAGTGAAACTTGGCTAAATCCTCTTATGGATGGTTTACAAATGAGACACTTTGATTGGCCCTTCATAGAAAATCATGATATTTTGATACTCCCTCAAACATTAGCATTTAAAAAAAAAAACCAATATGGGAGTATGGTGGTGTTATTCCAAGGAATATCTTGAATGCACATTTTGCCCTCGCCTCATTGCATGAGCACAACTTTTATTACTATTTTTATTTTTATGAAAAGCATTTCATAATAACTTTTATTAGTGAGTATTGCTTATTATAGCTTTTACAAGAGCATAGGTATTTATTGCTTCATATTAATTAATTAAATTAGTTGTGATGCATCCCAAAGCATAAACATTTTGATGGGTTTTTTTTTTTTTTTTGTGTGGCAATGGGCCATTTGTTGGAGGATCACTAAAAACATTATGAAATCCCTCACTTCCTAAGTAAAAATCAAAATTTTCTCATTGTTTTACACAACCACATGAAACCAAATAAGTGTATTTGTTTTACATTTACATTGTTTTACATGGTTTTACACTTACACAAATTGTGAATAAATTTCATTATGGGATTCACACTTCCACATAATGTAAGTCCTAAATCATTTACAAAAACAACACTCCATTGTGCACATGTAAGGGTGCTCTTGTTTGTTGGTTAACACTCTTGGCCCTCGACCTCTTGAGAAGGCTTTCCTTTAATAAAAATTCATGCAAGAAATTTCTTCACAATGGGTGATGATTATTTTGCTTTAGGTGAGCAATTTCTTCTTGTTTTTTGAAGCCACATTATATGGGTAAATATCCCCCCATAGACATTGGGAAATTAAGCATACTCCTTAACTTTTAAAGGTTTCAACCATGGGTTTTTTTTTTTTTTCCTTCAATTTTGTGATGTAGCTGAAGTGGCAATCACCCACATAAGAAGCTTTAGTCAAAATTGGCTTAATACTAGATATGAAAGGAGAAAAAACCCAAAGTACTTATATATTTTTGGCTACCAATTGGAACTCATCATTAAAGTCTAGCAATTTGGAATTTTTTCCCCTTCATAATTCGGTGGATTTGGGTCATTTTTTTCATTAAAAGTCCTTTGAATAGATCAAAATCACATTTTTGAAGTTGAAATTTAGCAAAATTTGACCCAAAAAAAACGTGGTCCCGACACATGAGTAGCCAATTTGTTGCCACCTCTACTACTTCTACCTCGACTCCTCCTAATCAAATATTGACATGCCACTTTTTGAAAGAAAAACATCATTTTTATTTCATCACTCTTTTGATGTCTCATTCATATTTCTCAAACTTCATGAGAGCTATTGTTTGAGCTTTGGACAATGTGAAACAAAAGTCTAACAACTCCAATGTCCCAAGTTTTGTTAACTTGCCCATGTTACATATATTGGAAAATGAGAGAGGTTTGAGAATAGTCAAGATGTGTGAAAATTGTCTCAAAAGGTTACCTTTTTTTTTCATTTTGTGTAGATGCTTATTGAATATGCATTTTGGACCATTCAACACTCCCTTATCCCAAGTCCAAATGCATCAATTTGTTTATTTAGCTATTTCATATGGATGCCTTTTGTTGACCTTGTAATTTTTTTATCATCAATGAAGCATGGCAGGCTAATCAAAAAAACTAAAAAACATGAAAATTTGAAGGTTACTTGTAATTAGTGAACTTGCATTTTCAATAGTGGAGATTTTTCCCATTCCTCACCCAAATTGCTTTTTTTTTTAGACCAAAAGCTTCAACTTGAAATCTTTTACAACTCTACCACATAAGATTTTTAGAATTCTAATATGATTATTAAGTGTTTATGTAGTTGCAACTCCTTTCTCCTAGTTGGGATTGGGATTGTGTTGGTCAAATGCAAATTAAAGGTTAAAAATGATAGGGGTATCATGTGACAAAAGTAGGTGTAAAAACACTCCCATTATTAAACCTCATGATCTCTACATGTTTGTGTTCATAATTATGTTAAATCATGTTGTATGAAGAATAAAGCCCATGGGTGGGGGACATTCCCAAACTATAGGATTAGACTCATCGATTGCTTTGTCTTAGGCCCTTATTTGGGAAATGCCCTCACCATATGGCTTTACTTTGCATTTCATAGTTTGAGATGTGTCAATAATTTAATTATTGCAAGGATGAAATGATTTTTTCTTAATTTATCATCCACATGATACAAAAATTGATCCATTTATGAAAGATACATAAAAGGATACCCTAGTACTCTAATGAAGTTGGTGGTAATTAAATGATTTTTCAAATTGTTGATATCTTTTAAAAAACTATTATTAAATGTGTCAAAATTTTGAAATTTCAAATTACATAATGCCAAAAGTCTTCGAAACCTAAAAAGGTTATAAACATTGGTCATTAGCATATTCTTCAAAAACATTTTGTCCTCACAATTGTACAAGTTTTGTTTGCCTTTGAATACAACTTCAAGCTTCGGTGGAAAATGAGATATTGTGGGAACAAATGTTTGGTGGATATCATTGTGCAAATTTAAGTATTTGACACAAGATTGTTTTTGAAAAAAACACACTTGTTGAAAATCATTGCTTCAAGCTCTTTCACTCATTGCCAACCACACAAATCTTCCATCCATCTTAGTAGAATCCATTGAATTTTGAAGTTTATAGATGCAAAATAAAGTGTGGAAAATACGAATGTAAATAAATAAAAATCTATAAATGCAAAGGAGAATTTAAAAATGTAATCCATGAATGTTATCCATGAAAATGGATGAAAAAGATTGAAATTCTCATTTTTGATAAAAATATTAAACATTTTCCAAATGCAAGCCAAAGGTCTTGGAAAATATTATACCATATGTCAAAATACAATTTCATAGATAAATAAATAGTCTAGCATTAAGGTGTTAATTTGTTAAGGTTTCATTTACCTAATGGTCTAAACTTGGATGAGTGTTATAAGTTCATCATGCAATAAAAAACTCATCATTATCATGGCACAAGCACATGCCATGTTTTCAGGTTTCATTTGTATGCTATTTTTTCAAGGTTTTAAAAGTTATTTATATGCAATTCTTGTTCAATTTTAACCTTG
Organism: Sphagnum tenellum; assembly: GCA_963921925.1. Taxonomy (NCBI): domain Eukaryota; kingdom Viridiplantae; phylum Streptophyta; class Sphagnopsida; order Sphagnales; family Sphagnaceae; genus Sphagnum; species Sphagnum tenellum. Next base: position 10,205,418 of record OY998148.1, read on the forward strand.
TTTGTATATATAAAACATTTATATTGTTAGTGCCAAAAACATACACAAATATATAGGGTCTATGAAACAAGCCTATTTTTAATTTTGAAAAATATCCATTTAAATGTTGTAATAGCCTTACATGTGTTTAATTTGATTGTGGCCAATGAAAATCTTTTGAATCGGTGGCTTGAATTGTTTTTATTTAGAATTGCCCTATTAGCTAGTATTTAAATCAAAGCACGTCTTTTCTTACATGTGGCCTATGCAAAAGAAAAAAAACATGCAAAGAACAAGGTATTTTAAATAAGAATTTGGAGCTTTTAATACATGGTTCTTTGATTCTAAAGAAGGATTCACAACCTTAACATTTCTATCTACATTTTCAGTATTGTAACCTCCTCCTTCTACTAATTGACATGTTTTTGGCACATCACTTGTGTTATTTGACATGTACAAATTGCCACAATTGTCAACAAGGTATTATAAAAATACAAAGTTTTGGCGAGTTTAGTGTGTATAGTATTTGTTGCTTGTGTTTTTGAAGACCAAAATGTTGGAAATCCAATGCATGTAGGTTGTGCATAGATACTTGAAAGAGTAGTACAATTAAAAGTTGGATCTGCTCATGTAAGTTTGGCATTGACAAAATTCAAATATGAGAGATTGTTGAAAATGTGAGTTACTCTTGAAAACGTGTGGTGTATCTATACAATAATGTTGTTAATATATCAATTTATCATTCGGATAAATTCGCAAATAATTCAATAAACATAAATTTTTTAATTTTTTTAAAAAAGCCCCATAATCAATGATTTTTAACACATTGTTTAAACATTATTTTAGGGCTTTTCAACTAATCCCATGTTGTGACATCAACATTATATCATGACTACCATAATACCTTTACCATTTTAGTGGTAGACTACCGAATAATTAATAAAATTTTAATTCTTAATTTTGGCACTTGATTTTTTAATTTTGAGATTTTTGGCAGGTACTGGTTATATAAAATAATAAACACTAACATTTTATTGTTATGGAATAGCTTCATGTGTCTAGACTGCTTTAGCTTTAAAAATAGTGACTTCCAGGTTAGCAGTTCAAACTATAGTGTAAATTTAGAATTTATTAAAAATTCCAGCACAAATATGAAATAAAAATTCAAAAGTTCAGTAAGTTTTTAAAAAAATAATAGTGCTGAAATGGTAAAGGTACTATGGTACTCAAGAGCTATTGAAGGGGTTGATTTAGGCCCCTATTGTCCTATTTAGATCCCTATCAAATTTTCAATTGATTTTTTTTCTCATCATTTTTTTTCTAGATTTTTTGTTTTTTCAATACTATATTATTCTTTGTGATTAACACACCACATGGTTGTAAAGGAAGATGACACTATTCTTGCATGTCTTTTCCTTTTCTTAATCAATTTACTATAAAAAATTAAATACAATGTGCCAAAATTTCAACTTCTCAATAAATCACCTACAAAATATTCTTTCATTGTGATTACCATGCAAATCCTTTATGGATCCATTTGTTTCACACTACATAGACGTCCATCAATATTGGAGTTTTGTGGCATAAAACTTGACTATTAGATCAAGCCTTGAAATGCAATTTGGTTTTTTATTTTCTTGATTACAAAATATGGACACAATCATTGGTTGCATAACTTTTAGATGAAGAAACACATTTTCAATAACTATTGTTAACTAGTTGAAAACATATTTTCAAAAAAAAAACTCTTGATATAGGATGTCAATTCATATGGAGATATGTGTGGCATGCACAATATATGAACTTGTGCAAGGGGTGAATAAATATTAATGTGTTTTGAGCTATTCACAATTGGTTGATTTAGGGTCCAATTATGCTAATATGTACCAAAGTAGTTGTAACCAACATTTAACATATTTAATATTTTAAGGTGTTAACTTAAATTGGTTAAACTAGTGTTGATTTTTTTGGATTTACTTATATTAGTGGGTGCCCGTGACCTTCGACCACTGTGAAGTCCCTTGGTTTCTTTAAACTTGGTTCATGTTTTAATTTTTTTTTGAAACTTTTAACTTTTTCATTTGTTTTTATTTTTATGTGTTTATTATTATTATTTTTTTTATAATAAAAATAAAATGTTTTTTTTTCATATATATATATATATATATATATATATATATATGGATGCAAGTTTGAAGTTTGGAGAAAGAAGACACACCTCATTCCCTTTCAAGTAGGGTTTTTTTTCAATATTTATAAGTTTTATTTTTTCTTATTTTTTACTCTTTATTTGGTTTCTTCATTTTTGGAATTTTTTGCTTTACAATTTTTTTTACTATATTTCACTTTCCTTGTTTCATTTGTTTCCATTCCTTTTTTATAATTTTTGCATTTATACTTTTTTTTTGGTTTATGTTTGTTTCATGTTTTTGTTTTCTATTCTTATTTTGTCTATCTTCATTTATTTTTATTTTTATGTATTTATGTATTTATTCTAATTTTCTTTTTCAAAATTTTTTTAGTTTTTTTAATATTTTCTATAATGAAAATAATTAAAAAAACAATTCTATTTTTGTTTGATTAGATGTAGGTCCCCCGGTTTTCCCCAAGGATTTTTTTAATAGAAATGGCACCTCGCCCGGCCCCCTGCAGCGGCTGCCTTGGCTGCCCTGCCCTGCCCTGTTTGTCAACACAGACAGACCGACACCACAGGGAACGGGTAGTGATTGGAAGAATCTTCCAGGCACTATCCACATAGACAGACACACACACACAACCATGTTTGCTTTTATACCAGCTCCGCAGGGAACGGGCAGGGCCTTCCAAGCACTGCCCACACAAACAGACACCACTATTGCTTTAATATATAGGATAGTAACATTCATAATATATTATGAAAATATATGGATAAGTTTGAAATTTATTCAATGAAAAAAAATTAGACAAAAAACATGTTTTAAAAAATGTAATCAATCTATTCCAAAAACCTTTAAAAGGACTTGAAAATATTTGGAAATGACATATTTAGGGGAAATTTCTAATAAAAAAATAAACATAATAATACAATAAAGTTTTTTTGAAGCATAATATTTAAAAATAAAAAATTTCAACTTATAATTCATCATGAAATTAAAAATATTTTTCATGAACAACCAATCTTGTTTTGCCATGTTAACATTACAAGCTAATTCATTATCTTTCAAAATCATTCATTTAAGGAGGCAATGTTCACTCTTTTTATTGTGATTGCACCTTTCATAATATCTTTTGTAGTTTGTGAAAGGCAAATGTAACATGAGTGGAAAACTATTATTATCACAAATCAAGTGGATACAATGTTTTATATAAGGCAATAGTGGATGATTGCATGTAGTTTATTGATATTTTTGTTGAACTTCCAAGGATTGGCAACAACTTTCAAGTTTTTTCACAAATTACATTTGTATTCTAAGGTGCAACAATGGTGAGGTTTTTGACTCAGCAAAAGACTCTCAAAATGACATTGAGTTGTATTTCCTTGTAGACAAAGGCTTTCCTCTTTTGGTCAATGGTTCCCCATAGGGAGAGGCATGATCAAACAATTGAAAGCAACTAGACTAGAAATCACAAAAGAGGGAACAACACATGACATACTACGAGTAGTGAGCACTTAGAATTTGAAGTAGACAAACACATTGTAAGCAAGCATGCACCCCTTATAGCACCATATTGATGAAGGGTTGCAAGAGGCATAATGTAAGGAGTGGGAGGTGGGAGTTAATAAATCATTGCTTAGATATAGGACATTGTTTTATAATGGGATTTCAATTCATGTGTTGTAATCTAGAGTTGTGAAATGGTAATCTAACATTTCACGATAAATTGTCATTTGTTATAACATTCAATCAATAAGTTAGGTTTATGATGGTAAGGTGTGGATGTGTTGTAAATGGCAAATTCAAAATTGGGTGCCTACCATTAGGTATCTCTATTGTGAATATAGACCTTTAGTAAGCAATTGCTTGACTATGTGTCTTTAGAGAACAAAAGCTATCTCAAGCAGGATGTTAAATATCACTTAATGAGCTTTGTCCAAGCTTCAGTGGGAAACCTTATGCAAAGATGCATGGTTTTGTCACAAGGTTTGATTGATGCTGACCTAATTATAAGCTAAATTAAGCTGAGCTCACTGGTTTTGTTAAGTGTGCAGACATAGGCTACAGATGGGTATCCTCACTCTTTCTAAAGAGATGGCGGGTTAAAAAATTTGATATGGGGATAGCAAAACATGCATGGCAGAAGAAGCAGAACCTTTGCAGAGTTTTGCACAAAATTGTGCATGGTGCAAAAAGTCAAGCCAAGACAGAGCTTGTGAGCGAGAAGTTAGGGTCTTCCCTATCTCAAAGAATGCTACACTTAAGCGGACGATTGAGGCTCGCACTTAAATGGAGGGATCTAAACGGTGGGGGTGGAAACTTTAGACATATTTTTAGAATGCTACTGGTTCTAACCAACTCTGCTTTCCTTCCAAAGAGAACCGACTCTCCTTACTAACTGCTCTTTGCTTCTATTTATGGGTTGAGCTTGCTTGACCAGAATGTAGGTTCAGCATCGGCCAATGAAAGAAATACAATTGTTGGGTGATTCTATGACTTGTTGCACCAACGCAGATTTTTCTTCAACGCTTCAAAGATCCAACTCACGGCATTGATTCTTCTTAACTTAAAACCTTCGTCACCTAACTCCTAGATCAGTTTTCTCCATTTCACATGCTGACTTTTATATTACTCATATGCTATAAATGAAAGATATGAAACACCCAACATAGGAATTTTGAGTCTTTTGCCCTCACATGCTTTTATCTAGTTGATATGTCCAACTTCTTTCTCAGATCCAGATTTTACCCTAAATATAGACAAGAAAGTTGCACAATGGGAATGTTTGTTGTTGTTGTTGGTCTTGCCTACCAAGGCAAGGATATTGTGTTTAGATTCGTTATAGAGTATAATACTAGCTTAAGGGGTTTCGGTCTCTAGGTAATAAGTCTATTTTTATATGAGGATTTTTGAAAGATGATATTTTGGTTTGTATTGAAACTTGAGATCAGTTTATATAGAGTTATGATTTGAAGGATTTTGGTTTCTTTTAGAGGATTTTTTGAAGAGTGTATTTTTGCATGGTGAAATATTTGAGTTTCCATAATTCTTCTTTTGCCTTAAGATACTTTTTAAAAATGTGAATGGCAAGATCATAGTGTGACACACCCCCTCGTTTTCTCCTTGTTCCCATCAAGTTCCACGGGGTTGCCCAAGGGTTGCCTAAGTTCCCAAGTTGTTCCTCAAGACGTTCCAAATAGCACCTCAATTTTATCCCATACAGTTGTCCAAAGTTCAACTCTCATGTATGTAAACTGAACAATAAACTCTTGTAAGCACATTTGTTTCTATTTTGTGGCTGAGGTCCAAAGAGGTGCTTCTATTGAGGAGTGCCCAATGTTCCATAATTTTTTTTTATGGTGGGCCAATCAATATGGCCCATTCCAAAAAAAAAGTGTGTGAGCACCTATGAACTAATTAATATGATGCACAATAGGTAAGGTGTTCTTTGCAAGGGGTATTAGCCCAGACCAAAAATGGTGACAAACTTTTTAGGGAAGAGAAATTTCATGCCAGCCAATGGGAAGGCCCAAGCATGCACTCAAGATGCCTTGCTTTTTTTCCTTATAAGTTTTGGCAGGGGGGGTTGACAAGGATTTCTTATCATTTTCCCCTGGTTCCCAAAAGGTTCCCAAAAGGTTCCCAATATGTTCTCCATTTCTCAAATTGTTCCCCAACATGTTCTCCATAGCACCTCACTTTTATCCTATATGCTTTGGGACCTCCTATGCACCAGGTCTCCATTACAAGCCCAAAACATGCATACCATGGGTCCAAAGTGCAATGGCCAGCACCGAGGGAAATAAATGCCCATCACAAAAGAAAAATAATTGAACTTTGCGGGTTCCCACATCCATGTACCCCAATTAGTGCCCTTGGAATTAGATGAGGTATAAATTGTGGCCTTTTCTATTTTCTATTTTGGATCATGGGTGGCTTATTTTGTGTCATCACACTTTTTTTTTTGGTTTAGTTTGCAAGGTGGTTGTGGAGGTCTAAAATAAGTTTTATTCTAGGCGGCCAATCATCGATTTAATCATGATTGACCCATCAATCTAAAATAAGTTTTTATTCATCTTGGTGATTGGCTCATTAGACCATCTAATTGTACCCTAGGACTTTAAAAAAGGTTAGTTTACAAGTGGTTGCGGAGGTCCAAAGAAGTTCCATACTTTTCACTTACATGGGTGCGCCACATATATAACAAAAACTAGAGGTTCTTTTTTGGTTTTCTAAGTTTATCAACCATTTTCATGAATTCATTGCTCCCCATGTCATTTTGTTTTTCTTTGCTCTCTTATTCCTCTTCTTTGTGCTATGGAGAGATGGGAGAGAGTTGCATGCTTAGTGTAAATAGAACTTGTCTTTTGCTTCGAGATTTTGAAAAAAGTTTCAGTTCTTTCACTTAGATCAATGGTCAAGTGAGCTATGGGAGACAATTTGTATGTTAGGAGTGCGTGTTTGTGTGTTGAGAGTGGGTTTTTTTTTGTTTTGTTTTGGGTGATAAAATTTCAAGGTTGTCTATCACCCAAATCTCCTACCCGCCATGAAAACTTCATTGAAAACTTGTGAAACTTGGTGAATGAGAAACTCATGCCTACTTTGATGATGAGAAAACCCCCCTGATCTAAGAAATGGGTGGAGAAAGTGGTTCTTTCTCCCATGCCCGAAACAATCATATTTATCAACACGTTTGGGAGTCATTTTTGTTTCTAGTCCCTAAATTTTGGTAATATATTAAGATGCTACCAATTTAAAGATTAATTGGCTATTTAAAATTAAATTTTGGCTATTGGTAAATTCTAATAATGAATATGCATCAAAAATTAATTTTTGGCTTTTGGGCAAGTACTAAGTCCACAAAGACCTACCAGAAATTTCAGAGTGTATTTGGAGGTAATGTTACCAAGTGGAAATTTTTATTTTCAAAAACCGAAATGACCATAGGAGTGGGCATTTCCATTTAAAAACTAAACACTTGTAGGAGTTAAATTTTTTTGGTGAAATAACCAACTTATTTGTGTCGCTCTCTTTTTTTCTTTGGGTATCATAAAAAAAATGATTTTTTTTTTTCATAAGTCTTTATGATGGGTAAAAAGCTTTTAGAAGAGGTGTTATATTATATAAAGACGATTCAATTATTTTTCTTTGTATTAAAAAAATTTCATTAATAAGGACCTGATTTCTCATTGTGAAGGTTTGAAATTCACAAAAAAAATTAAAATAAAAAATGATTTGTTTCTCAATTGAAAAAAAAGCACCTTTCTTTTTGCCGATCAAATGCAGACCTTCGAAGATGTGAATAAAAAAAAACCTTGCTTGCGATACATTGGAGAAATTGGAGAAATACCATATGTTATTATTACCCTCCCCTAATTCTCGAACCTAACTACGTACATCCACCCTCAGACAAGTGCCTTCGAAGAAGCTACAATCAATCCTCAAATTAAGGGAGGCCTTGAGAAGCAAGCCTAAAAAGGTATGATTGAAAGCTGAAATGTTGAAAAATTTCAGGACTATTGAAAGAAAAGTAGCTAGCTCACATGGATGGTGCCCAGTTGCACTGCACTTGTGGACTTGGTTGGTGGGTGCCATGAATGTGAGCGAACTACTTTACTTTTATAGTCGACAAAAACTACACAAAAACTACTCCTTACGGGTAATGAAGATTGCAGAGAAATGTTTTTTACAAAGGGAAGTTCAAATGAATGAATATGGACTCCACTGCAAAATCGCAATAATTAAAAAATAAAATTGCTAAAAATAAAATGCTACATCAAAAAAAAAATCAAAAGTGCTAAAATCATGTGACTTTTTGAGATTTTCAATAGCCAGAAATTTCTACCCAGATTTTTTGAAAAATCTCGTCAGATGTGTCTATTCATGGGTTCAATTAGGTAGCCCAAATTATACAGAAGGATGCATTTAAAGAAAAAAAAACCTTTCATAATTTAGTATAATTACCAGATGTGCCTATATGTGGTTCAATTAGGTAGCTCAAAATTATACAGAAGGATGTATTTTTTATAAAAAAAATTACTTTCATAATTTAGCTTAATTGCCATATGTGTTTATACATGTTATAGAAGGATGTTTTTTGAAAAAAAAAAAAAAACTTTCATATTTTAGCTTGTAGCCCAAAATTTGGCTAAATCTTCCTGTGAATGATTGCCACATTGGCTACAATTACCAAAAAAAAAAAAAGCCACAATGAACAAAAATGGCCTCCTCTCCACCACTACATAATTGCACATATTTAGGTAGTTAGCCAAATTTGGCTAAACATTCCTATGAACCATTTACCACATTGGCAATAATTACAAAAAAAACTAATATTCATATATTAATTAATTAATTAATTAATTAATTATAGTCATTCATCGAACATGGCCTCGATATCACTACAAAAATTGCAAATGTTTTGCAATATATTTTTTCAATGGTTGATAGGTAAGGTAATTCATTTTATTCATTAATTCATTCATTGGCGTTAGAAAAATCCCAAGTTGCAAAGAAGTTCCAACCGACCTTCACGAATATCTCGCTCCACCCCCGCCCGCATTTATGACGACGACAACAACCCCTTCCCCCTCCCCCGGGCCTTCGCAGGCTTCATTCATATCGTATACAACGCGGCTTCTGTTGATGAGTACTAATCGAGTGACCGTAACACACGTCTAACGCATCACCGACTTTGCATTCAATGCGCATTTATGTACCCCATTACGCGTGCATCGCCTTCTCCCTCACCTTCCAATTTCCATGCAGTACTTGTTGTTGGTATCAAATGGAAGTAAGTAATAGCTCTCTTCAATATACAACTCTTTGTGGCTTTTCACAAAATCCCCTCTCTCTCTCAATCTCTCTCTCTCTCTCTCTCTCTCGTCTGCTGTCAGAGACCGTCTCTGGCTGCTGCTGCAACTACTCCTACTACTACTACTACTACTCCTTGTGGTTTCATTGAGTCCTTTTGTCAATGGGGGAGGCGGAGAGTTTTCATAGAATAGCAATGAGTCCAGCAGGGAATGCGGAAGTGAAGGCACAGCCGCCTATCTACAAGAGACGAACATGTCGGATTTGTTGTGGGGTGGCTGTGCTGCTTCTGTTGGCTCTTGTGGTTGTGATTGTTGTTTTGAGCCAGACGTTGTTCAAGTTTAGGGATCCCGAGGTGAGTATCGTCTCCATGAAGCTGGAGAGCATCAGTGTGGCCTTGGATGTTTTTACGCTTTCGGCAATGCTCAATATCTCGGTGGCCACTGACGTCCGGGTCACCAATCCTAACCATTACAACTTCAAGTATACCAACAGCACAGCAATGATGTTTTATCATGGTCAGCAGGTGAGTGAGTGAGAGAATGTGTTTTCGTTGTGCCGTTTTGAACATTCCGTTTTGTCTTCTTTCGAAACGAGGAGATTTTATTTATTTATATATATTTTTTCTGCTCCTCCTAAGCAATAAGAGAGGGCTTCAGGGACTTGCTCGCCCCTTTTATAGAGAACTGGAAACACATACTGCAATAGGAGGAGGAGAGTGTTCTTTTCAGTTTGATCTGTAAGGTTTTTGTGGAGGTGGAATCAGTTGCAAGAGAAAGAACGTCCAAGGTACAATGATCTAGCTCGATCTTGTTAGGCGAAAATGCTGTAACATTTTCAAACGGTATACCTCCGGATATCAGGAATGGTTCAGTATGATTGTTGCAAATCATGAGCAGCAGATTCTGCTGCTGTACTATTTAAAATGTCGAACCCTAGAGGCCTTGAACTAAGTTTCTGGAGGAGTCCTAGTGCCACAAAGTTTTTATAGGAACTGATCAGGGGTGCACATTGACTATAGAGACTTGGGAGGCATGAAATAATGTTCTTAGATGTTATCAAACGCACACAGAGTGGGCTAATGACTGAAAGTTGCATTTCAACTTGCATTACTGCAATGCAATTCCAAATGATAATTGGTTTCGTGTGCCTTTTTAAAACTATTAGTAGGTAATGTGGAACCTGGAAGTTGCATTGGGATTTGGGAGCCCATCAATGTCTGTGTCTAAATGCACTGTGAAATGTGTAAGTTTATGCACACCGTCCAGTATGTTTATGTATGTTGAATTTTGGATGTGTTGATCAGATTGGCGATATTTCACTTGGTGCTGGTGAAATCCGAGCTAAGCAGTCTGTGGATATGGCAGCTATTGTCACGGTTGAAGCATTGAAGATTGTGGAGAGTCCAAACGTGCTAAGTGATTTGGAATCTAGGATTGCTCCACTGAACCTAACTTCTTCGATCCCAGGGCGAGTGAATGTGGCAGGGATTTACAAGCATCATGTCGTGGCAACTCTTGATTGTAATATGGAGATCTGGGTCACCAACCAGACATTGAAGGACTATCAGTGCACACAGCATGTGAAGCTGTGAATCCCATTTGCAATGAAAGGGCTACAGTCTGTGGTGTTGATGGGAAAATGCAGTCTGTGTTTGCATTCTCTGACTTGGCCTCAGAGAAGCTTGGGACAAACAGACAGCTTTATTGTTGAGGAAATAGTCAAGCAGCTGTGTACCAGGACAGTACTTGACACTGCTCTCCAATTCAGCAGAATGCATGTTTTATTAGGACAGAGGTTGGAGGATGTAAAAGGGGATAGGTTTCTCACAGTGGTAGCTCAAGACTCAAAGGCGCCTTCCACTCTACACAAGACAGACTGGCTGTTGGAGCCATGGTAGAGTAATCCATGGGAGCATCTTTCAGTACCCTGTGAACATGTTGGAAGAAGACTTGCTGTTGAAAATTGCAGTAAGCTTATGTAAAAGCTTGATCTACTTTATAGACAACATCACAAGAACCAAGGTCTGGTCATGTGACTGAAAATATGTGCAGCTTTGGGACTTCAGTGCATTCTCTGCAACCAGAGGAGAGTAGTAGGCTCAAGATCCTTCCATTCTAGGAGGGATTTTCACCCTCCTGGCAAAGTAGGGAATTCCTCTGAATGCTTTGGGCTGGAATCTAAGGCGAGACTTACACCTAGTATGAGACTTTGGTTCATTGGGTATTGAGCTGCATGGTGTATGCATCAGGCCAGGGTGAACCAGCACCTACACTGGATCCGGTACGTTCACCTTTCTTGAGTGAGGCCTTTTAGGGGCCATGTTTCACTTAGGGAATGTTTAACATTTGAACTTGAAGATTCTGATTTAGTTTTAGGATGAGTTAGAAGAACCTAAAAAAATTGGGATTTTTACCATGGTAGCAGTGTAGGTAGGTACTGAAGACTAGACAAGGGAGAAACAGCTAGGAAAAGAATTGTATTATGGAAAGTGCTGGGTACAAGCCATTGTGCCTGGTAAGGGTGCCTTCAAGGAGTTTTGGGCAAGCCTGGCAAGGTGAGTCAAAATTTCTGAAAGGACAGCAAAAATAGGCACAATAGCCTGTACCCCACAAGTGCATGTTCCATAACAGAATGGTTTTCATGAATTGCACAATGGGCATGTGGATTTTGAACAATGGTTAGGTCAAGTAGACCCAAGAAGACTAAGTTGTCAATTGTGCCTTGTAAGGGGATCAAAAGAGGCAGAAAAGGTCACATGAAATCCACTTAATAACCAGCTATTAGCTTAATGGTTCAGCCCGAGCCTCTGTCTCCAGAGTTATCAACACATGCACACACACAAAACCATTTAGTAACGTTTGGCAGTGTGGGGTCCCACCCATTTTTCATACTAGCTGCTATTAGTATGTACTATATACTAAATGGAACATCAGTTTGAATTAAAATGGATGCTTTCATTTTGGGTTGCATATGAGTATGGCATTGGGTTTTGCATATACAGTTTGTCTGATACTAGGGGTATATGAACATTGGTATGATATTTTTATTGCTCACCATACATGAAAAAAATATGCCTTGGAGATTTACAAAAATCAGTTGCACTAATCACTTAAGTACACATACTGGATGAGGTTTCAGGAAGTTAGTTTGTTTGCTGCAAGTCAAAACGATGCTGCTGCAATCCCCAACCACAATATAAGATATTCAAGGAGTCACATCCTATTAGAGCACGGATGCCAATACCTAATGCCACTGCCCTGCTCAGACCTAGCTCCATCGACCATAAGCTTGGTATTGGGACTTTTTGCACTTGTGGAAAAAGAAACAAGTCTGGTATTTGTGGCTGAACCTTAAAACATTCTTCCTACAATGTATTTTTCACCAATTTACTTCAGTTCATTCATACCCAATTGGTATGTTTTACAGCTGAGGGGTACAGCAATTTTGTTTTTGGTTTTCTTGGTACACTTTCATACTACACATGTTTGAAGATGATAAAATTTTCAGCTTAGAATTCAAAGTAAGCAATGATGTTGGGATTATTAGTGGTGCAAGTGAAGCTTAAGTTTGGTAGAAAAGTTGGTGGATGGGAATTATCCAAGCTAGTTGCTAGCAAGTTGTCACTTGTGCAAAGCTATAGTCTCATATTTGAAGACCTTGCATCATGACCAAATGCAGTAGAAATGGCAGTACCATCTAGAGGAATTGAATTCCAATTCAAAAATGTACTTTGCCCAGTGCAATGGATGGTGGACTTGCAAAACAAAAACCCACTTCGCTACCAAAATCCCCATTTACAAAGCAAAGAGTTGTGGACAAGATGATACAACTCAGCATTGTTTATAACATATGTAGGCCTAATTTCTAGAAGACAATCAAATGCTTATAACTCCAATCCATAACAACCCTTCATTTCATTCCATTATCTAATTGTTAATATAGAATTCTTGTGCAAGCATCTTGACCACCCACTACAATAGATCTTGTCTTTTATTCTGTTTTTACATGACTAAATTTTAGTCAAAACAAACTCTTGAACAAGTTTATGTTAAAGTCAAATTGGACTAGTCATATAGGACAAGCATAAATAGTATAGGTCAATTATATTAGACATGACTGAATGACTAGTTATGTCCACTATGTCATGTCCATTTTGACTAACCTATCATTTTGTTATGTTTATTTTGATTAACAACTAATTTATATTGTTAATTGATGTGACAAGTTGTTTTATTTGATTTAAAACTAACATAGGTGCTAGTGGATTTTGACTGATAAATAACTTATATCATAATTGTGATCGAAGTTTTATCTATTGATGAACTTGTGCTCAACATTGGATGCACTACCAATGGTGATCAATGGATGAGAAAAATGAATTGATTTTGTGAAAATTAAGTTTCATTTAAATGAAAATTGTGAATGAAATTGCGTGCAATTTGAATTTAATTGAATTTAGATTCTTAAATTCAAATGCATTGAATTGAATTCAGATTCAGTTGAATTGAAGAGAAATGGGATGCAAAATGGTACAAAAGATATCGAAAATTAGCTCGTGGCTTATGACTGTGGTGTTGAAATTTTCTTTTGTAAAAACATATTTTCATTCCTCTTTACATGGGAATCAATTAAATAGATTCTATTTGAAATTGTCTAGAAAACGAGTTACTTTTTGCCCGACTATTAACTACCCACTTACCTACAAGTTATGTGTTATCAACCTTTACCTACCTATTAGAACTCGAACAAATTTTACAACTTAAGATCTATGAAGCAAAAAACGACCATGCATAATATTGAAACAACTCCATCATGGTTGTTTCCACATGCTAAATGCAATTTTTTTTTTTTTTTTTTTTCATTCTCACCTTTTGTACTGACATTTGCTCCTTTGTTAACAATCCTTTGAACAATGTCAACATATCCACATGAAGTTTAATTAAACAACACATGTTTATACGTCAATGACATGATATGTTAAAATAACCTTGATATAAATGAATTTCAACTATAGGTTAATGATGATATGATGCAATATAACATGCAATAAATTATCCTTATTTGCACCAAGATTAAAAATATTGAAAACCAAGGAAAAAAAAAAATCATTCTGGAACAAGAAAAAAGTTCAATTGTTCTTGAATTGAAATGAGAGACTAATTCATTCTTATATCAAATTGAAGCATGAACAACATTGCAATGCAAATTGAATGAAATTTGAATGAAATTCAAACACATTGAAAGAAATTTGATTGGAATTGAATTGAATTGAATAAAAATAAAAAATAAAGACAAATAAAATGAAAATTGGTAAAAAAGATATTCAAAATCTTCTTGTGAATATGATAGTGAACAATTTTTTTTAAAAAAAAAACACAAATCCAAAAAGAAAAAACACTTTTGATTAAGAATGGGTTAAATAAATTCTAATTTGAAACTAAAATTTATTTAATTACAAGGACGGCTTACAAAACCTAAAGTTGTCCTACCTATAGCAATTCCAATGAATCTTAACCATTGAAATTATATAAAGATTTCTTTTTTCTTTTTTCTTTTCTTTTTGGGTGGCATAATGTCGTCACACATGACAACTTCCATAATAAAAAGAAATATTCCATAACATAAGCCATCCTCCTCTTTATTAAAAAAAAAAGGTTGACAAGATATGCTTAATCTTTTACACATAAAAGAGGTAGTAGCATCAAGGGTAGCATTTTTGTACATATAGATAGATAGGGTTTTAAAGCTGTAGGTGGTTTGGGGCTCCTTGCCGAGGTCCAAAGGGCCTTAATTAAGACCAGGAATGGCCTCAAATGGTACCCTTTCTTCTATTAAAGAAATTTGGGGTACTCGGGGGGTCTTATTAAGTCTTTTTAAGTCTTTAACGTTTCAGAAAGAAAAAGCAAAACACCACAAGCTCTGCCCAAAACGTGAGAAAACAAAAGGCGTGACTGTCGAGAGCTCATCATCAAGTTCATCATCTTGTTGTTCTTGTTGTTCTTGTTCTTGTCTAACTGCTGTGGAGCGAGAGTGACGGTAGAAGGGTTGAAGAACAGAGGAATGCGTTTTATTTATTTATTTATTTATTTAGGGGTAAGCAATCCACTCTCAATTTCAAAATACTCCCATGTATCACCAGCAATGTGAACCTTCTTTCATTTTCTTTAATTCCACAACTGTGTAATTGAAAATCTTGATTGTGGTGATTCACTCCAATACCAGGCAACAAGAGTGGAAAATACGAGACTAGTAATGGCTGCACAGTAATGTGCATCGACACTCTTAAAGGTATGTTGTATCTACATTGCGAATTATTTGACGCTCAAACGCTTGCAATTCGACGATTTCTAGACTTACGTTATGCATAAAATGTTGTAGAAGTCGCTCAGAATGTCCTGCTTCTCTCCTCGCCTTGCGGTCTCTTTGTAATTACGAGGAGAAGTTACAAGTCTTGCTTGCTGGCCACAGTTCTTTTGGTAAGTAGCTGATATGATTTGTCAAAGCCCTCAAGAGGATTTACAAGCTTGCTAACAAGTTCCTTATTGCTTTCTATACTACCTGAACAGATAAGTTTCCAATCAAACTCGAATGGAATCGAATAAAGACTACTTACAGGCCGCATGTAATTAAGTGCGACACGATGTGCATTTGCTTTAAGGATCTTCAACAAGGTACGCAGTTGAGGTTTCTTGTATGTGCTCAGGATGGTGCGCACTTTAAACCTCCATTCAGATTCTTATTTTTAAGGAAATCTCAACTGACTAAGATTGATCACAGGACATGAATTGAGAAAGAATCATTTGTTATGAAACATGTACTTGTTGCTGATGTTGCGTGGTTTTGACAGTCATCAAAGATTGACTCCCGGGGTGCAAGAACTTGAATAGATCGGTTGCTTGAGTGTTGGAAAGGACTTCAGATCTGCAATTTCAAATGAAAATTTCTGCTGCAGAATGGAACCAATTCCTACAAATCTCCACCATCATGTAGGTCGACGTTGTTGTTGGTCTCATGGTCCGTCCTCACTACAGAGGCACAATTGGCTTCAGATGACTTTGCGGAGGCTTCCTGGATCATATGCACCTCTGATTCCCGCTGTGCCAATCGCAGCTTACTACACCAGGAATCAAAGGCTTCACTTAAATCAGGCCATGCTTTCCGACACTTGAGGCACACAGCAATCCAGATCTTGAATATCATTTCTTGATCGGCCATCGGCAACGTCTCCACGACAGCTCCTAAACCATCTTCGAGGCTTGTATGCAACTGAGCAGTTACCGTGTCTTTCCCAAAATTGTCGAGACCTCCATCGTTCCCGAGTTTGGCCACGACTGGCAGCCATGTGGTGATCAGCGCTAATCGAACAGGCCTCGGCGACAGAACCTCTCCCCGCTGTAAAGCTTGGAGTATGCTCACAAGGATATGAAACAATGTCTCCGTGAATGGATTTTGATAGATTCTGGAGACCATCAATTGAGCCAGTTCTTGCTCCTCCGAGAGCATCCGAACAGCAACATCTGCAATCTGAAGAGCAAATAACTCGTCGAACAGCCATCGCAGAGCTGAACATGCAATTGTCACCTGATTTGGGGCATCATGCGCCAACAATATAATATCAGCTGATGATCAAATCCTCTATCAACACAAAACTATATTCTATACATCACCGGTTGAACCAGATGATCAGCAAAGCTTGTCAGTGCAAATTAAGATGATCAAATTACTAGCTGATGTACCTGATGAGCATTCCACGAGAAGAAGTTTACAAACTTCCGTAGTTGTATCTTCAGTTGTTCCAAGTTGCCATGCAATACATTAAACAAGGATACCTCGTTTACTGCAGCAAAAGCAGAGGAGGAGCACGGTTGCACATTGGCAAGCAGCACACGCTCCGTGATGTCTCGTGCTTTTGAGGGAGCGCCATTTGTTACCAGAGACAACAACTCCCCTAGCACGTCCTTCATTACGTCCACAGGCCTGGAAATTGAGTAGCTATCGAATATACGCATTCTGGCTGCCAGATCAGGCGAGGCTTGCAGATGCAGGTTGGAGACACACGCTTTGACGGCGGCCTCATTTTCGGCAGTCCAAGGCACAGCTTCCAAGTAACGCATGCAAGCGCTCACACAGTTATGAAACAAGAGTTCCGCCGCCACTTCCAGTATCCCAAGTGCATCTTGCACATTAGCGAACGA
Source organism: Sphagnum tenellum (assembly GCA_963921925.1). Taxonomy (NCBI): domain Eukaryota; kingdom Viridiplantae; phylum Streptophyta; class Sphagnopsida; order Sphagnales; family Sphagnaceae; genus Sphagnum; species Sphagnum tenellum. Next base: position 10,222,543 of record OY998148.1, read on the forward strand.
GTTATGTTTAACACGATCTGGCACATACAAGAGCTGTATGCAGCGGACATAAGTGTTGGCGTCTCCACATTTGTCGAGAGTAATCTCCAAGGGTTTGGCGCCACCTTCGGAAGCCCATCGCTCGCTCAAACGAGCTTCAAAGAACTCCGATTGCCTCAAAGCGTACGAGTGAAGCAACAATGGAGGCAAAGGCGGGCCTTCCAACGGCTTCAGGGTAAGGATGACGTCCGCCTTTTGCTCGTCGCCATAGCCGTGCGCCAGCGCCATGGCCTTGCAACTTTGGACGGCCACCGCGGGGCCCGTGCCCCAGCGCGCGTGCCGAGCGCGTTTACGCGCCCGCGCACTAGGCCCACGCCAACTGGCTCCATCCTCACAAGGCCATGATGGAGACATGCTAATACTCCTGATAATAGTGATGCTTCCGATACTTCTTCTCGCAATGCGAATAATGCTCCCGCTTCTCGGATCAGCATACCCGCCGTGCCGGGTGCACACACATGCATAGAGGAGCTCGCGATTGACGACCTAGCTTTTGCCTTAAACTAAGTGTGCATGGCAATAACAAGAAAGATTCAGATCGTCCTTTTCATCATCATCATCTTCTTCTTCTTCGTCTTGGTCCTTGCTCCTCCTCACAACAACGCGCCGAGAATCCAACTTAAGATATGAAGTATAATCCTCCCTTTCGACAAATTCCTAATCAAATAGCGCTCGCCATGCCACGAGATAGCTCGTATGAGCAAGTGCGAAAGAAGGAGCCGCTCGGCTTGGAATAAATAAGCCAGTTTCTCGGATTTTAAGTTGCGAGGCAAGAAATGACGCTCTTGGATCAGGTGTAAATCTTATTCACAGAATTTCCTGGTGTACAGAAAATGGAGAAAAAACCAATGTTTTGGTTTATGCGAGTAGGTCTGAAAATTGCGAGGAGAAGAAGAAGAAGAAGCAGACGGGGTGGGTTACTCGGGGCACGATTGTAAACAACGAATGAGTACCTGTTCCGAAAAGGCACCATGCACACGAAGAGACACGAGTATTGAAGACTAGGTAGGCTGGGAGGAAATGACGAATTTGGTTTTTTTTTTGTTTGGGTTTGTTTGTTTGTTGTGTTTTGCTGATTATTTATCTGCATGCATTTGTATTCCTTAGGTCTCCTCGTCTGTAATTGAAGGGTTTTGGGGATGGTTCTATGTAGTGTGTTTTCCTTTTTGGTGAATTTTCTTGCACCCTAGCAGTGCCCTACTCGTGGATGCAAAATGCTACCTAATTTGTCAGCCCTGCCTGTAAGGTAGAGACTATGGAACTTTCTAGTCTTCATTTGGTCCCATGTTCACCAGATGTCACTGTGAAATGTGAGTTCATTGAGTTCAGGCGTTACTGTGAATTTGGCAACTTCATGGAACATTTCCTAGTTGAACTGTTGCTGATTTGAACTTGCCATAAGGGTGCAGAGCTGAATTATTACATGATGAGCTGCTTGTTTTCTTTGTGTGACCACCACTTGTATCCATTCTTCCCTCTTCCATGAGAAAACCGTGACACAAATACTGTTCATTCTCCTTATGTTGTGGTACAGCATGTAGTGTTTCTCATGCAGCTGTTCAATATGCAGGATGCCCCTGCAATGGTGGAGTCACAATGTAATGTACAAAGGGATCAGCTGCGTGTTCCAGATTCATGCTTGGTAACCATCTTAGTCTAATTTCAGCTCTGCCATTTGTTTGTTAGACATGTTAGGGGTGCAGCATGGGCCAGAGTAGAGGAAACAGTGGTGGATAATTTCAACTCTGCAGGTGACAGGTTCTGATCAGTGCCACTGGAACTCTCTCAGTAGGAGATCTTCCACAAATAGCAGCAGGTTCAGTCTAAGGAAGCAGGTACTTGAAATTGCATTATAACTGTTGACAGCATTCAGGGTCTGGAAGTGAACCTTCATGTCAATTTTGGTCCCAGCAGACATCATCTGTGTATTCATAATCAAATATATTGCAGAGATTGGGAAACAAAAGAAAGTGAATTCCTTAAGAGGGCAAGCAAGAAAGTGTCTGAGAACATCTTATAGCAATTGTGTCATGATGTGATGTTGTGGGGGGGTACATACTGTAGTGCATCAAAAAACCTGAAAGCTCTAGAGAAGTATTTGTGAAGGAGAGATTTGCAGACTACTCTATCCATACACAAAGGAAGGATGTTGCTTGTGAGATTGTATGTTTTTAGACCAGTCCCCAGGTTTGTGAAAAGCCAGAAAACAACTGTAGAGACAATTGGCCAGAGTTTTCTTCACAGTGGTGGGATAATAGGTCAGAGATGGTAAATGAATGTGATTGCTGTTGCGATTCTCTGTTGATGCAGAAATTGATATTACTGTTCACAGCTCATTCTCAGTTTTTGGTTGTGATAGAGTAGACCTGGGCTGACCAGTTGGATGCATTTTTTATTTTAGAGAAACAAATGCAAGATACCCAGGTATCAAACATAACAAGATACTGCAGGCACTCTGGCTGAAAGGCAAATGGAATTCCCTGGATTGAAGCAGATCTGGCAGCAATGGCACCAGGGGCTGTATAAGCAAACAATTTTCAACCGAATGCAAGCTTGCAAGGTATGCTTAGTCTGACCAATATGAGAAGACAATGGAACTTTTTCAACAAGAGGGCATGTTCCCAGATGAGTTCACTTTCTTCAAAGTGCTCAATGCATGTGTTGTTTTACAAGCACTTGAGGAGGGCAGATTTATATGTGGGTAGCACCCTGATTCACATGTAAGCAAAATGTGGGAGGATATGAGATGCTTGGAGTGCATTCAAGAAGAAAGGTGAAACATGGTTGCATGGAATGCCATACTTACAAGATGTGTGAAATAGGTAGGGGGATGAACACAGGATTGTTGAGGATTCAAGGAGAGTGTTCAGCAGGATGCCCAAACATGAAGTGGCTTATTGGAATGCAATGGTTGGAGGACATGCCATGTACATGCTAAGGATTCTTTTGATCATTTTATACAGATGTCCCAACAAAGGTTTTAAGATGAATGTGGTCACTTCTGGTGCTCTTCTGTCCAATTGTAGCCATAGGAATCTAGTGTAGGAAGTTGCAGTTAACAAGAAGATTATTCTGGAATTTGCATCTCATCTTCATTCTCTCCGGTTTCAAATTATGACCATTGTAGCTGAAAGATCCATGTAAAGGTGATGATTTGAAATTCAGGGTTCTAATATTCATGGGCTACTGAAACCCAGTTTCACCACAATTGGGGACCTGATCAAAAGTGCAGATCCAAAAGTACACATGAAATAAAGTCTCAGTATCCACCTAGTTTTATACACACACCAATTCTTTTCCTTGGAGAAGATATCATGGCTTCTGAGTATCCATTTCTGTTCATTAATTTGGAAATCATTCTCATCTGGAGTATGCTTTGGAACCTCCAATTTTACAATTTCACAAATTCTCAAGACTCATGAAATTTTGGCTTCCACAAAAAGTAAAGAAAAATTATACCATCACATTTTTTTTCCATCAAAAAGTTAACAAATTTCTTATAATTCACACCAAGGTGTTCAAGAACTTACATGTTTTGTAAACTCATGCACCACAAGTGCCTGAGCAAATGATGCCTTTTGCCCTAGACCTCAATGTCTCCTCCCTAATCATGAGGCATAAGAGGGAGAGGGATCTTAGACTTACTCCCTAAGAATGAGAGGAAATTTTGAGAATTATTGAAAATTCCCTCACTCTTAAAAAGTAGGTCTAAGATCCCTCCTCTTTTCTACGAGGGATAAATTCATGGACATACGGTGCCTTCCAAATACACTTAGGAAACTTCTCTAAGACCTTAATGTCATAGAGAAGTTCCTTGATTGGATTGAGTGTCAATTACAAGAAGATGGTCTTTTCTTTCAAAAAGTAACAAGCGTCATTATTTTGTTGCTTGGTGATAATGAGTTTGATGCATGTTACAACTAATTGTTGAACAACAATTTTGGGGGAAGCTCTAAAGCTTTGCTTCTTGTGTGTTAATGCTAGACATGGAATGCATGTTGGTGGCAACAATGGAGGTGAATTGGGCAAGAATCATAGCTTGGAGGCTTTATGAATGGTGTGGTGGATAGAAAGACATAACAACAACAACAAAAAAAAGAGGAAACAAAAAGGCCATGTGTCAAGTTGGAAAATTGTAAATCTATAAGCTATATTTATATTGTTGAAATAATCATGTTTTAGAGTTTTTTCATTTGTGTTTGTTGCAAACAAGATTGATGTGAAAAAGTTCAAACTTGTAATAATTATCTTGTTTTGAGGTTTTGTAATTGATGGTTGTAGCACAACATTGATTTTGGTTCCATTGCCATTTTTTTATTTGTGAGGTTTTCTATTTGCATATTTCGATATGAAGAAGAATGATTTATGATGAGGTTTTATATTTTTAAAAAATTTAAACTATTTTTTCATGAATTGTGCATTGATTTTGGAATGTAAGGACGCTTGGTTTAGATTTGCATAAGTAGAATGCGTAGCATGACACAATTGATAAACATATTGTATGCAAGCTATGTTAAAGAATTAAAATAAATCTCAATAATTTTGGTGTGCAAACTAACATAATAGTGCAATCTCATGGGACTTTTGAAATTTACCACCATGGGTATTTATTTAGGTAGGATTCCCATAAGGCTGATGTGAACTATATGTTGATTTTGCATTAAACACAATGTGTAATTGTGTTAAGGTCTTAGTGTTTTGATATAAGGTTTCATAAAGTTGTGTCATTGAAATTTGAATAGATGTATACATGTCATAATATTCACTTTCAAACTAGAATGGTGTTTAAAATGTTCATGCAAATGTGATTCAAATTGGATGATGAATGAAAAGTCATTAAAGTTTGAAGAACACAATTGGTATTGCTAGAAGGTCAAATGAGGAATATGGATCATAGATTTAATTTAGTTGTCCATCATTTAAGGTAGGTTTGTATTCATAGGTGGAATAGGATGGCAATGTGTAATCGAATTGTACAGTGTTGGTTTCATAGCACAATGACAAAGCAATGGAAAAGGTTTATTAATAATCATTAAAGCATTTTTATCACATTGAATGGAAGTTGATTGACACAAAGAGACAACATGTTGAACTTGGAGATATTCTTGTGATTTATGCTTGGATGAAGAATGTGATTCAAATTCACAAGAAACAAGGTGATGTACAATGTAAATAAAAATCATGCTCACAAGTTGCATGAGTGTGCAAGATGAAATGAGATTGCAATTGCCTTATATTTTGGTAAAACATTTTTCAAATTGTTGTATCTTCCACTTAATTGGTTAATAAGCCTAATGATAGGCTTGAATATTTCATATAATGATAGGCTTCAAGTTATGTTTTTCTTATGCCTCCAATATTACATGTTATACATTTGGAATCAAGATCATACAAATCAATTAAATGGAATGAATGTATCCTACTATGAAAATATGGCATGGTTCAAATGAAAATGCAAATATTCACCTTTTGTTACCACCAAATGTGGTACCATGAATAAATCGTTTAGCCATGTTCAACAATTGGGTAAAGTTCTTTGTAAATGAAATTAAGTATTTAGATTTAACAAACATGAAATTTAAACATGGCATAAATTATAATGTGTTTAGATTTATTCAATATTTAGTCACCTAAAACTATATGTATTTGGTCATTCAAAACTTGAAGGGTGTAGTCAAATAGTAAAATACATAATGATGAAGTAGGCTCATAATTATACATACTTTAAACACAAATGTCGTTCAAATATAATCAATAACAAATTTTTACGCTAGTAAATGGGTGCTATGAAAGTTATAGCCTAAAATGAACACACAAAGTTCCATACTAAAAAATTTGAACCACTTTTAGTTGAAATTTTGGATTGAATGTACCATAATAGTAACATTGCATATACATCTAGAACCCATATTTGAAAAGGACACAATATTGATTTTATGGTGTTCCAAAACAAGATTTAAATTACACCATATCTTATTACACTATAAGAAATCATGGTTTATTTTACTAGAAAACTAAACCAAAAACTAGTCGTTTTGACATTTGGTCAATTTGACTATTCAAATTAGACAAAAACTTGGGTAGCCAAAAACAATTAATTAATACAATAGCTTAGTTTTTAAATATAAAAATGTAATGAATACCCACGCACCCACCATGGCCTTCTACTTACCTATCCATATCCCACTTAAATACTATACATTTATACACATTTACAAGGTATATATATGAATATACATATTCCACTAAGTATATGTTGGTAAAAGGGATGGAACCTTGGTCTCTTTAGCTCCACAACAAAGTTTTGGCCATCAAACCACCACACAATTTGGTAACACCTGAATATGATGTCATATTGATTTAATATTTTTTTGTGAACTTCAATGAAATGTGTGTAATAAAATTTGAATTTGAATGTCTTTTATAAGGAGGTAAGTAGGTATGTAACTAGGTAGATAGGTAAGTACACATGCATGCCTAACTATGTTCTTAGGTGTACATACCTACTTATGTAAAATATAGGCAGGTATGTAAGTATATAGTACATAGGTAGGTAGGTAACCTAGTAGGCATAACAAGTACTAGGTTAATTAATCAAATTATTCTAGTCAATTTGACTAAGCATGGCCATGTAGTTTCATTAGTACACAATAAGTTCAAATCCACCAACTTAAATCAATATGGGGTTCTAAAAGTGATTAAAATTTACCATGCCTTAATTTCATTTCACCCTTAATGAAACTTCAACTTCACATTCACTTGTAATCAAAATAATTTACTATTGTTGTTTTTGGTATTATTAAAATGATAATTTCAATGTTATACAAAATTCATATTAGTCATTATAAAATATAATGAATTTATAATGTATAAAATTATTTATTATAACCTTTTATTTCATCAATTACCTACAATATGGCAAATTAGAAGGTGATTTAAACCAACTTAGGATTTATATAATAATTTATTTTAAATACAATTTTGAATGTTACTGCCATATATTATTTTGGGCCTTCATTTATTACAATCTAAGACATTTTTAAGAAATAAAAAGATGAAAATCCAATCCTAATCATATGTGTTAATATATATTTAGAATTAATATATATAATATATTACATATAAATAATATATTTCACTAACATAATGTAATACAATATATAGATAAATTTATAGTTAATCAACTTATTCCATTATTTTGAAACCAAATGAACCACAATCAAATTTCAAATAAATAAATAAGGAATTCCTATTTATTTCATTTTTAATTTTATTAATCATTAGTATTAATGAACTGGAATACTCATATTTTTCTATTATCAACTCAGATATTATTTATAATTATATAATTTAAGTACTATTTAAATTTTTAACCATTTATTCTTTAAATAAAATAAAATATATTCGTTTTGAAAATATTATTATTAAATATACATATTCCACAAATATATATAATTAAAATAAAATTTTGTAATGTTCTTTACTTTATTTTTGGATTATACTAAATAATTCAATATAATCAATAAGTCAGATTTATTCCCGACCTTTATTTAATAAAATGCAAAAAGATGTTTACAACAAAAGAAAAATCAAATCCAATATTTTTTAACAAAGAAACATATAATATATCATATGCTTATAAGATATAAAATACATAACATATAAAATTATGTACATATTACATATAAAGCTTTTTACTAAATAATATTTCATTGTGGGCTTCACTTGATAAAAATGGATAACATAATATTCATCCATGGAAATGGAACTTTTTTTATCCAATGTTTTTATCATATAAGATCATTTATATATAAATATATGCCAATATTGATTGTTTATATACTATATTAATAAAAAATATTTGTGAATAAAATGAATATAATATTAAAGTTATTTATAATTTTTAATAAAATTTTCATTTTAAAATTATCTTTATTTTAAAATTTATTTATATTTTATAATAGTATAATCTATCTAATATTATAATATAAAATTTAACATGTATGTATTTATTATACCTTATTTAAATGTATTATATTTTCCAAATACATAAACATTAAATTGTGAGAATAACGTTAGTTTATGTTGATGCATCATATTTTATGAACTATTTGTATTAGATTTCATAATTAAAATGTATTAGGCAATACAAAACAAATTTATATTTTAAAACTTTCTTGCATTTGGACAAAATATAAGAAAGATAATGATGGTTAAAGAAAGAAAATGTTTTCAACACATCATTTTTGAAATGTATTGAAATGCAAGATTTATATGCAATTTTCTTCAATTCAAGTATTTTGTTTAATCATTTTAATAATTTTTTGTGTAGATTTTGGAAAACCTTTCAAAATGAAATCTGAATCATTTCATTTGTACATAATATGATAAAGATATTACTAATTAAAGTTGGCTTTTGAAAAAGGTTTAATTGCATTTCAATTTAAAACTAAGGTGCAAGTAAAAGGTTTAACCCATATGATGTGGCTTTGAATCTCATCTCACAAACTAAATAACCAACATATCTTGCCTTCCCTTGTTACATTAAAATGCATATTCCAATTTGGAAATAGTGAAAAATCAATTGACCATATATGGAAATTCTAAAGTGGATGAAGTTTTTTTTGGCTATTCATTCCATCTACAGTTTTCCTTGCTTACCTATTTACCTACCTATGCAAGCAAGTAGTTGCTAGTTTTTTACTTAGGTAGGTAGGTAGCTTCATTTTTCTTGGAACTTAAAATAAAAAGGAAAATCGAAATAATAAAGTAATTTGTCATTGAATGATCCGATATGAGTACTAAATGATCTAAATATAAGAAATAAATAAGTACTAAATATAAGAAATCATGGTTTTTCAATTGATTCATTTCTTATATTGTTAACTTTAGGCATATTCAGAAATTGGAATACTAATTTTTTTTCATTGTCTATTAGAAATATAATCTACATGAACAGAAACATTAAGTGAGAAAAAAAATGAATAGTTCAAATTAAGGTAATATATATGGTGGTGGTGATTTTTCACAACATGTGTGTTGTTGAGCAACAATGTTTTTGTCCAAAATCTAAAATATGCTTCAATAAATTAGCATATGGAATTGAATTCATTTTTTATTTTGCTTAATTACTTTTTGCATATGTGATCTACATTATGGGCCAATGGTCTTTTTTGGGCAAACTTATGCATCATGGTGGGAAAAAAAAACAAGTGAAACAAATACAAAGGATTTTCTTGGGAAACAAATGATCCAAAGTCATCACATTATGAAGGGTGAAACTTTGGCATCACCAAATTTAGGCAATAAGTTGTAGCATGTTGCAAAAATGTAGCACAATTCCTAAACTTTCCTACTTTCCTTTTTGACATGTAGAAAATTTTGGCTAAGTTCTCTTGTGGGTGATCACTAAACCACCTATCTTACCAAAACAACAATTCTACATAAGGCAATAAATTTCAAGTGAGGAGTATGAAAAATCAATGAAATGGCTCAAAATTTATTTATTTCCAAGTCATTTCCCCTACATCCATGTTTGTGAAATTGTGTAGATTTCAAAATCTTCACATATTTTATCATTTAATCAAATGCATCTAATGAACATTATGCTAAACATAGATGTAAGCATTATATATCGCTTTAAAAAGTTGAAATCAACTACATTATTTAATGCATCCTTTTCATTCCTTGAAAAAAAACCTACAATTAACAAAACCAACATATAGTTATTTTCAAATCCTCCAAAGGACATTTATATAATATCCAATCTAATTCTAAATAATTTATTTATTTTTATGTGACATTATTTGTAGGCATACAACAATGCATTATTTAATTGTAATGCAATAAATTTTATAAAACCAAAGTTGGGGCTATATTTAGTCTTTTTGTGTTGATTAGATTGTTGTTTTGTGAACCCGAACTATGAATAAGTCCATTGAACTTTAGTGCTTTTGTCCACCAAATTTGAATATTAACAATTATTATTTGGGCTAAAAGAAAAGTATATAACACCAACCCTTTAACTCTAAATAGGCCATCCCTATTATATAAGACCAAAAACATGACATGTATTGTGACTCAATGTTATATTGGCATGTGGAAAAGGACAAAAGAATGTGTAATCTACTACATGATTTTTGTAAATAAATTTTTAGAAAAAATCATAATGTCCACTATTTTAGGAGTTTGTAGAACCAAAAATCCCTATGAAAAAAATTCTATTACAGTAATAATTTTTGACTATCAAAAAGTGGGTTAATTTAATCATTAATTGCACAATACAACAAAATGCCAACCATATATATATATGTGACCAAGAAAAATAGTTGACCATTTATAGTCACTAAAACTAAGAGTTACATGTTAATTATATGTTGGTGTGTTTATTTGTGTGTATTGAACAATGTGTGTGGATATATATATATATATATAACCTCTTTAAAAAATCATGAATACAAATCTAGTCCCTATGTACAAGCACATATAATCTTCCTTTCAAAGTTTTTGATGCAAATAATTTGTATGTTTACATAATAACACATGTTTCATATACATAATCTACATATTTATTGAAACATTCCAACATGTTTTTTTTAATCCTTTGTTTATGTGAATTTTGTATATAATGTAATTTGAACATTTATTTAATGATTTTTATATTATTTTAGGTCATATGCATTTGACATTTCATATGTTTTAATTGTTGGCAAACTTTTCTTTACTAACAAATTATGTGGAAACTTTCCTTTGATGTGTTATTATTGTGTGTTTGAGTGATATGATAATCCAAAATATGGTATGATAAGGTCTAAACTTTCAATGTTGATGTAACCATACATGATTGCAATGGTTTGAGAAAATCAAATTTGCAAGGAAGGCTATAGATGAAATTACATGATAGATGTGAATATGGTTGAAATGACATATTGAAGTGTTTTAAATTGTTCTTTGTGCAAGCCCACGTAGTAGGTCCAACTCTTTCAAAATGTAACTAGGATGGATCTAGCTAAAACAAACCAAATATATCATATCAAAACTTCAATCAAAATTGGACAAAATTGTGCCAAAATCCTTGTACAATTAAAACTCTAGTTGGGGTCAACTTGGTTGAATCATAATCCACTTGGAATCATTATGGAAATGAACCAAGATTTGACCAAGATTGACATAACCTTTAAATTTTACATTTAATTAGCCTCATTACAATCCATCTCTATCTAGAATCTATTTTGAGATTGGAATTATAGCTAGACTAAATACCAACTAGGATGGATGTGGCCAAGAAAAATAAAATGGGTGACATGTAAAAGTTTTGATCAAATGTGTATGTAAGACTTTGGACTCAACTACCCAAGAACTAAAACTTGAATAAGGAATGCTAGAAGTAAAACTCCCAAAAATCACAAGGGAGAGGGTGGTTTTCAAGAACTACCATTTTAAAGGCATCGTTACCTTCCAACACAAACTCAAGAAGGCATAGTCAAAACAAAAACAAAGTAAAATTTCTAGCTATACATGGAAAGGGTAGGAAAGTAGCTACCTTCCAACCAAAGTCTTTGTACCTTTGAAAACTATTGGTCTAGTGGACCAATACCTTCCAAACCTTGTTGCCCTACCTTTGTTGAGCTATTATTTTTCACCAAACGGCATGTAGATTGCTTCTATCATCTTGTAGCAACTACCTTCAAACAAACTATAATATTCCAAAGAACAAGTTCTAGATGTAACACAAAACAATAGAATAAACTAATGTGAGAACTACAATATTTTACATCAAACTATAATAACTATCATTCTAGAGAGAAAGTAAGGCAAAACGTAAAGAAAATAAAAATAAAAATAATACACAAGTTTTTCAACCTTCGCATTTTCTTTTGCATTACTCTATCTTTCTTCGTACAAGATCTCTTTCTCCCATCCATCTAAAAGTTCTCCATACAAGAATGATAGGAATTCATCTATTAATCCCCTTCTTCTGAAAAACCACACAAGGTTCATATTTCACTTAGAAAAGTATGCCCCCTTATCCTAATCCTTATACAAATTCCTTTGAATTGATTGGTAAACAACTACCAATCACCCATTTTGATTTGATAACCAACCTAATAGCTTCTCCTCAAAATAAACTAGAAGACGATAAATAATTTACCTCTAATAATTTTCTAGTTACTAAGCAACCGACATAATTAACTAATCTAAGGAGATTTTCTAGCGTTAACAATAGACAAAATTGAGCTAAAGTTAGTTGGAGATTCCATAAATCAATTTAGAATATCACATCAATTATATATTTATTATTAAAAATACATTTCATTTTATTAATATTTATTTAATATCTAGACCAAAATTACATGAAAGATGTGAATAGAATTTCATCCTTTCAATGACGCTTGTGACCCACCCCTTTGGGGCCCTTATGATCATACCCCCGCCCCCCTCCACCCCAAGATGTTGGGTCTATAGAATTGTGTGTATAGAACATTTGTATAATACGTATGTATAATACAACATATAATACACGACCATGTGTACAACTATACAATTGTGCGTGTTGTAGGCTACAACTTCTAGCTGCTAGCTGCAGGCTATGCACTATGTAGCCCGCATTGAGTTGCAGGCTGCGCACTGCAGCCCACATTGAATTGTTAGTCCGCAGTTGACACCATCCTGCTACTTGCACCATCGTCCATCATGGGTCCGAAGAAGGACGCAGTGTGGGACGAGTTTCACGAACCTTATGTCCCGGACGGGTCCAAAGTGGCGAAGGTTGTTTGCAGAAACTGCTCAGCGGTCGTCGGAGCAGCAGCTGCTCGTCTTCGAAGCCATATCAGTGCTCGAAGCGCGCTCGCTCCATTGGGTAGCTTAACCTGGGCTTCATAGCGCCGCCCCGCAAGAAGACCAAAACGGCGACGTCATCCTCGGGCGATCCTTCCACTGTAGAAGCAGAAAAACACAACGGCAACATCATGGCCTCATCGTCCATGTTCAGCAATGGTCGTGCACATTTCAACTATTTGACCAGAGAAGAAAACGAACGCCTACGCAAAATGTTCGCTCGCGCCATTCACCAAACGGCTATGCCGTTTAAGGCGTTTGAGCATCACACCTGGCAAAAGTTTTTCCATGCTCTGCGTGGCGCCATCCACATCCCTTCAACAGAAATGATTGGCGGCAACCTGTTGCGCCTAGAGTACACGAACATCATGGCCGAGGTTGTACGTAACCTGAAGCAGTTCGTCATGATTTGCCTGACCCTGGACGGCGCCACAAACGTTCAGGGCAAGCAAATCATTAACCTGATGGCTTGCGGGCCGATGGCGTTTTTCTTCTCCATGGAGCTACGTCGGGAGAGCACTGAAAACCTTTACGAGAAGCTGATTGATTGCAAGCGCCGCCTGCTGCTCACAATTTGTGAGCTTGCACCTGGCTTTGTCAGCCACGTTGTCAGTTTTAATGCGGATGATGACGATGCCGATCCGCAACAGGTTGCCACTATGAACGAGCATTTTGTGGGAGCGCCGATGTTCATTTTCTGCTCTGACTCGCTGTCGGTCATGATCAAGCTGCGCCACCTGTGTATCCGAGTTTCTATTTGCGTTCGATTGCTCGCCGCATGCGCTACATAATCTGTGCATGGACTTGGTGAAGGAATTTATGGTCGTCAAGCTAATTGTTAAACAGATCATATTCCTTGTGAAAGGCGTACGTAAGACTCATTTTATCCAGCAGTTGTTCAACAAAATTTACAAGGACAAGTATGGAATCACGCTCGTGCTCATCCTGTTCATGAAAACGTGCTGGGGAACTGTTCGAGATGCCGCCAAGCGCCTAAATCAGGTGCGGACGGCGATGTGCCAACTACCGACCGAAATCATGTTGAACGACCTAGATGTTGATCTGCCTAACGATTTGAGGGACCTAATCTTGACAACAACCTTTTGGAAGGGTGTCGCAGCCGTGGAAGTGCTATTCAGTGTTATCTGCTTTTATCTATCGTACTTGGAGGGTGACGAAGCGACATTTTCGAGTGTCTACGCCTGCTTTCTGGCCGTTGCACACCACTTTTGCACGTTGTCGCTGGATGTCAGGGCCGCCCTGGACCTTAGCAATGTCGATGTCGACAAAATGCATACACTGGTTTGCCATCGCCTCAAAACGATATTCTCGTTGATGCACGCTCTGGCTTTCCGCACCGACCCTCTATTTTGACGACCTGCACGACAATCTAGCCAAGCTGCACAAGGATGATTTCCTCAATTTGGGCGACCTGACCATCCTGCAACAATGCAAAAAGGCAATCAAGCGGATGGCCGTTGCCAACATCTTGCTGAACAGATTAATGCAATCCAAGTTCGACCTTTACACCATCCATGTCGAAAACGATGACGACGATTTCGCTGACGTATTCTCCATGCCGCAACACATGTGGGCGTTGGCGGACGACTCGGTGTACTCACATCTGAAGAAGCCGCTCTTTGCCATTCAAAATTGGCCATTCACAAGATGCCGACCAGGGCCAGCGCTGGTGAGCATAATCACAAGACGGCCAACCGAGTACATTCACGCAATCAATCTCGACTTACAGTGGGCAAGGTCGAGGCCGGCACGGCCATCGTTTTCAATGCGCAACAACTTACACGACACGCGAATGTCGGACGCAACGGCCAGTTCGTTCGATGGCTAAGGAAGCTCAGTGCTGATGTCGTTCATGCGGCCCGGATCAATGAAAAGAATGACAAGGAGGAGGACCGTGAAGAAGATGCTTAGGAAAGCAACCTGGACGACCACCTCGATGAGTTCAATGAGATCGACTTGTCAGACGGCCTGAATCGTTTCGGTGACGAAATGTTGTTTGATACCGACGAGATCATGGACGAGGGTATCGTGATGCGCCCCCAGCAATGAACACATCTCACATTTGTTCACTATATCAAACAAAACGTATTATACGTATTATACAGCCCACATTTCAAAAATTCATAAAACACAGTTCAATAGTTGGGTCCCTTATCCTCTTAAAACTATGGATTTCATTCATAAAGTAGATGACTTCAACTTGAATCTAGATATGTGATACACCAAAGATCATGAACTTGCAATTCAAGATTTTTGTGATTGGGTGCAACCATTATAAAAAGGATCCACACATGCCCACTTATGAAATATAACCTTAATCCCTAATTAGGTTCACAATCAATTGTTTAATATATTTTTTCAAAATCCATTTTGGTAAAAAAATAACTTATGGGGTTTTTGGCCTACTTCTACCTAAAGATATAGGAGGTGACATGAAATGCAACACAAAAAAAACTCAAGAGAGAGCAAAAGGCTATAAGCAAGTAGAGAATAAATATATTAAAAAAATGAAGAAAAATAGTTGCAAAGATTGCACTATTGCTAGCTTTAAAGGTTTTGCACAAGACAAAAAAAAGCAATGAAAAACAACATGCTATCTAGCAAATAACTTGGAATCTAGACTCACACATCACATGGACAACTATCTAAAGGAAATAATTTCCTTAAATTTTGATATTTCAAACAAGCAATTTCTGAAAAAAATCAACATTTCCAAAAATAATTTTAATTATTGGTAAATTGGGAAAATACCACTATATGTAGAAAAAAATGAGTTGACTTATTATAAAGGTCATGTGAGCATTGTGTCGTTTCCAAGGCATTTCAAATCACTTCACTACAAGGAATCATCTCCATTCTAACCCAGGCGTTTATTACTTTTGTCCAAATCAACAATTTTTACAACTTTAGATATGATGGTCTTTCATGGCACTTAATAAAACTGACTAGTAGTTGCATAAATGATTACAAAGTGGTTTGCAGTTGCATATGCAACTTATACTTGCGACTAATGTTGATTTGGATGAAAATGAAAATGAAAAATACCCTTATATCATCCATTTTTAATGGCATCCCAAAATAGATGAAAATGTAGTTGTTTTTATGATTTGGAAGGTGGCTCAAAGGCCATTGGATACCATGTGGCATCTTTTCGACTTGACTTGTGACTATAAATTTTAGTCACAAATGCACATGTAATTGAATGTGAAAAGAAATGATTTGGCCAATGAAATTGTTGGATTTAACTATGGTCTAATTATTTTCCTTTAACTTTTTTTAATGGTTTTACCATTAAATGTGTAATAAGGTTTGGTGGGTTTATGAAAATTTCAAAGGACCCATGGCAATTAATGGTAGAAATAGGGTTAAATAATAGGTATTCATCATATTGTCGATATGTGATAATGTTATTGTATTAATTATTTAGTTAATTAGGCTATGTATTTATTTATTAACTATGTTAGGGTTTAGGTAGTAAGCGTAATTAAATAATTAAGTAGGTTATGCAATTAATGTATTAAATAGGCAATAAATAGGAAAGGTAGTAAGTAGCAAGGAGGTCATATGTATGTGGGTTAAGTAATAAGTATTTTATCATGTTGATATATGTGATATTTTTTAATTAATTATTATATTAGGTAGGCAATGTCGTTTATTTATTGAATATGTTAGGCAATAGGAGTAATTTATGACCCATTTCATAACTTACATTTAAATTACATTTTGTTGTTACAATTATGATCTATTATAAGCAAAATTGTATAATACAATTTTAAAAATCAAATAGATGTTTGAAATGTGAAAAAATATAATTTATTTTTACATAAAATTTATCATAATTTTAATTAAAAATTAAGATATTAATTTGTGTAACCATAGTAAACTTTATAGTTCCATAAAATTAGTTAATTATATGGCATTAATCAACATTTAAAAACTAAAGTTGAGTATCAAGATTAATATTTTATATCAGAAAATATAGTTAATAAAATAATATTTCTAATATTTCTATTATAATTTATCTATGATTCATTAATAAATATTGTATGTGAATACATCATATATCACACATTTAAATTAAATTCTATTGGTAAAACAATGATATATCAAAAGAAAAATAATTTTAAAAATCAGATGAAGGTTTAAGATATGAAGTTTATTTATGTATTTTTTATTATATTATCATTTATAAATCATGTGATTGAATTTATTTTTTCCATGGAATTGTCTTTGAAATTGTATTGAATAAAATAATCCAAATATTTTTGTTTTTTAATTGGTTTATATCTTTAAGAGGATTTTTTTTTGGGTGTATATTATTGGACAAAAATTTAAGTTTAAACTTTACTCTTGTCATCTAGACAAAATTGTAATAAGATATCAAAGTTCAAAAATGATGTTTTGTGTAATGTTGAAAATCAAACAAGTTAAATAAAATGCACATTATTTCTTTTCCACAACAAATGGGTTGGCTTAGTCGTAAAAGAGTTGATATCTGTTTTTGGGTTCAAGGATCAATCTTCACGACTGGCATGGGTTGTGATCAACACTAGAATGTGACCGAATATTCCTTACCTACATAACCAACATAGGTTAGATGTTGATTAGGTGGCTTTAAGTAGGCACAATAGGTGGCTTATCTAAAGACCTAAACTAGTTTTTAAAGCCTATCCTATGTAATGACACGTGTCAACATGGTACATGTTGAATTTAATGAAATTAACAATAATATAGATTTTTATTATTATTTATTTAAATATTATATATAAGTCGCATTATATATATATATATATATATATATATATAATGCAACTACCTTTGCAAATTAGTGCCGCATTTTTTTTTGCAACTAAAATTTTATGTGACTTGTCCAAGGCAACTACGCACTATAACAAGTTGCATCTAGTAATTACAACAAAAAATGAATTGTAAATCCAATTGTATATTTGCAAATTCCTTGTAGTGTTTGGAAAAGGGATTAAGCAAACAAAATATCAATGTTACATTATTTTAAAAGGTGTTATTGAATATTCTACAATCATTAGATATATTTCAAATGGTTCCACATGTTTTAATAACATATTGAAAATATTTTCATGTAAACACATTTAAAACTTTCAACATTAGTTTAATGTTTGATGTTAAAACATGAAAAGCTAAACATTGATTTTATTTGTTATGATACATGTGATTTGGAGTACATTCAACTATCAAATGTATCAATTATGCTCACAATTATAGTTCAATTGGATTTCAACATTGACACATGTAAAACATGACTTGGAAAGGCAAATTGCACTTGAATCACAAACTTGACATCACCATTGAAAAGGTCTTACAAGAGTTTCCAAGACTTATGAGTTCAAAAATTCCAAGACACCAAAATGTCATGGGCAATATGATGGACATCATAAGATGTAAATTTTGTGACATAAATAAAAAGAAAAAAAAATCCTCTCATTTTCAACACCTTATCATAACTTGACAAAGCTCTTAACATAACTTCCATACATTCTTTTGAACCTTACAATCACACTATGTTATGAGGAGATGTCACCCCTTAAGATCACTTTTACTTTTGAAATCACTAGGTGACCTTTAAAGACACCAACTTAGAGATGCCAATAGATTCCAAGATTGGATCCTTGGAATCATTATTCAACCCTTGCAAACACACTTAGAATAACAAGTTCATTTTTCTTTTTAGTTTGCAAGTACCATGTCTAGTTTTGAGCATAAACACATGAACTATTATTGTAAGCATTGTCAAAATGAAACTACCTTATGAAGAAGATAATATTTATTGTGTAACATCCACACAAACTTGAATTTTTAGATTTTAATTTACTTTTAATGTATGGTGTTTTGAAATGTCATTCAATTAAATGTTGACGCTTTTGTAGGATGACCTATTCCAACATCATATCCAAATTTGAATTTTTTCTTGCAAGTTTCAAATAATCTTAAGGGCAAAGCAAAACTTATGGATATTATTATTTGCATTTTGGAAAATAATATTTCTAAATATTTTTGATACACTCACCCCTTTTGGTTAGCCCTTTATCTATATTTTTATTTTTTATTTTTTTCGGTTTCTTATTAAAACTTTGGTGTTATATTAGGTTCTTCAAATGTATCATAAGTTTTTTGGAATTTTCATAAAAACTTGGTACATAACCAAAATATAACGACTACTTGAGATGTCTTGCAACAAGAATGGTAAAGCTTATATGAAATCTTGAATCAACAAGCCTTTTGAATCTTAGTCTTTATCTTTTGAAAACCCCAAGGTTTGTCTTTCAAATAAATTTGATTTACTAAATGGTCAATTTTTATAATGTATGTATGAAGTACAATTTGTAATACAATACAACTAAAACAATATCCAACTAAAGTTGGGCTCATTTGTACACTACGTTCATGTTTCATGAGTAGCTTTATTTTGGTTTGCTCCACTTTTGGAGAGAAAAAACCCATTTCCTACATAACTTTGAAATTTTCATCATCTAGTTTGAAAAACATAACAAAATGCACATAACAATAATTAAAATATGTCTCTTACACCCAGGGTTAGTGTATATCACTATATGCATCTACATTTTAGCTTTTTTTGTCTATGACATTCATTAGGATGAAGTTGCATTTGTAAATTGATGTCATTGGGGCTTACAAATGTTAAGGATCTTTGCCACCTATGTTGGATGCTAATACCTAAAACAAAGTAATAATCTAAGTTGTTAAATGTGATAATCATGAATTGTTTGAACATCATAAAAAACAACACCTAACATCTTTGCCTTGACAATCTTCAACAAGATTTGAACAACCAATGCATATGCTTCAACAACCAATTCAACAAAACCAATCTTGATCAATTGGTTGCCAAAAAAGTTGTGCTTGCATTATGGAAAACCAATGCAAGATAGTATGGTTGATGTTTGGTACATATGCAATGTCTTAGGCCCACCAAAATTCTAATAGAGATAAATGGCTTGATTTCTTTTGGCATTTAGTGGGTATTGGAACCTTGGCACAATTTGATAAGATTATCATAGGATTGGCAGTAGTTAAATTATTTTTGAAAATGTCAAATTATCTAGAAATTTGTTTGTTTGAAATGCCAAATTTCAGAAAATTGTAATGGGAAAAAAAATGCAAAAAATGGTGGAAAACCCGAAACATGAAAAGGAACTGGTATTAATGCAAAAGACATGTATTACTGTACTTGTTTAATAGTGCTTCACAAAACTGAAAGAACCTTTTTTTTTTTTGCTAGTATTGTTGGTTTTCAGACAATGCGAATATTGAAGCAATGCCAGCAATGATGTGTAAAATGAAAGAACCAGTGGAATATATATATGCACATAATTTGAGTTCCAAACAAGAAGTTAAATAATTGAGGTCCAATTAGAGTATGGTGTTGGGGTGGGGCACATACCATGTGAGTTCCAAAAGAGCCAACAACAGACCATCTCCTGTGGCACATGCAAGGACTCCATTTGAGTTAGGTATTGGTTCGATGCATGTTACATATTTTCCAACGGTCGCTTATATAAAATTGAATAACCCAATCGTCTTTTTCCCCTTGCCTTCTTCTTCTTCTTCTTCTTCTTCACTTAATTCCAATTTTTCATTATTTTGAAGTGGGATGCTGTGTGTGCACATGGGCCATTCTCATGTAAACTTTGTTCAAAACAATGAAAGTTAGCCGTTTAAAGCTAATGGATGTTTATATGCAGCTATTACCATTGTCACCATACAAAGTAAAGTTTGAATTTGGGTCAACTTGGGTCATGGGTTGGGGCAACAATGTCAACATGGAAGGTTGAATTCTTACCATTTTATTCAATTGCCTAAACTTAAACCCTAAACCCTCCAAAAAGCACTGCAACTTTTGGTTTATGCTGTGCTTTATTCATAAGGGAAGGTTCTAAACCCTAGACCCTTCTCTCCCATACCAAAGAACTGAAGAAAGAGTGGGATGGTGATCTGAGACTGAGTCACCCCACTAAATGCAGAAAATGTACAACATAGTTTCTGGGGGTTCAGTGACACAAACACCAAACATCATTTGCCTCCTGCAAAGGGCCCATGTGGAGTACCCACACAGAGACACTAACAGGCTGCTTGCTGATCCAGTCAACTGGGTAACCAGTCCAAGAGACAAAGGAGGAAATGGGTAATTTAACTTTCACCTTTGTTTTTTTGTTGGGGTGAATAAGAAGCGCTTTTATCAATCCTGACATGATTTGGGTTCGCCTCTGAATAGTGAACCCTGGTTTAAGAGGACAGCTTTTCAAGCTTTTCAAGCCAGGAGGGAGTGTGTGTGTGTGTGTGCATGTATGTGTTGCTATGGTATATATCCTAATTGTTAAATCTAGTCAGTTAAAAGTGATCAAGAGCATTTACAATGGCACAAATGGGCACGGAAAAAAATGATTTGTTTGCAGTTCTTGTCTCTCTCCTTGACTCAAATAAAATTGTATGCTGCCCAAATTATCCTGGGTTGGAGAAATGCTACCAATTTTGTGCAGCATAAGATATTGGCTTGAACTTCACCCAATGTGTGAACAACACTTGGTATACTACTACTACATGTATGTGCATATGATGAATGAATGAATGGGCATGGCATGTTTCATAGAAGTGCCTGCATTGAGTGAGACCCAGAAAGTTCTAGAGCTAGTAAGGGAAGTTTTCTAGTTAGAACCTGTCATAATAAAGGGGCAAAGTCATTGCATGACTGCTTGTTCAGAACCACCCCCTCTGCATTCATTGAGACAGAAAAAAAGTCATGTCAGGCGACAGAAGAAGCAAAGCCAAAGCCAAAGCTTTGCTTTGCCACAAGTCAAGTAAGTAAGTAAGTAAGTAAGTAAGTATGATTCTGCAACACACTCAGTGGAGGACCCTCTTCTTCCTGTCACAAATCATATCCAAAAGAAATTTGTGCTGACTAGTAGCACTGAAACTGGGAGCCATTGTTGGCAGACAAATCACTACAGTTTTTGAACAACAGCAGCAGCAGCCACAGTTCACTTGGCAATGAGGACCAATGGACCGACTGAACCCCCAATTCTATGAAGCCCAGATGAATGTGGCAGACACACCCGCCTGAAGCTCACTGGCAGAAATTTTCTAGTTTATCTGGAAGAGCATGATGTTACCACCACACAGAACTTTTTCCTCTACCAAAGGTGGGTTGTGTTGAAAAGATCCAGATATTCCCAAACTAAGTAAGTACCTTTGGCTCCCACTCCACTGGAGCACTTACTTCAGGAGTGACCTGCTCATGGGGGTGTTGCCCTACTTGGAACTGTAAACTCACCCTACACTACAACTTTTAAGGATGAGTTCACATTATTTCACATCATAGGGTTTTCATTGAAGTGCAACATCACAAATTTGGTAAACTACATAATGATGACATAATTGCCTCCACAAGAATTTGTAGGGTGTTCATGTTTTTTAACTTACACTTTTGAATTATTCTGTAATTGCAAAATAGTTGTATACAACTCAAATTTATAAATTTGACAATGCGTATATTCTATACATATCTATAGTTTCTTAGCATTTAAAAACCGACTCATTCATAACCGACAAAGCAAAAAAAAATGGTTGATTACATAACTATTGTTACAAATAATCTGTTGAATTTTTAAAATAAATATCCTTCTCTTTTAAAGAAACAAGAACATGCTATGTTGATCTCTGGAGGTTTGTTTATAAACTGGATAACCCGGACAACACTTGTCTCAACAAGTCTCAACCCCAGGATAGTCATTGTGCTTGTCAAGGCTCAAAATGGAACATGATGGATAGGCAAGTGAACATTAAGGTAGTCAAAATTGATATGTCTTTGCAACCTTCCTAGAAACAATGGAACACGGATGACTCAATGTACAATGGAACACAGATGACTCAAGTGAGCAGAGCTGGCAACAAGAATGGCACTGAAGAATCCAGGCACCAAAAAAACTGAACAAAAAGGCAAACATGTCATGTATATGGCACATGGCTGGTGGGTGTAAAGAGTGATTCCTAGCAATGTCAGGGGGTGGAAATGCCAAAATATTGTTGTATTATGAAAATGGGCTATTAGGCCGATGGTTGGGACTAAGTTTCATTGCAGTATTGCTTCAGCTGGAATAACCGAATCGAATCAAAGATACAAAAGCTTAAACTGAAAGGAAAAAATAGAATTGTCGTAGGGTAAAGTTTGGTAGGCAACAGCATCCATAATAACAGCTGATCATCTGTTAGGTGCACAAAGAAAGGAATCTACACTTGCATGATTTCCATCTTCAACATCACAAGACCTGAGAACCAAAAAGAATGGAAACATTCTTTTGTTGCCATTCTTTTGGTACCAAAGCAAAACTTGTCATCTCCAGTGTCGACTTCTTACCCACTTTTCCTTTTTTCCAAAGACTTTCTCATTTTTGGTGCTTCAATCTGCAAACCACTCAACATGGACCTTGACCCACTTCGAGAGACGATCTTGTTGGAATGATGATACCCTTCAACAGGCAGAATTGGGGTTTTGGACATTTCAAGATGAATAATGCCAAACACTGGCCAGAAGGAACCCGCACCCACCATCTCACCATCCACTGGATGCTGGTTATGACTCAGTTGTTATGAACCTCAACTGAGTTAATATCTGGTTTCACCTTGGTAACCCAATCTGTAAGAAGTAGGTCGCATACATAGGTGCATAGTTGAACTTGAAGTCTATCACTTGAAGAGGTGGGTTTCAACCATTAACATCATCGGCCTTTAATTGAAAAATTAAGGGAAAGAAAGAAGTGATTCCTACTACATTGACAACAGTTGTGGTACAATAATAATAAAATTTGATGGAACGCTTTTTACTTGGCCAATTATCCTATAGCAATGTCAAGCCTAGTGCTACATTTGATTTTCTAATTTAACCCTAGCTCGTGTACACATTGCGCACTCCACCACAATGCTAGAGATTATGTTAAGTATATAGAGTTATACAACAAATGAAAAACTGGAGTTTGTATGTTTGTATAGGCATGGAAATCAACAACTAATCAAAACTAATAATTACCTATAAAGTTTTGCTTACTTGCTTAACTTTCAAGTAAATTGAACTGGATTACCTCAAAAACTTGAACCTATGTGCAAAGACTTGTTTTTTTTCCAATAGTTTCAAATTTAGCACAGGCATGGTTTCATGGTTTGGCTCTTGTGCGGGTTTCAACAAGGCATCACAGACACAAGCTGGCCCTGCCAATAGATAAGATGTTGTACATCTACCTACTTACTGTGTTCACACTCTGAACACCAAAACAATCCGTTCCAATCTAAATAGTCTGAACACTTTCACCAAAGAAACCAGTTCACCGGATGTGAAACGGGTTCTAATAAGGTAAAACTTCCAAAAGTTGGATCCGATGCCATAGTCCCTTGCAGGGCCCATTTTGTTGAATCCCCATTTTGTTGGGCCCTGCAAAAATGGGGGTTTAACAAAATGGGGCCTAACATGAGTCCAGGTTTCAAGAATCTGAACCAAAACTGCAATGCAAAACCAGGGAACCAACAGCCAACACTCCTTGAAACTTGACTATGTATATATGGTACTACTACATTCAAATGCATCTTTCAATTTGGGTTGAATTCTAATCACAAAAGTCTCATAAACTCACATACCACATTAGAACTCTGAATTCAATTGTCTTGAATAGCTCAATGCTGAGGTTGATGCCATGAGATTAGTAGAAGTGCTCTCTCTGCTGGCTAACATGTGACCCCCCCCCCACCTAGTGGTCCCTCATTCAGTGCAACTAGTTCATGAAAATTCAGGTCCATGGACAAGAAACAGTCCTCCTAGTGCACCCACCAAAAACTTCACAAAAACACAGACTCTTTCTATCTGACATGAGACTTCTGACATATGAAGCTTTGTGCCCCCAATATCCACCCAAGTCCAGATGAACTTGGTTACATTTGAGACAGATTGTGGGGAACCAAGGAAACAAAATCATGTCATCTGTGGTTGGTTATTTCTCTCAAACCCGAAGCCATTCCTCCTCATCACTACCTTTGTCTTCTCAAAATCCTGTATGTCATATACTTAAGAAACAGGCCATGATAAGAAATATACTTAGAGTTAGGACACGGAGTGTTCTACAATATGGCAATGGCAGGGGGTACTAGGGCTTCTTCTTATTACAGAGCATAACTAAGTGTCTTCACCATGGATTCACAGTACTTTAATTTGCTTGATGAATCAAAGGTGAGTCATTTAAAGTGGATTCAATCAAACCTAGGTTCTTCTCTTTTCTTCTTCTTCTTTGTAGATTGAACCCACAACAAGAGCACACCTGACTGACAAGCTGTTGGCAACCCCAAGTCAAGTTCAGTGGCAGAATGTGCTCAGTGACAGAGTTGGCCAACAAAGTGGGTTTTTCTTTCACCTGGCAAACAACCAGTGGGGTTTGAACCCCAGACCTTTTTTTTCTGAGATCTCTGGCTATGCCAGTGAGCTATCATCATCCCTGGGGTAACACTGAGGAGCCTTTTTCTTTTGCGTGGTCAATCCCAATCAATCTTTTTTCTCCATTGAATAGGTAGTGGGTTTCTCACCTGAGTAGGCAAAGCATCTAATCCATTGTTGTTGTTTTGTAAAGGGGTCCAAGCTAACACTTGGGCCCCATATTTCTTTTTTCTTTTTTTCTTGTCATTTTTGTTTCTTTGTCGTTGCCTTCGTGCTACTTCTTGCCTTCAAATTGTTGTTTTTTTGCCTTCACTTTGCATTGTTACTTCTTACCTTCGTGCTACTACTTCCTTTTGGGCTATTGTTTTTTGCCATTGTGTTGTTTAGGTATCTATTCCTTCACACCATTGTTATGTTTCCCTTTGCGTTGCTACTTCTTGTCTTCACATTGCTATTGTGCCCTTGCTTTGTATTATTGGAGCTTGTACTTCCCCCTTTTTTTCACAATTTGCAAGGTTTGAGCTTTTCTTGGTGACAATTGAAAACATTTTTCAAAGGTAAAAAAAAGATTTGTTTTTTTGTTCTCACCTTTGTTTTTCTTTTTTATAATTTTTTTTAGTTTTTTAATTTTTTCTTTAATTTTATTTAATTCCATCTTTGAATTTTTTTTGTTATGTTGGTTTGTGTGGGTTTCTTTACAAGATAATTATTGCATTAGAGTTTTTTTTTGCATATTTATTTGTCTCCTAATGGAGAGGAAGTTTCATTCTTGGTTTTAAATGTTGTAAATGTTTGCATTAGTTTTTTAAAAGTTTTTTCAACCTAGTAGCACATTTCATAGTTCATTCTAAACCAAGACCTTTGTTTGCAAGTCATTTTGTTTGTTTGGATTTTTCCACCCTTGACCTTGTTGAACATTGTATGAAAAATGGAAGGCTCTAATGAAAATGAAAAGACATGAATCTAAATTGAAAACGATGAAATATTTTAAAATAATGTTGAATGTGTAGATGAAGTTATGGAAAAAACTCACGAGGACCCAAGTTTGCAAAATGAAAGAAAGTAAGTCTTCGAATATGATGAAGAAATCTTCTAGCTAGAAGAGTGAAAGTGACCTAGTGAAAGTGACCTGTGGCCTTTATTGTCTTTTGTATGTGAATGATAATAAAAAAGTGACATTTGATCCACTTCAAATCATGCATTATATGTTTTTGTTACTCCAATTCCTTTAAGCCAAAAATGAAACTAAAGAAGGGCCTAATATTTTATTATAAAAGAATGCAATGACTTGTTTGAAAAAATATGTCGATGTAGACCATTCCGAAATTTTAAGAAAATTTGAAAAAGAAGGGAACTATGCAGCGAAAACAAGTAGGGAGAGTCAACTTGTAAAAAAAAGACCAAATACATCTTATTCATCTATATCTGATTTTTTCACCTCCAAAGAGCCTTTCAAAAAGGATGATGTGGAACAATAAAGTTTTTTGGAAAATCTTGCACTTTTGATTTGTAAAAGACCATTTGCCTTTACAATTTGTGGAGAGTGTGTGATTAAAGCATTTAAACTTGCATTTGGGTCCTCAACTTCAATTCCTTTCATGAATTTTTTTTTTCCACACAATGTTTTGCCTAGCTTAACAAAGAAAAATAAATAGGTATATGTTTTTCTTTTTACTTGAAAAATGTCATTCTACCATTACTAATTTTGATCCTTAAATGTTCAAGGATGCTCATGATGTGTTTAAGGGGTCATAATTTTTTGGGGATCTCATTGGAAATGAAAGCATGTTACTCTTAGTTTATTGGAGGCTTTTAAGAGTATAGGATAAACATTGACAAAAAGATTAATTAATTTTTTACATGGATAAAACTTGAGAAAGATTATAGCATATGTTAAAGATGATGGTTCAAATTTGAACACAATGACAAGTGTGTTCAAGTCTATTGTCAAATGTGAAGCTCTAAGTTTGAAGGAAAACCTTTAAGGACCATGTTTTGAACATGTTTTCTCTAAAGATTGCTAATATGCCATAAGTGATAAAAAAGTTTGTAAAGGCTTTAAATATGTTTCCATCAAATCTACCTAAGAAAATTTATAGAAATGCATTACTTGGCCAAAGAAATCTAGTAAAGGCTAATTAGAATGGAACAAGGTTTACATTGAAATTGACTTGAGGCCAAGAAAATTGAATAATCTAATGAAAAATAAGTTTATTTGGTTTGCAATTTTTATTTTTATTTTTGGTTTGTGAAATTGGTAAATTGTTGTGTTGATATTTAATCTATTCCTACAAGTTTGCAAGTAAGATCACATTGTTCCAAAAAGCATTAAAATTTAAGATAGCAGTAGTTTTATATTTGCTAAACATAATTGCAAAACATTAGTAAGGATTACTAATTCTGTGCCCTCACTTCTAACTTTGTATGTCTCTCAAATTAGTATTGATATTATTTCTCCGATTGTGAATGTTCCTGTGTTTAACCAATATCGTGGGCATTGATTATTTTCTATTGCTTTGCATGTAGAAATTACCATGTCCTTGAAACTAAAAGAACAATTTAAAATGACACCCTTTATGTTTAATTTGATAGAAGATGGTATGGCTATGGTTTTGGAGTTGTTTATGTTTGCATTTAACACCAAAAAGCAAGTATGTGATCTTTTAGATGGTTTTCTTTCATTCCCAACAAAATATGAAAAGAAGAAAACCCATAACATGTTAATTCTAATGTTAAACCCAAGGTTTGAGAGTTTTAAGTTAGTTGCATCTTTTAGTAGCTGAAAATGAATTGTTTCTATGGTGAAAGATAGTGATAAACAATCTGTGTTTCCAATTCTATTGAAATGCCACCATGTATTTCATTCTATGTTGGAATTTGAAACTGTGAAAAATTAGTTGAATGATGAAAATTCTTGTCCTAACATTTTAAAGATGGTTGCTAAAACTAGTGAGCCAAGCAAGAAGTTGGTGCAAAGAGAACCACTAATGTTCCAAAGGTACCAAGTTGATGCAAAGGATATTTAGTGTCTTTTGGAGTGGTGGGAAAAACATGAGTCCTTGTTTCCAATTGTCATTTTTCTTGCTTGACAAATCTTTGGAATTGTGAAATCCCAATTTGAAATTAAGAGGATTTTTTCTTTGGTTGGAATGTGAGATGTTGCAAATAGATAATTTAAATATGTTAATATTTATAAACAAGAATTGGTCAAATGATCTTATGGGGAGTTGTTCTTTTGCTTTTCGACTTGATTGAAATTAATGCTTCTTTAAAAGAAGATCTAGAAGAGTATGAAGGTGAGCTTAAACAAAATGAGTTTGAAATTTATAATTTTGTAATAAAATTTTGAACGTTGTTATTTGAGCTATGAGAATCACCTTGAGTATTTGATGGATGTTATTTTCTTGGACACCTAGAAGTGTGAGATTCGAATTTTAATTTGTTAAAAGAAATTCAATATGCTTGACAAATATTCAATTGAATTTTTTAATAAAAATGCATTCAAGATCTCACCCAATTCTTTAAAAGCACTTTAAAAACCAAAATTGGTGGATATTAAAAAATTGATATCCACCCAACACTGGTCATTACCTTCTATGATGACCTAAGTTCAAAAGCATGACAATCATTGGAGAGTAATTCCTTTAGGTATGCACAACCCAAAAGCAATCTAATTCACTTGAGGCCATTAGGTGCAGCATGCTTTGCAGCAGGACGCTAACTTGTTAAGTAACTTGATCACTGGACATGGTAATGGAGAAGTTGGAGGATCACATAAAGACTTCAGCCCTACTAGTATGGACCAGAGTGAGCCAACACTCACCATGGCACCATATAGGATGGATGACATATGGACCAAAAAAAAATTCATTTGTTTGACATCCCACGGGGACAATTAACCACCCATGTTAACCATGGTGGTTATTCATGTCCTAACCATCCACATGCATCTACGTGCCTTACTTACATACATACATACATGGAGGAGAATACTATACTTGAGCTTGAAAGTCTATAGGGTTGGTGTTGACTCAACAAGAGTGCAATACTTTGATGGACATCATCAAGTTATGAAAGAAGAAGACCCCATCCATCCTTTGGATTTATTTGGAGTTGGTAGCATGCATCTAGTGTTACTTGTACCTGACAACCATAACCACTACAAACTACATGATGACTAGAAGTAAAAGTTAATTTGTGTTGATGATGGCAATGAGTAGTAGTAGTAGATGTGTGTTGGGTAATGCATTGTGGAGTAGTAGGAGACAAGGTCATCTCTGAAAGGTTTCTCTGACATGTGAGTAGTACCTTATTAGGGTTAGAACCATCCCCATGATCTATTGAACCAACCCACTTTGTGTGAGTTTTTCAAAATGGGCCCCCCTCCATCCATCCCCCAACCCCCTTTAGTAGCTGCATCTCTTGTGCTTTGGTGGCCAAGTTCTCAGAGTATGTACTTGAGTAGATGCAATGTCAATGACACAATGACCCTTCTTCATTCAAGCGCCTTGTGTCAGCTAGGCAGGTTGCCTTGGGGTAAACCAGCACCTACATAGTAGGTTACCATGGTCAAACTACAAACCCTAAAAATTTTCTTTTGGTTGCTTCTTCTATACACATCACAAATATCCCATCCTAATACTAAATCTAACTAGTGGGTAAAGGCCCTGGAGGGTTTAGGGTGATAATAATAAGGGGTCTTCCGAATTATGGTTAACACCCAACCCTAATGGCCTTACCAAATCTCTCTCTCACATTTTTATAATAAAAGTTGTGATTAGGAACTTTGCAAAAAAATGAAAAGTTCACCTCTTTAGTGAGCCACTTATAGGGCTCCCTAAAGAAAATCCATAAATTTTTGTCGGTTTTTGAAAATGGTAGATGAAATGGGTTTTCATTTCATGGAGGTCCATTTTGCCTTAGGAAGTTCATCGGATTCAAAAAAAAAAAGGGTAAAAGGTGCATCACTATATATGTTGTGAAACCTAAGCACAATTCCCCAACTATCTTTACTACAAAATGTGAGTGCAGTTCACTATAGGCCTTTGTCTATGGACTAATGAATGCATTGAATCTGCACAAGACTAAGACAAGTGAATTCATTCAAAATCCAATGAAAGCATCTGGTGATGAACAGGGACACATTTTGTTATAGTGTGTACTAAATTCAAAGCTGAAAATTTTGATTGCCCCAATGATATATCCATGTGACAAAAATCCTAATGGCCAAAAAGATTATAAGCTACCCATCTATCTTCCTCCAATGTCAAAAGAGTTTGCCCAAGAAATTTTTCATTTGTCATTTAAAGTTGTGCAAAAAAGGTGTTTGATGATAGTATACAAAATATACAACCAGTACAGCATGTGACAAATTCAATTCCACATTCGGTGCAAAACTGGATCTCTATGGGGCCAAATCTGCAATTTTCTTGGTAGTCCAATTTGTTTCAGTGTCTCTCGGTACTTTACCCAAATCCTACATTTTAATAACCATGGTCAGATGGACCAACCCTCTTGAAAGCCAATCATGTCAAAATGTAGTAGTAGCTAGGACTAAAAAAATTGGAGCCAAGAGAATCCAAATTTTGTGTTACATATGGACAAATTTAACACATAAGTCAAAGAGCACAAACAACCAAAAATTGGATGTAGAGATCCAAAAACAAACAAAATCATTCATGTAGAAAACTAATACTTTACCCTTTTACTTGTAGTAGAGTGTTAAGGTGCATTCACACCTAATGGTTAAGTCAGTGTGTAAGTGAAAATCTAGGTGGCATCTTAGGTGGCACCCAATGTTTAAATGGGTGATTGTTTTTTATATTAAGTGAATGTTAACTTAACATAGAAAAATCTTTGTGGTCAATAGGTTTGGGTCCTAAATGACCTAGCTTGGTATTAGGGGACTTAACCACCCCAGAGTCCTTAACACCAAGTGTGAATGCACCTTTAGAGGAGTTCTTCAACCCTAGGTTGTTCTTCACACCAATTAGCCTAACTTGAAGTGTAAGTTGCTATTTTGCACTCATTGAAAGTGCCCTAACATTACACATGGCCATAGTTTGTTAATGCAGTCAAGACAAAGAAGTCCTACTACAATTATTTTTCTCTCAATCTGCCCTTTGCCCCCATTTTTTTTTGGCCATTTCTAGACTTGTTTCGGGTCCATGTCATACATCATGTCATACATGGTTTAGGCATCTTACAGGTGGTGTTAGGGGGGTTATGTGGCATGCTACAAGAGGACCCTTGGCACATGCTACGTGGCATGTTACATGGCCTTTCGGTACTCTCGGTACTCATATCATGGGAGGTGATGAGTGGGTAGTTTTACAAGGTGGGAAAAAAACAAAAATTCAGGGCAAATGGGAAAATTTTGCTGCAGTACTCTTTGTACTGAATCCATTAACATTTATGGGCATTTGCAAAGTTAGGGTCGAAAGCATCTCTCAAGCTGCTCCCTCAAAGAAACAGTGCTCCCCCTCACATCTAGATCTCCTTCAATTTTCATGTCAGACCTGCTGGAAGTTGCAAATTTGTGTGTGTGTGTGTGACATGGGGTTCTGGGACAATTTGTGTGAC
Source organism: Sphagnum tenellum (assembly GCA_963921925.1). Classification (NCBI taxonomy): domain Eukaryota; kingdom Viridiplantae; phylum Streptophyta; class Sphagnopsida; order Sphagnales; family Sphagnaceae; genus Sphagnum; species Sphagnum tenellum. The sequence goes on from OY998148.1 coordinate 10,254,488, forward strand.
ATTTTTATGTCAGACCTGGAAGTTGCAAAACTTGTGTGATTTGGGTTCTGGGACATTTTGTTGTAGGAGAGGAGGAATGCTTCAAAAGTGTGAGAATGCAAGTCAAAAGTCTGTTCATGTGCAGCAGCAGCATGGGAAGAAAAAAAGGTTAATGAAAAAGTCTGGAGATGAAGGAGTAGTAGTACTTGTTCAACAGATCACAATTGCACAATTGAGTTAGTCCTTAAGATAGTTGCTGTTGAATCCCAACTCTCAATCCTAACGAGTACCTTAAAAGGTTTTCAATCTGTCAACAACTTGATTTGCATCAAAATCAGTGGTTTTTTTCTTGGGGAATTTTGTTTTTATGCAGGTAGCCTAACTCGCGAATCATCTTCTTCTACAGGAAGATGTAGAAAAAATGGCAATCATCCCTAGGAAGATTTAGTCAAAGTGGAAAAGGAAAAAAGGTGGCAAACTTCATTCGGCGTTGGATGGCTATAGTAATCATGCAACATCGTACGCTTCTTGTTTTAGATGTTCTTTTTTGTATTGTTTTATGTTTCAAATGCTTGCTTTCATGGAGGAGCTAATTTGTGGGCATGTGGTCGATTATGTCTATGATGAGTTAATGGTTTATTAACATTGTTTTCTTGTTCTTCATGGAGCGGCTTCTAGGATTAGCTATGGAGATTTGATGATGGATGGAGCACAGGCCATTTAGGAATTGACTTTGGTGCAAAAAGAAGCAAAGATCCAAAGCTAAGTTTACATAAAGTTTGATAGAGTTGGTTTTTAGTTTTTAGTTATTTTATTTCAGAGGCACTCAGAGAAGAATGCTTATGTTGTGTTTGTGGTCTTCCAATTTCTTCCATTGAATTGTAACACTAGGGATTAAGAAATGTTCATGGACTATGGATGGAGATGATGTTGAATCATAGGGGACTTGTTGAAGGGTTCTTTATGGCAATGTCTTAAGAACAATTGAGCTTAAACAATCTCATCTTGGGAAACAAGCTATGTTAAATTAAGGGAGTGGATACCCTTGTTGGCACTCTAAGAAGGAATTTCAAAAGAGTTCCAATCTAAATTTTTGGGCTATACTTGGGATATTGATCTTGTGAAAGCTCTTTGGATTTCTTGTTAAATGTTGGCGATGAGAGCTTTTCATTAAAAACTATGTGGTCACTCAATGAGAGTAAATTCAGAGAGACTTTGATCCACCTAAATTTTTAACATTTTATTCTAGCTAAAAAATAGTTTGTGTACAGAATCAAGGAGTTGGAAATATATCAAACGTTGATTCTATTTCTTTGCTTTGTACAATGCAGCACATTATTTGTTTACTAGAAATTAGGTTCCCTTTTCTTTTGGCCACACTATCACCAAAAACAAGTGAGGGGAATGAAAATTTTCTCTTAAGAATAATTAATTAAGCATATTTCTTTATCTCCATTATGCACACAAAGAATAGAGTACAAACATAATCAATCCATCCATATGACACATCTAATCTCATTACACATGTCTAAGGCACATTTTGGATTAGCACATTCTAAGTTTACTTTCGTAAGCTATCATGACCTATTAAAATTGTTTCATTACACATAAACCTTCCCATATTCATTTTTTATTTCATATAGCAAGGTTCATTTATTGCATTCCACTAGAAAAAAACACATTCCTTTCCCATTTGCATCACCCATGAATCATACCAAGTCTCAACTATTCCCCATTTGATAAATTACTTATAAAAACCCAATTTCCACTTTTCCCTAGAAGTTCATATAAGAGAAGAAAACCCTTGTTATAAAGTTTTGCAAAAATATTGATGAAAAAGTTCCCTTATGCAAATTTCACAATCATCCACATTCATGTTATGCAACTCTTGGAGTTTCCACCAAAGCAAATCTTATTTCCCATTCTTATTTCCCAAATCCAAGAAAACAAAATTCGAATGATTTCAAGTATACAAAACTTAGGGTTGTGAAACAATTTTAGGCCAACTTTCAAACTATTAATAGAATTTCATCATTTCCAAATGTGCTTTTATTTTGAAACATCAGACTAACTTCTTTCATTCAACCTAATCGTCAACACACAATGGAAGAGTTTTCAAAAATTTCAGACCTAAACACAAGGTACTGCTACCAACATCATACACAAAGAAAGAAAACAGATTATCTCTAAAAGTTCAAAGGAAATGTGTTTAACTTCCCAAAACCATAAACACAACACCATCAAGCAATCCTCCTTGCCGCATCCTAATAATCTCCACATCATAAATCGCATTTGACAAATAGTGCACACCCAAAGGTTGAAAATCTAACTCATGAAGCACGAACTCATAAATACATAAAGTAGCACCACTATCCCACCATCACAAACTCCTTCTTGAAGAACAACAAACAAAAGGAAATCACGTGCAATAGACAATAAACACAAATTAACAAAAAGAAAACAACATTATATATAAGTTCAACTAAACCTTCGTGTTTAACATGATCATTAATTGTCGAAAGTTTTGGCAATTTTTACATGTCATCAACATGTGCAACCCTTCATCTGTTAGGTTAAATCTTCATCCAACATATTCCAAATGTAGTTTGATGCCACAAACCAATAGCCACCAACAAAGCGTCCATTTCCTCTTATGACAACATTGTGGATGAAGGGCAACTAAGTTAACCTTGGGTCTATCTATATAACTATTAAAGGTTGAAAAGGACTTGCATAATAATTATGGACTAATTAGGACAAACGAAAATATTTGAATTGTACTTTTGGAAGGAAGATTAAAATTAATCTTTCTCCATGATGATGTTTGTGAAGAGAATAGGGGAAGAAGGTGATCAATACTACTAATAGGATTTCAAAGATAAAATAAAAGAAGAAAAACAACTCAAACATGGAAATTGTTTTGGATTTTGTTTTAGATTTTTTGTTTGAACTAATGTATGTTCATTTTGTATTAAGCAATGGAGACCAATATGAATAATAATTGTATATGTGAAATAGTAGGACTACTGTTGTAATTAGAAACGCATCAAATTTATATTTATTAATGTAGTATTTCAAATGTAAATATTGAAGTACAAATTTTGTGACATGAAAATTCAATTTAGGAACCACAAATTTTAGTACTTATCATTTGGTGACCATTGCCAAGATGAATTTAAGAAAAGAAATCAAGATTTTAACGTATTATTAACTAGTTTTAAGTTTTTTTCTTAAGAATGTATCATAAGAGGAAATGTTTTCTTAATTCTATAGATTTATACTTGATCAATTTTATTTTTTAAAGTACTTAAGCGGTGTAGTTGGTGTAAGGGTTTGAATCTAAAGAAAAAATTGATCAAGTAGAAAAAGTAAAACGGGAAAATATTGATTGAGTGATAACTAAAAGTTTACAATGATAGTTGAATCAAACTAGAATTCAATAAAATGAAACAATAGGATTGGAAAAACAAGAACAATTTAATTACATGAAGAAGTAATTTAATTTTGTATGCCTAAACAAGTGTAATATACAATGGAACGCATGCCAAGAACGAAAGAACATCCTACAAGATATCAAACATTTTCTAGACAAGGTTGGAACCTTGTGCTACATTTGCTAGAAGAACACAACATTAAACCAATAAACAAAATTGTTTGCAATTAAGGGAAACACAATTGGAAGTTGATCCAAATGTTTAGAAAGATAATGAATTGAAGGCCACACTTGTGATTATGAGGCAACAGATGCAAGGAAGAACATGTAATTGAATCTATCACCTTTTAAGCATTATGAGATGCACAAATTGACATATGTACCACCTAGTTTTAAAGAAGGGTGGGGAAGACAATATTTAAAATTAGAATACAAAGGATTCGACTATCAATTTAACTCATTACCATACAATCAACCCTTCGAAGAATGGGAAGACAAGCTAGGACAACAATGAAATTGGATAGTTGATAACATGTGTTGTAAAGGTTATATGTATTACATGAAGAGTACATGGACAAACAAACCTATGTAATGAAAGTTGCACATTAATAACATAGACCAAGAATTCACCTAGAACAGAAATCTCAATCTCTATTTGTCCCAAATGTAGGTGCAACTGTGGAAATTAAGCAAAATAGGTTGTTGAACACTAAATCATAAATGAAAAAGAACCAATAAAAGAAAATATCAATATGGATAATGAGTTTGGAACTAAGGAACCCACAGTGTAAATGATTGACAAAATCCATACCAATTTGTTGTAAATATTGCAAATAAAAAAGCCATGTGATTATTGATTGTCTATTCATTGAAGAGTTTGTTAGGCAAAGATTAATGGATCAAGTAACCACTAAAGTACATAATAAATTAGGCATGGAAGAAGTGCAACCCAAAGGAACAACAGCAAAGAACATGAGGGGGACACATAGTGTAAATTTGGGATCTATATGCGTCAAATGACCATTTTCTGGGGGGTATTAAATAATTGTCTATTTTTATCACCTTGTTCTTATTTAATTTTCCAATATATACATGTTAAAGCCACCTTATATTAATTATATTCCACTATTTAATATTATTACATACCATATATTATAATTAAATTGATTATTTGAATAAATGTAATTTTAATTTTTAATTTTTACCCAACAACCAATATATTGCACCCTATATTTTTACTCATGTATTTTTTACTTTGTTTTACTAATGACCCCCCTAGGTCAAAAAACCATGGGGGTAACGTTAATAGTTGGAGGTTGAAAAACACAATATACCGCATTGATGGAAAAATAATTAAAATCATATTTCATTAAAAAGGAAGTTAGTTAAAACGTTTCAAGAATAACCTTAAAATCATCATTTATCAAATGGACTAGGGTTGGTGGGATTTCAACTTTTTTCTTCAATTTTAAACACATTGTTATTACAAAATATAGTGCATCATTTAACAACTAATGGCTTCAAAACTAATTTTGAACACAAGTATTCACAACTGGGAAAAAGTAGTTAACAATTATTTGAGAAATGTGCCATGTAAGATGATGATGCATTCTTCCACCAATTCTAATAAAAGTTCGAAATATTAAACTCCTCACAAAGGGTGAAACCATGGTAAAGTATGCCAAAAAAATATTTCATACAAGAAGTCACAATCAAATTTATGGCATAAACATGAAATAACCTATTCAAAACTTCTTTAATTTTCATAATAAAACAATCTTGCCTTCCATTGAGTTTATGGTTAACTACACATAAAATTTGAAATATTTTAGTATAAGAAAAATGGATGAAAATGATGTTCTAAATTGATTAGGTTTTCAAATTTTCAAACATACTTTAATATGAAAAATTTAGTAGATTATGATTATAATATGAAAGAATTCAAAACATGTTGATACACATTAGCATTTCATCCATTTGAAAATATAAAAAATCCAATTACAATTGTACTTTCATCATATTTCATATACTTGTTCAAAAGTGAGACATATTTTCTTATATTTGTATTTTTTAAAAGTACTTAAATGTGTATTAAAGGATGCAATCTATTAATATTATTCAATGAAGTCAAAAACTTTCTCTTATTGGTCATTCAAATAAGAAATATTAATGAGTTCAATGTATTAAAACTTAATTTATGCATACTTTGCATCAAAAATCAAATATTCCTCGTTGACATACTTTACCATGCTTTCACCCACAAGGCTTGTTCCATTCTTCTCGACAATCTAAAAGGAGCCAACCAACAACAACACAAAAGGACCAACCAACAATGCAAGAAGACCAAACAATAACACAAGAGAACCTAAGTGGCAACAATGCGAAAGGAGCCAAATAGCAACAACCCAAGAGCACCAACACAAGAGGAGCCAAAAGAGGGGAAAAAAAAAACAAAAAAAACTCAACTATTGTTGTTGGACTGGGCATCACCCATGAACACCAGAAGTTTATAGAACCGCCGGGTCCTATTTGTTGTTGTCCCTTGCTTTCGAGAAGAATCCCTTGCTTAGAGAGAAGAAATCAAATGAAATTGGGCTGAAAATTGGGTGGGCAAAGTCTAGGGGGGGAAAAACAACATATTCCCAAAATCAAGTGAACTGGTATTTATTTTAGGGCCCTCTGATGTGCCTTGACCGCCCAGCCACCACCTTTTAAATGGGTTGGTCAAGATGATGATTCATTCAATGGCCCCAGTTGGTGGAGCATTAAAAATCACCTCAAAAATTCACCTCAAAAATCACCTCAAATTTGCTAAATGAAATTGTTTTTTGGCTGTAAAGGAGGGATGGCCACCAGCAGAACAAACTTCCCATTTCCACAAACAAAGATGAATGAATGAATTTTTTAAGGGCATTATTCACACAATGTATATATAGTGTATACCCACTCAAAGACCACCCATCACATGGAACAGAAGTGAGTGCATTGTGCTAAGCTTTCTATAAGACAGCACAGGACAATCTTAGGCAATGCAATAAATATAGTCTCAAAGTCATGAAAAACTACAATCAAAACCAGGCTTCTTGGTAACCCTAATTATATTTTGTAACCTTGAAATAAAAGCACATTTTTTCCTCACAAGTTTTGATTGACTCTGGGATTGACTTTGGTTTAGTGGGCTCGCCACTCAATACAATCCTCCTACAAAGGCTAAAAATTCCTAGAACCACTCTCCAAAATCAAGATGAGGTTTGAAATTTGAAAGGGGCAGTAGACTTTAGCTTTTTTTGAAAAGTGGTAAAGAAAGCTCAAGGGTGCAATGGGTCATATATACATACCCCATTATTCACTTTTAGACTTGGGATTTCAATGGCAATTTTTGGTGGCAAAAATGTGCTTATTTCAGGAGGCTTATTTTTACACTCCAAAACTCGAGGGCTCATTGCTGTAATGGATTTCCATTTGTTCCACAAAAATAAATAAATAAATAAATAAATAAAACTAAAACTAAAACTAAAACTCTAGGGCAGCATTAAATTAGCAACATTCAGGGCAAGCACTAAACAGGAGCAATGAATTAAATGAGACAGCTTGTTATTGGCCACTTTAATAGCAACCACCTCAAAACATGGTGTGAGGCAATGAGCACCATAAAGACCTTTTTTTTCATCAAGATATATTTTTTGGAACCCCACTATATTCTGGTGACATCCTAGAAGCTATGGTCTAAATCTGGCAAATTCAGGTTTTTTTTTTCCCACTAAATATGGCGAATTTATGGCCTTTTTTTTAAATTTTAAAAAAGCCTTCATAAGCCTCCCCCACCCCCCTTTTTTTCTTGTCGCCAAGTGGTGAAATTTCGCCAAAAAAAAAAAAAAGAAGAAAAAAAGCTTAGCAGATATTAACAAAGAGAAATGAGCCCCGGTCTGGAAAATACAGTTTGCGTTTTCTTCTTGTGTCAGTTGTGATGAAAAGTACATACGTGTACATACGTGCCTGCCAACTGAAGCAGACTTGTGCACATTGCTCATCGACTACGGCTTGAGACCAGACACAGAGAGAGAGAGAGAGAGAGCGCGCAAAAGAATCCGTCTGGCTTTTGTTGTCGATCGCTTGCACTTCACGTGCAAATTCTGGCATTCGTCTGAGTGTGGATCGTTATCTCTGGACGTGGTGGATGCTAATACTTCTGCTGACGGACCTATCGTGCTTCTGTGAAATCACCCGTTTTTATGATCATGCTGTTGCTCATGTAGCTCCTCAAAAGTATGTCATTGTGCAGGTCCGGCTTGCGCCCCTCTCTCTCTCTCTCTCTGTGTCCGACACACACAGGCTTTGTTGTCTGCGTCTACAGTTCTTAACTTTAAGGATCTGACCGTCTATGTATTGCATTTTTTCGTTTTTTTTCTCCCCTTCATTGTGGAGTTGTGTCACTGGTTCTCTGTGTTTATTCCGCGAGTAGTGTGCTTCGGGAGGTCTGTTCTGTTTGATTCGGAATTCTGTCCAGCAGGAGGAGGTGGAGGAGGTTCATGTGTTTTTTTCTTCTATCTGTTTGCGGGATTTCATTGGGACATACTTGAAGAGAGTGTTGTTGTTGCCGTTTGAAGATTTTTGGCGGATTTTGGTCTCAAAACTATTGTGTTTGCCTTGGAGCTAATGAAGCGGAAATGTAGAGAGTCAGACAAGTGCTTTCCCGATTCGTTGTCGTTGTGAAAGAGTAAGTGAGCAACCTGAAGCGCGCTCTTTCATCAGCTTTCATTGCTGAAGGTGGTTGTGGAAGATGTGGAATATGTAACAGTTCTCAATGCACGTCCTCACATCACCAGATGAAATGCAGCGAGTACTTGTCGCTTCTTTCTCGTGCGGATTCACACGGCTTTTTTGACTTGTGCAACCGCTTTTCGGGAGATGTTTTGAAGAGTGTGTTTTGTTCTGTCTTTTCCACCATTTTGCTGCTGCTTGGAGCATCGGCGCTCAGTATGTGACTCTGCACTAGAAATCTTGGATGAGGTCCAGCAGTCAAATCCAAGTGAAGTCACTGGAAGACGACTGCTGTGACCCTGAAAAAATGAACAGCTTTCACAGCCATGGAGGAGCTCTGGAACAGTCTAATAAACAAAGTCAAATCGCTCCGTGTTTCTGATTGGCTAGATAGTTTGATCGGTCCAAGTGAGTTGCTGAAGATGCTCTCATGCAGCGAGCTCGTGACCTGCTTGCTTCTCACGTTATTTTGTTATGTGTGTGGAGATTCTGTATGAAGGAAAATGGACATGGATTGTACCTATTTGATCAGGTGAATCTGTCGTGTTTGAGTATTTAACTCTGTTATTGAAACGGGTGTCGATGCAGGCTAACGACTGACTGACTGCAGCACTCCACACATGAGACCTCAGACGGAAGAAATTGTCTTGTCATGACTTTTTTGTCTCCAAGTTGGTGATTGAAGCGAAGTGTCTGTTTCCACTTGGTGAGCTCGGCTGCTATCGTACGTGGATACAAGAAGCTCTAAGGAAGGAGATTTTGTCTTCTCCGCGCATTTGAGTGACCGCAGTTGAGGTGAGGTTTCATGCGTGTCCAAATTTCATTGAAATGGTAACATCACTGGTTGCTTGTCTCCAAGCGAGTTGCATTCCTCCTATTGCTGAAGGTCTAGGCAAACTCTTCTTTCCTAAGGTGGCTTCTGATGAAACTCGCTTCAGACAGTTGTTTCTTGAAGTATCCAGATTTACATAGGACTTCTGCACATAAAAAAAACTGCTCGACTTTTATGAGACAAAATGGATACCTATTCTTGACCCTTATTGTTATTGCACCATGGTTGTGCTGGTTGGATACAGTACAGAAACACAGCATTTGGACATCATGATGAGAGAAGAGTACTACTGCAGAGATTACCAATTGTTTATGTGAGTGGTGTATGCAAACCATGAACTTTGCAAGGATGCACAGAAATGCCGTGAGTATCTTAACACTATGAGTATCTTTTAAAATAAACATACCCAACAAAATCGATAGCAACTGGTTCTCTTTGTCGATGTTGTTTTCCTGTATGCTTGAAGAAAGTATAAGGCTAAAATTCCTCTGTGCAGTATTAATGCTTCATGTATTGTAAGATACTTGTTGTTTGTTATTGGGAAGTTCATTGAATGTGAGCTCTTCTTCTATAGCTTATCTTCAACAGTGCAGAATAGTTTGAGATCTACCATGTAGAGTGTGGCATGTAGGACCTTCTAACAGTTAGTATTATGCCCTCCCCTTTGCAAGCTGTAAATGTGTGGATGTTCTTTCTTGTTTGTGTTCTTTTTGTACAGATTATAATGTCCAGATGCATCACTTCACAACAGAAGATTAATGACTTGCAGAAAGGAGACTCAGCTTCAGCCAGTTTCCAGTTTTGAGTCACATGCTAGGGCTCAAGGATGAGGCAGCACACACTGTGAAAGACTCTCTGGAAAATAGGAGCACATTTGTGAAATCTGGGGCTCTGGAATTTTAGGGCAGGATGTTAGCAGGGCAGGGGAGGAGCTGGAGTACTGCTCCAGTGCAGATGTGAGCTTCCAATGAGATATTGCCAGTAAAATGGGTCAGGAGCTTGTAATGACAGACCACAACGTGCTTTCAGAATCCAGTGTGAGGCTCTTGGCCACAAAGCAGGTTGAGAGGTCAAACCGGGCAGTTCCAACTTCAAAAAGCATTGCAGTGAAGCCCCTGCAGAAGGAGAGGGACTGCACCCCACTTCCACACAACAATACAATGCCCAAGTACACAGTAAGCTCCAGAAAATGTGTCAGTGGGGAGCTCGATTTCTTTTCAAAGCCTAGATCTCTGCGGCGATGCATGAGTGGTGAGATGACAGTGGTTCCTCCTACAGCTGGGAATGTGGAGCTCATGGGGAGAGAAGAGAAGAAAACTGTTGAGGTAAGTGCTGCATTTCTTGACTGAGTCACAACTTGTCAACAGTGCTTGTGGAATGTTGAGACATCATTAGACAAAGGGATTTTGTCTGCATGTAATTGCAAACTACCAAAGAAATAGTGGATTTTTGCTGTCATACATCTTTCACTGATGTGCAAGATGAACCAGAGTGCTGGAGATATTGAAAGGCTAATTGTGTACATTTTTACCTTTGATCATCAGAAGGTGCATGGGAATACCAAAAGGACAGGAGTAACTATGGCAGAGAAGCTTCAGGGTGGGAGAGACAGTCATGCCAAGAGGAGGCCAACAGCCTCTATAGCCTGGGACAGCTTGAACAGGTCCCGGGAAAGCAGTCCGCAGCATGAGTTGGCGGCAATTCCTTTCAAGTGGGAAGAAGCACCAGGGAAGCCCAAGGAAGAGGCCCCGTGCAATGCCGAGACCATTGCTGAGGCGGCAGAGAGGGCCATGGCCAGGAGAATATTGCAAGGGGTGGAGAGAAGCCACAGACGGGAAGTGCTTCTACAGAAGAGGGTAGCAGCTCAGGTTGCGGCAGAAAGCTTGTGTGATCAGGTGGAAGCATTGGCTGAAATAAAAAAACCCCAGGAATTCCAAACTCTAGGAGAAAATACTCTCCATCGCAGTTTGAAGAGTAGCCAGAGGTTTTATGCTAGGACATCATCAGCTGGGCCACAGAGTAGCACCTTTCAGGGGCTCAGACTAAATGTGGAAGATGGCAGCCATGTCATCTCAGAGGTTGAGACGGAAGCCCACATTGATCTTGTGGCTCCTGCTGCTGCAAAATTCCTGGTGGAAAGCTGTATCTCCCCCCATGGCACTCCTGAGCAAAACTTGACAAGGATTCCTTTCAAGTGGGAGGAAGCTCCAGGTAAGCCCAAGTTTGATGATGCAGCTGACACCATGCCCAAGAAGCTTCAGCTACCACCTCGCTTGGTTGCACCACCCACACAAAATGTGGATTCCATATCTCGGGACTTGCGAGGTCGATATAGGGAGAGATCAAAGAGTGGCCCACTGCTGGGATACTATCCTCCCATTATGAGTAGCCATACTTCACCAGCTCGAACCAGACCACAGCAGCAGTCTCACCCTGTTCTGCGCTCTTCCTCACCTTCAAAACGCTCTGTTTCCCCTTCCAAAATTCAAGCCCTGGCCAAGCAGCTCTCCTTCAAGGTCTCAAAAACAGATTCAGCCACAAACCAGGGTTCATGTAAGGATGAGCAGTACCAACAGACTAGAACCCCATCCCCTTCAAAAAGATCAATCTCTCCTTCAAAGATGCAAGCTTTTGCCATGCATCTGTCGCGTAAGGTGTCAGGTGCAAACACAGCAACCCAGGAGAGCTCCTGTGAGGATCAGATGTGGACTCATCGAAATTCTTCACCTTTGAAAAGGTCCATTTCTCCTTCAAAGATTCATGCCCTGGCTAAGCATTTCTCTCACAAGGTTTTGAATACAGCAGAATGTAATCCATACGAGGATACAAGCCAGCAACCAAGGAATCTTCAGCATAGCACTGCTTCTCGATACCACTCTGGCCCATTGGAGGGATATCTCACCAGAACAAAAGGAGGTGGATATGGTAACTTGTCTTTTGAAAGAAGCTCCTTGGGTGCACCATCATTGCTGATCAATAGAGAGCAGGATTACAGTTGGCCAGCAGAACATGAAAAAGCTTCTAGGCATTGGTCTGGGATTATTGGCTATGACTCCGGGGCCATTGAGTCCAGTAATACTTCCTCAAAATGGTTGATTGCACCTTCACTGCAATCTATCTCTCCATCAAGAATTCCTTCTTTGGCAAAGCAGTTGACAAGGAAGGCGATGCCACCTCAAGAAGTTGCAAGCAAGGGTCCAAACTGGCCCATGCAAGCAAAAGGTCTGAGGCACTCATTCCCCACCAGCTATGACTCCGGCCCCTTGGAAACATACACTGATAAAGCTAAATGTGGATCCACTTTTTCTTTGGAGAGGAGCTCAGAAAACATTTCTTCTGAGGAATGGCTTGACAAGCATCCACAAGTTCTTCAGGATCCCTGGTCACCAACAAGCATTTTTCATGGACCCAATGGAAATAGCCATGTGCCATCAAATTCAGTCCCTTCTTCAGGGTCAGACATTGAGTCGCACACACACATGACCACACCACCTTCCATCACACATTCAAGGTCACAGTCCAATACCTTAAATGAACCTTTTGAGCAATGTCATGAAGAGCATCATAGCCCGACTTCAAGTCACCCCACTCAGTGCGATGTAGATGTCTCCCCTGTTGGCTCCCCATATCTGGGTCCTACATCAGCAGACTATGTAGCCCAGGAGTCTGGAGGGCGAGCTGCTTCTGAGGGAGTGAAGGCCATCATTAAGCTCTGTAGGGCAGGATCCACTCGGAGGAAATCTAGGAATCAGCACAGCCCAGAGATATGGGCTCCGACACTCGCAACATATTTTCAGTGTGTGGAGCAGTCAGCCACCACAAGTGGACAGCTCAACACACAAGATGTTCTCAGTGGTAATTTGCCTTCCAAAGACAACAAAACTGAGGATATGGACTTGGAAGGTTCAAGTCCACTGGAGTCTCCAGAAGTGGCAACAAGGTTACCATACACAATGCCATCTGTAATGGAGCAAGAAATGGCTGGAAGAGAACAGTTTGATTCTTCAAGCACTGACTATCCCTCAATAGTAGCTGTGAAGCTTTCACGTGCAATATCTATTTCACGAGGTGAGAATCAGCCCTACAATCACACACTCACACGGGCTGACACAATTCCAGTGGCTTCAGCTCCTGAACACAACAGTGAAGATGGGTACAAATCTCCTGCCTACACAGCAACTTTAGAGCTGTTGTCTCCCTCCACAGAGCTGATCTCAAAGAAGAAGGTTGTGGGGAAACTCAAAAGCATCACCATGCGTTTGGCCTCTGCAAAAATGGACAAAAGGACACAGTTCATTGTGAGTCAATATCTCCTCCTTTTGCTGAGCTTAACCTCGTCAACAATGGAAATCTAAAGTTTGTACAACAGGAAACTGACCACTGTTGAGATGTAATGTATGCTATGTGTGGCATGCATATCATGGAGTTGTTTACTTTTCTTTTTCCATGCTGTGCAATTGATGCCGAGCAAATATTACCAAAAACCATATGGGGAAAGACGGAGCTTAAAGTCAAGATAAAAGTTGTCTATATCCCTAACCAATATACCAGCTCAATTGTTGGGTCAGGAGAGCAAGCTTTTCTAGCTGAAACTGATGATTTTGGTTTGTATACAGGAGCTAATGTGCAAGTCACTAAAGCAAGCACTACACAATTGTGCAAGGCAGTGTTGTCATAGTACTAAATTACAGCTCCGTGAAGACAACCAGTTTCCTTCAACTGAATTCAGCTTTTGCAAGGTAAAACCCCTTCTGTAACATGTTCTGCCATCAGCTCCTTGATTGACAATATATCACATGATCTGTGGTCTTTCTGCTTATTTTGTTGTGGTGTTCCTGTGATCTAACCAAGGATTCATGCTGGATTCCATTCCAAACCTGTGATCTCTTTGAGCTTTTTAGGAACTTCAATAGAAATCCGTTGAACTTCCTGTGGATATGGATCTTTCAATTGCATGAGCTAAAAATTTGTTGCCCTATTGCAGCCAAATTGATGGGTGATGGTGAATTGATAAAATGGCAACATGAAGCTGTGTGGTGGTGCTTTTCTTCTTTGAACCATGGCATCATCTGATTCATGGGGACTCTGACAACACCTCATGCCAGTGGACTTTCAACAAATTTTTACGTTGTCTACACGGCCTCCACAACAAAGATCAATCCACATATAACCACCCAGGCCAATATGTAACTCCAATTCCCATGCAAATTAGGCCAGCATCTACCTACCAAAAATTACTGATACCAGTTGCACCACAAACTTGTATTCTTGATTAGCCATTTTCGGTGAAAGATTGAGGTGCTGAAGTTAAGTGAGTGTGCCTCTCTTTCCCTTTCCACCCATAGAAAATAGAGTGAATGACAGTGAAAACAAGGTCTAGTAGTGGCGACAAGCAGTGTGCATATGGACCCAGCGCCCTCTATAATCAAAGTTTTACTGGCAATGTACACTAGTCAAGAACAACCAAGTGGACAAAATCTGATGTGACTCTTATCACCATCTTGTCACAATAGATATATTGTTTTAGCACTTTTGGTCATTCATACAAATTTTGTATTTTCATTTGTTTTCCTAGATTTCTCCCCATTCTTATATCACATTTTCTTGCACTTCCTTTCCTCCTCTTCTATTTCAAAATCCTTTTCCATAACTGACCATTTCTTGTCAGAAGTTAAGACTGTCACACTTTCTTTGGAATGTCATTTCTACATCTGAACTTGCGGAATTCTTGCCACAAGCTAAGTTAACATTCTGGACAGTATTTAGTTTATTATCTATGATTTTATCTGATGACCAACTGAACAAATGTACTAGTTTATTATCTATGATTCTATCTGCTGACCAACTGAACAAATGTACACTTTTACAGATAGCAGCAACTGAAGATCTGCAAACACCACAGTTCCTGTTCCCTGCACAATACAGTTTACCAGACTGAGGTTTGCTGTCCAGTATCTGTATCCCAATACAACTGTGAGAGCATCTCCACTGGTACTCAGTATGTGACTCCAGACAGTACAATTTTTTGCGACAAAGTCAAAGTGTGCCAGTTTAGCTCAGGAAATTGGTTTTTCTGCACCAAAGTTGTGCAGCTTGCCTTGACTGTTAAAAGGCGCAACACAGATGTGCACTTCCAAAAAAGAGAGTAATAAACTGGACCTTACTGCGGCTCAGTACTTCTGATTGGTCGATCATAATGATTGGTCCAGGTGGTTTGCTATAAGTAGTCCCCACTTATATGCAGTTCTGGTTATAGTTTTATTGGTGGGGTTGCCAAAAACAAAACAGCTAAACTTATACATTTAATTTTATTATCCAGAGTGACATACTGAGCACCGGTGGAGATGCTCTGAGTCGAGTGCACACCATAAACCTACTCGAGCTGGAGCAGAGATCATTATGGGGGTGAAAAAATTGCAGACAAGACTTTTGGAAGTCCCCCTTACTGGAAAACAAAATGTCACAAAAACCTAACATGTCTGAAAAATGGCACAGATGCGGAAAGAGTGTACGTATCCTATTGTGCCATAACTATATTTGGAAATGTGAACATTGCAGCTCCAATTAACACAAGTTTTAGATGGGTTCCAGGACTGTTCTATGGATGAAATTCATAGTTGTAGGAAGATATGGGAACCAATACCTTTGGGGGCGCAAGGGGTCAAAGGGGTGCAATCATAGGGACCCCCGAAAGGTGGTCATAAGGGCTCCAAAGGGATGCCATTGAATAGATGATTTGAACTTTTCAAGTCATTTTACTCAGTTTGTCAACCTGGTGTGATCCTGATTTAAACATTTAATTATTATTTTTATTGTAATACATTTATATCTGATATGATTTTTAATTTCCTGATTTAAATATTTAATTCAATCTTTTATTATAAGAAATTTGTAATTGACATTATTTTTCAATTGACTTCAGTCTAATCTTAAACTAATTTCAACTCAATTTTGTCTACTTTGATTGAAATTTTCATGTGATTTGTTTAGACCGCATCCATCCCATCTCAATTGATTCTTAGTCCAAATGTAAAATCTTGACCAAATTTTCAATTGAAATGGATTTTAATGAGGCTAAGTCTCAAAGCCAAGTCAATCTCATATTCAGATCTTTCATGTAATTTCATCCATAGCCCTCCCCACATATGCAGGTTTGAACATCAAAATCTTTGGCATTCACAGTAAATCCTTGATCAGGCTGCACTAGTTGTAATCTGAGGATTCAGGAGTTCACATACACAAATAGGGAGGAATTAGTTCATCCAAGAGTGTAACAATATTTCTTTCTCAATAGGTGTCTCTGTGCTTACACACGACAGTCCAAAATGGAAAGTTACTACCGGGATCTCCCTCCTCAAGCTTTTCATGATACCTCAACCTTTTATGTCATCCCCACTACTGAGCGCATCCTGATAAAGAGAGCAGTTGTTGGGAAATAGGGTTGAGGGCAAAACTTTGAACAATTCAAGGTACAGAGGAGGCCCTGACACAAATAAAACAACAGCAAGGACACTTTCAGGAGCTCTATGATATTGCTTTTTGAAGCTTTCACAGGATCCTATAATGTCGGTGACTTGTAGATTTCATGGTTTGTTGAAATCTTCAGAAACATGACAAGCTCACCACAGCACTAAAAGCTGAAGGCTGATATATGTACAATCTCCACATACACCAAGCCCTCATGAGAGCTTCTTTGATGTCATGAGCTGCAGCACCTCCTGGCCTTTCTTTCTCATTTTGGCCTTAAATTTGGCCTTAGTAATCAAAGTGGCAACTGTGTTGCTGAAGTTGCCAACTGCCATCGTTATCAGCAACAGTCCACAAACCACAGTCTGCTCACCATGCAATGCCACCCAACAGTCAAAAGAAGCACCTTCAGAGTCTTGTAAAGTCGGCAACAGAGTGAGAACAGCCACACAAGAAGTAAACTTCAATCTGATAGTCATGCTGTAAGATGACACATATTTGTATCTTCAATGCTAAACATACAAAACAAATTTTGTGGGACAAGTGACCTCAAGTTAATGGGAACATCTTGATGTAGGATACAGCAGCATGTTGTCCAGCTGGCTGAACTTGTAATATCATCCATGGAGAAAAATCAAAGAGCTTCCAAAAGTAGTCCAGATTTATCCAGGACAGCAAGAATCAAAGTCCAAGATGCAAAACAAAGAAACAAGCAAACACCACAAGTATGAGAGGAGCATGCCTGCCATTCAGACTCATCTTCAAGAACTGCGGTCCGCAAAAGCAAGAGCCCAATGTAAAACTGGAAGCCCTGCAAGAATCAGCAACTCCCCTGATAAAGGTTTCAGTAGAGCATAGAATAGTTGGGGAGAGATTGTTGGTTAGGACACTACACAAACCTGTCAAGATTGCAAGAAAGGTGCACCTTCTCACTAACAATACAGCCTGAAATCTCACCAAAAGGGGCTCAAACCCTGTTCACTGAGAAATACATAGGGAAAAGGCAGAAAGCAGATGTAGATGAGAAATATGGGTGCCTCTGATTACAGTGACCAACAACCTGCAAGGTGAAGAGGAGAGGATAGAAAACCCAAAGTTGCCCTGTCACACCAGCTGTCTCTCCCCACACCACATCCATCCGTCCTGCCTGCAATCATTAATTACATCCCAAGGCAAAGACACATTAAGAGTTGTGAAAACAGCAGGTGTCAGACAATGCCACATAAGCAACTTTCACATTTCAAGTGGTCACCATCTTCCCAGAAGTCACTACATGTTCTTTATGGGCCAGTGTTATGCACAAAAATCAAGTTGATGAATCAAGACCTTCCCAAGAACTACTGTGATTTAAATAGATATCACACAGATTGATAATTCTGTCCCTCTCATTTGGACGCTCCAGTAATGACCTGGGCACTCTGTTGACACGGCTGCTTTGGGTGTTCACCCTTGGTATTTTCCCATCACCTCAACTTGTTAAGAAACAGAGAAAAGTACCTTGCCAAGGGCAATCCGAGTGTAAAGGCGCTGCCGTTGGTAATGATTTTGAAGTAACATGGCAACACCCTGCATTACCGCCCACCGCAAAAAGAGCCGCACTCCTTGCTGCCACCAGATACACCACATATGCCATCCATACCCAAAAGAATTCTGCAAGCTTGAGCATCTCCATAGAATGCTGCTACATCCAACTTGGCTCATACACAAATGGCCAGCATGTACTTGTCTTCTGAACAGTCTGAAATATCAGCCAAATGCATCAAATCTGCTGGACATCAATAACACACCTGCTAAACTTCTTGGTCCACATCATTTTCTGTCACTGACAACAAGTGTAAACGTACTGTGGGATCCTTAATTTCCACAAAGTCAAAGATGATTTCAACAATTTTTCAGCATTTAAACCAGAACTGCAGTGGGTTTACTTGTTTATGGATGCAACTTGGGTGACCTTGAATCCCCCATGTCAGGCTCACAAGTGCCATAGCCATTGCACAGTAGTGATGGTACACCCACCTGTCAAGAAGCCAATTCAAACATGATGCCCTTTTCTTACAACTATAAACAATGTAAACCTGTTGTTGACCATATTTTCTCTATATTGGCAGGCCATTAGTAAGAAGTTTTCCATAACAGAATATTAGAGGTTCATGGACTAATAACAAGTCACCATGAATATACAGATATAGAATTCAAAAAGTTCTGGAGGCAGCCATCTCTGTTCCACTTTGCAATGGCCAACAACAGAGAGTGGTTCCAGAACTAACTTTGCAAAGAGAACAATTCTATTCTGGTTTAAATGGTTCTCTATGGCATGACCACAACTCCAAACTATTGGACCACAGGATGATTGGTTTCCAATGCAGGACATACAGAGGTGTAGATACAGAAAATACAAACTACAAAACCATGAATTTTGTCTTTGCCAAATCAAAACAATGAAGAGTGGATTGAAAACTAGCAAGGCTTTAAGGTGGACATACCTGTTTAAATGGTTCTCTATGGCATGACCACAACTCCAAACTATTGGACCACAGGATGACTGGTTTCCAATGCAGGACATACAGAGGTGTAGATACAGAAAACACAAACTACAAAACCATGAATTTTGTCTTTGCCAAATCAAACAATAAAGAGTAGAGTGAAAACTAACAAGGCTTTAAGGTGGACATACCAAGGTCTGATATCACTCCCATTAACTCTCAAAATGTTCTCCCGCAGTGCTAAACTAGTGTAAAAAAATAATAGCCATGCCTGCAGTGAAGTGAGAAGTTTACAAATTATTGAATAGAAAGAGGAACAAATTGCTTGAACTAGTAGTTGAAAAAGGAAACACACAGCAACAAGAAGTGAACTTTTTTGTAACAAGTCCCATGTCATGTCTCCAATACATACCAATTTGTACAAGATATGTATATTTGTGGCTTTTGCTAATACAGGTATGACAGTGTTCTTGCTAATTGATCTCACTCCAAAGGGCTCACCAGGTCTTCTAAACCACTTACGATATGCAGAGAGAAACCCCATAATGGTTTGAGATACCTAAAAGCAACAAACCTGGTATACTTGAACTGGAAGAGCTGGAAAGCATCCATTCCACACTCGGTTTTGTAATATGAGCAAAATCAAAGGGAAGGCCAGAAACATCACCGCTGTTCTATCCTGATAACACATGCCAACATGTTCTATTTTGCATGTGAGCTAGACTAATGTGCTAAAACATGTTACAGGAATTCTTTGAAGTCCAACCCTAATATAGACCATGTCCCAGTCATCAGCCAGTCATCAGCTGATCTGTTGAATCAGAAGAGAGCTCTCCCTACCAGGTAAAGATACTTGTTTGATTAAAAGATTCTTAAGAGTTTCCACTTAAACAAGAATGGTGTAAAGGAAAACCTTTTGTCTTCATCAAAGTACTAACATTTTGAATCCAGGGCTTATGTTCATCAAACTCAACTTAACAACACCAGATTAACAAAACCTGATTAGAGACACTTAACAAAATGAGAAGTAAGAGCTTTGAAATTTACCCTGTAGGCATTATACTCCTCTTTGACCTTATATCGACTGTCTTTCCGTGTTGCACGAACATTTACGGGTCCCAATAATGCCTGGAGGAAGTAACCTGTACACATATCTGTGAATAAAAGATGCCACAAAATAAAAGCAAGAGATACAACTAATTTTCAATGATTGTTGGGGGGAGTGGGGGGACTCATTTAATGCAAAAGAACTTATGTGTAAAAAATGCTAACTCTCCTTCTCACAATACGTTCTGAGGGATTGACCAAAATAGAGTAGCTGAACTATACAAGGATTACTTGAGAGCAATGGGATCTACCATTGTTCTTGGCTGGAAGAAGAAATGCAATATCACCATCGTACATCATAGTCCGTACCTTGTTCAGTTCATCCTCCAGCTGTGCAAGGCACAAACCTCAAGCTCAGAATTCAAAGAGCCTTCTTATAATCCCAGACAATTGCAGGTTACATAACTCTTTTGAATACTGAGCATATTACTAACAAGCATCCTCAAGACTCATCACATGCATTCCATTGAGAGATGCGCATACTATAGGGAAAAGGAGTCAGCCATACTCATTTAACAGACAGGAAACAATGAATTTCCTCCCAGCACTGATCAAGATACTATACTGAGTATCTTCCTTGGTCAAGTTAATCATAAGAGCAAGAAGAGATTTTCTTCAAGCATTTGGATCAAACAGCTTTTGCATCTTCCCTTCACACTGTGAGTTGAGGAGGATTCCTGAACCTTGCCAAGAATTTCACTATCAAACTGAAATTAGGGCTCTCCAGAAACCCTATAACTGAACAGACATGTATTGGTTTAAATTTCATTCTCATTATTTACATGCATCCTCTTTTTATTCTAAATACAGTTGAATAGCTCCAAGATTCTGACTGGACACAGGCAGAAAATTAGAAGGATGTAACTCACACTTGTCATACTCAATTTGGTACAAAAAGCATAAGCACAACCGACTCAACCTCCAAACACCATAATCAGCAGATCTAAAAGGCTAATGTCATTTGCAATTCCAGATATGGCAAGGGGTTTTGAGAATCCCATATCATCCAATTCATATTCTGCCTATAATTCCTTGCGGCACCACTCCACAGTTTTGATAGCCCTGTCTAAATTTGTAATCTACACATAAACAACATCAATCCAGATTATGTGCCCCTGTTCTATGTCTCTCCAGAACAACAATGCAGGGTACGATTCAACAGAAACACGAATTTCATGATTTATCTGGGGAACACCTTGCAACCCTAGAAACCTAGTCCTAACCCTAAAAACACCATCGGAACTAACCAAGCTGGAAAAAAAGAAAAATTTAATCTCTCGTACATGAATCTAAAACAATCCTTCCACGGTTCCGAGCTTTCCTGATAATGAGCTTCAAACCACAAAAACATAAAATCAACCAGGGAAAAAAAAAACAGGGAATCCAAAGCATACCAGTTTCTGCATCTGAAAGGGCAGAGAAACAAGGAATGGCTGACCTTTTGAGCACTTTGGTGAGCGATATCTTCCTTATCAGAGGCGGAGGCGACGACGGATTGGAGATCATCAACATCGGCAAGAAGCGCCGCGGCTTGATGTGCCAGAGCATCAGCATCACGCTGCCATTTAACGTTATGCAAAGACGCCGCATCTCTCAGAGGCTTCCACCGTTCCAGCAGCTGCCCCAACCGATCCTCCACTTCCTTCTGCTTTCCGACGGCGTCACTGGTAGGAGGAAAAGAAGGAGGAGGAGGAGACCGGGAATCCACGCCGGGATTACCGGGATCCATCGCTGGCAACTTAAAAGTATACAGCAGCACAAAGAGATGAGGCAAAGGAGACAGATACAAACCAAATTCCGCTTGTTGTGGTGCGTGTTGCTGTGTTTTGGTCGTGTCGTCGTCGCTCGTGGCGCATGCTGCTGATGCCTACTACATCTCCTGCTCATGCTCTAAATGACTTGTGCATCCACGCAACGTGGCGCGGCTGAACATACGAAATGAGTGCTGTTTTCGAGGGGAGGGGGAATTAGGGATGATTTCTAAGGCCTTTATGTCTAATTTTTAGATTGGGTTTTTGCCCAATTTGCCAATTTGCTTCGGTGTTTTCACCAATCAGGTGCTTGTGACCCAGTTGAGAACCAATTGATGAAACCCTACCAATTAAATTTCTAGTTTTTGTGCCATTAAGATGTCATTTTGATGTCATGAATTGGTCAAAAAGCTTAACTAGTTAGTGTAAGTAAAGCACTCCTCCTACAAATTCCCTATGTGATGATATATTTGGAGGGCATCTTTTTATGTGTGAATGAATGTGACCCAACACTAACCATCACCCTTTTGCTATGAGGCCTCTTATAGTGCATTCACACTTGATGTTATGGACTCTAGTATTGAGTCCCTTAACACCCGGATGCTCGTCATTCAGGACTTAAACCTATTTGCCATGAAAATTTTATCTTAAGCTAACATTCATTTAACATTCAGCTATAACTCATTTAACACCTAGTTGGGTGCCCACCTAGGATGCCACCTAGATTTTGATTTAACACTAACTTAACATCAAGTGTGAATGCACCATTAGTGGCTATATTAAGCCCAGATTAGTTAGATTTGAATTCGGAGACCTTGATTTAGTCCAATGTATGGGCTATTTGTAATATTTTAGTAATAATTTAATGGGATTTTGGGTCATGATGTATGTATGTTTAGGTTCATGATAGCCTTCACCTCATGCTTTACCCATGGCAAGGGGGGGGGGGGAGGAGGGGGGGACATTCCCAAAATGTAGGGCCCAATTCACCTACAACTTCATCCTAGGCACCTTATTATTTTGGGAATGCACCTACCTTCAAGCTTTACCTTACCCTATGTCGTTCCCTCTTCCCATAGAAGAAGACAAGAGGAAAAAAAAAAAGAGTGATTGGTTTATATTGAAAACCTTATATTGCTTATAATTTTAGTGTTCCCAAATTGGGGTGTTTTTTCCTTTTCTTTTTTTTTTTTTCCAACCAAAAAATTGGGAAAATTTTCAAATTTTTTTTCCTATTTTTTTAAGTTGGACTTTTTTTTTAAAATTTGGGGGAAAATTTTGCCAATTTTTCTGTATAAAAAAGCTGAGGGGAAAAGAAAACCCTTGTTCACAATAGCAACACAATTGATCCTGGTATGTATATCTATCAACAAATAGAAAATTGGTCCAAAGTTATTTTGACACATAAATAATTTAAAAATTGTCCATGACTAAAACTATTCTTGAAATATTTTCATATGATTGAAAGCCATCTTCCCACATGAGAACGAGTGCAAACAAGGCATCTATCTATCTATGCAAAGTCATTGGAAAGACCCATTCCTAGAAGGGGGTAGAGGAGTGTGCTGAAACTTGAAAGATGATTGATCAATAATAGTCATAGGGTGCATGTCACAACAAGGACTTATACAATTCAGCTCAACATCAATTACATGCACATAATTCAGCTCTTTTTTGCCTAGCTAAATTTAGTGAACTCACTCAAAAAAAATAAAAATCAAAATGACTAGGTAAAAATATGTAGCTTCTTGGTCACCACATTTCTAAATATTTTTTATTTTGTAAAATAATAAAATATGGCCAAATTTCTCCATTGGGTTCTAGCATTTACCCCAAAAATGTGAAGGAATCTTAAACTTTTTTTTTTTATAGCCAAATTTGGCCAAACTTGATGGTGGATGATTGCCAGTTCAGCTACACCACAAAGATGAACACAAAGTCCCATGGGTCACACATTTTTATCCAAAAACTATTGTTAGGGGGATGTACATACGTACATACATACATACATACATATGTACATATATCATAGTTGATTTTGGTGTGTTTGATAATAATCTAGTTGGGTCCCATTATTGGGTCCCTGATAAATGAGTGAAGAAGAGTACTAAAGATTTTGTGAAGCACTCATTCATAACACTCTTGAATTGTGTTTTGGGAAGGGCCTACCAACAATATGGTGTACAAGCATAGATCATAAAAATGGCATAAAAATGGCAAGATTACTATAATGTTGGGTAAGTCATGTGAACCTCGTAGGTTCCTTGACACCAATGCATATTCCAATGTTTTTATAATATTAGGCCATCCACTTTGTCCTAAACCTAACATTAGTACCCCCAAGTGTAATCATACCATGTCTTTTTGAGTAAGGTGCCCATTATATGGAATAGTATCCAAATGGTTCTTATTATGATTGGCATCAACCTCTCATGTGAAATATTTTCAAATACCCTAGTCTTTTTTAACCTTGGTTGTGGGAATATTCCATTTTCAGGTCAAGCACCTCGAGTTGTTGGGAATGATCCTTTTACTTGATGGTTTTAGCTTACATGTTTGGGTCCCTTGGTTATGAAGAATATTCTTAAAAGCCAAGGTTATCCCCTACCATATGTGAATATTCTCAAGAGAGCCTAGGACTCTCTAGCATATTTGTTTGGCCAAGGATAAAAGCTTCAGTTGTTTGTGAATATTCCTCTTAATCAAGGTTCTAGACCTGGAATTAGGAACAATATTTTCAAAAAGCTTTCTTATCCTTGAACAAAACAACATTGCCATGACCAATTGTGAGAGTACTCCATACCAAGGGTTAGGCCAATGGTAATAACCCTCTTCTCTATTCCATATAGAGACCCCCAATTCCGAGAATATTTTGTAGCATGGGTTATGGCCAATGGTAATTGTCTTTTTGTTATATCATAGCAATGTCACTACAATAATGCATTGGTAGTGCCACACATCTGCATGCACACATTCCCATGCATGGTTCCAATTTGAAATTTGAAAAATATATAGTTATTAGCTATGTTATGCAATTCAAAACAAGGCCACATGTTTTAGATCTCCAATTACATGTTTATTAAATTATTATTTGAGCTTTTCCTCTTTTTCATATATAGGCTCAAGCTTGGGAGGATTTGCATGAATCATTTCTTTGAAAATGCACCACACCCATTGAAGACAAGTGATGCCTTGGGAGGTATGAAATTTTGGTTGAAAGTTTATCAAAGATTTGCAACAAGTCTTCTCCAAAAAGTAAGATGTTTGTGAGGTTCTAAATTTTTTGCATTGGGAGGTTCTAAAAGTGGTTTATTAAGGAACTTGAATCATAGATAGTCAAGAAACCATGAACTACCATGATTCCAAAGGTGTTCATGACAAAGGGCATCTCCTTAAGGTATGAATTGCATAATGTTCTTAACGTGTGAGTTTCATACAATTCATGATATCCAAGTTGTGTTTAAATTCATGAAAATAATACAAATAATGAATAGCATTGTTTTCATTGTTTTGTAATAATTCAATATGTTCTTGCCAATTTTCAATGTTTTCACTTAAATGACAATATAAAGTTATCAAATTCTTTCATTGTTTTTTTTCAAACATTGATTTATTGCCATTATCATCACAATTATTCAAATGGCCATAAATTTTAATGTAACAACCTCAAACTTGTGTACATAAGTTGTGTTCATGATCAAATTTTGGGCCCCATATAATGTGGCAGCTTAGCACTTGCTCTTCCTATTATCCCAATAGTGTCTCGTTTTGCCCCCTTGTGGCGAGGTGACAAGGCAGAAAAAAACACAAATTTGATTCAAATGCTCTCTAATAAAAGATTGAGAAAACTTGCATGAGGAGTTTTTTTTGCATGCCCAAACTTTGTTGGCCAATTTGAACTCAATCCCTTTTCCCCAACATAATCCTTTAACTCACAAACGCATGTTCCATAGTTTAATATTAAGTTTAATTTTAAGCCAACTTGACGTCCTGTCACTTGTCCCTTTTCATTTATTTTACTCCTTTGTACATCCCCCTAATATATGGTGTGTTTTTTAATAAATTTTTACAAGTCTTTGATGAACTATTAATTTCAAATAGCAAGTTTTCGTTGCCCCCATTTACCTCTAGCCATTAGTGGTGGGCCATCCTTGCATACAATTTTACATCTTTTATATACAATGACCCATTAGATCTAAACCCTTAATGCCTTCAAACTATAGGATGGAGAACTTTTAGTGAACCAAATGGTTGTTATTACTCCAAAATAGAATGACAACATGGCTAACAACATTGTGCTTTCAACAACGTAGCCATCAAGTTCACCGTCATTGGGTGAGGTGACATTTTTGAACTCCTCCTTTTTAGGTGACTTTTCTCTATGTTTGATTGATCCTGCTAACAATGTCAATATGGAAAAAACCTTTTTTTATATTTTTTACCCTTTGGGTAGGTTATTGACATTTTTTGGGGATACTTTTTGGTGAAATTTTTAAATAAATTATTTGAATACATTCATCATTTTTAAAAACTTCAAGGAATCACTAGCACCACATTGGGAGGAGCTTAAGGGCATGCCAATTCCATGAAATATTTCATGCCTATTTTTTTTAAGTCCAAAAAGATGACATGAAATATATTATTTTACAATTATCTCATTAAACCCTAATTTTATCCATGAAAAATTAGAAATTATTTCTTGAAAATTGTACCATTCAACATAATTATATTTTTTGCTTCAATGAATTAACTGTTTGTGGTGCATTTCAATCAAAGACACAACATTTGCATTGCAAACAACCTACTTTTGTGTTTACTTTATCATACTTTCACCCATTATTGTTTCATCTTAATGCATGAAAAAAATTATAATCAAACAATATGATTAGAAACAAATTGATTTATTTCAACAACAAACCTTATTATCATAATACATTATATTTTTGACAAATCAAAACCACTTTTATATGGTCAATGATTATCCAATTTTTTTGAATCTCCTATCTTTCATTGAACCATGATAACATTTCAATGGCACCCACAAAATGAATTGTTAATTATTGAGATGTGTTAACTTGAATTAGATCTTAACTTTATATGGGCAAGGAACTAAATCTATTTTGAAAATAAAAGTTGAGAAACAAGTACACCATGATGAAAAACTATATATGTATTTGTATAACTGGGAGAACTCCTCCAATATATATATATATATATATATATATAAATTCTTAACAAAATAAGAAAAACAGCTAATAAAAAATTTACCAAATTAATTCGATAGAAACTGAAAAAATATCAATCTTGCATGAATTCCAACCAACTTTTCTTTTGTAAAAGTATGTACCACAAATAGTGGGAATGATCAAATAGATTAAAAATGTATGTAACAAAATTTGGTAATAGAATCAGACACAAATAATTTGAAAAACAATAAAACATTTTACAGAAGGTATTTTGGTATTTTAGCAAACTAAATACATAATTTTTGAAACACATTTAGGAATTGTCAAGTGGTGATCTTCTTTAAAATAATAAGAAAAACTCAAATAAAAAATATAACATCTAAAAATTTGAGTTTTAAATGTTAATTTCAAAGTCAATGCACTATCCAATTTTGTAGAATTACATGTGTGCATTGTCCTTTCAATAGGGGTATTGCCAAATTCAAAACAAATCGATACCCATTATAAAACAACTATTTTTTTGAGAAGCTAATTGTCATCTAAAATTAACTAAGGTTATTCCCTTACCAAAGTCGTAGACACATCTTTATTAATTGTGCTAACCAAACAAATCATTTGGTTACATAATTTAAATAATTCATAACTTCTCTTATCATTTGAAAAATCTACCTTCACTAGGAGAAAAAAGGCATTTTCTAACCAATTGGTTTTCGACTACATGTCATCTTCAACTTTGTTTTGATTACACAATAAATATTTATTTTTAAACAATCCATGTGGATGGGATGGCATCTCAAATGAGTTGATGTGTCGACTATTTTGGTAAGTGTACAACATTGACCATTAATGGGTGTTGACCATCCAAATAAAATATAACCTAGTTGAGGAGTAGTTGAGAATTCCACTTTGCCATGACATTATGCCACATCAAGTCAATTGTTTGATTATTTTGGTGGACCTTATTTTTGAATGGATGAAATAAGGATATTAATGAATGAAATATTGCATGCATTTTCAACTATACTTCAACTTTGATTATCATTACTTGTACCCCACCTACTTATCATTACTTACACCCTACATACATGTTACCTACTTACTGTTGTAACTTATACCTACATATTACATACCTACCTACCTAGGTACCCACAAACTATTGACCTACATAACTTAACCTACACCTTACTTTAAATCACTTATGTTATAACCTAAATCTATTTAACCTACAATATATAACCTACTTACCTTGGTAATATATGTAATAAGTACCTACCTAAACTACAAAGTATTACCTACCTACTTATAGGTACTTAGAAGTAATTTGCAACAAATGTACTTGCTTAACCTACAACCTACCTAGGTAGTTAATGAGGCATGTAAACATGTAGGCTACCTAAGTAACTAAGTTGGATAGCTAATGAAGCTAGATTTAAATCGGGTGGCAAGGCAAAGTAAGTTATGACAACCTACCTATTTATTGTTTACCTAGATGTAATAGGAGGTCTTTAGATAAGTAATAGGTAGATACATTAAGTCGAATGTAGGTAAGTAAGTTACTTAAACTAATTAGGTATAGATAAATAAATATTAAGTAACTAGGTAATTAGGCAAGGCTTTTAGATAGGTACCTACTTGATTTTTGTTTAATCATGGTGTCATGACTCACAACCTACCTACTTATACCTACCTAAGTGACTCACAACCTACCTATATTTAACTTATTACTACCTACCTAGGTCTACATAGGCTTTCAGTTAGGTAAGGTAGCTAATTAAACCTAGGCTAAGATAGTTAATTAGGATAGCCAACCTACTTTAGTTTAGCAAGCGTTCAATTTTGTGGTATAAAATAATTGGTATATAATTTTATGGCATTTTACATATTCATTAAAATTCCATAAAATAAAAATTATACTATCTATATTGTTCTAAATTATATCATAAAATGTCATTCATCTATAAATGATTACATTTATGCCATTAAATGTCATATTATATATATATATATATATATATATATATATAATATCACAATTAATTATGAATGGATGGTATGACATATAATAGTGGTGGCAATGTGTTGGTGGGAAATTCAAATTTTGAATTATAGTTGAAAATTACTTGAAATGATGTCAACTAGCATAGCTAGAAAGTTAGTTGACATCCCAACTATAACCACATATTTCATCCATCCATGGATGAAGGGACTACCCTTATATAACATTGTCATTCACTTTGAACTTTATTTGCGCTTTAGTTTGATATTTTTCTCCTTTTTAACAATTTGTTTTGTTTTATCTTGCTTTTATTTGGGCCCAACTTGTATTTTAAAACTTTAAATAATGTAGTTTAATATCAATTCATGGATTTTTTCAAGTGAGTGCATCATGTTTTTTGCATGTGAAGAATTTCAAGTTTTTCATTTTGGGGTTATTGTTAAGTTATTTTCTTTTTTATCATGTCCAAGCTTTTTCTTCTTCTTTTCATTGCACATTAAGGTCATATGGTGTCAAGGCAAATGAACATGAATAACATGAAGAGACAAGCTTATGGAGTTTGGAAGCCACCACCACACATGTCTTTTACAATTGCAGGTGCTTAAAAACTTTTTTCCTTTTTTTTGTTTATGTTCACTTCACCAAAATATTTCTTATTTCATTTTTCCACCATTTTACCTTTAGTTAAATTCTTTTTTAACTAGGTTTTTTTAAAAACTTTCATTAAAGTAAACTACACCGGTTTTAGTACACTTAAAGTGTTTAAGGCACTCTAGATCCAAGGGGAGGGCTCTTTTGTTTTTGGTGTCCAAGAAGATGTTGAACTTTTCCTTGTGGCGCATTTGAGGCACTAAAATCCGTAAAAAATGGATTAAAAATGAGAAAGTTATGGCCCCCCAAAATAGGGGGATCAAGAATTCAAAACATCAAACCACAACCAGTTCTTGAACACCCAAAAACCTCCTTTTATGTTGTTTTATTATTATTATAGTTGAAAATTATTTGTAGAACTTAGGGGTGATCTTGTAACATTTTAAATCATTTAAAATGAAAAAGAAATGAGAAAGTTATGAGCTTTGAAAGTAGGAGGGGTCCAAATAGAAGGGAAAAAAAACATGTTTTGAAAGTATGAAAGTTTTTTTTTTCTTCAACTTTCATTGGTTTTTCTCCTTTTCTAGTTCCAAAACAAACACTTGGACAATGAGAGCTAAAGTTATGAACCTTTATTTCTCCTATATTTTGATTAGGTTCAACTAGATTTCAATTAGGTTTCAACTTTGTTTGTGGACTATTAATAAAGTAAGCCCATGATGTGTGCCATTTCTATTTATTATTTAGTTCTAATTTTTCCAGATTTTTAAGTGTTTTTTTCTTTGTCAAATTTCTTTATTTTTGAGTAGTAAATGACAATTTTTGGTTGATTTTTAATGTGTGCAACCAATGCACAATCTTTTTCTTGATGCATTATAATTTAAATTCCTATCAAGTTTTCTCATTTTTAACAACTTTCATTTTCTTTAATTCAAAATTGCAAGGTGTAGCTATAACAAGTCAATAGAAGTGGTCCAACAAGACAACAATCCAATTAAGCATGCCAACGATGAGTTCACACCATTAGTGCATAAACTTAAGACAACCACCTTATAGGATAATCATTTCATTGTTCCAATAAATGTTTGATTAATAACATTAGCATCTTCGAGATGTAGATGGGACCATTTCCTACATGGGAACAATGTTTCCTTGCATGATTTTCAAATTATGATAGGTTTTGCATTCTTAGTTGATAATGTATAAGTAGACTATGTTTTTATTATGGTTTGATTTTCTTTAATTAATTTTAGTTAGGTGTATTATTCCCATAGTCTAAATTTAGTGGTCTTACAATTGTGACTATAATTTGTATAGACTTGTAACTTCATGAACACCATATAATTATTTAATAATATACAATTTCAAACATTAAAAAAAATTAAAAGGGAAAAAAACTAGAATGTAAACATACGTACTCAATAAACATATTATAAGCTTATAGATGATAGACACATAATTAATGCACAAGTAAATGATTAATACCTATTAAGTTTTAAAACTTTTGCCTTACAATCAATAATCATTTAATGTGAATTTTTTGATAACAACAAAAACAAAATTTGGATTTTTTTCATTTAAAAAATCCCAAAAAATGGAAAACAAATTGCCAAAGTTCTTCAAACCATAAAATTAAATAAAAAATTGACACTTAGAATATAATTAAACATTTAAATTGAGACCCTTGTTCAAAGGTTTATTTAAATGAATATATATATTTGGATTTTTTGACATTAAATAATGAAATATATTCTTAATAATGATATCCAGTGAATTTCAAAAGAAATCCACATGCCCAAAAATGACATTGTTTTTCATGTTTCCATGTGATGGGTATCAAAGAATATAAAATTTGATCTTTAATAATTTATCAAAATATTTGGTCATAAACTTGGAATATATATATATATAATGAATTGAGAAATAAAATAAAAATAAGATCAAAATTTACTACTCATAATAAAACTTGATACATATTATTAAATTAAAAAAATGTGCATAAATTAATATATATGACATTTAAAAATTTTAATACTTAGTATAAAAATTTCAAAATTTGAAAATAATATTATATGTTTCATAAACAACATATTTTATTTTATTTTTAAAATGATTACAAATACATATACACAACATTTTTATCATTTTTATTGATTCATTATATTTTTAAGAGATGGGAAATATTATATATATATACACCCAAAAAAATGTTGATTTTAAATATTTTTATTTACAAAAAATATTAATAAATAAAAAAGAAAAACAAATCTTCAAGATATCATTCTTGTTGAAATGTATGAAATAGTGAATTCAAATGCATTTTTAGTTAGATTACTTGATATTTTATTAAATGTGTAAATATTGGAAATATATTTTTAAATGAAATATATTTATTTTCATTTGGACAAAGTATGAAAAAGATAATAATTGTCAAAGTTGGGTACTTCTGTTTGCGACAAAGGATGATCTAAAATAATGTTGTAAATTTATCCCATATCCTTTGTCAACAAGTTCAACTTTGGAAATTATATAACTAAGTGGAAAAGTATTGGTCTACAAACACTGTATGCACCAAATATATTCAAAATGCAAATATTACTTGTGATGAACCAATAAGAAAGGCTTGTCACCAAAAAATAAATAGGATCTTACTTACCTACCTAACTAGGCCTGCCTACCTACCTACCTACAAAATGGCTAAATGAAATTGAAATTAATATATTACATATTTGATGGCATTTACGACTAGGACAAAAATATGACTAGTGATTTGTCCATATTCACTACATAATCATGTAGTCATGAATGACATTTATGATACAAACTTAGTCATGGGTGTAGTCATATTTGCCATGTTTTGGTGTAGTGACAATAATTATTTAAATAAACTACAAAAATTTAGGCATAATTTTGTGTGTAGGGGAATGCCGTACTACCATAGTTTTCCCCTACATAAAAATTGTATGGTTGGTGTTCCCATCAAGGATGCCAAATATAACAAGCATGTAATGCATGTCATACTAGTGGGAATGTTTGGTACATGCATTGGAAAAAAAGGCATCCTTGTACTTGCTAGCCATTTTTCGATGTGTAGGTTAAAGCATTAGGAGGAGGGTTGTGTGAAAATAAAGGGACCCAAGCTAGGTGGGAGGTAAAGTGAGACTTGTATCTTTGCTCAAACATCCTCCAAGGGTTGTACCCCATGTAAAAACCAATGTTGTGCATGTAAGTGTCAATAGCCATATATACAACATGTAAATTTCATGTAAATGTAAATAAATTACACTTACACATCAAATACATTTACACTTATACATTGCTATGTATAACTATTATTTTTACATTTACATAAAGGTAATGTAAATATTTGTACACTACATTTACATAGCCTCATGTAAATGTTTTGGGTCATGTAAATGTAAGTGTATATATTATATACCCTTAATGACCATACCTTCTTGCAAATCCATATTGATTAAATGTGAGTGCATCCCAGGAGTTTTTTGTTTTTTTTTTTTTTTTTGACAATGGGACACTTTTATTGGCCATTCACAAAAAATCATGATGATTTGATAATCCCCAAACATTAACATTTATACAAGTAGCTAAGTACATGAATTAGGGCTTGCATTGAATGTGGGGTATTCTATGAATGGAAGGGTGCATTAGGTGGTATTAGAGCAAGGTTCAATGTTTTTTCATTCATATATTTTTAATTCAATCCATAAACAAATTTGAAGATTAATCATTTGTTTGAAATTTGAAAGATTGTTGATTTTTTTAAAGAAATTAACAATGGTGTTAAACAATTTTAATTCATTACATTCCTTGGAAATTGGAACTACCATCATTGTGATATATGTGTGTGTTGGATGGTCTTTTTTTTAAATATTTTTTAGAATTCTAGAATTGACAATATTTCCTTTTGAATGTAGTAGTATCTTTTGCATCCATCAACTAAATTCTTCAAGTTGTGTTTGGGGTAAACATGAATATTTCAATGTTTGGATGCAAATGGGATAACACAAGCCACACCTACTTGCTTTTTGACTATTTTTGGGGAAATATTCTTAAAATATTTTTGGAATATCCTTGATTTTAAAAAAAAATTCATATAATTTTATTAAGGTTCATGTTAAAAATTTGACCAAAAATATCATTAATAAATTTGAAATCCATTTACAAGTCCTTTTATTATTCAAAAACAAAAGTTACAATGATTAATGAGTATTTTTGCTAATTATGTATTCACTGGATTAATTTCAAATTAATTCACATGTTCCCATGACATATTAAAAATACAATTATATAAAAAAATCTTACAATTTCAACATCAAATTAAATTATGACTTTAAAACATGAAAAATCCAAGCTAATGTTACATTTGTTATGGTGTGTGTTACTGTGATTACACCCGTTTGTCAATTTGTTTGTAATCGCATGTGAATGTGGATGATAAAAAAAACAATACAACCCTTTTGTTGGTTTTGTTCAACCTTTTGTCATGTCATTAGACTTTCATTTTTTACTATTGGTGAAAGTTGCATTCTTATCAAATTTGACCTTTGAATGCATATAATATAAAAACATGGTTTATAAAATAAAATTGATGAATTGTTTAAAATGACTAACAATTGTAATGAAAGTAACAATGTTACTAATTTTATCTTTCTATGACCATCAATATGTTGTTTTGTGAGCCATCAGAATATTCTTCAAAGCCATTAAATATATCAACTTCATTCAAATTGTTGTGAACATCATTTTTCACATTATTTTCTCTCATTGTGAAAAATGATTTCTTTTGTCCAAGCAATGTATTTTCCATCCTTTTTGCAAACAATATTTTTTGCATTATACTATATTTCTTTAAAGTTGAAGGAACCTTTTTGCAATTGTTATATTACCATCAATATGGGATATAAACAATTTTCAACCCATGTTTGTTGTTGAATGCAATCATCTATTTGACAATTGGATAAAATCCTCCTCTAAATTGAATTAATGGATAAAAGCCTTTCCTTTTTTCTTTTGTAAGATTGGAGGATATTGCAATCTCTTTAAGGCAGCATTGTAAAATGAAGTCATCAAGGTTTTAATTGTCAATTTGAGTCTAAGCTTGTATGGAGGCTTGGCATGGAGGTGTTACCTTCCATATGTGTCAGACAAATATTAATTGTTGTTTTTGTGTGTGTGTTTGGGGGGGGGGGGGGGGGGGGGTCGGGAGGTGGAGAGGGGATTTGTTGAACTTTCTCCCAACCTCTTAGAATGGTTATGTTGTTTTGAATTCCTTTGTTTTGGGGTTTGCATATTTTATTTTATTTTACATTCAATTTTATTTTTTCTTGTAAAGGCATATTGTAAATTCCTTTAGAAATATTCAAAATTTTCTCAGATTGCTCAAGCAAGCTTACAAGATTTGAAAAAAGTTTATGTAGAATACTCAAAGAATAGATCCACCCACATCCCATACGTGGGGCTTTATTTGTGTTTACCATATTCAAAAATAGTGTGAAAGGTTTTTAATATCCCCCAACCTATAAACATAAAATAATGGATAATGTAATAAATAGTGTATAGTGAGCATTAGTTCCATCTTATCACATGTGCTAATTGTTGTGACTTGCAAATCAAAGTCATATTTCTTATCTAGCACTTTTCAAATATAGTGAATTGTGCACACAATTATGTATCCTAACTCAATTTCATGCATGTTATTTAAAGCTTGAACTTCATCCGAATTATAATGCACAAGGCAAGTCATTGGAATTGTTCTAGAGTGAAGCCATCTATACCCTTTATTAGGGCCTCCAACAATGTCTTTCACATCCAAAGTGGTTTGCTTACTATTTCTCAACCCTCACTCATAAACATGAAAATTGGCACAATAAAAAGTGATAGACTACTTAAATAGAATCATTTGGACCGATCATTCTATTTGATTAATCAAAAGCGGCTATCAAATTATGGAACAATCTTGTGGGTCAAAGCCAATTCATTAGCCTAAACTGACATAAACTTGTATATACTTCATTAAACAAAATATTGTGCAAGACACCAATGGAAATGGTCTAAACATACAAATTCCGTTTTCCATATTTAAAAAAACCACTCTCTTCATGAAACTAGAACAAAATCTTACAACACACATACACCGGGCTCTCATTTCACAAAACTATGTGTGATTCATTAATGCGGTCGTGTTTCTGAACATGTGAAGATAGATTTTACCCATTTTTTGTGATGACATGATTCTACTAACCAGAAACACCCAATGCTTTCATGGAGACATATCATCCAAACTTGTCAATGGAAAACTCCAATCTGATCAATCAAAAGCTCCAAGCTCGGAGATAATGCATGCACTGGAAGCTTTCAGTTACGATGTAGATGCATGCCTGAGGAGGAAGCAGCACAAATTCAGGCTTTCAGGTGCAAGGGAGAAGGACCCACCTCATCTCAACACTCCTCACTAGGAGCTGTGGCTGAAAAGCAAAGTCGAGATAAGATGATAACAGATTCAAAGTGGTATGGCCTTCTACCCTCTCATTCAAGCTGGAGCAACCACTTTTTCAACACGCTTTTTTGCTCTTCCTTTTTGGAATCTTCTATCTCCCTCCCATTCATGTCTTGCAACAGGTTGTGGCAGACGTGGCATGCACTTTCCAACATGCAAGTTTAGCCTCCTCTTTTTGCATTTGAAGGTTTGCAATTTATGCAAATTTAGCCTCCTCTTTTCGCATCTGAAGCTTTGCAGTTTATGCAAGTTTAGCCTCCTCTTTTTGCATCTGAAGCTTTGCAATTCACGCAAATTTAGCCTCCTCTTTTTGCATCTGAAGGATTACAATTGATGCAAGTTTAGCCTCCTCTTTTTGCATCTGAAGCTTTGCAATTGATGCAAGTTTGGCCTCCTCTTTTATGCATTAAAGCTTTTTGCATTTGTGCAAAGTATTACCTCCTTCTTTTGCATTGAAGCTTTTGCAAATTTTTTGTGCCAACTATCTTTGCATGCATACAAACTGACCCATTTGGGGGGCAATGTCCTTAATAATAACTCTTATAAGATCAAGCACTTTTTACCTCTCAACTTTAAAGCCACAACCTACTTGAAGAAAGTGACCTAAAACATGAGAAAAACCTAAACACTCAGCACCTCAAAAATTTCCAGGAGGACAATAAAGAATCACCCATTAACCTATTTCTGTACATACTAGATATAGAATACCCCAGTAGTACTCTAAACCCTAAACCCTAAAACCCTAAACTCTAAACCCTTGGCATCTTTGACCTATGTTTGTGGAATAATTAATTTCAATTTCAATTTTCATTTCCACAAATAAAATATCCCTGAAAATTCAACACTTTCCTTCATGGAATATTTCTTTCTTTGATATATATGTATTTTTTATTTTTATTTTTTTTTCACATTTCTGATAATATAATTAGTGTCAGCTGCCAATGTAACTATTGGTAGATGAGATTAGTTTTACATAAATATACTAAAGAGTATTAGATTATGAAACTATTAAATTGCAATGCTGTTTAGTATGTTTCATTTCAATTTTACCTAATTTCCAAAAATGATTTGTGTCATTTGAGACTATAATACAAGTTGAAGGGGATTATTTGTGATTTAAAACTTATTTTTAATAACTGATTTTTTGAGGTTAGAGTTATTTTGTTCATGGGGTTACAACAATTACTTTCTGAATATTAAATTTCCTTATTATCAATTTGAGCATTATTTGTGCTTTTAAAGGTATCAAGCTATTACTAGTAACTTTCAACATTATTATCATTATTAAAATTTGGAAAAATAATAATAATAATAACAATTGTAAAAGCACTGGTGAAAAGAAATGCATTGTTGTGTATTTGTTCTAACTGTATTCTTTTTTTAACACATTCCAATTTCCAAGTGATCTTGGGCCTAGGTGGGGTCCTTAGTCCTAGGTGGGGTCCTTAAGCCTAGGTAGGGTCCTGGAAAAAGGTTTTTATTTTATTTTATTTTTATTCTCCAGCCTACTTTTGGTCTCCTCTTTTCCTAAGGTTGGAAAAATATTTTATAATAAAAAAATGGCATTCCCTATTTTGTTTGAATGGGGTGGGAGAAGTGAGGGTTTTCTGAAAGAGGGTATGGTTGCTTCTCCTTGGCCCGTCCCTAATGTCCCGGCCTCGTCCCTAACTTTCCCAGCGCCGGCCCTTACATGTCTGGCGCGTACCTTAACTACCCTCCCTCCTCCTGCTAACGCTGCTGCTTCTGGTAGTGCTGAACTGGCGATAGTCCAGAATACAGTTTAGCCAAATTTGGCTATAAACAGGATATGAAAAAAGAAAGAAAAGAAAAGCCAAGTTTAATATTCCTTCACAAGTTTGGCAACATGCTCGAACCCAATAGAGAAATCTGACGATTTTAAAAATAAAAAATCTAGAATTATGGCGACTAGAAAACCAAAAAAAAACACACATAATTTTTAGCCATTTTGAAGGGGAAAAAAACAATTTCCCAACTCGCTAAATTTAGCCAGAATAAAGAGACTCTGACGGAAGAACAAAATGCGTACATTTTGTGATCCCGAGAATTGTTGTTGGAGGATTGTTGCTGCTGCTGCTGTTGCTGTGCGAGCGCAATCTCAATCCTGTTGTTGTTTTTTGGTGTTGTTGCTGGTGTGTTTTGAATCATTGTTGGTGTTTTTGAGTCTTGTTGCATTACCTATAATTTATTACCTAAGTCTACCTAAGTCGCGAATTGTGCGGGTAGGTGCGGACGTATGTGTTTTTAGGCTGCCGCAGCGTGTGTGGAAAGCACGTTATTCAACAAGCTTCTCTTTTGCTTTTGCGATTCTTGGTTGTTTTGTTTTGTTTTTTTTGATGTGCAGAGATGTCGTCGGGATTCTTTTCTGTTCTCCCGTGAGTTTGGTGGATGTGTTGCGGAAGCCGTCGTTTAGAGATATGTGCTTTTGCTTGGTGTCTATCGCGGCTTCAGCAATAGAGCGGTAGAAGATCGCACTAAAAGTGCACAGACACAGAGAGAGAGAGAGAGAGAGAGAGAAGTTATGGCAGGCCAAGCTCAAATGGAAATGTGTGCAGCGAGTTGTAGTAAGCGGGGAATCTTGTGGTGCCGAGTGGGAAGAGCACCAGTGCGATTGTCAATTTTCTGAAAAAGCGTCCTGGAAGGGAATGCCCTTAGAACTGGAAAACGCGCCGCTCTGTTGTTGTCGTTGTTGCCGTCCATTGCATGTTGGCGAATCGGCGTAGATGAATTGTGTTGCGTCTTCCTTCCCACCTTTGTTAGCGGAGAAGGTCTGGTCTGCCTAATCTGGGAGATCGCATCTGAAGCCTATGCGGAGTAATCTTGAGCTTTTGTGGAAGAACTGCGATTGCAAGAAGATCTTCACGGAGTGGCGCACAACGGAGGCAGTGAGTTCAGGGAAGCAGTAGTATCAGAATCGAAGCCAATGACTCTCCGACAGGAACACCAACATGCACCTTCAGAGTTTCGTCTCCCAGCAGACATCGACTGGCACATGCTGGATAAATCCAAGTTCTTTCTGCTGGGAGCGGCACTCTTCTCTGGCGTCTCCGGGATGCTATACCCCGTCGTAGTGCTCAAAACTCGACAACAGGTGGTGATGGCGGCCGTCTCCTCACCCCACTCCTGCGCAAGCCTGGGCCTCGACATCCTCCGCCGTGAGGGAGTGCGTGGTTTCTACAAAGGTTTCAGCACTTCTCTCGCCGGCACTATCCCTGCCAGAGCTCTATACATGAGCACTCTAGAAATCACCAAATCCAGCGTCGGATCGCTGCTGGCAACCAAAGCAGCAGGGGGCGCCATGTCCGAGCCTGCGGCAGCGGCAGTTGCCAATGCCGCTGCGGGGCTTACTGCCTCCATTGCGGCTCAATTGGTGTGGACTCCCATTGATGTAGTTTCTCAACGCCTGATGGTGCAGGGCGGGGAGCAAGGAGGCTTGTCCACCAGAAGATACGCAGGCGGCCTTGATGCCTTCAAGAAGATTGTGAAGGCAGATGGGCTTCCAGGCTTGTACCGAGGGTTTGGTATGTCGATCCTCACCTACGCTCCCTCAAATGCGCTTTGGTGGGCTTCCTATTGCGTGACGCAACGTTCTGTGTGGATGAGCTTGGGATACAAAGTAGGCAATAATGACAGCCAGATTGCTGCTGCTCCTCCAAGCTCTCGAGTGGTGGTGCTCGTGCAAGGATTGAGTGCTGCAAGTGCAGGAGGTATTTCGGCATTGGTGACAACTCCTTTTGATACCATCAAAACTAGATTGCAGGTGCTGGGAAATGATGGCACAAAGCCACCCACTGTGATGCAAACGGTGCAGACACTTGTAAAGGAGGGTGGCTGGAAGGCTTGCTACAGAGGGCTCGGAGCACGCTGGGCCAGCATGTCCTTGTCTGCTACCACTACGATCACCACTTACGAGTTTATCAAGCGACTGTCTGCAAAAGCAGAAGAGTGAAGAAACAACCTACAGTGGTGTGGAATTGATGCTCATTTGTTCCAGCTTTGAACTGTACACCTACTTGGAAAGAAAGCTTGCTCAAGGTGCCTCCTTCAAGCATTAAAGGACAACAACAACTATCGAGAGATCCAGGAAACGGACATTCGATCTGTACCACAAGTGGTGAGCAAAATGCCATAGTTTGGAAGGCATTCCTGATGTTTTGTGTGTGGTGTTGGTGATCTTGAAAGCAAGATCCACAAAAGAATCAAGTGACATGAAGAAAGATGTTGATGCAGCTGATCATGTCGGTTGTTGTTTGTGGGTGTGAAGATCATCTACTACAAAAGGGGGTTTTTCTTGCATTTGGAATCACAGCAGATGATTCTGAATTGTAAAGAGAAGTTGGGAAGCACCAGGTGTGTGAATTGACATTTTGTTGTTTACAGGCTTGAAGATCAATGTGCATTATGAATGGGTTTTCTTGCATCTGGAATCACTGCGCGTAATTTCTGAAAATTCAAAAGAAGCTTACAAAATCTTGGAGGTAGCTAGGAGAAGATATAATTCTGCAACAAACCTGTGCAAGGGACAAGATGTGACAGGGTGAGAGATTTCTGGAAACATATTGCATATTTTTAGATCACCATTGTAGAAACTGTAATTAGATCTCTTGAAAGGATCCTTTGATAAGAACTTTATCAAGAGATTGGTTTGCAGCACACAAAGCCTCCCAGTTACAGGCAATCATGGGCTCATCTAACTGTACAGATTTTTGTAGTATGTAAACCAAAGCTGTAGTATTTTTTCACATCTGCCAACATTTTTATCATTTTCTTCTGCAGAATATATCAGTACAGACAAAAGAGTGATCTATTGTAAGTGACCTCATGTGTAGCAAGCTTGCCTTGTATCTGCCAAGATCTTTGCTTGGATTTTGGGTGGCTTTTTTTCTGAACATACATTCCCACTGAAATTTTATCTTCACAGTTCAATACATATCTTGTCTGTGTATCTAGTTTTCTGTGTGAAAGGTTTAGGGTATCTTTGTAATTGCAAAGTTATGTTTTATGACTACTGGGAATGCAAACATTTGGCTCTTACACCTTTGCTAGGAAATGTCACTAGATTACAAATTGAATCAGAGGTACCTTATCCTGTCTCTGCCCTGTTTGCTATTCAAACTGTGACTAAAATAGTGTGTATGCTGGAAATGGGTTTGCATGAAAGAACCCACAAAATGCAATAGGATTAAATGTGTTTTCATATTTTACCAAAAAGTGTGGGTTGTTTTTTCTATTGTTTGGCTTATAAGTCGATCCAACATGTTATGCTCATTGTGTTTGAAGGCAAACATGTTGGGTGTGTGGTTAAGCAGGTCAGTTTTGGGTTGTGTTTGAAGAGATTTGTGAGATGAGAGTCAGATTAGATTGATGATGTTTGAAGAAGCAGAGCACAAGACACCATGTATATGAAATGAGTTGAAACTAATCACACGAGTCGAGTCACTCCCTAAAAGAAAAGATTCTGGAAAAGCAAAGCTTGAGATCTGCGCAGGACAAATTACTTAAAAAGACATTCAATTAACTCAGTGAGCTACAGAAATAAGATGAGAATACTCGCATGCAGATAATCTCATGAAAGAATTATACTAAAACGTATTATTGTCAGAAACAGGAAGCAGTATTCAAAACATTTAACCATTTTTACATGCAAATAGCCACACTAAAGAGTTCTGTTACAACATATTATTGTCAGAAACAGTAAGAACTTATTTACAGAAGATATCAAACATGAAGCACTATTCAAAACATAAACTATTTTTGAACCGTGAAACAAAGGACCCAACATTTTGGTCCTTGTCATAAAAACCTTTATGAATTCTGCTAGTGTAGTCGAAGGCACCTTATTTGACAAAATTTGCAGATGGGTGTCTGGCTTTTCAAAATGTTCGTTTTATTTTTATTTTTATTTTTATTTTCTAATAATCATATTTGATGTTTAGGCAGCTGGTACCTGATGGGTATCACAGTAAGAAAATTTAAAAGTTAAAATCATTGATTTTTAAGCTGGGCAAATGCCCTTTGGGCCAGAGCATTCCTGTAATAAAGGGCCTGTTATTTCAGGAATGCCCCAGCCCTGGGACATGATTATTATCCAACACAAGATCAAGTCTTCAATTTTTAAAATAGTTTAATTTCCCCATTACAAAATATGAAATGAAGGAAAACAAATAAAAACCTCAATGTTAATTTGTTCTATTAATTTTTTGAATTCCTTACTCGAAGGCTCAAAATCAAACTGAGCTTGGTTTCAAAAGAAGAAGAAAAAAAGAATGCAAAAACATGCAATTGAAAATGGACTATTGAACAA
Organism: Sphagnum tenellum; assembly: GCA_963921925.1. Taxonomy (NCBI): domain Eukaryota; kingdom Viridiplantae; phylum Streptophyta; class Sphagnopsida; order Sphagnales; family Sphagnaceae; genus Sphagnum; species Sphagnum tenellum. Next base: position 10,296,913 of record OY998148.1, read on the forward strand.
AAAATAGAAAGGGGGGTGAGGGAGTGGTGTGTGTATGTGTGAGTTTGGGGTGTGTGTGTGTGTGTGTGAGGCTTTAATGAACCGTTTCTACCCAAGTAACCTCCTTTCACAAGAGGTGAAACTCAGGGGTTTCAACTGTTTCAAAACCAATCAGTTGCGAACTATTTTCCCAGAATGACTACCACTGCATTCCCACAGACACACACAAGACACACAAAAATAATAGAGACAGGGGATGTTTAACCTCTTCACAAACGCATGCAATATTTGCGGTTTGGACATGGGAGGTGAATTAGAGTGATTTAAAGAGAGAGAGAGAGAGAGAGAGAGACTGGAATTCTCAAGTTTGGATTGTTTTGCAGCTTGATGGATAACTCTGACTAAGAAGTGCTAAACTTTGTGAGAGCAAAACAATTCAACAAGAGTAATGGAACCCAAAAAAACTATAACAATAGCAATAATAACTTCACCTGATGAGGTTCATCTACTACTTGAAGAATAGGGAAGAAATCATATGTGAGAATTTTAGCATTTTAGACAAGTAGGGATCTATCTTAGGAGTGTGAACTAAACATGTTCATGAAGAGGGATGGTTCATGTTGTTATTTATGATTTGGTTGATTGATGACTTGATGCAAGCATTAAAGTACCATACCCAATTGTCATGGACAAGAGAGATTGCAATGACTTGCAACTAATTCAAAAGAGCAAGAAATTTTATCTTTCCACTCCCCTAGAAAGACATGGAAGTTGTGTTGTGACATCATTGTGTTGTGAGACATCATCAGCATTGGAAGTTGTGAAATAACAAGCGTGTTTGTACATAGTGGATAGTCCTTGTTATACACATACAATATTTGTGAGGAATCAAACATTATTAAAGTTGCCATGGGCAAGGAACAATCAATGAATAAGTTCAAGTGTGGAGGGGAATTCAACAATGGATCATATCCACCAAGCAACACAATAATTATGACGAAAGACAAAGAAGGCATAGCATTGAAGGGTGCAACATTGCAAAATTACAATGCAGAGCTTGTTCATCGTAAATTTCAAGATCACTTTTGTCTCATCCCAATAATCCTCAAATAGTTGTTGGCAAGGAAGTGTCTCATTGCCATTTTCATTTGCTTACTATCATATTGTCAATTTCAAGAACACAAATGCATTCTAAAATTATCTAAAACTATTTGTTCATGTTTCAATTCCACAAATAAATGGTGGTAGAAACCAATCATGGTTGTCTTATAATGGATGTTATGTAGATTGCAAGCCCTAAAACAACTCAAAGTGTTTACAATGAAATGTTTTTCAACAAAGTTACATTTTGAAGTTCTTGAGAAACTTGTACTAATTTGACGTCCAAATTCGATAATCTTCTAGGAATAACCTTTATAAAAAAATATAGTATAGCAATTTTTCTATTATTATTATTTTTGCTTTCATATTTGGAAAAACTTTATGCATCATCAAAATAAAATCTCAAATTTTTCAAGTCCTTAGAAAAAGTAATTGTTAACATTAATACCTTAAAAAAGGACAAGGAAATATTCATGTTGAATACAATCAAGGAATTTTTTTCCAAAAAGTTCATGCATGAACCAAAAGAAGTCATACATTTTACATAACAATTCAACAATCTTTTTCCAAACTCTTGTTCCACAATTTTCACATGGATGAATTTTTCAAGACATACGACCTATCATTTCCTATGATCTTATGCCCTAGTCGCTTGGGACAAAAGGGAAGAAGTGAGAAAGCAAAAATAGTGTGGTCCTTGAATATACTTGTCTTAAAATTTTGATTTTTTGAATTGGCAAATTGATTTAGGCATTGAAGAACTTCGAGAAAAAAGAGATGAAATCAAAAGAATTGTGGAGCTAGAGGAAGAAGAAAAGACCAACATACAAAAGGACTTGGTGATCCTCAACAAGCGTATTACTGAGCTTGATGAATCTCTTTCACGCAATTATGCCTACTCAAATGGATATGATAAAACCATTCATGAGGTTGAAGTAGCTTATTCAAAGGTGTGTTTTTCCCCTCAATTTTTCTCTCCTTTTCTTTTTGTTTTAATGTGGCCATTGTCATCTAGGAGTCATTTGCATAGATTAACTAGTTGATGTTGTCATCTTGTGCTTGCTTTAGTTCAAAAATGAAAGATAGAAAATTGGATAATACAATAATCATGTTGTAGATCAAACAAGACCAAAATATTTTGTACTAGAAACAAAAAATCTTGCATATCACAAGTTGGAAAGATAAAATAATTGAAATCTAAAAATTGAAAAGTTTGTCTAGTCTTTTTGAGATGCATTAGTGGATTGTACTTGTGAATTACAAAACACATTATTCAGCTATACTAAATTACTTGACAGATTATTTACATGGATTATATGTTATCCATTTTTTGATCTTGATTTGCCAATTGACTTTCATTGAAAAAATAGTGGGAGGTTCATTGTAAGGCAAAACTCAAAAAACATTTGAAATTAGAACAACATAAGAGGTCAAATTGTTGAATACAATGGGAAAGCATGATCGAAATGCCTTTTCATAATAAAAAAACTTAATATCAACTTGCATACATATTCAATGGACATCTTCTCACCAAAATGTGTTTCATCCAAGGCACTTTCAAAAAATCTTACATTCTCTCCATTGCAAAAAAATTCCCAAAGGTCAAATATGATATGTAATGATGGGGAATTTTGAAGCCTATGCTCACAAAATCTTTTTCAAATTGACATCAATTTCAATATGGCTTGTTTTGCATAGATATTGGAGAGCTCACAAACACTTTTGCATGTGTTGAAAAGTGAAACAATACAAGCTATCAAGAGATAAAGAAAGTGAAGTGTGCAACACCCAAGTCTCTACTAGTAATACCCATTCCACAATTGAGGGAAACAACTAACCATTGGACATTTTAATTCATGGTTAATGCAACTTTACATAGTTAAGACATTTAGTCAATGATTATAACTCTATTTAATCACATTACACAACATCACCATGTCATGAATGTGTTTTTTTTGTATTGAATTTTTGCTTTCCAATATCATGTTTTTTTTTTACAATGAGATGGCCATCTCAACAAAAAGGAGTATGCATGTACATGTGAGTGTATTATGAAGACTAAACAATTCCATAAACCACATAAGCTCCAATTCAAATTGAATATTTCTTCCCATCATTTTTTGGGTTCTATCAAAATAGGAAACACTTGAACTAAAAAATAAGGACCATATTAGTGTTGGGTGGGCATTTAGGAACTACATTCGAACATGAATAAAAAAATTTCAAAAGCACTCATTAAGCACTATAATGGTTGTTTTTAAGCACAAAAAGGACTTGTACAAATGGGTTGCCAAACTTTTGAAAATTAAATATTTCTTGAAATATTTTACATAAACCTTGACATGATACTATATTGAAGAATTTCAAGATTTTAATATATGTTTTTAAGGACTTTTGTGAGAATATTTTTAAAAATATTCTTTCAAAAGTAGTCCCCCAAAAGCAAACCCTTAAACAAGTGTGTGTGGTTCATGTTATCTTGTTGGTAACTAGGTAGCCCATGTTAGTATAAGTTATAGGTTAGGCTAGTTAAAATAACATACATAACATAGGTAATTTAGCCTAGGTAACCTAGCTAGTATGCTTGCAGCTACCTAGATACATGCTACCTAAATTACCTTCCAACCCTCCTCCCCCTTTCCTATGTCCCTATTTATCCTCTTATCTACCTTTGTAAATATTATAAAAGATATTGAACATGTTTATTACAATATGTTCACAAGATTTTCACCTCATGAAATGGTGGCACAATGGTAAAGACTTGATTCCTCCAAGTGGAGGCGAGGAATTCAAATCTTTACAATTGCAATCTAGGCCACTAACTTGGTGGTTTAGCTAGGTGGCCTAACTACCTAGCCTACCTAGCTCAAGTGGGCAACCTAGTTATTTAAGTTAGTTTATTTAGCCTAGGTAGCTAGATGGGTACAAAAGAAAAACTATTTTATTTATTCATTGAGGCAAGTAGGTAGGTAGGTAGGCAAGTTAATAAATAAATAAAATTTAATTACCAAAAAAAAGTTTGCCCAAATTTTGAACGATTAATCAAAATGATCTAATCAAAAGGCCAAGCTAGAAAGACCCAATCAAAATGGATGTGTCAAAATTGATTTTTCCAAATTAATTATTAATTAAGTTGGACATTTGTCACTTTTGGGTCGTTTTTTACTAATTTTTTAGTTTAAAAGACGATGAATTCTTGTAGTGTCTTGAATTTTATGTTTCATCTTAATTTCATTTATATTTTATATTTTGAAATATATTTAATATTAAATTCCGACCTACAACTTATTGGTTATTTACAAACTAGACCTACCTTTTTTAACCTATGTACAACCTACCTTCATGCATATCAAAATATCAAAAAATAGACATGTACTTGATTTAAAATTACATAAAATTTTATACCCATTTACATACCTACCTAGTTATATAAATATCTACAACTATTTATCTTTGAACTTTATCTTTTTTATTTACATATATTTACAACCTAGTTTATTTCACCATATGTAAATTTTTAAAAAAGATTTTATAATCAATTTTTACTTTAAATATATTTCCAAAAATAATATTAATAATTTATCTATTTATTTACCTACATACCCTACCTTACTTTGACATGCATAATATTGATTTATCTTGCATAACTAACTAATTATCCTTCCAAACTTTGCCTAACTACCTACTCTACTTACTTGAATAATCAATGACAAAATGTTAATTGATAAATTAACTACCCCCTTTACCTAACTTATAGTTACCCCACTTTAAATAAAGTATAATAAACCTAACCAAATAATTAAAGCATAAAATAACAATAATATATTTATTTACCTATGTACCTACCATATTTATTACCTATTTATAACCTGCTTATGTTTTTTATTATCCAAAATTTTGTGGTTGCATGTTTCATTTGATTATATCCATGTCAATTTCTACTAGAGATGTACGTTTTGACTAAATATCACATTGATCAAATAGTCATAATATGGTTAGTTTGACCATATTTGTTTTACTTATGATTGATCTAACCATTTTATTTTTACGCATGGTTAATTTTAGCCATTTGTAGTTTGGCCATGGTTGGTTTAACCATAAAATATTTATTCACTGGTTAGCATGGCCTCATTTGCTTTATTCATGGTTAGTTTCACCATATTTATTTTACTCATGGTTAACTTTACCATTTGTAATTTAGCCATGGTTGGTTTTTCCATAATTATTTTACAAAAAAATAGTTTAGTCATTATATATGTATACATTATTTATATAAATATGGTATGAACCATAATTAGTTTTTTATGGTTATTTTCCATAATTATTTTAAATTTTTGGTGGGTTTATCCATTATTGGTTTAATAATCATTAAAATTTTCATAATTATTTTAGTTGTAGTTGGTTTAGACATTATTATTTTACCAATCATTAAATATTTACTTAATTTATGTATCTTACATAATTATTTAGGAATAATGTTCTGTGAACTAAAAGGCTCTAATGTTGTTTGGACATGAAAATGTTTCTCCCTACCAAAAGTTTGTCCCATATTGTTTGTCATCCTTTCCAAATGATGAGCAATATAAATAGATGCATCATAAGCATCCAAGACATAAGAAATATTTTGAAAAGGAAGGCCACTTGGGATCAGCTAATTGAAAAGGCTTGACCTTAAAAGCCAAATTCAAAATGAAATAGAATTTTCCTACTTAGCTCATCTAGGTGTAGGTTTAAATTAGGTGGTGTACATTTAAACCTAGTAAAAGTCATAACCTTGGGTTGCCCTAGCCTACTTTAGGCTTTTATACCTAATTCTTAGTTATAGGCTCCTAAATCTAGGCCTAATAGTTTAAGTTTTAGGTTTTTAGACATAGGGACCTTATGAATAGGTATCAAATTATGAGTTTGACCTAGGTTGCTTAGGTTTTATCCATATGGCATACCTTAATGGCCAATGTTTAAATGCCAAGTGGCATAGCCTAAATGGCCAATGTTTAAATGCCACATGGCATAACTTAGGTGGCCAATGTTTAAAGGCCATGTGGCTTAACCTATGTGGCTATTGTTTGAATGCCACATGGCATTTGCCTAGTCAAAATGGTGTTTGACTAGTAAAAAAATCATTTGATTGTTATATTGACGAATAAAAATGATTAGTCAAAAATGCCAACCTAGGTTTAGTTTTAAAAGTACATGGCTTAGTCATAATGGATAGGTTCAAAAGAACTTGTCCAAAATGACTAGGAGGTTTTTTTATGCATGTCCAAAATTGGTTTTTTTTAACCAAAATTTTTAATCAAAAAAATTAGGAATTATAGTAATGATTGGTGCCAATTATAAACTTGTTTGCAAACCCATTGCAATCGATAATAGAATGAGTGAAGATGGATTTTTGATTTTGTGATGATATCTACTTTCTTGTTAGTTCAATAGGTATTTTAAAATGTGAGCCAAGATCATCAAACATTTCATACAATCAAGAAGCATGTATTAAACTAAGGTAACAACATGTGCCAACATGAGGTACTACATGCCATGAAAGATCAGAAACTTTAGTAGGTGCAAGAAGCAAGCTCTTTTTTTCGGATTATGCACCTACATGAATCTAGTGAGCATTTCTCCTAGAGTCATAATAATCCTTTGAACTAATCTACAATAGATTTGTCATTTGTAGACATCTAATAGGAAGATTAGCCTATGGTCAAGTACTAATGATTATCAATCTACCCAAGATTTCAAGCACACTATTTTACAAGGTTTATAAATGAATAAAATGAAAATAAAAGAAAAAAAAACCCCCCGAATATTATAGAAGCTACATAAGAAGACCCCAAAAACCCAAATTACTATTCTTATGTCTTTGAACTTCGTTTGTTTGAAATCACAAATAGAATAAAGGGTTTAGGAGTATTGAAAGGGTGACACCATGACAGAAAAATTGTACTCTTCAAAGAATTTGGATCAAAGTGCAAACATAAATATAAAACACAATAAAATGTCCATGAAAAAAGGTAAGAAATGGATGGAACAATATCAACTTGTGAATTGTCTAATAAAGCCAACAATGCATATGAACACCAAGTTGACCTACACATTACATACGAGACATTATGAGGAGTGCATCAACTTGTGTAATCAATTTAGAGTCACCTACTTCCAAGTTGGTTGGTGCACATGAACAAGTGTTCAACAAACCACATACCAACCATTTCAAAAGAGTTGAGGGTAGGGGGATGACTCCCATTATGTTCAATATATTAGTTGTTTTGGACATGGGACTAAAAGCTCTACCATTAACTAGTTGTTGTATCAAAGTTCCACAAATTGTCTACAATTGATCTTTGGTCCAAAGTCCACCTCTAAAATAAGTTGCTCCAGTTCAACACAAGTATTCTATTTATCAAATAGCCACTACATAATTATAGTGATCATGTAAATAGAAATTATCAATCCACAACAACAAGTTTAGGCCTAATTTTTTTCATTAGTTTCTAACTTTTGAAGAAGGTAAAATTGGTTGTCACCTTTAGATCTAACCATGGGCATTCTTTATGTCTTGCCATATCCATTCAATAGGTTGCCCATTATGATGGTGGGTCATTTAGGCATTATCCAAAAAAAATTCAATAGAATGCCAAGACTTGGTGCTTGTAATCCTAGAGGCTATGTACTTCTTAAAGGTTCCACGCACCTGCCCAAAAACTTCCAACATGCCCAAGCACACCATACCCACAAAGTAATATTGTTGCATAAGTGGTCCTATTACAATGTCTTTCCTCTTGCTTTCTTCTTCCACCTGGGAATTAGTTGTAAATGTTGGTGTACACACACTCTTCACTACTTCCATGAAGAAGGACCTATCATTTTTGTTCCCAACTATCACCACATCCCCAACTTTTGGATATGGAGGGCATGAAATGAAACAAATGGTTATGCAAGGAAACATCCTCTAATCCATAAGCTAAACGAATCTTACTATTATGCCCTACCAAAGGCATCAAATTGAATTTATGTATATCATAAGGTGAGTTGGTTTGATGTCATTCCCAAGCCATTGTTTTGGATGTGGTTGTGAAAGAATCATGTTAGTATAATTGTGTCGGAGGGCTACAAAAGACGATGATGTTGATGTTGTCGTATTGTAATACTTGTTTTGGAAAAATACTTTCCTATCACCATAAAATTCATGGATGAAAAGTCAGATGATTTTGGCCTTCCATGTCTACATGTGTGCCCTTTGTATGGTTCATTAGGCTTAACAACCATTGAATCACCAACACAAAGTTCTTTTCCATGCTTCATCCAAAATGAAAATCCTTGAACTAAAGTTTGAAAATTTTGAAAATTTTTAGTGGTCATGATCCCAATGGTGTTCCAAAAAATTGCAAGTATGAGATTGTGTCTTTTGAAATTGTTGCTTTGATGTTGATCTACCTACTCACAATTATGCCCTTATGTATTAAAACTTACTTACATGAACATGTTGGTAACCATTGCACCAATTTGGAAATTGCTTGAGCTATTTCCTAAAAAAACACAACCACCACACATTTTTTTTACCATTGCTCACAAACTATCAAATCTTGGTCCATCACACAATGGACATATGTAGGAAATTAAAGATATTTGTGAGCCTCTTTCAAAGCTTTTCCACCTAGGAATAGACCATCGTTGTCTAGTTACATATGATGCACTTCCAACTCCTTGAAGGACTCAAATGTGAGAGTGAGAAAACGGAAGAGGGAGGAGTCGAAACACATTCCCTAGCTCACAACACTTTGAGGGGGTAGAGGGGCGTGTTGGAGCTCAGAGATGGGATTAGGAAGAATTGACAAGCTTATTCACTCACACGGGCCTGCACACAACCCACACAAAGTGATTAGTGCATAGTTGGAGCACCTTTGGTGCTAGGATGAGTCACGGGCAACACGAACACACAAGACTCACCACAGCCCGGACTTGGTGGAAGCCCCCACCTTCCCCCTTATAGTATACTTTGGGCCTCTCCACGGGGCCCACATCCAAATGGCTTTTCTCTCCAGGGACTCCTAGGATTCCCGCGCGAGAGTTTCGAAATCCGCCCGCCGAGACTCCCCGGACTTTTGAGCCCCATAACTTTGCGAACAAACCTTGGATCGAAGTGCGGTCTAAAGCAAAGTTGTAGCTATTGTTGAGTTCTTTCCAACGATATGTGGCATGTTATCTGCAGCCAAGTAAATCGGGTCAATTCCTGACTTTTTTTGGTCAGGAGTCAAATTGGCAGTTCAACTCCCGGCCCTTCTTTTGGCCATAACTTGTGTTTCAGATGTCCAAATGAGCAATGCGAGCCCATTTTAGACATCTACATTCCAAGAGATTTTTAATGATATAAAAAATGCCACAAGAAATTGAGATTTGACCCTTCAAATTGCTCTCTGAAATTTTGAAAGTCGTCGGAGACTCCATCTTCCAAAGTGGGAGTTGCCTTGGGAGTGTGAGGGTTCACTCCCTCACACTTTCCTGCACTCCCGGGAGTATTTGATGTGACTCCCATGCTTCTTCTTGGCCCGCACCCTTGCAACCCCTTTTGTCTTAGTCGCGAGCCCAGAGCTAGGGTTACGACAACATAGCTCTATGGATATTTGTGAAAATTTTCCTAGCATAATAGTTGGTGTAGGTGACCTCACTTTTTTTTTGATTATATAAATGTTCATAACTATGGGAATTTCCCTTTCAAAAGGGTGACACCAAAAAATATTGTGGCAACCATGCCTTTTCACATGGTCTATAAATTTTTCGCTCCTTGTGCACCCAGACAAAATTTCATGAATTATATTTTTGCATTATGCCTTTGAAATGATCACAAAGTTCATTAAAAAAAAACACACTCTATGGACCAATTTCACAAAATGAAATATCAATGGTCTTATATTGAAGCTCTATTTTTCAAATTCGTAATGTAACTATTTGCAACCCAATTGAAATTTAATACAAAAAAATTTGTAATATTTCAAAACAAGTTATGTGAGATTTGGCAACTAGAAAACCTATGAAACATTTGTTTACCATCATTTTCAAAAGAAATGTTAGACCACCTTAACACTAGATAGCCCCCCAAAAAAAGGCCCTAAAATAAATACCTACAACATGTTCCAATGGAGATGAGTTGGGCCCAACATTTTCCTCCAAGTGCACATGCCATGTTGCTAACGATTCCCAAGCATTTTGTCTGCTTCAAAAAGTCCATCCATAGCTTTGGTTATGGGTGTAAAATAACCTTCCTACCTCAGTGAGCATTGCACCTATCCCACCCAAAAGGGAGTCCAACCCCAAATCTAAATGATGTAGGACATGCGATAAACACCACATAACAAAGATATAATACTCCTTGACATTATAAAACCCTAGAGATTTTCTACTCCTAGGCCATCTTGCTCCAAGTGTGGCAAGACTCAACTTCTTCACATTTTGTAACACATCGTCCAAATCTTTTATCTTCCCATTTCCTTCAACATATTTGACCAACATGTGGACATACTTCTTAAAGGCACACAATGCTAAAATGTGCATCACATCATATGTGAAACCATGAGAAATGTCAAAGCCATACAAGTTGTACAACCTCCAAAGGCATGATTGGCCTGAAATGCCTGCTTCACAACCAACATCATATTTTTCCTTGCCCATTGGAAGTTTTTGCCATTGGTTCAATGAAAATGCCATGTCCTTTACACATCGCATAGCAGATGGATACCTCCTATGTTTTCTATTGTCATGGTATTCCACCAGACCCTTAATGTTGGATCAAACACACCATCTCGATGTAACATCAACACCCGAAATACCTCCCACTTTTCATTGCCCCTACTTTACATTGGGCAAAATGATCACCAGTTGCTACCATCATTATGGCACACAAAGTAGCCAAACTAGAAGGTAGATCAGGAAACATGCATACACTAATTGATTATATAAGATATGCATATTAGTCTGGGAATCCATGATCTACAAACAACCTTTATAAGTCTATCATGAGAGTTTTTTAAAATGTTGTCAAAACATGGGGTCATATTGTTTTAATTTTATTTTTGAACTTGATGGAATAAACATAATAAGAATAGGGTCTATTGTTTGTTTTCCCATAATTTAATATGTTCAAATCCATTGTCCAACAAATTTTTAGACTTGTTTTTGTAGAAGAAAATCCATCCCAATGGAACATCAACCCAAAATTCCGTGGATCAGCCTACAAAACCACACAACGTATATTAATGCATGACAAGAAACATTGAATTTGATAGTTTTTGTTTACTTTCTATTAAACCCTATCAATTTTTTTACAACTAGTTATTAGTTGGTTCCTTAGCTCTAGTTCCTACAACATTTATGGATCTAGATAGGTTCATTTTGTTAGTAATTAACCTAAATATTTGGACATGTGTTGTTAGTTTTCTTTTATTCAAGGGAAAACATGGGGTTGCCAATTATTTAATTATCTAGTTATATATACAATTGGAGGCCATGTAACTATTTTTTTCAAAACCTAAAAAAACCTTTGCTAAAATAAATGTTTAAAAACTTATTTTCAACATGCATTTTTGAACATGGATAAAATTTGAACACTGAACATGGAAACCTATAATAATTTATATTTGAATCCCAATGTTGAACTGATTCTTCACATTTTTGAGTTGGAGGAAATGCTCGAAAAGAGTGGGAACATTTGTTGTTTGGACAAATTACAAAGGCCTCCCACTCCCCTTCAAAATTCCAAAATGCCTAATACTCACAAAACTTACTAGGCCATCAAAATGATCAATAATTTATAGCAAAACCTTGGGATCTTTTCCCAACCACCTATCCTTGGTTTTCCATGTCATCAACATCCTCTCACAAATGCTCCTATTTTACACAAGCTTGCTAACAAGGGTCCAATAGGCATGTAATCATACGCTAATATGTGTTTGCTCATCTATAAGCCAATTAGGCACCTATGAGAACATCATGGACAATACCTTTTAAACTTTTGTCTTGAATTAATTAAGCCCACACTCATAGCGCACAACCTCAAAGCCTTTGTACAAGTCCTACCTCAAAGCCTTTGTACAAGTCCTAGATACATTAGGGGACATTAGATGGGGATCATGTGGTGCTTGTGTAAACCCATTACACAATCACCACCTCTCTATTGCTACAAACCCTAACTCCTTATACAAATGTTGAAGTTGTTTCCATGAAGTTGGTAATGAAAACCCCCTAATTAGCTTGAGCTCTAATTAAACCAACTAGTGTCAACAATCTACCAATTGGCAAGGCACCATAGTAAAGTCTCCCATCCTAAAAAACATTGGGTTCCTTTTGTAATGACCCAAACAATGGATGTAACATGTAATCTTGAAGGTTGATGGGCACTTGGCTTACATCCTATTTTTTTTGAAACTCCACAATTTTGTTGGTGAAGACTTGTCTCAAGGTCATAGCCTTAATTGGGCATGTTGGATGTTGGTCACTACATTGATTTAATTTGCTAGATGTTGATGAAGGTGGGCTAAACTCAAAGATATTTGTTGATGTACTTGACCTAGCCCATCGAAAATAGCAACCTCTTTTGTCAAAGTGTTTCCAAGTTTTGCAATTGGATCAACCATTTCTTGCATGTATTGGTACATTGTCCTTTGGACACCCTTCGAATCCCCTAGCATGTCAAGCGAGGTCACAAAACTCTTGTTGCAGAATTTGATTTCTAAAAGCTCATCTTCATCATTGCCCTCCATCTTGAAGTAGCTGCAAGTTCAAAAATCACCAAACATCTGATGTCACTTGAGCTTTTGATGGCTATAATGAACAAGCCATAATAAACTTGTCAAAAATATATGTTATGTTACCTCCGTTTCTTTTTTGACCGATGATGACTACTGCAATGTCTCTTATTACTAAACATGTGCCGCTTGTTGTTGCCTCTTTCCTTTTCCTCTTCTTGATCCTCCTTTTCTTCTATATTGTGTTTTATAGCCATTAACTTAAGGAATAGTAATTACAAAAGAATAATGACAATACGGAAAAGAGGATGACAAATAATAAAGTTTTCTCCAACTAAAAAAAATGAAAACAAAACTAGAAAGCGAGAAAGCTCATAAACTCCTACAAGAACTTCACGATTTAAAAAAAATCTCCTTAGTGCATCCTCATTCTACAACTTCCCTATTGTTTTTGCATGTTAATCACTACCAATTCCAAGAAAATGCATATCAAGAAATGCATCATGTCTTTGATGAACATTATTCCTCAAAACGCAGAGACCAAATGAAAGCTATAACACTATTCGATAGTCTTTCCCTAACAAGAACTTGGCAGAGCCAATAAACAAAGATTAGGGTTTTCTTTCTATAGGGGATGAAAAAGGAAAGGGTTTTTTTCTAAATCCAAATGGAAATTCAGCCATCTATATACTATAATTAGAATTCCATTTTGGGGCTTTCAAAATAATTAAATGCATATTCTAAATTTCTAACTCATCATACATCTTATATGTAAAGGCACTTTGTGCGTGCGTGCGTCCGTCTGTGACCACCGGACGCAGAGAATAGTGATTGGTGGACGACGCAGAGAAAAGTGACGGGGAAAAAGAAAAGTGACGGTGGACGCAAAGAAAGGTGACGGGAAGAAGATAAGACGACCGTAGGATGGAGAGCTTTCGAGGTCCTGAGAGCCAGGTCCTGAAACCTCGCGTTGGGGGCCTGAAACCCAGGTCCTGAGATCCAGGTCCTGAAACCTCGCGTTGAGGGCCTGAAACCCAGGTCCTGAGATCCAGGTCCTGAAACCTCGCGTTGAGGGCCTGAAACCCAGGTCCTGATATCCAGGTCCTGAAACCTCGCGTTGAGGTCCTGAAACCCAGGTCCTCAGAGCGTGCGTGCGTTATTAATTGGTTGAAGCAATTAACGGGTACCCACTAGTATTTTATTAATTTGGTTAAACTTTCTATGTTAGATTCTTTCCTGGATGTGGATGACAACAAATGACCCTTTCCATTCCCCCCATGTTTTTTTCAATGGTATTTATCAGAACTTGAAAGGCAAATCTTTATAGGTTTTGACAATTTGTGGTGAAGTAACCATGCTGGCAAAACCCAATCTCCTTGCTAGGCAAACATAGGAGCCTAGTTTCAAGGGAGGTGGGGGCGAGGGGGAGCAATTTTTAGTATTTTCTACTCCCCAATGTGTTCCCCAAGATGTTCCCAATACCATTGTATTTTATCTCATATTTTGGCCAAAGTTGAATTTTTTTGTATATATATATATATAAATTATAAAGGTGAACCAAATGGAAGCACCTTTCAACTTCTATCTTGGGGAAAAATTTGACAGTGAGCCAATCAAAGTGACTCCTCAACTATAAACAAACAAATATATACTAACTTTGGGTGCACTTTCAATTAAATTTAGTGATGAGAAATTTTGAGGAACTAGTATATGAGAGATTTTGTAAAAGTTTTAGTAGAATCGTCCCTAGAAAATTGATTTGGCATAATCTTTAGTATTGTCATCTCTAAAAACTTTCTAAGACAATTACCTCATTTCCAAGCCTAACTACCTCACTTTTTTCTTAACGACTACCCTCTTTCCTAAGGATTTTCCTAATAACTAGCTAAATCCTTATAGCTATTTTATTCTTTTTCCCTACCCATCAACATGATATCAAAAAGAGAATTAACATGTTCATTATTTACATTTGAAGTTAAATTTGACATTGACGTAAACAATAGTGAACTTTTGGAAAACATATAGGAACATAAGAAGAGGAAAAAAAAAAGTTAATTGTCGTTGCTAATGTTCAACAACATGAAGCCCAAGTTAATAAAAGTAATAGATAGATACCCTTCCTTTGAAGTAGAGAGTACACATTATCCCAATTAAAGAGAATTGTATTGGAGTTGTCCATAAAATAGGCGGGCTAGGGTTTTCACTTAAGGAAAATATTTTCTAGACAACCAATGAAGTGGGCCAAATACAAGTAGAACAAGGCCCACTTCTTTTCTCAAATTCAGAGTTGAGTGGGAGGGGAAAATTGAAGACTTTTGTTGAGTTTAATGTTTAGGGTTTAGAGTTTAGGGTTTACGTAGCCGTAAACTCTAGTGGGCCAAATGGATGGTATTAGTTTAATTTAAATTTGAGTTGGATTAGTTTGGCCAACTCAAAGAACTTGAAAAGAACTGGAATGGGGTCTGACAAATACAATGTAGTTTTTTTTTTTCCCGATTATCAAACAAATGACATTAGCTAATGGTTCACCAGTTACTTTTCACACAAAAAAAATCACAAATTATGGATAAAAACACCTCCATGTGGATGAAATTAAAAATTAAAATGCCCAAATGAAAGTGGATGAATAAAATTTCAATTACATCCACATTATGGATAAAAATCACCTAGATGGATGAAAATTGAAAAGTAAAAAATTGAAAATGAAAACAAATATGTGGTTGGTTCAGATTAGTGTTGAACTTAATCACTAGGTTCTACAATCAGAATAAAAAATGCAAGTTTGGATTGGATATGAACCCACCCCCTATCCCAAGCCTAACTTTCAAAGCACCTAAATCTATCATCTAGTCCAAAATTTAGGTTTGAAAAACACAAATAAAATGAAAAATAAAAAAGGAATGAACCAAGTATAGATTGGACTACTCGTCCCCTCTTATTCAAAACTTGTTATGAAACAAGCAAACCTCTTTACATTTTGAACCACTTCGGTTTGCCTTGAGCCTCCATTGAAGAATTCAATGGCAATGGTGATGTGAAGCTCCACGTTTAGGCCTGTCTACATCTCCTTTTTTTTCCTTCTTCTTCCTATGCTACTAATTTAGCTACAACTCTAGAAACTAAAAGATGACAAAGACAACGAGCGGAGCTCTTCACCCCTTCCCCCATTTGTTGTTGTGGACAAAGTTGACAATGACGACAATGAGGAAGAGGAGCCTCCCCATGTTGCCTTTCGTTGCTACTACGGGAAAGGTGCTCAACTGGTTGGATCTTAAAGCTTCAATGGTGATGGTGGTGGCAGCTCCTACTTCTACCATCAATCGCTGATGCAGAGAGAAAGAAAAAAGAAAGGGGACCTGGTACAAAAGCACGACCCTCCGCCCAACTTTCCTTTGTTTTCTTTCCACATTCTAAAGTACCCAAGCCCCGTTGGGGTTCAACTCCTCGAGGGTGTTTAACCAAAACTCACATAAAAACCATAATTTTTGCTTGGAAATGCCCCCTAGTTGTAACCCTCGCTAATAATAATTGCACAAACAAAAACACAACCATTTAATCCACACTACATGCATATTTATGCACAACACAAAACACACAAAATAAAAATTCCAATGCAACAAAACCAAAATCTAATTTTGGCAATGTCAAACTATATAATAATTTTGATGATTCAAAATATGACTCGTTTGCAACAACGCAAGAATTCAAGTCCAAACTCACATAAAAATGAAAACACCCAACATTTAAATCAAAATCCTTCTCATATAAAACATGAAAAATCTGCAACATCAAAACATGTGTGACAAAAAATCTCAAATGACCAAAATTGATTTAAAAACTTACATAACAAATTAAAAACTTGAACCAATTCACATTTGAACTAATTCCAAACTTAACAAAACATTAAGCCCAAATTAATTGAGACCTAACCAAGTAACTAACACAACACTCTTAACATCGACATTCGATAAAAAATTTGATCTCTATTATGAATGTATGGATCCAAACTAGAAGATTATGTCATGTAATATGATTTTAAAACCGACATAATCTGCCACCCCAAACTTTATGTGTTTGTTGAACATGTTTTTTAAAAAAAAAGGTTGTTGAATTTGCCACCCCATACCTCAATGTCATGCAATGGCCCTCACTTTTGTCCATTATGTTGGGTGCATCGCCTAGCTCACCATAATGGGCTCAATGACACCTTACCCAATATAATGGGCTTGGGCTTGACCATTCCATAGGACTTTTTAGTCACTACTACAACAACCCAAAAAAAATATTCCCAACAAATTTTTTTCATTCTTTGACTCAAAAAATTGGGAGTTTTTTGGGAAACTATTTTGAAGTTTAATTCAACTAATTTTGCTTTGGGGGAACAAAATGACATAAACCTAATCTGCCACCCCAGTCCTTAAATGTACAATAAAGCACAGATTTGCTTGTAATGGCTTCTGCTCCCCTCCGTCGTCTTTCTTCCATGACTTCCGTCCCGCTCATGTCCAGCAGCGCTGCTACGCGGCGGAGATCCATACCCCAGCGCCGTCGCTACGCTCCCCGTTTGTCTCCTCACTCCAACCCAGGTCAGTGCACCAGCGCTCGCTTCGATCTATTCTTGTTCTTCTTCTTGTCTTTTTTAACTCTTGGGCGGTTTTTTCCTGTTTCTTGCTGTAGAGTTATGGGTGTCTTGTCATTTTGAACTGAAATGCAGCATTCTCGACCGAGAAGACGAAGACGATGTTTTTTTTAATTTTATTGTTGTGTTGTTGTCGTTATCATTTAATTCTTGGCTTTTTCCTGTTTCTTTTTTCTGTAGTGTAGTCATGGTTTTCTGTCATTTTGTACTGCAATGCCGCATTCTCGACCGAGAAAACTAAAGGCGATCAGTTGAACAGCAGATTAAAGTCCCAGAGCTGAGAGATTATAGTGACAAACGAACGAACGAACGAACGAACGAACGAACAAAGAGATTATAGTGAAGGGGACATGGGATATCGTTGCATGTGGTTGTCAGCTTACATGGGACTAGAGTCTTTTAGTTTCTTTAACCACGAAATTTGCAAACAAGATGCAAAGCTGGGAGATTTCAGCGATGGATGGCGTTCTACAGAGTGGTTTTATAGAAAACCCGGGTGTTTGTGACCTAATTTGGATTAGCTGGTGCTGGAACAAATTTAGGGTTTTGATCTTTACTTTGCAAATGCCACAACGCACTTGACTAAAACATGTAGGCAAAACAGTTGAGAGTTGTGGGAGATAAATGATGTGTGTGGCTGCCCTAATCTGCAAGGAATCATTAACTGATTCAGGAACAAAATCTAGGGTTTTCACATTGGGATTTTGTTACCTCCACTATTTGTTGCCAGGAGGAGCTTATGGGCTAATTTATGTTGGGAGTAAGTATGGAGGCCCACATTGTAGAATTGGTGACAAAACTTTGTATGTCATTGGAGACCAGAAGTGTTTCCAAATCTGCTGCGGAAAGCAAGAAGTCAAGATGCAGAACAAAAGTGGCATAACTCAGAGGGGCAATTCGACAATTTGTAGGTCCACAAGCCTTGTTGGTGGGTTGCTAGAGAAGGCCCTTGGTACCTATCTCAATGCGCAGGTATGTATTTTAATGCCTCCAGCTGCATTTCTCAAATGTAGCTGAAAAGGAAAGAAGATGCATTGGTCCAATTCTTTCAGCTGGTTGTCATTGTGTTGAAGGTAGCTTTAAGTCATTAATTTTTTTGTCTTCATAGTTGCTAGGAACTCCTGGTCCATGTTACAGGGATATAGTTAATCACAATGCCATAGAACTGTAAATAAAGCTTCCTACTTTTTTAGTCTGCACTAGATTACAGTAAAAAACTTCATGTTCTCCCCCAGCATTTTGCATCCTACTTTGCCTCAATTTACAGTTTAGGAGAAGGCAACTCAATTGTGAGATTGGGATTGGAATCAGGGATTTCATAGAGATTCCCTAGACTCCCTTTCTACTGTGGACTAGTCCAACATTCTCAACAAGAGATTGGAATGTGAAGTCAGGCCCTCAAGCCTACACTGTTGGAGCCTCATTTGAATGTTGCTAAATTACCAAAATTGAAAAGTAACCATTGGAACAATGGCTTTCCTTATCTTAGCTTGTCTCTTGTGTGCAGCTTGATGAATGTGGAGATCTTGATGTGATTGTTGGAGGGAGCAGCTGGGAGCTTTTGTCTGGCAAAGTGAGGGATGTTCGTGTTTCTGCAACAAAAGCAATCTACAAGGTACAATTTTGTTTGCTTCATCCATATACTCTTCTCTCTGTGGAGTTCGCTGGGGTTGGTGAGTCTGTTTCACCTAACATGCATTTGACTTTGTTAACCTAAAAAATTACAGGTTACTGGCAGTTGAGGGTCTATGCCAATTCAGAAGAGGCAGACAGTTTCATGCTCTGAAGTATCAGGGTTTCATACATGTGACTTCTACAGGGAGTTTTCTTGACAGAGGTGGATCTGACAGCTTCAAGAGTATTTGTTAAGCCTGGACGAAAAAGGTTTGTCTTCAGGAATAATCGAACTTCCTGTGTTCAACTCAACCTTTCTTCAGTGGTCTACTTTGTTGTAGAGTCCAATATGATGAGTTTTCATTGTCTGCGTGTTCCATGCTCCACAATTTGTTCATGTAGTTGTGAACACAGGAAGTCATTGATGCTCATGGTGAATGTTGTGTGTGTTAGGCTGTTTCAGAAACCTTTTCAAGTCATTGCTCAAATCCGAGTGCAAGAAGCAGATCTTAATGCCAGGTCCTTCAACAACTCAAGCCCAGTCCATGCTTTCTGAAAGTTGGGATAACTGATACTCAGTAAATTGATTGGAGTTTCTCATCCTTGTTATTTGTTTGTTACTAAACTCCTGTGGTTTACTCATGTAGAATGATTCTGTTCGTGGGAATGGCAGTCTTGGCAGCCCCATTTTCACTAGGTCTCTCAAACAGATCTTTCCGACAAAACCTTCAACATTGAACATTCAATTTGAGGATGGAAACTTATGTTTCTCGTCTCCAGACTGTCACTCTACTGGATATGGACAAGTTGAGTTCCCAACTACTTTGCATATTGATGTGGAGAAGGGTGGAGAGATTCTCTCAGTTGATTCAGTGAGTGGTATCTCCATTCAGAAGGCTTTCAAATTGGGACCAGAAGTTAGAATCACAGAGTTTGAAGTCAATGACTCTTGGATGCAACTAACAGGTGACTTTCTCATTACTCCTTAACTATTGCAAACTCCTATTTGGGTGCCTCTCCTGTGCTCCATGCTTCTGCAATAGAGCATTGATTGCTTCCAATTTTACAGATGAAAGAAGATTGGTCTAAGAAGCAGTGGTGGTTTCCTGTAGAGGTTGACAGCCATTGTTCTTCTATTGATGACCATCTCAGCATTGGCTGTGATATCACCTCTGCATTCAATCTCCCTGCAAACCATTTTTGCCAAAACCTGTGAGATGAGAACTCACCAATGTGAATGAAAGGTTGTCAAAAGCTTAGAACTGGAAATCTCAAGCAGTTTGAGTCATACATCTGTTTTGGATTAATTACAGAATGTGTGGTGAGACCTTGATTAGGAAGGAGTCATACAGTGTTCATTTTTATTGGGTATGGTCCCAGGGACCATAATCATAGCAAGGGATGCCAAGCTTTAATCAGTTTGAGCATGGTCTTCGCTTTTTCAGTGACATGGTAATGCCAGTAGCATGTTTTCTGATTGGTGCAGATTGACAGCCTTTCTGTTTCTGAGTCATGCTACATTTGCAATATTTTGCAATGAAGGGTATATCTTGGAATGATGGTGCAGGGATTTAAACTCTCCAGATAGGATTGAGTTCATTTTATGTCCACAGGCCATTTTTTCCATGCCACACTATTTGAGGTCAAGGTTAGCAAATTTACAAGAATGTAACAAAGGTATAGCATGACCTATATCTTACATCTGGAGAATGGCATAGATATAATGAATCCAGTGCCAGGGGACAGAAGACAGAATTCATTAAGGAACGCTTGGAGTTTTATATCATGCTTGCACCTATGTAATTCCAGTATCTCATATTACCCAACAAACCCAACCACAGAGTTGCAGTCATGACTTGCTTGGACCACCAACCTCAACTTCAGAATGCACTGAAAACAATACCATCCAAAAGTATGCCAAACTTCAGTGCATTCATCCTTTGTAGTAAAGTAACCACAAGCAACAAATAAGTTTTTCACAGCTATCCCCACTCCTATACTTGATACATTCTGTTAAACCTTAGGCAATACCATCATTCTAATATCTTTTTGATTAATCAGTCCACCTCTATTCTGACGGTTTAACTTGGAATTGAGAGATTAATTCATAATATGATTTCTAGAAATTTGGGATCTAACAGCACTTCAGTGAACAGGAAACAAAATGGACTTCAGATTTCCAACCCAAAAACCACAGAAACAATTTAGATGCAGTTTGAAGTTTGAACCAGTGTTGGGCAATTATCAGAAACAAGAACAGAGTCTTGGAGGTTATCAGGGTTCATAGGCTCATAGGCTCTAATCACTTTACCATGGTTCTCAAAAGAATCAAAGAACCAAGTCTGACATATAACCTGTACTCCATTTTTCTTTTGTGGCAAAATTTTGTAACTTCATAGAAAATGGGGCAGGCAAAGGGTTCAAAGGATTTTTTGGGAACAATTTGAACAAATTCACCACATTTCAAGGGGAAAAACCTGACATATAACCAGTTTTTTTGGCTTTTTTTCTTCTGTGGACAAACCTTGTCCTGTGACAAAAAAATGTACATGCAAAGGGTTTTTTAGGAAAAATTTGCAAAGATTCACCATATTTCGAGGGAAAAAATTCTCAAATCGCTATATTTAGACATTAGTTCTTAGCTTGTCCCCAGAACAATGCAGGTTTCCAACCAATTTCTACTTCTTAACTCTCTGACCTGTAGCAAAATTTGGCTAAGACCTCTTGTGGATGGTCACCAGAACACCTAAGTCACAAAATTGAAAAAAAAACCATGTATATAATTAAAAAACCAGGAACTGCAGTCATTGTTAAAAACCTGCTGAACTCTGATCTAAACAATAATTATTTACACTATAAATCAGTCTAGAGACCCCAGTGTTTCACAATCATTACCTCTTTCACTGTTATACTTTTGAAAATTAATGCCAGAAGCTCCCACCATGTCCAAACTACTACCCAAATTGTGTAGGGTGTGTATCTAGGGGACTCAAAACTACTGCAACTCTGCCAAAGTTTTGTCCCAGGGCAGTTAATTTTGTTGGATGGTACAGTAGGATTGAGGATCTGAGACTTTATGCACAAACCCAGTTTTTCCAGTTCTCTTGTACTATATTGAAACCCACCTTCAGTGAGCATCAATAACCAAGTTCACAGATTTTCAGCATTGAGTCTGGACACACAAATATAAGTTTGAAGGCTATACCTCTAAAAACCTTTTGGATGTAAGAGACCATAAAAAGAGACTCCACACATCTGTGACTGCTAAAAAGGTGGTTTGCTCCACTGAGATTTATGGTGTCAATTCACATTTGACTCCTGTGCTCATGCTTTCTTACCTCTTTAATGAGCTGCAGTCCCTTATTGAATGAGTCTTCACAAGTTCCAGCCTTTGTCAAGCAGGCCCACAAGGAAAATCAGTGATTTTTGGATGTACTCATTGCATCCAATCAAGAAGAGCTCCCAGAACCAGAGGTCAAGTGCGAATATAGTGGAAAGAAGCAGCAAAGATAGTGTTTGGTATCTATTCAGTGGCCATCCAGATGCCTTGGCTAAGGCACTCAGAAACTCAGAAAAGCTTCCAGCTGGATTGAAGTCACGGCCCTTGATCAACCAAGCAGTTCGCCAGTTGATTCCAATTGGCTCTAGACCGAATTGTTCCCTAAGACGACTGTCCATGTCTGGTAGATGCCCACTGCCATAGAAAATGGCCACCTTCTTGCAACCATCCCTTAAAGCTTCTTGTAGCTCATCCATAGCAACACGGTTTCGCTCACCTATGATAACTGAGTTCTCCACCAATGCAGATGCACCATCTGTCAAACTGTGATACAAGCAGCCTATTATGAGGACAGAAATCATAACAATCTTTCAAGCAGCACAAACCATGCTCAAAACACCTCACTCTCTCTCACACACTTGGAGACAAGTTTGACCCTTGCCAACTTCTGGAGGTTGCAAAATTCTTACTCTGTGGTTATCTGCTTGGCCAAGAAAACTTTGAAAGCAGCTGCAGGGTTCAACTCCAAGAGTGCTTTCATCTCTGGTACTTGCTTCAGTGGGGCATCAGAGGGTGCGCACACACCCTCAATTACAAATAGGCCCAATAATGGCATAGGTACCATGCGTGATACCCACAGAAGCTTTGCCCTCCATGGATCCAGATGAGGCCCAGGTGCCAGTGCTGCCCTTGTGATTGCCTTGCTTGAGATTGCTGTCAAATCTTTGGCAAAGGAGAAAAAAGTTTCTCCCCGTTCTCGCTGAAACCAGTTCACACATTTCAGTTGATATCCACATATGATATTCAGCTGGGAATATAGGTAGAGATCACGGCAAATGCCCTGGGACATGTTCCTGAGCTTGGATGCTTTTATCACATTGTTACAGCAAGGAGTGATGGTTTCAACAGAACAAGAAATATGAGAAGATGAGTTAATGTGGACAAGTATATACTGATGCTTAGCACTGTACTTAAAAACCTTGACTGAAAAAGTGGTATACCTGCAAAACCTGGAAAGTATCAAAGTCAAGATCGGCATGGTACCAATTCTCTTGTCGGTAGTCCATACACTCTAATTGAAACTCCAATGTCAGGAGCTGTGCCATGAGTCGCTGTATTGTACCTATGATGCTAAAACCTTGGCCACCATGACGACCTGGAACCCGCCTTGGGGGCTTCCATCTCATCTTTCCTAGTCTGTTTGTTTGCATTTTGTTCTTGTCCGCCACCATCTCATACAGCACACGATCATATGTGCTCAACTCTTTTTGCAAGGAAGAAAAGTACCTGTGGACATTATAGGTCTTTGACAATGTTTGGGTCAATTCCCTCTTGCTCCATCACCCATTCAAAATTCATTGTTGCCCCACAGAACAGTTGAACTCTAGCCATATGCTGAGAACTACTATATTGCAAGGGATCCATTTTCATTACGTTTGCAATACAATAGTTCCTATTATATTGCAAAAGCAAAGAAAATGAAATGACCAACTTTGAAACCTGTTCTGAAAAGCAATCAACAAGCCAGCTGGGAGAAGAGGCAACAATAAAGATCACTGCATTGTTTTTGGTGCTTTTCCATTCCACCCAATCATCCAAGGTTGATGAAATTCACCAACCAGCACTTCAAGTAGCCAGTTCCATCTTCAAAATAGTGAAGCTTATTTCAGTGCTACTTTTACTTTAATTGTTGGATTTTGGTTCCTTCTAACAATCACACATTGGTTTGGAATTTTTCTCAGAATAATCATAGTGACTTACACTCTGTCAGCTATATGAACTGCAGCCACCAAGTCCACCTGCAATGACACATTCCAGCACAAAAACTTAGTCACAAAATCTCTCAAAGAGTTGTGGTAGACACACCGTTCTCTAAACCTCTATCACCATCAAAAACACTGCCCCATCAACGACTCTAGATCCTATAAAAGATAATGACTTGGTGAGCATGCAATTGTCACAAGAGGAAGACAACTGGACATTAAGACTCCCAACATAGCATTACACTGCACCGTGCAACATATTCCTCTGAGTTCAATTTGGAACCCTATTCTATATTCATTTCCATCTAACACAAAGTTCAGCAGTGTACAAACAATGGTACTCTGCAAAGAGCTGTGTGAATAAATGCAGAGAGGAACAATCATCCATCGAGGGCTTCAGTTATGTTTACATTTGCTCATGCAATGCAATCTAAGACTGCCCTGAAGACAGAGATCCTACAGTGAACCCACCCTTCTCTGCCTCAAGCTATGAAACTGTGCAGTCCCATTCAAAATCTAACAGGAATATGCACCCATCTCAAAGCCAATTTAGCACTCATATATCATATATGAGGGCTTTTGTAATCACTCCTTTATATCAAAGGATGCTGATGCATTCCTTGGTGCAAAAAAGAAGTTTCTCTGGAAATTTTCCTGCAATCCTATTAGGTCAAACTTCAGGTGCAGTTTCAGCCTACTGTCTGGTAATCCTTCTCCACCTCAATTAAACCCTAGAAGCAAAGTGAGAAGCGGTAGAAAGAAGGAGATGGAACAACCTGCTGGGGCTGGAAAAGGGACCATGGCAGCGGCTTCCGGTAACTGATAATGGCTGTTTGCAGTTCAGCACCCTGCGCACCCTTGTCGCGAAAGCGCGTGAAATCGGCAATGGAGTTCAATTTTCCTTCTTTCTCTACAAATTCTGCTGCTGATGAAGATGATGACAATGATTCAAAATCCCTCCGCGACGACCAAGAATCTAGAGCCATCACCACACCAATCTTTCTTCTCCTCTTCCTCCGTCTGCTGATGCTGCTGCTGCAACTGGCAACAGATACCCTAGAATTATCCCACTCATTACTACCTAGACCACAAGAAGAAGAGTGTGCAAACTCCAATAATCTAGTAGAAGAACAAGAAGAACAAGAAGAAGCAGGAGAAGAATGTTCGTTGCTATTATTGCTCACGCGCCTGACTGATATGCTATTCTCACTGACACGGATTCCCCGAAAAAACGAGCTTAACGAACCAGAGCCCGAGCTGAGACAACAAGCCGAGGGACATGCAGACTTCAAGCATGACCCGAAACGGACAAAGTATAAAGAAGCAGATGAATTGGAAGATAAACAGCAACGCCACCCATTACTCCCAAAACGTGTGACTCGTCGTTCAGGTAATTCACAAACCAAGCTTCGGTTGAACACAATTGCAACAGCCATTAAAAACCCCCCACAAAACCCCTCTCCCTCCCTCCCACCCACCCCACTCTTCCACACCTCCACTCAACCCTACTAGTAGAACCAAGTACCACCACCACCACCACCACCACTACTACTACTACTCTCTCCTCCTCCTCCTCCTTGGCTTCTTCTTCCCCCTGGTCCCCCGTTTGTGACTAGAACAAACAGGGAACAAAGTGGCAACCAGCACTAGGACGATGGATTCTGCTCGCATTCGGCGATGGTTTGGTGGAGATGGAATGGGGGTGGGTTGGCAGCATGAATAAGAAGGGAGAGGAACGACGAGGAGGAGGAGGAGGAGAACAAGAAGATGAAGACACGGTCCAGATGAGTCCAGGTGTGAAAATGTGTGAACGTGGTAAGTTACCTTCTTCACTTACGCTATCGTGTTTTTGTTTTTGGTGCCCTTTTTTTTCAATCAGTTGAAGCAGTAGGCTGGCTACCCACGTTGGTTCTTGGTACCCTTAACCCCTGGTTTGAGTGAGGTCTCTTACTGGCCTCTTATTAGTGTCCATATTAAGCCCAAATTTTTGTTAGATTTGAACTAAACTAAATCATATTAAGCCCAAAATTTTGTTAGATTGGAACTAAGTTAAATCATATTAAGCCAAAAATTTTGTTAGATTTGAACTAAATTAAATCATATTAAGCCCAACAATTTTGTTAGATTTGAACTAAATTAAATCATATTAAGCCAAAAATTTTGTTAGATTTGAACTGGGAGAGGCCCTGAGTTTGTTTAAGTACGGGATATTTGTAATATTTAGACATAATTTAAACTGATTTTGGGTGATTTTTACCATGGTTCCAATGTGAGGGCTAGTTCACCCCAGGTCCTACACTGGTACATACCAGGGTCCCTTTTTTTCTTTTCTTTTTTCACCTCTGTGGTGTAGACACATTGGTAACCGTTCATGGTTAGAATCTAGCCAGATTTGGCTACACGACAGGTACGACAGTTATTTATTTATTTAATTATTTATAGTCTGATTTTTTTTTGGCGACCTGCAGAAGGAGGCAGTCTAAATCTGACAACCCCTATGCCAAAACCATTCTTTTCTCGCCCAAAAAAAACATTAATCTAAAAAAAAAGCCTTTGTAGGGGTCACTGCCACCCAAAAAATTCGCATTATGGCAAAATTTCACACCCAAAAAAACGGTATCATGCAACCTTTCCCTACCCTTTTCTACACATGCTTTCATCACCTAAGTGGCCACCCTATCATTTTTCTTGTGGTTTTTATGTGTTATTTTTTGGGTCAAAACTTGAAGTGCAATTTTGGTTATAGGTCTTTTTAAGACCCTTTGTGTTATAGCCAAGATTTGCAAGATGATTTTTTTAAAAAAATTTCCTTTGGCATTTTTAATGGGGTGTGAAATTGGCTATGGATTTTCATCAAGTTGCCATTGCGACAATTTCATGCAAAAAAATCTATGATCTTGCCATGTGCATCCAACAAACTCCCAAGTTTCAACCCCCGGGCCCACATACACCCAAAGTTCACATAAACTTCAAAGACTTTTGACCCAATCTCATGCATACATAAATACTTGATGGAGATTTGAACTCCTACCCATAAGGGCACTCCACATTACAAAGAAAATGACCTATACTCAAAAAACACACACACCAAAATGGGAATTCATGCACATTCACAAATATGTTGTTGCATGTGTTGCCCATGCTCTACACACACATAAACAGAACAAACTTACAAAGGCTAATGTGACCACCAACAAGCCCAAAATATATCTAAGCATTAAGGACCTCAATGTCTCATGCCCATGACCCAAAGGCATCCATTACATGCTCAATAATAAAAGTCAAAACTTGCTACAAAAGAATGTGAACATAAAAATGGGATCTATATACCTAGGCCTCAATTGTTTTCTACGAGTTTATTTTTTCCAAGTTGCAATAGCTTCATGAAACAAGGTGGTTTCCAATATCAAAAAAATTATGCCCAAACATCTTGACACGTAAATCTAAATGTGTGTTCAATTGATTGCACACCTTGGTTTTCATAAAAGCAAGTGTGGTAAAACATTACTCATTTTCTACAAACCTTAAAACTTGTACCATACAAATTACAATAAGCTTGATTCAATTAGACATCTTCAAAGTCATGATCCAGCTAATCCCAAGCTTAATCCCCAGTTGAAGGTGATTGCAATCATTTTTATCCATATCCATGATCCCTATGGAATTATTTTTCATGGTTTGAATGAACAAATGAGATTGGTTGTCCAAGGTAATGCCATCTAGCATAACATCACATCATTTCTTGAACATGGGCCCTATGATTTTGGGCATTGCAAAGTGATTTTTTTAAGCGGTTAGGCAAAGCTTGAAGTTTGTCTTAACATGATGCTTCACCCAATAATGTGGGTAGACAACGCCCATGGTTATCAACTCACAATTGTAAAATTGATGTTACAATGCATAAAAAAATTGAAATGTTATTTTTGAACATTGTGCGTTGACAATTTCCAAATGTTGTTTCATTGCCTAATTTGGAAATCATCAACATGTATCCATGCCAACTCAATACCCAAACAAAATACACACCACACAACATCAAGGTTAAGACAAATTGGATCCACATCTAGATTAATGGTAGAACTTTATTCCAAAAGTTGATCAAATATTTGGAAACAACAAAGGCATCATCCTTGAATGCAATCTCAATTGGATTGTAGTAATGCCATATATCAACTTGTATAAGTTTCATGGCTTCAACAAAATCCACAACATAAATGTCCTAAGTTTGAACCATTTTGATAAGTCCATGCAATAATTCAAACAAGGGCACGAAACAATGAAAGCCAAGCGAAATTTGAACATTAAACAATGCAATGATGTTGGCCTTCGCTACATTACATGCAAGTTGATCTTCTCACATCTACATGATGAAAGATTTATATTCTATCAACACCCCATTAACAAGAGAAAGCATCGACAACCAACATGTCTTCACATTACAAAGGAAATTATTCAATGCCTTCACATTGAATAAAGTAACAAGTCTTTCAAGCTCTCTCTTCCCAAATTGAAAAAAATAAAAATATATTCTAACAATTAGTTTCTCAATGTTGTCAACCAACAATTGATAGATATATAAAATCTTCACAACCAAGTCAATTTATTGTGCAACATAGTGAACAAACATAGAAAAAGGAACCACATCATGTTTGATTTGAGTGGTGACTACATTGCACACATTAGTAAAAATAGACCTTCCATCAATCTTAAACGACACCAACTTTTGGCCCACCACTTGAACATCCATATTGTCAAAACTCAAAAGAACACACAATAATACCTAGGTCTTATTTGTTGTAATAGCACATGTTATCACCTCTTCAAAGGTGAATAAAATGGGGACTTGTTTCTATTTCTCAAGCACATGTGCATGGATCCCACCCAACTATTGTTGTTGATTGTAGTCTTCTCATTAGTGGATATGGAGATGGATTTAACAACACCTAGAATTTCTCTTAGTTTTTCTATCACAATGTCACACAAAATTATAACCATTTCCTAGCCAAATGAATCACTTCAATGTCTTTTGGGGTTGTGTTTGAATGTAAACCCTTCAAACTTTAATATTTTGTCATGAGTTGACCTTGATTCAAAATATGAAATCAGCATGCAAAATGGGTTCTTTTGCGATTTTCCTCTCCCTCCATGCCCACACATACCTATCGGAAGATAGCCATTGATTGAAATTAGGAAGCAACCAACTTTTCTTGTTTCTAGAATTGGTTGTTACTTTCAAAATAAATCATTCCTTAAGGTCAACCAAAGGTATCTACCAACACCTTCTTCCTACCACGATACATGCTTGCACAACCCATCAAAATTTAGGGCATGACAATTTTTCTCATCTTTCAATGTGGCAACAAATCTTACCTCTCAATGTGAAACTTTGTCATTTAAACCTACCACAAATTCTACCTAAGGGAGGTTCATAGCCCAAACATCCTAAAATGTCATGTTATATATTCATAGAACTTGTTTTTCAAAAATTACTTTTCTTAAGACAACTTGAGCACAACTTTAGAGACTGTAACTTTAATGATCTTTACATTTGTGGAGCTATGCTAGATGTTGCAACATGTGAAAAAATTGATGACCCAAAGATGAGATTCCATTAAAAGTTCAAAGGTGGGACAAATGTTGCCACAATGGCAAAGTCAAAGCACAAGCATGACCACAAAGCATGACAATGATTGCAAAACACAACAATGACCACAACTTCCCAAACTACAACATACAACTTGCAAGAACCAAAGAGAAAACACCAAAAACCTTCAAGCTCAAAAACTCAAAATGGGCATGATCAAAATAGACCTACAAGTTGCAACCTTCAAAAAAATATGAATTTGAACTAGTAGGTGCAAAGAGGCAACCTCTTGTTGGGCTCTTATTTTCGCATTCAAACTTCTAAGCATTATAGGATATTAGTGTGGCTTGTGTTGTTAACCCAAGTGTGAATTCCAAAATTCTTAGTTTCTTATTTTGTTGAATTTGTACTGAATGTCCAATGACAAAGATTAGTATTCTTGTATACAAACTTGTATCATGACAACAAATTTTTTTTGCAAAATTTGGACAGTTTTACAACTTTGGAAACCACAAAATTGAAAGAAAAAATTCTACAGATAATAGTTATAAGAAATAATAAACACATTTCTCTTATCTGTGATACAGTCTGATGTGTTTGAAATTTTGATGAAATGAAAAATCATTTAATTTATGCCGAAATCGTTCAGTTACTACTGTAGGCGGGGCGCTAAACACCCCCTAACGAGCTTGGCTCTGGAAAGGAATAAAACCAAAGTGACAAAAATGGTTTCTTGTTGTGTGCTTGTGCCGGAGTGGTTAACGGGCATGACTCGAAATCATGTGGGCTTTGCCCGCGCAGGTTCGAATCCTGCCAAGCACGCTTTTTTTGTTTTTCTTCTCTCTGCAGGCAACTCCTGTCTCTTATTCGCTCTCTCTCATTATGTTTTGAGATTGGAAAAAGTTGGAAAATTGGTTCATGGTGGCCTACCCAATATGTGTAATGACTTCATAGGATTTTTGTTGTGTAGTTGAAGGGCAAATTACACCCCATAATTTTTCCATCCAAGAAAGGTGGGTGTTTCAAAAACCCATTTCTCCGTTTCAATTTTTTTCCTGTGATACTTGGGAAAAGCTTATTTGTCAGATATCATGGGAAAGACATTTCAAAATTAGAATCCTATTGATCTAATACATGTATTAAAACCCTCATGAGCAGGATTTGCCTATCATTAAAGCAATTAGATAAGTCAGTTAATGGGCAAAAACATTTGCAAAAATATATGCACAACACACCAAATCTCTTTCAAAATTTAATGGAACCCAATATATACTAGAGGGACACAACCAACCCTTCCAACCTCAAAACTACAATGTTTGTGGCATCAACACAAACAATGCACTCAACCCATATGAATGAATCAATAAAACACAAAAATTTCACTATGCACATAGAAGCGAATGATAAAATCAAAAAAATTCTAGATCACCAACCACGCATTGTGTCGAATGAAATTAACTTGTGGCCCACTAATTAATCATATCAATCCCATCATAAAGAATAGACAGATCAACAACACCACACCAAAGACTGGAACACATTTGAAAGTGTTCCTGTCACACCCAAGAATGGTGGTAAAATTAATAACAACACAAAAATGAACTCACACATTATCATAAAATCCTTGATTACTCAAATCATGTGAGCTTTATCCCTAGATGTGCAAAATGCCTTGCAAAGTTGTGCCTATATACTATAATTGGCTTTGGTTTGAACATCAATACCATAATTTTGTTCACCCATGTGCTTAGTGAAGATAACATATATCGAATTCACATTTTTTCACAATTACTGCACATGCAAATGACAAAATACAAGCCATTCGTCATCCCTCCAAAACAAGAGATGAATAGTAAATCCCTTGCTGACAATAGTTTTAAGCCAAACAAGTGGGGTCCATAAAAGTGTTAAAGTCATGCAAAAACTCTTTCTATACATACCACATCATGTCTCAAGTACTCCAACACACCAGCTTCGAACCAAGACAATACTAGCTTTTGGCTACCAAAAAGGAAGAGGGCACATATTCAAGTTTACTTTGTCCAATTACTCACATACAAATTTGGAAGGCTCATGGATGATGGTGGCTAGCTCAACAAAACATAAAAAGAGATGGGGATTACCAAAAGAAACTCAGAAGACAACAGGGGAGCACAAAGAGAAGCCAAACCCGAAAAAGAATTGAAGAAAGAAAAGAGGAAGAGAAAGGCAGAAGATCAATGTAGGTGAACCAACTCAATTACAAACAAGGAATATGTAAGCATAATTTTGCTTCAGGTGTTGCTTTGCCATAAAATGCAAAGAAGAGCTCCTAGAGACTCTTAAGCATCTCCAGAAAGGAACTGTAAGAACACATCCAAGATAATGCATGCAGAGCCAGTGGTGTCTATGTCGGCAAGCCGAACTGGATTGCTCTCTTTGGAAAATTCAGCAGCTTGCAGTAACATTATTATCTCACCCAGACAAGAAATAGGGCCAACCTGTCAACCTGTCAAGAAGATCTCAATATTTTATCCATCTTTCTCATAGACTGCCATGGTGAGCAACAATGACGAAGTCCTCCAGAAACTCAAGAATGTCACAGCATTTTCTTTTATACAGGCCAGCATTCTACTCTCACTGCCACATTGGAGCACCATTTTCAAAAATGTTGTCCATCTCTTTCAAGCTTCTATAAAGCTAGCTGATGAGCCTCTACAAATGCAAGAGATCCTTGAACTCAATTTATGGAAGCATCAGCCCTCTGATCTTGTTGCTATCAGATTTGCACTAATCTAACCTTACTAAGCATTGCATCATATCACTGTTGGTTCTAAGCAAGATAAAGTGAACAAAAGAAGAAAAAAAATCTATCATAAATTGTTGTGCATTGAATGTTTTTAGTGGAATCTGTGGGAACACTTTTGTTTGGATTTCACAGGTGAAGTTTTGGGACATTCACATTGTATGTTCTGAATGCCAACATGAACCCCACAGTACACATCCACATGCAAGTTGTTTGGACTGAAGTGTGTATACCATTCTTGCCAGATGTTGCATTATGAGTCTCAAGGAGCTATTCTCACATTTGATGGGAAAGCAGCACTATTGGGGGAAATGCTTACATCCCTTGAGTAATTTTGTGAACTAAAAAATAGTGCCCCTTTTTGTGTAACTTCAGGTGTTGATTGAACTCCAGTACCACCTGATCAATATGCCCATCAGTTTGTCAATGCCTAAGCCACAGAGATAGAGCACTTATGGACTGCACGGATTTTGTATGCTTTTCAAAGGTTGAGCATTGTAACCTGCAGTGTCAGCAGTCCTGTCAAAGGGAGAGCTGCCAGGTTTACTCTCATGAAACTTCTGCAAGTGATCAAAGATTAGGAATTTGTGTAGTTGGAGGGCACCTTCTGTGCATAATCTTTCCTCCACAAAGGGTAGACATTTCAAAAAACATAATTCCTGAAGAAATTTTGAGCAAGTCTTTTTGCTCAGTAAAGCCCTCAGCAATGGATTTTGTAAACAAAGACCATTTGGGGGATTACTAGTTGACCCAAAGGCCGATAAAACAAAGTGATGGAAATATGAGATTACACCCTCAAGTACGGACCCATACAAGCATATTATAGTTGGGCCCAGTGGATTTTCAAGATCTCAAATAGACAATGCCATATGGCATGGAAGTAGTGGGTACACACACATAGTATACTACCCAGAAGAAGTGGGCCCATATAAAGTGGGCTGAAAGTAGTGGGTGCACACTTATAGTACATGCACCAGAAGTAGTGGGCAAACAAATAAAATCTGCACCGTCTTTGACGACATGCTCTATCTGGGCACTGGCCTGTATCCAGTTGGTTGGACAAAGGTCCTATTTTGAAATCTCTCTTTTCAAACAAAATTGGCACTAGTGAATCTAAAGAAGCAGCTCTAAACACTACTATTGTCATTTCTTGGGCTGGAAAATATGTTGCTGTGCCAGAAACTTCTGGAGAAATGGC
The DNA here is from genome assembly GCA_963921925.1 of Sphagnum tenellum. Lineage (NCBI taxonomy): Eukaryota > Viridiplantae > Streptophyta > Sphagnopsida > Sphagnales > Sphagnaceae > Sphagnum > Sphagnum tenellum. Next base: position 10,330,813 of record OY998148.1, read on the forward strand.
TGCTGCATGCAAACACTATGGAGTATATCAATGAATTCAAAATTCAATGAAATTGGGTTCAATTGAGAGTTAATACTACAGGTAGAAGCTTCCATGCACTTGACTGAACATGGTTCTGAAAAAAACTGGGAAAAGGAGGGTGCAAATGTTGAATCCCTGAACTTTTCACAAGGATGGGCACAAAAAGAGTTTGCTGGTTAAAGGATTGAAATGGCCTATGGACCTGGGTCTTTTATTTCAACTCAACTTTCCTAACTCCACTTTTTTCTTGATTGCTCGATGACCATGGTATATAAAAGAGTCAATGATGCCCGAAACTGTGAATACTCCTGCACCACACAAAAAAAGTCATGTGGTTATCTAAACTGAAATTTAATGATTGTCAAATCCAGCACATGAAACATGCTGAAAGACCCCAAAATCAGGAAAATTCTCACATCCCTGCAGCAATAAATAAATCTCAAGATGAGAATTCTCCCATACTCAAAATTAAGGAAAGCAGAATCAGGTCAAAAAACTTTTGCTGGAAGGAAAGAAAAGCTCCCAGATAGAGACTGAAGAAGCCCACCACAGCAAGTATGTTATGATTCTGTCAGTAGGCAATACACCTTAATCTTTATAAAACATTAACTAATCCAAAGGAAAGAATTAATACCTCCCACAATGGCACACACATTTGTGAGAAAATGCAAAAATGACACCCTTTCCTCCACAAATTTCACCTGCCAAAATCATTACCAACAACAATGAGTTAGTAATGTCATTTTTTTGCTGGGTGTCAAGCCACATAGATTACCTCACTGTACTTCCATTTGAGCAGAACTAAATGGTCAGGAAACCATTTGACTCCTGAAACTTGTAACATAGTTTTTTCAACAGGCACATTTAGTACTGACAAAAAACTGCTCCAGGATCTAGTGGAGAAAAATGCTTGGAAACTAACAATACCTCAACATAAATGTTCACTGACAGTGTTACATGACTTCGGGGCTGAATAAAGATTTAGAACAGGCATTTTGCAATTGGTGCAAAATTGAGGAACAAATGTGATTGTCTACAGAAATATGATGCCTAATGCCTTTTACCTTAACTTGAAATAGAACTAAATTATAACACCCTATCAATTGAGAACACCCTGCAAAGTACTAATGGCACAACAGCTACTGAATTGTGACAAACAGCCACCAGAGTTCAGGTAGTAGCTGCTCTGCAGCCCATCATTGAGACGCTCTTATTCTTCTATCAAACAACACGTTGACCTTCAGATTCACCAACTTTACACATTAAAACAAGCCTACTTTTGGCCCTGATAGAAGGTCCAGTTCGGAAACCAGACAATAATCTGGAGGCCTTACAACTGAATTGATGTTCTTGCTTGCTTGAGATACAGAATGCACCATATAGGGATACTAAAAACACAGGTCTCCAAAAGATTTCATTTTTAGTGTGTGATAATGGCAATGGCAGAAAAACTCCTCTCTAGCAGAAAACCACAAGATCTATATCAGAGCAAGTGACCATGATTTCAATGCCATATGAGAAGGGGATGATTGCCTCATCATTGTACCTTGATGGGCGACAAATCATAGATAAAGAAGACCCCAGGTATATACCGGGATCCAGATCCTCCTCTAACAAAGTGCTCTGTCACTGAGAACTGCAAGCCAAGCAAGAATTAGGATGCATTAACCTTCTTATTAGCTATGTAACAGGACTTGGAGATCTCTCTCTATGAACATATATTTATTGGTCTTCCTCATTACCAAGTGATTCTAAGACCTTGTCTTGTTCTGAAATATAGCAAGAAGTATTAGATCAACCTGATTGGTGACAATTTTGTGACCTCGGATATCAGTGTACAGTGTTGGCACCACCTGCCTCAGAAAAACAACAGTCATCCCTGTTTACACCTGAAGATAGCCCCCATTTCCAGGAGTCCTATATCCCTCAACCTTCTAATAGATTAAAGTGATTCAACAGAATACTCAGAGCTATACAATGTGCCAAGGTTAAAAGAATAAATAGCTCCACTTCCTTCTCTTTGAAAACACCATGCTAACTATTTCCCTTATATCTGCTCATCAAGTCTACTCCCAACATCAGAACAAGCCAGTTGAAAATCTGAATTGCAATAAACATGGTCTTCAAAGGAATGTGCAAGCAAATAGAAATGCACCTTGATAAAATACTGATACATGCCATGAGCTGATTCCTGAATATTCACCACCCTGTTCCTCCATCCACATGAGTTCATACATCAACTGATAGGTGATTTCACAATGAACCTCTCTTGCAAATAGTGTTGCACTTTATCAGTATCTGTTTTTTCCCAAGTATCCTTGTCTCTGTCCTGTATCTACCTCATGCTCATCTTTCACTTGCCATCTGCTGGCCAAGCCAGAAACAAAATTTAAGAGGACATTGCTGTCTGATGGCATGTCTGCTTAAGGTCCAGGCTTCAAGCCTAAGATAGAACACTGATGCCTTCAAAGAATATCTGCTGGGATCCACTTATTCGTAGGGAGCCCTCAATAAGACCAAAAATAAAAATATCAAAAAAGTGAGGTGAGAAACAGCACAACATACCCATCCAGTGGATTCATTAGTCCAGGAAAGTGTGCACCAAAACTAAGCTCATTAATTTTGTGGCTGACCTGTCAAAAACAATATATGTATTCAAAACCACACATTGTACTTCAGGAATGGCATCTCATGATAAAAAAGACTCCATGCTGAGTTCAGAACATGACACTGTTTTTGCAACAGAGAGACCATTCTACAACACACTACTGTATGCAACCAAATATGTAGTTAATTAGAATTGCTATCAAATGCTCTATTCTTACTAGCAGTCTTCCATGGTTAGCTACTACCAGCTCCTTCAATTCATCATATCTGTTTGGTTCTTCAAATTGTCCCAACACACAAACGGAAAAAGGGTCAGGGAGTACATTGAAACTGTCCACCTGGAACTCCAAGAAGTCAAAGAAAAACATGTTCAATTGCTGAAAGGAATTGCCAGGTGCAAAGTGAAAATTTCCTGCCACTTTGTTGACCTCCAAATGTCCATACACATTACATCCCTCCCCGTCCTCCTCTTTAATTTTTTGCAAAAATCCCTCCCTTTTGCACTGTGCCCACAGCCACTTAAAGCATTAGTATGAGCAATCCACAGATAAAGACACGAAGTAACAAAATTCTAACTTGTCTCCAACAAGGAGATGTGCAAATATTGAGGAGAAAGCTTCAGTTACCTGAAGCAGATGAGTATAATACCTGATCAATGATCTCAGGATCTGTCACAGCCCAACCCTTTAATCGATATGCCTCTCGCACTTCTTCACATGAGTTGCAACACTGGTCATCTGACTGCAACCCACCATCCCCATAGAAATATGAACTCCTGAGCCCCTGAGCCTCTCAGAAACTGAACTTCAGTATTCACTTTAGAATATAATTACAAGACATCAATCCCTTAGTCATACAGGGATCAGCCTATGCATTGCTTTCCCATGGTCAGTCCAAAAGACAAGGCAGCAGTTCAGGAGGCCTTAGTCGTCACCAAACTTCCCTCTGGACATGCTAGTCATGAAAAAACTGCCTGAAAATAGCATCTTTGAACGTAGGAAGGAAATGGATAACCACCCAATATTGGAAATTACCTATCTTGGATTTGGCATAAACCATGTGCCATGGTTGCAATGGCTATAAGAATTATAACTAAGGCAAATGGTGACAAGACAGGCCATTAAAAATATGGTTGCCAAAGAATTTTACCATTTCTGCACCAAAGCAAGAACCACAGTATGTCTCATTCTCTGCAAGTCTGCCCCCATGCCTTTGCAATGGCTTCCCAATCTATATGATCAGCACAACACACACACAAAGACTTCAGACGAGGAAACACTTTCAGCCCAAGAAGAAAGGATCTGCACAGATTCCAGACTCATATTTCTACCCCTATAAAAAATACCTACAGCATGCAGCTACTAAATCCTCCCAAATTCTGCAAAACCAAGAGTTGCAGTAGAGATGGACAAAAAATACCTTAGGGCTGTTGATAGTATCTGCTTTTGGGGCTTCAATCACCTTGCCAGATGGATCCAGTCTCCTCTTGAAAATGTTGTGCCTCTGTTTCACAGAAAAACACTCAGATACATTCTCTATTTTGATTGCATACACAAATGCTTCAATCAGATGTATGAGTGTAATGGTCACACATTACCACCAATAACAGATTGCACACAACTACCACTAGGCATTCAGTTGCATCTATAAGTGTCATGGTCACACATGACCACTAATTTTGATAGTGGATTGCTGATAGCTCCCTCTCAAACCTATGGCATATGGTCATCAGGAACATATGGACAACCAAAACACAATGCTCAGTCTCCAAGAGCAAAGAGCATCATTCTATTATCCTTACTTTAAGGGAAGGGTGCGAAAACTTACAACATCACGATGCTGCTCCCCACTGATGTCCACCGCATCTAAACTGACAACAGAGCATGCTAAAGATGGAAATGTAATATTCAGCTTCACAAAGGACAATTCACAAAGAATAATCAGACTTCAATTGATCAGAAAATTAATCCAGTGTGCTGATTGGATCCAAGAATAGTATCACTAATCACAAGTCAAACCCTAAATTACAAAACCCTGAAAAGTTTAGAACTGTGAACTGGCTTTGGCTGCATATTGATGTCAGTTCCACAGCACAAAAACCTCGCCAGAGTTTTGAAACAGGAGTTAGATTTCTTTTAGCATTCTGGAAACAGACCTGAAATTGGAGGCAAAAAATAAAATTGCTTGGAAGAAACACTTACATTGATTGTAAGAGTCTCTCCTCGGGCAGTGTCTACTACAAGCTGATTTGTCGTTCGTGAGGAGAGAAACAAGCCTAGAGAACCCGCCAAAATTACGAAGAAATTTTGCCATTCTGTCAATGAATCTAACTTCTGTGAAAATGACAGAGAAAAGAGCAAGAGCAAGAAACGATTTGAAAGGAGCGAATAAGGGGGTGTTGAGGAAGCCTCACTTAATTCCGTGATGAAAAGAATAGCCATGAAGATCGAGGAAACGATAGTGATAACGCCGCCGGAAAGCGTACGACTGTAGAAATCCTCATTGACCTTAGGGTACGCGTCGAGCTGCCTCAGCTTATTGAACGTCTGCATCTTTGCAGTTCACTCTTCGACTGGATAATTTTATTATAAGCACGTCCTCTATCCTGCAAAACAAAAAAAACAAAAAACCACACCGGAATTCTCTCCTCCTTGCAACATCAAACCCTAAAGTCTGTTCCCTGTCTTCCAATCTCATCTGTAAGCTTCAAGATCACCACACGATGACCTCCCATTTCTGGCTGGAGGAGGAAAAAAAATCAAATCGAATGGAGAATCGAAACAAGTCTTGAAGTAGAAGAAGAAGGGAAAAAAGAACACTAGCTTGTCTACCGGAGGAAGGAGAGTCTCTCGTCCGGAAGGAAATTTCTTCCCACGGAAGCTCTCAAATTCAACCCCCAAAAAAAACACAAAAATTAGCTTCAATCACAGAGAATTTTTTTCCCGTCCAGCTACAACTCGAAAATGCTCTAATCCTCGCAGCTGGATGCAAGAAATTTGTATCGAAATGCGAAAAAGGATGCGCAAGGAGGTCGTGCCCCCGCTAAAGAGCTGCGGAACGCAACACTACGGCAACCGGAACGTCCGCTCTCCAGTTACTGGCTACCGGGTGGGCCCCCCGAGTGGCAACCGTATCGGCCGGTCTTCGGTCAACGGTGGTACTGGCTGCCGAACAGGCCTCAACAGCGACTCCAGGGATGTCCGGTCTCCGGGGAACAGTTACGGGATGACGAAGAGGCCTCCAGTTTGGCGTACGTATGCGAGAAACCGTATTTGTACGTACCGTACTCATGTAGATAACTACGCATCTTCGACTAAATTAATTAGGAAAATCGGGATTTCTAGTTTTATGAAAAAAGTTACAATATCCATAAGTTTTCAAAATTATTCTTGTTGATTTTTAAGAAGCCACTGATATTTTTCTTTCATTAAATCCATAATGTATTCTTTTCAATCCATTAGGGTTTTTGGGGGGAGAGGGCTTAAACTAGCTTTTCTAATTGTGCAAATTATTTGTTTTGATTATTTTGACAAGGCTACTTGTAAATAATTTAATCGCAAAAGTACAATATTGTAATACATGGCTTTTTAATTCATTTTTTATAATTAAAATTGAGAAGAAATATTTCAAAAGAATATTTATTACAACAAAAGGTGTCCATGTACACTAAATGATTTCACTAGATTTTGAATGACTTCATTTATCCTCATGAACAGAATTTAATGTAAATGCAATAAATCTACCCATTTAATGAATAAGGACTAATGAACCTTTGGAAGACGATTTTGGTGTCATTCAACATGAAGGCTTGACCTCTAATGGAAAGTAGGAAATTATGTTAGCATTTGCAACTAATTTGTAGTTACATGTACCACATGCAATTGATTTTTTTATAGTTACGAAATACAAGTTGTAACAAACAACTAATTACATGTGATAACTATGCATATGACATGTATACATGGTACATGTACGCTTACATTTATTCATATTCTTACAATAAGTTGCATATGCAATTACATGTGCAATTTAATAATAATTATTTTTAATGGCACATGTTTAATTTTTGTAAGTGAATTAGTTAATGACATGTGATATTTAAAACCCACTTTAGTATTTGACATTTTTAATTAATTAATTATGTTTACATTGTTTAATTTAAAGTTTATAAGATGTTGACATGTGGCACCCAGGTAGGGAGGTAAGAATGTGTACGTAAGTAAACAAATAATGTTATTTTATTTTGGGTTTATATTTTAAAGTCAAACATATTTGATTGGTTCATGTCCCATATGCCAAGTTTTTTTATAATATTTTAAACTTCTAATGCATTAATTATATATATTACACGTATGTCAATCTTGCACGGTATAAAGATGTAATTATTTACACCTCCCTTGAGTATTGAATTTACTTTTCATAGTGCTTATAACATCATCTTCTTCTTTGTTTGTTATGTCTTACAAAAGCATTGGGGAAACTCATTATGAACAAGTATAAGGGATGGAGGATAATCAACCACAAGCCCAATGGATAAGGATGCAAGTATAAATGGGTAAGTTATCCCAATTGTAATAATTGGGTCAAATGAAGCAAAGATGAGTTCACAATTGAATACATTTAGAACCATGTTTTGGCTTGGAGCCTCCCATGGCAAAGCCATTTGTTGTTTTAACTTCACCTTCGTGAAGTTAAAAAACATGTTTTGTTGTCTATCTTTATGTGTAAGGTCATCATATGTATTTGTCAATAATCCATATATAAGATGTGATGCATTCAATGTACTGTCCAAATCTAAATATTCGCAAAATTATAGGTTCGTCTTCTTTGGTTTGTGGTTGAAATATTGTGACATGAAAGTATGTGTATTGTATTTTACAAACAGTCACAAACATGCCTTAAAATACATTGCCATGGAATTCCCAATGTTGGCATGTGATTAAATGGTCATAGAGTTCAATTGGCATTGAAGCAAGGAAGACATCACAACCTTAATTTGTTTTATTTTTGATTTTTAGGTATTTCATAAAAGTTGACTCCACAAATTTTTGTTTTCATTATGCTACTTGGAATCCAATGTGGAATTAGTGGAAATGGCCTTAAATAACATGCATTATGAATGTTACATGTTATTATGCCATGGTGAATGGTGGGGAATAAGTATTTTAGATTACATTAATTTTGAATGCAAACATTTTTCAGTGTTAACGAGAATTCAAACGAAAATAATTACATGGGTGTAGAATAACACAATGCAAGCTAATTTAAAGTTATGAATACTATAATTCTTGAAGTCGTTACAAAAAATCATGGTTTGCATCTTAGGTTTAGCAACTTGAAAAGAAACACACTAAAGCCAAGTTGTAAATATAGATTTGAAGTCATGAAGTTGAAGATGGGTTGTATATTGAAATTATTAAAATTGTCCAATGCTAAAGTGACACATTGTTTCATAAGATAATGCAATAGTTCAATGTTAATATGATGTTATGACATGTATATTAAATACAAATGGAAACAATTATAAGTTCGAACTATGTGATTAATATTCAATGATTGCATTTTTAAGTGAATATTAGAAGTTGAACATTGTAATTATCAATTACTAGTCATCAAATACAATGAAAACAAGTGGGAAAATGAAAAAAATGAAAAAAAAACCCAATTAATAAGCAACACATGGGCATGCCACAATGCATTGCTTGCAATTATTAGACGAGGGTTGCAACTATCAGTCATTATTCATCTAATCCAAACCTCACACACATGGCATTTTAAGAAAGGTTACAAAACCCTTATTTGTGATGGTGCCACTAATAAAACAATGCCAAGTGGCAATAACAAACAATCTACATTATGCCATGACTAAGAATGAATCTTTTAAACTTCAAGTGAAAAAAATCCAACAGATGGGCGACACATGGGTGCGTAATAACACATTGCTTGGAACTATTAGACAAATGTTATGACGATTAGTCATTTTCATCCAACTCGAATCTACCACATGGCATCACAATCTAAAGGTTGCAAAACCCCAACATGCAATTATACCACAAATAAAATAATGCCAAGTGTCAATAACAAACAATTCACAATACGTCACTAAGAGTGAATTTTTGCAACTTCAAGTGAAAAAATATCCAATAGATGGGCAAACACATGGGCACACCACAATGCATTGCTTATAATTATTAGACAAAGGTTGCAATAATCAATCATTGTTCATTCAACTCAAACTTGTCACATGGTGTCATAAAAGAGGTTTCAAAACCCTAACATGTAATGATACGACAAATAAAACAACACTAAGTGGTAATAACAAACAATCCGCATTATGGCATTAAAAGTGGATCTTTGCAACTTCAAATGAAAAAATGTCCAATAGATGGGCTACACATGGGCACACCACAATGCATTGCATGCACTACAACAAAAATGTCCCTATATGTGAATTAAATTCATCAGATTATGAGTGAATTCATTGGTTATAGTGAACGAACCTAGTGGGGAAAAATGAATTCATTGGTCTAGTGAATAGGGATTAGTGAACTGCATTCACATTTTATAGTAATGATGCAACTATTAGTCATTATTAAATCAAAACCTCACGCATGGCATCACAAAAAAGGTGGCAAACCATGGCAATGTGGGCATGTGTAATACATATACATTTGAATAACCATATAAATTTTTGACACATGTCAAACATTTATTAAAACATCATTTGTAACACACAATTGATTAAAATAATTCCATTTAATGGAATTCACTTTACACTTTACATGTCATACCAAGGTCATCAATGACATGGAATTTCAATATTAATCCAAAATAAAAAATCTTAGTCAATAAGATGGTCAAGCCTTGCAACTAAATGTCTTTTGTGATTAAATGGGTGAAATGACATGGGTTTAGCAACCCATGAGTGAATAGTTACATATGTCCTTCCTTACTAAGACATAGTTGCAAAGCCCAATTGTAAAACCCAAAATGTGTTGTTGTGTAAAATGCATACCACCAAAGTGGTGGCCCACATTTTATACGAAAATATCATTATTCAATTTGGGTGTCCATTGGAATTAAGGAATAATCATGGAACTGACGTTCTCAATGCCATTTTAAAAAAGTTGATTAAAAATAATTTGATTTAACATTGGAAAACTACCCCATATCATCCAATACCCAATACCCAAACTAATAAGATTATGGGTTACTATGAAAAATCTTGACAAAAAAATAATCATGATTAATTTTGATTGGAACATAAAGTTGTTTGTGGCTTTTTGGGCATATTAGAACACTTATAACATTATTGTCGATCTTAGGACATTGTTTCAATTGGTTTATGGGAGGGAAACAATATTACCCATATAATTATAGATGTTTTCCTTATGAATTGCATAGATTCAATGATTTTCTTTAGATGATTCACTTATGGACCAACACATCCAATTGCAAAAATTGGATGACATTATGAAAAATCTTGTTTGTTGAAACCACATTACCCTAAAATAAAAGTTCATAAATAATTAACATATAACTACATTACAATTAAAGCATGAAAATATAGGTAATTAATTTGAAAAAACATGTCAAACAATCAAAAAGTTATAATGCAACTTTGCAACTTAATTTCAAATGGGACACATATACAGTAATGTATGCATTGTACATACAAACGTAATCAATCATGTTTAATTTTATGGCAAGTTGCATTTTAACTAATTACATTTCAATTAGTGTAAATGTAACACACAATTAACAACTATATTGTAACTAATGTAAATGTTGACACATGTGATCATCCACATGCACACATTTCCAACACACATTAGATGTGACGTTATAATTTCCATTGATACAACTAATTGTGTTATTATGTTGACATTAAAGAAATATTATTTTCCCTCTATTTTCAAATTGTTGTTCAAATGTTAATAAGATAATAATGAAACAACTTCATATATCATCCTTAAATTTTAATAATAATTTTGTTCTTCAATAACTCATTAGCAATTATTATTATTCATTTCAAATTTCAATTAATATGCCACACGAATTTTTTTGATTGTGCCATGTGTCACAATTTAAAACCATATACAATGAATAATCATAATGAATGTGAAAATCAATATTTCAAAAACTAAAATAAATCACCCAATAATCCCCATAATGTCACGTGTCAAATTTTAATAGACCAATGAAAAGTAATATCGTGCTCCCATTGTTAAAGTAATTGCAAATCGGTTACAATAAAGTTGCATAATAGTTGTTCCTACATAGTTGTAAATGAGTTACACAAGTTGCATATGTAAACAATTTCACATACAATGAGTTGCATCATTTGCAATTCATGTAACTTGTTCAATAACATTCACACCCATAAAAATACACTAAGCTACAATAAGTTGCAAATGAGTTGAAAATGGTCATTGTAACAAAAAGTGTAAGACGAATCTTTTTACAACATCATAGTTTTAAAAGACAAATTATAATCAAATATACCACATTTCAATGTCAATAACAAGTTTTATATGATGTGGTGCATCATTCCTTTGATAATGGTGTTCATGATGAACTAAAATTATTTTTGTGGATGGACTTGGAGGTATAAACAAAACATTTATATCTAGCCGCATCTTCATTGACATCAAATCGAAAGGTGAAATTGCTCTTATGATGGTATCATTAAGAACCACAACCTTGTTACTTGAAAGAAATCAAACTACGCATTCATGATTGAAAAACCCTTTCTTAGTGGATGAGGCCTTCACATGTACATTTGAATTGATTACACATGTTAAAATTCATTATATGGCATGAATGTCCAATGACATATCACCATGTTGTTGAAATGGTGGATTGGTCAATAAAAAATGTCACATTTTTTTTGCATCTCAATTACCAAGATAAACCATTTAGATACAAGACCACCATATTTGGGGGCCATTTCAAACAAGTTTTTATCAATAGTCAAAATTGAAATAATGAGGTTATTGTCAAAGCATGTATCAAGAAATCATATTTGCGGCCAACACATGGAGGTTATGCACCTAAACATCAACATGTGGATCCAACAATTGGAAGGAGGAGATGCCCAAAACATAATGTTTTTAATAAATTTTTACAAGTTGATGAAAGTTGTGAAACAACATACAATATGAACAAAGATGATATGATTTGTGTTGCAAATGACATGTGCATTACCTTAAAGTCAATGCATGATTTGATTGGCGACATTTATGAAAAAATAGAACAATGACAAGTTGAAATCAATTACATTGTCAAGAAGGATTATTGAATCCAAAAATGAAATCATCAATGATATAAATTCTCTTATTATGGATCAATTTCCAAATGATTACAATACCTATTTAAGTTCAAATGCTATTGGTAAGTTTAAACATGAACCATTATATCCAAGGGAATTTTTAATACTTCAACACCACTATGTACACCACATGAACTTCAACCAAAGTTCAATGGTCTATAATTTGTTTGGTCTATAATATGAATGGCATTCAAGGTCAAGCAAATGGCACGTGTATGATCATAGAAAAATCATGCAAAATCACAAATTGTCATCATCCCTCTATTGTACCAATTTTCTTTGTCCATAAAGTGATTTAATTTATATATATATATATATATATATACACACACACAAAACATGTACAAGCAACATGGTGTTGAGCAATGCCAAAATAGATAAAGAAAGTTTAGCATTGCTCGAACAGACTATAAACATTTTCAAAGAGAATATGAAAAATTACAATTGATAATGTTTACACATGCCATGAATTTTTTTCAAAAAACATTTGTATTACAAATATAAATATAAATTGGCACATTAGCTTTGAATTGTCTTTTATGTTAAAATCCCTGAAAATCAAGAGCATATGAACATTAAAAAACTCATGAATTGAATCCATGAATTTCATTCACAAATGAGGCTCTTTCTTATGTTGTCATCACTCGTCACCTTGTCAGTCCAAAAAATAAAAATGGCTATTTCCTTAAAGAGAAACCAATCCGAGGCTGCCAACTCAGGTTCCCACACGCTCTTCTGTCATGCACCGCCACGTTTCGTCATGCAGCCACGTGTCCAGACCTTCGGTGAAAATAGTTTCAAGTTATAGAGATCGGGTCAGTGTTTTTTCAGGGCCCGAAATTTCGCCGAGACGAGGTCCCGAAATTGGGATAAATATACGTCGTCTGCACTTGACACGTATTTCGAGATCTGGATTTTGGGCCCTGGATCCAAAGGAGACTCGTTCTCTTCTTTTGGACTTGTGCCCGCGCGGGCGGTCGAGCGTTTTCGTTTTCGTTGGAAAAACTTTTTTTGTTTTGCAGTCGCGTAGATACGCAGCAAAGAAACCAAATCTGTGGATTCCATTTCTGTGTGAGAAAGATTTCATCTGTTGGGTTGTCTTTTGATGTTTTTGGTATTAAGACCCAAGGGATTATTATTACGGCGAAGGAAATGAACAAAGAGTTGTGGCTTTGATTTTCCTCTTGAAAGACGGACGGACTGGAGAAGAAGCCGTGAGAAGACTTTTGCACCGGACTAGAAGGAAAAACCATTTGTAGCGATGGGAATGTCGGTAGCTCCCTTCTTCTTCTATGTACTTGCTATCGCTTTTTTGGGAGTGTTTTGTTCAAGGGGGTTGGAGAGTGTGCAAGCAGGAGAAGCGGGATTCGATGTCAGACAGCACTTGTCAAGTTCAACCAGGTGAGGTTTTTGTTATTGCCTCATTTCCAAACTACTGGCGCTCTTTTAGGGTTTGCATGCACAGCCGCACCCTACGAGTACCCACACTCATTGCAACAATTCTGAGAACCTGTGAGCCAATACTTTCAAGCCAAGAACGTTATTGGAAGTTCATTCCACACCAAGAATCCACACAGACGCAGCGTTTTTATTTTTGGCGAATTTTCGCAACTTGGCGAATGTTATTTCAGAAAATGAAAAAAAACACCAAAAAATTGTGATTTTTAGGGATTTTTTGTGTATTAAACAAGCATCTTTCCCTGGTTGTGAGTGTTGTTCGGTGATGGTATGTGAATTCAGCCTTCTGAGAATCCAGATCAAGAATCAGCGTTTGCCAAAAAAGCTGTGTTGATGTACTTGGAAGAATACTTACCGGCCAAGAAATATATGAAGCATGGTCCAGTATTCCAAGACTTTGAGGGATTGGAATTTTTTGGTATCAACTCTTTATGTGATTTAGGGTGTAGAGATTTACGCATCTTCCACTGTCTTCTTTGTTCTGCAACATTTGTTGAATGTGCAAATTTTTGAGGAAATGATTTTGACAGAGCAAGTTGTATATTATGTTTGTCTCTAGAGTGACTGTGTCCATGTGCTGTGTGTATGATTGATATATGGATTGATGTCTAGATATGAATGGGGGAAGAGCTTAATGGCGGGATATGAGGATCCTGGGAATGTGCCTGTAGGTTGCACCCCAATTCACATCAACTTAGTGGTGAGTATGATTTTTCCTTTGTAGATTGATTGAAGAAATCTCAGCAATATCAAATTGAGCTATTCTGTTATTATTCTGTGCCCCACTTGTTTGCCAAGGACTTATCATAACATTATTGGGGAGCAAAATCTTTCAATTTGTAGATTGAACTGTATTGCTTCTGTGGAGGCAATGTTTGCAGGCAAGACACGGTACAAGGGGTCCCACAAAGAAGCGCATTAAGGAGCTGGAAAAGTTGGCCAAGAGGCTCCATGAGGTAGCAGCACAAGCAGGGAACACTGCACCTGCATGGATGAGGGATTGGAGGTCACCTTGGGAAGGAAAGAAAGTGGGAGGGGAGCTACTTCCAATAGGGGAGGAGGAAATGTATTACTTGGCACAGAGATACCGCAACAATTACACTGAGATTTTCGAAGATGATTACCATCCAGAGACATACCCAATCATCACCACACAGGTAGTCATCAATCTGTGTTTGAGTTAGTGATGTGTTTCTTCCCTTCTCCTTCAAAGAGACACATGATTTGGGATGTTTAGTGCTTCAGAATCTGAGTTATAGAGCTTTTCAATTCAAACTCAGAAATGAGAACAGCACATCTGCATCAGTTGGTGGTTTTAGCAGTGGATGTGGTAAGGTTTGCTTCTATACTACCCTGCAGTCATGTTGTTCTCCTTTGTTGTTAGCTGGAGTAGACCTGTTTTTTTATGTTATAACTAACTAAATATGGCAACACACAGATAGTGATGCTTGTACACTAACCAACAATTGAAGATTCAGTAGTTATCACTTGCTTTGAGGATTTCATGCTGCACATTTGTGGAGCCCAGCTTCAACAATTACGAATGGATTCTAGGGTTCTATGGAAGATAGTTCTGCAGAGCTATTGCAAAACCATGTCAACTACCTACTTGTAGTCAGAAAGTGGCTTTCCAGATTTTGCTCTGTGATGCTTTTTCGACAGTTTATCAAGTCTGAAATAGCTTGGAAATGAGCTCAGCAATGTGTGCTTTTTCCTGCAAAGGGTATGCTAATTGAAAACTGTTTTGACAGGTAGGAAGGTCATCAGCAAGTGCTGTGGCTTTTGGAATAGGCTCATTTGCTGGCAGAGGGACGCTGGGTCCTGGAAAGCAACGAGCTTTTGCTGTTGTCAGCGATAGTAAAGGAAATGATATTCACCTTCGTTTTCATGATACTTGCATGGCATACAAGGTTCTTTATCTCCCCCTATCTTTCTGTTTGTGTTCAATTCTCTTTCCAAACAGTCTGCCAGATCCAGGGAATGGGTGCAATCCTATGAGCACAATCTATGGGTTACTATGGGTTACTCTCCAGCTCTCTTACTCTCTGGATTTTAGTCTTGGCAGGGGTTCTGTGGTCAAAAGAACCAAGCCCAATAAGTGTTGATGCACTTGCACTCATATCAAATCTCTTGCCACTTGCAGAGCTTGACAAACATATGGTTTTGGTGTGCTGCAGCAATCAAAGAAGTATCGAATGCCAGCTGTTGAGAAATTGCAAGCTGAGGTATATGAGTTGGTCGCAAAGGCAGTGAAAGAACGTCTTGGGTTGGCGGTAACAGCTGAGGATGTGTCATCCTTGTGGCTGCTATGCAAGAATGTAAGGTTTACTTCATCCCTGAGGAGATGTCAATTGTATAGAGTCTATGAGTCATGCGCATGTGACTAGTGCACACCCCCAGTTAAGAAGCTTCCAGCTGGAATAGCTTTGATATCTCCCTTCAATAATCTATTTTTGCTCAGCCAGTAATCTGTGGTCTTGTGGAATCTGTACTTCTCATTAACTTGTGAGCCTATCCATCAGCTTTTCAGATGTTTGCATCGCTTTCATTTCTGATACAGATGTTGGCATTTATTCTTGATGCAAAGTTGTGGCATCAACTGCAAACTATTCTTCTGCCCGGTTGCTGGGATCTTGACAGCATTATATCAGCTAGGACTAGAGTGAATGCTTGTTTGCATACCAAGATCTTTGCAGCATTCTTCTGCCGAGAAGACTTCTCTGAAGATTTTTGCAGCATTCCTCTGTTCTACCCTACAATGATTGTTTTATGCAACTGCAGAGATTATGACATTCATTCAGTAGCTCTGGCAGCAATTGGAGGTGCTTTCAGATAGGCCAAGGGTCAGTTTGCTGCAGCTGGTTGCTGATAGGCAGACCTTGTGCTGCTTCCAAATTTGTTATGATACTATGGTCCTGTTTGGTGCTCTTCCTGCAATTGACATCTTGTGGTCCTCACAGGAGGCATCTTTGTTGGACATTGTTGATCGTGCTTGTGGACTTTTCACTCCTGAAGAGGTGGGTTTGGCTTATCTGACTTTGATAAGAAGCTTCCAATTCTTTTGGCCATGATGTATTCTATATAGGTGTCTGTGTGGTGGCCTTGGGCTTGCTGCCACAAATGATGCAACAAACAACAACTGTCAAATCCTGGAGACTGAATGATGGTGGGCTGACATTCATATGCGATTAAAAGTGTATTTGATGCATCGGGAACTTGACAGAGCTACTCACTGTAATATTTGTTTGTTTTACAAACAGATCGAGTTGCTGGAGTGGGCAGATGACCTGCAGATGCATCACTTGAAGGGATATGGAGAAACTCTCAACTATCGCATGGGGGTGCCCCTCCTGGAGGATGTTGTTCAAAGTATGGATCGTGCAATGGCAACTCTGAAAGGTGTGTTGTTATTCTTCACAAAAGAAATGTATTAGAAAGGGTTTTGAGTGGAGCAAAGAAGTTTATTTGCTGATAGGGACTGGAGTAATGAGGCGTTTTCTGCTGATGGTCAAGAGTGCTCTGCTCTTGAAGAAGGATCATGTGGGCTTTGCCATTGTCAACTTGTAAAAGAGTGTTATTCTCATTGCCTCACAATTCCATAGAGCTGTGAAAGGCTATTCACAATCACAGTAACCTCTCCTGTTTGCCTGGTCTCTGAGAGAATCAACAGCCCCTCATATGCAGTTAGTCATGGTAGGGTGAATGACTAGACAAGCGAGTCTCCTGTGTTCCAACAGGTAGAGAAAATGGAATCACTGAAGATAGTGATTAGTTGGCAACTCTGTAACTTCACACTACATTTTCTTGCAGATTCTAACAGTGAAACAGCAACAGAGAAAGCAAGATTGCGGTTTGCACATGCAGAGACTGTCATACCTTTCATCTGTCTTCTTGGTTTGTTCCTTGATGATGTTGGTAAGTCCTCTTGTGCCTGGTATGGTGGACACAGTGCTGCTGTATTGGAATTAACTAGTCAGATCACTGAAGCAAATGAGCTCATTTAGGTAATGCAAGCAAATTCTTCTTCCAGTGTGTGCTTGCCAACCAACTCTGAACTTTGGTTGGCTTTCTATTTCTGGTGAGTGTGCAGGAACTGGTACATTTTGTATTAAATTGTTTTAGTTTGAGGAAATTCTCATCATGAGTGCTAATGTCTCCTGTAGATGTGAAGAGTATTCAGAGTGAAGAACCTTTCCAGGCTCCTCCAAGGCCTCCAAAACATCGGGTGTGGCGAGGTGCTATGGTAGCACCATTTGGAGCAAACACAGCTCTTGTGCTTCACAAGTGCTCTTTGGACAGTGGTACAGGAGAAGAATTTCTTGTGCAGGCATTGCACAATGAGAAATCTGTATCCATGCCTGTATGTGTCCCTCCCAGTTTCTTTCGTCACTGCACCTGCTGTATCACAATTGAACTCAAGCCTTGCTTATCAGACATGGAAACTCTTAGTTGGAAGGGAGCATGGAGATGATGGTTTCCCTGTTGATGTATTCATGTGAGATTGCTAATCAGCAGGTGTAGGGTATTATGGGAACATTCAAGATTGACAACCAAATGAGTTTTGGGGGTTTATGTATGCAGGGCTGCAATGGAACACATTTCTGTCCTATTGAAGTGTTCAAGGTGAGGTCCTTGTCTGTATTTGACCATTATATTAATGTAGTAACTCTTGTACACTTGTATTTAATGG
This sequence comes from Sphagnum tenellum, assembly GCA_963921925.1. Lineage (NCBI taxonomy): Eukaryota > Viridiplantae > Streptophyta > Sphagnopsida > Sphagnales > Sphagnaceae > Sphagnum > Sphagnum tenellum. The sequence goes on from OY998148.1 coordinate 10,348,920, forward strand.
GCCATCTGTTTTCTCTTGTAGTCCCTCTGTCTCCTGGAGTCTGTGCATCATGGAATGATTGTATGTTGAGTACAATGACAGCTATATGTGATTGGTCTTTGGCACATGCCTTTTCTCCGTAAGGTGGTAGTCGCCCATCATGTTTTTTGTAGTGAATAGCAGGTTCATGTTTCTTGTATTGAAATGCGTAGATTATGCTCCTTGTATGTTCCTTTTAGGGAAAAGATCTTTACTTCTGCTGCCTGATACACTTTTGTGCATTTGTTGCAGAAACATGTGGTTGCACCACATCTAAAACGCAGCTTTGAGTCACTGTGCACAGTTGCCGTTGAGCATCAACCTCCTGAACGACAGTCATGGTTCCATAGACTCTTTGTCCCCTTCTACCTCTTCCGTTGGCCAGGAAAACCTGCACATGCACAAAGCATTTGTCAATCTGAGTTAGAATTGTAGGAATGATGTCTGTCTATGGAGAAATGAATGTTAAGTAGCTGCAAAATCCAGATAGATTGGCAGAGCAGAAATGGGCTTGTCACATGGTTCTGTATCAACCTGTAGCAACAGATAGTGATCACACGACAGAAGCCATTTTTCTCTGTCCTTCAGACTGCTGGGTCTGGACAGTTTTCTTCACCTTCTTATCTGCCCACCAGTTCATGACTGAAGCTTGCAACAGAAAAGACTGTAGATTAGTGCTTGACAAAAGCAGAGTGTACATTTGCTCAAATTCACAAGACGCTTGTGACCAACCCATGTCTGATTGAACATGATCATCAACCAAATGTAGTTTCATTGTAAGACCAGATGTACATTACGGTCCACTGATTTCAGGTGGTCCCCAAGTCAAGAAGAGAAATCCTTGTTTTTCCATTTTATAGTGATGGGCAAATTAGCATGCCTGCAATGCACACAAGCAAAAAAAGAATCCCAGTTCTTACGGTCAAATTGTTAAGGTGGCAAGGCTGAATAATGCACTTTGGCACATACATCACATTCTCCAAATATGAGTCTTGGCAGGTGTACATTTGTGATAGAATATCTCTTTCAAACCTTGGGGCATTCAGTGGCCAGATATAGCCACTAATGACCTCACAAATTTCCCTGTGCAAAAAGCCAGTTAAGGGAATGGAGATCTATATCCAAGCAAGGTCACTACTTTTTGGAAGCTTGTCACAACTTCAAGTTAGGAAATCAACTGTATCAGCCGTGGACATCTTTGACCAGCTCACAACACAAGGACTAAAATTCAGGTTCCTCCAGTAGGGCTAAACCCACAGATGTGGTAGTAGGACCAACAGAGTTCTCAAAAGCCAGATGTGCTGAAGGTTTGTGGTTTTTTAACACACCAGTCTCTAGTTTATAGAACAGAAGAATTGATCTAATTGAAAGAGTAGAGCAATAGCTGTTAATAGGAAAAAGTACAGGTCAAAAACTTTCCTCTCTGGTAAAGGCCAACTTTCTTTTTCTTATCAAAATTGTACATATATCAGTTGACATCACCTCTATATCCCATGACAGCTGCAACATCTGTGATGTGGATTGCTCTTGAATATTCCTGCCATCCACATCACAGATGTTGCAGCTGCCATGTCCTCAAACCCACAAATCCAATGGAAAACCAAGAGAAATTATGCTTGTTCCCCTGGCACATGCGGCAGCCTTGAAGTCATTGAACAAAAGAGAACATATTCAAGAGACATCTCTAATTCCATGCCTTCCCTGCCATCCAGCATCACAGATGTTGCAGCTGTCATGTCCTCAAACCCACAAATCCCATGGAAAACCAAGAGAAATTTATGCTTGTTCCCCTGGCACATGAGGCAGCCTAGAAGTCATTGAACAAAGGATGGGAATAATGCATTCAGCACCTTGGAAGTGTTCATAATTGCTTGTCTCCAACTTGCCAATTCAGTTGCTAATGAGCTGAACAGACTTTCAGTATTGACTCACATGGCGCAACACAAGGAAAACCATCTCCAAGTGAAGAATAAGTTGCTGCCATAATGGTCTTCATCATACAGCACTTTGAACTATAGGTTAGAAAGCACATCCATCTCCAATGTTTCATTCTCTCTCTCACTCCTCGGTCTGTCACAAACCCCACAACTGTGCAGGATTGTGTTCACATTGAACCACATAGTAGAAGCAACCAACTAAGTCTTTAACAATGATAGGGAAGTGCCAGCACAGGGTAGAAGTAGAGGAACCCTAACCCTAATTGAACTGAAGAGCAAACCATCTGCGAAACAGTGGCAAGAATCATTATATTCTGCGAACAGACACAAATATAAGCAAGAGAAAACAAAGTGAGCGCCATCATCAGCAAATGCACAACTGTGTCTCCCATCCAAATGCTGTCTGATTTTATCAATATACTTGGACTTACCGATAGTGGCGTGATCCAGTAGATATTCACCACTGCAAAACCCTGTGGACTATCAGGCAGCAATATAGAAGATCATCCGTTTTGGTCTGGAAAACTTCAGAATTGCCTTCTTTCAACCAGTATAGCTCTCTCCTCTCCACTTGAAGGAAAATAGCTTGAGAGTCCATAGAACCCAGTCCATAATATCCTTCTGTCAGAAATCGAGCAGGGAACAAAAAAAACTCCTACAGCTGCCCCTTGAAGTAGTAAGCCCACATATGATCCAAAGCCATCGCGGAGACGGCGAATCCCATCGCGCGCACCATCGCATTGTCTTCTCCTTCTTGTTCATCTTCTCGTCTCCTCTCCCGTCGTCCCACGAACCCTCGATAGCGAAGAGAGTCCCTGAACGAACGATATCGTCCGTCTTGAAACGTTCGTTCACTTTTACGTGTGTTCGTTCAATTTCCATGTCTCAGCTGTGTAAAAGTTAGATCGATTGTTCGTCGCATTCATAACTAAGGAAAGAACGAACGAATGAGAGAACCAACAAAGAATGAACGAACGAACTAAAAACGAAAGAATGAACGAACGAACTAAAGAATGAGAGAATGAACGGACGAACGAGCGAATGAACGAACGGACGAATACATGAGATTCATCCACACGTGAAATGGACGACGAACACGTTCAAACTTTCACTTTTTCAGAAAAGTAAGGAACTCCTTTTTTTCTTTTTTTGAAAATTGTTTTTTCACCACAAATGGTAAGTAGTAAGTAGCAAGTAGTACCTTCAGGCTTCTGTGCAGCGGTGAAAAAAGGAAAGTAGTTGAGCGGTAAACAGAATATTTGAACCGGGAATAATAAAACGGCTACTTACTGGATCTTTTTTAACAGACGGCAGGAGAGTGAAAAAAGAGCGGTAACAAACAATCAAGTCAAAACGCGTCGCCTCCTCATTGGATTTTGTCTACCGAAAAAAAAAGTCCTTTAAAAAAAAAAAAAAAACCCCCCCTTTGTTTATTTTCCCTTGAATTTATTATGAACTTAAAAAATATATATTGGGGATTTTTAGCAAAACAAAAAAAAACAAGGGTGCCTAATTAGAGGTAGATTAAATATATTAATTAAAATAAAATAATAATAAATACACCAATCTTCTCCCTTTTGAAGCCGCACTACTCTTTTATTTTTCCCCCAAAGTATTTTTAAAATGTAATTTCTTCTTCTTTTTTGTTTGGAGGGAGGGGAGGGGGGTGGAAATTCAATTTTCTTTTTAAAAAACATTATTCCCCAAGGTGGGTTTTTTTAATAAATAAATTAACAAATGGAAAAATCCATTGGTTCCCCCAAGGTTTTGGCTGCCCCTAGATCTAGTGACTCAATGTTCCTCTTTCCTCTATATTATTCATGACTTTTAGACAAGAGGAAGTTGACCTAAGTAAGACCATTTAAGTTTTTGAACCTGGGGGCATTGTATTTGGGGGGGGGGGAGAAGTGGCTAGCCTAATGGTATGGGAGGGTCTTGTTGCGTATTAGTGATACTCAAAATCATTGAAGGTGGCCCATTTAATTTTTTGTTGACAATTTAGATCATAAAGAAGAAGGTCATTGCAATCAAATGGTTTTGGGCTAGTTTTCAACATCTGATTTTAGCTTAAAATCCCTGAACCCTAAACCCTAACTTCTAGGGGGGGGGGGGTAGTCTTCCTCAGGTTGGTTTATTATTTTTATTAAAAGCACGGGCACCCCCCCCTCCCCCCCCCCTTATGCCATAGATTTGCTAATCTAGTATCCACCCAATAATGATCATTGACCTACCCAGAAAAAAAGAGGCGGGTGGGGGGAGTTTGGTCAGCTTGTTGTAAAAATGATAAAACCTAAATATATTATTTTAAAGTGCTGGTTGTGTAACTTTTATTAAGTGAAATGACAAATTTCATATAAAAAATTAGAATAATTTTTTGTAACTTTTGTGAGTGATATAAAATAAAAGTGATTAGAAAATAAATAGTTAAAGAAAGTGTTCAACAAGGGTGGGTCTTTGGGGAAAAAAGGGGGGGAGGGGGTAGATATGGGGAAGACAAGAAAACATGTTCACTAAGGAAACCAAATTATGCCAAATAGGTATAGCTTTTATTGATTTATTTATTTTTGAGATATTGGATATGGCCCATGGGGAAGACAAGAAAACATATCCACTAAGGAAACCAAATTAAGCCAAATAGGTCTGGCTTTTTATTGAATTTTTTTTGAGATATTGGGCTGAATTGTAGAATTTAGAAAGGAATAGTCAACCTTTAAAATCTAAAAATCTCTTCTCAGAATCACCAATAATAATATGTTTGTTGGTCAAATAGCCCAAACCAATGCAGAATGTTTTTCCTACTCACCCTTTGACTCACTTCCCCAATGTCAAACAAGTAGGTAGTGAAACATGGGTACAAATGTGTGTAATCTTTTTGAAAATTTTAAAAATATGACTACCCTAATGGATAACAAAATTTTGATATTTTTAATTCTAAGCATCAAATGCCCTCTAGTTTGTTGATGGTGAAAAAAATTGCCGATGTAAAGGGGGGAAGTGGAGAGAGGGTGAAAGTCACGACACCCAAAATACCAATCCCCCCCCCCACCCCCCAAACGAAAAAAAAAGAAAAAAAGAAAAAAAAAAGGTTATTATTTTATGATTGGTACCAAGTTCCAACGAGAAAAGAAGACTGACGACTAGCAAACAAACCATGGGTTTAAAACTATCCAGTCGTGGTTTCAAACTGTGTGTTTAAAACTAACCAACCATGGTTAGTTCAATCAGGAGGGAATTTGGCCTACTTATGACCTAAAGCTTATTTTACTTGGAAAAACTGCGTGGTAAATAAGGGCAAATTTTCAGTCTCGCTGAGTGAAAAAGGGTAAAAACAGACGTCAAACGAGGGCCTGAGCGTGGTGAATCAAGGTAAAAGCTAAGTAGAATTGAAACCTCTGTGGTAATTTGGTAATTAGTGCAGTTACTCCATGGTAATTAAAGAAGACGCACAGAGCTGCTGGAATACCAGCGCCGCTCTGCTGCTGCTGGTGCAGCTCGTCTTGCTGCTCTTGCGCAAGCTCCCAGCTCGATTGCAGATTCAATCGCCGCAGCAGCAGCAGCTGCGGTGGGATTTTAGCGACCAAAGGTACAACAAGAGGAGGAGGAGGAGGAGGAGGTGGAGGAAAAGGAATAGAAGCAGAAGCAGAAGCTCCTGCTGCAAGTTATTTTAGGTGCGTTGGTTGTTGTGATGGAAGTTTTTGAAGAGAAGGGAGGATGGGAGGGAGAGGAGACACGGACGTGAGGGGTGAAGAGTGGGTGTTTTTGAGCCGTGTATAAGGAGGAGCAGGAGCAGGATGTGATGAGTCTGGGATGGGAGCTTTGTGATGAAGGTTGGTTTGGTGTTTTTTGGTGTGATCATGTAAGGGAATAGGAGGAACAGGAACAGGGGAACAGGGACCCGCCGGGGGGGGAGGAGGGTGGGGAGGAAAGGGGAGGGGACATTTGTGGGAGGTTTGTTTTGTGGGGGTGGGAAGGCGGAGAGTGGTGGATATGAGGGAGAAGAAGAAGGAGTTTGGTTTTTGTCTTTTGGGTTTTTGTAGGGCTTGTTTGTTTCGTGCGGGAGAGAAGGGAGGTGGGACTTTCGGATGCTTGGAATGCTGGAGAGACAAGGGAGTGAGGGATTTGAGTTCAATTTTGACAGCGGAAGTTGGATCGTTCGGGAAGTATTTGTAGTGCTGCAGCAGCGAGAGAAGAGACTTTTAGAAGAGTGGTTCTTGTCGTGGGGGTGGTGGTGGTGTTGGGTGGAAGAAGGGAGGGAGGCGAGGAAGAATGCGATGGGAAACAAAGTGTCACGGGCGGTGGGGGGGTGTTTCACCCCACAGGGAGAAGAGGGGAGGTTTGTGCACGGGATGCAGTTCTCAGAGTCTCTAGATGCAGGGCTTGGACATTCCTTCTGTTATGTTCGACCGGTGCTCGACTCCCCTCCTCCTTCAGCACTCTCTCCCGCTCACCCGGTGGACTCGGGAGACCTGTCCCCTCCGTCTTTAGACATTGCGATCGACTTTGATGCCAACAACAACCTTGCATCGGATGCGCAAAGTAGAGATCGGGGGGGCGAAGTGGTGGGGCTGTCGCTGCAGCAGCAGGTGGCGAGGATTGAGCTGGAGCAGCACAACATCAAACCCAGGGTAGGATTTGAGAGGCCGCCAAAACATGTGTACAGTGAGAAGAACAAGAATGTAGCAGAGACGTCTTTCAAGGCAATCTCAGGTGCGTCTGTGAGTGCAAACACGGCCACTCCTCGCTCCATCACCTCTCAGGAACAGTTCAATTCTTTCTCAAATGTGCCCATTGAATGTGCTGCTGCATTCGAAAGCACATCTTCCTTCAGTGCTCTGCCTCTGCAACGAGTTGCAAATTCAGGGCCTCTCTCTGGACCTCTAGACAGCAGAGGCTTTCTTTCAGGACCTCTGGAGAGGGGCTTCATGTCAGGTCCTCTGGAGAGAGGCTTCATGTCAGGCCCAATTGAGCGAGGGTTTATGTCAGGACCATTGGAACCCATGGACCGCAGCACATTCTCTGCACCATTGACAAGTCCATACCCTGGCAAGAAGAGAGCTTCTCTCAGGCAGTTTGTGAGGTCAATGAGTAAGCCAGTGAGGAAAGCCATTGCGAAAACAGTGTCCAAGACATCTGCCACACTTGTCCGGACACTCGTTGTACCCATGAAGAACTTCGTAATGCGGGAGGGAAAGGAGGGAGACAGGGAGGACGAAGGACAAAGCTCCCTCGACTCCCTATTGGATTTGGGCTACTACAGCTCAGACCTTGAAACAAAAGAAGGTGCAAATTTGCAGTGGGCGCAAGGCAAAGCTGGTGAGGATCGTGTTCATGTGGTGCTGTCTGAAGAGCATGGATGGCTATTTGTAGGTATTTATGATGGGTTCAATGGGCCTGATGCGCCTGACTTCCTCATGAGTAATCTGTATCCTGCAATATATAGAGGTCTTAAGGGACTTCTGTGGGACTACAATGACGGATTTGATCGTTTCACTTGCAGTCCGATTTCTGAACAGGATAGTAGTGGAGATAGAGTAGGATCTGGGGGCATTGGCAGAGATGGAATTCAGAGGTCAGATGAAGATTTTCTTGCTTGGTTAGGTCAACCAAGAGCCTCACGCAATTTGAATCCTTCCAGAGAGGAATGCAATAGAGAGGGTGTTTCCACTGCTGCAGAATCCAGCCATGATGGTGGAGCTCTGGTCAAGGTCAAGATTGAAGACAGCAAGAGTGTTAGTCCGGCAGTGGAACTCCATTTAGAATCTAGCAGTCATGATGGAACTCTCATCAATGTCAAGACTGAAGACAGCAAGATTGTTAGTCCAGCAATGGAACTTCCTGTAGACATTTCTCAACAATGTTCTTCATCTGGAAGACTACCAGATTCAGCTGAACAGAATTTGGCACCTGATACCAAAGAAGAACTTCATCGCCCTGCAACTAGCAGCTGCAGTTCCCAAGTCCCTGTCTGCAAGTTAGAGACCAAAGTGCATGAAGGTGATGAGGTGCTGCAAGGAGTCCTACATGGAGATGAGCAGGAATTAGAGGGAAAGAAACCTGAGGCAAGAGGATCTGAACATGATGCAACACTAGTGTTAGAGCAGGAGGTAAAGCTTGTAGAGACTAGTTCCAATTTGAATGAGGTGACAGAGCAGAAAAAGTCGATAAGGGAAATTCTGTTGGAACCACTAGAAATCTGCCCTATGTTAGAGATAGAGAAAGATAGAACTAAGGAAAGTAAGGTCCTTAGCCCACAGTTCCAATGGACACATGGTCACCGCCGGGAGCAGCACCGGAAGTATCCACAATGGAGGTAGGTTTGATTGCATTCTTATTGATGACTGGATTGAAAATTCTCTTTGTCATACAAATTGAACAATAATCTTGTGGGCCATGAGACCTTTTTCTGAACTGTGATCTGTACCTGGGACGTGCTTGAGGTTTGGAGTATGTAGTTGTATAGCTGGTGGGTGGCCAATGTGTGCAGCAAATGCTGCCTAAAAGCATAATCACCAGTGAGGCCATACAAAGTTCTAAACTCATTGAATGCTGGTAGGTATGAATGGGAGCGGGAAAGACTTGAGGAAGAAGAACGACAAAGAGAGAATCTTCGACAGGAACAAGAAGTTCGAGAAGCTCAGAAAAGTACTGTGGACCATGATGCAATCTTGAATGCACTTGCTCAGGCACTCAGAGCCACAGAGGACTCTTACCTAGAAATGGTAGACAGGTACCTATGAGTTGTATGGGTTTCCTCATAAAACAGAGCATATCTAGTTGTACACATCAGAAGGATTGTTTCTGTCGCTGATGCCTGCATTGCTGCCTTGGTCAGAGCTCTCCTTTTTCAGGGGCCTTAAGGTAGCAATTCTCTCTTTGCAAATTCAATTTCTGGTTGTCACATTCTTGCTTTCTCACATTGGATGTCGTTCTGATTTGCAGGGTTTTACATGAGAACCCGGAAGTGGCACTGGTGGGATCATGTGTGCTGGTGATGCTAATGAAGGATGAAGACGTGTATATTATGAATGTTGGGGATAGCCGCGCAATTATTGCTCAAGATCGTAGACATGCCTCGTTTAGTTCTCTTTCAAGATTTTCACATGTACAGCCACAAACTGATTCTCCTATGTTAGATGAACAAAACCGGATTGGAGCTCGCGACACCTTGTTGCGGCAGGAGCTGGAGAGGATTATAGAAGAAACCCCAACAGAACTGGAGGCCCTTGAGTCTTCTCATGATGCTACGAGTCTGGTGCCTCCACCACCAGGGTCATTGCTGCTCAGTGCCTTGCAACTTTCTTCAGATCATAGTACCAGCATTCCTGAGGTGGATGCCCATGTCTCTTTGTGGACATTACTTAATTTTCTGTCATCTCATGAGACCTCTGAGTGCCATTTTCTTCATTTGGGTCTTAGCAGATGGACACTTGAACTGAAGACATGTCTGTGGTCAATATGCAGGAAGTGGAGAGGATAAAGGCAGAGCATCCCGATGATGACAATGCTATCTCAAATGATCGTGTCAAGGGAAGTTTGAAGGTCACACGGGCATTTGGGGCAGGCTTTCTGAAAGAGGTATAGCTTTCTTTCACCACATTTGCATTTATGGTATGGTGTACAGCATTTAGACCTATAGAAGTTGGAATCAAAAGAGCACCTGTTAAGCACATTAGAGCCATAGAGAGGAAGTGAATTGGTGAAGCACCAAAATTGGAACTCCTGAAGAAAAGAGTTTGAAATACCTGTTGAAGGACATAAGGCCATTGATTGCCTTGGTCCAATTGACAGAAAAGAGTTAACCGGGGACTTCTCTGCATGTATCTTTACTTGGTTAATGGTTTGGATTTAAATTTATGATGAAAAATAAACAGGGTCCTTGATGTTGTGGACTGTTCAATTTCTTAGGGTTTTCTCAGAAATTTGCAGTTTGCAGAAATTTCTCCAAAGAAAAACCATCTCAAAGATCATTTGGGTGGCAGGGACAATGTCTGGAGTTCAATGGATGTTCTCTCACTGGTGCACAGTCAAATCTGTTACATGTGCAACTAATCGCTTCACTGGTGTTGTGCTTGGCAGCCAAAATGGAACAGTGGGCTGCTGGAAAGGTTTCGGTGTGATTTTGTTGGCAGTGATCCCTACATTACATGCAGTCCCTTTCTGCACCACCATTGTCTTGGTCCTCAAGACCGATTTTTGGTGCTTTCTTCTGATGGACTGTATCAATATCTGAGCAATGAGGAAGTAGTTTCACATGTAGAATGGTGTCTGGAGAAGTCTCCTGACGGAGATCCTGCTCAATGTTTGATTGAGGAGCTTCTGTTTCGAGCTGCTAAGAAGAATGGTGAGACTGGTTCTCAAAGTTTTATGAACTTCTGAAATACGGTTGCTTCATTTGCGTAATTTTAGTTTGAACCTTTGCTGACAGAATTGCAGGTGAAGCAAACATTCCAGCTGAAGCAAATCCTGTTCATTGATTCCCATGTCAAATTGGCATGTTCTTTTGGCAAGTTTTATCCCTCGGATGATCATATTGAATGTGATTTGTTGTGTTGAGTAATCCATCTCAATACCCATCTATGTAACCTACAACAGAAAGCAGTAGATTTTAGGGCAGAGCTCAGAAGGGGTGAATGAATGATGAAAATGAACTCCATTGCTTGAAGCTCTGTTCTGATTGAATTGGTTGCACTTGTGGGGTGTAGGGATGGACTTCCATGAGCTTCTAGACATTCCACAAGGGGATCGCCGCAAGTACCATGATGATGTGTCAGTAATGGTGATCTCTCTTGAAGGCCGGATTTGGAGATCATCAAGTTGAGCCATTACTTACGTATGTAGTTGGTCTACAATTTTTTTCCAAAGGTTGGAGGATTTTGGGGGGGTAAACACTAAGTAGAGAGGTTCAGTGGGCTCATCTCTTTGATTGAATTTTTAGCATTGGAGGTCATTCTTTTGCGTAACATTAGCTTGAAATAATGGAGGTAGCTTGGTGGGTAGCCTTCAAATTTCAAAATGATGTGTGCACCAAGGTAATGGAGGTAGTTTGGTTGCCGTTTTTCTTACATTGGCAAACCAATCTTGTGAATGTCGTCCCATTCTTGATAGGCAGGTCATTCCTCACGTGACAAAAATGGAACAATACTCAATGGGTGACGTCCAATGTTTTTGCAGATTCCCCTTTCTAGATCACTGATACAAAGTCTTCAATGGTGCCATCATTGTGGGATAGCACATTTTCGTCTATGAGTTGTTTCTCTCCTGTGGGTTCATTCACTTGCATGATTTGGTCATCATTGTGAAATTGACCATCTATTCTCATGTGTCACCTTGTCATGGTATCATATGGGCAGTCCATTTCATAAGATACACTTAGGTAGGGCAAGCTCCATGAAGATTCTTGCCTTCAATGTGCACCTCTTCTTGCACGATGTGGTATTCAGTTTGTTGATTGATCATCATTTTGTTGCTCTACATAATTGATTTTATGCATAAAAGGGTTGTAACTTGTAACATGGTTGTTAGTAGGTGCCCCATAACTGTATAACATGTTAGTACATGTAAACTTTGATAAAAAAGTACATTGCTTGAATGTGGTTTCTGTACAATCTTGAAACTTCTTTGATGACATTCTTAAACCATTTGTTGAATTTGGTGAAAAATGGGTGGAAGCTAAACAATTGAGTAACTTAATGAATGCAAGTTCCTTGGTTAACATTAAGCCATGTTGAATATTACCTCACATAACTTGTTTGACCCCCTTAAACCATTCTAAGTGCCATGACCAAATGTCAACGATTCCCCACAAATTGTCGCCTATGTGAAACTATGTGCTTACTTCCGATGACATGATAATATTCTTAGTGGTGGTGGGAGGTCCTCAATGAGTAGGGATGCATTGAGGTGGTTTTGTAATGTTTAGAACCACAGTGCTAAATGTTGAACAATTTTGTCCAAATTTTTTTAACAAAATCAAAACTAAAAATCATATAGAGATTGGGATGAACTCTTGATAATTTTGGAAAGCCCTTGATGAGTGGGAGTTCATGGAGGTGGTTATTTAATTTTTAAACTTAAGGTGGGGGGAAATATGAAATCTTGATTAATGTTTGTCACTATAAATTAATTTAAACATTCAAACATCTTCTTCCCAATTGAATTGTCAAGGTCCTATTCACATTTGGAAGAATTGCATAACCATGTTCACACTTGGGCCAACAACAAAAAACCAAACTTCTATCTATTAAGGAAGGTAGCATATTTGTTTTTGTTTGTCACATTGAGATCTTGAACTAAACAACAAAGCCTCCCATTGTATACTTGGTATTATTGGAAAGCCTTTCAAATGACTAATGATTTGACAATGTTTAATCCTGTGGTGCAAGAATTATTAAATATTGAACAATTTTGTTATTGAAACACTCACAACTAAAATTATTAAGAGAATTTGGGCACATTTATAGTATTGTTGGAAAACCTTCAATGAGTAGGAATTTATGGAGTTGATCTTGTAATTTTTAGACTTAAGGTGTGGAAGTTATTGAATTTCTTCATTGGCAATTCAATAAAAATTCAGCAAAATCAAAATTATAAAGTTAAAGTCCACATTTGAAACACTAAAACTAGGTCACAGTTGTCATGCGCTCCTATTTTGACGCTTACAACCATCGTCTTAACACACATACAACACATAACAGAAAAATTTCTGAAATGATACAACACTTCCAAACCCAAAAAACTCTTCATTTGCAACAATACACAAATGCAAGCTCCAAAAACACAATGCAAATCACACAAACTAAGTGGAAAGAAATAAAAAACACAATGTTTTATGTGAATGCAATTTTATATATTAAATGTTTTTTTATCCCATTTTTAGTTGCCTAGTTACAGTCCTTCAATTTCTTAGCCAAGTGTGAATAATTGCAAAAAATGATTTGGTTTCCTTCATACAACATAATTGGCACTTGCTATTAACAACAAACTAACCATATAAAATTGAACTTCTAGAGTTGGATAGAACTCAAGAAGTCATTTGTGGTGATTCAAAATGTTATTCACATGCAATAATAGAGGAATCCAAGCCCAAAAAACTTTGCAAATCACACAAACCAAATGTAAAAAAAGATTGCATCAAACACCATAAAACCAACAAAGCAAAAAACATTGTGTTCTCAAATCTCAAATCACTTTTGATGATTTGAAATCACATGACTTGATATTATATCCCATACACTAAATATTTAATTTTTTTGTTCACATTGGAATTGGTTCCAAATTAACTTACACTAATTTACTTATAATAATTAAAATGTAAACATGTAACAAATAGAAAATTCTTTACACAATAATATATCTATTAAGGTTGTTTGTTTGTTTATCACATTAAGATCTCCCAAACCACAACATCCCTAACATGAATTTGGTATCATTGGAAAGGCCTTGGTAAATAAGGGTGCAACAAGGTGGTTTGGTAATGTTTAGATATATGCCATAGGAGTTATTGAACAATTTTGTCATTAGAAATTTTTTAAATCAAAACAAAAAACTTTAAGAAAATTAAGGTGCATTATTGGTATTGTTGAAACGTCTTCAATGAATAGGATTTTATAGAGGTGATTTCATAATTTCTAGACTTGAAGTGTAAGAGGTATTGAAATTTGAGTATTTTTTTCAATGAAATTTCAATAAAAATACATTTTCAAATTTTAATGAAATTTGACAAGTATTGCTTAATGTAGCCCAAGTATTCAAAGCCCTAATGTGTAACAACTAGTCATTGTTAATATTCATAATACATGACAATTTCAAATACTTTACAAGTAAAAAGGTGTTGAAAACAAATACTTAAGCCTTGAAGATAAGTCCAAGTGCAAAACTATTGCAATTGACGAACCTACATGAACCCCAATTGAAAAGGTTTAAGACATGGATGAAAAGTATTACTTATTATTAAAATTGACCCAATTGACAAACATGCAAACAAACTTAAGGAAAAAAATTGCATTCAAATGTTACATAATATCACAAGACTTACGTTTCATATTTATCACATGACTATAAAATTTTGAAATAATACATAAACCTAATACATAAATCTTGCATTATAATTAAAAACCTTCAACAATGATGTGAAGATGATCATGGATATGAATTCACTTGACACTTTTATAAGTAGTGGATGGATGTTTTTTCCAAGTTTCCAAATATTTATGTTGTCATTTGATATATTTGATGATTCAAGAGATGGTTGTGGCCATCTCCCAAAACACCAAGATTAACTGATGATCATTTTCACCCAAGTCATTAAAATGCATTGATATGTGGAAGGCTTCCTCAAGTGTTTTTTCTTATGATGTCTACATGGATTTTCCATGGAATAACTTTTGACAAAAGGTATTTGCTAATACCAATTGTCTTAGATATATAATATGTAGGTGGGCTAACCTCAATTGACACAACTACATACAAAGAGGCATTTATGTTGGGGTTGTCATCCTTTGATTTTTGGGCAACAAGTTGCACATAAACAATTTTACATTCTCAAAAAAGGTGAGTTGTTATACAATGCCTTTGGCTTTTCATTGAAATTCAAGGACCAAGCTTCATTCAAGAATCTTCCACAATAAAAAAATTGTTAAAGACATTTTACTTGCCATCATCTTTGAAGTTGTGTTCAATGTTATGCACCCTACTACTTAGTTTATTGGCAACAATAGTGCATTTCTTCCACCATTGTTCCCTAACATTAGCATTCAACATCAAGGATTTTCAATTTCATTTTTTTCCTATATTTAAGCACATTGAATGCGATGCATGATCTTATCATGTTTAAAGTCCTTTGTTCACCTGTAGGTTGCCAAATGTGTTCAAAAAAGCCCCAACCCACCAAACTACAAATGTTAGTTTTACACAAAAGTAGATGCAATAATCAAACCATGAAACACTCATGATATGTGTAAAAATAATAGATGGAGATAATTAAACACCATGCATAACATCACACATTATGATGCATGGAATTTTGCTCTTATGTTCATGACATTCACATTCATGTTTCAGTATCACAATATGCATTTTTGTGTCCCCCTTGTGATCCATTCAAAAGGACATTTAATGTCTTCTTGATCTCTTTGAGTTGTGAGGTGAACATGAGATGAAGGAGGTCATTCACCTTTTGTCCAATTGCAATTTTTTGTAATGTCACAATTGAATGGTGTCAAACATTATAACTCATAAGGTTAACATCTATCATGGGTCTATGTTCAACAAAAGAGAGGTTGTCACATGTTCTTGGGGCACTTACAAAACATTCCATAATAAGTTAGTTTTGATCACTTCCTTTTAAAATCTGGATATAAGTTTGAAATCTTGAAAGGAATCAAAGAGTTTGGTATACTCTTGTTTTAAAAAGTTAAAAAGGAATGGTCACACATGCTAAACACAAACTTCACTTAGAAAGTAGATGTGAAAGAGCTTTGAAAGTACCAACTATTGTTGTTGTAGTTCATGCAAATGCTTGGATTCATCTAACTCCATTGAAATGTAGTTTTTCCATTTAAAACATTATTTTTGTTTCCCATTTGTCACACCAAGTTTTTGTTTTAAAATAATCTCTATATTGTAGTTTAAATTGTAGACAAACAATTCAAATTGCAAACTCAAAAAAAGAAAAAAGAAAAAAAAAATTCAAACTGTAACTCCATAAAAGTAGTGAGTACATGAAACTTACAATTCCAATTTATGGGTAGAAAACAAACAACCTTCACAAAGTCCAAGTCACCAAGATGACTTTTATGGCTTAAGTAGTAGGTTTTGATGTGTAGTGTAATTAATATAAATGCTTTAATTGAAAATTGACAAAACCAAACTTCAAGGCAGATGTTAAAATTTACCAATCTAAATATGAATCATCAAGGTGCTACATGGACATCCAAAACTTGCATACATTGAAAGTCATAATTTGCCAAACAAAATCAATTAACAAAATAATCAAAGATATAATTGATTGAAGTACCAACAAATCCTATTTTTATACAAGGCATTGGAATATGAAATGAAATGATAATCAACTTATGAAAAAATAATGATAGACATAAAACAAAGAGGTGAAAAAGCTACAATTGACATGTTAATGGTATCTCTTGTGATTCCAACAAAAAAATGGTGACTAAAGTGATGGAGTTTGTAGTTGCTTGCATCAAGTGCACAACTATTCAAAGAATTCAACGAGGCATGGTAGTTAGAATCAAAACCAAATGACAATTATAAAAATCTTAATAGATTTGAAACAAGCACTTGAAATAATCGAAAGTTAATACATGAAGCTCCTTCACAAAGTTTAAACCTTAAACCTTGAATTAAATTTTTTATGGTGTACATCAATTGTTGAAGGCGCATGTGAGAGTGGGAGCAACGATAACCCCTTTGCTTAAGAACACCATCTTCCAAACTTCAAATTCATTATTTTTAAAGAGGTCTTAAACACACACACATATTATTTTATGGGTTAGATCTAAGTTTTAGCAAGAATAAGCTAAGTAACATATGATAGTATTGAAAGAAGCATTTGGAGTTTCAAAGTTGTAACCTAATAATAGTCAAGTTACATAAGTTTTTTTTGGGGTCATATTCATTCTCATGAAAGAAAACAATAGACCTAAGAGATACAAATTGTAGAATGATTACAACAAATAAATGCAAATTATCAACCTTAAACAAGAGTGAGTTGAAGAAAAGGAGAAGAAAAGGAGAAGAAAATAGAAAAAAATGAAAAGAGAGAAGAACAAGAATGCATTTCCAATTTTCCAATGTTGCCTTCATTCAAGTATCAATTCCTTTGTGTAATATTTGGTATTTGGTTGGGTACAAACATTTAACAAAATGATTTAGGCATTATTTTGTAATTTGAGTTTTGCTTCCAAAGTCATGTAGTCCTTTGCATCGATTTAGGGTTAGGGTTTAGGGTTTAAACTCCAAACCCTCTAACGAGCCAACTTGGACATGACACTCATACATGACAATCATTTGGATATTTGCACATGACAATCATATTCCAAATGTCATGACATTTTTATCCATAGAGGCATTGGTATTGTATCAAAGTGAAATATACGGAAAAAAAAGGAAAAAATGAAAATTAATTTATAAAACTATAATGAGATTATTTGAGTTGCTACCAATGTTGGTCCATTATTGATTTTTTGTTTATTTTTTGGTAATTTTTGGGTAGGTTATTTAAAAATAAAATAAAAATTCAGTGCTAATTAGGTTATTGATACTATTTGATAATGATTGTTGATTATGCATATGGGTCAAATTCAAATATCCGGTTGATAACCATCAGTTAACCTACCAATTACATATCGATTATAAGGGTTAAATTTAAGACTATCTTTAAAATTATTTATAATTATAATTATTATTTTTATATCATGAATTTTGTTAGTTTTTTCATGTTTAAGATTGATTGCCTACTTAGATGATAACCAGGTCAATCCGGGTAGGGTTATTTTAGATTTTGAATATTAACCTGGTCATCAAAATGAAATAACCGGATGACAAGATATGAATAACCGGATTGGTAACCGGATCGAAAATGAAAAATGACCGGTTGATAGTTTATTAATGTCCGGACTGATATCCGGGTCCAAATGAGATAACCGTTTGATAATCTATTAGTAACCGGATTGATAACCGGGTTAGAATCGATAACCGGCCAGCGCTGGTTGCTGCTCCTTTGTGTGTGTGTGTGCAGATGCTGAACTTTGGTCGGGAAGCTGAGAAGTTGCATTGCCTGAAAGAAGGAGCCAGTTTTGTTGGGGAGTTTGCTTCTGGGATTGAAACCCTAGATAGTTGAATCTTGCAAAGGAACGAGCGCGCGATAGAGAGAGACAGGGACATAGATTTTGCATTTTGAGAGAGACCTGCATTGTCTTATTGATGGCGTCACAGAGGTCGGGAGAGAGAGGAAGAGGTGGTGGTTTCCGGAGACAGGATGGAAGCTCAGGAGTTTTGCAAAAGCTTCAGATGAATCCGGTTTTTCAGAAATCTCGGATGGCGGATCCATCGAGTTTTGAGAGTGTGAGGCCCCGCATTCCACTGCAATTGCTTGCGTATGACGGGCGTGGCCACCTGTTTGTTTGGAACTCTCAGGAGAAGTTGCTTCATTTCGTAGATGTTCAACACTCTGATTCCTCGCGGAGTGCCAATACTTCCAACTCTGCTTCTCTTCTTTCCAAGAAGGATTTCAAGGTTTGCAGTCGGGACCCTTTAGGCTTTAGACAGAAAGAGAGACAGATCCGCAGAGACTCACAGGGTTTAGGGTTTTTGATTCTGTACATGATTCTGAAATGTCAGGTTTTCTGTGGTTGTGTTGCAGTCAGTGAAGATGAATCCAGATGTTGAATTTAGTGTGCGGCATATGGTGTTCAACAGAACAGGGAGAACTCTAGCAATTGTTGGCGATTCAGGCCTTGTAGTACTGGATGTGGTCCCGCATCTCTCTGCATCTTCTGAAAATCCAACCAGTTGCAGGTATGCTTCTGTTCCTGCACAGATTATAGTCTTAGATGGCCTGCAGTGGAATGTCCTGCTGTTAATGTCTACTCTGAGGATGGTGATATCCTCCTGTCTTCTTCTTCTAGGACACATTGGTCTGTTACTGATTCCTGTAGAGAATTGCAACCAGGCCCCTGACTTGCTGGAAGAAGGTAGTTGGAGTTGCAGAAGTTTATTCTTTAATCACTAGCTTCCTCTTCATCCTTCCTCTCATCTTCTGGCACTGCTAAATTTTCCTTGTGCATCTTCTCCTTTTTCTATCGGCTGTTTGTTCATAGTCTCATCTGTTTTCTCTGAAAGATTGACAGACTACATGCCCCTAAAATGGAGGGCAAAGTCCTGTTGAAGATCAATTGCAACTACATAGATTTCTTTTAGAGGGAAGAGAATCTCCACCAGTTTGTGAGGACCTGAATGTAATGACTGTAAGGGGTATGTTCAACTATGTTGTCATGATGTCAGCATTGTGCATCAGATCTTCAGGGCTTATAGCATATGTTATGCTATATGGGATGGTTATGGGAACTGGTCACTACCATATGTGTTGATTTTGAAGGTCGATCAACATGTTTGTTTGTTGTTGTAGTTTGAACTGCTCCTCAGTTTTCTTCTCTGTTTTCAAGATTGGGTCTCATCTTTATTGCGTTGCTAATATTGTTGTCAGAATCTTTGAAATCCCTAGGACCATATTTGTGGATCATCTTTCAATTTCTGTTCAGATTGACTTAAATTGTTAGTATGAAGAAGTTCTCAGTAATTATGAAGTTATTTATGTTTTATGTTCC
Source organism: Sphagnum tenellum (assembly GCA_963921925.1). Lineage (NCBI taxonomy): Eukaryota > Viridiplantae > Streptophyta > Sphagnopsida > Sphagnales > Sphagnaceae > Sphagnum > Sphagnum tenellum. Next base: position 10,368,217 of record OY998148.1, read on the forward strand.
TCTCATGGTTCAATGTTTGCTCCTCTCATCCTTGTTTGGAGGCAAAGATTGTGTAAGTTATCATATGTAAAACCAATGGTTGGCCCCTCTCCCTTGAGTACATTTGAAGCTCCTGCAGAGTAGGTCACGGCCATTCTTTATTTGATGGTTGGTTGTGTGTCCTCTTTAGTAACAGGGGAGGATATGAGGATTCTACTACCAATCAGCTTTATCAACAAGTTTGCAAATTTCTATTATTGATAAGGGCAGGGATGGTAGGGCAGGGTGAGCAGAGTGGGAGGCACTGAGTTGTTCAGCTCCAAAATTAGATCATCCTTGCGCATTTTACAACTTGCATGGCACCCATATAGTGACACCCATTTGGGAGTACTATCAACAGATGGTGTCTTCAGGTTTGTGTTTTTCTTCTCTGACCTTCTTACACTGCATGCTAGTCTTGGAAGTGATAATCTGTTAAGTGTTCCCCCAAAAGGGTGATGGAGGTTTGTGTTTGTGGTGTAGACTGTATGATTTGTCACTGGATGTTGACAATGCTGAGCAAGAATATCACTTGGATGCGGGTGTGCCAGCTCGACGAGGCATACTTCCACTTGCTCGAGCTGTTGGCTTTGCATTTGGTGGTGAACATCTCTGGGACCGTTTCACTGTATGTCCTCCCATTCTTCTCTTAGGGTTGTGTTACTTTGTTAAGTGTTTCATTAGTCTTTTTCATTTTCTCAGGCTAAGGTGCAGCCATGATTAGGGGTTGAAAAACTCCTTTTAGATGTTTTCTCTGCTGGGCAACAGCTGTCACAGTCATTGCACATGGGTTTTGCTGGAGGTTCTCAGGTTTTTATTTTATTCAGCAATGGCTCAGTGTATGCTCTTTGCCCAGTAGTGCCATTTGGCAGGTACAGTTTCAACTCCACCAACACCTGATCTTTTACTACATGGTGATAGTCCCTAGATTGACAAACATATCTTTGCTGATGGTGAAGCCACCTTAGATAGCCATTGCTGTGGTGATGTTAAATGCCCAGATTTCAGGGATTGGTGAATGGGGTTGCAGTATGTTCAATGGGGCAGTGATAGATGAACTGGTGAAAGATGCAATGCATTTCACTTTGCATTCAAGCTCACAGGACTCAACAGTAGTCCGCAATGCAAGCCGGGCACTGGCTTGGCTTGAGGCAGTGTTCACAGGTTTTGTGGTGTGGTCAGACAATGCTGGGAAGGAGCCAACAGCTGGCTCTTTCATGCTGAAAGCACATGCACACGTCCCCCTTGATTCATCCCTCTTACTGCAAGTAGGTCTTTCTATCTTGATTCTGTCCATCAATTGGAATGCTTCAGATGGGCAGCATGGTGATCAATAGACAAGGTTGCTTTTTGTATTTTTTTGGGTGCTTAAAGGATTTATTCAGGGTATAGGAAGGTCCAATCACCACGCCCTATTGAGCCCTCTATACCTTAGGCTTATATGCTCACTTGTAGAAGGGCAAGCTAAAATGAATTGGAGCTTACCCTCACTAGCTTTTTGCAGCTTGAATGAGGATACATTGAGTTTGTCTGCAATGTCATAGGGTCCTAGTGGATTTTTGCCAATTTAATTTGGCCCTTCTGCAGGGTCCTCTTTCTATAGTGGGCAGTGTGGCAAAGCAGGCTGAAAACATTGTCTACACCGTGGTGGGGAAAGACAGCATACTTGGAGTGACTGGGCAGGACAGTTGTGTGCATCTCTATGGTGTGGATGATGAACTGCAACCCATGTGGAACAGCACAGCTCCACCCCGTCTTACTGTTGATGAGGATGGACATATCATGTCAGTGGGCATGCTCGTCCAGGTTGAGGCCTCTAGAGAAGATGTGGTGTCAAAAACTGCAAATGTAGACGAAATTCACAACAATTTGGGTCCCAGTAGTCCCTGGACAGGTCAACCACCTCCGTTGGTAGGCTTAGGTGATGTGGAGCTTTCCCTTGAACCACCAGTGTTAAGTGCTGCCCCTCTCTGCCTCCTTGTGGACCCAGTGGTTCCAGAAAGGCTTTACTGTTACCATGCAGCTGGCATGGATGCTATCAGTCTGCAGTGTTTGCCATTTTCTGCTGATTCTTCAAGCAGGATATTCACAGGTACATTATCATTTCACCTTTCAGTGAACTATCTGGTGACAAGGAGTGTTCAACTTTCTGCTGACATTGTTGATGCAGTCTTGAAATTGGGACTGCTTTCTGTTGGGGTTGTTTGGTGATGGTGCCTGCTGACATGATGCAGGAGATCCTCATCCTTTGGTTGTCCCACTGTTGGACACATGTCCAGGGGGTGGTATTGTGCCACAACCTTTGCTTGGGGTGGTCCCTATTCTGGACCCATTTGGAGAGACATGGCTGGTTGCAGTCACAGTGCAGGGTGAATGTGCAGTTGTGGAAGTGAAACCACAACCAACACTTGCAAACCCACTATATATCAAAGGTGCAAAGCAGAATCATTCAAGTGACTTTGAAGCCCTGGAGGCAGGTGTTTTTCAGATGATGAGCAGAGAGTTGCTTCTTGGCCCCAAAGACATTCCCATTTCCCAGGTACTAAGAGTAGTTTCTACTCACACATCTTGGCATTTCCTATGGAAATGCTGATGAAGCACTTGATTTAGTCCACCGTCTTGGTGGAAGTCTTACATGTGAGATATTGCTACTTGCCTGTAGGTTACATTATCAGGCATGCCTCTTACTGTGGACACAATTGAAGGACGCACATTTCTACACGACCAGTGCAAGCTGCTTCGTGAGAAGTACATAGAATATGCACATAGGGTAAGTGTTCATCTGGAAATTCTGCTGAGTGCTTCATGAAGGTGGTGGGCTTTGAAGTGCCATGCATAGTACTTTGTTATGCCTCTTTGTTCTACAGGACATAATGTTTGTGTAGTCAGACTAGGCAAACTTAAGTCCAGGAACATGGAGTTTGATGCAGGTACATGTTGAGCTGACGTCACATGGAACAAGGCTTCATGAAATTGTGCAAGAGCAGCAGCGGCTTCTGCACCAGGTCCAGGAGAAGATGAATCAGGCCCAGAAAACTACTGGCTATTTGGTGGGGCGTCTTGAGAAGACCTTTGAAACCACCTGCCAGCTTGAACAGCGAATCAAAGCTTGTAGCAGCTTGCCCAGTTTACGACAAAATCCTCTTACTGAGTCAGAATTGAACTTCAAGTCTGAACTGGGTAAGTTCAGGACCTCTCAAGCCAGATCAATCTGCAGTGTTGTTTGGAGGTGCTGAGTTATGTTATGCATTTAGTCCAGAATTTCTGCTGTGTTTATGCTCACTTTTATTTTGTGGATCACAAAGAACTGTGGACTGCTTGCTACAGATGTGATGAGGCTTCAAAACCATGAAGTATTTCACTCCGTTATTGATTTACTCGTGGACCGTTGTGAGCAAGTTTGTCAAGAACAAAGACTGAATTCTAGAGTAATTTCTGGAAGCCCACGTCGTCAGGGGGTGTCCATGGGAGAGAAGGCTATGCCAGTTGTACCGGGCTCACAGATGCGCCATATTAAGGTAGGCATAATGGATCTCATTGTTCTGAAGTTGGTCAGGTGTATAGCGCACCACATCAATATAAGTTTCTGAAGCTGAAGTATCTGTTTGCTGACAACAAGGAGTTTGTCTGGCATCATGGCATGAACAATTTATTTCATTTTTGGTAGTTGCTGTTAGATTGCTGTTTGTTACAATCTGTCTGTGAGCATTTTTTGTTTCAAGATGTACATGGTTTTGACTCTGATATGTACATACGTGGGTTGATGCAACCTTGCTTGTAGGTGGCTGTGGAGCAGCTAGTGCATCGAGTAGAGGGCACCATAAGTTCACTAACAATAGTTGATGATACTCTTTGCCAACGAGAGCGGCTGTTGGATCGTTGATTCTATGGATACATGGGTACACCTCCAGATCTCTGATCTTGAACCATTGCAGTAGCTGCAAGATTTTATGGTATCTGGAAAAAAATGTCATGCAATTGATCCTTGTGCTACTGTTTTGCTGCTATTAAAGATTCCATGCTCCTCGCTTTGACTGTAATTTGCCTGATGTAAGACTATTTCGTCATTCTGTCTCCTCTTTGATGGTTATGGTATCCATATGAGTCAAGTTTTAGTACTGCTGGCTGGCTTCAAAGGTGTTATCCTCTTTTGTTGTCACCAGATCTTGCTTCATCTTCCAAAGGTTCTTTGAAAGCTTATGGATCACTGTGAAGTGATGGGGTAAAATGCTATGTTCTCCCTCAGGATCCCTTTTATTTATGTAATATCTTATCCAGCATTTCTTCCACTAAATTCGTATCTTCCTTTTAATCCATGTGATAGATCATGCCAGAAATGCGTGTTTGGCAACCATAGAAAGTTGCAATCTCCAGTCTTTCAATATCCAGTCTAGGTGGAAAGAAAAAATAGGGTTGTGACTGCATTCATGATTGTGCAGTTAGTTTTGGTTTTACAGGAACTGAAAGAAAAATTGTTACATTTCAAATTATTCTGGTGTATTCTCTGAATTCTCTCAAAGATATGTTCCAGAGCATCTGAATTTCCTTAGAATATGATTTGCAGGATTATATTTAGTATGAGATTATATTCCTGGGTCCAGTGAGCTCCCTAGTTTTCGTATTCAAGTTTGAGCATTAGCTGGTTTAGACATCCCACAGCCTTCACTAATTCCTGGGAGAAAAGAACTGACATTTCATTTGAGTTGATAGGATTTCAAGGTTTTGGGCCTTTGAATGTTGTAACTTATACCAAGTGTCATCAAGAAAGGAAATTTTTTAATCACAAATTTTAAAGCTTGAGGGGTCTTGGGGTTTACAGCTGATGTCCCGGAGAGTGATTGACAGTGATGGTGAAGAAGATGGTGTTGATTTTAACTTTCTTTTCAAATCTGTTTGCTTAGGTTTGTTTTAGGGCAATGTGTGAGTCTCTTCTCTTGGTGTATTTTTGTTTCCTTCCTTTGGTGGGTGTTTTGAAGATGTTGTGGGGTTTCTCTCCACACCCAATGTGAATAGTTAGTTTAACATGAGTGAAAGTTTTGATCTTGGGTGAGTGCACTGGCATTGTGATATTTTACTGTTCCATTGGTGTTCCAAATAATCATGCAAGTGCAATTTGAATGTTTTAGAGGACAACTTTTTTATGTTTCCAGTTTCAAACATACCCAGTTACAATCGTAACATCAGAGCTGGTACAGGGGGGACAACTATAGGGTCATAAAGTTTTGTCCTACCAAACTAGATTCCAGTCAGAACTGTTGAATAGACCATTCAACCATGTTGGAATGTAACAACTTCTTGAAGTGACTTGGAGCATTGTCTTGAATCTCAATGGCACTGGGGTGCTGCTCATTCTTCTTCCTCCCCTTATTTGGCAAGTAGAAGATGGTGTGAGAACTTGTCTGTTCCTTAAAGCAGTTCAGGTAATTTTTTGCTTCATTGGGTCTGGCTTTCTGTGCATGTGTTTTCAGGTCATTATCATTGCAAGGATTTCCAATCTTTAGGAAGAATTTGGTCTAAAAGACCAAAGCTTTACATCTCTCAAGATTTCTGTCTGGTTGTTTTGCAGAAGCAAACTCTTGCTGAGCTGGTGGTTGCAAAGAAAGAGGTAGAAGTATTGAATATGACAGTGACAGGGATGGTGGAGAGAGAGTGAAGGCACTTGCTCAGTAGCTAGGTTAGTTTGAAGGTCAGGTCATTGAGCTTGATCAGAAGCTTCAGGAAGTCATGCAATCTGAGGTAAAAGCTGACATTTGTCATCCTTTGTTCTGAGTGGGGCAGGCACATGATCCAGTGCCTTGAATTAGCTTTGAAATGTGTCCAGTTGTTTACAAAAAACCAAACCCATCTTGTGCTTAATTCAAAAACTTCTGATTGTGGATTATCTTCTCCTTTGATGAAGTGCAGGCAGCTGTCAAGGTCCAACTGGATCGCTACAAAAGAGTTGCGCAATTTCAGAGGGTATTTTCTCTGGCTGGGTTGGGAGTGTCAATGCATTGTCTCTCATGTTGAGGATGTGAAGTTCAGTTCAGGAACATTGTGGATGAAGTTGTAAATTGATCTATTATTGATCTATCATTCTTGTTATTGTGTTTTCTTCCTCACTTGAGCTGTGGGTGTTTTTTCGTCTCCTCTTTTTTTCTGTTTTGTTCTTGTCTTCTTCGAGCTCTGTGGATTGCAGTCTGGCCCTGTTTTTTGTGTATTTTTTTCTTGACCTGTGGAATTCTTCTCTTTTGTTATTTTTTGCTCTTCTTTCTTTTCCTTTTTTCTTCTTCTTTTGCAATTTCTTCTATTTTGTTTCTGGTTTTTTTCCCTCTTTGTCATCATCATTGTTGTTTTTCTTATTTCGTGATTTTGCAGGTGTGCTTTGGGTAGAGTGTTTGAGCTCAGGTTTGGAATTCTTACAAGATTTGAAGGTATGTATGTTTGTTTTTTGTCTTCAGTGGGGTATTCAAGCTTGGGCATCAAAGTGTTTTGTCTGTATTTTTTTGTTTAGTGCTTTGTTTGTGAACAGGAGTGCTCAAAAACTCAAGCACATGCATGTCTTGTCTTGTAGCTCCTTTTCAGTTTTGTTGTGCGGCACAGTGTTGCACCTCAAGGTTGAGCAAGTGAGGATTTTTTTTCTGTTGTGTTCTTTGTTTTTGGGTATGCAGTGAGATCTTTGAGAACCACCAATACCTGCCAGCTAGGAACAATTGGCGCATGGTAAGTTTAAGACTTGCCAAGTGGTAAGATAATAGTGGGAATCAAGGGGAAAGGTTGATTTGATTCTTAGTACACATTCCATATTTTGAGTCCTAGGATTTCAAATGAGTTTTGAACAATTAGAATACAATTTAGAGGAGCAAATCATTTCCAAATTGGATGCAATATATGTCATAAACAGATCTAAAAATCAATATCAAATTTAATATCATATCCCAATTGAATGTTTTCTACAAGAATTATGTGCTTTTGATGTTTCTGAAACACCAAATGTCCCCAGTCCCAACCTTGAAACCAGTTCCTAAACAATTTAATGACTTTAGGAATTTCCCATTGGGATACTCTGCCCAAAGCTAAACATTTAGGGGAGTGGCATCTACATCCTGTTGAGTGAGTGAGGAGTTTGACTTTGAGTTGAGCCCAAATCAAATAAGATCTCTTTTTCATTTGTTATTTGAGTTTCTTGTTGAAAAGAGAATTAAAATGTCTACTTATGAAGTGATATGCATTTCTTGTGTCCAAAATTTGTCACCCTTGAGCCTGGTTGTGAAGAACTAGAATTTGCACTGAAATTTCATTTCACAGGTTTTAAGCAAGGAAATACCACCAATCCCATTTGGCAAGCCTAAGGAAGTGTGTCCAAGATGGGCCAAGAAGATGATATACAGACATGGCAATTGAATCATCTCTTGATTCAAAGGATTAATTAATGATTATGTAGTGGGCAAAGAACTTTTTAAAATCTGGTTTATGTAAGTAGATTATACACTAACCAAATTTGTAAATGTGACATTGTTAATTTAACTATATTTATTACATATGATAACACATCCAATTAGTTACATATATTAACATTATTGTAAGTAACAAGTAAAGCATGACCCAAAATCACAATGTGAGAATGCTTGTGACTTACCCACTGATTTCATCAGCTTCCAAAGGTTTTGAGATATATATAACAATCTGCTCAGGAAAACCATTATCCAAAAACATCTGCATCCTGTGTGTCTGTCACAAGCTTCTTGAATTCTGCAAAAATCCTGGGAAATCTGCACAATTGAAGAACAGGAACCAGCTAATTCCACCCATTTTTGCTAATCTATCAGGCTTGCCACAAAGCTTGCGTTCATTGACAGACTCAATTGGCATGCCTAAATCCGTGAACCTACCAGCTAAATGATGGAAGAGCCAATGAGAATGCATGTGATCTTGCTAGATCCTCCCTATGCAAACAAACCACAAACATTCGTTGGGCGCACATATCATGCATCTGTTAATAATAGACTAGAAGCAAGAAATCAGTTTTAAGCAGTCAAAACCAAAATCTGGAATGACAATGTTGAATAATGCTCAAGAAATGCTCATTCAACAGAGATTTTCAGGTTCCCTGGAGAAACTCACAATCTAAGAAAAGGGTATATTATACCATCAGAGCTCGCATTGACCCAATCCATGCCTGTTGAGCATTTGTTAAAGAAGCTTAATACAAAGAATGAAAGAGAAGGCAAGTCAAGTGTACACACAATCAAGCTTAGGATTACAAAGGATATTGAAGATCAGAATCCAGACTATGCAGGATGCTGATATATTTGAAAAAACAAAATCAACACAATTGCACGATCCATGATTTCCTTGGATATGGAATGGGAATCTGGATACCATGAATCTTATGCTAATATGATAAGAATTAGATAGTAAAGCTTCTCTACTTCTCTAGAAGCAGTGACAAGTGTGGCTACACATGTTTGTTGAGTGTACAAGCTGTACACAAAGCTGGCAGCACTAGAGATTTCTAAAGTTGATCTCAAAACTCTCCAAGAGGCTGAACTTGGCAATCATCTCTTGATCCAAAACCTCTACATCTCTAGCATCACCAGGATTCCTGAACTCAACGGAATGCACAGTTGTTTGGATTCTTCTTACATCTTCTGCTGGAAAGCTAGAAATTATGTGGCATCATATGCCTGAGAGTGCAATAAGCACACACAAGACGCTGTGATATGTATACAAGGACAGCAAATGACAAGCTCATCAAAATCACATCTCTTATGTCTCCCTTCTCTCTTGGAGCCATGAAACTCACCAGTTCATCGATAGCTTTGTCCAGCTTCAATTGCTGCATCAGAGCTTGTCTTAGGGTTTGCAGCTTCTTGTTGCTAACCACGTCTTCTTGGTTTGATCTCTTCGATGGCTGCTGCTCTTGCTTTGAGCTCAAAAGCTTGGGTAACAGATTTTCTTCAGCTTTCACAAACTCTTGAGAGATTGGGTTCACTCGAGCAGCTTTTGCAGTGGAATCCAGTGCAGAATTCTTGTTCCCAGACCTTCCTGCCGACGATCTTTTTGGCGAATCTGCTCCACACTCGACTACTTTTCTGTAAGGCGACGATGGTTTGTGAAGAGGATTGGAAGATAACCTGAAGCCATGACCAGGAAAGAGAAAAAACGCCGTTGCTTTGCATCCACATGTGATCAAAGTACTTGCTGAAGCTCCGATTGATGCCATCTACTCCCTGCAAAGTCTCCTAGTACTTTCTAAGTTCTCTCGTTCCACCGAACCAACGTGCCAAGAAAACAAACCCTCCAACTCCTCCCCACCAACAAAACAAAATCCCAAACCTCGAGAAAACTACTTCCGAATACCGCGGCTCACAGACACATCTGAGAGAACAGAAGGCCAGCTGAGTGGGAAAGGAAAAAGCAAAGACACCCAACTCTTTATACCTATGCCACTGAATGAAAATCTTACAGAAATCCTAGTGGTAGAGACACTAGTGCAGCTTGATCACTAGACTTGAACCTTGCATCATCCAAGTGAAGGCAGCGCTGGTGAAGAAGAAAACTCCAGGTCTCACAATCCTCACATCGAGCTCGTTACACTTTTGGAGAAACCTGATCACCAGGTCTCGGCCAAACCTGCAACGGCCGCGAGACCTTCAGGGTGATGGATCCTTGATGGCTAGATGGGTTAGTCCTCGAATGCCTATCGGATTTGTTCTCGGGGTCTGCACTTGTTCTTCACGGATGGACTGCAATCTTCGCATCCAGAATTCGTACTTTTGTCCAGCACTTTTGGATCAATTGTGTGAACTATGATTTAGGGTTGCAAGTGCATGTTTCAAATCCAAAAAATAAAGCCATGGTGTACCCCTTGCCAAAGCTCGAACACAAACCTTTTTGCTTCTGCAACAAGAAGTGCTTTTTTAGGGTTCTACCGATCACAAATTGTCAAGCAATGATGCAAGGCATATAAAAGCTGTAATACACAGCAGGAGCAACAGCAAAAGAGCTCAACACCACATCAGGCTGCCTATGCTCTGCAACAACATTTAAGGCTGTCTCCTTCACTCTGCAGTGACATAGCTGTGTCCTTCTGAACAGTCAGGAATGCCCTGACTAACTTAAGTTTATTGAATCATAAGTGTGATCACAACATATGAATTTTGCCCTGAGACCTAATTGATCTTTGCAGGCTCCATACTGTACACGAAACTAACTTCTATCCCATTAGCTTTCTCAGGATAGTGCAAGACAAATGCCACCTAATTATATAATCTCTTTCTTTAGAACCCCTAGTAAGGCTTGGGATTCTTGTATCTGTGCAGTCAACATGTTCAACACTGCTACTGTATTATTATCGTCAGAGAGTTGGCTCAAATGCTGGTTCAATTTTGCACACAAGGCCTCTGACTCTGCAATAGATGCCTCAAGTTTAGCTACAACAGGCTCCTTCCTGGACCATCTGTAAGATGGTGTGCTCATGACACTTCCCTCACTGAAGCGGCGGCTCAATCGCTCCCTGTCTGGTGTTAGCACTTTGTCCAAGCCACCACTTCCTGCATAAGCAAACACAGGTTGATACACATTGTTGTTGGTACATGGGTTTCTGTTCTTAATTGATTGCCATCTGCACAGACATGTTGCTTCACCATAGCTTCATGTAAAGTTTTGCTTACCAAAGTAACTAAGCTGATCAATTGCATTCTGACCAATAGTGCCATGCAACTGGAGTAGCTTGAGCCCTCCTGCGGCAATTCGGCTAACAGACTCAATCTCTGACTTGAAGAGTTCTACCATGTGCTCCACCTCTTGTTTTGTTGCTTCAATCTCCACCTGCATGCCCCACCATAAATTCACCATTTCACCACTTTTCTCACGAGCAGTCGAGAATCTCTGTACAATATTACAATCACAAGGACTGTCATCCCATTCCAAAACCACAAGGTTCTTAAAAACATCTCACAAGACATTGATAAGTGACAGGGCTGTAGATTACCGGCTCACTAACAGCAGCTTTAAAGCTCTCTACCCTCCACTCTCCCATTCCTATGTCAACATCAACATCATCCTCCCTCTCAACCAGTCGCACTTCAACATCAAATCCACTCTTGCTGGTCACACTAGGATTTGCTGCCAGAGGACTCTCTTTAATCACGACCTCCTGCCCCATTCTACTGTCAGTACTCATCATCTCACAATCCTTAGACCATGCTGAGTTCGTTTGATTCTGCGCTGCTTGGGTTCCACCAAATGTAGAGTCCTGAAACACCCGCCCTTCACTCACGAGGCCACTGGCATTGCTCCTTGCCTTTGAGTCTGTCTCAGTTGCAGAGGTGGATGGCAACCGAGGTTTCAGAGCTTGCAGACCTTCAATCCGCATCTTCACACAGAAAAACGTGAGTTCCCAGCAAAGGTTAGAAGCACTTAAGAGCTGCAGGTCTTCAATGTGAGAAAAACAAGTATTTGCTGATTTCAATCTGCACCTTCATTTTACCAGGCAAAAATGAACTCACAATCACACTTTGCACTGGACTTGGTGTGCTTCCATGCATCTCCAGTAAACTGCGCGACTCCTTGGTGCCCTGAACCTTTACACTGAGGCATCGAAATGTAGAATGCCAGCACCGGTCCTCTCTTGAACCAAAATGGTTCTTTGTCAAAGGAGTGCTTGCAGTCTCTGCTACACACCCAGCACCTTCTAAAACAAAGAGCCAATCCAGAAGCTGCAGCTCCAGTTCAATATCATCAGGTATACCGACCTCCCATGCCTTAATGTCTGGTGCACCTTTTTCTGCAACACCTGAAAATTTCACAATGATCTTCTACTTTGCTTCTCACACAGAAAATGGATGAGCATCTGACTAGAGCTGAGCTTGGATCAAAAAGAGGCTTGAGAATTTGAGCTTTAGACATTAATGCATATGAACAGAGAAAGCTGACAGATATACCTTTGTTTGTGGTTCCAACCATGTCAGGGGAAGGTCTGAAAATGTTTGCTAAAGACCCCCGAGACAAACTCTTTATCACCTTCTTGACCTCTGCTCCTGGCTCTCCATCCGGTCCAAAAACACCAAAACGATGCAGGAGTGCTTCATTGTAAGCCATGCCCCCACCCAATCTCACTCCACCCACTTTCACAACCACCTTCAAGCTATGGTAATTAGCATCCTGTTCTATAAACGGAATAACATTCTCTACATTCACAGAAAGAAATGGCAATTGTTCAGCTCCTGGTACTTTGCCACGAGCACCTCCCCCAGTTGGCATCATACTGCCTCTCTCCTCTCCAATCCAAAACACCGCTCGCATTCTTGGTAACCCTTCCCTAAGCCCAAACTCTTGCTTTCCTCCAGACATTGGTGAGACATTCAAATGCAATGATTGCTTCTCCAAACTGGCAAGACTTCCATTTGCATTCACATCAGGGGAGAAAGTTGGAGGTGATTCATAGAGTGAAACTGGAGGAGAGCAACTGAAAGAATCCCGCATTCCTGAAAGATGTGTAAGAGGGCTTGCATAGTGTGATCCAATTGGCTCCAGACAACTTAACTCTGTCTCCACACATTCTACATGGACATCACGCCAACATAGATTTGAAGAAATCACTGCTGCAGCTGCCAGGGTCTGGTGAGTAGCTGTAAACTTTATGTCCCAGCTCAAGATTTGCACCAAAGGTGGACCTTCAATTGCAAGTTGTCCAGGCACTGACTCCAAAAGTTTTAGTTCTAGTGTATCCAGGCTTAAAAGTACTGCACTGTCTCTAGGGGCCAGCTCTGCCAGCCCGGCTAGTGAGCCTACTGGATTCAGATTCTTAGGTGAGTCTTTCAGCTTGTGGGCTTCTTTCTGGTTTTGTTTTTGTGTCACAGGTTTGCTTACCCTGAGAAGTGACTCACTCACCTTACCAAGATATGTGTACATTCTCAGCACAAATAAAAACTGCTCACTTGAGGTGTTAGACACATATCTCTTGATGGAAATTCCCAAGCGGACAATTCCACCTGGTGGAGGGACTGTGGTCAATGGGCGCCCATCTATAGTTGTCATTGCAGCCTCCATGCATGGCTCATACATCTCCACACATCTCCACAAACCTGCAGCCCAATCAGCTGCAGTTGTGTTCTGCGCCATATCATCACAGCTTCCTGTCTCCAGGGCGATGCTCAGATGAGTGGCCCTCATGACCCACCTTCCTCATCCCAAATGCATACAGCAATCAATATCAAGACAGTTTCTAGAGCAAGATGCCTGTCTCAACAGTTTACTTGTGGCTAACAGACCTATGAGATTGCAGAGAACACATACAACAACAATTGAAAGGCAGTTGTCCTGTCAGTTCCAGCATAACCAAGGTAGTGCAAGGTAAATGGTACCTCTGCTGGCTTGAATCAACAGGCTGTCCCTTCCACATTGGAAAGCAGGCTGCATCCTTGTCAAGATTTAGTAACTTGAAATTCAAGAAAGGACTTTGAGCAATCATAAATCCTTCAACATGAAGCCTTGCTCCTGTGAAACTTTCCACCCCATTGTCTTGATCCTCCTCTGGAACAGCCGTGGTGACAGGCACAGTGAGGTCAAACTCCTTCAGACTAAAATACATGGCATTCAGTGATGTGTCTGGAAGCACCACTCCAGGCTCAACTACTATTCCATCACTGAGAAATGAAGCAATTCGTATGCAAGACTCCTCCTGGAGATTGATCTGTGGGTAGACACAGAAGAGATCACCAATACATGCTGCATTAGTAATGGTGCTCAAAAATAAAAGGTAGGTGATATTACCTGCCCAGTATTGAAAGCAAAAGAGCCACACCCATTGACTACAAGAAATGCCCTCAACATTTCCATGTTCCTTTGTGCACTCTTCGAAGATACAATCAGCAAAGTTTCAAGAATTACCTTCAGAGGCTGGCATTGTACAACAGTTTGTGAAGCAAGAGTTGGAGGTGCAGGGGCAGGTGCCATCTGAGCAGAATACATGCACAACATTGGGGAGGCTTCGGTTTTGGCCATCAGCTCAGTCTCAAGGGGATATATCCTTGGCCACAGCTTGTCACTGGCTGCAAAACAGTCATGAAAGCCTCTCTGGTCAGCTGTGATCTCCTCAAACATGAGTCTTGGAGCGTTATCTGCTGATCCTTGCATGTATGTAGTCATCAATCTCTCAAGGGAATAATGGGAGGGATGGTAATGAATCACAAAAGAATCAAAGAGCAGAGAAGGGTATTGTCTCTTTTATTTTCAGAGTTAAATTGACAGAAAATGCATAGAAATAGGGGTTGAGGGGCAAGAAGGGGAACCATTACCAAAAGAGGGGACAGGAGGAGAGATGCTTGGTCCAGGAATTCGCATGCTGGGTTGAACAAGTGTGCAGGAGGGATGAGAAAATGTATCCCTGCAGACAAAAACCACCAAACAAATTCGGATTAGCTACCTGGAGCAGAGATCCTCATCTCCAATGCATTGCAAATGGTACACATCACAGTAGTTCCACAGAATTGAAACAAGTTATAAGCAATGTCCATTTTCAGTCCACAAAAGGGATAGTATGCGGTGGATTGCAAGAACGATGAATGGGCACCTCAAAAATAAGCAACCTAAAACAAGTCGGGCCATTGTGCGCTTGTAGTCTTCGTCACTGTTGCTTGCCTGAAAGAATGCAACAAAAATCCTCTACTCAAACACACCTGGCAACCTGCACATCTGGTTTTGTAACTGTGGCACATTCTTGATTTGAAGACAAACCTTGGACTGCATTAACCCCCAAACCTATGGATTGCTACATCTCTCCTCTTACAAAGGGTAGAGTCAACAGAAAACAATTATAAATGTTCCACCAATTGAGCTCCAAGTAAACACAGGCTTGCAGTAACATGAGATAACTAACATACCCGCACATACTGTAATGATTGTAACAGAAGCTCCAACTGAAACCCTGCACATGCAACACTGGGAAGGTTCATAAACAGCACACAAAAAGCCAACCACCAATTAGGCCTCAAAGCCACTGCAAGCAACTCTTCAAAAGCGAAGTCTGCAGGTTATGAGAACTCACCAGCATCCCTCACGCAGAAGAAGATATGATCAACCCTTATTCCAACCATTGTCCTCCCAGCTGCTTCTGCACTCTGTATGGTGCAATATAATACTGAGAACTATTAGCCAGCAACAGAAAATGACATGGGGATCCAAGAAAGCTTGATGTCACATATGAGTTGCAACTTGAGCTCTGAATCTTAGATACATTTAGTAGCCATTTGTTGATCATTGTCATCTCTAGTCCAACGATTCACATCACATTAGTGCATGGCAGATTGGATCTACTGTGAAAGTTTGTATATGTCAATGTTAAGGAGGTCAAACTGAAGATTCTTGCAAAGGATTAGGATTGCCCCAACAAAAATTGCAGATATATTCTGCAGGGTGTACATATCAATTCAGACACATGCTCTCAAGCTACTGTACCTGTGTGGACTTCATGTCTACATCTCCTCGGTTCATGCAGACGAACACTCCAGTCATGAAACGTAGCAGAGCTCGCAAACCTAATCTCACAGCACAAATCTGATCCCTGAGGGGAAACTCACAGTGACTGGACTGTCTGATGCATGTGCAGTAAACCCGAAAATTGACAGAGGAACCCTTTTGTTGGGACATAAGGAAGATACCAAACAATCATTTCACTCTGAAATCATAGAATGCCTCTGCACTGCAGATCCACTGCTTACTTCATAAGCACAAAACCCAATCCAACAACTTCAATGTATCTCTGCAACATGACAATAAGTGGCAGGAGTTATTTATTCAGAATCAAGGAGAAAATATACCAGGCTCACTCATTGACGGACAGAGAACCTCTGGCACATGCAGCTGCACCTCAAGTCCAAGAGGAATATTTTGCTCTGTTCGCTTCATTGTTATCTGCAAAGCATGCAAACCACCTCCCAAAAAACCTTAGCACCATCTTCAAACTATTACACTGCTTTCACAGCTGACATACCCATTGCACCTGTGAAATTTTCATTTCCTTGTAAGAAAAGACAACCTTATGGCATCCATGTTTAGTTGAAACTACATTATAACAGCACAAAAGAGTGGTGGAAATGAGATAGAGAGATTGAGGTTACATTGGCAGCCCCTGAAATGCTGTCAAGAAAGCGCTCGCCACCAAAGAACAACCTCTTGGCACCATCATTGTCAAGAGATGAATTCTCCAAGCCAGGACTCATGAGACGCTCATCCTTGAACATGTCAGGATGTGGAAGCAAGTCTACAGACAAAGATTGCCATTCCAACTTCTGCAGAAATGAACATCATGTATCTCTGGGTGTTATAATTCCACCTCGTGAGAATTTCATTTTAAAGAACAAGTTTCTGACAGCATTTCAAAACTGATGTGAGGTTTCAGAAACATGCAACAATAGCAATGAAGCAGCTGTGAATCAGCATTCTCCTGTAACACAAAAATATGGATTACATTTGTGAGAGATCAGGTTGCTTCAGTTCACCTTAAAAACATAAATAGCCTTCCTGTTATGGGAAAATTCCCTGGCTTGATTCAAGGGCACCACCTGCACTACAACACATACACATGGGTACATGATGAATATCTACATGGTCACCTGTATGAAGCAGGATGAATAGGAGTTCCATCAAAAAGACCTTAAGCAAGGGTATTGGAATCTTAAATTGAGCTCTACATGTACCTGCCAGTGCTCATTAGTGGTGTACAAGATCAAATTGCGCATGGTTATTGATGCCAATGGTGGGGTCCTGCAGCCAAAGAATCAGATATTGCTGCCATGAATAAGGTATACCTGCAAGTGTGCTTACTGGAGTATTCAGTGACTACGCTGCATGATAGGAACTCTATTGCCTTGATACAGATAACTTTGCTGTTACATGTCATATAAATAGTTCCTCATCTGTTGTTAAATCAGCAACAGCACTCACCAAGCAGCACCTCCTTTGCTGCTGCTGCTGCCACCTCGAGTTTCCAACATCAGATTGACAGTCAGCACCCGTATAGTCATCCCATCTGCAAGCTGGACCAGTCAACTATGGCTTATTTTGCATCACAATGTTGACACAGTTACCCAACACACTCTTGTACAGTTTTTTGAAAATGCAGAACTTAAACACACCATACCTGACAAATCAGAGCAGGAGACCCATAGTTTTGAGGTGTACAGTTTATGACATGGATGTTTGTTAGCAAGACTATACAAATTTCTCTTACTTTCATTACCAAGACCACTCTACAATAGCTGTGGATGTGAATTTTGACGAGAATGAGCTCACCTTATCAGCATAGCCATAGCCAGAGCTTTTTGAAGAAGAAGTTGAAGGAGGCCTGCAGTGATGTACCATAGAGCACAGTTAATCAATAGATTGAGTCTAAGATACTGAGGAACATAATACTGCAACTACAAATAAGATCATCCTGCACAGAAAAGCAGCATCTAGGACATCTCATGTCTTGGACCCTAAAATTGGAAATTCTTTCCAGAACTGCTATCCTGGAATAAGATGATTGTACACGATTTGCTCCTGCTGCTGAAGGACAGACAAATATCACCCAAAAATTTTCTGAAACTGTGGGAGAGCACAGTACACCGTGGCAGACTTCAACAGCTATCTACAGCTAGAGTTCAGGGTAGTGATTTACCCTGGATTGGGCCCAGGGTCACTTGATAAAGTCTCAGTAAGAACCAACTCCAGCTTATCAAGTTCAACCACAATAGGCTCTTTGTTGACATTGGAAAGTGATGGAATCTGCAGAAAGCAACAATCTCAGAGGGTCATGAAGAACAGTCTGCATCTGGTTTGAAGGAACTTCAAACCCTAAAATTGATCTGCCTTTCTGCATTCTAATGCCTGTTCCAGAAGGTCAGATTTCTCCAGATGGTCATGTTTTCTTGATGCTGAGACTACTTGCCAACTTCTAATAAGCTCCAGATATACAGGTCGTGAGTGTGATCGCAGCTTATGGCTGAAGCTACTTCAAACCCTAAAGTTGATCTGCATTCTAATGTCTCTTCCAGAAGATCAGAATTCTTCAGATGGTCATGTTTTCTCGATGTACTTGCCGACTTCTAATAAGCTCCAGATATACAGGTCGCGAGTGTGATCACAGCTTATGACAGTCTCGACGAATCGAAATTTAGCGACTGAAAAAAAGAAGGAAAGTCCACCTTGAGCACCAGCTTGCCAATTCGTGCCTCCGTGACCCGCAAAGATGGCGGGAGGCCAATGCTGGCGTGTAATACGTCTCCTTTGACATCTGCAACGTCAGGAAAATAATGTCGTTCATAGTACCTCAAAGCTCACAAGCATCAAGTCATTGCTCTTACGATTAATGCTCACATGGTCGATAAATCTACACAGTAACCGCAACTCTCAATCAGCTACTAAATCCGACAGGCATCCTGAGTGCCATACTGAGCAGGTTTATTATCTTTGCAATTTTTAAAAGGAAAAGAAGAGAGCTGAACATACCCAGATCGTTAAGCTGTACACTACGACCACGGAGCTTAAACTGATCCCTGCTGAAACTCTTCAGCCAATGCCGAAGCGTCGACTCAAGGGCTCTTAGAAGCAACGACTCCATCACTCGAGCACGCTAACAACTAAACCCCCACCCAAAAAAAAACTTTCGGCAACCAAATCTAGCTACCTATCTCAGAATTGCGCGAAGTCGCTACTTCTTCTTCCAGCTGCTGTTTTCCCCACTCCCACATTTATTTAGTTATTCATTTATCTAGCTTCTTCCCTGATGCTGCTGCTGCGCAATCAAACCCCACACAAGAAAGCAACTCCCTCTTATCCGCCACGCTTTTAGAACCAGTCTTTTTCCAGACTGCGAGCTCCAATTGCTCCTGCTGACCATTCACATCTTCCGCAGCTGCCATGGCGAGAACCCACACTCCAAATTTGCGACCGAAAACAAAAAAATTCTCCAAACCCCCGCGTAGGTATACTACAGAAGAACAAGTCCAGCGCGAGTTCCAAAACAACAAACATCCAAACCCTAAAATGTTCAAAACAGCAGCGTTGGTCGGTTCTCCTCTTGCTTCGAAAAGAACCCCCGGTTCTCTCTCTCTCTCTTCGGTTCCGGTTATAGAACGTTGTTGGAACCAGTCCGTAGGCTTTCACGTTCGGTAATGACAGTAGAGGTTTTTTATTAACTAGTATTTCTAATTAATTAGTAATTTCTTCTTATTATTTTCTTTTTTTCAAAGCATTGACACATTTTTATTTTTATGTGTATATTTTGACCCCTCATTGGATTTAAAAAACCCTTATTCATTGATATCGTGGCAATATCATAAGAACAATAATTTACACAATTTGAAAATTATTTTTTAATTTGTTAGAGAAACTTTCATTACATGAAAATTATGTAACAACTTGTTCCTTCTCACTCGCCTTGCCATTACAATGTGGCTCTTTCACAATGTCATTAATATGAAGATGCATTATGTAAGAGAAGGATCTATTGATATAAATCTTTCTCCTATACAAAAATTCATCATCATCTATCAAAACTAGTTTGTTTTTTTTTTTTTTTTGAGAATCATGGTTGTGAACCTAAAAATTGTCCAAAAGACCCAAAAGGGGTTTGGTGCCATTTCTAATATGAGCCCCAACATTAGTGACTATGTTTTGTGTGGGGCTGCCTTTTCTTCTTTGGGTCTCATACAAAGGAAACATAGGCAATTTCCTATGGAGTGCCAAAGAATTTTTTTTTAAAAAAGGTCCCCAAAAAAAAAAAAAAAAAAAAACCATGTAAAAGAATGGTGAAAATTGATCCAATGCATGAATATGTGTTTCAAAAAATAATAATCCATTGTTGGCCAGTTATTGAGTTTTGACTTGGTTATCAACTAGGTTATCAATTCGGTTATTAAAAATTTATTAGTTGGTTGTTGATTTTTAATAACCACTTAATAACACACCCAAATTACTTGGTTATCATCCAAGTATGTTATCAATCCTAAAATATTTCACATTTTATGATTGAAAACCAAAAAAAACAAGAATCATAATAATAATTTTAACTTTGTTAAAGTCCTTATGACTAGCTAATAATTAATAAGATAATCAGTGAATATAAATTGGTAATTTGATACCTTTTGCATAATCAAATAATTATTGCCTCAGAATATTGATAATTTAATGAACACCCAATTTTTTTTTGATATTGATATCGATAACTCAACTGGCATTAAATTTTCTTTCCAAAAAAAAAAATCTATTTGGCAATTATGAAAAAAAAACCCATAACCAGCCAACACTAGAGCAATCCAATGATCTTGTGTTATGGACTAAACGTATGGTATCCAATTCTTGATTTTCAAAAGGAATTTTTGCTCTCAATTTTAACATTTTATTGTTTTTGGGTTTGTTTTGGATAGAATTTTTAGTCTAGTCTTGAGATCAATTCATTGGATTTCTAAAACTTTTGATTGTGGTCATTTTCACAAAGAATTTAGAACCAATGTGAATTAAAACAAGGTTTCATCCCATTTTCATTACACACAACTAAACCAAACAAAGTTTATAATATAATAACTAAACAATTATTACAATTCAAGACAAATTACGTGTGCAACCAATCAAATGCAATAACTTATTTAAAATGTAAGATCAAGTTTTCTTTTTAAATAAAATAAATTTATACTTATGTATTTAAGAAACCTAAACATTTTTAAAATGATACCACTTTCAATTTAGGTTCCAATTCAATTTTGAAAATAGATCAATTCATCAATTAGGTTCCAATGATGATTCTAAAAAAACTTGGAACTTCTTGTCCAAAGACTCTAGAACTTGAATTATAACTTGAACTTAAATCTACTAAACTTGCTAACATTTGTATCAACATCTAGTGTAATTAATATGTTAGTTCATGTATTTGTTAACCCATTAATTAGTTTTGTGCAATGTAAGTTTAAAATGTAATTGAAACTTTATGAATTTGAATGAAGTGTTATGATCTGTGAACTTATTAATTAAGCCATGCAACATCTTAATTTTGGACATAGACATCTTAATCATTTTAGAATTAAGCTTTTCATTATTATTATTCTGTTTTGTTGATGTCTTTAATAAATCCTTATGTCTTAGTTGTTTTCATATCCATAACGCATAAACTTAAGCCACCTATTTTAGCCTTCAATCTAGTTCATTATAAGCAATTTACATATCGATAATTAATTTTTTCAATTGTGAATGCCACATGCAACTACTATAATGTCCAATCACCTTGGACAAGTCAAAAAAGTTTATTTGCAAAAGACATGACATGGCACCCGAATAAAACAATAGTTGCACAAAGGTGCAATTAACATTAACTTTTCATCTAACCAATGTGGCATGGTGATTTATGATTTTATAACTAAAATTTGCAATTGCATATGTTTATGTGGCATGGTCATTGGAGACTAGTTTTACGATTAAAATGTGAAGATGCCTAATTTTTTTAACCACTAAAGTGTTAACATGTGGCAAGCTCCAAATTGAAAAAATGGCACCACATGAGATACCTAATCTAGGTTAGCCTAGGTCACCTAACTTAGTTTAACATAGGTCACTTAAGCAACTTAAAGCCAAGCAACCTAGCCTAAAAGGATGACTTGATGTAAACACATTCAAATAGGTTACAAGTGTGGGGACTTCAACTCCTCATCTCCACATTAAAAATCCAAGCCCTTAACCATTGCACCACTTTTTCAACAAGTGATAATTTTTGTCATCACATCATTATGAACATTTTTTCCTATTTTATTTATGTGACCAATTTAATTTACCCCAACAATTTAATTACCTTATAATATTCTGAGTTATTTCTAGGCCATTCTAAGTTTTACTTAAATTACTTTAAATCAAGTTACCTTATGTTATTTTAAACATTTTTACACTAATTTATTCCAAATAATTCAACCATGTGCTATTTTAAGGTTCTTTTAGATATTCCACGTCAAATTATTTTAAACTGTTTTTAATCATCCTATGTTATTTTAAGTTAATTAACCTTAAGCTATTCTAGATTATTTTATACAAATTTTGGTTATTCCACATTAATTTATTTTTAATTATTTTAAGTTATTTTAAATTAATCTACTATTGGTTATTTTCAATTATTCCACCTTAGTTTATTTTAGATTTTTTTTATGTTATTTTTAATTATTTTATCTTACACTATTTTAGGTTATTTTACTTTTGTCTATCATTGGCTATGATATTCTAAGCTATTTTGGTTATTTTTGGCTATTATACCTTTGGTTTATTTTTTAAATTCTACCATAGACTATTCCAAATTATTTTAGACAATTATATCCCTAAATTATTCTAGTACAAGAAAACGTGACTTTTCAAAAGGTTCAACTTAATTAAAATGTTCACATTGACCAAGGGGGGTAATCGTTTTGACTAATGTCCTGGGGCATGAAATACACAAGTTATTTTTTACTAAAACATTTGATTAAAATGACCTTTTTTTACCATGCAACAAACCAAACATCTAGTAAAAAAGGCCAAGGGTCCATCAAAATGACCAAGGTTTAGTCAAATTAACAACATTCAATAGCCATTGTGATTTACAATTAATCAAATTGGCCACTTTAATTTGAGATTTCATCATATCAACCAGAATAATTTGGTTATTTAACCTATAAGTTTGTTTTGGTTAGGGTATGTACCAAACCTAAATTCATAGCTAATAGGCTTAGTTAGGCATATTACACTTAGTATGCATTTTAAAAGTTTAATAAGCTACCTACATGTTACATTTTGGCACATGTATGTATCTAAATTTATTACATTAATTAGCTGATATTTAATATTAATAGTTAATACTCAATCATTTATGATTAATATTTTATATAATCAATTAATCACCAAATAAATGTTAATTAATAACCAATAACTAATTTATCCATCAAGTTTTTAATTGATTAATTATCATTATTGCATTATCAATTTTGTCTATTATTTGCCTAATATATTATAGTGATTCATTATATATTAATTCATATTAATTAATCAATGAAGAATATTAATATTAAGTAACCAATAATTAATATTAAATAATTATTAATATATAGTAATTTATCAATAATAAATAACTATTTATTATAAATTTATAAATCAGTATTTAATAATAAATTTTTATTATTGAATGTTTCATAGGAAATATTCAATTATTAGTCATTTGTATTGAATAATTATTAGTTAATAATATTTATTTAATATTTATTAATCAATATGGAATATTAAAGTATCAATCATTGATATTATTTATTTATTTATAATTGATAGTAATTAATCAATCATTGACATCTTTTTTATTAATTATTCATGAATTGAGTGTATAGTAGCCTACTTACTAAGTAGCCTAGGTTTTTATTGGGTATTTTAGGTACCTATTGACCTACAAATAAGTAGGTACAACATGTTAATATTTAGTAGGTAAAAGGTAGATAACCAGTAGGTTAGTAGGTAAATATTAGTATGTAAGTAAGAAATAACATTTATGTAATAGGCACACATGTGTGAAATATGTACATAAAAATACATAGGTAGGTAAGTAGAAGGTAGGTACACAATAAGTAAATATGTAGCTAATAGGTATGTAGGTACTTATTAACTAGTAGGTCGGTACGGAGGTTAATATGTATGAGGTAAGTATGTAGGTAAAAGGTTGGTATTTATTAAGTAGGTATACATATCACAATTTCCAATAGTATGAAATTTCAATAGAACATTATTAAACATATGTCCATGCAAAATTTGTGGGTTTCAAAGTGTAAAAATGCCACAAAACATATAATATTATTTTTTTAAAATTTTTAAATGTGTCTTTTTTGACATTCATTCATTCATAGGTTTGTACTTCTTTCCTCAACACATTTATCCATGTGTCAAATGTGTTTTCAATGCATGATATTTTTGTTTTAAATTGTATGAACTTATGAATGAACAAACTTCACATGATTTTCATTATTAATTTGTTGCATGCAAAATTTATGATGAATATTGTACGTATTTAATTTTTAAATTATTAAAACATATAAAACATTATTTTTGAATGATATACATGAATGTTCATGTTTAATGCATAAAAAATACATAATTTTATGTAAAATCACATCATGATAATTGCATAGTTTCAGTTAAAATGTAAATCGTATGTATTTCACATTGAAACATCATATGCATGTGTGATAAATGTATATACATGTCACAAATTTAGCATGTGATGAATTAATAATGAAGATCAATTGAATTTTGTTATTCATAGGTTTGTACATTTTATGCACAAACAACATGTGTTGAAAACACATTTGACACACATATAATTGTGTTGATGGATGAAGTACAAACCTATGAATGATTGTCACACAAATTTCACATCTTCTAATAAATTTGTGATTCAAATGTGTTTTCAATACATTATATTAATACATGAAACATACAAAATTTGCACAATTTTCATTACTAAATCATGAAATGTTAAGTTTGTGATGCAATATTGTTAAAAATACAAAGATAATATTATTAATTAACCCATTGGAAAGATGGAATAGGTCATAATCACAACTTAATTGCAAGGAAAACGGTGAGTCATCCAAATTTGAAAAGTAATTACATAAGCAATTGCTTATAACTTCCCATGCAATATTTAATTGCACATAGTTGCACAAAAATTAGTTGTAAATAACAAGATTTCTTCTAGTTCATTTTCTTTTTAATAAATTTTTCCCCAATATTTTTTATGAATCATTCTCCTAGTATTTTATTTGGCAATGTCCTCATTGATTTTCACCTTAGTAATACAAATGGTGTTCCAATCCAAAAAACATTTGTAAAAGATTGTCCCTTTCAATTAAACTTGGGGTAAACATGTGTTCAAGCAAGTACCTTAATTGTTACACTTTTGGCCACCTAAACCATAAAATAAATGTTAAACCATCAACATTTTCCCTTTGGAAAATTGTTTCCACCACACATTCTTCATGGACAATGTCCACCATGTCTATGTCACTCACCTATAAGGTTTATGTCACTGTTGCCCTTCCTCTCATTGGGACCTTTTCCAAACCCCATTTTTACATTAACCTTAAAATATTATTCCTTGGCCTTTCCTCACCCACTTTTTGTTCCAAAAATCATCTTGCATTTGCATAGGGTTTTGGTAGCCTTGCCCAAAAGGTGATGCTAAACGAAATCCAATATCCATAGCTTTTATGTTTAAGGTATCAATTGCATTCTGTTAGGGTGATGTTGAATTTCAATGGCATTGATTTCCGCAAGGCTTGCTCAACATTGGGATATTCCTTAGGATGACAACTATTCTAACACATTATCTAATCAATTATATTCTTTAAGGTTTTATGTGTTATACAAAGGCAACCTTGCTCAATGTGAATGTACATTTTTTTAAAGCACATGGGGTGACTATGGATGCATGGAAGGTGGGTGTAGAAGGGTGAAATTGTAGCCTCTTGAACATTACTTTCCTCAAGGAGGTAAGACCAAAGGAATAAGGTCAATTCCTTAGTACTCAAAAAAAAAAACTATCCTCATTTGTTTAGTCTATTATAACTACTCAAGTAATAATTAGGAGTTCACACAAAAAGAAAATAAATTTAACGTAGGGTCTATCATCTAAGGATAAACCTACCATTTTGTCTATAGGTTATTCTAGTAGGGCCAAAGGAAAAAAATATAGAAAGTAAACATGAAAAATAAAATTGACTAAAATGTAACTACTCTTTAAGACTTTATAGTACCTTTAGTATTATTGAATGTTGCCATAGTGGGGTTGTAAGCCTTCCCTAGTTGACATCCCACTTTAACAATGCCTACAAACCTTTTGGTGACATTGCCTACCATCTACAGTGCCCTATAAAACCTTTTCAACGCTACTTGCCATCTATAGCCATTGTACCCTTTCATGGTTGTTGCCTATTGTATGCAATAGCCCCATATATTCTATAGAGCAACCCTCAAATATTCCCCCTTCCTACTACCACATATTAATTGTTACCTTCCTATAGTAGCTAGTGACTTCTTATTCCAAAAACTAAAGTTTCACATACATTTTTACTCATCGTTGTTGGAGAGACATAAAGTTACTATATAAAACTAGTGGGTGTTCGTGGCCTTCGGCCACCTTGGGTCGTGTTTTAGAAACTTTTAATTTTTTTATTTTTATTTTTATGTATTTTCTATTTTTATTATTGTTTTATATATATATTTATTTGGATGCAAGTTTGAAGTTTGAAGAAAGAAGACACACCTCATTTTTTTTCAAGTAGGGCTTTTCTTATTTTTTACTCTTTATTTGGGTTTTTCATTTTTGGAATTTTTTTCTTTTAAAATCATTTTATTGTATTTCCCTTTCCTTGTTTCATTTGTTTCCATTCCTTTTTTATAGTTCTTTATTTGTTTCATGTTTTTATTTTTTCTATTCTTATTTTGTCTATCTTTTTTTAATGTATGTATTTATTTATTTATTTATGCCCTCCCCTGCCCTGCCCTCCCCTGCCTTGCCCTCCCCCTGCCCTCCCCTGCCCGGTCCCTCCCTGCTCGTGCCCCCCCCCCCCCCGGCCCGTGCTATTAGCATAATATTTTTTGACAAACATGATTCATTGATTTTGACCTTCCAATAGACATAATATTTGTCATATCTCTTTTTGTTTACATCTTTTATTTGTTTCATGTTTTTACTTTTTCTATTCTTATTTTGTTTATCTTCATTTTTTTTGTTTTTATGTATTTATTTATTTATTTATTTATTTATTTTCTTTTTTCTCTTAAAAAAGATTATGGTTTTTTAATATATTCTATAATGAAAATAATTTTTTTTTAAAAGTTGTATTTTTGTTTGATTAGATACAGGTCCCCCCCTGCCTTGCCCTGCCCTGCCTTGCCCCGCCCGGTCCTTCCCTGCCCATGCCCCCCCCCCCCCCCCCGCCCCGTGCTTCACCGCGCTTTCCCTTCCCCCACCCCCCAAAACACTCCACAAGGAACGGGAGCCAATGGGATTACGCCAGAGAGGTAATGAAAGCGAAATGACGTCAGAGAAAAAGAAATAAGTAAAAGATAAGTAAAAGACAGACACACACACACACACCATGTTGTAATTATATAATAGATGTAGCAACACATAATGTAAGTTCAAATCATATTACTTTCTGCATCTTTTAATAAAATAAATTCACAAAAAACACAAAAAGGTTTTTCAACCATTTTCCATTAAGATAACACATATGTACAAATACATTTCCTAACTACTCCTTCCTTTCTAGTGTTACACACCTCCAAGAGAGTTCTCCATTCCAAACCTATTGTATGCCATAAAAATCCTCATTCTCCACAAAGCCACACAAGACCCACATTGGCCCCATGAAAATGTAGTCCTTATCCTAATCCCTTCTTTAAAATCTCCTATGCAATTAGGTGGATTACACTCAACCATTCATTAACATGAACTATTGAATCCCATTAACTTCACCCCTTTGGTAAATAATGGTAAGTTTACCACTAGTAACTACTAGATGCTAAGATGCCTATTGCACTAACTAGTTTAGAGATTTCTACCCCTTAGCAATGGGATTAGATGTTAAGTGGATGATTCTATTTCCAAAGGATAGTCCAAAAGTTGCATAATAGTCATTACAACATTCATTTGCTCCCACAAAATAGGGTAGTGGGTTGTGTCAAAATATCTACATTGCAAGTACCCATGTAAATTCATCACATTTTATGATGTATAAAATCTTTTGATAAACTAGTTTCCATAGGAGCCCGGGGAAACACCTCCATCTCCTTGACAAAATCCAAGGAATTTTTTTTAAGGAGATCAAGTTGTTTATTGGAGGGGAGTTGGTCAAATAGAAAGAGCAAAAGAAAGGATTATCTTGGTTTGGGTGACATACAAAGATTACATACATGTGCTCGATACTAAAAAAATTATGAATCATCATTATCCTTTCAATGATTTTTCAACTAAAATGTAATTTATGAAAGGGTCCTTTAACCATAACATGTGCCATAATTCTTCATATTTTGTGGCCCACTCCCAAAGTGGTTGTAGTTGCATCAATTCCACAAATTTCATCTTACAAGTTGACCTTTTGCAAGTATGTGTATAATTTGACATTTTTGGCAAACAAATTCAAAATCATTGTGGAAGGTGGCAAAGTCCATTCAACCTCCAAAGTTGCAAAGGAGTTTTGCATGCAACAATTTGATTTTATTAAGTAGAATGCATGCCATTATGGGGTTGGTTTCCAGTAGTGGGGTTGTGAAAAATTATTCTTGAAAGCATTTATACATAGACTCTAATGTCAAGTTCTTGGTCATTATTTGAATTTTGCCCAAATCATTTTCCCAATGTTAAAAATGGATTCATTCACTTATTGTTTTCCTTTTACATACTATGGAGTGTTGTCCCCTACACTATATGTCTTGGGGGTGGATGAACACCACAGAATAACTTCAATGCCCCATTTAAGCAATTGCCCACCCAATTGTTTTTTAGGTAGGCCATATATTTGTCCATCTCCTTGCTAAATCTCACAAAATACATCGTGCATTTCAAGCTTGATAGATCATGGTGAATCCTTTCCAAACCTCTTTGAAAAAATGTTTGTTTACAACACAACAAGGACATGTATTTAGACATTTGATTCAAATGATTTGATACAATTGTTTAAATGATTTTGAATCCTTATGGAAATTAGTATCCATAAAAGACCTTAGGGAGATTGATTACAAATTTTGAGAAAAACAATCCATTTTCATGGGAAATGTATTTTTAGGGATTTTTAATCCATTTCCTTAGGGTTGTTTAGGGGATATTAATCCATCTCCACAATTATTAAGTTGGGTGTTCAACCCCAAGGAAACACATAAAATAAGGCCTCAACTTTGTCCTTGACAAGTTCCCTTTAAAAAAACAACAAAAAAATTCATATTTGGGATAATCACGACTCCAAGAAACACAATAATGAATAGAAACAAATTGGTGAGCAAGGGAAAGATTATACCATCCATGAATGGTAATTAAATTCAAGTGCACAAATTTGACATCTACCATAACAAGGATAATTCCCAATTATATTCTCATCCTTCCATGACAATTAGCCACAACTAACAACAAATGGCATTGAAAGAACCACTTTGGGCATTCTAAACCATTTTGGGATTTTTCTAAACATAATTGATTGATTAGGTTAGTCATACTTGATTTGGTGTGTGGGCGACTTCCGTCTATCGTTGTTCTTACTAATGTTGAAGTTTCCTCCATTGCCTTTGTATGTTGCAAGGTGCACACAAATAACATAATATATTCATTCCACAATTGTTTAAAGGAAAAAATGAATGTATTTGATTATGCAAAACAAGTTTGTAGTTGTGAATCCCCCTTTGTTGATGTGTTGGTTGTCACTTTATTCATTGGGGCCATTGTTCAAACGTTCAATTCTAAGAGGCCAATCAAGCATAGGAAGGGTGTCACTTATGGAAGTTGACCAAAAGTTACAACTTTTTGATGGGTGATGGATTGAATGGGAATTTTAGGACTACTAGGAAGTTCATGTTTTGTGTGCTTCCTTAAAGTTTTGCCAAATTACAAGCCTTGACTACTCCCTAGACACCCAAGCCATTTAATTTGGTTCGTGAAATCTCCTTCTCAACACTTACAATAGTGAAGTAAAGTTTGTGATTTTCAATGCCCCTTGCCTTGTCACATGATGTGTGCAATCAATGTCAATTTGATTTTTACTTTGCATCCTCACAATTTGTTGCAACATAAGCATTTGTGATTGGTTTACAAACCAAAACCAATTATAATGAATGAATTTGTATATGCAAGACATTTCAACAAGGATGAAGAAGAACAATGTAAATGGAAATCAAATGTTCCAATGGCAAAAAAAGGCCTACATTTCAACATGAAAATGAATTGTAACAAATGAAAATCAATTGTAAGGAACAATTTGTGTACACAAGAGATTTCAACAATAAAGATGAAGAAGAACAATACAAATGAAAATCAAATGTTCCAATAACAAAAATGATGAAAAAGAATACAAATGCAAACCACGTGTTGATGTGTGGATACAATGACAACATTAGGCACACAATAACATGATGCCTTCAAGAGATGAAAAGGCATGCATTGGGCAAGTGGGAATTATGATGCCATGGGAAGAATTCTTCAAAGTTCAAACAGTTGAAATCACTAGGTAGTTTTTGAAATATCGAATTTGTCCATATGATCTAGTTGTAAATAATAGTCATCATGTTAGAACCTTAAACCAAATTGATAGTGACATTGATTTGGGTAGAAGTCATTATTAGACAAATTTGTTGTTGGAATGGTGATGAATTGATTGTGCATTTATGTGGATATAAAAGACACCTTTGAAGAAATGATTGATAGTTGATATTTGCAAATCAATGATGGAAAATGCACCTTTTTTTGCCTAGGGAATGTGATTATTCTTTTTAAATCTATCAATTTGCCCCAACAAATTCAAAACTCCACATTCTTCGATTCTAAGGAAAAATTACTGTTAAGGGAAAAATCGCTTCTCGATAAATCAAGAAAGTCAAATAGTCCTTGAAAAATATCAATGTTTCTTAATTTGGAACAAAAGGTTACATAGGGAGTGGAAGGTCTTGATGAAGGAGTTGAGGGCATAAATGCCCCAAGGAATGGACATGTGCCCTTGAGAGTTTGACCATTGCTTGTTGTGCTACTAAGGAAAATTCCAATTGTTCGAAGATGAATATTTTTGTGATAATGATGTGGAGATTGATGGGGGTGTGGGCTTCCCTAAGGGCAAGGGGGATAGGATTCCCCAAAGAAGGTTTGGGAGGTGGGAAGTGAGGTGGGGGGCAAGCAATAAAAGAGGTTGGTAAGAAAAGGGGCACTAAGGTTGGGTTGCACAAAGGTGTCATGCCAAGGGAAGCAATTGGGTTGTTTATTTAGGGATGGGGCACTCCAAGTTGAGGCATTAAAAATTGTACACCCAATTGTCAAAGCACATTACAAATCACATTGTATGTAACTCATTTCATTTGTTTAATGCTTGCTAGAACTCATTGGTTGTAATTTGTACTATACCAAGAATCCATTAACACTTAATCCAACTTGGATTGTCCATCCTTTATATATATTAACCCCTTGGGCAACTACTTGATGAAAACTTCTTCAAGACTTCCACAAAGGATTGCAATTTCTACATCAAATTGTGCTAGCTCCATAACTCATGTTGAAACTATAGACTAAATACAATGGACAGAATCAATCTTGGTAACTAGCACAAAGGTTTGCTCTTAGGCCATTCCATATGTTGGTAAGTATCCTTTCACTAAAGTTTTTGCCATATCCTATATATTAATTCATTAAGTTTGTCACAGTGTCTGTCTGTCAGTCTGTCGAGGTCCTGAAAATTGTCCCTTCGAACTCGAGGTCCCAAAAACTATTCAGGACCTCGATTTCTTACGTCCGTTTTCGCGCAGCAACTATCGGAAACGGACGTCGTCGATGCTGCAATCTCCAAGCTCCCTTTGCTTTCTTTTCGTATATGCAGCTTTCCAATCACCTCGCAATCTCCAATCTTCCTCTGCTTTCTTTTTGTATCTGCAGCTTTCCAATCACCTCGTAATCTCCAAGCTCCGCTGCTTTCTTTTTGTATCTGCAGCTTTCCAATCACCTCGCAAATTTGATGATCGCTTCTGAAAGGAGTGACAACAAGGGATAATTGACAATCAAGCAGACAAAAGAACCTTGGAGGTGGGTCTCAAACAACAACCAGAAAAAAAAAAAAACTTGTAGAACACACCTTCCCTCTTGGTGTAGATTGCATGACAACCTCTATCAATTTGTGGGAACTGCGACCAACAGCCTGAATTCCATGTCCAGTTGCCAAGCTGTCCACATCACTGAATGAACTGATCTGCAAGTGCTGCTTGCTCATAGTTGGCTATTTCCCTTGATTGTTGAGCATAGGTTAGCACTTGTTTTGTAACATCACACAAAGCATTTGCAGTATTCACATTAAGCACTACAATCCATAAATTAATAGTGTAATCAACATGAAGAGTTACATTTCTAGAAAACTTTTGATGGTCCTGAAGATGTTGACACAGTTGAATATTTCTGCATATTGATGTATGTTAACATAGTTAAGTATGTTTCACCTAGCTGTTCTTGAAACATCAAGTGTATACTCAACTACTCTGCAAAGCCACTAACATCAAGCTTCACAACACGTGAATGTGTAGGCATCTTGGAATCTCCAACATAAAACGGTTAATTACTGCTCCAAGTGTATGAATAATTGGTATATTGTTATATATATTTTTTAAAAAATGTACTTTAAATTTGTGTAATATACCAATTCAAATTACTGAAAAATTGAAAAAATTGAAAAACTAAAATTCTAAAAATTGGAAATTAAAAATCTGAAGTCTAAAATTTGAAAATATGTAGTCTGAAATCTGAAAATCTATAGTCTGAAATCTGAAATTTGATAGTATGAAATCTGAGATTTAAACTATAAAGTTTAAAAAAAAAAAATTGAAATTTGAAAATCAAAATTTGAAATCCAAAAATCTGAAATATGACAAAAAAAAATTCAAATTGACATAATTGAACTTGACATAATTAAATTTGAAAATTGGATGTGTAAATTGAAAACGAAGAGTTTGAACTTGAAAATTTGTTCTCTATACCAAAAATGTTTGAACTTGAAATTTCGAAACCTGAACTGTTCAATATTAAGATACTGAAAAACTGAAAAAACTGAAGAATAAAAAACTAAAAAATTGAAAAAATTGAAATTCTGAAAATTGGAAATTAAAAATCTGAAATCTGAAATTTGAAAATATGTAGTCTGAAATCATCTATAGTCTGAAATCTGAAATTTGATAGTATGAAATCTGAGATTTAAACTATAAAGTCTGAAAAACCAAACTTGAAATTTGAAAATCAAAATTTGAAATCCAAAAATTTGAAATATGACAAAAAAAATATCAAATTGACACAAGCAACATGTATTGTACAATTATGACCATTTTTTGGTTATGAACTTTGACCAAACTTTTCAGATTCATCATATTGAAAATCAACAACATACAAGAAGATTTTGGCATTGTAAACTGGATGCACATTGTGAAGCACCCCCTGGTAATTTCCTTGTGTTCAATATGGAGTATGGCACTCTGTAGATCTAGAAGTAGCCATAATTTTTGTATACCACATAACAAACAAAATAAAAATTCATTTGATATTATTTTTTGCATGGATTCCCGTTTGAATTTTCTTTTTATCAAACCATGTTTTAACAACTAATGGTGTATCAACTAATGCAAATTTAAATAAAATATTAAAATATGAGTTAGGTTATCATGAATTTACATGCATTAAATAATGTTTTTGCAATGATTAAATAATTTGGACCTCCAACATGTCTACCTGTTTCAGTACAAACTTGCACACTTATTTATTTGTTGTCTCTAATGATATTCAGATCACTCAATTTGAACATGTTTAAAAGACTTTCTATTGAGACCTATTGAGGACCATGCTGAGACCATGGGGAAATGTTTTTTTAATTTGTATCAAAGCCTTCTCAATGATAATAAGATCTTTCAATTTGAATGCATTTTAAAAAACATATTTTTATTAACAGTTGCCAAATCAATTTGAACATGACTCGAAACTTATCATTGATATCATGGTTAACTTTATTCAACAAGAGCTCTTTGGCACTTTCTCAACAACTGTCTGTAATTTTGGTACTACCTTTGGGATTAAAAATGGCAGGAATGGCGAGATCTGATTATGGATCATACCAAGTTCAGCTGGAGCCATGAGCTTGCACCAGAATTATTATTTCCAACACAAAAAAACACATAGAAAGAAATGGATAATTTCCCTCCTCTGTACGAATCACCCACCCACATAATTTCAGAAACAGAGCTGCATCAATTTCGAGGTCTCCAACCCATCACCAGGGACGACATCGGCGTCTTCCTCGACACCAGTCCCCCTCAAGCACAAGACCTCTATAAATCCGATACTCATCATCAGGTTCACCATCACTTTCAAAGAATATTGATGAGAGGGTACGATCTGGGACATCAATGCTGTGCCGTGCCTACCACTAGTAATATATATAGATCAATATTCCCATTTAAATCAGTTTTAGTTTTGAAGACCCTCCTGATTTTCTTCACTCTTCTTCCCTCTGGTGAGTCACAAAGAGCCCATGTTTCAATCTTCATCAAAGATGAAAATTCCTAGCAAGGTAATCCAATCTCCACAATTGAAGAATTTGGAGAATTCATCAATGCAACCTCCTCTTTATCAATATTAACACCTTCAATTCTCCTACTATTGCAAGCTTTTCCCCTGGAACCCATTTTTTCATTCCATAGAAAATTGATCAAGATCTTCATTTAACATAGATAAGGTGTTGCAAATTGGAACATCAACAATTAAATTGTCAACTACCATTTTGGTAGGTAGGATACTTGCTGGCCTAGCAACTGGGAAACTAGTTGGAGTACTTTCATGTACCATTTGGTTGTGGAGCAACATTGTATTCAACAATATGCAACATAAGAATACATGTTAGGCAGCAACCCACAGAAGCACATAATCTGGGAAACTACAACCAAGCCTTTAGTTGTGCCAAGAGCAAATTATTGATCTTGGAAAACAACTTGAACAAGTTAGGCCTAAAAATTGCAGCATCCATGGATTAGAAGACCCACTCCAAACATCATAATAACAAACCTGATGTTACCGGACTAGATCCAAGTTAAACTTGATAAAAAAGTTCTTTGGAAGCTTCATGCCTAGTCTGCCCCCCTCTCCATCCAATTATAACCTCTTTAAGACTTCTGAAGCCCTACAAACCAGATAGAACTGAGGTGCAGACATGTACATGTAACATAAGTCAGCTCCTCCTCAACTTGGCTTGGAACAATGGGTCTGTGATCCAGAAAATGGGATACTCATCTTCAGAGACTTTCTACCTCACAATTGTGTGTATTCAAGTTGTTGTGTACATGCAAGCTGTGATTATGAAATATGCCCAGATATTCCTAACCAGAATAGACCCAGGCTGTGCACAGGCAGTGTCCTATTAAAAAGGAATGTACCAGAAGCACATCCATCCTGGAAGACTAAAAGACATCTTTGAGAGAAGCATGATATTTCAAAGTTGAAGCCATTGCTATCACTGAATATAAACCCAAAATCACACAGCTGCAGGCATCCCCTTCTTCACCATACTATCTAGAACATCGTTCAGTGCTTGACAAATGCTCACAATCTGCAAAAACAACCAGCACCTTATTACCCTTTAAAGCACTGCTTGCTATGCATAAAAACTAAATGCGCATTGTTACTAATCTGCCACATTGGTCAAGGAATTACCTTGTCAACCCTGTGGTTGAGATCAGTAAGAATGCAAGGATGATTACCTGATGGTCCCATTGCTGCAACTCCTCGATGTCATTCTCAAAATGAATGATGCCCTCCACCTACACAGACAAGTCAATATCAATATGAACTCTGCAATCCACAAATCATCCTACAATTACTTGTCTTCTATAATGTTGAATTGGCTGATGCCTATGCCTTTAAGATTGACTGAAAATATAACATAGGCATGGAATGATTAGACCAGAATACGACAGTTACCTGATCAATTGATCCACGCATCCTGTCCTCAGAGATCATACGAGCTGCAATCTTTTCAGCCTGCCAAGAAAGTAACTTTCACCATGAGGGATATGTCTCACACCCTTGCCACAAGAACCCATCTTGTATACTGAAACCTAAACTGAAATTCCAGTATTGCTCAGCATATTGCTTAACTTAAGCTTCCATGTGATACAATTCCAAGAACAAAACATGATGACAATCTCAACTGCTAAGCTTCATACTTTATTGCATCAGGTGTCCAACCTTTTGAGGACCAATGCCCAGCAATGCCCCCAACTCTTCAAAGCTGCATAACAAAGAACATACACAAACTTAGCTACAAAAACAAATAGAAAACATATGCTCTTGCTAGTACAAGAACTCATATTCAGGACATTGTGGTCAGTGACCAAGTAATCCTTGATAAAGAGTTTTAGGAAACACGTACCTGATATTAGTGTAAAGCTTGCTGGCACTCAGTAAGTTATGCTCAATCATAGCACGATCCAACACAGTTGAGTTATCTGGCAACAAAGCTTTCTGCTCCCCATCAACATTCAGTTAGTCCCCAGGTGTGCTCATTTTGATCTTGAAAATACCAAAACATGAGATGAATCAAAGTCTTGAATCAAAGTTGACCCTCTGTAAGTACAAGACCTGATGTGGCTTCAGTTCTTCTGCAAATGCATCCACCTCTGGTTTCCGCAATATTCTTTCAAGGTACACCTGTGTTGCAACAAAATAAGGCAACTCTTATCAGGTTCAGAATTTCATCCAATGGATTCTTCTTTCGAGGAACTGTCAGCTAAAACAACTGCATTCCACACATCCTTCTTCATCAACAAGCATCAAACTGCAGTAGCACCTCCGTAGGAATGTTGCATCCAAGATCCAAGGGTTAGGTCTCCAATTAAGTGGGTCACAAACCTTTTGGAGGATGTGATAGACAGTCAGATTGGAGCATCTCTCATCCTGCAAAATCAATCATCCCAGAATTTAAATAATAGTGATGTCCAGACGAGCTACATTGCCACCTAGAACAAAGCAGGTAGCTACAATTGCAACTGCCCTACAAAAATGAGTCTGGGTAGAGCACATTTGCAGCCACACCTTGTAGAGGGTTGCAAGCACCCTAGACCGCTGTGGTCCAGCTGCAGCCAGGATAGTGCAGGTGACTGCTGCACTCAGAGCTTGCTGCAATTCTTCTTCATCTACTCGTCTGCCATACTCCAAATTCCATTTCTCAGAATTTGTAACAGAGGCAATTTGAACAATGACAGAACTGAGACAGGACAAGTGACAAGTATTTGAAAATGTGTCAATGAATCACAACTGCTACTTCCCATCTGTGAACTAATTCATCAGAGACAGGTATTAAAGCATGGGACATGCTCGTAGCTGTCAAGTTTCCAAGTATACACATGTTTCAGCATTCTAGGCAGACATGAACATGGAAAAGCAGAAACAACACAGACCTGCCACCAATCTCTCGTTTCTCCAGTTGTGATAGTTCATAGTACCGAAGTGCAGCCTCCAAAAATTTACGTTTTGAATCCAGAATGCGGGCATAGCACACCTGCCAACACGAACAGTGTCATTTATGTCAGGAATGAAGCACATTGCAAGAACAATGTGAGAATAACAAGATGACTGCCATGTGAGAGAGCAAGTTACCTTGTATTGGAGATTTAAGGCTTCATCCTTGCAGTTGTTCACCAGAAAGGATGCTTTCTTAATGAAGACTTCCGCATTCACAGCATCATCATCCTGGTCAATTCAATAAAATCCATCCAGCTCAAAATTGGGTGCTGATGTCTGAAGCATGGCAGGCATATCCATTGAATCTTGTTAATGGAAGCTGGATGAAGTCCAGTGAAGTCCTGGTGGATGGCTGTACCTCTAGATACAGTAGTGCGATCTTCACACACTTAGCCAACTTGTATGTATCATCCAGCACCCTGCTCCAATGTTGTACAGAGCCCAGCCCACTCAAAAACAGTTCAGCCATTTTGACAAGTTAACCGTGCAGAATCACACTCTTATGGAAGCAAGCAGCATCAGGGCTAAGATGTGTATGTGGAAGAGGGAGAAGCAAACTAATATCATGAGAGATATGTAAAATGCTTCCTGAGAAGCTCAGTCTCATGGAATAATCTTCATACCACCCTGCTCAAATGAACATCAGAGCAAACCTATCTACTTCCTGGCTGGCCTATCTTGCTACAATATCATACTGCAACTCAAAGTTTTCACTTTCCTATCAGTTAAGTTCATACCGGATACCAGAATCTAGGTCAATGGCACTGAGCACTTGTGCAGCTTTAGACCATTCCTCTTCATTCTCAAATAGTTCAGCCAGCCCCTCTCGAATGATAGACACCTGCAGCATCAGGTTCTTAATAAACTCACCAGAAAACTCTCAAGGCTGCACAACCCAGGCAAGACCTATTCAATGTTGACAAAGAAAACCCGAATTGATCAAAGACCAGAAAAACCAGTACATGCATGACGGGATGCTAGTGCAGATGTGAACCAGCAAACAAGACTGCATACAAGTAAAACCATGGCTGGATAACACATGAAAGTGATCTGGATTTAATTTCATCACTCTCACACTTTACATGTGAATGTAAAGGACCAAATATTCTCCAGTCATTTAGGGTGTCAATACAGTAATGTTTAGCCTAGTCTGAAGCCCTCATCAGATGGAGAGCATACATTTCACAGATACATTGGCAAAATAGACATTGTCCACTGCCTAAATTTCCCCTGTACAAAACCATTCCAGCAAATGCCCAATGAAAACGCAACATTAGGGCCAGAAAGCCACAAAATATGAACCAACTCATGGGCATGGAAAGGGGCTAATCCAGAAGAAGATTAGGGTGCACGAATGTTTGGAAACCCTAATTCCCTTGGAGGTTCCTCAACAATTCCACCAATGAACATGGTTAGAAAAGCACCTGCTCTTCAAATGAGACCACCCGATGCTGAATTTGAAGCAAGGCATACTGTGCAACTTCTTTATGTGCTTCAGGCTCCAGCTTGCTAAGGTCAGTTGCAAATATCTGCAGCAGTTGCCGTGATGCCACCAATGGAACTTCATCTGTCATCACTGCCAATTGCATACAATTCAAATGTTCAAAAAAATGCCCACCTTATAGGTTTAGAAGTACTCTAGCCAGAGATCGTGAGTTGTTGAAGGTATCTGTTTGAGAACTTCTGAAGGCACCAAAGGAAAAAAGCCTAACCAAGAAAATGAGCCATTTGCAACCAAGATGTGAGTCATGGCCTCTTTACTAGGCTCCACATTAGACCATTGGCAAGAGAACAAGGAGGGAGATGATGCAATGGCCGAGAAACTTAGCTGTAAACACACTTACTGGTAGCTGATACAGTCCTACGGCTGTGATTAGGGTTTTCAAGGAAAAAGCACCGCAGGAAGAAGAGACAAAGGCAGAAAGGAGAGAGAAAACACGCCTCTGAGAAAACATCGCTGGAGATAGAGCAAACAGCGTCAGAAAAAGAAAAAGAACATCCAACCTTCTTCGAGACATCTGGCTCTGAATTAGGTGAGTAATACAAGTAGGGATCGAACAAAACACACATTACAAAAGAGAAAAGAACACACTAGCCCAAAATGAGGCAACGAAAAACAAAAGAAAAATTTACTGTGATCGATAAAATCCTTGGCATGTTGGACATTGTTGGTGGCGATGATAGAGGACAAGAGCATTTTGTAATGGTCAATCTTCTGCTTCTGATCGCTGATACCCGCAGCTCCCTGCAGGACACCTTGAATGGTTCCCGCCATGAAGAACAATAAAATCCTCCTCTCCCAACCTCTCTGCAAGAAACGACGACGATAACAAAGACAACAACAGCAACAACAAAGTGCGAAAAACCAATTCTGCAGCTGCGTCTCCTTCAGGAACTTTGCAAAGAAACACCACCGCAATCAATGTGTTTATCAGGGATGGATGCAATGAACTACACCCGTAGACAGCTTCAAAATGGCCCTGCAAGTCCTCGAAAACACTCCCCAAACCCTAACCCTACAACGTTTGTTTTTGTGAGATGTTTGATTTAACTGTAGTTCACTAAACTCATTACATATCTGATATTCACCTTAGTTAGGTGTAGATAACATCTGCATGGGATGATGACCTTGTGTATGTAATGTTAAGGAATGTAATATTTGCATGTCAGATGTTCGCCCCTTATTAGGAACAAAACCATTTGTGTCATCCTAAGGTTGAGTGACGAGCTAGTTGTAAATTTAAGTTTTATTTATCTCTATTTTCTCATTGATCCACAGTCAATTAAAAACATTTCCTTGATTGAATTGCTTCGATCTTTTTGTTTCCTTTTCCCTTCATTTTAGGTGAGGTCAGAATATTCTTGAAATCACCTTGTTTGAAGCCTCTCCCAAGACTCCTAAAAGCATTGTAAGGCAGTGAGCTTAATCAAGCATAAAACACTTGAATTTTTTTAATGTTGTACAAGTATGTAAGTATGACTCCAATATAATTTCTGGTACTAGTAACCAATTATCTCTTGTTGTGAAGGTATTTGACTACTTGCATCATCAAGCAAATGATTTTTTTTCATTGATGTGCAAATATGGCTTAGATGAGGCCTCTTTAACGTATGGTGTTCTTTTAGGGTTCCCTTCACTCCCTTTGTCCAATTTGCTTCACACGACCAAATGAAAGGTTTAAGACCTAGGCTTGAAATTTGGATTTAGGTGAGAGCACTCATCTTGAGGTGGGCTTCCTACTTAGATGCTTTCAGCAGTTATCCGCTTTGCACTTGACTACCCAGCCATGGGCATTCCTTCTGGATCGGTGCTTTCTCGTTAATTATGTCAAACACTCGAGAAAAGTTTGGAGTCTGATTAGGGTCTCTGTCGTAGCACGGTGATGCACTGTCTCGCGAAGCCAAGCTTTCAGAGGAACTTGTGTACTTCTGCGTGCAAACGCAGCTGCTACTCCTCTTTCTCCTCCTCCTCCTCCTCCACCTCCACACCCATCCAGCAGCAGCCCTCCTCCTCCTGGTCGCCTTGCCCCACCTTCCTCTTCTCCTCCTCCTCCTCCTTGCAACAACGATCCCGCTTCTTCAATAGCAGCTCCCACATATTCTTTCCACTGCACAACAACAGTGCGCATAGTATTAGCACTAGGGATTTTACGGCCTGCTCTAAATTTCTAGCACAAAGGAGGAATATTGCGGTGTCTGTAGTTGCAAATATGGTGAAGGGAATAAAAGTGCACCAAGTGGGAGGTCCGGAGGTAAAGCTCTCTTCCCTATCGGGTTCTGCACTGTGTTCTCTCTCTCTCTCTCTCTCTAAGTAAGATTGTGTTGTTAGGAACTTTGGTCTAGATATGATGTTGATGGTGGTGATGATGACCATGCATGCATTGCTAATTTATGTTTTTGTAAGCCCTAACCTTGAGCTATTGCATAGAATTAGACTTGTGTACATGTGAGTGCAGTTTTCATTTTCTCCCAATTAGAATGAGCTACTCTGTGTTAAAAGCACGGAGGAATTTTTTTTCTTGTCAATGGTTCTATGCATGCAGCTCATAAACCTACTAGTGTGCATGATCTTAGTGAAGGATACAAAGGAAGATGGCATACACTGATGGTGTAGATGAAAAGCTTGTAAGCTTCTATGTAGTTAGGCACATGGAGTTATATAGTATGTCTTCAGCTGAATCACCATCACTTCAATAATTCTCCCCACTCTTGATCCCATTTGGGATGCTGACTAAAGTTCTAGATCCTGAATATGGTGTGCCAAACACTGGAGGGAGAGGTTGTTTGTGTTCTGAATTGATCCACATTTTTTACAATCCTGTCAATGCTTGTTGAGTTGTTGGAGTTTGTAAACCTTAAGGATGTGTGAATGTGTGAATGTGATGCAACAGGTCTTGAAATGGGAGGATATCGAAGTGAAGGAA
Source organism: Sphagnum tenellum (assembly GCA_963921925.1). Classification (NCBI taxonomy): domain Eukaryota; kingdom Viridiplantae; phylum Streptophyta; class Sphagnopsida; order Sphagnales; family Sphagnaceae; genus Sphagnum; species Sphagnum tenellum. The sequence continues at coordinate 10,409,914 of OY998148.1, forward strand.
CCTGGTGAAGGTGAAGCGAAAGTCAAGCATACAGCTGTGGGTGTCAATTACATTGATGTAAACTACCGGAATGGGGCATACAGCACCAGCACTCCCTTCATTCCTGGTTCTTTTCCCATTAACCCTGTACTCTAGTGCAATCCTTGATCACTCTTTCTCTTTCATATACTTGTTTAGTTTTCTTCTCACCATCTGTGTTTCTTTATTGCTTCTCTTGGACATTTAAGGCTGTAATGTCATCATCAAAGCTAGGATGGAGAGAAAAGCATGATGTAATGGGTGGCTTGTCACACTTGACTCTAGTGAGGAAACAAAAGAAAATTTTCTGTCAACTGTCTGGTGCATGGTGCTCTAGTTTATTCCAGTACTGACAAATATGGTCTTCCTCCTACATGTGACCACTATATAGAAGAACTCAACAAAAACACTAGGTACTACGCAATTTCAGCTAGTACAGTCTAGACACACAAACAATATTGAATGTGTTGTTTGGTTTTCTTCCTTGCCATGTACATTCTGTTGGTCATGTTAAGTTGGAGTACTGGCACATATAAGTGTCTAACAGCTGTGCACTGGGTTATGGTGGTGAAGGTTTTGAAGCAGCAGGAGTGGTGACAGCTGTAGGGCCAGGGTTAACTGGCCTAAAGGTCGGTGACAGGGTTGCATATGCAGGTAGAGGTCTTACACCTTATCAAAAAAAATGTCAAGAAGATGAATTTTCAAGAGAAAGTAATGGATGGAAATCTTTTTGAGTGCTTGTGTAGGTTCTCTGGGTTCTTACGCAGAAGAGAAGATCATAAGTGCCGATAAACTTGTTCCTCTACCAAGCTCTGTGGATGATGTCATGGCTGCATCCATTATGCTCAAGGGAATGACTGCTCAAATGCTTCTCCGCAGAGTCTTTAAAGTTCTCTCATCTCTCAACTTTACTTATTCTTTCTTTCTGCATATGGTTTATAGAGTTGTTAGCTATGCAGATGGGAAATGACCATATGATAATGGAATTTACTGAATTCTATGTTGTATAATGTTAGAAGTAAAACCTGACCTGAACTGCATTTGTGGTGCTGTGATTGGTGAGTTTGCAGGTGAAGAAGGGTCACAAGATCTTTGTCCATGCAGCAGCAGGTGGGGTAGGATCCCTGCTTGTACAGTGGGCAAAAGCCTTGGGAGCAACTGTAATTGCTGCCGTATCCAATGAGGAGAAAGCTGCCCAGGCCAAAGAGGATGGTGCTGACCATGTCATTATCTACTCACAACAAAATTTTGTGGATAGAGTGAAAGAGATCACAGAAGGTGCTGGTGTTGATGTTGTTTATGATGCTGTTGGCAAGGACACTCTTATGGTCAGCTTTCCAACTACAACTCTGTACTTGATATTGCATTTAGCACTAATTATCTCCTTTTGCCCAGTACTCAAGGCTTTACAGCACATAGCCTAGGTACATGCCAGGAATGCTTTAAGGACTAGGTAATGGCAATTGTTTGCTATCCCATTATCAATCAGGATGAACAAACCATCCAGCATTCACCAAGGGTTGGCAAGCAACTTTTAACAGATCAATGGTGGGTTTTAGGACAAAACACTTTAGCATAAGGAAGATTCATAATTCCATTACTAGTTAGACATCAGCACAAGCCATACTCTGGTATCTAAACCTGACAAGCCATACCATGTCAGGTTGTCAAATGTGTGGAATTCCATTTCCCTCATCTGAAGACCCAGGGGAACTGGTGCTTGCATTTTTCCTGATTGCAAATTTCCATGTTCTCCAATGGGTTCTGCTAGTGTGGCAACTCAGAAGAGATTGTAAATTCAAAGTTTGATATGTTAGACAGCCTCTTGTTGAGTCCTGTAGAGATAGTTCAAGAAAGATGCTGATAGAATTACTGTAAATTTGTTAATACAGGGATCACTGGAGTGCCTTGGTCTCCGGGGCTACCTTGTGAACTATGGACAGGCATCAGGTCCACCTGATCCACTGCCAATTTCAGCTTTGCAACCGAAATCTCTTTTCTTGACAAGACCATCACTGTTCCATTATGTTAGAATTCGAGATGAGCTACTTGAGGCAGCAGGGGAGCTTTTTGCTGCAGTGGCAACAGGCGTCATTAAGATTCGAACAAACCATATTTACCGACTCTCAGAGGCAGCAAAAGCCCATGCGGATCTTGAGGGTCGTAAGACAATGGGGTCTTGTGTTCTCATCCCTGACTCATACCATTCCCCATAGAAAACTGAGGTAACAACCAGATAGAGAGTCAGTGAGAGTTTGAGAAAGCAATAACATCAGATGCATCTATGCTATTGCATGAAAGAATGTGCATGAAGTTGAATTTTCAAGTTGTCTATATGTATCTCCAGTGAGTCTTGAGTAGGATAGGGCCCTTGTGAGGCTGTGTGAGAATGTGCCTGTAAGAAAATAGTGAGGAACAGGAAACACTTATCTGTTGGGTTCTTGTTCCCTAGCTAACCGGGGTGGTTAGCTCAGTTGCTGTGTTTACTACCTATTTAGTAACAACCCCTAGCCATTACCTACTAACTATTACCTACATGCTTCTGTAGGAGGCACCTCTTGTCTTCTACAGGACCTATGTTCTCTGGATATGTTTTCTGGATAGGTTAGCATGGTGGAACCCAACATCAACTTAGTTGAGGGTCATTTATCACTGAGTCTTAACAGGCTTTCAATGGATAGTACCCTGGAAGTTGGTTCACTTTTGCCAGCAAAGTTTGTTGCAATGGTTGGTGTCACAAATTGTTAATAGAAAAGTTACAGTGAAAATAACCCTTAACTGAGTTAAGACATGCTTTTTTTTTGGATTAAGGGAAGTTTTGTTAAGTTTGGAAAATCCTCAGCTCTTTTTGACCTTCATGTCTCATTTTGATTGAGATGTGTTCTTAATGTAGCATAGTACTGAATGTTGGTACTTCTCCCCTTCAGGTTTCAAAAGAATTGTTCAGCTTGCAAGAGATTGAAATCATTGGGGATTGTCAATAAGGGTGGTTGGCATGCAATGTGAGGGCATTAACTACTTACATTTCAAGCAATCAAGTTGACAATCACTAGTGTTTCTAGTTTCTTGCAACTTGAACAAGTTCTTTGGAAGTTTCATGGGAAGGAGGGGTATGAACATCTTGCACTGTGTTATGTCTTAGTATATTGCAGTCAAGTGGGGTGATGTACCCTAATTACCAAAGTTTGATACAAACTCAATTATTCCAAATATTTGGCCAACTTTCTTTGCTTTGGCTCTAAATAGTTGGGGAGGGATATCATTTCCTGGAGGTTCTTTAGATTGAAGATTTGTTCACCTTTTAAACACAGTATCGTAACTTGTTTCAACATTATAAGCATAATGTCACCTTAATAGTAGGTTTCAGATTATTCCTACTCCTAGTATCTTATAAGCAACATATGTAGTCACATCTAAGTACAAAGCTTAAAATTTCCTTTGACTTGTATTGCCTTGTAACTAGCTTATGATTATGTTCACCTTGTAATCTCTGTTGCAAAAGGCTGGCAAGTGGAGACATTTTCAAAATATGGTGTAGTCAAAGTCATATACTACCACCTTACCCTAGGCCCCATATTTGGGAGCTTATGGTTTGAATGCCCACACCCTTGGGCTTTACCCTCCCTTACACATAATAAGCTGTAATAAGCTGGAAAGGGTTATTATTTCATATGCAATCAAACATATCATTAAGGAATAATGCTAATTCAAGACTATTTGTTCCATCTTAGAATCCTAGTAGCATGGACCAAGAAAAATTTGCCAGCTGAAAATACAAATGACATGGATCATAGATAAGATCCTTGCCCAAGCAGGTTTTTTGGCATACAAATAACATGGGTCATACAAAATGGTCTCTGCCCAAGTAAAAAAAAAAGTAGTTTTTTTGCATACAAATAACGTGGGTCATATAAAATGATCCCTGCCCAAGTCAAGAAAAAAGGAGTTTTTTGCATACAAATAACATGGAACATAGCTAAAGGTCCCTGCCCAAGTCAAGAAACATGGCGGTTTTTTCGCATACAAATAACACGGATCATAGATAGTAGTCGCTGCCCAAGTCGAGAAAAACAGGAGTTTTTTTCTTTGCCAACTTGTAGGTTTCCTTATTGGCAAGGATATTTGGCAAACCCTAAACTCCACACCCAAGGATCAGACAAAAGTTATGACATTCGTTGGCTCAGAGCTTTTAATTTAATCCCACATTTTGAGGAGTATTCACAAGTGTTGCTGTGAACTGTGAGTTCAATTTTAGAGATGAAACATCTCCCTACGAAGTTAATTGAAGCCCCACTTTGAAGTTTGAACTTGTCATAAGTGCAGAGCCGTTTGGCAACGAGCCGCTTGTTTTCTTTTTGGGTACCTATCTCCGGCTATATTTTTGTTTTTCGAAATATTTTCAGTTTTCTTTTTTTTGGGTGGGAGAGGGGGCGGGGGGGTATTCTTCTTAATTGCTGGTTGTGTACATTGGCAAAACATAAGTGACAAAACAAATGGATGCTAAAACAGAGCCAAATGCTTTCTTCACTTCCCCCTCTTGGACGATGTAGTCCTCTTCAAAAATTTCGTACTCCTTGCTATCGAAGCGTCTCTCAAAAATGGCTGTCAAATCTTTTGCCAAAATGGTTTTGGCAACGTCCTCGCTTGCATGGCCAGAGTACTCAGCTGCATAGCCTCCGATGTGAAATTTGTCCTCTTTCCTCCGAATCTAACACATCTCACCCCCCAATACACACATCAACATAATATTTGCATGAAACTTGCCCTTCTTCCTCCAAACCAGATTGTCAGAAATCTATCAACAAGAAGAAATCTCTCTCTCTCAATAAGCAGAAGAAGAAGGAAAAAGTCTTTCCAAGATTGTCCGAAATCTCTCAAGTAGCAGGAGCAGAAGAAGAAATCTCTCAAATAACGTCAGAAATCTCTCAAGAAGGAGGAGAAGGAGCAGAAGAAAGAAGAAGTCTCTCAAAAGATTGTTAGAAATTTCTCAAGAAGGAGAAGCAGAAGAATAAATCTCTCAAATAATGTCAGACATCTCTCTCACAAGAACCAGAAGCAGAAGAGGAAGTATCAAAGAGATTGTCAGAAATCCCTCAAGAAGTAGAAGAAGCTTAAGAAGAACAAGAACGGGAGGAGGAAGAAGAATGTGAAATGACCTGCATCCGGCCCACTCCTGCAGTTATACGATCGCCCTTCACACCCTGCATTCTGGCCATGATAGATTCCATGACTGCCCCGTGCCTCAAGAAAGGTTTGGCCTCTTCCAATGTCACAGTTTCGGCCTCTGGTGGGATCACTGATGAGTACTGGGTTATGTTCAGGTCTTGAATTCCTGTTTCAACCAAATCTTCCCCTCATCATCATCGTCATCTTCTTCTTCGTGATAGATACAAACATCAGCACTTCGTGAAAGAGAGTTTCATGTGAGCTTCAGAGTACACTTGAGAAGAGTCCCATAGGAGTTTGAGAAAAATCGGAACAATCACACATACCTGCATCTTCAAGAGCAAGATCATAGGAACCTGTCTCCCAAGGATCCGAGCCGTCTCCCTGATCTGTCTCTCCGAATCCTTTCACCAAGAAATAGTGCTTGGGAATGCGTGTCCCGAACACGATGCCATGCCCGCCAAGGACAAGCTCCGAGACGCTCGACGTCATATTGCTGCTATCGTCCGTCGGGTCTATATGCTTTAACCGCAGCCTGGACGGAAGCTTCGGAGCTGCGCCGTTCGGGTGATGCGCAACATGAGAAGAAGACTTCCGATTCTCTTTGGCGAGGTGGTTGGACTGATAACTACAGATGGTGACAAGAACAGCGCTCCTCTTCTTCTTCTCCTTCAACATCTCCACAGGTCCCAGCTTCTTACGTACGGTGTTGGAAAATGCTGCTGCTACGGATGCAAGCTGTGTAGCAGCTGTTGTTCCTACCACACTGCAATTGCTTTGTGCAGGAGTGATCATAACAGAAGAAGCTACAGTAGCAGTAGTAGGAGCAGTAGGCTTTCCATGACTTCCAAAACGCAGAACGTCGCGGTGACCCGTAAACTGTCCCGCTGTCTGCAATGTGATGGTCGCCATTGATCGTCGAGGTGATGATCCAAGCAAGCTCGATTTTTTCCAAACCAAAAAAAATCACTCCACTTCCAGCTGATACAAGAAACCAAAGCCTGGGACACAAATGAATTTCAAAGGGCCTACGTCGATTATGCAAAAACCTACTTTAGAAGATCAAGGCAAGAAACTGAAAAACTTCGAGCTTGAGAATTTCAAAGGAGGTTACGTCTATTTTGCAAAAACGCACGTCAGATGATCGAGACAAAAGAAAAACTAAAGCTTGAGATTGAAGAATTTCAAAGGGTGGCGCTACTACGTCGATTATGCAAAAACCTACATCGGACTATCGAGGCAAGAAGAAACTCCTTTTTTTTTTTGCGAATAATTAGGTACCCGATTCGTGCCTGCGACTTGTGGATTCAGAAGCTCACCATCTGCGTGTGTCTGCGTGAGTCATGTTCTGGATTTTGTAGTTTTTTCAGAAAAGGCTTTCTTTTGAGAAAGCAGCAACAGAACTACATTCTTCTTCCCCTCCTCGTCTGCATACCAAGCTTTGGTTGGCCACATGGGTAACTAGAACTGGACCCCTGGTCTGCGTAGAACAGAAACCGACGGGTGCTCGATGCGCTGTTACTTACTTGCGCCATCGAGCTGCAGAATCGCACTATCTTCGTGGACTGGTAATCAAAGGGATGGCAAGTGCCACCAACACCTTACATGTGTCTGGTGGGCACTAGTGTTTTTTTTTTGTGGCAATTTTTTTTTTGTAAGTGGTGATCATCCATCAGTGTTAAACTTTGAAGGGTGGGTCAACCTTTGTTATTGGCCTTGCCAACCAAGGCAAGGATATTGTGTTCAGATTCATTATAGAGTATAGTACCTTAAAGGATTTTGGCCCCTAGGTAGGTAATGGGTTTATTTTTATATGAGGAATTTTGTAAGATGATAATTTTGGCTCGTTTTGAAACTTGAGCTTAGTTATAGAGTTATGATGTCTTGAAGGATTTTGGTTTCTTGTAGAGGAATTTTTTTAATATTATATATTTTTGCATGGTGAAATATTTAAATTTTCATAATTCTTCTTTTGCCTTAAGATACTTTTTAATGTAAATGGCAAGGCCACAATGTGACACACCCACCCCTTGTTGGTGAAGGTCTCTAATTTTTTGCGCTTCATGCTGAAGGATTGTCAAATTCATAGCCCTTCATCATTTTTTTTCTATGTCCATGCAATGAACATGTCTAGGATATCAAATCACAATCAATAAGGAAAAAAATGTTGAAGATTAATATGCTCACAACTTGGTCATTAGGGAGACCTAGATTAATTAAGATTAATAGGAAGCTTATTAAGAAACTTCATACATTATGCAAGCAGTGGTTTTACGATGGTTTTTAGTTCTGATCTAGAGTTCTGATCTAAACTCCAATTAGTTAATGTCTATTTTTAATGTTGACAATGAGCCTTATATTCTCTTTTGCTTTTTTTTCTTCGAACTCTTTTATTCCCAATTGTGATTTCTATGAGATCTGTTTTTATCATGGCATCAGAGTAGTAACAGCCTGACAAGGTTTTTCTTTTCTTTTCTCATATCTGGTGATTGCCAGACAGGAAGAAGACTGAGCTTTTATTTTTGCATTGATTGTTGGTTAAAATAATTTTTCTTTAGTTGTGTTGACGAGATGTTTGAAGAAAATCAGGAGGTTGAAAGTTCATCTAGTTCTATTAGTTCCCAAACCACTCTAGGTGGTATAGCAAGGATGGGTATGGTTGGTAGGATAGTAGGAACCTCACAAAACGTTGTTATCAAGTCGACAAAGAAAGACAACCAACATTCCAGAAATTTATCATCTCAAGGGTACATCAAATTATGAACTGTGAGCACATCTTGTCAAACACATGCTTTCAAAGGTTGCTTATTTACTTCATGTGTGATGCCTCATTTTGCCCCCATGATTACAATAGAGGCAATTGCAAGGTTTAGAATTCAAAATTATTTTCACAACAATGCCAAGAATCATGTCTTGAAGTTGTTGAATTGATATTCTAATCCACATGTGTGTTGGACAACACTAAAGCCTCCTTTTGAAAATGATAGTGGTTCTAGACATACTTACTTCATAGATGAGTTCTTTAATTTCAGAAAGATCGAGAATATACCCATGGGTGAATATACCCTTGAAGTGAAGAATGTAGCCAAAAAGATGAAAGAGGTTGAAGTTGGATCGCCAAAGGACATCATGGTTTAGTACATTATCAAAAATTTGTAGAAGGAATATGATGTGTTTCATGAAGTGCAGCAAGACAAGCAACAACTTCCCACTTACGAGAAGCTAGAGTCAAAGCTATTGTAGGAGTTAATTCTCAATTCCAAGGATATTGAAGATCAAGGAGGAGAGGCTTCAGCTGTGGGAGGAAAGAAAAACTTTTATGACCAAGGCCAATGTTATCCTTCTTGGCCTAACTCTAACCAATAATTTGATGGGTCATGTTATGGACATTAGGGAGGTCCAAGCAACACATTTGGTCAATCTTCCAACTATGGGAGGCTTTTTCACCAACCACCAAATTACAATGGTGGGACACCTTAAGGGTGCTCCAACCACAAGGTACAAAGTAGCCAAGGCCAAATAATTGCAATTTACTGCGGAAGTGAAGGTCATCTAGAATGTGAATGCGATATCAAGGCAATGATTGACCACATGAAAAACCTTGAGTTTTGACTTTATGAGAAGAAAATAAAATGTTATAAAATAAGTTCATGTGATCAACAAAACCCCTAGATGAGCCACCCAAAGGGAAGGAAAAATAAGTTCACTTGAACTGCAATGTTGAGGCATGCATGTTATAAGCCAATAGTTGTTCCCCCAATGCAGATGATTATCAATAGGGGGAATGCACAACAAAACTAATCAAGTTATAACTTTCATTTGATCAACCTTGGTAGTTGAATTCAACTTGGTGGAATCACCAACATGGTAATAGACAGCTTGGTACCTTGACTTGAATGCTACTCACCACATTAGTGGCAATCCAATAGTTTGTACTTTGTTTCCTTAAACAAACAGCAACAATCTATGTTTAGTTGGTGAACAAATGCATATTGTCACCAACATTGGGAATGTTGACTTCCAATTTCCTTTGTAGAGTTACATTGTGGTTTTGTGTAATATCCTTCACAACATTTGTGAGATCATTGGGACCATATTGAAATTGGTACCTACAAACAACTAGTAATTACCAATTTTGTATAATTTATGAACATACATTGCATTACAAAACAAAAAATAAATCACATATTTCATGTTTACAGAATAGTAAAATTAATTCATCAGATGGTGAACATCAAATCTAAACATGTAATAGAAGTTTAAATTTGAACCTTGAAAACTCAAAAGCACTATCTATTCGCAATTGTTGCAAATCATTGTCAAGGTGGATGTTGTGTTTTTTGCTAAGAAAGTGACATTGTCCGCCATCTTTACCTTCTTCACCATCTATGAAATCAAGCACTCAAGTTGTGGGGATGAATGTAACCTCAACAAGGTGAGGGCCTTGTTGCATCCCAATGTGTTGAATGGCAACTTCCCACATCAAATCTTCATGATCAAAAGGCCCATATGGTGGTGTTTGAAGTACATTTTCTAATGCTTGCAATTCAGTTTGATAGCCATGTTCATACAAAGGCAATTGCCCTTCCATGTCTACAAAAACCATTGTAAAAGATATTAGTTTCTATGCACCTTACATTCAAATTGTGATAATCAACATACAATAAATTAAAAACATCATAATTATTTGACTTACATAAAATTAGGTCACAATGACATGTGAAAATTTTATAAAAATGTCAAAAATGTGCTCCAAAGCACCCTTGGAATAACACAAGAAGATCATGTGAAGATGAAATTCATGTCAAGTTTGATATGCAAAAGCTTGAGAAATGTGACCCCAAACCTTAATTTGCAAAATAATCTTCATTGGAAGTTCAACATATATTTATAATAGACTAACAAATGCAAATATCAACTATTTAAAATAAAAAAGTGGCAGGAAATGTGTAATACATGTCAATTTTTCCGATATGTAGAATTTTTTTCTCAAGTGTCAAATACTAGTAATACACTCAATGTATTACTCACACCACGTGTTAGTAACATAGTGGTGCATTTCAATTAAATTTATTTGTTTTTTACTTTACCCATACACTTTGAAATGTGGCAACTTCTTGTCCATTTATTTTGAAAAAATTCCCGCTCTTTCTATGTTTAGATAGGTTATAAATTTTTTAATGTATCAATTGATCATTAATGTATTACAAATTTTTTGGGTATTAATAGTACATGGTTAATAATAGTTAGTTATAATATAAAATTTGATGGTAAATGTATATTAGGTGTCAAATTTTCATATGTAAGGTTTATTTCTCAAGTGTGAAAATATGTTTATAATACATGTTCAATGTATTGCTCACATCACATCATACTAATTGGCAGCATAATGGTGGATTTCGATTGAATTAATTATTTTTGACTTTACTTAAACACTTAGAAATGTGGCAACTTCTTGTCCTTCTATTTTGAAAAAATTCCCGTTCTTTCTATGTTTAGATAGGTTGGAAAATTTTTAATGTATCAAAACATTTTTAGTGTATCAATACATCATTAATGTATTGATAAAACTCGAATATTTGGAATTGGCCTTAAAAAAGCAATTCAAGTTTGTGATCAATTAGGCCTTAATGATAATATCAAGGTTAATAACTTGACTATCGGTGAACCACGCATCTGCTCGCTGGTGCGTGGGGAGTACTTATTGATGTCGAGACATAGGTGTGGTTAATAATAATTAATTAAAATCAAAAAATATTTGTAAATGTATATCAGGTGTCAAATTTTCATATGTAAAGTTTATTGATTGGGTGTGAAAATATGTTTATGATACACTCACTGTATTGTTCACATCACATCTTGATAGTAGATTAATGGTTTAAAACAAAATTAACAGTTGTTTTACCTTACTTATAAACTTAGGAATGTGGCAATATTTTGTCCATTTATTTTTTTAAGAATTCGTTCTTTTTATGTTTAAAGGGGTTGAATAAGTTTTAATGTATCAAAAGATCATTAGTGTATCAACACATCATTAATGTGTTAATAAAATTTTTATGTATAAATGACATATGGTTAATAATAATTAGTTATTACTAAAAAATGAGTAAATGTATTCTAAATGTCAAATTTTCACATGTAAGGTTTATTTCTCAAGTGTGAAAATATGTTTATAATGCATTGAATGTATTGTTCACATCACATCTTGATAGTAGATTAATGGTTTTTAATGAAATTAATAGTTGTTTTACCTTACTATTAAACTTGGAAATGTGACAACCTTTTGTCCATCTATTTTGAAAAATTCATTTTTTCTAAAATGTTTGAGGGGTTGAAAAAACCTTAATGTATCAAAAGATCATCAAGTTATCAACACATCACTAATGTGTCAATAAAATTTTAGTGTATCAGTGACATATGGTTAATAATAATTGAAAAATGAGTAAATGTATACTAAGTGTCAAATTTTGATATGTAGGGTTTATTTTTCAAATGTGAAAATATGTTTATGATACATTAAATGTATTGCCCACATCACATCTTAATAGTAGATTATGGTTTTTTAAATTAAATTAACAATTGTTTTACTTGACCTATAAACATAGAAATTTGGCCACCTCTTGTCCCTCTATTTTGAAATTTTCTTGCTTTTTCCATGTTTAGATGGGTTGAAAAATCCTTAATGTATCAATAAATCCTTGGTGTATCAAAACATATGGTGAATTATATTAGTTATGATTAAAAATGGTGTTAATTGTATGGTGGGTTTCAAGTTTTCATATGAAACCATTTATTTCTCAAGTGTGAAATATTAGTCATACATTCAATGTATTGTTCACACATGTGTCAACAAAAAATTGATGATTTGATACTAAATTAACAATTACTTTACCTTACCCATAAATTTGGAAATATGATAATATCTTATCCATGTATTTTCTAATTTTAATGTACTACTTTTTTTGATACATTAACAATTATAGTATAGTAAACAAACATTTAGATGTTCATCTATAAAGTTTTCTAATGCATGTAGTCATTTTGAAATTTTCCCTGCTCTTCCTTACACGATACATATGTAGTACCATAGGATTTATGTTGATATAACATGATGCATGATGAAATAATGCATGATGGAATATGATGCATTAATACATTGTCATTTTGATACACAACAAAGTAAAAACAATTTACTAGTACTCCCTGGAATATTTATTATTAGATAATGATTTTATTAACAATTACCTTGTTTTCACTCACATGCACACATTTTCATTCTTGGGCAAGATGCCCTTGACTTCAAAAAGGTAGGCACTTCGTAGGCACTTGCCATCAAAACTTGATGATCATTTTATGCTAAAGCATGTTCTGTTGTCCTAGAGTAGTATAAACTCACGATCTTTCAACATAAAAAGATTCCTACCAATACCCTACTTCTAAGCACATAAAAAAGAGCATTGTTGTTTTTTAAATTTATGTTATAATTAACCTTGCAATAGTAAAATCTTGTGATAAAACAATTGAGCTCTGTCACATTCATTCATGTGCAAAGCACTAGATAGAGCTCAACACCTCCACAACATGTTTTTGGACCTACACCTTAAAAAATTCCCACATATAAAAAGTTGCTCTTCATTTGCAAGTTTACTTTTAAAATGGCCCTTCATAATGAACAGGTTCATTATTTTGCTTTCCCTTCTTTTGTAAATTTGTTTCTCCTCCATTCGGGGACATTTTTGCAAGGTGAAGGTTGTTGCAACCTTCAAAATCCAACACTAGTACATAAGAAGATGTAAAAAAAAGTCAGCCATCATCCCTAGGAAGATTTAGCTAAATCATGCTACAAATGCCATATGAAACACAAAACTTTAATCATCCTTAGATATATTTGGCTAAGTACACACTGAGAACCAAATATAGAAATCTCACTTTTGGTAATTCAAAACCTCCAAAATCACTTCATTTTGGAATTTTGGGTTCACTTTTTTGACAAAATTTAAGCTATTGTGCACTTACATGTGTCGGGGCCTCCTCTACATCGTTCTTGTCCATTTGAATTGTACACGCAGGTCTGGCAATCGACTTATCAGATGTGTGCTCCATCGCCAGATCCTGGCATCAATTCCCAAAACGCCCAACCTCACTCGCATTTGCCAGCAGCAGCAATTTTTTGTAGACTTTGTATTAGGGAATGGGCAAGGTCCATGCCTCTTGGGTAAGGCTGCACACGAGCCTGGTTCTTATCTATTTGTATATGGTACACCAGGGTCTGACAACAGACTTATCATCATACGTGTGCTGTCTGCTTTGTCTCCAGATCATAGCATCAATCCCGAAAACACCCAACCCGCTACTACACCTGCCAGTAGCAACAATATTTCTCATCTTCTGTTTGATCTGGAGGACTCCAGATGTCCAGACTCCAGACCTCTCTCTCCACATCAAATGCATGAAAAGTGTTGGAACCTTTGGAAATTGGAACGATAAATGAACAGTATAGGGTGTTCCTTTCTGACACGCATTCAAACTGAGTAACACAATCTTTTCAAATCTGAGAAAGATGAAGGTGCTAGAGTTGTCAATCTTGCAGATAGTGGCATATGTACCAGCGAGTACACTGGTGACTACCTATGAAATGTAGGGAATTGTCTGGGCATGGTGGGCAATGAATGTAGACACAACCAAGTGAGTATCCAAAAGCTTGAGGACCCCAGCAGTTCCTTCCCAAGCCTAAAAACTTGAGGCTCGAAAGCTCTCAGCCTAGTGAAGAAGATCTCAGACTTGCAATGCTTCTGGATATTCTGAACTTACCACTCTTGCTGTAAGATGGGAGATCCAACTCTCAGATGTTCCATTGATGATACACTTTGTACTTGGGTGGTACATTCAGAACATCGAGCTCACAAACTATTTCACCCTTTGTGATGCCTAAAGAGGAGATCACTAAGACTGGGGGAGGGACCTTCAACATCTAGCGTCTGCCTAAGTATGGAAAAAATTGCAAACATGTCACAACAGCTCCGAAATGTCTAATTAAACACTTAATGAATGAGGTACCTCTGGGCTCTTAAGTGTTTGAGGGCAGAGGAACCAGTGTGTTAACCCAAGTTCCATGAGGGCCGAGGGAAGAAGCCTTCTGCAGTGTATAGCATTTAAAAATTTCTAAACAGATGTTTGTTCCAAAACTGGAAGAGTCTTAATTCATGATTTACCTCTTGTTTTGTGCTGGGCATTAATGAAATAATGGGCCAAGATGAGGTTCCCAGTCTCTCTCCCAGTACTGAGTCACATTCTTTTCATTTATACAACCTGCTTGATGCAAAAAAAAATTCGGATCTTGCTCAGAATTGTGTTGCTCAATGTGCTTGGATTGTCTCTTTCAGGATTGCAGTTAAACCTGCAAGTGGAGGACTATGCCTGTCTGAAGCTCTGGGCATCACTTCCAGGTTGCCAAGCCGTGTTATCAATCTCCTCAACACTGATGTTATAATCATGATTGGTCTTTGCTTGATCACAAACAGCCAATAGATTGTGCAACAAGTTTGCACCTCTGGCAAACGCTTCCTCATCATTAGGCTCTGAAGCTTCTTGATCTTGTTTCTTTACATAACAATGCTTGGTGGTGGTTGGTCTTTGTGATGATGTGATTTCATTCGTCATGATCCCTCTCATCATCATCATCATCATCATCATCATCATTTCTGATATTGAATGATGATCAGTCTTAGACTGGAATGGCAGTATCTCCATCTCATTTGTGAATTTCAAGTCCTGTCCCTTGTCTCTTGTAGCAATGCAAGGAAAATCTTGAACTGCAGCTCTTTCAGCAGCAGCAGGACATTGATCAGTTTTGTTGTTGTGTTGTTGAGAAACCAGATTCGTGGTGTGCCTGTGTGAAGAGAACCACTTGGTTCATACATACTCAGCTTTCCTCAATGCTATCAAATCCAACCCTCTCTTCTTCAATGAGCATTTGATAGCCTTGGACATGACAGTCAAAATGCTCTGCAACTGCTTGGCTTCCTCCTACGAGAGCCGTGGGAAAAAGTTGCACAAGCAAGGTGTACTGCTGTCTCAGAGGTGGAATCTCAAGCTGAGCTCTAAAATCTGTGTCCACCAGTATCCTCCTTCTCCTCCCCTTGCCAGACTCACCAGCGAATCTGCACTTTCCATGGCTATGTCTCTGTATTCATAATCACTTGCAGCTGACATCAAACAAAGACAAAATGGTGTGCAGAAAAAGCATGTCAACATTTCTTGCCTATGTATTGTTCTTGTCAAGCTGAACATCTCAAGATACACATTGACATGCATAGAACTTCGTGAGATCAATGCTGCAAAATTGATTGATTACAGAGAGATTGATCAATTGCTGGGAGAGATTTTGGCACTGAAAATGGCAAGATGGACATGAACATTGTTTGTGACACAACTGTGAGCTATGGAGTCAAACAGCTTCCGACTGCTGCCGGCAGGGTCAGGTTATGATCAGCTTGGAAGCTCAACGGTTTGCAAAGATGCAAGAATATTCATGAAGGTAGCAAGTAAGAAATTTATTTTGTTTGAAATTCAATTCAATCATTTGTGTCTGCTTTGTGCATATTGAAATAATGCAAGTCAAGCAATTTGAGACACTCTTATGGGGCCTGGCCCAAGTGATTATTACTTGCATACACTACTTTTAAAGGCTCATCCTAGTAATGGCCAAGTTATCATTCCACATGCAAAGTTTGTGCACTGCATGATAAGTATAAAAAGCATCCTGAAACTTATCTCTACTTCTAAGATGCAGAAACTGGCAGCACATGTGGTCAATACTGGTCAGCAGTGAGAAAGGAGGTGCGAGTTCCTAGTCATCTCCATGACAGATCTGTGGCACAACACTTACTAAAGTGTTGCAGTAAACCAAAGCCCTCTAGTATTGCTGAAACATGCCTCATTTTGATAAACTTGGGGTTCACATGATGTCAGATGCAGATGAGCCCAGTGTGCTGTGGTTGGACTTCACTGAGAAACTATGGTACGCATCATTTCAGATTTCTACTGCTTTGAAGTCCAGGTTCAGCATTGACAATTGATGGGACAGAGTTAATAGTCAGGAGAACTGGAGAATACATGCATGGCATCCAAATCTCAATGTTCTAAAAGCCTACTTTGGAAGCATTCTCTATATGCCAAAATGAGGATTTGGGCGGATGTTGGAACAACTGTTGCTGTATTTGTTCTTCCTGAGCATCAAGGAGGATAACTTCCTTCCAAAGCATTTTGGCTTGTCGCTTCGTGAAACAATCACTAGCAAGACTAATACCCTTTATGCACACACAGGGAACTAGGATGGCAGGAAGACAAACAACTAACTCTAGTGTGTTCAACTGGAGGTGTACCTATTCAATTGAAGTGAAGATTTGCCTACTAAAATAGGAAGACCAGGATTTCTTACTGATTTTTTATCACAACTTTGAAGTCATGGAGGGATTCATCTTTTTAGTAAATTGGGATCTCAGAACCCGCCTCATTACTTTATTGGATGCTGTTCGTGGAAATTCTGGAACCACTGCCACACCACTTACCTGCACAACATTGAACAACTTTAGTAGGCCTTGCTCCCATGAAACAACAGAAATACGAGAGAAAGAGACATGTACACTACATTTTCTGACATTTCCTTTGAGTGAAGTTTTGTACTCCCCGGTAAAAATCTGTTGCTGCTGTTTACTAAGGTGCCCCTAAGATACCAGCATGCACCTAGGACCACCAACAGGATAAACTTGTCTTTAACTTGTCACAAGTAACAATGAAAATCAGACATGCACAAGTGTGTTTACAGCATAGCACTGAGTAGATAAGCACCTTGAATAAAGGATTCAATTTGGATGAAACAGCCAAAGAGAAGATCTTCTGAAGTTCATCAAGGCCAATCTGATTGCCCTTTTTGAGCACTGCAACAATCAATAGCTGGTCTGGGCCCCCATTGGGTCCCTGCACACCTATAGCTGCTGTTTCAAGAACTGCTTCATGAGCTTTGTTGCAAACACGCTCTATCTCCACTGCACTTGTCTGAAAGCACAAAAGATCTTTTGCAAGTCAATCAGATATGCCGTGAGAAAAATTAATGAGATAATTGATGCCAGATTCAAAGCCACAAGACCAGAGAAACTTCATGACATAGCCAGAAACTTCAAAGATCTCCAAGTCATGGCACAAACTGGGATGCAGATTATCAGGGTGAATGAAAGAAGACCAAGTGAAACGAGAAGTTCCCAATGTCTGAAGAGATCAAACCTTGATTCCACCAAGATTCATGGTGTCATCAGCCCGGCCATGTGCTTTGTAGAAGCCTCCAACAAGTCGTTCAAACATATCTCCATGTCGCCTTAGTTGCTGCACCTCAACAATTTCTTGTAGGATAAGTGGGATTGGATGTGTTATTCTCAGAATTTGTCTACCTTTCTGATCTGGTTGATCTAAGCCCTTGGACATACATGCCTATGCAGGTTGCAGAATTCCTGCTTTTCCCTTTTTCCTCATCCCTCAATTGTCAAACCTGAAACCTCCAAACAATGGCACTAAAGGCAACAAAGGTGAGGGATGGAATGAGAACCTACCCGTCCTCTGAAGAAAGGCATGCCCTTGAAGTAAACAGAATCATGATCAGCATTCAGCAAGGTGCTTGATGCTCCAAGCATGATTGGAACCAGAGCTACTTCTCCTATGCATGGTTCATTATCAGGCTGCAAAATCCAAACATGGACTCAGAGATAACACAGAAAAATCTCCCAACAATTTGTCGTATGGAAGGAATAAGAAGTTCACAAAACAGACCCCTAGAGATGAATAGAGAGATTATTGATCCACACAATGACAGTAAACATCCCTTACCTCAGGATGTTTCAGAAGAAACATACTATGAGCTGTAAAGACTGTTTTCAGGCAGCACACAACACCCTAACCTCATAGTTGACAAGTTCAAAGTGCTGGATCTTGAAAACTCACAAAAGGGTTGCCTGATTCATCCAGGATAACCAATTCATTAGCCATAACTGGAGTACTGAAGCAGGAAAAAGATTGAGGTTGGACCAAGCTTCCTCCAACATATGAGCCACCCACCTCGGTGCCTCCACAAGCTTCTAACACAGGTTTGTACCCTGCCCTACCACTTAACCACAAGTAATCATCTGGACTTGATGCTTCCCCTGTTGAGCAGAAACAGCTGCAACCACATTGTAGGTCCTTGATTACAATCCAGTTACCCTGCCTAATTAACCCAAGATCTTCTCCACATGCACGGAGCCAAAGAAAAGCGTATTCCACAAGAGTACATATGCATCAACTTCAACACTTAGTGGACACAATGCTTGCATGCAGATGAGAGACCGAAAGGCAGAGAGAGCACTAAATTAAGTGAATGATGTGTCGTAGTCACTTGATTCTTCTTGACCACTCAGAAATTCTGAATGAAACCTCATTGATACATGTACATGATGTGTAAATCACCCAAACAATTCAAATCCAAGAACAGGCACAGCTTTTCCAGAGCTTTTCTGGCAGACTAATGATCAAAATAGAGTCACTGTTTCAATTTCAACCATGGTGATTTGAGAAGTATCCAGAAAACTGTAAAGCAGGGCTTGACAGTAATGAGCTTCTGCCTAACAGCTTCCTTCTTTTACATAGATGATCACACACTGAAAAAAACGGAATGTGGTACAATGATAGGGAAGTTGACAAACCGAATGGAAGACCAGTCAAGGGAGGCCATACACCCTGTGCTTTTCCAGGTCTTCACAAGGCTTGGCACTACACCCAATTGTGTTACTCTTGCATCCTAAATTCCAACCACACCAAGTTTCAGTATCTGAGCAGAAGATTCTTATATAAGAATGAGAATGAAGTGCAATACTGTTAGGATCACAAATGAATTCCAGTAAGTAGCACACACCTGCACAAATTTTCCAAAGCTATGCCCATGTGGAGCACCATTGTAGAGAGCTATCGTGGCCCCATTGAGAAAGGAGCCAAAAATAAGGTAAGGACCCATCATCCATCCCAGATTAGTTGGCCATGCAAACACATCACCATATCTTATATCCTGGTGGGCCCAAGCATCTGTGGAGCATCGCAATGGGGTCACATGTGTCCAGGGTATTGCCTTTGGTTCCCCTGAGAAAGCCAAATCCACAATGCAACCATTCATTTTAACTGTGAGAAAGAAAAGAGATAGAAGACAGTGAGAAGACCCCAGAATACAGCCCACAGATATGCTGGGAAAGGTCTCACTCTTTCAATTTGATGCAAACTCTGCATTGCATCTACATTCAAAAGCTGGCAGCCAGAGAGGTCTGGTAACTGCCCATACAAACACACTTTTTTTTGTCTTGCTTCAATTTGGTGATGATACACACACACACAACACAATAGATATGAGAATATCTTATCTGTCTTCACTTTATCCATTGTCAGAACCATATGCAGAATTGCAGCCCTGGTAATCTGTGTTGTATCACTGACCAGTTGTGCCAGATGAGAAAAGGATGTTAGCATGAGCTTCAACGGGTTGCACCACTGCCTTGTACTCATTTGGCCTGCCACAAATCATCCAGCAGCTATCTGAGATGGATATCTAATGCTGAAACCCCAAAGACAACAGGTGGAAAGAAATTTGAATTATGTCTAACCTGCTTAGATGATTTGAGAAAGACAAAAAATCATCCCATGAAAGATCCCCCTCCCGCAGTTGCAAACCCATTGACTTCCCATCTGCTGGAATCACAATTGCCAGTGGACCTTGGGCCTCCACCACTCGGCTGTCAAATGACCGGCACATACCTAGTATAAGCACAAGTTCACCACATAACAGAAGGTGTACACAAAAGCAACACAGCTTCAAGAAGAGAAATTCACTCTGCACAGCCAGATGATAGTAGCTACTGCTTGAGTGACAGTAAGAGGCCAAACCTGTACAGTGGAAGCTTCTTGGCTCCTCTCAAAATGTGGTCCTATGTCAATTAACGAATGGTTTGTAAGTCAAAAATGGACTCTTTCTGTTTCACCTCCAACTTCCTAAAGAGCCACAGAGCTGGATTTGAGGTGCCTTGGAGGAAGAGTTATTTTCAAGACTATGGTAAGTTCCATTCAAACACAGTGATGCCTCCTGAAGCCAACAGATGTGGAATTGACCTGTGTAAAAATAGCCTTTGCTTTGGAGATTTGAATGCGAACTCTGATCTCGTTGGGAACAAAACTATCTGCAATTGATACAACCACAAAACCTGCCAATATGATGGCCAGGTATGCAGTGACTGCATACACATTCATCGGCATATCAATTGCAATCGCATCCCCTTGCTGCAATCCTAGACATTCAAGTGCATTTGCAACCTGGCTGCAACATGACAGCATCCCAATTCCACAACCAGTCATACAAAGAACCAGGAATATGAAGATAGCCAACATAACAGCCATTTCCAGCCTTTTCAAACTATCATGAACAGCGTGTGGAAGATACTTGGAGAGTCGATCACTTCACCCACCTGACAAAAGCACGAAGATGGGCTAAAGTGAGGGTTTTCAGAGGCAACTCGTCCTCGCCTTCATCACGCCAGATAATCGCAGTGCTTGAGTCTGTCTTCTTGCCTTTCGAAGCCAGACAGCTCTCTGCTATGTTCAAGGCTGCCCCTGGAAGCCATTGCCCTCCAGGAATAGCTTCATTGCTTGTGTCAAGAATGCAGCGAGGTTGCTGGTGGAAAACTATGCTTTCCTCCTCAAAGACCAATTGGAAGTATCTCTGGGAGAAACAAACTGGAATTCAGGTAAGATTAAAAAGGACAACTGAAATGCAAAGCAACATAGAACTCTCTGTCAACTATTTTGCTGCTGCTAATCTGTTTGATCAGAATTAAGTACCACCACAGCTGTGCTTCTGATTTGGCTGATAAACAAACCTCCGGATGTTGGACTGACCACCGCTGGAAGGCAGAATAGCTATCAATGGGATTTGCATACTGTGATCCAAGCAGCTCCACACCCTTGGACTCAAGAAGTTGTCCCAGATTCGTCAACTTTGCACTTCCCCTGCATTTATTTTTTCCAAATAGCCACAAGAAAAGACAACATGATGAAACCCTGATCACAATCCTTGCTCTGCAACCCACATCCCATGGAGCAAAACCCTGAAAACTCAAATGATTATATAAAAGTGAGATTGCTTCTATGCATGCAGGATTGGAAACTGAAAATTCAAGGATCCCCAACTTCCATGTAAAAGCTGGCTGGGAACAGAAACCCCTTGAAGGAGGATTGTGGCCAACTGTCCTGTTTTAGGGTATATTGCGTCAACCAAGCATACATACACAAACAATCAAGCAAAACTGAAATTCAAGAGGAGCTGAGGGTCGTTGCTCCTGATTTTGACAGGTTGATAGAAAAACAGAGGAGAAACAAAAAGTAGGGTTTACATGCAAACAGAAAAATCTCCTACAATTTGGTGCAAAGCGAGAGAGACAGAGAGAGAATCAAAACCCACAAAAAGAATTGCGAGAACTTACAGATTGGGGATCCAGGAAGGTGGAGGGCCATGTACCGCAGGGTCCCAGGTTCTGAAAGTGGAGTAGTACATGAGCTGATGGAGAGTGTAAGGATGCTCGGGCCGCAGGAGCTGCTGCGAGATTTGCTGCCATGTAGCAGCGGGTGTTGAGTGGCCGACCTCCGCAAGAACGCGCCGTAGTTCCTGGTGGAAGATATGAGCTGCATAAGACGATAGGCCTGTGCCCACAATGTCCACGCGTGTGAGGCTCTCCACGCTCTTGGACTCCTCCGTGATTGCCATCTCCCTACGACGACCGCTACGACGCAGCTCCGCTTTCTTCTGCCTTCTCTTCTCCTATCCGGTGCTGAGAGGAGGAGGAGGAGGAGGAGGAGGAGTTTTTTAGAACTAGTCAGGCGTTTCTTGTGTTGTGGAGCACTAGCAAAAGGGCCGGCCCCACATGTATTCACATGATGGTATGCTTATCTCCTAAAGATTCTTGGTTGGGATTCTTGGTTGGTGTCAGTCACAAATCATCGCGATTGTTTCACCCACAACCTCGCTTCACAAAATCGCCACAGAATTGTGCCTCGAAAAATGCATTGCGGAAGTCGTGAATCTCTCTCGCTATACCTTCCTCGGTATTCATCGAACAGGGATCTGGAAATCGAGCAAGCCGACCAGAAGCTCGTCTTCACAGAAAGTATGCCATGCCAATTACCGATGATAGAAGCAACTTGCAGTTTTATGCACCACCCACCACCCAGAGTCCAAAGTCTAAGAAACCCACAACAGAAAGGAATTAACATGGAGCTGCTGCTCTTGCTCCAGGGAAAGAGGAAGTACTTTGTTGTTACTAAGGACATCTTTCCATTAGGCTGCTGTGATCACAGCTCCAAATATTTGTAGCTGTGCTCACAGCAGCCTAATGGAAAGAGACCACTAACAGCTGCAAGGTCTTGTTGAGTGATGGGTGGACTTTGCAGCCATAGCTGTAACTTGCCAAGGGACCCAAATGTGTAAATTGGCTGACACATTCATTCTATGTCACCAGGAATCAGCAGAATATTGCTGGCTCCCACATACACTAAACATTGGGCTTCCTTTCAAGGATGCCCCTCCAGTCCAGCAGCAATGGAATGATGCCCTGGAATTAGCAACAAGCTCTGCAGAAACATGAGGTTATTACAATGTTTTGAGAAATGCATAGCTTATAAACAGGCTAGCTTCTCAACCCCTTAAGATAACTGGCCATCACAGACACACTTCACAACTAAACCTGCTGCTCAGTTGTGAACAGTGTGTCATCACTCAACATTCTTTCTCACATAATTTTCTCTCAAACAAAGTCTATAATCAATCCATCACCCTTTGTAACCAATGCTGATCTGCAGCAAAGTGTATTCCTCTTTGTAATCAATCCTGATCTGCCATGTTTCGCCCCCTTACGAAACCCATTGCTTTCTAAGAAATCACCAAAGTGGGCACATGTTGTGGCTGTTCACCCTTATAACTTCCAAAGGGCACCAAGCATTTGACTCTTTTGCATCAGCACATCACCTAGAGATCCAATTCACATCTGCAAAAATCACCTAAGTGGGCACATGTGATCTATCTAACCTTCAATCAATCAACAAGCATTGGCTTCTGCATCAGCATTGATCATGAAGATGGTTGGGTTAAATTGGTTAAGAGTTTGTTGGATTTATGAGGAGCAATATTTTATTTTTCAATGTAATATGTTTTTTTCTTTAAATTCATGAACTCAAGTTAAATTGGTTAAGAGTTTGGTTCATGGACTGAATGCTAAATCCTTTGATAAATCAACTATAAATGGCACATTCTTTAATAATCTTTTTGCCTAAAAATATTTGAGCAAGTTATTTAATTACTGACCACATTGCAAAACATTTTTTTTTTAAAAAATTGGATTTTGCAAACCAATAAAAAATGTTTCATTTACCAAGAAAATTGTTTCTCAAAATTGCAAGACATGTAACAACAAAGCAGCAGTTGCCCTGCAAGTGCATGGTTGGGTGAACCAAAAGGTGACCAAAAAAAAAAACATTTATTAAAGTCTATTTTATACTAGCTTTTACATTGGGTCATAGCATGACATAATGCGTAGGGATATCATAATTACGAACTTAAATTTTTTTTATCCATTGAAAATTTATTGCATCTTGAGATCATTGAATAAGGTACGTGTGCAAAATCTTAGTATGAATCACATTATTTTGAATATGGTATAAATTTTGAAAAAACTAATGGTTTAAAAAAAAAATTAAGTTCATAATTTTATATTTTCATTTAATATAATGCAAAATAATTCATATATTTTTTGATTATGGAAATGTCTACATAAAACCAAGTCCCTATAATGTTTTAGATGAAAACATCAACCCTAATCAAAGTTCAAAGATTTTTTTTTGTCATCATTACACCTCTTAAATTTGACTTAAAAATTTTCATATCTTTTTTAATTTTATTTTTTAAACATCATAATCAATTGGCTTATGTATACAGTATATCCAAGTGTATACACTAAAAAAATAGATATGCACGTACAAATCACACACAAATTGAAAAATGTTTAAATTGAGAAAAATGATTGCATTGAAAAATTCTTGAATTGAATTTTTTTTGCATATAAAATTGCTTTGAGGAGAATGGAAGTTGATGTACAAGAACTTTTCGTATATTCTTAAAATGAATTATGAAAAAAACGTACATAATGAGGACCATTCAAACTAAATTTGTAGCATACATATTTTTTACATACAAAACTCCTTATAATAATAAAAATAATAATAAAGGCTATATAAGAAAACTTATCAACAACATTAAACATTCAAAAAGTTTTATTTTGTTGAGAAATCGATATTTCATCAGCAAAGTCAAGTTTGTGTTTCACAATACAGTGCACAACATCACTAAAAATAACTATCAAGCAAACAATAACCAAATCCTCGCCACACAAACTTACGATTGAGTTATAGTTTGCATTCATAATCTAGATGTTTTGCTCCAAGTACCATTCTATCTTCTTTCACTATAGTAGTAGACAATGTGAAGAACTAGTGTTTGCAGCTCCTTGCAGCTCCTTACCAGAGCCACTTGCACCTAATTTGGATGAGCAAGAGAAAAATCAATGATCATGCATCATCACACACATTTCTGAGCTGAACATTCATTACAGTCCCTAATCACATTGGATCTTGTGAGGGACAACTGAAGTTGTAACAGGGATTTAGAACCAGCAAACACATGGAGATCCTGACAATTTGCTTCACAATTTTGCAAAATGCTCAAAACGCACCTTCACACATTTTCTGATCACCAGAGCTTATGTGTCTCTTCTATCTACTCATCTCCACAAGAAATCCTTGCTGCCAAAAGATCCAGATGACACCAGCCACCCAGCAAACTCACATATTTTTACCCCCTAAAATTAATTAATTAATTGATTAATTTTGAACATTCCATTTTGATAATTAATCAAAACTTAACCAGTAAGTAATTAATTAATTAATTACTTAATTATTAGGCAGATGTGTTGAAGCTGCCCCTATAGTATGATCTCTTTTCAATTTGAACACTCTTTCAAAAGGTAAGCTGATCTGTAGACTCATTTCGATCTATGGTGTCCCTACTTATATATAACCCGCGTGTGGAAAGCTTTGAAACTTAATTCCCATAGTACAAGGGGGGTGGAGCTTCCACGCATGTAATTTATTAATTTTGAATATTGCACCCAAAAAAAATTTGTTCTTAGACCAAAAGCATTTTTTTGAAAATTTCAACATTTTGTACAAATATTAAAAATTTGTGTCAAAGCTGCCAAGGTACTATGATAGTAGGTACTAATGATATTTTTGGCCTTGATTCACCATTCAGCATCCAAATCATTAATCATTTTGGTGTAAGTAATTTGTTTACTGGTTACAATTTGCTTTGCATTAAATTTTTTTGAACTAGTGAGATCATGACTCATGACCAAGAGTGTTTCTCCCACTTAGATAAATTAATTAACCAACCACTAACTTTACCAATATTTTCACTTTAAAAAAAAAAAAAGGTTTGAGCCACACTTAGAGATAAATTGTGAATTATTTTTCCTTAGTCTGCCTTTTTTTGTATAGATACCAAGATTCAAACATTACTTACTTTTTATCATCACTCCTAATCTTATCACTTTGATGTGTGGGGCTGGCGTGATTGAATGCCAACTTCATGTTATCTTTTATCAATAAAACCAATTATCTTCCAATTGATTTGTGGCTTTCTCTCCAATCAATCCATTTTATGCCTTTCATCATATCTATTTCATTTTTACAACATCTTCATCATCCCATCCATCTCATTATAGGTCCATTTTTTAAAATAAAAACTTCTTATGAACTTATCTTCATGTTATGTCAATTTGCCCATTATATTTGTCAAGTTCCTATCAAGGTTCATGGATCGCGAATAACAATTTTTTTTAATGCAAGTTTTATTATGATTTTCAATGCAACTTGTAACTACATATTGGTGTTGGGTGTTTCTTTGCTTTTATGAAGAACTTTCAGCTTTGGTTTTACAAACAAAACAAAATGGTTTCAGTTCCAATTCTGGTGCCACACATCAATGAGATTAGGAATTTAGCTCCAAGCTCAATATCAAGAAAGAAAAACTCTAATTTCAGTTTAATGTAACTTGGATTGGACTTGGTAGTTGGTTAAGCCCCAAATCTAGTCCTTTTTTTAAATTAAATTTTTTTTTAATCAAAAATCTCAATGTTGATTTTGGTTTTGGTTTTTGAAACAACTTGGAAATTGGGTTCTTGTTTCTAATTCTAATTCCACTATTAGAACCAATTCTAGTTCAATTTCTACTAATCCAAATTGCAACTAGTTGTTCTTGGCAAATCAAGTACCCAAATCAATTCTTGACTTTTACAAGGAACCATGATTTCAAGCTCTAGAAGATAGATTAGAGCGACTCCAATTCCAGTTCTAAAAAATAGATTAGAGTGGTTCCAATTGCAGGTCTGATTATTCAAAAACACAAAATCCGGAATTTGATTGTAGGTCCAGTTCTTTTTCAAAAAAATTATGTTGTTGATTCTAGTTTGGATTAACCAGGATCAAAACTAATGGTCATTGCCAATTAACCTCCAATTAACCCCTGGTTTTAATCCTTTCTCTAATTTGTTTTCAAAAACCTCACTTCCAATTTTTTAAAAATTGAAATTCCAATTCGGGTTCCATTTGAGTTCTTTGAAAAAACTGGAACCTTGGTTCTAGTTTCCAATCCCATTTCTAATACTCAAACTTGATCCTAGTTCAAATTTTACTATCTAGAGTTGGAACTTGCAATTCTAACCTATGCACTACATACCTATGGAATCTCTTTGTAATCTTTTTACAAGTCTTAAAAGAACATGTATGAAAAAATCGTAACTACAAATGGAGCATGAGTGCAAGTTGAAAGTGGTTTGTAAGGTAAAGGTACCTCGAACCATCAGAATAAGCATCGTGAATAAATTAGACTCCAATTATGTTTTACACTTTTTTTTTAAAAAGACAAGGCAATTTGAAACTCACCCAAGTTAAAGTTAAATTTTTGGATTTATTTTCAATAAGTTATGAATTTAAAAATATATATCTTAAGGGTTTCCCAATTGACGAGTAGACTCCTTTTTGAATGGTGGGTGTAATATCCCAAAATAATCAAATGAGGGTTTTAATGTGGTCCAACAAAGATCTTAGTACCCTAAAAAGGAGGTGTTTAATCTGATCAAACAAGGATCCTAAAATTGAAGTTACACATGCTCAAATTGAGATCATAAATGCATTATGTTTGAAAAGCATTTGGGCTGAGAAAAAGCTAGCCATTAAGAATTTGAATATTGTAGTACCCAAATGGGTTTGGTACAAATAATATTATTTTGCAAAAGTATGGACTAGGCATAGTGAAATCTTTGGGGGGAAAAAAAGCAAAAGGAAACTCATGTAGGTACCATAAACTATAAATTGAAACTATGTTGAAATTGTACTCTCCTATATTTGCACATGGTCACATTAACGCAAGATCCTAACTATGCCTCACAATAAGGCATACACCAATTACATACTTGTGAAATAAATTGTGTGCTATTATAAGTAATATTCTATATGTTGAAAAAAATTTAAAAAAAAAAAAAACTATATGACAGTCAAAATGCCAAAGCCATTCAAGTATTATGGTAGTTATCTTTAAATCACTTACTAAAACATCCTAAATAAGGAGGTTACTGTCTTAAATTACAATTTAAGTCATCTGAGACAATTGGATCCAATTGTTTAAATCACAATTTTAATCATATTGCGTGACTTTTAAAACATCCCTAAACCATTCACTATTAGAATATTGCATTTTCAACAAAAATGAACAATTATAGGGGGCAAAAATAAGGTGCAAATTAGGGTTCACTAATGTTATTATTTGACCCCGTCTTTCATTTTTTCCTGAGCTCTTCCTTTGCTGCTACATATATTTTCACTGCTCCTACATGACAACTGCTATAGTTATCTCGAACCTTGTGCATTAAATGTTTGATTTTCAGCATTTTCATACCCAGATGATATAAAAAGTTTGTGGACGTCACTCAAAGAGGGGATAGGGGATGAAAACAGGTCCAAAGACAGGGTGAAGACAGGATTAGTTTAAGGAAAACTCTAATAGATAAGTTATTTAGTTTGTTGATGCTTAATGTAAATCACAAAGTTTAGCCATGAGTTTTTCCAAAGTTACCAGTTAACCTCACTAACAAAGATAAAGGTGCCAATGTGTGTTGGTTCTTTGTGGCCCGTGCACAACTAATTTTTCACTCCTGATACTAAAAAATAGGGTATCAAACTTCAAATTAGTTGAGATGGTTTAGAGATTAGAAACCACAGGCTGCCACTAATCCCATCATATTTTGTCCAGTGTTCTGTGAATTTAGACAACCTTAGTTAGTATGGCTAGTTTGGAAGCTTTCCCATATCAGCTCTCCAATGAAATGTGTCCGTCCATGCATACCATAAAATTTATGTACATAGCACTTGGTCATTACAAATACGTAATGACCATAGTACAATTACGATTCCAAAAACGTCACGTCCTTGGAAAGCTTTGCTAGTTGCTTTAAAGCTTTACCCCTAAAGCCCCTCCTCCTCATCATCATGCTCTTCTTGCTCACACCTCTTCACCATCTTTTGAAACCTACCTCTACTTACTTACCTCAATTTTAGGGACTACATGATGCCTCAAAGCATCTTCTCATCACATTCTTCAAACTTGGCATTCCTCCATCATCTTTTCACCTCTTTAAACAACACTATATGACTTTGGGGGTTTCACCTAATGACAAAGGACTTCACTTCTCATTGAAGAATTCACTTAGAAACCATTGATAACTTGAACATATCTAACAAGGATGGAAAGAGGTTGATTGATATATACACCCATAGTTCATGCCCCTAGGCCAAAATTGGCAAAGAACACAGGGAGGCAAAAAAACTTTCTTGCAGCCAATGAGGCGAGGCAGCATGCACCTAGGGGGTCTAGGCTTTTTCTCTTTCAGGGGAGGATGAGGGTTTTGATTTTATTTATTTTGTTCTCAATGTGTTCCCATCATATCCTCAAGTTCCCAATATATTCTCCAACAAGTTCCCAATAGCTCCTCATTTTGTCCCATTTCCTTTAAGTTTTGCTCTTGTAACCTATAGAAGCAGCCCAAAGGAGGAGATTAGTTTTCTTTTACTTTTTTTGTGATAGCCCAATCAAAGATGCCCATCACCATAAAAATAAATTTAATTTAATTGAACTTTGGGGGTTCCCACAACCAATTAATATAAGTCACTATATAATTAGTTTATTGAACTCTAATGATGGCAACTAAATTACTTTACATACTCGATCTTCTAATTAGATCATGTGATCCATGTGTGAAGTTTATCATCCCTAATGTACCAACTTTCAACCCTTAATTAATGGCAAGAGTTTAAGTTTGTCAATGAACTTGAGGCTTTGAGACTTAGGTGGTAGCCTCCACCCATGGACCATTTCCTATTTTCCCACATCAATTACATCGATTGCCTTCTCTCCCACAAATCATAACTATTTGATCAAATAAATTGCATTTTGTCACAAACAATCCAACCAAGATCTTGTTCATTGTAGTTGAGACTTGATTCTAAATACATGCCAAAGAATTTAGTGTGGCATTGGGTTCAATGTTGTTCCATGACAAGGTTCCTAACAAGGGAGGGAAAAAAAAAATTCAAAAATGTAGTTTAAACTTTGGGTTAACTTTGAACCCTTAAGAACTTCGAACTACTTGATAGTCTAATGAGATCATGTGATCCATGTGTTGAACTTTATCTTAAGAACTATACTTTAGATTAAATTCATTTCAATAAAAGACGTTTGAAATCAACATTTGAAACATAAGGCATATTGTTTCAAATGGAAGAAATGAATGGTTGATTTTTATCAACAACTCTTAGCAAGTTATTCATCTCTCAAGTAGTCAACTTTCTTGGATGTTAATTTTTTCCTTTAAAAGATTGTATCCAATGTCCTTTTTCTTTGTTCTCTAACTCTCACCTTAGGGCAATGATAGGTTCATCCGATCATATTTAGTTTGAAAAATTGCATAAGCTTGGACAATGCTTGAAAATAAAGCTAGTGAGGAAAGGCAAAGTCTCTGAAAGACAAATATTGGATGATATGGGGAATGGGGAAATTGAAAAGTGAAATTAATGGTATGTTGGTAAAAAGGGATGGAAACTTTGGAAAATGTGGAGTGAACAAAAACAATAAATGGAATGAAAGTCAAGAAAGATTATTTGGGAAAGTTTCATATTGGATGACATGTGAATTGGAAACAAAGTCATCGCATATGCAAAAAAATATTTAAATACATATTTTTCATACCATGGAAAGGTTGAAAACATGAAGAAAAAAAAACACAAGGTTATAACATAAAATTGTATTGGTGTTGAATGGACTAAAAATAAAAATAGATTTGAGGTGAGGGATGATGAGAAGTTATTTTTATATTTATTTTTTTGGGAACTTAATCCAAAAACATTCCATAGAAGTTTTCATATAAACCCTTGCCCAATCAAAACAAAATCATGAAATATACCAATTATTTTTTTAATAACATGGACAAGTTGAAAATATGGAAACAAAAGAAGAAGCTTAAAGCACAAAGTTGTACTTTAGATTGGTGTTGAAAAGACTTAAACGTAAAGAGGGGATGCTACCTCTATTTATATTCATTTAAGGACATAATTATTTTTAAAAACGTCATATGGGTCACTTAGATTGCATAAAAAACCTCCAAAAAATAACATTGTGGTCCACTATCCAAATTTCAATCTTTTTTAATTAAAAATAATAATTTATGAAGATGGGGAAAAAAAATGTGCATGAAATATGGATGGTGATGCATGAATTTCATTTATTAGATGAAATGTGGACAATGATGGATGAAATCTATAATGTTAGATAAATTTCAGCCATTATGGATGAATATTAGATATTTGTGGATGAAGTTCATAAATGAACAATAAATTAAGTGATGGATGAGAATTAAATGTGCATGAATGAATTTTATCCATGAATAGAAAGCTAAGGTGAATGAAATAATGTATTTTTTCACTAATAAAATCACCGTAAAAAATATTTTATTTACTATGTTGGGGTAGATTAAAAGGTGTCATCCACGACAATTATTTTTAATAATTCAATCTTCATAATGCAATTTGGAGGGAGGAAATTGTGTTTAATTAAACAACTTGAAATAGCATTTGAAAGCTCTTGACAAGGGCTGTAAGATAGTGGTGTTGTATGCTGCGAAAAAATATATTTTGTATGAATTATGAGCCTCCCAAAATCAACAAGTTTTATGTCAAGTATGGGAATAACAATTTATTTTCTTTCATTGTGGTCCCAATGGGAACCTTTAAGGTATACCATAAGGAGAGTAGTGCTGCTTGTAGGAGTTCAAGCCATGGTTGAATTCATGTGAGCGTATGATGAATCCATAACATAATTTGTCTTTAACTCCACTATTCACCCTATTTGTTTTTTTGTTGGGTGCATAGATGAATTGACCAAAAAATGAATGTGAAGTGTCTTGTTTTCTATTGATTATCCAAAAATTTGCATCTTCATTAAAATTGTGAAGAATTAGGGTATGTGCGCCATGGTTTGCAAATTTAAGCTTTTAAAAATTGGACAATTTACCACCAATACAACTCGACAAGGCTAAGGGTGCATTGACACACTCCCAAGTCCCGAGTTGAACTCACTTGAACGTTCAACTATGTGTAGTTGCGGAAAGTTAGGACTCGGAAAGTGCTTTCGACTTCCAGCACTATAGAGGGGTAAAAGGGCGTGCTAGAAGTCCCGGGATTAGACTAGGAAGAGGGACTAGTAGATCAAGCTTGAATCTGCATCCAAAACAAATTACAAAATGGTTAGATCACATTTGGAAACACCCTTGGGTTTGGGACAAGCCACGGGAACTTTGGACTACAAAACTCACCACGGCCTGGACTTAGGGGAAGCCACCACCTTCCCCCATATAGTATTCTTTGCGACGCTCCGCTGAGGCTACATCCAAATGACTCTTTTTCTCGGGACTCTCAAGTTGGAGTCCCGAAATTGTCCCAAAACTGTCCCGGTTGAAGTCCTGGGACTTTGGGAGCTCATAACTCCCAACAGCCAAGTCTGATCGCAACGAGGTCTAAACCAAAGTTGTCACCCTCATTGAGATCTTTTCAACACCGTGTTGCACTTTCAATTCAGACGTCAGGAAGAGGTCGATTCTTGACTTTTAATGGTCGAGAGTCAAACTGCTAGTTTAACTCCCGGCCCTTCTTTTGCCCATAACTTGGGCTGCAGATGTCCAAATGACCAATGTGAGGTCATTTTCGATATAAACGCTTCAAGACCTTTCCAATGACACTAAGATTACCCCAATGCAAGGTGTTTTGGGTCCTGCTGTCGAACTCTAAACATTTGGGAGTCCCGGAGGGCTCCAAATCCCCAACTTTGGGAGTGTTGGCCTTCACCACTACATTTGGCCAAAGTGGGGTTACAACATGCATCAAGTGACAATCACCAATATTTAAACACATTTAGTGTCATTCACCAAATGGCCATAAGATGAATATATCCTTTGAATTTGAATCAAAACTAACATGAACATGCCATATAATTTTCCTTTTCCCATTTGTATCTCATTTCTAAAACTATTCTTCTAATATATTTCTTCCTTGCAACTCACAACCCTTTGGACAAAGATCATCTATATCCAGATCATTAATTGAAATCAAATAATATAGTGCAAAAAATTGTCACACTCCATTTTCATTTCTTTATGAATTCCATATTGTACATGTATTATCTCTGGAAATTAATTATATTGTTAATACATCTTATCTTGTCATTACTTGCATTCCTTTGCTTTCTAGACTTGAAAGAGTGACCTTTCTAATGTGGACATATTATATTTCATATATGATTTTGAAGCATAACAACTTAAATGGAAAATTGTCTTGTAGGATAGATTACCTTCCACAAATAGAAATGTTGAAATGTTGCATGAAACTAATTTGGAAATGGAAGTAATATCCATTGCAAAGTTAAGAAAAACAATAATTCATCATGCTTGTTCCATTAAGTTTAGCACCATAGCACCAAAGCTTTTACCATTCCTGGGAACAAATGTTTCAATCTCACATGTACTTTCGTTTTTTGAATGTTTGTAAAAGTTTTGAAGTGGATGAACCATTCACACTGGATATTACAATTTGGAGATTTTATTTTAAATATTATCATGTACACTTACTTTTGTGTTCATCATCCTAATCGAGTTATCTAAATATTACAACTACGAATTCACTTATCAAAATAGCCCCCATGAACAGTTTGCTGTTTTGGATGCAATCAACATGAAAAAACAAGCACTTTTTTTTGAAGGGCAACAAAAAACCTCATGAAACCATCATCTCATCTTTTTTACAGCCACTCCCTCTACCAGTTGATCAGTCACTTCTAGAGTACTTAAAACTCACCATCCCACCCAAGGAAAACATTGCCAAGTTTAATATAGAACAGATGATAGATTGCATAACCTTGACATGACACATGACAAAGACTGGCAGGACCACCAAACTCTGCATACATCCTCAATAATGACTTCAACCCTATCCTTGAACAGTGGCACACCCAACCACAACAACCTTGGCTTATTGGCTTAAATCATGAAGGAGAAGGAGATTATTCCACAAATAATACTTTGATGATCTCCATGAGGATGTCTCCTTTGTGTCACCCACAGGTGTCCTTCATGTTGTAATCCAAAACCAAGACTTATCTGCAGCCACAATCTGGCAACTGCCTACTGGAAGCCCTGGGCATTAGGGCTCAAGGAGAACTACCATTTGTCTGGCCTACAACAAAGATGAATTGCCACAGGGTCCCTAAAAAAGATTCCGACTGTACCATGCCTGGAACATAATGAGTTCATTATCATAGATAGATATGCAGGAGGGCTGCAAATGATCATACTTTCCCAAAGTGCACATTGTCCAAGACGTAACTGGTTGGAGCCCCTCAGATACATTAGTAATATTCTTCCTCCTGAGTTACACGTTGGAACAGCATCACCGTAGCAAGCAGAACAAAAAAAGATGTAAACTCAATCCACATGGCACCTGATTCAATAAGCAGTGCATGCCTCAATATTGCTGGGATTGCAATGCTGCCCACTGCTGAAAACCCTGTCAAGAACTTGGCTGCATCTGCCCAGCTGTTTGAATGCCCCCCACCACAACCCACCCACCAAAAAGAAAACTAAAATCAGGTACAATTTCCTCAGCCAACTTAATATTAAATTCCTGTTTTGCTAACTGAGAAAAATCCTTCAGCAGTTCAGACAGAATGAGCCAAACCAAGAAATCAGTTACACATAAGATTCCAAACTGCAGAGTCTGTGCACACATTGAGACACTTGGGGTACAGTTACACAAGAAAGAGAAGGCCAGTTCAGTGCTTACTCATCACCACCACCACTGACAGAAATAAAGTCGGAAGAACTTGTGTTGCCAAAAAACAAGCAAGGCATTGGTACCATAATGTACATTAGCACTGCACATCACACAAAGCTGTTATGATTATCTTCAAAAGCTCTAGAAGAGATTAAGTTGACAACCAATCACATGACTTAACCGCGTCCCTCTGTAAACTCCTCATAAGCATGTAGCAATGTAGCACACCCAGGCACAGTGCTACGAAGCACCACAAGGTAGTTCCAATGCACCATTGCACTGCTTTTTATGCTGTGCAAGCTAAACAAACTGAGAAAACTCTTAAGCCTCACCCAAAAGGTTTCTTTTCATATAAGGATAATTAGCAATTTGGAGTGTCACCTGTAAGCATGGGCCACCAGTTGTTATATAAAGCACATCCCTGTTTCACACCCCACACCATGAAAGCAGATTAATATTCAGCTGAGATAACATAGAAGAAAGACTAAACTGATAAATCAGTGGTTTGCAACCCAGAGTTGAAAACTTTATTATATCCATCATTTTTTCCAGACAGAACCACAAGTTACAACAGGAAGAAAAGAGGAATGAAAAAGTGTTGAGGACAAAAAAAATACCAGAATCTGCAACAAAATGCCCACAGAAAACAAAAACGCCAATCCAGCCAATCTGCAGGAGCCCAAGCAACCAGTAACGTAAGCTCCCCAGTCTGCCATTTCCACTCACTCTATATGGACCTACAGATATTTCCTTCCTGCTTTGGCCTGGGCTGGACTAACTCACACTGCTCTTCCAGAATCCATCCCCATGTCGTAAATCCAAACCCAGCCCGATAGCATCCATCGCCACCACACAACATGCATTCAAAACAGCACACAAAAAGATTTCACATCAGAGAATTGACAAGGCTGTGAAGTTAAATTCTTCTCTCTCTTGATAAAATCCAGAAGTCATCATCTGTCAGCCCATCTGGATTGAGCACACTGATTACAAAGTGGCATCTTGTATCCATTTGCAAGTGTGGTCCCTTTGCACGTAATCTGCTTTCAGTGAAAAGCTCAAACCCCAACTCTCAACCTTGACCCACAACAATTGCAGATCATAACTTTCTCAGGTTCAATTAGGGTTTGAGGTGCAAAGGATTGTTTGCACCTCAAACCCTAATTGATCCTCTTTCCTGATGACCAACTTTTCTGAGTCATAACCAGTATGTCTCTGTACCCAATTATGATGACCTAATTTGTTGCAACCCTCACACCATCATCATCCACCTGGAGAAACAAAATCCAAGGTCTAAAAAGCATCGGGAACCCATTCATGCTATTCATTCATTCATTAATTCCAGGAGATCACCCAATTTTCCCAAACCACACACCAGAATCCGTCGCTTATCTCAAAACCTCCGACAGATTTATTCTCTGCCGAAAACATACACACACACACACACACACTTAACAGCAAATCAAAAAGCACCATCCGGGTCGAACCAATAATTCTGCCAAAAAAAAAGAGAAAAGGATCGGTTTTCCTGCAGCGAACATCCATTAGGGTTTCACAGCAGAAACCCCAAAACTCTACCAAAAAAGAAAAGGAGAAGCAAGAACCTGGCCGCGTCCCTTTACCTTGAAATGACAGACCCATGGCCCTGCTGCTCCAGCCCGGTTGGCGCCGCGCCAAAGAGCAGAAGAAGCTCGAATCTCTCACAGAGAGAGAGAGAGAGAGAGAGAGAGATGACAAAGGAGAACTGCGTCCCAAGGAAAACACAAGAGTCGCAAAAACAGCACCAAAATCGAAGTTACTTTGCGCAGCAGAAAAGGCTAGTGTCTTTGAGTCACCATTAGAGAGCATAATAGGTGGAGTTGCTCTTTACTTTGCAAGCTAAAATAAAGTGTATTTCATTGGCTTCATCCACGGTTTTTTTTTTTTTTTTTTTTTTTTTTTTCCAATTTTTTGAAACTGAAAATATTGCGAAATTTTCCCCCAAAAAGCCAAAATTAGTCAGATTTATTTACACTCAGCCTTTTTTTCTGGCTAAATTCTCGATTAGGCTAAAAAGAAATTTCAAAATGACTCAAAATACGTGTTTATATGGTTTTCTTGTTGCCACATTTCTACAGTATTTTTGTTTCAAATATCGCCAGATTTCTCTATTGGGTTCTATAGCTTGTAGCTAAAAAAATGTGAAGGAATCTTAAACTTTCTAATTTTCATATGCTGTTTCTATGATAAAAATTTGGCTAAACTGTATTATGGATGATCACAAGTTCAGCTACATCACAATTATAAATTTTAAAATTTTTTTAAAAAAAAACCCATGTTTACACTAGAAACCAGTGTGTATTTTTTCTATTTTTTTGCAATATGGCATCATTGGCTAGCATCCCAAGAGTGATTTAGCATCAAATAACAACAAGGTTTTCAAAGAACTTATCTAAAAGTTCTAATAGCAAAACCAGTTCTAATAAGCTAAAAACTTCCAAAAGTTGGATCCAATGCAATAGTCCCTGGCAGGGTCCCAAAATTGCTACCAAACTAAAAGATCAGAGTCCATAGTAGAAACACTGAAAATTTCATTGAAATGACTAGCATAGAGCTCACCCTTAGCTATGGCTCCTACAAGCTCTTTGGGTGAAGATCTTTATGAATTCTGACTATTAATTAGGGCATTTGTCTTCTCTCTCTCTCTCTCTTTTCTTTGCATTGATGGAGGTTTCATTTTAGTTCCAAATTTTGAGGAATGTTTCATATGGTGTTATTGTTTTGTCTAAGGATGGGATATTTGTAATATTAGAAATTATTTTAATAGATTTTGGGATTTTTACCATGGTACCAATTTGACATCTTGGGTGCCGGTTCACCCAAGGCCACACATGGCCCCTTGTGCTTAGACCTCCGAGAAAATTTGTAGTGTATTTAGATGTAGCCTTACATCGCATAATTTTGCATATGCAAAAGGCAAGTGTTTTGGAAAACATAATACTCACACAATAAAAGTCACTTGTATCACAGACAAAAATGAAAATAGCAATAATAACAAATTTCTTGGTGTATTTTTCTAGTAAAGCCCTGGCTGTATTGTACACATTTGGGTTGAAACTTTGAACTTGCCATAAGGCACAAAGCCATTACACCATGATGAGCAACCTATTTCAAGGGTTTTAGGGTTTAATTTAAGAAACAAAACCACGAACACATGCCATGGTCAACCTTTGTTTCCTATAACCATCTATATTTGTGCAAATAATGTTTATTGGAATCTTCTCCTTTGTCTTCAACTAAATTGAAAATATATAGATAATATTGGATAGCAATATCTTCTCAAGTTATTTTTCTTCAGATATTTGTGTTTCAAGCATTTTACTTTTGAAACTATGGGATATTTTAGTTAAATAAATATAGTTAAAATATTTCACTACAAGGTATGATGACCTTGTGCATGGAAGAAAGGGAAGCAACAATTGCATGGAATATTCATCTCTTATTTTAAAATAAGGTCAAAGCTCAAAGGGGGATCATCAGTTTTTAACAATTTGTGATCTTAAGGTTAGATGAAAAGCTTATAAAAATAAGTCATTTTTTTCATTTATATTCTCTCAGTGTTCCACCGTCAATTTTCAACATGGTATTGAAATCCAATTATTTACAAGAGGAGAGATTAGAGTTGCAATCTATAGTTGTTCAATTGAAAAGATTAAATTTTTTGGCTCTTTCCTTTTTTAACGATGTTTTAATCACAACACATAGTTTTGATGCTTAAGGTATTGAAAATGACAGTGATTCTCCTACTTGGAAAACAAAAAAGGAATTATTTTTACATAGGAAGTTTTTTTGAGAAATCATTTCAAAATATTTTTTGCATGAGAGATTGAGTTTGAAGGTATACATCCTTAAATAGGCATCATTGAACATCATTTGTTTATGAAGAAGGATAAATGGTTGATGGGACAATATATTTAAATAATGTTGATTTTTTGTTACACTATGAAAACATGCAAAAAGTGCAAAGGACATTAGGAACAGCTTAAGGGAGTGCACCCTTCAAAAGATGACATCTTGGTAATTGATTACAACTACATAAGGAGCTCTCCAATTTTAAAATGAATGTAAGCACTTCCATGCAATCTCACATTGATAACCTTTGGATGATTGTAATGAATTGACAAACATTCATCCTCAAGTTTTAAATGGACTTGGCATTTATACTTTTTAGATTTTCAGCACCCTCTTTCCATACCTTGGTTGTTTTGCTTACTACCCAAATTGATAAATTGTCCATGGAGTTTGTATGTGAACAATGGTCGCAAACATGTTGCTAAAAGAATTATGATCTAAGTGAGAAGAGTTTAACCATAGTACGTTGCAATAAACACTAACTATTAAGATTGTTTTTGGGAAGTTCAAAAGGGATATAGATTGAAGGAAATCAAGGAATGAGAAACCAAAGAATAAAGGAGCTTCTACCATTGTGGTAAAAGAATGTCACAAGATAAAGCAAGACTAAAAAAAAGTTCAAAGGTTCATCCCAAGTAGCTAAATATATTATAGTGCCACACTTTAAAAGTACGATCTATGGCATCAAAAACTCAAACATGTTTATATGCAAGGCTTAACAACCATGTCCAAAAATAATGTTATTGAATTTACAGATTTTAGTGGAAATCATGGCTTGAGTTCTCTATGATGGATTTGTCTATGGTAAACACCACCATTGTACCTATTTCCTTTAATTGTGGGTTGTTGAACAAAGATAATTCTTGAGATAGTGCACAGAAACTTGTGTGGTCCCATGGGAATAATCTCTTGTAAGGCACAAATTGTTTTTTGACCTTCATTGATGATTTTTTTAAAGATGACATTCTTTTACAACATGAAAACTAAGTTTGGTTTAAGGGCTAAACCTTGTGGGCTTCGCCAAGGTTCTAGCATTAATCTTATAGGATAAATGTGCTCCAAAAAGGGTGGATGTTATAATCAAAAAATTTGACAACAACATGTGTAGCCATGTGTGCTTCAAAATGGGTGCCTACCATAACCAAGGTTTTAATCAAACCCTTTTATGGGTTGTGTGCAATTTGAAAAGGAATGTTTATTCTAACCATTCTTTTAATGGGAGGATTATGGGCTAGTTGTAGTTTGAAAGGGGTACCTAACATAATCAAGGTTCAATTGGGTACATCATGAACCAAGTGCATTTGAAAGGGATGCATAACATAGCCAAAGTTTTGACAACATTTGCATGGATGAAATGGCACCATAGCCAAAATTTTGAAACGAATATTTTGGGCGAAATGTGCTTTGAAAGGGTGCCTGCCATAGCCAAGCATTTGAAAAAA
Source organism: Sphagnum tenellum (assembly GCA_963921925.1). NCBI lineage: Eukaryota > Viridiplantae > Streptophyta > Sphagnopsida > Sphagnales > Sphagnaceae > Sphagnum > Sphagnum tenellum. The sequence continues at coordinate 10,450,029 of OY998148.1, forward strand.
ATTGGGTCATTTTTCTTACCAAAATCATTATTCATGTAAAAATTGTAATATATTTATAAAACATACAAATGTGTGTTTATTATGACCTAAATTGGGTAGGTAATATTCATTACTATTGATCCACATCATTTTTAAAATTTTGGGAAATAAAATTATTAATTGGAATAGAAGAAGGCTTTTATTGCTACATGTCATCAATAATTATTTTTAATGTGGTAGATTCCCAAGTAGCAATGTAAGTGATGTGGCTTTCATCATTTTTGGGAAACGTTGGTAATCCAAAGATGAAACACATTGCCATATATGACGACAAATAAGGTTGTATATCAAAGCACCCAACATGACACACCCAAGAGCTTGTCAAATGGTATGGTGATTATAAACACCTTTCCAATTCCCAAAGTCGTAACAAAATGCAACCTAGGGCACATTCCCTAGCTCTACACACTTGAGGGTTAGGAAGGTGCATGGAAACTCTAAAATGGGAATTCAAGTGAAGATGTTTGATTAAGCTCACAAACAAATTAACATTCACAAACCAAACAACAAATTGGTTAGTAGAAATTGAAAACAATTGATATAAGGATTTCATCACATGCAATCTAAATTCATTTAATTCGCACAACTAAGACCTTTGGAAAGATGCACCAATTTTGTCCTTTTAATATATTTTGTGATTGGTGATAGGCATTACATCAAAGTGGTTAAAATTCCCAAGATTCTAAAATGGGAATCCCCAAAACTCCTAAAAATATATAGTTATGAAGCTCATTATTCATAAATACAATCTTTGATTAAGGAGTTTCAAAATAAAATTTTATATCCTTTGAAAAGATTTTTCCAATGTTATATAATATGTTTCAATTAAAGGTCTTTTGAGTCCTATTTTTTGGGTTTTAGTGGTTGGCAATCAAGTTGTTAAATTTGATTCCCACCATTTTTTTTTACAAATAATTTGAATTTCATATATGTAAATGGAGGATTTGAACCTATTTTTTATATTTTCATTTCAAAACCCTTTGAATGTTATATGCATTTTTGTTCCAAAGATGTGAAAGATTTTGAGATTTCAACTCCCCAAGTGATTCTTTCCTAAAGTGATTTTCACTTGGGAATGCTTGGGATTCAACACTTTTGCACTTTCCCACAAGTGAGAAAATGCATGAATCCCATAACACTTTTCCAACCCACGTTTTTTTTCATGCCCTTGCTTTGATTATGAACTTAAAACTAAAGTCACAACACAACAATTTCGTGTTCAATAGATATGGAAATTCATCATCATTTGGTGCAAGACAAAACTAATGAAGGTTTCATTGAATTGGTGTATTGCAACACCAAGAACATGATTTTAATATACGAACTAAAAGATTTTTTCATGACAAGTATGAGCATTTCCAATGCTCTATGGGCATGATTAAATGTTTAATTTGATAGTTCATTGAGTGAGAATGTTGAATAGCAATATTGTTTTAAATTATTTTTATAAAATTAATTAAATTTAAATATTTATGTTTCATGCATTTCACTTTTAAAACTATGGTATATCTCCATTAATTTAATATAACTAAAATATACCATTGCATGTGACAATCACTTCAATAGTTGTGAAGGTGATATTTGCATGGGATGATGACCTTGCATGCAATATTAAGGAAGGTAACATATGCATAGGCCAAAGCTCAAGGGTCAAGCATAAGTTTGTAACAAGTTGTGTGATGTTAAGGTTGAGGTTGTAGTAAAGCTATGTTTTTTTTCATCTCTATTCTTTCATTGGTCCATTGCTAATGGAACATAGGACCTCATTTTGACTTCTTCTTGTTCAAAGTGTAAGCAACTAAGTTAGGCATTGGTTGATAAATAATTCATAATTGAATGATCCACTTTTAGTTTTTTTTTTTCCATGATATAAATGTATTGCTATTATAATCAATATCATGTATATTAATAATTATTTAGGTATATACACAAATGTGAACATTTACAATTATAATCCATTTTGAATTGCAAAATGTCTTGAAGATTTTCCATCATGGTGCATATGGGTTAGAAATTAATTATTGTGGGGTTGATGTTTAGGCTTGATAGGTTGTTGGAACATGTTAAAATAAGGCTTGCAATTTGTCTTCAAAACTCCATCAAGAACACACCAATCATGAGCATAATTAACTTATCATCTCACCTAGACTATAAACTAGATGACGTAGTTAACATACACATTCCATCACATTCTAACCACTCCACATTCTATGATAAATTGTGAACTTGAGAATGACGATGCACCAACATCAAAGACCGAGAGCAAAGCAATGTGTTTTTCTAATTAAAATTGTCATTTATTATAATCAAAATTTTGGCGATATTTGTTTTAAAAACATAGCAAAACTAATCAAATTTACACTTTTTAAAAAATATTTTCTTTAGCTGCGTTTTTATAATGAAATTTGTAATATTTTAGTATCAAAATCTTGGGAAAAAAATTTAATAGAAAAATTAATCACATTTACACTAGGAAACCAAAAATTTCCCAATTGCTTTGTTGATAAATGGCTAAATTTTGCCAGAAAAAAAAAACACTTGAGAGCAAAGAGTGTAGATGAACAGCCACCAGCGCACCATCCATTGGAAATGGAAGCA